>CM061184.1:20167835-21419072 GCA_030763345.1 Mythimna separata | reverse complement strand
TTGATATAGGTTTTATAGATTTTACAAGGGATAATTGTAGTATATGGGAATATAATTATTGTGACTGACTTCGGCTACTTCATTATCGATATAACTTTTTTCGGACGCATATTTCAGCTTCGCTGTCATACAATAAAATGATGAGACGATCAAGGCCGTTCGATTGATATAGGTTTTATAGTACTACAAGGGATAATTGTGGTATTTGGGAATATAATTATTGTGACTGATTTCGGCTACTTCATATCGATATAACTTTTTTCGGAGGCATATTTCAGCTTCGCCGTCATACAATAAAATGATGAGATGGTCAAGGTCGTTCGATTGATATAGGTTTAAAAGTGCTACAAGGGTGGGGACGTTTTGAACATTGTTCTTTATCCTCATGGCAGGGCTGCGGGATAGTTCGAAAGAGTTACCACGGCCCTGGAACTCAAAGGGCGACTGAAGGAACGCAGGCGGAATTTAGTCAGTAAAAGTCTGAAACTCCCTTTCGCTACACCCAGAGCGGGAGAAGTTATTTAATAATTTCCCACACCAACAAAAAAAAAACGAATGTGTATAGCTCCTACTACTACAGCGTAGGACTTATACCGCTAATTTTACCATAGAATTAAGTTCGTGTCAGTATAAAAAAGATTCTGTAGTGGTGACCACGTACCGGAAGACCCATAAAATGATGATGAAATATGAGAGCTACATAGCTCTATTGGTATAGAATAAAGTTTATACTATTCTAATCACTGTTTAAACCTAAAAATTAAGAACTATAATAATACCATACATCATTTAACGCAAAGCAAGTCAAATTCCAACTTGTTATCATAGCTTAATGCTCAAGCGAAAAATCTGCACCATTATAGTCGCGCCATTTCTTTGTGAGGTAGAAAATTATGTAGACTACTACCTACGACCTATTAAATGAAAATATGAATATGTATGCGTCGAGAGATCTTTTAGAGTTCCTTATTGAATTAAAGAAGACGCTCACATTTTAGTCAAAGGAGAACCCAGGTCGCAATGCTCTTTTGAGAAACTATAGAGCTTCATGATTAAAATTCTGTTGAAGATTTAAAAAACCTGAACCAGTGTTTTTTAGAGTTAAGTTTTGAAATAATTCCTATGAAAATCAATATTCTAGATGGAAACCTTGTACTGCTATCCTACTAAGGGCCTATTTCACTACCTATGATTAAGTTGCCAATATCTTACTTGGCAGATAATTTCATACAAATTCTGTTCCATTTTTGAATTTATTCGGGACGTAGTGGCTACTCGGACATTGTGAAACAGGCCCTTATTATAAACGCGAAAGTTTATACACATTATGGATGTTTGTTACTCTATCGCACAAAAACTACTGAATAGATTTTGATGAATCTTGGTAGGTACAAGGGTAGATATCCCTGAGTAGCGCACAGGATACTTTTTAACGCGAGAGAAATTTGGGATAATTTTTTTGAACAACAAACAAGCCTTGCTTGATTATTCAACCAGTATTGCCTGCATCAGATTTCATTGTACCCTAATAATTACCCAAGTCATTGACTTTTTAGACAGACTACTAGAAGTAAAACTACGTAAGCAATACGATAGTTACTGCCAACATCAAAAACTCTTAAGAATAAATTAAATCATGCCCTACGGAACCCTACATTCTCTTAATAACTCATTCTTATTTGAAAGAAAGTCTCGAGGTCCAATTAAAACCTGCAACTAACTTATATTACTTATCCTCGAGTTTTCCTACGCCTGCACATTTTTTACACTTTATTATAATGAGAGAAGTAAGTTCAGAGCTTTTCCAATTAATTAGCCTTTACATATTTTTATAAACTCAACCAAGTTTAAAAATAAATAGACCTCTATTTCTTTTATTATGACTTACCTACTAAAATATAAAGTTACATTATTAACAATGTGATTTTATATTTTAGTAGGTAAGTTATAATGTTTATTGTTATTAAATGTGTTAGGGGAATGAAGCCTTCAAAGCTATAAGCAAATCCGACACAAATGTAGCTAGTTTGTCTAGTAAAGGTTAGTAAAACTGTCTCTCTGTAATTTTATAAAAACACTCTCACTGCTACTCAATCTGTTAATTTGTGTATTCTAGTTAGTCAATTTCTAATAAAACTGATACTGGTAACAAAATCATGATGTAGGGGGTGGTACTGCTGCGGCTCTCGGAGGTAACGGGTCGTCTGGCCCTATCACACCGTCCGCGATCAACTTCTGTCTCCTGGCCTCATCCCGAGCTCGTCTCTCAGCTTCCTTCCTCTCCTGTTCTGCTTTCTCTTCTGCTGCCTTCTTTATGGCCATCTCAGCCAAAGTCTTTTGATCAAACTTAAAGAAGTTGACTGGTTCTTTGAAGAATCTTACATCCCTATTATTCATGTTCTCCACAAACTTAAGAATACATAACATACCAGTTTCAGGATTGTACGTTTTGTCTTTCGTAGCTAATCTTATCCAATCTGCGAACTCAATCTCGGCGAGAGGCTCTCCCCACGTCATCAGTTCTGTTCTGAGCACCTCCAGATCCACGAAACCAGTTTCTTTCTCGTCGTCCTGTCCCAGCGCTGCTATTGCTTTCGTTATCGCCAACTCAAAGTCGTCACCCATATTCATTTTTCCTTCTATCATTTGATACCATTCGTGAAGTTCTACGGTGTCGACAAGATCATCTTCAAGAAACATTTTGAACAGTTGGTTTACTTCTGCAGTTTTTGGGTTAAGTCCAATTTGCCTCAACATATCTGTGATATCTTTAATAGGCACCTGTGCAAAGGAATTTGTATTAGTTCACGTGGATTGACTTTTAAGGTATATGTTATAAAGCTGGACTTCCACGAGTGAGTGAATCGTGGCGAGTCACTCGTCGACATAGCGCCTGGAGGACGCGATGGAGTAAAGGTGGAGGGGTACTCCCGCTTTTACAGAGCCCTGCCTTATCCGGCTGCCGGGAAGCGGTCGCCTCCTTCCGCAAAACACTCATGCTAGACTAAGTTCGAGTCATCGATGCATAGTGTTCCACGCGCGCGATGAAGAGATTTCAACAAAAAGTAGGTTAAAAAGAAAGTGGCCCTAGCGACGCCCTGGCTTTTTAAAAGAGTTACCGTGACCCTGTACACCCTTTCACCCCACCCTAGAACGGGAGAAGTCATATGACGGTTTAACAACTCAAAAAAAAATTACTCGTCGACTTGCCGTTATAAATGCTGGAAGCTAAGAGTGATAGTACGGTATTGCCAGGACTCGAGATTCGCTCATGGACACGGCACCGAAGAGGAGACAAATATCCTGGGCGAAGGTTTGGAGGAACACGGGTGGGTGTGAGTCATTAAAAGACTAACACACTCCACACATAGCGAGAGAGGTCACTTGATGATATGCATCTCAAAAAATATTAATTGATTATCTTGATTAGATTTTTGTTCGATTTATTTAGCGCCTTAATTATGTATTTTTAAGACTATTTTGCTGTACCCTTACAGGGTTCATAAATGTACCTTAGCTTAGCCTACGGTAACATCTTTATTCACTTTCATCATCATCATCTGCCAAGCCTTTTCCCAACTATATTGGGGTCGGCTTCTTCATTCACTTTATGGTATGCAAATAAATAAGCTAAAAATACATTTCCCCCTTACCTTCTCAATATTCTCTTCATCATGTTGTCTAAAAATCTCTTTATATCTGAAGAGCTCTTCGGGGGTAAAACATTTCGGTGGAGGTGGTATCTTCTTCGGCTTTGGTATCTCACCCGGTGCCTGTTTCTGCGCCTTTGCACCCGCCTTTTCTTTTCCTTTTCCCTTTTTCGGCATAGTTATTAAAAACTATTATTTAAATCAAACGGAAGAAACGATAGATTTCCTTATTTTAAATATGCTTAATATTTTCTGAATTAGTTAACTAGATCAGACATGATCTCCGAACTGATCTATTTATTTGTGGTGGTCCTGGTGATATTATAGCTACCCGTGGATATACGTTAGATAGGAACTCATTGGGTGCGTGGTAGGCGGTGGTAGGTAGGTAAGTTCTGAACGCTGTTGTGAAAAATTTATAATCCGATGAATTGTTGCATTTTGATCTCTTTGTTTTGATGTTTTGACAACTACTTACTTACTTTTTCTTGTAAAACCTTACTTTAATCTTATAGGTACTGGTAAAGAGGTTGTATTATGAGTATTGTTGCATTCAAACAAAATTACTAAGGTCTGTTTTTTACTCCCGGAACCTAAATTGATACAAGTAATGTCAAATTTACTATAAGAATCTTCTTCTGCCTGGCGTTAGTCCCGGCCGTTACCAGGGTCCGCCTTCCTGCTAAGCTTACTCCACTTTGCCCGATCTTCAATATCCTTCCCAGTAAGGCCATTGGCTCTCATGTCGGACTTGACGACGTCCAGCCAGCGCTTGCGAGGGCGACCACGGGACCTAGTCAAATTTACTGTAAGAATGACGCCAGTTATTTTGTGTTGAAATGCCATTTTAATCTTAGGGTTTAAAAAACAGACAATACGTCATGTAGACCTATAGCTGTAAAATCGTTACCGTTATATTTTTGTTAACATTGCCCCGCTGCGTAGTGGTAAGTACTTGACTTGTTTTACATTGCGCAAAGGTTTAATACCTACAATTTACAACCTCTTCGAAAGACGGCACAGAGGACGAGAGTTGCACGCTGTGGATGTAGAAATACCCAATTACTTTTTAAATTTAGTGTAGTTGCGGATATCAGCCCCTTTTATTTCCTTAACATTTACCATACATAACAATCATTTACAATGACAAAACTCGTCTACACTTCTTCACCCCATCAGAACATAATACCTATCTATGTCTGTATACCACCTTTACTACATATGGAATGCAATAAGGAATTGAGTATTGAGTATCTCCCTCCTGGAGGTGAACTGCAGTGGCTAACCTGGAAATCTCTTAACTGACTGCAGGCTGGCCGCTGCAAAAAAGTCTGGCCAAATGGGGCTTCTTCAAAACATCTGTAACTCAGTACCAACGTGGAGCCGCTGCATAGGACGTGCGTGTCACCTGCTGCCCATCCTGCACAAGGCACAACCAGCTGCACTTTTCAGGATTTATACGAGGCCAATATCAAAGCTGTAGGTACAGGTTGCCAAATAGGTAGCGGTAAAATAAAAATAATTTGTAGGCATCATGAGTGCGTTTACAAACATGTAAATTAGACAAGACACCCAGACCCGCAACAACAATCTGAAATGTAAACAAATATTTGTTCCGTACGAGAATCGAATCTGAAACACGTACGCAGCAGCCAATTGCTCCTGGGGCCATGGATTGGATTCCGAAAGGGAAGCTCGTGACCCCAGAATGAAGGCAAAGAAGGAACGGGGTCGGATTTAGTCAGTAAAAGTCCCACACGCCCTCCCGCTCCGCCTAAGCGTGGGAGAAGTCATTCTGGTAATTCCCCACTTGAAAAAAAAGCAGCCAATTGCTCAAACACTGGCAACGCTAACCTTTTATTACCAATTGCCAATTTACGCTTTTTTTCTATTTATCTCGCCTTCTTTTTCTTACTAAAAAGCAACAGCTGAATTTTTTCGTAACTTTCGAGGTCAAAAACGTTCCTGCAGCTAAGTGAGCTTGGAGGCTTGTATTGATGATTTTTATGGTTATAATTATGTAACTAGTTACGTTTTACAGTCGCATAAGTATTTTTAACTTCATACAACCTACTGGCTTGCAAATTGCAAAAAACGTAAGAAAATAAATATCGCGGGCTACCTGAAGCATTCACCTCAAGAGACCCCATCGCAATAATCTGCAAATAAATCAGCTGGTGTAACACGGAGCACGCGTAACTAATGACTGACGCAATGTTCTCCCAGTGCCATTGGCCTGATTTTAGGACATTCAGCTAAACAGCAATTTGAGCCCGGCATCCACGAATACAATCAGATTAGGGGCCCGCAATCAAACAACGTGGACGGAACCACCCACCCGAAAATAGGGCTGCCCTATATTCGGTGTTATTAAAACCTTTAATAAAAAAGGAACTGTGATGGAACGACCGCCCCGTGTTTGTTCACACGCCCTATTCTCGTAAGCGATGAGTCCCAAATTGCTTTGATCCTGGGTGTATGCAAAACAGTATCAAATTGGTATAGCCTGCGTGACTCTAGAGCTTTTGAATATCAAAGTGGATAGTTCTTTTATCAGTTGACAGTGTTTGTAAATGTATCGAAACAAGGGTACCTACAATACTATAATGTTACAGTTTCATCAAAGTTAAGTACCTTTAAGTCAGCCAGCCTTGCACATTTTCGAAACGTCGAGTACTTTCGCTTAATCGCTTTTTACAGATTCCACTAGATTTGTTTACAAACGAAAGCAATCAGGAAATATTGTTTTCTTTTACTCAACCTTTACATAAGTATGTAAAGGTTGAGTAAAAGAAAACATAAGCATTAATGTTTATTTCAAACTATCGATAAACCACTTTTTATAACAACAAAAGATGTAAATGCCGACGAAAGGTAACTTGCAATTTTGTGACAGTATCTGGTTAGTACAGTTACCGTACCAACCCTAGTACAATCAGAAAATGATAAATGTAGTGGTATAAGTACAGCTTTCTTACAGCTAGAAAAAGACACCATCTATAGTAGAATTAGAAAATTTTACCAATTCCACTATAGTTACAAAAGTGTTACTGTTATTGTGTTTACTTATTTCGTTACAATTAGAAAAGTAGACCATGCTTAGTTCAGCTATAAAATTGTACCAGCCCCAGTTCAGACAAAAAACATTGTCAATCCCAGTAAGTGCAGTTAAATATATCGTAGGTACCTAAGTCTACCTGGAAATACGTTAAAAAACTTAGAACGGAGGACTGTATAGACTACAGTATCTTTACTGTTGATCCCGGGAAAATTTCAGGTTTCCATTAACTCGTAAAAGAGGAACAAAATAGGTTGCCTCCTACACAAAATAAATCATTCGAGGGCTGAACGTCACTACTCCGATTCCTTTAATTTGGGTTTCGTTACCAATAAATTTAAATTTCACAGACACTATAAGCAAAGTTATTGGCCGGAAGGCCTAATAAACTCTGTACTAAATAATGCTCTTTAGGGTTATTATTCTCTGTTCTCTACCATTTACAGTGACACCTTTCCAAGTTAAAGCCTCAAATAAAACAATTATTACCACGCTCCGCACTATACTACTTATTGCATTTTATATAAAAGCTGCGAGTGCCATTCCATAAAGTAAAAAGCAATTTTAATAAAACCGTGCTTTGTAACACCGCATTTTATGTTGAAGACGTACCGAGTTGTTGACACCTACATTTTATTTTCTGATTGCCCTACTCCAAATAGCAATGGGTCGTAAAAGAGATAGGATTTTGAGTAGGTAACAGTGTTTCACAGGGTAGGTACAGTGGATCTCGGAGTGCTCATGGAATCTACGCGCCATCGACGACTCGGGCCCGATCTGGATGATTAACGGATGGCCGGACGACGAGCTACCCATTGCTCACTGTCCGCAAACCTACGCCTACGAAAGGGAATGAGGAGCTGTCGCCTTTTTCTCCGAAGCAGTACCTAATGCTAGCGAAGGAGATGGCTGAAACCGTGTATCATTGAACTTCCTCCCCATCAGGCACCGCCATAGTCGACGCCTTGGGAGTCGCGAGTCGTAGACGTAGGGTAATCCCTAGCTACCGTAGGCACGAGCTTGCAGAGGACGAGCAATGGGTAACCAGTCGTCTGATGCACACTAGCATCACGGGATCTTCGGAAAGGGATACCGTGGTCCTGGAACGCAAAGGGTTACTGAAGGACAGAACTAGGTTTTAGTCAATAAAAATATGACACGCCCTCACGCCGTACTTCCACCCTATAACGGGAGAAGTAATTGGATAATTTTCAAAGCACAGGACCGGTCGTTGTAGAGACACATGGGTGAGGCCTATGTCCAGCAATGGACGTCTTCCGACTGAGATGATGAACAGGGATTCAGTTAGAATTCGATCATATTTGATAGAGTAAACTACAATTATTTATTAAGTACACGAAATATTTTCCAATTTAAATACCACATCTCAGCTGAAGACTCAGGTCTTAAAGAACCTTGTGATTCTCAGTGTATGTTTTCTCTGGGGCCACAGAGCTAAAGTATTATAACTCCTTTAGAAGCAAACGTATCCTTTGATAACCGTTTTATATAATTTTTTTTTTTTTTTTTTGTGGCAATTGAGCCGGTTTCGACTATTCTGCCAGTGTCATGTTGAGACGGCGACTCGGTGAGGACCACCGTCGAGCTTTTGACTTCGTGGTAGATGTTAGTCTATGCTGGAAGGACAAACACAGGTGTTAGTAAATTATAATCTAATTTACAATCTAATCTACGATATTATATATATACAACACATTTACCACTATATACAAAATAATTACATATATATTACGCACCAATTAAAATTTTAGGTCATTTTCATTAATGAATTTAGCCAAAATATTTATCAATTTAGGAGAGAAGTGGGAGAGAAGGGAATGAAAATTGGTTGGAAGAGGGATGTTACACGTACAAATTTTTCGATACATATATAATAAATATTATCTTAACATGCAAAAATTAAACGCAGCCAAAGTTTCGTTCAGAAATATTTATTGCCATTTTGTAAATCGATAAATATTGTACAATATAATACTATAACTTTATTTCTACATTATATATAAGTAAAATTAAGTTTACTTTAGACACTGAAATAAAAAATAATCGAATATTTTTAGGCTTATTCCAGTTTATCGGTTTCAGAACGTGTGAGGAACTGACGCCAATTTTGACAGTTGACTAATGAATCCTCGCTACGCTAGCGTTTACGTTGTATCATTAAAATAAAACTGCAAATAATTCTCATAGTTCCTCAAAGTAGTGTGTTTATTTATCGAAACCAAGATGGTAGCGCGGGTGGCAGGTGTTTTCGATGAAAAGTTGACAGAAGCCATTGCAAATTCTAAGATTTTGGTCGTAGGGGCCGGCGGTATAGGTTGTGAAATATTGAAGAATCTCGTGCTAACCGGCTTTCCTAACATTGAAATTGTAGGTGTTTAGTTTGTTTTACACTGAGATTGATAATTTAGGGATACGGAAGACGTGAATCATGTGTTTATTTTTTCAGATCGACCTTGATACGATCGACGTAAGCAACTTGAATCGTCAGTTTCTGTTCCACAAAGAGCATGTCGGGAAGTCAAAGGCTCAAGTGGCTAAAGACAGCGCGCTCGGCTTCAACCCCAACGTAAACATCGTAGCACATCACGACAGCGTTATCAGGTTGGTCAGAGATTGGTCTTGGAATGTAAAATAATGGATATACAATTGCGACGCGTAATGTCAATTATGCAGCGTAGCTGCTAAAGGTCATTGACTGCATTCTTGCAAATACTACTTCATTCATAGTGAATTGTTTGTAAATAATGCATTGGTGAAAGCTTTTCCCTGACATAAAGAAGTCACTATCAGGAATTTATTAGATTCTTATCTGCCGTTTTTTTGAGGCACTGATCAAATAAATATTTTGAATATTTATGATCTTGAAGTAGACAAAACATTCAATGCCAGGAATATGCAATAATTAATTAGTTTGCTCACACTGCTCACAACTCACCTCCCTACTCAATGACTCACATTGTTACACAAAGCTATTATTGACACCTGTGCTTGCCTAGTACCCAACTATTTTGTCACACTCAAAGTGTGCTTATAATTTTTTAAGAATCTGCAATGATTGTATAACCCAACTCCGATTTTTGGCACTGAACATGTTTATATACAACTAATTCCGTCTTATTAATCTTTTCCTGATTTGAAAAAACAATCTTATTATATTCTGTGAATAATGTTCATTCAACCTATCACAGACCCGCAAAACGAGACACAATAGTAAAACAATAACAGCGCGGTCTCATAGAACCGGTCGGGGATGAATTAAACTGTATCTCATCAATAATTTGTCTGTAATTCCAGCAATGATTACGGTGTCAGCTACTTCAAACAGTTCCAGATAGTGATGAACGCACTGGACAACCGTGTGGCACGGAACCATGTGAACAGGATGTGTCTTGCAGCCAACGTGCCACTGATTGAAACTGGTACTGCCGGTTATGCTGGACAGGTAATAATGTGTTTGACTTAGTAAAAAATACTGTTGATAATATTCTCAAAATATTTGTGACACAATTCATCACCCTAAAAAATTTATGTTCTGGATACTGTTCAGTGTTAGAGCAGGTTTGCAACTGCTCAAAGTGGTTTTGCAATGCAATTTGGAGGTAAAAATTTTATAATAATGTGGTCATCGGTAAACTGATTGTATTCACTGAGCATTCTAGGATTATCAACTTGTTAAACTCTACTTAAAACTCCAAAGTTTAAAAAAAAGGGAAGAAGGGTGACAAACTAAACAGTAAAGTTTGACAAATACTTAATTACTCAGATACCCGTGAAACGAGACACAATAGTAAAACAATAACAGCGCGGTCTCATAGGACCGGTTGGGGATTCAAACGTTAAAATTATTAATTTAGAAATTAGTATACCCCCATTTCTGATTTAAGCATTTGTAGATAACTATTTGTCAAACTACTTTAGCCTGAAAACCTGTCAAAACTTAGCATCATCATCTGCCTAGCCTTTTTCCCAACTATATTGGGGTCGGCTTCCAGTTAAGCCGGATTTAGCTGAATACCAGTATTTTACGAGGAGCGGCTGCCTACCAGACCTCCACAACCCATTAACTGGGGTAACACGGTACTTCATGGCAAGACTGGAGTCAGATTTACTGGCTTCTGACTATCCGTAACGACTGCCAAAGATCTACAAATGACAGCCGGGACCAACGGCTTAAAGTGCTTTCCGAGGCACGGAGGAAACTCGTTATGTTAAGACGGTCACCCATCCACAGACCAACCTAGGCAAGCGTTGCTTAACCTTGAAGATCGAACTGTGCGGCTGTTATTATCTAGCCACGAGCTCCTCAAAATTTAGCATTATTTAATAAAACATTCTTTACTCAAAATACTCTATTCAGAATCCTGCTCAATTGTTTAATAACTGCTTATTTCTGTATATTATTATCAAATTTTTTATTTATTAATTAAATCCCCTACTGAAGCACCTTTAATGATAATTAGGCCTTAACTTACAATTCTTTGTTACAAAATTTTTAGGTAGAGCTCATCAAAAAAGGCCTGACCCAGTGCTATGAATGTCAGCCAAAAGCCCCACAGAAAACATTCCCCGGTTGCACAATTCGTAACACTCCATCGGAACCTATTCACTGCATTGTATGGGCCAAGCATCTCTTCAACCAGCTGTTTGGTGAGGAAGACCCTGATCAGGATGTCAGCCCTGACACCGCAGACCCTGAGGCGTCTGGAGAAGCTGGTGCATCAGCTCTATCAACAGAAGGAAACACAGCTGGGAATGTGGAACGGAAGAGCACTCGAGCATGGGCTGCTGAAAGCAACTATGACCCTGAGAAGCTGTTCACCAAGTTGTTTGGAGATGACATCCGATACTTGCTGTCTATGGAGAACCTTTGGAAGAAGCGCAGGCCTCCGACGCCTCTTGTTTGGGACAACCTGCCGGGCAAAGACAATGCACCAGCACAGCATTCCGGTCTGCCTGATCAGAGGACTTGGTCGGTGCATGAGTGTGCTCAGGTAATTATAAATTTTACGTTATTTAATCATCATCATTTCAGCCGAAAGACACTGTAGGACATAGTGTTGTGCTTAAGTGTGCCCATAACAACCTAATTTAAAGTCCTACCTCACCTGACTCATAAAATTTGTTTTATATAGAGTTTAAAAGCCTTGACATTGTAGTCTTTACAAGATTTTCAGGTAGAAACTTCTCCTAGTTCATTACTAGTAATACTGAGTTTGAGACATTGTGGTGAAAGGATTAGTCATCTATATTCTGTTCAATAAACCCGGAGACTAAATTGACATAATTAAGTAATGTCAAAATTTCTATAGGAATGACGCCAGTTCTTTGGTGTTGAAATGTCATTTTAGTCTCCGGAATTATTGAACAGAATATAGACTCTGCGTTACCGAAGTAGTAATACTAAGGGCCTGTTTCACAATGTCCGAGTAGCCACTACTTCCCGAATAAATTCAAAATTGGAACAGAATTTATATGAAATTATCTGCCAAGTAAGATATTGGCAACTTAATCATAGGTGGTGAAATAGGAACTAATAGTAATAACACTTAATCTTTCGAGTATCGTAATTAGAAACATAATAAAAAGACAATAGGTGTGCGGACGCCGGCGTCCGCTCCAGGCTCAACAGACTATTTACAGAAAATCGCTGATTAAAATTGGTTACTACTTACAATTAAATTCAACATTTAGACATTATTCTTCCACGAGTCACTCTGCTTAACAAAAAATGCCTAAACCCTATATTTTCGTTTTCCAGGTGTTTGCTGCAAGCTGCAGCGCGCTCCAGAAGGACCTGAAGGGTCGCGCGGACGGCGACCACCTGGTGTGGGACAAGGACGAGAAGAGCTCCATGGACTTCGTCACCGCCTGCGCCAACATCCGCGCGCACATCTTCAACATACCGCTCAAGTCGCGTTTTGAGATCAAATGTAAGTATAAAGTACTTACCTACTAAACATTTCTGCATTCATTCTAGATTGAATAAAAATAAACCAATGTATTTGTGTTTTTCCTACAACTTTACCAGCCCATTCTAGTTTAACTCCAAGGCATCTATTTTCTAAAAACTGATTATAAAATGAATAGTAAATCTTTAAATAAACACGACCATAAATGCAAATGGTAAAGGTTTGAAAGAATGCAAATTTGAGAAAAGACAAGTCTAATTGAGGTTCCACGATAGTGTATAGGAATTATTATAATGCCACACGGTGTTTACAAACAGTCGGGCACTGTGCGGGGATACCCGCCACGTGCTACATTACACGCTAAAGACTGGCACCGCTACTCTGCACGCCCAATATCACCATAAACAACATCGTTCAATATGTTTGTGTTTGTGCGTGCGATGGCGCGGGTCGTTGCACGCACCGCGCGGTCTTTAAACAGTAAAAATGCTCGCGCGTGCCCCGCGGTTACAACCACTTAGGAAACTCCGTAAACTTTTTGTTACAGTCCTCCAAAAAACTTTGTGTATACTTGGCTATCTTTTTATTCACACCCACCGTCTCTCTTCCCAGCAATGGCCGGCAACATAATCCCCGCGATCGCGACGGCCAACGCCATCGTGGCCGGGCTCGCCGTGCTGCGCGCGCAGGCCGTGCTGCGCGGAGACATCAACAGCTGCACCAGCGTGTATCTGCGGCCCAAGGTCAACCATCGCGGACAGCTGTTCGTGCCTGAGAAGAGTAAGTGCTAACTTTCTCACACTTAGGCCCTAGCGCCTGATCAATGACCTTTTGAAGCCTACTTCTTGGTAACAGATAGGCCAGTAGTCAAAAAAATGTTTATTATAAACTCATATACAATATGATCAACAAATGGTTTTTTTCGTATGACGTAAGATAATCTTTCAAACGACTTTGATCTTTGGAAATATGTTTACACAAAAAAATTACTGGTTAACTGTTCTTCAAAATAGACATAGCATATTTAAATCCATCAATATTTCGCTAAGAAAATTGATTTAAAGGTCAGCGGGGCTCT
Source organism: Mythimna separata (assembly GCA_030763345.1). NCBI lineage: Eukaryota > Metazoa > Arthropoda > Insecta > Lepidoptera > Noctuidae > Mythimna > Mythimna separata. Next base: position 21,405,356 of record CM061184.1, on the reverse strand, counting down.
ATCCGGGCGCAGCTGACCGGAATTAAATGCACAGATACACGTACTGCCGCCTAGGCGGTAGTGTCCATTTAGCTCTTTTTGACAAACCTAATATATAAAGTTGACAGATACATGAAACATTTTTTAAAAATTTATTTTGTCTTTACAGCACTTACCCCACCCAATCCAAAATGCTACGTGTGCGCACCAAAACCAGAAGTGGGGCTCGCTTGCAACTTGAAGCAACTCACCCTAAAAGATCTCACCACCGCCTTCAAAGAGGGACTCAACATGCAGGCGCCCGACGCCACCGTCGAGGGCAAAGGCCTGGTCGTCCTGTCCTCAGAGCCCGGGGAAACGGACCACAACAACGAGAAAACGTTAGAGGAAATAGGTCTCAATGACGGCTGTGCGTTGTTGGTAGACGACTTCTTACAAAACTACGAAGTGAGGGTCAGGTTACAGCAGGAAGATGAAGAGAAATCCTGGAGACTTGTCACGGATACAGACGCTCCAATGCCGGCTCCGAAAGAGGATGAAAAGCCGGCTAATGGTTCTAACGGTAGCGACCCGAAACCTGGTCCTTCGACATCAAGGACTCGGGCGGACAGCGACAGCGACATGGAGATCATTGAAGAAGACGATGACGAGCCCACAGTGAAACCACCGAAGCGCAGGCGCACGGAAGTGAGCGATGAGATCGTGAACCTCTGTTAACGTAGCCTTTTCAAATTCGGAATATGCGCATCAAACTATCCATAAGTACTGGTCGCAAATGTTACACTTTTCTACTATTAAATGAATAGATGTTCAAATACAAGTTTTTATAGAAATATTAAGGCGTTTTGCCTTTTTCATAGCAATATATTGAGACATGTTCATGTTGTATTGGGTCATGTTAGCAAATTAAAGAGATTGCGCAACATAGTATTTAAACTCGTAAGAGGAATAATTATAAGAACAATTCATTATAATATAAGAGTTATGTAACTTTTCTAGTACTCCTGTCTCATTAATAAATTAATTTAGATAAGAATTTTGAATTTTATTTTAAACTGGCTGAAATACATACGTGAACTGAGCCCTTTATTATTGCATGAGGGTAGGTAGAAACTTCAAAATGCCACCTCCCACGATTCTAAAATACTAAAGGCCTTTTGCTTTTTTGTGATTTTGGTCTGTCAGTATTGCACGCGATTGGACCACGAATTTCCTTCGCGTCCGAACCAAGTCACTCCATCGATTCGGCAACCATTATTAATGTTGAGTCTGTATTGGTTCGCTAGTTGACGACGTGCGCTTGACGTAGATACGCAAAGCGGTGACACGATTAATTGATTGGCTACTGTAGGCGCGGGTTCGATTCCCGCACGGAACAAATATTTTTATGGCCTACAGATAGGTGTTCCGGGTCTGCGTGTCCTGTATATGTGAATTTGCATATTCGTGAACGCACCCACGATGCAGGAGTAATTTCTAGCCGAAAGGGCAACGTTCAAAAAAAATATTAATGTTCGATTCGGTCGTCTGTTGCGAGAACGGATTTGGTCTGTCGGTCTCACCAAATTCGAGCGTGTTATAAGACGAACACTACTTTGTTTTAAAACAATCTTTATCTTAGTAGCGCAATGAACTCCCAAACGAAGATAGAAAGCAACCTTTTAATTATAAATTTGAATAAGAATGAAACCGCCAAAGAACACTATTATCATCTTTTCTCTAATGCCATACTCGGCAAAGGTATTCGACGTCATCCCAGCTTGTCTGGCCACAGACTGTATTCCCCTCATTTAACATGATGATTGCTTCGTTAATTGCCAAGCGGTCTGCCTATTCCCACGGTCATATTACTCGAGCAGTGTCCATTGTAATTCTTAAACGGAAAACGACTCATATCCTTTTTAATTCCTTTGTCTTTCTAAACATCACTGTCTACTAGTAACTCTGACCTGTCGGGATTCGCGGCAGTTAGTTTTATAAGTTGAATCATGAAGTCAAAACAAAATTGACCCCCGGGTTGCATTATCTTGGGTCATGGGGACGACGTTTTTGCGTTTCAGATTTATTCGCCAAATACTTCTTATTACTGGATGATTTCGACATAATGTATCTACAACATCCTAGCATGAGAGCAAGGGCAATTAAAATAGGTCTATTCATTTAAACCGTGTTAGTCACAATAGGAGCTAAAACAATATGATAATGATATGTTGATAGCTTATTGTCTGATTGATGAATAAAACCCCACCAGCCTGGGTGGGATCATCACGCATCTTTTTTGACGTGCAACTGGCAAATGGGAAATCTTGTCTTATGGTTATGGCCATAGAACCAGAGTAGAAGCGTACTTTCTGCATGAAATGTTCCATAAGTCGGACACATGCTTTCTATCTACTCAACTTCTAAGTTATTAAATTCATAACTGTACCTATCAAAATCAAAAGATCATAACTTAAACATGAGCTACGCAGCAACGAAACCTACTCATCAGAACCGCCGTAACAAATTACAATTAGTTCCAGTCAGTTAATAACATACCGTACACTGTATTTTTATTTTTCCTCAAAGATAATAACTTAGATCTGTTCGTTGCGCGTATAAATAAACGATCTACCAAATAGGTACGCGAGCAGTCTTGTATTTACAAAAAGTAATAAATAACGGAGATCCTACGCGTCCTATACCTACATATCTTTCTCTTTGTATACCTACATATGTATATCTTCAGGAGTTTTTTCCAGTTCGTGTTTACGACGCGCTGTCCTAATTTTAGAACCGATAGCGGATTATCTGCGGACTGTGGGTAGCGGAGTCAATAAAGAACTACAGCCGACCCACTTTATTTACGTAAATAGTTTGGATTCTTTTTTAACCAACTTCAAAAAGCGGAGAATCCCATTGCGTCGAAAGCTTTTTACATTTTGTTTTCCGGTTACTTGTATACGCCTGGTTGGTCGCCAAGTAGTTTTCTGTCTGTCACCTGGCTATATCTCATGAACCGAGCTTCACAGACTTAGCTATAATATATATTTCTGTGACATACGTACGTAGTACGGCATATTATTATATATTATAGCTAAGTCTGTGACGGGCTTGATGTATTTCTATTACCACTACAACACTGAATAAAATAAATAAACAAGAAATAAGTTTTTTGCCGTTATTTACTACGCACGACGGCACGATATAGAACCCGTCGTGCGTGAGTCCGACTTGCACTTATTTTTTTTTAGCGACCAATGCGAATAGAGTTGAGGATGCATTATTGCTATATGCGCCTTGTGCCATGTGAGTAAGTAGGAACTACAAAAACTCGTTATAATACAGCCCTAATTAGGTTAACTAATTTAAATAATAATGAAACATAATCACGTAAAATTCACGTTTATTACATTCTAATAATAGTAATATTACATTAGGAGGTATTCTATAAAGGTGTTTTATTGATTAGCACCTGCTAAATCTTAGGGGGATACAAAGCAGTCAAAGATTGGATTACAATCTTATGATTGATACAATTTAGTACAATTCATTACAAAGGGTACTTCTATGAAATTGGTAAGTACTAAGTTTTGAAAGTAAATGCATGTTTGTCTTAATTTTAGATATAACTTTATAAAACTAAATAAGAAGTACCACAATGATTATTATATAATTTGTATTCCAAACTTATATAAAATAGTAGAAAAATGCAGGTTGCTCATTAAAATATTTTAGAAAAGTTTTAAGTGTTTACAGTGAATTTTAGTTAAATATTTTTTTAGTTAGACACTATCTATCAGCTAAGATTTATATTAGTACCCACAGAACAACACATCGCAGATGTTATTAACTAGTAAGGCTGACAAAATCTTACCATTAAATATTACTACCACATCAAAAAATTAACACTAAATATTGCTAATAATATTATAAGCTAAACATCTTAGAATAAACATGAAATCTGGAATTTTTACAATAATTAATGTAGTATACTTTGGCTGGATAATGTTTATTCACTATAAAAAGTTGAAATACAAAACTTGGTTCTTACAAATGGGTCAAGAATGCATTGCTCACAGTACATTACCAATTATTATGAGCAACTTGACATCAATGGTTGGCTCACAATGCATCATAAACATTTGTTACAACAACACAGATGACTTACAACAACAACCCAGTGACGTTTACACAATCCCTTACCACAAAAAGAGAAAAATGTAACGTAAATACAGGAAAACCCGTAAACATCCTTGAACGTTCATTAGCTTCTACAATATTATTGGTGGGATGCATGAAGTATGATTATGTACTAATGATAAAAGCAAATACATGTTGCACAATAAAAAAATATTTAAAAATAGGTCAGTGTGTTAGCATTATTTTCCTTAAGCACTGGTATAGAGTCATCTCAATGAAATACTCTTAAAATTGTTCTTAATTAAGTATGAGAACTAATTTCCTTAAAGCTAAGCCAGGTAAGCTTACATTCATGATTTATTTAACGTTTGAATCCCCGACCGGTCTCATGAGACCGCGCTGTCATTGTCTTACTATTGTGTCTCGTTTCGCGGGTAGGAGAAGAGTTAAATAAATAAATTAAAAACTAACCCACCTTTTCATAAAAACTCAGATTCATTTTAACCCTTAAATTGATTTCGTCCGTTTTAAAAGACACAACATTTTCACGCACACAGACACTGTTTGAACACTCCAAAGCGCTGTGAGCGGGTGGAAGGGTAGATTACTAGCTATCTCTTTCGCACGCGTGCATGTTCCATTAGCGAAGCGACGAACGGTCGCGAGTAGTGATCATTTGAAAAAGTGCAACGGTCAGATTTTTTTATGCTCCTGTTATAATTGATGACAAATGTAAGTATTTTGGATGTTTTGATTGTAATGTTATATTACTAGTTAGAATGTAATTATAGGTGTAGTATTTTGATACATTTTTTTATGAATATTACTGTATTTAGAATAAAAAAGTTAGTTTATTTATAGTGTCCCACAAAACGGACCTTGACAACTAGAAGTATAAACTAGTATATCTTTAGATTGACCCATGTAATGGACATTGTCATTTCGGCCTACTTTCAAGTATTCTTTTTATTGTCCTATAAAACGGACGACACCAATTGGTGTCACTTTAAAATTTATCGTTTTAATTATAATATTTTTACTTTTTTATGATATTTTACAGGAACATGGCTTGGCGATCAAAAAAAATCTTCTCACTATTACCTCCAGTGGAATCTGAAGAGTCTGACATTGAGTCTGATGACGATTTGGAAGGCAACTTTGAGCGACGTGAGTATTTTCATAATGATGACAGTGATTCATCTTCGCTCCGTACCATATCTCCAGCATTGTACGATATATTAGGCGACCTCAGTGACAACGAAGATCACGAACAAATGAATGCTGCAGAACAGCCACCACAGACCACGCGAGATGAATCATCCCCACTCCCTGGTAAGCCTGCAGTCTCATCATGTTACATACCAGAAACACCTTCACCAATAGTTGTTGCGTCACCTTCCTCCAGTTTTTCCAGACCAACGTTACTTTCAAATACGGCAACACGTCGCACCAGACAAACCGCCACCATAGAATCGTCGCCTATGCCTCCACCAACAACAACGACATCTGTAGCTAAGAAGCGTAAAATGAAGCATTTAGATTTTGTATTTAAAAAAAGATTATATACTGGAACCGTACACACATCAGACACCCCCAGCTTCAAGGAACGTCATGACCTCCTTAGTCCTAAGCAATATTTTCAAAAATTCTTCACCAATGAGCTACTCGATATCATAGTCGAAATGACGAATTTATATTCTGTACAAACTACCGGGAAATCTATATGTGTGACCCGAAAAGAAATGGAAATATTATTAGGCATAGAAATACTTATGGGTATTGTAGATTTACCGGCAGTTGAAGATTACTGGAGTGCTGATCTTAAGTATGAACAGATTTCATCCGCAATGTCTCTTAAACGATATAGATCGATAAAACGATATTTGCACTTTTGTGATAACACAAATGTCGACAAAAACGATCGCTATAACAAAATTGCCCCTGTCATGGAATACATTCGTAAGCAATGCCTGAAGATAGAAGAAGAACGTTCCTTCGCAATCGATGAAATGATAATACCTTATAAAGGTAAAAAAGCTGGCAGCAGAAGGCAATATATGCCAAAGAAACCCAACAAATGGGGTTTTAAATTTCTAGTACGCGCTGGTACTTCAGGCATGGTTTATGACTTTTTTGCTTACGATGGCGCAAACACATTTCGAGGTGTCGAATTTACCGAATGGGAAGAAGACTATCTTGGGGTTGGAGGCAAAACAGTTCTCCAACTATGTAGAACCATATCTAATCCAATTCTTTGCACGGTATACTTCGATAACTGGTTTACGTCACTTGAACTCATTTATTATTTACGGAATGAAATGGGCATTTTGTCTTTAGGAACCTTACGAAAAGACAGATTGCGCAATTGTACAATGATGACTGATAAAGCTATGATAAAAAAAGGACGAGGAACATATGAAGTAGTGTGTGATAATTCCAAGAAAATAGCCGTGACAAAATGGGTGGATAATAAATGTATTCATATAGCAAGCTCGTTTTGTGCCCAAGATCCAGTGACTACAATAGAACGATACGATAAGAAGGAAAAAAAGAGAGTACTAGTACCATGTCCCCATGTAATAAAAGTGTACAACACACACATGGGCGGCGTCGACATTGCTGACATGTTGATTGCCTTATACAGAATTCGCATGAAAACAAGACGTTGGTACATGTCAATATTTGCCCAACTATTAGACATTGCGCTAAACAACAGCTGGCTACTACATCGTAGAGACTGTGTTCAATTAGGTGAAAATAAATTAAGCCTAAAAAAATTTCGTGTACAATGTGCTCTTGCACTTATGAATACCTGTACAAAATCTAGATTCATCGTAACGACTAATTCTCCTAAACTGGCTACAATTACAAAACCGGTCCAGCCGAGACCTGTAGATGATGCACGGTTAGATTGTTATGATCATTTTCCAATTTTTACCTCACAGGGCCGGTGCCGTCTTTGTAAAAATGGTAAAACTATGATTATGTGCACAAAATGTCAGCAAAGACTTTGTCTAACTGCCAAAAAATCTTGTTACCTAAGATTCCACAAGGAAAAGTAATTATTTTATGTTTCTGTTATGTTATTTTTTCGAGAAGTTGATTGTTTTGTTTATGTTTTATTTTTAAATTTTATTATTTTACTACAATAATTTTGAGAGCAACGTTGTTCTAAACTAAAAATATTTGTAACTCAATTTCTTTAATGTTTTAATAATATATAAAAATATGTTATGACTGATGTTCAAAAGACTGATTCTAGAATGTTCCTAATTACAATTTGATGTTAATTTTTAATTACACTATTATTTTTTTTTTTAATTTTATTACACGAAAATGTTTATTCCACATTTGATAGGCTATGTCCTTTTTATGTGACGTAGTTTTATGTATCACAAATGGAGATATAATGGACAATGTCCGTTTTATGTGACACTTTAAAAAAAATAATAAACAAATATTTTTTTTATTTTTTTTTTCATTTTTCCCTTTTTTATCCTAATTCCAACCCACATACGCAATTTCAACATGATACACACAAGAAATCTATGCCTGACAATTTAAGGGTTAATATCGAAATTCTGATTGTGATATTGATGAAATGAGTTAAGTAGCTGTTTAACTAACATTTATGTACAAGGGGGTTTAGATTCAAAATAAGATTTTGACCTATTTTATTTCAGGTAGCATCCCAAACTCAACAAGGAAGCGTTCAACATCTGTAGCGTAGAAGTCATTGCCGAGCTCTGTAGCTAGCTGTACAAAGTTGCCAATGGTTTGACCCGCTTTGTACACCAGTATTGCGGGAACACCATCAACACGGAAGTGACGACTCAGGCCTGTGATGTCTACTGCTATACGACAGAACTTTGTTGTTGGGTATTCTGTAGCCAATATATTCAGACAGCCATCCATTGTCTCACAAGCTCTCGTGCTGTTGTTGTAAATGTGAATGATGACTGTAACTTTTGGATCTTCCTTATCAATAGCATTCAGGAACTCTTCCTGGCTGTTAAGAGTAGTAAGTACACCAAACTTAGGTACCTTGCTCAGCTGACTCATCAGCTCCTCCATGCGCTGCTTCTGGTACTGCAGGAGAAACTCTTCATCCATAAGCTCTGTTAATTCATCTTCCAGTTCTTCACGTTGCTTGTCTTGAGCCGCTTCGCGATCAGGTTTGACTGTGAGAGTGAGCTTCTTGGCTAAAGCGATACGTTCTTTGGCGAGCTCTGCTCGATTTTCTGCCTCCAATTGCTTAAACCTTCGCCAATCTTCTAGCACTCCTTTGGGGCCAGTGTTGCTGGCTTGTCCAGTCCAGTTATTAACGGGCGGTAGCTCAGCACTCGTGGGTGCCTCCGCCGCAGCAGTTCCTCCTTCTTCGTCTCCACTTCTATCGTCATCTGAGTCGCCCTCGCCTTCGTCTTCGCTGCTACTACAATAATTTTGCAATTTATTTCCCAAAATTTTATCTTCCAATGTAGCCATGGTTATTCAGTTACTGTATCTCACAATAGATGATTCACAGTAATAAAATCGGAATGTATACAAGTGAAACAATAAAAATCTAATTTGAACACACAACAAGTCCAACTGCTAACGCCAAACGCAATTGTGTTATTTTCCCTCACATGACATTAGTCAAAAATACAGTGAACCAACATTACAAGAATAGTTATTACTCAAAATTGCCAAGCTTAAATTTTTTCTTAAAATCCTTGTTATCACACTAGCGCATAGAAAATAAAAAAAGAAATAAAGCGCATTCCAGATTTCGAATGGTAACATTTTGAACACCTTCTTTCTGAAATGTCAATCTCAAGAAAATCTTCATAATTTTTCTAAAACGTGGGTTCGTTGTGGGTTTGTTTACCTTTTTAAAAGACTATGTGAAAGAAGAAAGAGCTTTTATTAAAATAAACACCAGTTAAATAGAACGTTAAGATGAGTGAGTGTCTATGTATTACTTTACATTAACAAATTGTGTCGCATATTTTCTTCGGTTATTCTAACTTAAAATATTCTAGGTCAAATATTACAAAAACTGCGGGACGTAGATCCAAGCGACAGTGATGCAGTGAAGGAGGCGATTACTGCTTTTATCCAGAGTTTGCTCAAGCATACAGCAGAGAACTGCAACATATGGCTTCGTACGCTAGAAGACGTGATAACCCGGTAATATAACCTAAGCTTAACTAAGTAATACAGTCCAGGAACGTAGCAATAAGCATCCTCACACAGTACACTGCACTTGCTTTACATTCACAACCACCCGCACCTTCCACGGCTCCAATGTGGCCAAAGACAGGGCTGCCCAGGTGGCTACATATTGGTTAGACAAAATTTCAGTCAAATCTACTCTCTGTAACATTGCAAGCGACATGATTATCACCCTTCTTTAAGCTGTATACTAGTGTTGTTCTTCTATCTTAGTCTATTTTTTCCTTTCATAGGTTTCCGAGGTACTGTTCACAGCACCGGCCAACAATAGAAAACTTTTTAGCACACTTTTTGGATTCAAGTAATTATTACAATGTTATTACGGCTGCTAAATGTGCTCACAGTTTACAGCAAGTAAGTAACAATTATTATTATTCATTTTTAATTTATATTTGCAAAAAGTCATCCGTTTTAGTATGCGATGTATGTGATAAAAGACATGCTGCTCAAAAAGACATATTCTATTTTTATAAGAATTCTTTGAAATCTTATCTAACTTATACATGTCTTACTTACTCTCTCATTTTTTGAATTGTCCCTTCAAAAATGATTTTATATTTCGTATTCTTACAGATTCGTCCGTCTCAGGACAAGACAGCTAGCCCTAAGAACTGCTGGAGGGAACAGATGGCCATATTGTGCGACGCTGCACACTCGCTTATTGAAGTCATATTCTCAAAAACTGTCAATATTTACAAAACTAACCAAAGTGCCAAGGTAAGCTTCAGCTTTTATTTTAAACTAGCTCCTGCCAGCAGCTTTGTCTATGTGATTGTAGCACTAAAATAGCTACTAGTCTTTACTTTTATTTCCATAGAAGAAAGTTGTATATTTCCTTTTTTTTATTTTCAGAAAAAAGAAGTTGAGCTTCTAGCTAACAGTCCTTTGACTAAAGCTCTTTCTAACATTGTGAATGTAAAGAAACCGCATGGATCGGGCAGTGGGGACAAACAGTTAGTGCTACGTAATAGACTGAGGAATATACTTGTCTTCATTCAAGCTATGCTTGTGTAAGTATTCCTTTGTAGTTTCTTTTTTTAGTATAGTCAACAAAAGAGATAAGAATTTCACCAATGTTCAAGGTTTGAATAATAAGTGGTGAACACTTACAACCTTGGTTTAACATTGCTTGGCAAAAAAACATTGTACAACAGTTTTCTTAAAAGAAAATAGAATAGATTATTGATGATTTTTTATATGTTTTATGCAATCATGGTCTACTTTAACAAAAAATTCGAGTTAACAAGTAATTTAAAGAAAATAGTAGCATGTTTGGTCTCTGGCTTCTGGCTCCACTCCAATTGGTCGTAACGTGATGTTATATAGCCTTCCTAGAGAAATAGGCTAGCAAACACTCAAATCATTTTTTTAGTTGTGCATTCAAACAAACAAACATCAATTAAATATTTAAAATAACCGTGTAATCCACAGAGAGGTATTCCCAGTGGCCAAGCCAGTGCAGCCGCAGCTGATACTAGAGGTGGTGGTGCAGGCCCTCAGTGTGTCCAGCAGTACCAACACAGACGCTGCCGAGGCTGCCTCGGTGAAGACGCAGGCACTCAGGACGCTGGATGCTATCATATTATGGTGAGCTGAACTGACACAGTGTAATATTTTTATAGCCCGGGCGAAGTATTAACTTTCGCGAACAATACTATTGTACACTTGGGATGCGGGATCACGAGAGGTTTTATTTGATTGTTCGAACGGGTGGCACGACATTGGTCAAGTACGCAGTTCGTCTAATTTGAAATTTTTTAAATTGCGTATTTGACGAATTCCATAATTTGGCAAATTCACGATTAGACGAACTACAGCTTTGACCAATTTCAAATTAGACGAACTGCGTACTTGACGAATTACCGACTTGACCAATATCGTGCCACCCTGTTCGAACATTTAGACTTTGACTCGAGTCCGACTCTGTCTGTTATTGCGAATGGCGCATGGCGCGTTCAATCGCGAGTAATTCCACGATGAGAGTTAAGATGAAAGTTTTAAGTAAAAATGACTGAGTCGTACCTACAATCAAAAAACTAGTGATCGATTCCGTTGACTCAAAACAATCTAAAGACATCTCGATTATTTTATAGAACGGCGAGACCGTTTATTTCAACGACCCAGATTTTGGTTTTATTTATTCTAAAAATTGTGAAATAACATTTATAAAACAATAATAATGTTACGCCGTGAAACTTGAGTACGCTATATCTTCGACGAAACCAAGAGTAGCATCAAATAATTAAAACGCATTGCTGTGCGAAGCTTCGAGAATAGGAGTACATACTCAGGCCTGGCAAATTCCAGAAAAGTCCGACATACGCTATTATTATTAGATAACATTCAGTAGGTAGTTATGTGGGTGGATAAGGGAATTTGTACCTTCCGGTGTTAGCAATAGAGTCGAAATTTGCATGTAAGGTGGTAGATAAGTACCTACTTACGAGAGTAATAATAATGATTTATGGCCTCCCGATGCGACTATTTTGTGCTAGAATGTCCTTGAAACGTCGGTATCGAGAAACTTCGATGACTTCGCATATAAATACGGGTCCCCGGCTAGAAGCAGTTTCAGTTTGATTTCGTCAGCGATACAGAGCGAGCTACCTAAGTGTTTGAAGTGATACCTAGCGACCTGAGCGATACTAAACGGAACTCTGAGTGTTTATAGTGATTGGTTATTTGTTGATTGGACTAATTTGTCATTGTTTTGTGGTGAATAAAGTTGTCTGCTAGTAAACCGGCATTTAATTACTCACGTTCGTAACAACTGGTGTCAGAAGTGAGATGCCATTACTACAGAGGGACGACGAACAGGGACCACGAACAAGGAGGCAAGTGGAGATGGATGCTGCACGTCAACGTCTGGAAGCGGAAGATCGGGCTGGTATGGGAGCAACGGCAGCTGCTGAGGCGCCAACAGGGCCATCCTCGGAAATGAACCTCGCCGCAGTGTTGGCCGCCATGCAAGCTAGTATGGAAGCTGCCCGCCGCGAACAGGAAGCTGCCCGCCGCGAACAAGAGGCTAACCAACGTAAGCTCCAGGACCTAATCGCGGCTAACCAGGAGGAAGCCCGCCGCGAACAAGAGGCTAACCAGCGTAAGCTCCAGGATCTAATCGCGGCTAACCAGGAAGAAGCCCGCCGCGAACAGGAAGCTGCCCGCCGCGAACAGGAAGCTGCCCGCCGCGAACAGGAAGCTGCCCGCCGCGAACAGGAGGAAGCCCGCCGGGATCAAGAGGCTAAGCAGAACCTGATCCTCGAAAAAATCGATCACGGCCTCGTCACGTTGGGCGGGAAAGTGAAAAATCTCACCTTAGAGGTCAAGGAGGTTTCCGCCCGAGCTGATAGCCTCGAAACCAGAATTGTCAAGCTCGAAGCACGCGAACCCGTTGCTGTTCAAGCATCAGCCGCGAAATTTGATATGCCGCGTTTTGATGGCACGTCATCCTGGACGGCTTTTAAGTACCAATTCCAAACACTGGTCAAGACGAACCGCTGGGATGATGACCAGTCTTTCGCGGCGTTAACTTTGGCCCTACGAGGGGACGCTCTGCTGGTCCTAGAGAACCTTCCTTCAGACGGCAGGACGTTGGAGCGTCTAATGGAGGGACTAGACACTCGCTATGGTGACAAGCACCTCGAACATGTTTTCCGCGCGCAACTTCGCGAGAGAACGCAGAGGTCGAACGAGAGTCTTCAGCAGTGGGGAGTAGAGGTTGAACGGCTGGTCCGGCGGGCATACATGTCGATGACACCGGAGATGGTGGAAGTAAATCTGGTGCAAGCATTCATCGACGGTCTACGGGATACTGAAGTCAGGGCTACGGTGCGACTCGGACACCACCAAACTCTGATGAGTGCGATGGCCCACGCTTTGGAAGTGGAAGCCGTACGACAAGACTCACGTACGCACAGAGTTCGGGAAGTGGTGGTCTCACCTTCAGTGCAACCACGTCACCGAGAAGTGACTTCGTCTGTAAAGTCCCGCTATATTCCGACGTGTTATGGATGTGGAGAAAAAGGGCACATTCGTACCGATTGCCCCAAGAGGAAGAGGGGAAGTGTGGACTCCGGAACTCAAGTTAACGAGGAGTCGTTAAACTAAATGTCGCCAGGGCCGCGGGGCGGGTGCTGGCTGATCAACTGAAGGCCCCCACCATCACCATCAATCAAGTCCACAACGGAAATAGTTTGATCATCGAGGGAACGCTGAATCAACGTGCTTGCAATTTCACCGTTGACACCGGGGCGTCACGGACTATTATAAGACCTGAGCTGCTGAAACGCACCATCTTGTGGCAAACAGAAACCCCAGCTTACCGACTTCAGACAGCCACCGGCCAGCCAGTCTCCGTCCTCGGTGATACAGAAATCGAGTTTAAAATCGGTGATCAAGTGTACACCCATTCAGCGTTAATTGCGAATATTACCGACGATTGCATACTGGGTCTCGACTTCCTGCGGAATTACCGATGTGTTTTAGATATCGATAAAGGAGTATTGAAATTCCCAGACCAAGAAGTCTTCCTGCAAGGAATTAACACATGCAACCTCTATTGCTTAAAGGATACCACATTGGCTCCAAGAACGGAAACCTTAGTCGAAGTTAAATTTCCTAAGAGAATTAGGCAACGCAGATGTGTTATGGTTGAAGACATTGGCCGGCACCCGGAACTTATCACCGCGAGGACATTAGTTATGACGAAAGGAAGATCCAAGGTCAGGATTGTAAATCTTGGAAAAAAGGAGATCCAGTTGAAGAAAAACAGTGTTGTTGGAAGATGTGAAGAAGTGAAGTATCTCCGCCAAATCAACACATCTTCAGTAAAACAAGACGCAATAAAAGGTGAACCTGATCACATCCAGCAACTTCTGGAAAATTCTAAGAGCAATTTATCAGTTTCGGAACTACAGCAAGCCAAGGAATTTCTGCTACGGTTCCGGGATATCTTTGCAACGGGAAAAGATTGCGGAAGAACAGGTCTCGTCAAGCATGAGATAGATACAGGTGATGCTAGACCAATTAAACAGAGACCGCGCCGCATACCCTGGGCTAAAGAAACTGAGGTAGCAGAAATGGTAAAGGATATGGCTGATAGCGGAATAATTGAACCTTCTACGAGCCCATGGTCTTCTCCTGTCGTTCTGGTGAAGAAGAAGGACGGCAGTACCAGATTCTGTGTAGACTACAGAAGGCTGAATGATGTAACGAAGAAGGACAGTTATCCCTTGCCTAGGATAGACGACACACTGGATATGCTCAGTGGTATGAAGTGGTTTTCAACCATTGACTTGAAAAGTGGTTACTGGCAAGTGGAAATTAGCGAGAAAGATAAGGAAAAGACAGCGTTCAGTACAGGAATTGGCAACGGCCTGTGGCAATTTAACGTCATGCCTTTTGGATTGTGCAATGCTCCAGCGACGTTTGAACGCCTAATGGATAGAGTCATGGTGGGCCTTCTTGGTGACGTCTGTCTGGTATATTTGGATGACGTCATTATAATGGGCCGCACTTTTAAGGAACACCTGAGGAATATGGAGAAAGTATTCACCAGGATACGGGGGGCTAACCTAAAACTAAGCCCAAAGAAGTGTGCCCTGTTCAAGAAGGAGGTCAGCTACCTAGGACATGTCATCTGCGCCGATGGAGTGAGAACCGATCCTGAGAAGATAAAGGCTGTCCAACAGTGGCCGGCTCCAAAGAACAAAACAGAAGTACGTGCATTTCTAGGGTTGTGCACATACTACAGACGGTTTTTTATGGGTTTTTCGGACATTGCAAAACCTTTACATCAGCTGACTGAGGATAAACGAGATTTTATCTGGGACAAGAACTGTGAGTCAGCATTCAACGAACTAAAGCAACGGCTATGTGAAGCGCCTATACTGGGGTATCCGAGCAGAGATGGAAGATTTGTCGTCGATACCGACGCCAGCAACACAGGAATTGGTGGAGTGCTGTCGCAGGTGCAAGAAGATAGGCAAGTCGTGATCGCTTACTTCAGTAAGGCACTTTCAAAACCAGAAAGGAACTACTGCGTGACTCGACGAGAACTACTGGCTGTTGTAAAAACTTTGCAACATTTCCACAAGTACCTCATAGGGAGACAGTTTACGTTGAGGACGGACCACGCTGCATTGAAATGGCTTCTACAATTCAAAAATCCTGAGGGTCAAGTTGCAAGATGGCTAGAGCAGCTGCAGGAGTTCAACTTTGTGACGGAACATCGTAGTGGAAAAGGGCATAACAATGCTGACGCCCTGTCGCGACGTCCATGTAATGAGGACTGTAGACATTGCCAGCAAAATGAAGCCCGGGAACACGTGAACTTAATTAGGGCTGAAGGCAACTTTAAGAAGTCTCAGGGAGAAGATGACGATATTCGACCTATACTGGACTGGAAGCGTAGTGGAACTAGGCCTCAGTGGAATGAAGTATCGTCACATAGTCCTGTCACAAAGAGCTACTGGGCACAGTGGGACAGTTTAGTCCTAGAAAATGACGTGCTTTGTAGGAAATGGGAATCGAACGATGGCAAGGAGGTGACCACACAAGTGATAGTACCACGACGTGAAGTGGTCCCCCTGCTTCAGGAGATACACGATGGCGCTTCTGGTGGACACCTGGGAATCAAGAAAACTCTACTGAAAGTGAGACAGCGGTATTACTGGCTCAATTGTAGAGAAGACATAGAGCAATGGTGTCGGAAATGTACAGCGTGCGCATCCGTGAAAGGACCACAGACTAGGAGCAGGGGCAAGCTTCAGTTGTACAATGTAGGAGCCCCATGGGAACGCATTGCCATCGACGTTGCTGGACCTTTCCCAGTGACAGATGACGGAAACAAATACATAGTGGTGATACAGGACTATTTCACAAAGTGGCCTGAAGTTTTCGCCATACCCAATCAGGAAGCGACGACAGTGGCGAAAAAGGTAGTCGAAGAAGTAGTATGTCGGTATGGCGCACCTTTGGAGATCCATTCCGATCAAGGTCGCAACTTCGAATCTGCGCTGTTCCAGGAAATGTGCACTCTTCTGGGGATTTACAAGACACGCACAACACCTGCGCACCCACAGTCGGACGGAATGGTGGAGAGGTTTAACCAGACCCTGGAGAATCACCTGGCTAAGGTTGTCGATGACCATCAGAAAGATTGGGACCGGTATATTCCACTATTTCTGATGTCTTATCGATCAGCAGTGCATGATAGCACGGGCCATACCCCAGCAAGAGTGAATTTCGGCAGGGAGATGAGACTTCCAGTCGATACCATAACCGGCGTGCCACCTGACAAGACTAAGCCAGTTACGGACTTCGTAAGTGACCTCCAAGATCAATTGGATGAAGTGCATAAACGAGTGCGTGAGAATAGCCTGCACACCAGCGATAAAATGAAAACTAGATACGACCGCAATGCCAACGCCAAGGGATTTGAAGAAGGTGCACTGGTTTGGCTCCACAACCCACTTCGACGAAAAGGGAAGTCGCCGAAACTTCAAGCTCGATGGGAGGGACCCTACACCGTGATAAAAAGGATCAACGACGTTACCTACCGCATCAAGAAAGGGTTACGAGGGAAACCTAAGGTAGTCCACGTGGATAGATTGGCGCTGTATCACGGATCTAATAATGCTCGGGACGAGCATGACTAAGAGGGGGGCACTGTTACGCCGTGAAACTTGAGTACGCTATATCTTCGACGAAACCAAGAGTAGCATCAAATAATTAAAACGCATTGCTGTGCGAAGCTTCGAGAATAGGAGTACATACTCAGGCCTGGCAAATTCCAGAAAAGTCCGACATACGCTATTATTATTAGATAACATTCAGTAGGTAGTTATGTGGGTGGATAAGGGAATTTGTACCTTCCGGTGTTAGCAATAGAGTCGAAATTTGCATGTAAGGTGGTAGATAAGTACCTACTTACGAGAGTAATAATAATGATTTATGGCCTCCCGATGCGACTATTTTGTGCTAGAATGTCCTTGAAACGTCGGTATCGAGAAACTTCGATGACTTCGCATATAAATACGGGTCCCCGGCTAGAAGCAGTTTCAGTTTGATTTCGTCAGCGATACAGAGCGAGCTACCTAAGTGTTTGAAGTGATACCTAGCGACCTGAGCGATACTAAACGGAACTCTGAGTGTTTATAGTGATTGGTTATTTGTTGATTGGACTAATTTGTCATTGTTTTGTGGTGAATAAAGTTGTCTGCTAGTAAACCGGCATTTAATTACTCACGTTCGTAACAATAATAATAGGTTCTTCCCTTGCTTACCTTATTTAGACCAAGGCAATATCTTTGCCAATACCCATTTGTGATGAATGTTTGAATTTGTTACAATTTTTGTTGCCAATGCCTTGTTTTAACCTAATTACTTCTAAAAGATTTAAAAAGTGGTTTGGCGATTAGTTTTGCCAATGCTGGCGAAAGGTTTAAGTACCCACAAGGGTTTCTAGGTTAATAGCATAGCATCAGCCTTATAATGTTCGCACTGCACACACAATATTTCGCACAGGACTGAGTGCGGAAGCCATAATCAAACCATTCCATACAATGTTCCCACTGCTGGAAGTCATGCCTCCTCTCTAAGACCCATAGCGCACTAGCGGCCAGCGGCCAAGTCGCAGCGGCCATCGAGATACATACATTAGTAT
The DNA here is from genome assembly GCA_030763345.1 of Mythimna separata. Lineage (NCBI taxonomy): Eukaryota > Metazoa > Arthropoda > Insecta > Lepidoptera > Noctuidae > Mythimna > Mythimna separata. Next base: position 21,387,373 of record CM061184.1, on the reverse strand, counting down.
GAAACCGCCATATGTATCTCGATGTCCGCCGCGTCCTGGCCGCTAGTGCGCGCCCAGGCTAAGAGAGGCAGGTTAATGAAGGTTTTTGATATATTTGCTAGGGCAATTAATATGGAACTATTTTTGTCTAACAGCTTGGGGCCAAATCTCATTCCGTTTTCCGGTCTAGTCTTCCGATCTGTGATGCAAACCTTGAAGTGGAGCTCAGAGAATCCTAGTGAGGAGTCAAGGTAATATAGCTTATGTATATCTATCTTCTAAAACATTCATTTTCATTTTGTCAGCAACACTTTTTTACTATTTATCTTTTGCTAAAATAAAAATAATGTGTCAACTTATTTTATATCCAGTCTTTATTTCTCTTTACTTCATTATTCCTAAATAATGCCAGCCAAAACAAGATTTTCTTCTGTAAGCCATGTGAATTGTCCCTGTTTTAACACTAAGACCCTGTGATCACTTTATTATTCCAAAACAAACTATATTACTAATACCTCCTCATTGTCATCTGTATAGAAAAGTCCGCGTGACCGCTTACAACAGCCTGACCAAGTGGCTGGGCTTGCTCCACGTGCACCGCTTGTCGAACGAAGGCAGGGGTCGCTCCTGGGAAGACGAGCTCACTAAACACATCGTTGAAGATATCACTCCAGTCAGGAAGATTGTACAGCTCACTGTAAGTTAAATGTAACAGTTTGTAGTGTGAATAAAATATGTAAATTGGGTATTTGCTAGCAAAGTGCGGTAGCGAGAGGCTTTATTCGTTTGTTCAAACATCTCAATGGTTCTCGATTGTTTAAACTTGGACTCGAGTCCGACTCGGTCTGTTATTGCGACTGGCGCATGGCGCATTCATTCGCGATTTGTTCTTCGATGGTTTGGTTTCGAGAGTGATTGATTCGTACTATCAAAAACTAATGGACCGTTCCGCAGACTCGAAATATTCTAAAAACTTTCCGATTGTTTTGTAGTGCTACTCGATGGTTTATTTTAACAACTTCAATTCTTTCAATTGTTAAAACATCTCAGAATCGCTCATCGCTATAGTATTTGCCTTATTTATTTTATACTAAACAAAAAATAACACTAAAAAGATTTTTTTTTAATGAAAACAGTATCAAAATTGGTTTTTAAAATGAATCAGCATTTCAAGTATTGGTATGAGATAGAGCATGGAGAGAATATCTCGCGTACGCGCCTAACTGAATCGTGGTGACGTCACATTTCAGTATGTGCATCTTAATTTTGTTACTTGACAGTTTCCCTTCCAACAGCTTTGAAATGTGTGTCTAGCTTATTTAATATTGAACAGATTTGAGAAATCCAAGAAAGGATTTTAGATTCCGTAATTATTTATCTAATTCTTTTGCAGGCCAGTAACCAATACACTAAAAACTTGAGTAAAAAAGCTAAGAGGAAGCTGGCTAACCAGACGCTGCAACAAAGTGCCATCGCTAGTCATATGCCGGGCGAGAAGAATAAAACTAATGCGTGAGTACTTCAATATGAATACTCTTTCAATATTTATACATTGTCTTGTCTCTTATTTATCTCGAATTCTGTATTCAATTATAGGAAAGTAACTGTTTATCATTGTACTCCTGTAGCTGCATCTTACCGCCATCGATATAAATATACTATGTGCTAGATTACACCTGCCGTACACTCATTGTCACTGCAGTCTGCATTTGACAAATAGTTTCTATGAATTTTCGTGTCCATCGCTAGAGTAGACGTCAATGCATACCGCTCAATAGTAAACGTATTTAACAATTACTTTCCTATACTTGAATTCAAATAAATCCTTCCGTTTACCGAAATCCCAACAATGAACAACTGCTCGTCAAATATCGAACTAAAAATATGTTCAATTAACTAAATAAAACTTTGCATTGGCAGGTCTGAAGAGTCAAACGATGACGTCGCAAATGCAGCTCTAGAATGCGCTGAAACATTCCTTACTGTCTGTGGAATCTATTTGAAACCGGCTACACATAAGGTATGTAACCAAGATGGTAAAAGGAGCTCGACAGAGGGCAGGGCACATTACTCGTAGAACAGATGGTCGGTGAAGCAGAAACGTTCTTGGGTGTTGTGAATCGTGCTATGTACCGCTGGATGCGAGCCGCAGAGGACCAATTTGTGGCGAAACTTAGGGGCGGTTTATGTCTACTGTTCGCAATCTAACGACTGACGATAGCCACCTAATCAGGAATCGATACCGTGGTGTGGTAGACCATTCGTTTTTAGAAAGGCGGACTTTGTCAGAACTGACATAAAGCTTGTTGTTCTATTATTTGATGTCTATGTTACAGTACGGCCGTTATAAGTTGGCGAGTCTGAAGTTAGGCTCTGCGAATTTTGGCGCTTGAAAACTCGTATAAAAATAAAGGTTTTAAAAAAAATAATGTAATTTGCAGTTGTTATTGGTCTTAAAAACTGTTATATTGGCATTTATTTTTATTTTTTTAGACTCGCCAACTTATAACGACCGTACTGTATATTGTAAATTCAAATATAATCTCCATATCTTTCCTCCAGACATTCCAAGAGCGCTTGGTCCGCGAGTGCTACAACCTGGAGTCGTACGGCGTTGAGCGCTCTGTGTGCCTTCTGCGCGCGCTGGACGCGGCGCGCAAGAACACGCCCACTACGGTGGCGCCCCCGACGCAGTACTGTGTGCAACTGTATAGTACGCTTGTGAACAGTCGCTGTGATGAGGTGAGATAATCGTTGTTAGTTTTTTTTTCAGCCTGTGTTGTCCTACTGCAGATTAGAATAAAATCCTTAATCGTGTTTTTTTGTTTGGAGTCAACAAAACATAGCACAGATACCGGCGTGGCGTGCTTACTTCCACTTGCGCAGAAGTGAAATATCGGGCAGGCCTCCGTCACTCCATGTACTTGCGCGCTATAAGTGCCTACCGCCCAGCCGAGTGGTCTCGGTCCGCTTGCGGATCAAATTCAGTGCGGTTTTCGCAAGCGAAGCGCGCGCACGCCGTTTAATTTTAATAGTGCTGTTCGTTCGTACGCGTATTACGATGCCGTGTGGTGCCTTATGTGCTGTAGATGGGTGTAAATCAAGCAAAAGAGGTGTTTATCCCTACACCTAACATTATTCCCTTTACCTGTCAAAGAACGACGAAACTTATAAAAGAAATATTTTATAAACGATAGAATTTTAAACTGTAATTAATTATAAATAAATTGTAACTATAAGTCAGAACATTCACAGTTCTGAATAACATAAACACAAAAAGTCATGTTAATTTAATTTTATCGAAGAGGCAGCCCTGCGATTGCTGCGGGTTCGCGCGGTGCGAAGTAATCACAACTGTACGCTTGAGCATTTAGGCACATTTTAGCATGCAGTCGTTGCTGACGCGACAGAGTAGGCTAATAAAGCAGTAGGTATTGTAATTTTTCTACTGAGTGAAGTATCTGTTACGTAGTAACTATTTAGTAATCTGTGTATCGGGTCTCTTAAGTAGTATGAAGTAAGACGCGGGGTGGGGTGTGCAGTAATTGGCTCTTCGATGAGTACAATCCTCAAAGCGATTCCCTCTTTTTCGCCGAGCGCTCAAGATTCATGCCGGTATCTGTATAGATCTTGCAATTCACGAAGGCGAGTGAGCTTTATTTGTCTGTATGTCTTAAGGTGTGTCCAAATATCGAGCGGCAATCGAGCGCGGCTGCAACCCGCGGCCCGCCGCGCTGTGATTAGACGACTGCTGCGCGCGAACGGTTCTGGCTACCTGCCGCGCGCGAACATTCTTAGTAAACAGTTCATCCTGCATTTCCTCGTTAAAATATGTTTCTTCTCAGGTCTTTTACGATTTTTTTTAATAATAAGCAGAGCTACGACACATGCGACCGCTTTCATTTTAGTTCTGATGCCAACTGAAGCGCGCGGCATATCTTGGTTGTGCCGCGCAGTACTGCCGTGCAAACATTAGCTGACTTTGTCCAAACTAGAGCGCGGCAGAAATGTGTCCTACAAATGCCGCGTGTTGCTGCCGCGCTCTTGCTGCTCAATGTTTGGACACACCTTTAAGTTGCCCTTTATACTCCAGGGTTGCGGTAACTCTTTCGACCAATGTAGCTTATAAAACAGTTTTGAGGATATTGTAATTTCTGCCAGCAGGCAGAAATTACAAAAAAAAAACCTAAAAAAAAAATTACAGAATATATTTTTTTTTCGGTTTTGTGCTCTTCTAAAGCACTTATTCCTCCCACAGATAAGGAAGTTCTGTTCTCACGCACTGCTGGACATTCGGCTGCACCTGCACTGCTCGCCGCCATCGATAGGCTTCGTGCTTGACGCGCGACCTGACGCTAAGACAGACAAGAATAAGACAAAGGAATTGTCCGAGGAGAACGTACAGAAATTAAGGTGAGTAACATGATGTGTAGAGCAGACTAGCAAAAAGGTTTTGTCTGAAGATTCACTAAAATAACAAATAAAAACATCTACTGTGATTAATAGGAAATTAGGTGTTTCCCTTCTTAGATCACTTCATTCATATACTATTTGTAATTGCGAAAGTACTGTACATCTGTTTTTTCGCGTGGTTTATTATACAGATAGGCTATGTCCGTGACATAGGATACTTTTTATCGTGGCAGTATATTAATTTGGATCGATTTCCGCCTTTCACGCAGGTGAAACCACAGGTAAAAGCTAGCTTTTTTTAATATCGACTTATTTTTACAGTTCGCAAGATTCCTCCCCCGAAGAAAGGCCTAGATCGTCAAACGAAGAAGAACTGCGTTCACCATATCGTGTCGAGGAAGAAGAAGACGAGGGACCGGCCACAAAAATACCGCGTTTGGCTGAAGACGAGGACCAAATTAGTATCAGCAGCGACTCTCAGGAATCCATAGTGATTCCAGACGGCTCAGACGATGAGGTACAAGAAGTCAACGAAGAAAATCAAGACGTGGATGTGGATGAAGTTGAAGTTCTGCAGGAACCAGAAATAGGAACAGAAGAGTCCAGCCAAAAAACTAGCGAAGATAGCAAAGAAGAACCTACAGATAACATTGTTATTGAAGACTCTGTAGATCATATAGATTCCTATCGAAATACCAGGAAAAGAAAATTAAGTGAGTCAAACGATCAACCTTCTATCTATGACGCTGAGACTCAAGCTCCTGTAAACACATCAGCCGACACTATAGAATGTGACAAAAGCCCCGTTTCATTGGAGATAGCTTACGATTCCTCCAATTCACAGGGAAAAGTAGTGGTACTAGAGAACCTGGATGATGAAAATCTACCTAGTACAAATGAAACGGATGACGTGCAAATTACCTGTGGTCAAGCTCTGTTAGTGTCCTCCCAAGAAGAACCTGCCAAAGATCAGGTTGAAGTTGAGATAGAAATTTCTGCAGTAACCACTAAAGAAGGTGAAGTAGAAGAGACGAAAGAAAATGGTCACATCGTAGCACCAAATGAAAATAATATAGAAGTGAAAATAACTAGCAAAGAGATCAGTGTCGAAGATATGTTAGCTGATTTCGTGGACGAAGTCAATGAAGAACCGAGTTTAATAGTATAAGCGTAATTGATTATTAATATACATTTGTGTATCTATTTCGTAAATAAATTGCTTGAAAAGCTTCAATCATTATTGGTGTTTCTTTTGAGCTCAGTTCTCGAAAACCTGCAGGGAATCGGATATTCTATTATTGCAGCTAGCATAAAGCGCAGGCCACACCGCCAGCTAGCGGGCGGGCGGGTCTGGCGGGCGAACATCGTTTCACCTTATTACATACTTCGGTTCACACCGCGAGCTACTGACTAACCTGACGAGCTAAGCTAACGAAATATCTGACGATTCCAGCGAAGCTACTCGTTCACCTCGTTGGCGCGCCCGCGCTTCGCTAGCTTAGCTCGCCCCGCCCACTTGTCCGCTTTGTTCGCCCGTCCTCCCCTTTTCGAGTAGACTAGTCGACGTTCGTCTTTCGAATAGCAGTGCGCTCCCCGCTCCGCCCGTCGCTTGTCTGTCCGTAGTTTTCGGTGTGAACCCCATAGGTAGTTTAACTCGCCAGTATTTCTCGTAGTTTGTTTAGTTTCCTTCGTTCGCTTCGCCCGCCCGCCCGCCAGCTGGCGGTGTGGCCTGCGCTTAAAGAATGAATCGGGTACAGTCCTATCGTGGTTGAGAATTTGTAAAAATTCAGAATTTTCTTTTTTAGTAACAAAATATCATGGTTATGTTCAAGCAAGGATCTTTTATACCCGGTCCCGTAACTCGTACGAAATTGGACCAGTGTTGCTAGTGTCGTCAGTTGCAAACTTAAACCTAGCCAAAAGCTATTTGTTCGAAAAAATACTTTTCTTAAATGGTAGAAATCTTAATTTGCGAATAACATGACTAATCTAAAATTCTAAACTGTCAGTGAATGTCAAATTGACAATGACAATCTGACTAATCTGAGGTATTTTATTTTTGTTTTTGAAAACACGAGACCGCGGAATTGAATTGCTATATTTTTAATACAAATTCCTTTCTACAATGGTTATAGCAATTGGGTTCGAAGGAAGTGCTAACAAAATTGGTATCGGTATAGTCAAAGATGGAGAAATACTGTCCAATTGTAGAAGAACTTATGTTACACCGCCAGGCGAAGGTTAGTTTTGTAAATACCGCTATTAGAAGCCTGTAAACAATTATATATGAGTACTTTTATAAATATCATAACGTCAGGATTCGATCATTAAAGGATTAAGCAAAGTTAAACCGGCCTCATCTAGATTAATAATTATGACAAAAAAATTGACGTGTAAAAGTGTTCCGTGAAACCTATTTGCAAAATAAATATCATTTATCATTTAAACCCTCATTTCGCCAGAAGTCCCTTGTTATAAGTACATCTACAGTATAAATTAAGTTAAAAAAAATTATGAGGCTATGATGTGAATTGTTGTTCATATTACTCATTTCCAGGCTTCCTTCCCCGTGAAACAGCTGAGCATCATAGACAAAACATCCACACAGTGCTAAGAGAAGCATTAGACCAGGCTGGTATAACTCCGCAGGAGATAGATGTGATCTGCTACACCAAGGGGCCGGGTATGGGAGCCCCCTTGATGGTCTGTGCAGTAGTGGCCAGAACTTGTGCCAAATTATGGAAGAAACCAATTTTAGGAGTTAACCATTGCATTGGACGTATCCTTTTATTATAATAATAATTATGTTTTATGTAGGTATTATATAATTTCCTATCCTTTTTTTAATCTGTTGAGTCCCGAGCGGACGTCGGCGTCCGCACACCTATTGACTTTCTATTGCCTCTAATTATTACAGTACTCAAAACATTAAGTGGGATATCTTTTCTCAATCCAAAGTGGAGAGAGAAGTAGTATCAAACTTTTACAGTCAATATAAAAACTAACCTAACCGACTCCCACAAAATCTGCTAATGGTTCACGAACCGATTGCAAGATAAAGAAAAGAAAGAAAATAAAATATATAAAAACCCACATGTGTCCTTCAGTTACCCTTTGTTTCACAACCATGGCATCATTCAAATTAAAAAGGTTGGCATTAAAAGTATAAAACTACAAGATAATTTTTATAGTTTTTGCTTGAATGTTTCAAATTCCCAATGAAAGACAAAAAAAAAAAAAAAAGAAATATAAAGATTGATATTTGGCGGTTTGAAGAAAGACACTATTTAGTAAGGTCTCATAGGACCGGTTGGGAATTCATGAATTAAAATAACACTGTCACTTTAAATTCCTTAGCAAACTAACAGACATAGAAATGGGCAGGCTGATCACAAAAGCTAACAACCCAACGGTGCTGTATGTGAGCGGCGGCAACACACAGATCATAGCTTACTCCAGGAATAGGTACAGGATATTTGGAGAGACCATTGATATTGCTATGGGCAACTGTTTAGACCGGTAAGTACCTATGTGGGTTCCATCCCCTGAGTACTATACATTACCTAACATTACAAACCACGTAATTTTTTCGTAAAATTCAATCTGAATAAAATGCTGATCCAATTGAGAATATTTTATGGCTTTTCGCACTAGAGCGGAAAAGTGTGCGTGCTCGCCTCCGCGGTCACAATTTATTATACATATTGCATCAGGCTGGGAGCATCTACGAGTCGCGCTTCTACCCCTGTTTATTTATGTCTTTGTAAGTGTATTGAAAAACGTTTGATACACGTGGAAAGTCACTTGTATCAAAAAGTACTATTTTAATATATTCTTTTCAGATTTGCAAGGGTGCTAAAGTTATCTAATGCTCCAAGTCCAGGCTACAACATTGAACAAGCGGCCAAAAAGGGAAAGAAATACTATCAACTTCCTTACTGTGTAAAAGGTATTATACTGAAGTCCACATAATTATATCAATTTAACCTATCAATACCCGCGAAACGAGACACAATAGTAAGACAATAACAGCGCGGTCCTATGAGACCGGTCGGGGATTCATGAACTAAATTATAGTAATAATAATGTCAGCTTGCGTAAAATTTCAATTTACATTGACATCGCATATCACGCGTCTTCGATTTTCTTATTGTTCTAAGACTTGCTAGTTTCCTCACGATGTTTTCCTTCTCCATTTTTTAGAGCAGTAGTGATGAAATAAAATTTCACTAATTAAAGCGACTGCCTAGTAGTACCTAGATTTGAACCTCTCGTAAGTCGGGTCCGTTACCTCTGGGCCACCACTCTATTGCCATCAAGCAGGTACAAATCCAGACCCGGAAATCGAAGCCAGGTTGTCATGTTCAGCAGAAGTGCTTGTAACATTAGACAAGCATTTTTTTATGAATGGTCTAATAAATTACTTTACTTTCTGTTTCAGGCATGGATGTAAGCTTCTCTGGCATTCTATCTTACATGGAAGATAAAATAGATGAACTCCTAAAAGACTACACTCCTGAAGACTTGTGTTATTCTCTACAAGAAACTGCGTTTGCTATGTTGGTGGAGATTACTGAGCGGGCTATGGCGCACTGCGGCTCAGATGAGGTAGGTAGTTAGAAAAGAAAACAAAATTGCAAATGGCCAACGTTTGTCATTCCAGCGCGAAATAATTTATTTTTGTGTGGAGCGGGCGGTCCGCGCCTGATCGAACATTGAGATTAAACGAGGGCTTCTTATTAATTAAATAAACAGAATCGGACCTAGCCGCGCACTTATTCGCATGAGTTCGGATTTGAAAATAAATCGCAATGCTTGTGATCTGCTCGCAGATCTCGCATCTTTGTCTGTGTTTAGAAACCAGTTTTGAGTTCAATACTGCCAAGATTTTTTTTGCCACTCTGGACGGAGCGGGAGGGCGTGTCAGACTTTTACTGACTAAAACCCACTCCTGTTTCTCTCTCTGTTCTCTTTCGTTCAACCCAGAGCGCCATTGCCATAGATGAAAATGTTACAATATTGCTTGATTTTGGCATTTCATTTCCAGGTTCTAATAGTAGGCGGTGTCGGCTGCAACGAGCGTCTACAAGAGATGATGGGGATAATGTGTGCGGAACGAGGAGCCAAGTTGTTCGCCACCGACGAACGCTTCTGTATCGACAACGGCGTGATGATCGCTCACGCGGGCGCGCTGGCGTTCCAGTCCGGCGCGACCATGGACTTCAATGATTCCACGATAACGCAGAGATATAGAACTGATGATGTTTATGTTACGTGGAGAAATGATTAAATAAGCAATGTTAAAATTGATTTTTTTTTAATTATTTTTTTAATAACCTAGTTTGTGTCCCACTGCTGGGCAAAGGCCTCCCTTTTCTCCTTCTAAATCTCTCTGTCTTGAGCCATCTCTGGCCAAGTTTGCCAAATTCATAAATTAGAAAATTCAAAGTTAAATCATCAAATACTTTTACCGCTTCAGGCAGAGCGAGAAGAAGTGTCAGACTTAAAGCCCTGTGTTAATCCGTGTTCCTTCAGTTCCCCTTTGCGCTCTAGGACTACGAGATCGTCTAATGACTTCTCCCGCTCCGCCCAGAGCGTCATTGGATGTCGACGTCACACAAAAAAGTAAACGTCTGTCACGTACTATCCTGTTGTACTAGAGCGGGATTTCATTATCATCGTCGTCGTTTTCATGTCTTATATCTACCACCCTACGATCGTTCTTGCCCAATCTCTACAGTTTTAAACAAAATCGCTTTCCGCGTCTGTCAGTTTACAACCACGTAATTGATTTTGAAGCGGCTGTCACTAATAGAAAGGAAAGACCGATGAATGAGGTTGAAATGTTTTTTAAAGGACTAGATTCTCTTGTCTTCGCTTCCGTGCACTATCCCCAAGAAATCGTAGATGGTTTTAAAAAAGCTTGTCTGTCGCCGACAGTACCTAGTATTGTTACTATTAGTGAAAAACCCAAGGGTAAAGTTACAAAAAAACTTTATTAAATCAACCATTATATTTGTTCAAATTAAGGATATCACTGCAAACTCATCGGGAGCAAACACGCAACAAATAACATTACAAACAGGATACCATTCAATTGCATTTTCAAAATAAATAACTCTATAACCACATTGATGATTGAACTCTGAGGAATATTGATAAACTTAACAAGAAAGATTTTACTTACAATAATATTAAATAAATACTACAGAAATGCAGACAAAAATATTGTCAACACTTTACTTCAAGTTTCTCTATTCACAGCATTATTATCTACAATCGCGCCAGAGACGATATCTAATTCTAGAATGTCTAGTTTGTCCGAACTGAATGGAATGCATGCACTTCGAGAAAAACGCGCGAATCTTCATGCCGTGCGGACAAACTTTAAATACCCATTTATTTATAGCATTCTTTATCCACCACTGACTATTGCTTCTCATTTAATTCTAAAAAATATTCTGAATAAAAGGTTTTTAATAATACTTACAATTTACCTCTCTGTACTTATTGTTTTCGCAATTTAATTACACTATCCTAATTTAATTTCAACGGCAGTGCTGAATTTATCCAATATGTCTGAGATGATTTACTGTAGGTATATTCTAATGATTAGCAGCCTTATTTTAGAAGTGAAAAAGAACAGTTGGAATTTTTGAAACAACAAGATACATGATTTAGTAAAAGCTAGTATTATTTGTGGTATATAATAATTTGTAGTCTATGGGCAAAACAAAGGGTTTCATAGAGTAAGAGAAAGTTACATTAATATTAGGAGAATAAGTTATAACTAGTATTTATTTGATAATTTGAAGAATTGCCAATTGTGCATTTAAGCTCTATATGAGCGTTGAGTACAGGAACTATTTCATGAAGAAAAATTATACAGACATTGCTTTACAAATGGTATAAAAGTTAAATAAACCCTAATTAGCACTGTTATGACTGCAACCATTTACAATGTATGATTATGTCATTTAGATTCTATTTTACATTTAAGTATAGATTAACATTCAAATTCGTTGACTCAAATGCTCATAACAAGGATAATGTTATAATATGTTTTATAAATTATGTCCTTACAACAAGAAGTTTTCCATATGCTTAGTAATCAAGTCTGTATATGTTTGATATCATTCACACACTGAACCGAGTCTCACAGCAAGGACTGAAAAATCTAGAATTAAAACTAAGAAACAAATTTAAATGCCTAAACATTCCGAGTGAAGGTTCAAGAGCAACCATAAAAAAAATGAGCTTATTAAAGTAGAAACCACTTGGAAACAGTGTTCACATATTTTGTACTAGGACTCTCTCTCGCAAGTCTCGGTCTGATATTGTAGCACTGAATGTGAGGTTTACTTTGTGTCTCATAAGTTGTCCGCAATGTGTAGTCCTGTGTAGACGATGATCCATGTTACCTGAAATCAGATAAATGTATATTAGGCAAACTATCAGTAAAAGTTAGGTAAAATTAAAAAAATAAAATAAAAATTGTATTGTTTACTTATCATATAATAAATATTTACATAGCAACAGCATTGAATAAAACCTTCAGAGTTTATCTTTTTAAATGTTTGTTTAGTTAGACATTACTTTTAATACCCATCATAATGAGTCTAGCCTTTTTGCAACTATATTGTGGCATTGAATCAAGTCTAACAGCATAAGACAGAGTACCATATTTTATACCAGTTCCTACTTATATTACTTTGAATTGCCTTATTCAAGATATTGAGCAATAACTTACTAAGAATCCAGCAAATGAAGTCATAAATCCTTCCTTAGTAATTTCCCAAATGCCACCATATTCCTCTTCATCTATATTTTGGAAATTATTTACATAGAAGTAAATAACTGCTGCATTTACTAGAACAAATCTGAAACAACACAAGAGCAAAAGTTTATACTAATTATTCTGTAATAATCTCATAAGAATTTAATGCTTGGAATATTGTATAAATATCTAGAATAGTCGTAAATTTAGAGCCAGTGTACATTAATACTTACAGTAGTAAACCAAGGAATCCTTTCATTGGCAACAAGCCCCAAAACAATCCCAAGAAAATGCCCATAGCCTGACGCATCCAGTAAATAACGTCTAGAAACTCTTCCTGAAAGGGCAGAACACAATCAAATTATCAATAAATCATATTTTCATTGACGAATGTAAGCAAAGTCTCGTGATATGATTTCTAACCTTGTCCGGCCATTCGGCATTCGCAACTAACGCTCTCTTCCATGCTGACTCGAGCGCTTTCACCTTATTGCTTCCTTCTGAAGATTTGCTTTTACTCGACATGTTTAAATAAGTTATTTCCTTTCAATTTATTAAATTAATTCATAGGATTTCTGGAATCAATAAATCATTTCACGAAAATCGTACACGTCACTGTGACATTGTGATGATTATTGTCAAAAATGTCATCGTATTTTTTTATGTCAAGCATGGTAATGTGGCTTTTGGCTTGTAATGTTGCAAATCCAAAAATAATTACATTGATGGTAGAAAATATTAAAGAGCCTAACTATAAAAAATAAATCATCGAACGTGCCACCCTTGTACCCGAAGTAACAATCTTATGCGTGTCAAAGGTTTTGTACAAAGAGTATATAGAGGATGATACACGAGCTTTTGCATTGGCTTCACAAAGGTATTTCATTAGTGTACTAAACAAGAGTCTAGGCACGAGGCAACATTTGGTTTTGAGACTAACAGTTGGGATTAGAAAAACGACTAAAGAACTTCTTTTCACCACCAGAAGGACATGCAATACGAATTTATGAAAAAAAAAATACGCAAAATATTATCAAAAACAATTTATTAAAAAAAAAATGCATTCATTATTCTTAAAACTACATGCTTATAACGTAGGAGCGACCCTGTTTTTTATTCGGTGTAGCCTCTCGGCCTCCATGCTCTTGGTGATGTCCCAGCACTCCTTATTGAGGGTATCCAGCCCCCGTGAGAGACTGACAAGCCGCGCCAGTACAAGCAATCGGTGCAAATCGTCCGCGGTCACAGGATTATCTGAATCTGATTTGCTTCTCATTTCTATGAAATCATCTTCTACAAACTGGAACAAAGTAATTTTACATTAATGTATGGTTTGATATCGTTAGTTGCACTTCGATAGTAAAATACAATAAGGGCCTGTTTCACAATGTCCGAGTAGGCATTACTCAGTACTCACTGAATAAATTCAAAAATGTGACAGATTTTGTATGAAATTATCTGCCAAGTAAGATACTCGAAACTTAATCATAGGTGGTGAAATAGGCCCTAAGTTAATCTTCGCAACTTGAACGACGCTTCATGGACATGGAGTAGAGAATAAATGGAGTACTCAGTTCTGTACTAAGTTTATGTTAAAGGATGAAAGCAGAGAGAACACGTTTTTCGCTAAGGTCTATTTCCCATACTTTAAATGCATTTGAATGAGCCCTAATCCTTGTTATGACATGAAAAAGGTTTACTAAGTTTATTCTCACCTGCAAATCTTCACTAATAGTATACTTTACAAGCTTCAGACTTGTTATGTATTTTCTAATGACGTTCATAATGTCTTCCTTCAAGTAATAAGTCGCTGCCTCTACAATGGCGTCAAATATTTGTAACGAAGACTCTTCAGGGCGTAGTGGGAGATGGTAGTCGCTCTGAAACAAATTTATAGATACATAAAGTACCGTGTTTGTTTAGTATAAGTCGATTCAAATGTAAATAAGTCAGCCAAAAGGTGACAATTTAATTTCAAAATGAAGTTGAAAATTGGCCCCCTGTTTGGTTCTGTACTTTAGTATTACATTATGCAAAACTCATGATATAATTACTAGATGCAATTTATCATGAGTTATAAAAACTATGTATGATTAGAAAACTGTAAATGACATGTCATTATCGTAAATCTGATTAAAAAAGCAATTGCCAGTAATGCACAATGGTTCATTTCAATGACAATAAAGTCAAACGCGATCACTTTTTTTTATTACACAATTTTTTTAATGCATTGATTTTAGCTCTTTTGTTTTGACAATAAACACTATTTTAGACGCATCCTGACTGGAATGTAAAGTTCCAGATATCTCTGTTGAAAAGGCAGGATCCTATGACTAGACAAATTTATCATGTTCGGGTAACCGCCTCAATATCACGCGGAGAACTCTGATACCGCGATGTACGATAATTCGTATGTAGTGACGTAGATGTCACCACACTACTACATAACTTACTGGTAACAAAGACTTTCCCTCTGACAGTATCAACACAGACACGTCAGAATCAAACTCCATCTTATAATACTTGAAGTCGTATTCCACTTTCTGCGTCATGATCATGTTGCCCAAAGCAGCGACGTTGTTGACTCCCGTGGCGTCTAACCGTCCTTGTTCCATCTTTGTCTCGTCCAGTATGAGGTGCGTGTCTTTGCTTAGCTGTAGGACGCCGCTTGTTAAGCGGTTGCATTCATAATCTTTTCTGGGAAAATACAAGAATGATCAGTAATGGTGGTCGAAAATTTTCGAAAGTTTTGAACATAGATATTATAAAAACAGTACCATTCTTTTTGGCCCACCCAATTAGGTAAAATCATTCATATAAGTTTCTAAAGTCCCCGTCACGAGAAGCTATAAATTTTGTAAACAAGTGTTCAGGTTCACAACATTTGGACCAACAAAAAAATGAATTTGTTTAAGATTTAATAAATTATTAAGTAACAATATTAATTAACATATGTATATTATTTAAGAATAATTATTCGTCAGATTCAGTTGTTTCCATTTCTGTGTCAGAATCAGTGACATGTATCACGAAGCTGTCTACAGTTTTATCAATCATTTCATCGATTTATAACAATAACAATCAGATCCGCGATATATGCAAAGCAATGAAACAAACTTGTACGCATTCGAAACTCGAATGACGCGTTTATTTCAAAATGGTGTCCCGATAGTTTACAATCCCTGCGACGGACCAAGAAACAAAAAACGATAGCACTTTGCGTCGTTAAAATATGATCCGACTAAATTAAAGAGGTTGTTACTTTCATATAACCCGTCTCTATTTCATGTCGATTGAAAATGTTTACTTAGTAAAAGATGTTTGTTTACAAAATTTATAGCTTCTCGTGACGGGGACTTTATGACAAAGAGCAGCAAAATAGAATTTCTATTTCCCAAAAACTTATGAAAGATTATTATCATCTCCCTAGCCTTTTCCCAACTAGCTTGAGGCCAGAGTCCAGTCTCACCGGATGCTGCCAAATACCTGTGTTTTACATGGAGCAACCACCTATCAGACCTCCATAGCCTAGTTTACTGGGCAACTTATGAAATATAATGTACGAAAAACAAAGCAAAATAATGGAGTGTAAAATCATACTTAGGTAACAAGCTGAGTGTGTTCAAGTTTTCAATAGTCAGTGGCAAATAATAACTCTTAGTGACAAATTGCTTGATAATCTCATACAACTGTTTGGCGTAATCTGGGTACTTCTGTATCGGCAGGTTTGATAGATTCAGGCAGAACTGACCAAGGGATAGTGTTTCTTGGCGTAGGTATCTGAAAAAAGATAAAACATGTGTTACATAATGTTTTAAGGTCCCATTTTGCGCAAGCGATGCGCCTCCTTCATCCGCAGGGTACGTGTCAGCCCCAACATCATCCTGAAGACTATGGTGGACATACCATATAAACCATAAAAGTACAAAAAACTAGTTTTTAAGTTGTGTGTAAGATAGAGTAAATATAATATTTTTATTATTAGTTTTATTTTTAATTTAATTTACTCATCTGGGTTTTAATTTGCAAAAGATCAATGTCATCCTCAGACATTAAAGGAACTGTGGAAAAAATACATTTACTCAGTGAGCAGTCCATTTACTCTCACTACTCCATGCTTCAGACAACCTGCCAAACAAAAATGATACTTACATGCAAGCAATAAGGTGGCAGATTAGATATTCGGCCGCAAGTTTGTCCCCCAGTAGGAGTTCTGTTAGAGCCTTCAACAAGTGTTCGCGCGCAGAATTTGCTTCTTTTAATACACTTTCTGAAATTGTATTTTGATGATTAATAAGGGCAATCATTAAGGCCCCTCGCACACGGCGACTTTTTGTAGCGATGCAATTATAGTGATGCTGTCGCGCGTTCGCTTCGATACAGTCGCGATGGGATAGTTAGCTGTTTGGACTCGCCCACACCACGATTCTGTGGCGATGCAAACGCGATTCAGTACGGGACAAAAATGAAGTTCATGTTTTTGGGAGGCTTCAGTCATGCTACCTCCGTTGCGCGTAGTAGCGCATTCCAAATGCGTCTAACGCGCCATGCTGTCGTGCGTTTACGAAACGCGCGAGAGCATCGCTACAAAAAGTTGCCTTGGGCAGGGGCCTTAAGAAAGCAAACAATAAAAATCTGAATGCTTTTAAGTAATTTGTTCTAAATGAATAATGAAAAAAATATTGAAAGTACAGCAACTGAGATTATCACATATGGTTCACAAAAAACTTTATTTTACCAGGAAATGTATTATTCTAGTTTCAAATTATTATGCAATGCAAAACAAAATGGTTTTCCACTGACTAAAGAATTCTGGATTTACAGAATATCCTTTTTCAGTTATATTCATTTTCACATTAATTTACATCTAAAACTAATTCAATTACCACAGTTATCATAACATTTATAACAAATTACATAAGTACCTTGGTCAAAACTCCTAACCAAAGGGTTACAGTGGTCCAGTTTCTTCACATAAACCGCATGCAGTCGCGGCACTAAGCTCGGTGGGGGGTTGTGTGTGATAGTCTCTACTTCAGTCTCTGTGGTAGGTTCCAATAGAGGATCCTTCTCTGGTTGGAACTCTCCAGACAGAGCTGGATCTACAGATAAGAAGCCAATAACTTCTATCATGTCATTTAGCTTCACATTTTCACTGTCATCATACAGCTGAAATGAAAATGAAATAGTAATTAAAAATATGTTTTTCCATTTTAAGGGGTTGAGATAGGAGGGGGGGCTTTAAATTTTATTACAGGATTGAACATCAGTATTCCTTCTCTATCCCCAAGTGTGTTGGGATCTCTTGATGATAGACCCACAAAAAAAAAGAAGAATGTTGGTGTCAGCTTCCAGACTAACTAAATGCAGATGAATAACTGTTATTCTTTCAGGTGTCCAGTTCATTATGATCAATAAAGATTAATATGAAGTTATATACAATAAATGTCTATATACCTTAACAATACATGATTTGCTCGGCATATCAGGCAGTGGGAAGTTTAACAAATGCTCCCTAGACACTACGTTAGCTGTACCACTCTCTGCCTCCGCAGTCTTCGGTTCCTTACTAACGGCAACCTCATCAACCACTTCCATAGCATCTGAATCCTCAACCACCTCATCGTAAGTCCGTTTTAACTTCAAGTTATCGTGATTGAGACGTTTAGAAGTGTTTGGCTGCTGTTCCAAGTGTTTCAAATGGTTCTGCTTGTCTTCCAACTGTTGTGCCCAGTCGTTGAAACCAGGTATTGATACAACAACCATTGTTTGACGTTGTGAGCTTTTGAGATTCTCTGTGTAGTTGATTTTTTCATTTTCCTGGGCGATTTAGGGAATATAATTATAATTTTGTTGTTAATTGTCAATTTGTAATATTTGTTAGATAGGTTGTAACAGTTGTTTGAGAACTTACCAGTATATGAGCTGTGTCTCTGTACTTTCCACTTTTGTTTTTAATATCATTGGTAACTGTGTTGAACACTTCAAACTGCTCAAAATAAAACTCAGGGTTGTGCATATCCTGGACCATCCCTCGGAATCGGACCAGCGTTCCATCGGGCAAGTTATGAGAAGCATTGGCGTTGATCAGAGGAATCTTGAAACAATGGTAAGGTTAAGTAAAGGTCAAATGAACAATAAATCTAAGAAAATTTTGAAAAAAGTTTGGTTTTATGCATAGTATGTTACCTGGAACCAATTCGGCAATTTCAATAGTTTCTCTTTCCACCCTTCTTCGTTTGCCATCCACAAATCAGGGGTCACTGTCTCAAAATCAGTCATTAGATCATGCATTTTTTAACAGGCACACGTTACTTTCAGTTAAATAATTATTAGCAAATTGTTTCAATAACTTTTGGACGTAAGTATATTTATAAAAAATGATTTAAAATCAATAACCGGTATTAATTGTAAATAATTTAAAAAACAGCTTGCTCGCACTGACAAGGTTGACAAGATTATTTTGTCTATTTGATTTTGATCTGCCTGACAGCGCGCGAAAACGCGAACGGTTGTGTGTTTAGTATTGCCCCGAATACTGAAACGCTACTCAAATCAATTAAATGAATGACTAAAAAATAATGTACAAAGTTGAATATAAAACAGTTTTTAATTAAGGATTATGATAACGATAGGACTAGTTTTTTTTGGCTGGCCGGCTGACTTAGTTTTCATTTACAGAAAAAGTGATTTTTATCTGTGGTGTGAACTGTCACTGTGGCGATGCCGATAAAATAGGTTATCTGTGGAAGTACTTGGCAGGGCGGTGAAACTTCCCTACATTGACGCAGCTCAAAAAATATCATACAAACTAACGCCATCAGGTAGTGGAGGTATCGAGTTAATCATTGAGTTGACAAAAAAATATAATAGATGGCAGTAGCTACAGTAGGGAAAATATTGTTTAAAAATAATGGTAATAAAAATATGTTTTAAAACACTGATTTATAAACAGAAATTAAAAATAAGTTATGCCAGTTAGATTAAATTATTTTAAATAATACCTTTATCAGAGATTTTTTTTTTCACTACGGCAACCCAATGATATGTTTAGGGGAAATATAGTTCGTTTTTGAATGAAGTCGTTTGGTTGGTGGTATTGTGTTCCTTTGAGATCATTGTGCGTTTATTGTTTTATTTATTACGACTTGGCTTGATTACGGATTTTCTGATCTTCTACGTGTTACGACTTTACCTGGCTTGTTACCTGGACCCCGGACTGATTGCTTTACTGATAACCTAGCGCTTAGCACACGGACTTCGTTTATATTTTTGCGGACTTGGTTTTGAAAATGCCGAAAACAACACAGTTGAAATGCTTTTTTGGATGTGTCATTGATGGTAAGTGTATTTATTATTAATTAGTAACTTATGTATGTTATAGGGAAGACAAAAATCGACTGAGAACTAGTTAACATTGTGACCATAGGTTGATTAAACTAAAATGTACCTATCTCTTTAATACTAGACTTTATTCCATTCGGAAACAGCTCAGCTTAGCCTCAGCTTCAACAGGCAGGCACTATAGTTTTGCCATGCAAGGGTCATCAGCTAAGTACATTAAAGTGAACATTTAGTTGTTAGACCTCAACAAGTCACGTAGCGAATATGATATATTGTACCCCATGAATGAAGTTTTCGTAAAATTCAAAATCACGAGCCCAAAGTTATGGCTCCATCAACAAACACCCGATGATTTTGCCAAAGTGAAAATGGTTGTTTTTTTTTGATAATACTACTTATTAGGTAACTTATCAGATTTATGATTATTCAGTTTTTGTATTGAACCCAAAAAAATAATTAAAAATGATTAAATAAAACAATAGAAAACACACTCACTAGCAGAGCAATCAAATATTTAAAAACATATCACCATAAATGAAAAAAAAACCACTTGAAAATAACTGCTTAAATGATCTAAGTAATAGTTATATATTATTATTATTTTTAATTCAAATCCAGCAGACGTCATGTATGTATAGTTCTGGTAAAAGCTGTTGTTTATGATGTCTAAATGTAGATAGTGGTTTTTGTTGATTGAATTACACTGATAATCCAGCTGAAAAGGATTGCATCACATAGTATGCATGTCATGTATAGAGTCATGTTAGTTTTAAAAACAAATATTAATTTACAGGACCTCTTCATCGATTCCCCAAATGGGAATATCCTCATACGGAGAAGTTTGAACAGTGGAAGTCCGTACTGGACAGTGCAACTCAAGAGAGAGGAAATAGCTACATATACAATTCAATTCGTATTTGCCACCGACACTGAGGATTATTTTAAGTCACCAAGCAGACGATTAACAGGAAACGCTATCCCTACATTAAATTTAAGTAAGTTCTATAAATTCTATTTTGAATTTTGCATACACTTCAAAATATTTAGTACTTTAAATTCTTTTCTATAATGTTTCACAAGAGTTTCTAAAACATGTTGACCAATTTAAAAAAAAAAAATGTATTTATTCAGAGACAAGTCACAATAAATGATGGATCTTAGTTGGAGAATACAATGTGAATATTAACCACTTATTAAGTAGCTCATAATAAGCTTTAACAAACTATACACTATGTATGTAGATGAGGGTTGTTGTTGATGCAGATGTAGTAAGAATTTAAATATTTAATTTACAGCCTTGCCAAGAAGTGAACAAGTTATGCAGCCTCAGCAACTTAAAGAAGTGGTACCAATTACATCAGACACATTACAATTAGAAGCAGAGTCAACAACCTTACCAAGCGGTAAGTTAACTTTTATTTTAAAAAAGAGTAAAAAATTTAACATTACACTTTTTAATATTTTCGATAACGTGTTGGTTATTTTTATTTTGTAAAATGTTTTTTTAAGTAACATACAGGTTACATAAGAAACTACTTATTCACTTATTTTTATATTTCTTTAAAAGAATAAAAAATATATATTCAATAAAATATGTATTTGATTTGCAGCCTTGCCGCAAACTCAGCAGATTGTTCAGCCATCAACTGCGCAGTTTCCAGTGGAAGAGCCATCTACATCCAGTTTTCTACAGTTCGAAGTAGACACTGAGTCGAGAGCATTATCAAATGGTTAGTAAACTTTATTTAAAAAAAAATCCTTAACAGTATTTATATGTTAATTGCAGTAGCCAAAATTTTGAGGTTGGCAATGTTAGTCCAAGCTGAACATAGTTTGGGGCTTTGTTTATCAATTCCAAAGCCAATAGAAAATAATTCGCTTAACGTTCTGGACAGCTACCTGCAATCATTGCAATGATTTGTTTTAACCGTCAGTTGCTCGGGACTGACTTGGCTCTAACAGATACTATGTTGGTCAACTATCGTCAGTCACATAAATGTTATCTATAGGTATTCTGTATCATATAATTACTTTGGCAGTATACTACAATTTAACCTTTATTATTCTATATATTACTTATTTATTACCACTGAATATAAAAGAACTAGTTTAGGCTGCACATTGCAAGACAGTGTTTTTATTAAATAGATTATGTTGTGTCAGCATTTTTATTAAATAGATTATGTTTTCTTTCAGCAGCCCCAAAAAAATGCTGTTCGAAGCAGGATTCTTCATCCAGTGCTGTCAATAGATTGACATTAAAACTAAACAAACTGCGTCAGAAATGCAGAACGCAGTCAAAACAAATAAAAGCAGCAATGAAGTGTGCAATGTCCAAACCATTTTTAGCTACAATTGAAAAATTACCTGCGACAGCTCAAACTTTCATGAAATTACAACTGAAGTGGAAAAAGACACCAAGAGGAAGACGATATACCATTGAGGAAAAAATTATGGCCTTGTCTATATTAAAACAAAGCCCTAAAGCTTACAAACTTTTAGAGAAAATGTTTGTTTTACCGTCAAAACGTAGTTTGCAAAAGCTGTTGAGTGCATTCACAATTAGACCAGGCATTAACAAAGATATTTTAGAAAATTTAAAAAAACTTGTTTTACGAATGCCAGAGGAAAAGAAGTTAGTAAATTTATTATTCGATGAAGTGTCATTAGCTCCTGGTCTAATATATAATGCATTTTCAAATGAAATAATTGGGTTTGAAGACGATGGCACACAGAAAACAGGCAATATTGCTGATCATGCCCTTGTCTTTATGATCAAGGGCATAAAAAGTAAAACTAAACAACCGATTTGTTTTACATTTGTCAAAAGTGGGACGAAAAAAGAAAAAATAAAAGCCCTACTACTATTACTAATTAAAGAAATAAATAATACAGGGTTAACTGTAGTTGCCACGGTTTGTGATCAGTGTCCAGCGAATGTTGCTGCTATTAAAGATATAAAAGAAGAAACACAAAAAAGATATGCTAACAAAGGATGGTTCTTCGAAGTAAATGGCAAGAAAGTGTTCCCATTATTTGATACGCCCCATTTACTTAAAGGAGTTAGAAATAACTTGCTAACAAAAAATGCAAAATTCATTCAAAATGGACAAGAGAAATGGGCAAAGTGGGAACACTTAAAATGTTCCTGGACATTGATGTTGGAGATGACGAGATCCGATTAGTGAATAAACTAACAGAAAATCACATAATTAAAGACAAAATAAAAAAAATGAAAGTGAAGCTAGCTGCACAAGTTTTCAGCCAACGAGTATCATCTGCTATTCGATTTTCAGCAAGTAAGTGTAAATTTTATTATATACTCCCACGATCCGTTCTGTTTCTACATGCGTAACGCTATGACTTCCACCATATTCTTATGAATGTGTCATTTTGATGCAAAATCTATATTAGGTACTGTAAAACTTCCAAAATCCGCTCAGTAGCTCTTGTTAATTGAGTAAACATCTTTATAAACTTCACATTTATAATAATAGTAGGATAATAGAGTAATTAATATGTGTTTTCTTTTTCAGGACATGGAATACTACCAGCAGAATGTGAGGGAACAGCAGATTTTCTTTTAATTTTCGACAGGTTATTCGATTCGTTTAATGGTCATTCCTACAAAGATGATTCGAAAATATATAAAGGCTGTATAAAAAAAAAATCCCCACACTTCCAACTGTGGGATGATTTGCTTCCAATTTTAGAATCAATCAAATTTGAATCAATAAAAATATCAAAAGGTGTTAATCAAGTAAAATATGAGTCGATTCCTTCAATTAAAAATTGGATTTCAAATATAAAAACATTTATTGAAATGTGGGAATATCTGTCAATAAATCATCAAATCAATAATATAGTAGCTAGAAATTTTAATCAGGACCCATTAGAAAACTTTTTCGGTGCTATTAGAAGTAATGGTGTTAGAAATATTAATCCTAATTGTAATCAATTTATAAATTCTTTTAAAACGTTGATTGTTAATAATTATAATTCACCTCATTCTGCAGGAGCCAATTGTGAAGAAGATTTTAATACAGTTATGCAATCACTGTCCCATCTGATCATAAACAATTATGATGATTCTCACACTGTTGATTTTGCATGTAACATTGATTCATCACTAAATGTTATGTCAGAAATTAAAAATAATGATTCACTATTGCATGTTGAATCAAAAAAATATGTGACAGGTTATGTGATTAAGAAATCGAAATCAAAAATTTTCAAAAAATGTTCCAATTGTCTTAATAATTTATGTAGATCTGGTATTGATTTTGATTCATTTAATTATGAAATTGATTATACTAAGAAATCACTATTTCATCCAAGCGACGAATTTATAAATTCAATGAATAATATTTATTATGTGATTGTTGCATGCCTTCGGGATAATCCAACATCAAAATTTATAAAAAATCAAATCAAATTTTTTATTGATTCTGCATGTGATTTTAGTATTATAACATGTGAGAAACATAGAGTTGATTTGATTAATTTTATTTGCAATTTATCTATTAAAATGATTGTACACAGTTGGTGTCTGGGGGTAAATAGATTATTAAATGGAAAAATCACAGTTTTTGATAGGAATGACCATGTAAAAAAACAGGCTTATGAATATTATCTCAAGAGAAAACGATGAAGATGAATCTTCATCGTTTTCTCTTGATATAATATCGTGGAAGTTTATAATATATTTTTAGCTCTTATCTACCTGACGTCGATCTTGAAGACAGGCGATTTTGTTTTTTGGCGACTGCCATGAATATTCGCTACATTTGAGTACGTTACAAGGTGAATATTCGGCATGTCAGTACAGTGAGCCGAACAGCTCGTTAACGAGCGTCGCACCAAATTTTTATTATTCGATCCTATTTTATTGCTCATGTTAATCGCCAGCTTTAAAGTAGATAAAAAAAACAACTGAAAGCTCAGAATAATTAAGTAGTCAACATAAATGTTCCTTTTGTGATTCTTGCATGCTATTTGCATACACAATGAATATCAGCAGTAAAAACTGTGCATTTATCCCTGTAACTGGTGAGTTTCAATATTGTAACAACTGTGCTTTATACTTGTTCAAAAATATTGATGTTTTAGATATACGAGTAATAATACATTCTATGAGTTACTAGTAACTCCTAGAATGTATTACTACTAGGTTTTTCCTAAAATGTTATATATTATGCTAAGATTTTTATTTGCTTAGTTTAAAAACTTTTGAAGATTAGAAATAAAATCAAAATACAATTATGACATAAATATGTTTAGTGCAGTTAACATTTTATTTGATAATAATGGCGAAATGTATCTATACGCTTAATATTATTATATACCATGTCTGAACCTACCACATTTTATGCTAGATTAATAGACTTTGATTTGATAAAATAAAAATTACAAGTACATGAAATTGGTGTTTTATTTTTATATTGAAATATCATGGTTTGTGTTAATAAATCAGTAAATTATTAAAAAGTACTTATTTGTGATAAATATTTATATCACAAATAAGTACTTTTTAATAATTTACTGATTTATTAACACAAAAAACTATATTCAGAAGTTAAAATATATGAGCGCCCTCTGGCGGGTATCTACGGAAACAAAATAGTAAATCCGCGCCATCTATTAGTGGAGGATACATAAAGATACTATTTTTGAACTCCGAGTGGCGCATCTATACCAGTATAAGTGTATAATCTATGGTACTTGGCTTGTGTTGTGGCGGTATCGCGTCGGTAAAAAGATTGGAATTTGTTAAAAATAATTATTTACTTCCAATAATACCCTCTAGTGTTCTGACAATAGTGAGCATCAGTCATTAGTTTACGCCTTATTCTAGGCAATTGTTTACACGTTCTTTTTCAAGCGCACTTCAAGCAAAGAGCGTCCTCTGCGGCTCGAACTTCGTAACGTTAGGATATCCTGAAAACTTTCAACATGAGTAAGTCCCATTTTTATATTCGGTTATTTCGTAAGTCAAGTGGTGAAAATTGTGAATAAGTGTAACACTTGAACATCGTTTAAAACCAAAATTTAACCTATCCTAACCTCAAAATGTAAAGTTAAAGGGTTGCCATAAATGTAAAAATCACACATGATTAAAACATATTTTTTATGTTTCAGCGATGGATATTCGACCAAACCACACAATCTACATCAACAACCTCAATGAAAAAATTAAGAAGGAAGAATTGAAAAAATCACTATATGCCATATTTTCTCAGTTTGGCCAAATACTGGATATTGTGGCACTAAAAACACTGAAAATGAGGGGACAAGCTTTTGTTATCTTTAAGGAAATATCCAGCGCCACTGTTGCACTAAGAAGTATGCAAGGTTTCCCTTTTTATGACAAACCTATGGTAAGTATCACCAAACTAATTTTTTTTAAGTGTTCTTTATTTTTCTAGTCTTTATTATTATTATTTATTTATGTTTTCAGAGGATTCAATACTCAAAAACTGACAGTGATGTTATTGCCAAAGTCAAGGGAACATTCCAAGAAAGACCAAAGAGACCGAAAATGCCAAAAGGTCTGGATGATAGCAGGAAGAAGAAGAATAAGGATGCCAATCGCCCCGGCATGCATGTGGGACCTGCTGGCATGCTCAACAATGTCAATGCTGAGCAGCCTCCTAACCAGATCTTATTCTTGACCAATCTACCTGACGAAACCTCCGAAATGATGTTGTCTATGTTGTTCAACCAGTGAGTATACTTTAATTTTACTGCATTCAATTTTTATGTAATTTTAGCTTGTTTGACTGTGACAATTTGGGTTAATGTTACCGTGACAAAAATACTTAAGCTATTCTTTTTTACAGATTCCCTGGATTCAAAGAAGTGCGACTTGTACCAAACAGACATGACATTGCGTTTGTTGAATTTGCAAATGAAATGCAATCAGCAGCTGCTAAGGAAGCTTTACAAGGATTCAAGATTACACCTACCCATGCAATGAAAATTACATTTGCGAAGAAATAATATATTCTTGTAGTACATTGTACTAAATTACTTTTAGTAATAATAAATTTTAAGTATTCGAGAACTGTTTTGAGCATTGCACTTAGCCTGAACAGCTCTCCTCAGCTGTGATATTATTCTAGATCTCAAAATGATTTTTTCTTCTACAGCAAAATCAAATTGAATCTTCCTGTCCTTATCCTTTAAAATTCCAATATAAAATACTAGCTTCCGCCCGCGGCTTCGCCCGAAAGAAATAAAAATAAAAACTAAGTAGCCTATATGTTAATCCAGGGTATAACCTATCTACATACCGAATTTCAACCAAAGCGGTCCAGCCGTTTTTGCGTGAAAGAGTAACAAACATACATCCATCCTCACAAACTTTCGCATTTATAATATTAGTAGGATTAACGGCTTTAGATTTGTCGTATTCCCAATCTCTACGTTCTGTGCACGTATAGTGGTACAACTACATATAATTGTGCACTAAACACAAGTTCATTTTTATTGAGCCATTCGAAGTTTTCTGGTCCGATAACTCCTACGTGTAAATAGTTTTAGATATGTCACAAACTGATAGAAACTAGAACGACACCTACTATCCTCACATTTCATTATACTTTCATCCGTGTTTGTCAAGTATGAGATGTTAATTCTGAAAACTTACTCAATTATGTATGTATATAGTGATGGCTTAAAAGCCCAGATAGCATGATTTTATTTTATGCAATTAATCTGGCAACCCTGTAGATATTATGCATCTAAATTCTATAGGCTATAGTTTGCTTTGAAAAAAAGAGAAAAACAAATACAAAACACAGTTGAATGAAAGAGACAGATACAGTAACATTTAAATCAGTTCAAAATATTAGTCAAGAATATTATTTTCGGTGATTGCGAAACTGTCAAACAGGTCGCACAGATGAAATGATTTCATTTATTTTTCACTAGATTATTTACATTCTTACATTATTTTATAATTTCTTCTGATTTATTGTGACAAGTGCCTTTAGAATATCTAGCGTTTCGTACATAAATAAGCTGTGTTGGTAGTGATTTTGGTGTTAAAACATGGAAGATATATTTCAGTGGTGTAGAGAAGGAAATGCACTCCAGGTGCGAGTTTGGCTCGATGATACCGAGCATGATATGAACCAAGGGTAAGTAGAGTATAATCACATTGTATTAGCGTAATGATGGTCCATATGGAAGGTCTAGTTTCCCCGTATAAGGCATTGAGAGAACACGCCCACAATGTAGTCATGGCCTAATGTTATGCGTCAGATGTGTACAAAAATAATAAGTAAGTATGTGTATGAGATCAGGTGTACGACCTTAGTAGTAAGATAATTAATTAAAAAATGTGATTCTGGTGCAGGTGTAGTTTTGTATATAGGTCAAAACTTCCTGACTAATTGGGCTGCAAATAGATCTGATCTTATTAGCTTTGCTGTACCTGACAATAGGTATCTATTTACTTTTTTCCTGTTGTAATATCTCATGTTTTTACAATACTTTATGTATTGTAGAATATTTCCTTGTTTAGTATTAGGTATTCAATACTTCCTCTTTAAAAATAAGCATCATTCCAACAGATTTATGTTTGTAATAGTATTTTACTTACTATTTCATAGTTTTTATTATTAGTTACTTGTACATAATTAGAACTGGGTTCCGGGTACTAAAAAATTAAAAATTAAATTGATTAGTAATTAGCTAAGTGAAGAAATAATTCTTAGTTAAGTAAATTATATTAAGCAGAAAAACATTTTTATGTCATCTGGAAATTGTTTGTTGAAGAAATCTTGAAAACATAATTTTATTGAATGGTCATTTCCCTGTGAGCCGTATAATTTCCTCTTCTGACAGATGTAGATTTTTTGTTATATTCAATTTTAATTATTACATTTAAATAAGTACAAGTATATTGTAATAATCATAATACAAATACATTTGTAAACTTATTAAAATTCAAATGACATCATTCATTGAGAAAAATATTAGTCATCACAATTTTATTCCATTACAGTTATAGTTAAGTTAGTTTGACCTTTGGCTGTTATTTACTCAGATACCCGTGAAACGAGACACAATAGTAAAACAATAACAGCGCGGTCTCATAGGACCGGTTGGGGATTCAAACGTTATTTTATGTCATACCTGCTATGGCAATCCCAGCATTATTATGCTACTAGCTTCTGTACTGGCAATGGATTCTTTTTATCCCAGAAAGAAAATTATCCCAAGGGAACTTATTTACCAGCGGTTGAAACAATGGAAGGAGTAATACAGTTAAATTTTCACTTTTATAATACCTATTGATTAATTTATTATATAATATAATCAAATATCTAAACTTAAGGATTAAGATAAATAGGATTAAGTGATAAGATATTTTTATCACTTCGTAAAATATAAAAATCTTGTTTTCTCATTTACTGTAGCAGTTTCCCAATGAAAACTCATATTCTAATTCACTCCATATTCTGATACTCTATTAAAAATATTTGAACTAACTAATAAAAATCCACTGCTGTACAATATCAACATTAGAGGTGATTTAAAAAAAAAAACTGAATAGCATTTCATACTGCTATCCCAGTAATGGTTAAACCTAAGGTTTCGCGTTCATCAAACGTTTGACCAGCGTCAACGTTACGCGTTCGTGTCGTTGACGTCGTAACATTGCCGAGACGCCAATGATCGTAAAACATGCGATGCCATTGCACTTACTAGCGTTTGCGAGGCGTTCACGTTTATCGAACGTTTGACCAACGTCTACGCTACTTGTTCGAGATCATCGTCATGTGATTTTTTTTTTAAGTGATCTTTACGTTGCCCCACACTAGGAATTACTCCTGTATCGTGGGTGTGTTTACAAACATGAAAACTCAAATACACCAGACGCCCAGACCCGGACCAGCTATCTGTTGATCATACAAATTTTGTTCCGTGCGGGAATCAATCGCTTAACCACTGCGCTAACCGTGCCGTCATTTTGCCGAGACACCAACGCACGTAAAAAGCCAGTGGGACAGAGGCCTAAAAGCCTAATCTTTGTATCAAGTGTAAAAAATGGAGAGTTAAACAGAACTCTTCAATTACTTTTTATTGAGCATGCAGCAATATTTTCACAAAATACTCTAATTCTTCTTTCCAGAGATGACCACCACTTCAGTCCGCTCCACTGGGCATGCAAGGAAGGCCACCTCAAGATCGTCGAGATGCTGATCAGGCGCGGAGCCCGCATCAATGTCACTAACATGGGAGATGACACGCCACTGCATCTCGCAGCCGCACACGGGCATAGGCCTATTGTACAGCTGGTTAGTAGTTTCACAATATTTGAGGATAAATCAGATTAGCTATCAATGAGTAGTTTATCCTGATTCCGGGTTGTTCATTGATTATGTTCCATAATTTTCCCATTTTGATAGATACACATCGGTACGTGACGCGTCGCATCGGGACATGTGTGGTGGATACGCATCGGTTTTGATAAATAGATATGAGACACTGATCCTATATTTTTTTTAATTAATCAAAAATCTTTCAATTATACATAGCTAACTCTCTTAGGCCTACAATCCACGAAGGCGTAGCTTCATAAATGCTTCGAAATACGCCAGGCAGCTTGAGCAGCACAGCGTACTGAACCCCAAAAGACGCAGCTTTGGTAAGCCTCTTACAAGGTGGACCACGGAACAGTAGAACTGTTTACTGTTCCGTGAGGTAGACTGGTAACCTGATGAGGGTTGTGGGACTCCGATGAATGAGAGACGCACAGGACTGGTCGTTTTGGCGATGCTTAAATTGGGGGAGACTTATGTCCAGTAGTCTTTCGGCTTAGCAGGCGATGTACACCGGGTTACTGATGAATACGCGTTTCTGAAGTTAGGCGTCCGTGAACAGGAAGCCGTACTGTACAATTCCGTTAACGTTTTTCCTTTGAACCATGACAGCTCCTTCAAAACCGCGTGGACGTGAACTTCACGAACGAGCACGGCAACTCGCCGCTGCACTACGCCTGCTTCTGGGGCTACACCGCCATCGCAGAGGACTTGCTGCTGGCCGGCGCGCTCGTGTCGCTCGCCAACAAGGATGGGGACACGCCCCTGGATAAGACGAGAGGACAGCTTGTGCAGAGGTAAGAGGAGAGGTGCTTTTATTTAACAACTATGTTTACATTAAAGAACGAGCACAAGAACACCATGGGTGATCCTATCATGTAGAGCCCTTTAGCCGAATCATTTTACTACTACAATACGAAATAATTTGCTAGTTCTCTATATCGTCGCTGTAGAATGAAAATCTCGTATGTCAAAAAATCTTTTTTTTTTTGTTGTTGTAAAAATCGTATGAAAACCACGTATTTTATAATACGGCGAAACTGTGAACCCAGTATATGATTACTAGTGCCATCTATTGAGTAAAATAAATATTTCATACATTGCCGAAATTAACAGATTTTTTCGTTTCCTGTGAAGTTTGGATTTCTGGACATACGAGGTTATCATTCTACAGCGACGATATGACGTTTAGGAGTTGAAGTGTTCAGAATTGTATAACTTAATTCCGCCAACCCCTTTCCATCATCAGACCACAAGGCGTTGCGACATAAAACGCTTTAGATCCACATTCGTTTTGTGTACAGCTAAGAATTGCAATTACCTGCCGAAGTATTTTTTTCTTGATAGATAGCTACAACCTTCGGGATTTTATTTACGTTTATTGGTATTCTGGTTTTTCAAACTTCTTTATCTTATCTGTACAGACTACACGAGCTGGCCACTCAGCAGGGCCAAGACCTGAAGAAGATCCAGTTCAAGGACCAGTCGTGGCTGGGCCTGAAGACTCGCAGCCGGGACGCCACACTATCGCGTCATAAGGGCATCAATATTAACGAGTTGTCGCTGCACACTAGGATCGCTGTTACTCCGTCAGGTAAGTTAGAAGATAGCTGAAGTGAAGTATCCAGTCTGAGTACATGGTATTTGATTCCTTTCCAACTTGCGTAGCATAGCATTAGCTTTATAATGTTTCCACTGCTGGGACTCAGGCTTCCTCTCTAGGAGAAGCAATGGGCCATAATCCACCACGCGGGCCCAGTGCGGGTTCCCAACTTTAGTTTTTATTATTTATTGTCACGCTATATAATTATCTAGACTCATATGCAAAAAAGGAAGTTTGTAAGGAAAAACGCTCTTTGGCAATATTCTTCTGTCTTGTAAAAGAAATGTCGTCGAGCCTTTTTATTATTATTTAAAAAATTCCTTGAGTGCGCCAGAAAAAGGGTTATGTTTTTCAAAAAATACCTAAATATGATTTTTTCAGCGCATATTGTATTAGCATTATATTCAAGACGACTTAAATTTCAAAATCGTCATCATGTTTATTCTGTAAAAAGATGTTTACTCCTAGGAATAGGCCTACCCAAACATCACCTGGACTAAGTAGTCCTGGTCAACAGCTACTTAGCTGTGACATAGGCTTTTATCACCATACTATTTAGCGGACTTTCTCAATATCCAATGTTTTAGGCGAGACATGGCGCGGCAGATGGCAGAAGAACGACATAGTAGCGAAAATCTTAGCTGTGCGCGAGTGCACGCCGCGTATCCAGAGGGATTTCAACGAGGAGTTCCCCAAGCTAAGGATATTCTCGCACCCCAACATTCTGCCTGTGGTGAGTACTACCTTGATTTAACAATGAAAAATAGTATACCTACGATTTTGTGCTTTTTTTAAGGTGGGGAATCATCAAAATGACTCCCCCCCTTTTGGGCGGCGCCGGCGCGGAAGGGCGTGTCAGATTTTTATTGACTAAAATCCACCCCGTTCCTTATTTGCCTTTGTTACAAGGTTTTCCTTTCAGAAACCAACCCAAATGAATTTTGAGCTTTATTATTTTAACTTAACAGTGTGTGTACATATTTATAAACCTTTACTTACTTCTTTCTTTATAAACATGCAGTGGTGTTTATCAAGGTGTTTTCTCTTCCCAATTTATTTACTGACTGTCAGTTTTCTTATGTTCAAAATTATAGCTGATCTAGGAGAAATGTTTATCTCACAATTTTATCAGGGTAACAGATGGCTCAAGTTTATGACTACAGGTTCTTCAGTTTCTATCTGCATCTCAGTAAACATGTAAACAGTGCTTACCTGATTAACCTATCATATACCCGCAAAACGAGACACAATAGTAAAACAATAACAGCGCGGTCTCATAGGACCGGTCGGATTCATGAACTAATTACAGTATAACGTAGCAATTTCCTTTTTATATGAGTGAATTTTGAAAATATAAGTAAAATATGAAAGAATCATAACAATATCTCAATTAATCAAAATCTTACGAGACTTTCAAGAGCGGGGGAAGTCATTCTGATGATTCCCCTACCATAAAAAAAAAGTTACACCTGTAAAAATAATGTCCTTTCAAGTTGTCCTTCAGTGTAACCCTTTACCATTGAGGAGAAATAAAAAGAACTCAAAAAAAAAAACAATAAATAATACTTAACTAGGATAATAATGATAAAAAATGACTAGGAACAGCACGAGATCTTTTATTTTATGCATTAAAGTGGTTTGTGGTGCGACAATACCATTTAGGTCAAATGACGACACTCAAGTGAAAGATTGCAATAGTTGTGCGTAAAAAAGAAGTATTTATTGAAGTAGGTATTAGCTTCTACCAGCGACTACGCCCGCGTGAAAGTAGGTTTTAAAGTATAAACTTTGCCACTTCTTCACCCCCTTGGAGGTAGAATTTTGAAAAACCTTTTTTTATCGAATGCCTCTCTACATCATACAAAGAACACACCCTCCATGTTAGTAGTTAGGTGATTAGTGGTTAGTTAGTTAGCTAGTTTAGATCAGAGGCATAGGCTGTGCGTGATCCATCAGTTACTCATATACAAGACATTTTATAAAGATTTCAAAAATGTGTTCATTGATTTATTAGTGTTGATCTACATTTTAATTTCATTTCTATAAATATGGCATTAGGTAATAACTTCATGAAACTTCTCCATTAGGACTCATTCGCACGGGGGTTTTTTAGTGTCAGTTAAGAAAACGTTCAAATCATCAGCCTTATAATGTTCCGGCTGCTGGGATTTAGGCCTTCTCTCTGGGACAGGAAAGAAAACGTTAAAATAGGTACAACAAAACTATTCTCATGTATAAGTTCACACGTCAACGCTTTTAAAACGCAAGAATTTTTTAATAGAGCAGTGTTTTATTTTCTGCGCTAGACGATGGGCGTTATATCGAATAGACCGTATGAAACTCCTTATCACACGAGCGCTAAAAATCTCTGACTTTGCGTTTAGTGCACCACGTATTTGCGTACTGCATTGATTGGATGTATCTGTTTTCATGCGAAGTTTTCATGGCATATAAATAAATATGTTATAGACAACCGGAAAAATTAAAAATTTAGCCGGGCCTTAACTCTTTTATAGTGTCATAAACTGTCCTTTTAAGTATCTCTATTCATACAGTATACCCAGAATGCCTTTTGTGTGTGTCTATACAATACTAGCAACACAAATTACCATTATTAGTAATTTAGTAGAACCCATTTTCACGTCTCACTAAAGCGGAAGCCAAGACAAGAGTGATTTAAATACGTTCGTATGAACAAGCATATCGAACGTTTTAAAAGCGCTAACGCCGCGCCGCCGAGTTTTGACGCAACGGTTTTTTAGCTCTCGTGAAAGAAGCCTTAAGTTGTTCATAACATCTATCTATTGTAGGTGGGTTGCTGCGTGTCACCGCCGTCGCTAGTAGTGATCTCGCAGTACATGTCGTGGGGCTCGCTGTACGCGCTGCTGCACGGCGGCGGCGGCGGCTCGGCCGGCACCGGCGCGCTCGTACTAGACGCACATGCTGCTGCGCGCCTCGCCAGCGACGTGGCCAGGGCCATGCGCTACCTGCACGCGCTGCAGACCGACAAGATACTGCCCACGTACGCGCTCAACAGCAAGCACATCATGGTGAGTAGCACTAGCTAGGCAGGCCAGCGACGTGGCCAGGGCCATGCGCTACCTGCACGCGCTGCAGACCGACAAGATACTGCCCACGTACGCGCTCAACAGCAAGCACATCATGGTGAGTAGCACTAGCTAGGCAGGCCAGCGACGTGGCCAGGGCCATGCGCTACCTGCACGCGCTGCATACCGACAAGATACTGCCCACGTACGCGCTCAACAGCAAGCACATCATGGTGAGTAGCACTAGCTAGGCAGGCCAGCGACGTGGCCAGGGCCATGCGCTACCTGCACGCGCTGCAGACCGACAAGATACTGCCCACGTACGCGCTCAACAGCAAGCACATCATGGTGAGTAGCACTAGCTAGGCAGGCCAGCGACGTGGCCAGGGCCATGCGCTACCTGCACGCGCTGCAGACCGACAAGATACTGCCCACGTACGCGCTCAACAGCAAGCACATCATGGTGAGTAGCACTAGCTAGGCAGGCCAGCGACGTGGCCAGGGCCATGCGCTACCTGCACGCGCTGCATACCGACAAGATACTGCCCACGTACGCGCTCAACAGCAAGCACATCATGGTGAGTAGCACTAGCTAGGCAGGCCAGCGACGTGGCCAGGGCCATGCGCTACCTGCACGCGCTGCAGACCGACAAGATACTGCCCACGTACGCGCTCAACAGCAAGCACATCATGGTGAGTAGCACTAGCTAGGCAGGCCAGCGACGTGGCCAGGGCCATGCGCTACCTGCACGCGCTGCATACCGACAAGATACTGCCCACGTACGCGCTCAACAGCAAGCACATCATGGTGAGTAGCACTAGCTAGGCAGGCCAGCGACGTGGCCAGGGCCATGCGCTACCTGCACGCGCTGCATACCGACAAGATACTGCCCACGTACGCGCTCAACAGCAAGCACATCATGGTGAGTAGCACTAGCTAGGCAGGCCAGCGACGTGGCCAGGGCCATGCGCTACCTGCACGCGCTGCATACCGACAAGATACTGCCCACGTACGCGCTCAACAGCAAGCACATCATGGTGAGTAGCACTAGCTAGGCAGGCCAGCGACGTGGCCAGGGCCATGCGCTACCTGCACGCGCTGCAGACCGACAAGATACTGCCCACGTACGCGCTCAACAGCAAGCACATCATGGTGAGTAGCACTAGCTAGGCAGGCCAGCGACGTGGCCAGGGCCATGCGCTACCTGTACGCGCTGCAGACCGACAAGATACTGCCCACGTACGCGCTCAACAGCAAGCACATCATGGTGAGTAGCACTAGCTAGGCAGGCCAGCGACGTGGCCAGGGCCATGCGCTACCTGCACGCGCTGCAGACCGACAAGATACTGCCCACGTACGCGCTCAACAGCAAGCACATCATGGTGAGTAGCACTAGCTAGGCAGGCCAGCGACGTGGCCAGGGCCATGCGCTACCTGCACGCGCTGCAGACCGACAAGATACTGCCCACGTACGCGCTCAACAGCAAGCACATCATGGTGAGTAGCACTAGCTAGGCAGGCCAGTGACGTGGCCAGGGCCATGCGCTACCTGCACGCGCTGCAGACCGACAAGATACTGCCCACGTACGCGCTCAACAGCAAGCACATCATGGTGAGTAGCACTAGCTAGGCTAACGTAGAACAGATGATCAATGGGGCGCGTAACGGACTATGCAGCATTGGAAGGCCTCGCACAACGTGAACCGATGTCCAGGTGACAATCACAGGAATGTGATAGATGCAAGACGTACAGAACTGTTGTGGAGGCCCATAGGCTAACCCGTGTGTCTGAAGCCAAAAGACGTCCACTGTTGGTCATATCCAACAGTGTCTTCGGCTTTTGGCTGAAATGATGATGATGATAAAACCAAAAAACTAATATTCCAGATCGACGAGGACCTAACGGCGCGCATCAACATGGCGGACTCGAAGTTCTCGTTCCAGGAGAAGGGCCGCGTGTACGCGCCGGCGTGGATGGCCCCGGAGGCGCTGCAGAAGCCGGCCGCTAAGAGGAACCTGGAGGCGGCCGATATGTGGAGCTTCGCTATACTGCTGTGGGAACTCGCTACTAGAGAGGTGGGTGTTAAACTACTATTATAATCACTTTTCTGTTTATCCCTAGTTTCGCCAAGAAAAATGTTCAAGTTTGACTCGCATTCCTGCTTATCAGACACCAGTCTGATAAGCAGGAAGAATGTCAAGATTTTCTTTGAGATTAGAACAAGCAAAGAGAGCCATTTGGCTCTCCCATTCTAGTCGAGTCAAGGATGTTAGGAAGTTGGTCCCTCTAGAATGGCCTAGAAGGTGCTCTAACTTGTTCAATTGCGTCTGTAAACGACTACACTATTGTTTAGAAAAAAATAAAACCTAATAATTTTGGTGTTTTTTTAACCTATCACATACCCGCAAAACGAGACACTATAGTAAAACAATAACAGCGCGGTCTCATAGGACCGGTCGGGGATTCATGAACTAATGTGAACTTTACAAGCATTAGGCTTTTATTACCAGTTTAGAAACAGACGTAATAAATGGCTTACGTTTGCAAACCAATTGTAAAGTTTAGCATATGCTGGCTTTGGCAAAATTTTGTATTGTGTGGTGTATTTTACATCAATCTAACATTAATTGATTAAAATATTCTTAGGTACCCTTCGCCGACCTATCTCCAATGGAATGCGGCATGAAGATAGCCATGGAAGGTCTCCGCGTCACAATCCCTCCAGGCATATCCCCTCACATTGCCAAGCTGATCAAGATCTGCATGAACGAGGACCCCGGCAAACGACCCACCTTCGAGATGGTCATACCTATACTGGAGAAGATGAAACGCTGAAACGATCCGAGCTAAGAAACTTTTTTAAACATTTTATTTTAGATTGGTGTTCAGAAATCAGATTATTTATACAAGGTGTGTATTAGAATGCCAGCAATTACTTTAATTGCCATGTTTTTTTTTGTATTTTTAAGGAACATATTTTTTGTTTAAATAAAGTGACATCAACCCACCCTGCAGTTATTAGATTTCAAATATACATCTTGTATAAACTCAATAAATATTTGAGATACTATTAATACCAACTATTGCCTTTTATTCCGAGTGTTATTTATATTTATGAAATTTATATTATGAAAACAAACTTGTATAATTTGTGACTTTTACGTTATTTTATCTCTCTACTGTCAATTACACTGTTTAAAAGTTAGGGTCTCGAACAAAATAATATGTACTCTACCAAACAATTAAGATTTTGAAGAATTAGTTGATATTTTTAACTATATCAATTATTTCTTGAAAATTCCGTAGTTTTTTACGATTGAGAATGTACGAAATGAATTGATTAGGTGCCATGAGTTTATTATATTAAGATTGTATAATCACTTCCTAATCAACTTTATTCTTACCTATAATAATTCAAATGTTGTACTAACTAAAATATGTTTATTTCAAGCCATCTTATAATGCAGATAGAGTTAATATATTGATTATGTCTGCACTGAGAGATGATACTTTTATTTTCAGAACTTTATTTAAAAATAGAATTGTATTTAAACATCACTAAAATCTTTTTAACTGCCAGTATTTTAAGTGTTGTTTAGTACTTAGGTTGTGTTCTAATAATAAATTTTCTTTTTTGGATAATAATGCTAAATTATGGTTTCGTAATAATTTTACTAAATTATTTTATGTCTATAGATAAGTGTAATTGCTAATATTTAAATCGGTGCTAATGTGAACGTTTTAAACCAGAAAATATATGAAATAGATCTAAGAGACGCCTGTTGTAGAAAAAAGGGATTGAACTAGAAAACAAAATATTTTTATCTTACAGTTGTTACGAAAATTGATAACAATGTAAAATAGAAAATGTGCAGAAGCCTCTATATAAAGTAGAGAATTTTTTTTTATTAAAAGCTGCATTTCTACCTGTCTCGATACTAGCCACTAGAATCTCTGTAATCATTGAGATTAATAGCTGCATAGTGTAGTAGTCAAACTAATGTGTTAACGCTATTGTGAAGTGCCTTATAACCCGGCCAAATAACATTATTTGCCTTATTTAACTGCTAAAGTTAAGTGTAGAATTATATTTTTGATGACAAATCAATGTTACAACTTTCATAAAGTTGTTTAATATACTAACGATTTAGTAATACAGTATTGTTTTATTTCTTTTACTAATGAACCCCATGAACTCATCTTTTGCACATAGAGGTCGAAAAGATGCTCTTGACGACTGGGAAACTGGACTTCAGCAGGCCTGGCCTCTCTAGTTTCGGCAACATGAATAACAATTTCAAACCATCTGACTTCAGCACCATACTTTGTAGAACCTTATATGAGCCACTTTGATGAACGCGTCACAACTACGAACGTATTTTTATTGTTACGCCGTGAAAGTTGAGTACGCTATATCTTCGACGGAACCAAGGGTAGCATCAAATAATTAAAACGCATTGCTGTGCGAAGCTTCGAGAATAGGAGTACATACTCAGGCCTGGCAAATTCCAGAAAAGTCCGACATACACTATTATTATTAGATAATAGTCAGTAGGTAGTTATGTGGGTGGATAAGGGAATTTGTACCTTCCGGTATTAGCAATAGAGTCGAAATTCGCATGTAAGGTGGTAGATAAGTACCTACTTACGAGAGTAATAATAATGATTTATGGCCTCCCGATGCGACTATTTTGTGCTAGAATGTCCTTGAAAGGTCGGTATCGAGAAATTTCGATGACTTCGCATATAAATACGGGCCCCCGGCTAGAAGCGAGTTCAGTTTGATTTCGTCAGCGATACAGAGCGAACTACCTAAGTGCTTGAAGTGATACCTAGCGACCTAAGCGATACTAAACGGAACTCTGAGTGTTTATAGTGATTGGTTATTTGTTGATTGGACTAATTTGTCATTGTTTGTGGTTAATAAAGTTATCTGCTAGTAAACCGGCATTTAATTACTCACGTTCGTAACAACTGGTGTCAGAAGTGAGATGCCATTACTACAGAGGGAACGCTGAATCAACGTGCTTGCAATTTCACCGTTGACACCGGGGCGTCACGGACTATTATAAGACCTGAGTTGCTGAAACGCACCATCTTGTGGCAAACAGAAACCCCAGCCTACCGACTTCAGACAGCCACCGGCCAGCCAGTCTCCGTCCTCGGTGATACAGAAATCGAGTTCAAAATCGGTGATCAAGTGTACACCCATTCAGCGTTAATTGCGAATATTACCGACGATTGCATTCTGGGTCTCGACTTCCTGCGGAATTACCGATGTGTTTTAGATATCGATAAAGGAGTATTGAAATTCCCAGACCAAGAAGTCTTCCTGCAAGGAATTAACACATGCAACCTCTATTGCTTAAAGGATACCACATTGGCTCCAAGAACGGAAACCTTAGTCGAAGTTAAATTTCCTAAGAAAATTAGGCAACGCAGATGTGTTATGGTTGAAGACATTGGCCGGCACCCCCCGGAACTTATCACCGCGAGGACATTAGTTATGACGAAAGGAAGATCCAAGGTCAGGATTGTAAATCTTGGGAAAAAGGAGATCCAGTTGAAGAAAAACAGTGTTGTTGGAAGATGTGAAGAAGTGAAGTATCTCCGCCAAATCAACACATCTTCAGTAAAACAAGACGCAATAAAAGGTGAACCTGATCACATCCAGCAACTTCTGGAAAATTCTAAGAGCAATTTATCAGTTTCGGAACTACAGCAAGCCAAGGAATTTCTGCTACGGTTCCGGGATATCTTTGCAACAGGAAAAGACTGCGGAAGAACAGGTCTCGTCAAGCATGAGATAGATACAGGTGATGCTAGACCAATTAAACAGAGACCGCGCCGCATACCCTGGGCTAAAGAAACTGAGGTAGCAGAAATGGTAAAGGATATGGCTGATAGCGGAATAATTGAACCTTCTACGAGCCCATGGTCTTCTCCTGTCGTTCTGGTGAAGAAGAAGGACGGCAGTACCAGATTCTGTGTAGACTACAGAAAGCTGAATGATGTAACGAAGAAGGACAGTTATCCCTTGCCTAGGATAGACGACACACTGGATATGCTCAGTGGTATGAAGTGGTTTTCAACCATTGACTTGAAAAGTGGCTACTGGCAAGTGGAAATTAGCGAGAAAGATAAGGAAAAGACAGCGTTCAGTACTGGAATTGGCAACGGCCTGTGGCAATTTAACGTCATGCCTTTTGGGTTGTGCAACGCTCCAGCGACGTTTGAACGCCTCATGGATAGAGTCATGGTGGGCCTTCTTGGTGACGTCTGTCTGGTATATTTGGATGACGTCATTATAATGGGCCGCACTTTTAAGGAACACCTGAGGAATATGGAGAAAGTATTCACCAGGATACGGGGGGCTAACCTAAAACTAAGCCCAAAGAAGTGTGCCCTGTTCAAGAAGGAGGTCAGCTACCTAGGACATGTCATCTGCGCCGATGGAGTGAGAACCGATCCTGAGAAGATAAAGGCTGTCCAACAGTGGCCGGCTCCAAAGAACAAAACAGAAGTACGTGCATTTCTAGGGTTGTGCACATACTACAGACGGTTTGTTTTGAGTTTTTCGGACATTGCAAAACCTTTACATCAGCTGACTGAGGATAAACGAGATTTTATCTGGGACAAGAACTGTGAGTCAGCATTCAACGAACTAAAGCAACGGCTATGTGAAGCGCCTATACTGGGGTATCCGAGCAGAGATGGAAGATTTGCCGTCGATACCGACGCCAGCAACACAGGAATTGGTGGGGTGCTGTCGCAGGTGCAAGAAGATAGGCAAGTCGTGATCGCTTACTTCAGTAAGGCACTTTCAAAACCAGAAAGGAACTACTGCGTGACTCGACGAGAACTACTGGCTGTTGTAAAAACTTTGCAACATTTCCACAAGTACCTCATAGGAAGACAGTTTACGTTGAGGACGGACCACGCTGCATTGAAATGGCTTCTACAATTCAAAAACCCTGAGGGTCAAGTTGCAAGATGGCTAGAGCAGCTGCAGGAGTTCAACTTTGTGACGGAACATCGTAGTGGAAAAGGGCATAACAATGCTGACGCCCTGTCGCGACGTCCATGTAATGAGGACTGTAGACATTGCCAGCAAAATGAAGCCCGGGAACACGTGAACTTAATTAGGGCTGAAGGCAACTTTAAGAAGTCCCAGGAAGAAGATGACGATATTCGACCTATACTGGACTGGAAGCGTAGTGGAACTAGGCCTCAGTGGAATGAAGTATCGTCACATAGCCCTGTCACAAAGAGCTACTGGGCACAGTGGGACAGTTTAGTCCTAGAAAATGACGTGCTTTGTAGGAAATGGGAATCGAACGATGGCAAGGAGGTGACCACACAAGTGATAGTACCACGACGTGAAGTGGTCCCCCTGCTTCAGGAGATACACGATGGCGCTTCTGGTGGACACCTGGGAATCAAGAAAACTCTACTGAAAGTGAGACAGCGGTATTACTGGCTCAATTGTAGAGAAGACATAGAGCAATGGTGTCGGAAATGTACAGCGTGCGCATCCGTGAAAGGACCACAGACTAGGAGCAGGGGCAAGCTTCAGTTGTACAATGTAGGAGCCCCATGGGAACGCATTGCCATCGACGTTGCTGGACCTTTCCCAGTAACAGATGACGGAAACAAATACATAGTGGTGATACAGGACTATTTCACAAAGTGGCCTGAAGTTTTCGCCATACCCAATCAGGAAGCGACGACAGTGGCGAAAAAGGTGGTCGAAGAAGTAGTATGTCGGTATGGCGCACCTTTGGAGATCCATTCCGATCAAGGCCGCAACTTCGAATCTGCGCTGTTCCAGGAAATGTGCACTCTTCTGGGGATTTACAAGACACGCACAACACCTGCGCACCCACAGTCGGACGGAATGGTGGAGAGGTTTAACCAGACCCTGGAGAATCACCTGGCTAAGGTTGTCGATGACCATCAGAAAGATTGGGACCGGTATATTCCACTATTTCTGATGTCTTATCGATCAGCAGTGCATGATAGCACGGGCAATACCCCAGCAAGAGTGAATTTCGGCAGAGAGATGAGACTTCCAGTCGATACCATAACCGGCGTGCCACCTGACAAGACTAAGCCAGTTACGGACTTCGTAAGTGACCTCCAAGATCAATTGGATGAAGTGCATAAACGAGTGCGTGAGAATAGCCTACACACCAGCGTTAAAATGAAAACTAGATACGACCGCAATGCCAACGCCAAGGGATTTGAGGAAGGTGCACTGGTTTGGCTCCACAACCCACTTCGACGAAAAGGGAAGTCGCCGAAACTTCAAGCTCGATGGGAGGGACCCTACACCGTGATAAAAAGGATCAACGACGTTACCTACCGCATCAAGAAAGGGTTACGAGGGAAACCTAAGGTAGTCCACGTGGATAGATTGGCGCCATATCACGGATCTGATAATGCTCGGGACGAGCATGACTAAGAGGGGGGCACTGTTACGCCGTGAAAGTTGAGTACGCTATATCTTCGACGGAACCAAGGGTAGCATCAAATAATTAAAACGCATTGCTGTGCGAAGCTTCGAGAATAGGAGTACATACTCAGGCCTGGCAAATTCCAGAAAAGTCCGACATACACTATTATTATTAGATAATAGTCAGTAGGTAGTTATGTGGGTGGATAAGGGAATTTGTACCTTCCGGTATTAGCAATAGAGTCGAAATTCGCATGTAAGGTGGTAGATAAGTACCTACTTACGAGAGTAATAATAATGATTTATGGCCTCCCGATGCGACTATTTTGTGCTAGAATGTCCTTGAAAGGTCGGTATCGAGAAATTTCGATGACTTCGCATATAAATACGGGCCCCCGGCTAGAAGCGAGTTCAGTTTGATTTCGTCAGCGATACAGAGCGAACTACCTAAGTGCTTGAAGTGATACCTAGCGACCTAAGCGATACTAAACGGAACTCTGAGTGTTTATAGTGATTGGTTATTTGTTGATTGGACTAATTTGTCATTGTTTGTGGTTAATAAAGTTATCTGCTAGTAAACCGGCATTTAATTACTCACGTTCGTAACAATATTTTATATTGGAAATTACCACGATTACAATTGCGTTTTTTTTTTTTAAGAAGGATTTTTTTATTATATACTTTTAGGGATCAGAAGTGAAACAGATAAAAAATGAATAAACAATCTTTAATCACACTTTCACAAAATTATAAGAATATGAAGTAGGTATTAATGAAATAAAATCACACGATAACGGTCAAGTAGCAAGTCCGTCCTCAACGCCGACCAAACGAAAAAAGGGGGGGTTGCCGCACCGCGCGCCTCTTTTATAGACTACCGTCGGCCGCCGCCTGATGGTGTGACGTCACGACGTCGCCTCGCCTCCAGTTGCCAACACGGCCTCTCCTTCAATTGCTAACACGGCCTCTCCTGACGCTCTGACGTCCTCGTCAGCTCTAAAAGATGGTCCTGCCTGATCTGTAGTAGTGTTTTCCAAGTCTTCATTGTCTCCTGTAATCAGACACATTACGCAAAAATACAATTAAAGGAGATTGCCCGTTTTGTAAGGGAAGTTGGGTCCCAGTGGAAA
The DNA here is from genome assembly GCA_030763345.1 of Mythimna separata. Classification (NCBI taxonomy): domain Eukaryota; kingdom Metazoa; phylum Arthropoda; class Insecta; order Lepidoptera; family Noctuidae; genus Mythimna; species Mythimna separata. The sequence goes on along the minus strand of CM061184.1, from coordinate 21,343,292 downwards.
ATGCTTGTGCCCTGAAGATTTTTATTTTACCTAATAGTAAAAACATTGCATTTTCATAATCGGAAACCTTTTTTCATTGTGTCACCCTGGTTCAGGAGATATCATTATTTTTCTGTTTTAAAAATCAAGGTTATAATTACATATTGACAGACTAAACATCACCATGAGCATGGAATTATGTTTCTATTACTTTAATTCCATTAGTTTTTGGAAAATTACACAAAAATAATTTGCACACAAAAAAATAAATAATATTTTTAGGTTATTATTCCAAACAGATACACGATAGCACAAAAGGGACCTGCCCCGTGGCATTCTCCTTTAAAATTAAAAAAAAACCCCCGACTACTCTTCACCTCTCAGGTCCTGATGACCTTGAAAACCTGAACCAATTTCCATCAAACATAGCTAAGAACACTCTCGACTGATATACCTTTCAAATAAAAAACCTCATTAAAATCGGATCATCCGTTTGGGAGCTACGATGCCACAGACAGACACATATACATTTACACACACAGACACGTCAAACTTATTATGCTACGTTCACACGCGTGCCGTGCAGCCTGGCGGGCTGCCTGGCGGGCTGCGCGGCACGCAGCCCGTCCCGGGCCGGCGCACATTCAAGCTGTTCACACTAGAGATGAGATATACCTGCCATTCTCCATACCCGGCCTTTAAGGTATGGGTATCACTAAATACCTGGTACAAATACCAGGTATCAAAATACTTCTAAGTATTTGGGTGTGGAAGGATTTCGATAAGTAAACGTATGCGATAAGTATGGTATGCCTCCATTATAATGTAGGTACGACGTTTCAAGTATACGTAATTATGCATTATGTGATATGAAACATGATACGTGTCTACTATACACCTTTCTAGATAAAAATAAACAGGTGTAACGAAATCGCAATCACAACTGACGCAAAAAATCAAAACATTGTCGACCTAAGTACGTACTTACGGTACCTACACTAGACAACGTAAACATTCAAACACGTAATAATATTCCTTAACATAAACAAACTAAGGAACTCTTTCACGTCTTGACAAAAATGTAATTATGCAATTATGTTCCTTAAGCACGTAAAAATAAGTACCCATTTTTTTCTAACTAAATTAAATCATCCGAATGTTCATAAAGCACGAATGACGTTTCGGGTCCCTTCGTAAGCTGTCGGGTAGCTTCGGGTGGCTTCGGCGTACCGAGCTACCGATACCGCACAAACTGGGTGATACCTTGTGGTAGCGGTTCGTATCGTACTATGCGTCTGACGTCATACCTTCAAGGTATTTACCCAGTATTTCGGTCCGTACCCGGTCTGTGTACTGGGAAGCACATACTTGGTATATATACCTCTACCAGTATAAATACGTCTCATCTCTAGTTCACACGCACGCCGACACTTGTCCGATTCGCGGCATTCACGTTCACAGGCACGTTCACGGGCTCGGGCGTACCGTTTACACGCTCGTGAATGTGAATGTGCACGTTGAATGTTGAGTTGAACGCGCGCGTATGAACGTACCATCAAACTTATAACACCCCGTCGTTTTTGCGTCGGGGTTTAAAAAGATAATGCGCATTACACATAAAATGTGACACATAGAAATCTTTGCTAAGACACACCGAGTATATACGAGAGTAACTTGGTCGCGTTGCAGACATAGGCACCCAGTTAGCGTGTCTCACAACGGCTGTCGGCATAGGCACGAAGTTAGCATACCGCCCAGACTTCTACCAACACTGTTGGCATAGGCTCCAAGTTTGCATATGTCGGCGCTTGATCGCCATCGAGGTTGACGTCACACAAAATACACAGACACAGTAATATAGAACGACAGGAAAAGTGAGTGATAATAAAGAAATACCTTACTTCAGTTCTGGAAAATCAAATGAAAGTACAAACCGTAGAGTGACTAATAATAAATTTGTTCCATTACATGCGAGAATCACAAAATCTACATACGATTCAGTAAATGCATTCCACGGGCGGCGAAAGAGTGTTTTTATATTTCAATTACATCGGTTTTTATACCCAGCAAATAAGAGAATTTAGGCGGGAAAAACATTACACTTAATAAAATTCACTATGAGGGTAGAAAACTACTTAAAATAAATAAATGAGAACGGAAGTTGTCACAGTAGAATTTATTGTGACAATTCTAATGGAAAATACTATTTAAATATGAGCAGAATTAATTAAAAGGAAGTCGTTTCATATTAATTTCAACAAGATTCTGCAATATTCGAAAGGAAGTTGTCAAATTAAATCCTCATATTAATTCAAGAGGGTATTTGCAATATTTACAAAATAAATTGGAAGGCAGTTTGGTTTTGCGCCCACACATACCTCCCAGTGGCTGTCGGCATAGGCACAAAGTTAGCATACCGCCCAGACTTCTACCAACACTGTAGGCATAGGCTCCAAGTTTGCATACCTCCCAGTGGCTGTCGGCATAGGCACAAAGTTAGCATACCGCCCAGACTTCCACCAACACTGTAGGCATAGGCTCCAAGTTTGCATACCTCCCAGCGGCTGTCGGCATAGGCACAAAGTTAGCATACCGCCCAGACTTCAACACTGTAGGCATAGGCTCCAAGTTTGCATACCTCCCAGTGGCTGTCGGCATAGGCACAAAGTTAGCATACCGCCCAGACTTCCACCAACACTGTAGGCATAGGCTCCAAGTTTGCATACCTCCCAGCGGCTGTCGGCATAGGCACAAAGTTAGCATACCGCCCAGACTTCAACACTGTAGGCATAGGCTCCAAGTTTGCATACCTCCCAGCGGCTGTCGGCATAGGCACAAAGTTAGCATACCGCACAGACTTCAACACTGTAGGCATAGGCTCCAAGTTTGCATACCCCCCAGTGGCTATCGGCATAGGCACAAAGTTAGCATACCGCACAGACTTCAACACTGTAGGCATAGGCTCCAAGTTTGCATACCTCCCAGTGGCTATCGGCATAGGCACAAAGTTAGCATACCGCACAGACTTCAACACTGTAGGCATAGGCTCCAAGTTTGCATACCTCCCAGTGGCTATCGGCATAGGCACAAAGTTAGCATACCGCACAGACTTCAACACTGTACTTGTCTTCAAATATGCGACGCACGTCTCGGGAGTCCATTCATCCCTCCAGGGCAGCAACCAGGCAGAAGTTGCAGCTCACAGCGCCCGCAGTCCAGGACTCCAACTACACGGCGAGCACCGCGCGTACCAGGATCAAGTTTCCCCGTAGACTGCGACGGAGGCATGTGGACGCTGTCGGTCTTCATTGACACGCTCGTCGTGATAGGCTTGGTTTTTACACCACCGTTCGGCCGTCCTTTGTCTTCTCATTTCCCGTAGCGGTTCACGGTTCTGACCTGTAAACATGCTTCCAAAACTTTCAACTGCGAGACAATCGTCTCAAACGATCACCAGTATGGCGGTGACGCAGGGCTGCGCGTCCTCACGCGGCTTTGGAATCGCAATCCCGAGACTTGCTACGTGACCTTCTACTCACAATATGGCGGCTACGATATCGGTTAGGACGCGGGGCACAAGTTTGTGAACCCGAACGACTCGATCTAACCATCCCAACTAGTAGTTGGCAACTACCCGCTTTTAAGTAGAAAAAAAGAGAACTTTAAAAATCGAAACTAATAATTTGTGGGCGAAACGAATCTTTATCCCACTTCTGATTTTAGGGATCAGAAGTGAAACAGATAAAAAATGAATAAACAATCTTTAATCACACTTTCACAAAATTATAAGAATATGAAGTAGGTATTAATGAAATAAAATCACACGATAACGGTCAAGTAGCAAGTCCGTCCTCAACGCCGACCAAACGAAAAAAGGGGGGGTTGCCGCACCGCGCGCCTCTTTTATAGACTACCGTCGGCCGCCGCCTGATGGTGTGACGTCACGACGTCGCCTCGCCTCCAGTTGCCAACACGGCCTCTCCTTCAATTGCTAACAATACAATATTTATTTACAGTATAATAAAAAACTCTAAACTAATTAAACTAACTAAAAACTAAGTAAAGTAAGGCGTCAAAAAACTCTTCCGCATGTTCCGCTGTCGACCGGTAATGTGCCCAAAAGACTGGCGGCATTGCCACGCTGTATGGCAATGCTTATCCTCTGTCCGAGGTAAAAGCCAGCCCTTGGGTCACGCGAAGTGTCAATAAGGCGTTTAGAAAGATCTTTGTACAACTTGTGAGCACTTGGACCCCACGAACCAAGAGTTTCAACCCCAAACGGTTCGAAAATATAATTTCCCACAAGGTTATTATATTTCCGCCGCTTGAGGTTCTCCGCAGCCGCAGCGGCGGAACCAGCACAACACGACGAGCTTGGAAGATGGGATGGCGCAAGCGTATCGACACAATTGCGTTTCAATAATATATATATTTATTTTACACAACAATACATTACCGCAAATGTATTTTTAACATAGTATTGGACACACTGCTGTTAATTATTAAAAAGTTATATAAATTTTAATTTCGCGGGCTACTTGGAGCATACAAGGCACTTTCTTATTTCTGTATATTAAATTGAAAAAAAAAAAAATACGATTATAATCTCACCTGTTTGAAGCTGGTGCAATCTATCTTACGCTAATTTATTTAGCGGGCACCCTAAAAAGAAGTGCCTCGTCTGCAACAAAAAAAAAATGGGAATCAGCAAATAATCTCACGAGCTCAAAACATTAGGTTCCATTTCTTGTAAAAGAGTGAATGATTTGACATTCCAGTATTTTTGCCTCTCTTTTGCTCTGTTTTGGATAGACCAAGACAACAAGCGTGGTTCATGTTGCCTGTCAATGTCAACGCTCATGTCAATTTGTCAAATAAATGCTGTTGTTAAAACTTAGTTTTGTTGTGATCAAAAATCAAAATATTTACTGATAAGACTAGCATGTATTGTCCGTGATATTATAGCATACTATAAAAAATACTTTAATATGTTACAAATTATTTACAAATTATACTAAATGAAATAGAAAAAAAAAAAAAAACCCTAACGAACTAACTGATAAGACACATTTAAAGTTATTATTGCAATGATGTACATGTAGCTTTAAAGACATTTTAACCATGGAATCGAGCATAAACGTTGATACCAGCGTTTTACCTAAAATCACAGATGTGGAATGGAAGCTAGAAGTAATGACCAATACTCCAGGAGTTGGCACTGACAACTTGTTATACACAGTTATATTGAAGACTAACAACGGTGAAGACATCAGGTTCACTTGTGGAAGCCAACAGCTGCAAGATTTGGTGTATAAACTAAAAGATTTAGTGAGACATTGCGAGAACGTGAAAAGTGAGATAGCTTGATGTTTCAAACTTACGCCTTTTGTAATTTTAGGTGGCTTCTAATGTATTCCAGATTAAATGTTATTGTAAATTACATCTTGTTTGACATTTTTCTCCGACACATCCATAGCCAACAAGGATTCAATGCCATTATTATTGTTTCTTTTATACCTTTCTATCAATAAAAATCAAAAACTCTTATTCAAAATAACTTTATTTCAAAATACCATTATAAAGTATCATAAAGTGAGAACACAAATCAGAAAAAAAAAACAATTCCATTGTGTAAAACGGGTCTACCCTTTAACGCAGAACTTTTTTCGTCATAATATTATTTTGCATAACAACGCATCGCATAATCTTCATTTCGCAGAAAGTTGTTTGGCATACACTCACTTGCCATAAATTCGAAACTCATAATTTTGATAGTCCGAATCATCTTTAGGCATAACTTTCATGGCCATAATAATTGAAAAGCAGAACAATCATATCGCAGAAAATTCGCAGTCAGTATATTTATTACCACTATATTTTTTTCGCCACGAATTTACGACAATAGCATTAATTGCTTGAGCATGTGACATACAGCAGGCATGCTGCATGAAAAAATATTCGAGTCGGGGTGCCCCCAAGTCGTGAGGTAAGGCGTAGTCAACGGAGCCCCGCTGCGCGGGGCTCCTACTTCTGGGTGGTTTAAAAAAAAATAACCTCGAAGGAGGTGGCGGGGTCTGTGTTCGCTCGCTTCGCTCGCTCACTACGACCCCGCCACCTCCTTCTAACCTAACCTGTCCGAGTCGGGGTGCCCCTAAGTCGTGAACTCGCTTCGCTCGCTCTTGCATCTTAAGTTATCCTAGTAACCGAAGAGAAACGGAATGAATCAGGATAAAATTAAATGAATGACCGAAACGAGAGTGGTATCGTCATAATTAGGGCCCAAGCCCTACCAGCTTTGACCCTTTTTAGTCCCCATATTTTGCGACACTGAACTAAAGTCAAGCCGTATTATTATGGCAATAGTTATTATGCCAAGTAAAGTTCTGCCATGTTAAAAGTATGCCGTTGCAAATTCGGGCATGTAAATATTCTGCCAATCAATGGTTATGCTAAATAATTTTGTATGCTTTAAAAATATTCGAATAAAGAAGATTATGCCAAGTGTGTTATGCCAAATGAAATTCGGAGTATTAAGTTTCTGCCAAATAGAAGGTACCCGTGTAAAACAAAGCTGATCACAGATTAACTAAAAATGACTTAAGTGAGTAGTTAAGCTGCATTTTTCTCATTTTTAACATCTACTGTTTCATAATGAACTACAAAGGCCTACTTCTGAACAGAATCAATGAAACTAGAAAAATAAACGAACCTGCATATGCAAAACGCCTCATTTAAAACTATGTTACAACACATTCAGTACAAAGGTATCCAGGTCATACAATAATTGAAAATAACCTATCACATACCTGCGAGACACAATAGTAAAACAATAACAGCGCGGTCTCATACAACCAGTCGGGGTTAATCTGTTGAGCCCCAAGCGGACGCTGGTGTCTGTACACCTATTATCTTTCTATTATATTTTTAATTACGTTACGGTACTTGAAAGATTAAAAAATAAAATCTAAGTATATTAGAAACATAGGACTTGCTCTTAGTTGCCTTATTGGTCATGAACACAAGGCAAGATTAACTATGTGAATGAAAATTAACAAACTATTGTATGCTCCTGGCATTGAAAGTGTTGAAACACATGGTACTTTCAGCATCTTTGTTTCTCATGAAATATAATTTATTTTTCTGTACTGACAAGGTCAAATGATGGTCTCTTGATGCTTTCAAAAGTAACTCTCTGTAGTTCATTATTCCATGCATCTACTCTACATAGGGTTAGCTTCTTGGGTCTATTGTATGCTTATTACATATTAATAATAAATTTATCTTAAAATATCACAATATCAACAACTACGCTACCACAATACAATGAACATTTTGATTATACTGTATTTATAGGAGCCATAGTACATCATCATTTACCTGCTTTCATCGCTGTTGCTTGGGGTTTTTTCTTCTATTCTGCCCTGTCAACTGTCAAGCTATCACCAACTTTCTTCTTTCATAATTATCACTCCACTTCTCACAAAATCCATCTATCACTTCTTTGGCCTGCCTCTTTACATAAGAGTTTTAGAACATCAGAACAAATATTTGTTTGATTCATGTAATCATCTACAAGTCTTCAATTAATGAATTACACAACATCAAATGCTAGATGAAGAGTGCCTGAATAAATGCAAAATATGTCATCAGATGTCTAAAATTGGACTATGCAGTAGGTAGATTTGTTTGACCATGAAGTTACACAGTTTAATAAAAGCTGGCATCCCAATAAATACAGTTTACAACACAATACACCTAATTTCAGACTTAGTAAATAATTTTGCATTCAGATTCAAAAGTAATCACAGAGATCGCTTACGTTACTGTGACGGACAGAACTTTGAGACAGTACTTTAGGCCTAACGCACCATATACAACAGTTTTAGTTTCCCAAGTGAGCTTGCTAATGACCTTAGAATAATTTATTTAAACATGCAACTATCAATGTGTAATAAAATATTGCTTTTCTTATACATCTAGTAGCTGCACACTCATATTGTATTTTTACGATTTTATTAATTTTCAAGCCTATTTTTAATCTACTAATATTGTGATATAAATACTGAGATAGGGCTGCAGAATTCGACGATTTAAGTCTATCATAAAACCATTATTAAAGGCAAAAAGGTCTCGTCAAATTCCCGCGTTGAATTCAACTAGTTTGTCTAATCTACAATATTATAATGATATACTTAACTATTGGATATTGGAGTACTGCATAAACAGTTGTTTTTTTATGTGGGTAGTTGAAAATAAACACAAATCAAAATACGTAGTGTGCAAATTAAATGCAAGCACACAATTTAAAAGCATTTAAGTCATGGTATTCAATTTGTTAGTCAATAATTACTTATTCGAAACCAAGGAACTAATAGTTTAATTAAGTTCATAATATTTAATAGTTTTAGTCAAGTCATTTTTTTTTTCTGTTGTCTCAATTTTTTTTCTGCTGTTTCAATTTTTTTTTAGAGTAGCATCACACCAGAGTCTTTACAGTGTTGCCAGACATAGCTTGTCTAGCTATTTACTTGACTCTTTTCTTTTTTGTAATCTGCAGTTTAATCTGGCTAATTTAAATTTAATTTTTCAACTAATATAAAAAATCATTTAAACATAACAAACAACACACATAGATAAATAGTAAATACCGATTACAACACACTTATAAAGATATAATTTTGGAATTATCACATAACTTTTTTTTCATTATTTTTAAAAGCTTATTAGGTATTTTATATTTTAAGCATTAAGTGCGTGCGCAAACAAAAATAGGTGAACAAATTAATTCCTAAACATAACGTAATATATTCTTAACAAACAAAGCAGTTTAAATGTTTTTTGGTCACATTCACTGGTAGTGTTGCCATTATTTAGAAAGATTTTCATCTTTATGCATAGCCATTTTTTAAGGAAATGCTGTAACATGGCAACACTTTTTAACTGGCTGGAAATACTTATAGCTGTATTAATACAAAACAAGATTTTCTAATTGCCTACTTCTAAATTCTCACTACATTAAAAAATCCAATATTAATAGAAAATAGCTACAATGGAACACATAGATTCATCTCGCGATAGATCACAAATCATAGCTGAAAATTATGTTAAAAATCATTTACTTATGCCATAGTAACATAGGAAATTATAGGAATTTAATCCTTAATCAAAAATTTTATATTATTCACTTACAAAAGTCAATTACATTAAAATATTATGTAATTTTGTGTTCTTTAAATGTAGGTACCTACACACGGCAAAAGAATTAAGTATACAGGTACCAAAAAACATCTAGGTATCGGTTTGTTATCAAAGGTACTTTTAGTGGAGTCAAGTCAAATTAGTGTACAAAATAAAGTTGAAATCTTTTGCCGTCCATATTTTACATTAATACGTACCTACAGTTTAAGTAATTCATTTCCTATATGAATAGCACTGATATAATCAATAATGTTATATTTCAAAGTAGGCCTGACGCCCGAGATCTTAGTCAGTCATTGATATTTTATAATAAAGGCTGCTACAAGTTTTCATTTGTTTTAAAAATACTGGACAAGCACCAAAGTATTATGAATCGCATTTAGTAGTATCTCAGTATCGTGTTAATTTTCTTTAGTTTTACTCGAAAAACTAGTGATGTACTTGTGGCTAGAAATCGACTATTTCTTTTGTACATTTCAATACTGATATAAGTTACATTAGCACAACACAGATTGCTATTTTTCAGTATTTATCGTAAAATGTAATCAGTGGTGAAAGGAACTTAGAGAAATGTTCCTTTTGACGTGATAATGCAAGTGTTGCCAGTTTAATAAATCACGTCCTAGTTTGACAGCTGCAAATATTCTTGGATGTCAAAGATTCCACAGTAAATCCTCCTTGCTTCCTCGCAGAGTTTTGAGTCGTCTTCGAGTGGTGTATAGTCAATTAAAGGGAGAAGAACTTGAGGAAGGCCGCGGGGGGCACGGGGTGCGGGGGCAGCGGGCCGCCGGCCTCCTTGAGGCGCTCGCGGTACTCCGGGCACTGGTCGGCGATGCACGGGTGGCCCAGAGAGCGCCAGAACAGGCACTTGCAGTGACGACACAGGGAGAGGGTCTCCGCAAATTGGGCGTCTTCTCGGAGGCCGTAAGACCTGGAAATAGAAGTAATTAGCAAAGCGCTTAGCCATATAATTTCCAATTTTTTCTTATATTTTGTATGAAAAATACTTATATTCAGCTAAATCCGGCTTGACTGGAAGATGACCGCAATATAGTTGGGAAAAGGCTAGGTAGATGATGATTATGATAAAAAGAAGCCGACGAAAAAAAATTCCTCTACTGGGGGGTGGGTCCAGGATCATGTACTAGATCCATGGATATGAATTTTTCTTTTTTTCAAATTGTGTCTTAAATAAAAATTATATGTAAAGACCAATAATGAACATCTGCAATGTGCATTTTGTAATTTAGGTAACAATTTTGTGCATAAACAATATTTTATGCAAATAACAAAGAATTTAAGTCCACTGTCAAAAGTAGACTTGCAATAACCTGCATCTTAACACTTTCATTTTGCGACTTACTTCCTAAGCTGATGGAACAGCTTCTTCCAGTCGAAGTCCTTCTCATCCACCACCTCTTCCTTGTTCTTCGCCAGCGTGGCGTCGATCTGCTGCTGAGTGAAGTGGAAGGTCACCAGCTCGCGCCAGATCCGCTGCTCCGTGCACACTGATGCCATTACTGTCCATGCTGATGATGCAGCCTGGGTAATGGGAAACTAGCTTTAGTATGAAGTGGGTTGGTACTGGAGAAAAGTCTACAAGCATAGCAGACATAAGATAAAATTTTAATGTAGTAAGATTGGGACGTCACATTCCGAGGAGTCGGAGATTCGTCTTTACCAATGAGACGTGGGTCTTGCAGTAGCTTTTTCCGACCCCAAAAAATCTCCTGAAGCTTTTGGCTAAAAGAATATTCAGCGTTTATAGTTGGAGATGGTTCTCATCATCATAATTATCTCAGCTGAAAGACGTCCACTGACACGGGCCTCTCCCAAGCGTCGCCACAACGACCTGTCCTGTGCGTCTCGCATCCATCAAAGATGATTCTACTTACGTCCAAATCCCTGTGATCCGATATCCTCAAGAGAATCTCTCTGATGCACTCCTCAGGCAAGTCGTGTAGTTTAGGCACTACCTCTGGTCCGGGCTGAAAACAAACCTCTTTGTTAGTTGTAACGTCCATCTTGATTCGAGCGTACTCCGCCCGGTCGCACATTGAGTGCTCAGACCGTTTGGAGCACTGCCAGAATGCCCTTAACAGAAAATAGCATTAAATGAGCTGTTCCCTGGCGATTGTGCAAGATAGATTGTTCAATAGCTGTCCAAAATATAACGGAGCTTGTTTTTAAAGCTATAATATTTATCAGGGTAAAATTTAATGTAGAAAAGAGCTGCATATTACGGAGAGTATATTGTGGATAGGAAGTAAAAATACTTTAGGGTTCAGATAGAAAGAAACAACACGCAATAAGAATAGTTTTAGAGATCATGCTCTAATTCTAAGGAATTATTTCTATCGTCGACTTTTCGTCTCCAAACACCTATAGGTATAGATAGATGTCTAGTAGAAATACAAAGCTAACTGAACTACAGTGGCCAATCTGAAAATCTGTTAGTGAATCGATTGTGTACTAGCGTTGCCTGCTCTGTTCCAATCTGTCTGAATGGGTTTTGACCCATCCCAAACAGTGTGACTCTCAAGTTAGGTCTGCTTTTCCAACGTACTACTTTTATTGGCGATGGCGTGGCCGTAGTGCCCCCACCAGAGGGCACGGGAACTGAGCGGCAGGCCACAACAGGCTTTTTTGACTTACGGGCTAATAAAGCCCATATCATACAAGCACTTAGCATCCAGCAAGATTTGCCTATAGTACGTACCTCTTGTATCCTAATACTGTTGGCGATGCAGTTGATTCTGGCGATGGCGTGGTCGTGGTGGCCCCAGAGGGCGCGGGAGCCGAGCGGCCGGCCCCAGCACGAACGCTTTTCTGACTCGCGAGCAGATGACACCGACATCACTAGCGCGCGGAGAGCGTTTAGATTTTGTTTTGAGGTTGCAACTGGAACATAAGGATATGGTTTAGATAAGAGAATGTTGGGATTGTAAGAGATAATTATATTCAAGGAAAGTAGTGGGTTATATTGGATTTACTAGTAGTGTATTCAATAGGATTCTAGAAACAGCCAGTACCGAAGTGGGTAGGTGCTCAAATGGGCACTGGCAGCGGTACTCTACGTCTATTTAGGTTACTAAAGTTGCGTGAGGCGTGGTTCATCGCCAATCGCATCACTGCTTGCCCTAAGAACGCGATGAATACGGATATTATTGTGCAAAACTAGGTTTGGAACTTGTAACTCCTTAACAGGGTCCACTCGTAAGATAATGAAGTAACCAACCTTGATCAGCAAGTTGCTCCAACATGGACAGTAAGAGCTTCTGCGCAGCACCAGGCAGATGCGTCAGCCTCTGACCTCCGACCAGCAGTTCTAACAACGCGCAGATGTAGTTGAACCGACGAACATCTCGCACGGCGGACGAGAAGTCCAGGCGACGGACGGCTTCTGATAGACCGTTGAACCCTGCAATCTGAAAGAGAAAAAACATTGTATTTTGGAGGGGTGGCAGCTGGAAATAAAACGGGTTAACACCTGCCTCTTAAGTTTTTGGTACTTGATCGATCTCTCTAATCAGACAAACAATTTACAAAGATTCTTGAAGCTGTTAGGCTTCTTGTACACGTACAGTTTTCGCCGTAAGTACGTAGGCACGGCAAATAAAACGTACCGTGTACAAGCGGCCCTCGACTGTGATACAACACTAGCGCCACCGTTTGCGTCAAAAACCTATCTCAGTGATCCATACAACACTGCGCGCCGTGCCTACGGACGGCGATTTCAATGTGCCTTTGTACGGCGTAAAAACGTACCTTGTGCAAGAGGGTTTAGGAGGCTTTATCAAAAGTTGGCTGAAAAGGCTTTATCGAAAAACTCCTACTAAAATAAAAGGACACATGCCATGCCATGGTCAGATCTCGTAAAAGAATCTAATCAGCAATCTTTTACGATTATCACCGAGAAGGGTAAAGGAGGATTTATTGGAAGCGGGGTCCCCTATGCCCATAACGGTAACAGCTGAATGAGAATGGTTAAGGATAAGTTGGGGTGCAGTCAAAGAGTCGTATGCTCAGCAAATTGATGGTGATGAGTATCTAATGGAACTTACCTCTCTGGTACATTTGATTGTGATATGACAATGTGGAGGTATTCTGGTCACTGCATCACTTGTGTTCTTATCGCTCTCCTCACCTTCTGGAGTCCTAAGAACAAAAACAGGATTATTGTGTGAAGATCTAGAAAACTTCATGTTACTATCATATTGATCTACGATAAGAATTCTTGCATGTTTGAGTGAGTATATCGCCTGGAAAGTTATAAATTTTCCATTTTACTTGGTCCATTTCTGAGAACATAAACATATTGCTCTAGAATCTAAATAGTCTGAGAAACATCATTGCTATATCATGCGTTAAATGAATCTTTTCCCTAACATCAAAAAACTAATCATTCCGGCTATGTTCCTCAAAAATAACAAGGTAAACCTTATCACAGTAATACAAGAACCCAAATCATTTAATATCGAACCAAAAATAGATGCAATAAAATTATGCGGGAACCTAAACGACATATTGGAGACCACGATACATTTTTAATTGCGTAAAGGGACGAACCGAAATAGCTCAGGGATATCCGATATCCAAAATATGGTCCGAGCAAAATGGGTCGCTAGTAGTTCGTTAAGCGTGACCCATAAAGCATGTCCAGTGTTATAGAACGGTGACCAGGAAGATGGATACTGGGTATAGGGGCCTTGATAAAATGGCCGGCTTAGGGCCATCACTGGCAGTTCCTTTGTATTCGCTGCGAACGAACCGTGGAGTAGATGCACAGTTAAAATCCGCACTAATGTTCGTTACTCTATCTATTTCAGAATAGAATGGCAGATTTTTACGCATGATATTATCTTACTACTGCATTATCTTGCTGGTATTAAGCTGCATCTGGTCAGATTGATAGTTGACCTTAATGTAGTTAAGAAAAGGCTAGGCTTGATTGATCTATTTATTATCTTCTTTGATAAAACCTACATACAGGTCTACCATCCCTTTACGATTTAGTAGAGGGAAAATCCGATTCCCGATAAGTTTCCCCAAGGGTTTCTATCTTAGTCACTTCCCACGTCTTAGCCTATTTTCCTGAATCGTCATGGGACATTTTGTATTAGAAGATACGAGTACAACCAACGATTTACATTTCTGGAAATCTGGACGTTAAAAAGAAAACTTTAGCGTCCATCTTTGTGCGCCGAGTTTCTGTCATTAGAAAAAGAAAAGCATAAAACTGTGAAACGTTGACCTGATTTAAAATATTGTCAACTTTCATCACGATTCGCGGTGCTTTACATGCAATTACCCCTCATAGCTCCACTATCGTAATTGTGAATCTAGAGCTATATAATAACTACACCATACCCCGCGGTTTATAGCGTTTTTATCATGCATAACTATCGTTAATTCTTTTTATTACAAATAATGGGTGATCGCCACATTTTTGCTATGGTCGTTAGAAAGTTCGTTTATGTAAGAATAGGCAGCCATATTGACTAAGAAATCTTTTTTTACTGAACTCATTAGTTGTGTAAGCCGAAAATATGGCACGGACGCTCACTAGATTACTTGGTTGAATAAGTTACGCTGAAGTTAGAATTGTTACTATGTATGTCGAGATAATAATGCTCATAAAGTTTCGTAACTTTTAACGACCTGTCATAAGCGCATTTATATGGTACTTTAGCACGTCTGCACGGTCATAAAGTATCGTGTTTGCTTGCATATTCGAGAGACAATAATTACAAAACTTCTGGGTTTTCTTTGAGTCTGGGTACACGTTGTTGTGGGTATATATGCCGTATGCATATGTATTATCACGCTCTCTGCACTCAAGAGGGACGCCACTAACGAGGGGTGTTACTTAAGACTTGCTGCAAACACACCACACATCGTACAGTTACGTAGACACAATAAGGCTTTCTGCGAATTGACTTCCTTGCTTACTTTCATACATTTTCTGTGGCAAAAGATTCTCCGTACATATCGCCCCTCTTATTGAATGTTGGAATGGAGTATTTGATTGTAAAATCTGATTGTAGAACTAAAATAGAACTTCAGGAGAAGTGATCAGCAAGATCTACACGAACTTTTTGAACTTGGTTTGTTTGCGACTAGCTGCTCTATGTTAAGAAACTGCAGAACCAATAATGTTCGGTTCATATAGAACTTCCTGTGTCTTGTTGACGAGTAAATCTTTCATTTTCATCATTACACAAGCTTCAGACCAACGAACGTCCATTAGCAGTTAAGGCTACGTAATGAAGTCGTCTTTTCAATCGTCCATCAGACGCCGTTCCCCGGAAACGTTTGCAAATGGCTTGTATTGTGTTATCCACGACATCACAGCGCTGTCATGAAGACACGAAAAGTAACACTATTTTTGTGTTAGATATTGTGACTTTACCTTTACCATTTATCCTTACTAAAGCATGTGAAAACGTTGGGGCCAAAAACACGTATAGAGGTATCGAAATAGGATGGAAAGTCCCGCAAACTTCCATTGAAAAGACAGGATTTTAAGACCGGAGAGGATATTGTATCTGGTCTGGACAAATGCCCGATAGTGCTTTTCGAACTGTCATACATGTCCTAAGTAAGATTTGTGCGAGGTTACGTCTTTAGTTCGTAAGTAGGCGAGTACAAGCTTAGAAAGAGCCGTAAAAAAACATATCAAGCTTTTCAGAAAAACGTTTTTAGCTATGTGGTACCTGACTACTGAGTAGATGAGCAATTGAGTAACTACCTAGTGCAGATACTTTCTATTTAATTTTCGACTACATGCGGTAACCAGTACCTACAAAGTCCAACAATTCCCTAAGCCTATATGTTATGTACTATTTTTATTGCAGATAAATTCGCTGTTTATAGAGAAATCGTAGAAGAGACTGGTATACTCGTAGATTAAATTGTAACGCTTCAATGTCTTGCCAGACATTCAAAAACGTGTTATGATTTTATGTCTGCATTAGAGGCATCCAGGCCGAGTTTGCCCGGGTTATAATGTATGTAAATAATTTATATGGCCTTATTCCTTCGAGGATCTTCGAGGAGCTCGTGGCTAGATAATAACAGCCGCACGGATCGATCTTCAAGGTTAAGCAACGCTTGCCTAGGTTGGTCTGTGGATGGGTGACCATCTTAACATAACGACCTCCGTGCCTCGGAAAGCACGTTAAGCCGTTGGTCCCGGCTGTCATTTGGAGATCTTTGGCAGTCGTTACGGATAGTCAGAAGCCAGTAAATCTGACTCCAGTCTTGCCATGAAGTACCGTGTTACCCCAGTTAATGGGTTGTGGAGGTCTGGTAGGCAGCCGCTCCTCGTAAAATACTGGTATTCAGCTAAATCCGGCTTGACTGGAAGCCGACCCCAATATAGTTGGGAAAAAGGCTAGGCAGATGATGATTTCTTCGAGGATACCTAATGTACCTTTGAAATGATGTCAGAATTATCCGAATAGGTGCAGTGGTTTGTGGTATTATCTATATGTATTATAACCAGTCGCTCTTCTTAATTTTTAGCTTAATAGACGAAGAATTGCGGGAACTTTTTAATGAGTGGCCAAGGCCATGGTCCAAGAAAGCAAAGAGGTAGGGTTTAGATTTAGACAGTAAAAGTCTGACACCCTTCTTGTTTCCACCCTAGAGTGAGATTGTCATTTGATGAAGAATATTCCCAGATGGCAATACCTAACTTGGTTATTATAATTTAATAGGTACTGTAAGGTTTCACTCAACGCAGAAAGGCTGTTTTGATAAATTGAATCATATTGAAATAATATTGTCTCATGTCTGGGTTGGAGATCAAATTCGTAATACTTCAATTTATTTTCACTGAAACAGAAACTCTATCTAGGCTTCAATTAAATTTCAAATTCTTAATAGATATTGATGGGTGAATGGCGTGCATGCCACGAAATTTTTATAAATTACTAGCTTTTACCCGCGGCTTCGCTCCCGTCAAATGACTACCCTACATATCCTACTCTACCCTACCCTACCTTCCCTACACTACACTACACTACCCTACAGCTCTACCCTACACTACCCAACACTACCCTACACAACCCTACACTACCCTACACTACCTTACACTACCCTACACTACCCTACTTTACCTAACTTTTTTTTTTTTTGAATTTTTCTCTCCGTAAGAACCATCACTGAACTTCAAGGAACATTTAAAAAAAAAAACAGCCAAATCGGTCAAGCCGTTTTCATGTGATGTCGTGACAACGGAAAACGAGTTTCATTTTTATATATATAGATTTAATATCCTGTATGTTTTTGTTTTTGCTTCCAAGAACTTGATTGCGATCATATACACCGTGTGTCGCAACAATTATAAATAATAATAATAAAAAAACAGAATAACGATTTTATACAGATAAAAAATTTAAAATATAAGAAAAAGCCGATGAATAATTCCATCATTTCAGGTCCAGAATCATGTAACTACTGGTATTAAAATAATTTGTAAGTATGTCGATGTCCGACAGCCGTTGTATGATATACAT
The DNA here is from genome assembly GCA_030763345.1 of Mythimna separata. Lineage (NCBI taxonomy): Eukaryota > Metazoa > Arthropoda > Insecta > Lepidoptera > Noctuidae > Mythimna > Mythimna separata. The sequence continues at coordinate 21,325,593 of CM061184.1, read as the reverse complement.
TAAATTGCATTAAAGCTGCATGTAGTAATTTCTTAGTAACGAGGATCAAAGATGAAGAGAACAGGAGCAGCTGCGTTGTGAATTCAAATGTGTGGAAATGCGATAGAAGTAAGTATGTAGAACTTATTACTTACTGTACTTATCCTGTCGCTATCCGTCTCATTCGTAGGTACTTTCTGTGTTTTGAACTGTTGTGGTGTTGTGTTATGTATTGTTGTTTGTGTGTATTGTTTTATGTTTTGTACTAGTTGTATTTGTATTATTTACTACATTGTAAGAGCTTCGAAGACCAGTGACACATCACGTGATCCTAACCGCTGTTTTGCATGTCACATTCTTGAAACATTGCATGACGCACAAAGTTGCAATCTTGCAATAAGGAAGCATTTCCCCATTACAGATCTAACCGTGACGCAATAACCAATAAAGCAATATATTGTCTTACATAATACGTGCATAATATCGCTTAGATTAAGAACAAGAAGCCTCTCTGTTACGAGACTTGAGTCATCGTGATCTCTTGCATTTTCTATGAGACGCTCGACTTAGTATTACGGTAGTCTACGCCATTTTCTCAAGACCTCTGATGTTCCTTTCAGTTTCGTCTTTGTATTGAAGGTTTGGAAGAAAGAGTAGGAGGAAAGGATCAAGTAATGATGGTTGCTGTTGAATGGCAGTGCAATGGCGTAGGTCGTTGACGTGGGATCAGAAGATTCGCTGTATGGTAACAATGTTTAGAGGTAGTAAGGAAAGATGTTTGCATAGTAAACGTTGTTTGTCAACAATGGGACTGAAGTGTTTGTAGAAAAACTTATGAATACATAAAGGGCATTGGACTTCAGATTGTACCAGTTCTTACGTGTTCACACACTTTAGTATTTGTATCTTTTCCACTTAATATAAAATGAAATCACTTTCCACATCTATCTTTCTGTTTTTCCACCAACTAGGATTTCAATGAGATATTCTAATAATACTGATAGAAAAAACGATTGTATTTGCACCTATGCGAAGTCAAAGTAGCTCGCTAGTAATCTATAAACTGCATAAGCAGTCTTTAAAGATCCATTTCTAACCAAAGAATCCAGAAATATATCAGTTTATTTCCTCGGCAATACGACGTGGAAAATACGGGATCTAGATACGGTTATAAAATTGTATTGGACGTGTCGTAGAATCTGGGTTATTTGAAGAACATATTTCGAAGATGGCAGGTATTGGATGCTTAAAGACCTGGAGATGTGACACTTGCAAATTCTATCTACATTTTCAGGCTGTAGTTTATTTCTTGCATTCTAAAAGTTCATCTTAGATATTGGACTTATCAGCACATTACATGGAAACAGGCCTATGGAAGTAATTACACTGCTTACAGTCTCAAGAAGACAGGTAGAAAGTACGGATATCGCGTAAAAGTACGAGTATATGTACAATAATGCACCTACATACACTACAAATAATAATAAATTGTATATTTCTGCCAAGCCAATTGCTTAACATGTTATGTGAAATCACAGTTAATATGTAACTACTTTAAAATCGTGATTAAGAAATTGAAATTACATTAATTCGCAATGCAACTCGCAAGTGCAAATCGTAGACGTTTTAAATTGATGCAAAACGAGATTTGCATAGGATTACAGCGTCGATTTGAGTGTCATAATTGTCAGCTGCGTAATGCGACATTAATTAATCGCATCGCTGCTACGCGGGAAAGTAGACGACAATTTCACTGTCGTTGTATATTATTTAGGTTGATGTAATTGACGCCAGGCTTAGAAAACGAAAGTTATCGCGTGCGAAAATCGTGAACGCACGAAAATGGAACGCAGCCGATACGTCTAACTTTTTAATTTGGCAATCTGAAGAACCTTTTTGTATATGGAACATTGACTGCAATCAGAAGCAAATTAAAATAAGAACGTTTTCAAAAATAGAATTGAAGAAGCTGAATGTGTTTATAACTTACCATTTTGTAAGACCTTTCGCCCTATATAATGTTATTGGAGTTTGCTGTGCACTGAAAGTTCAGGATATATTGGTGATGTTATTCGAACCAGTTGTTCCTGGAGATTCCGGGTCAGCGCGTGTGCAACGCTTATGACAGTCGGTCGCATGAAGCAAGAGACGCCATTCTAATGCCATTTTGAATATTTGATGCAACATTGTTGAACGTTATTTCTTTTTGTTTGCGATTTATTGTCGCGGAACACGATTCTTGCGATGCGATGTTCGATTGTCTTAAGAATATTCTATAGCTGGGGGTCTTTCCATGGCATGTTACAATGGCCAGCGAACGAGAAAGAGGGATAGAACTATACACCGTATAAAAAAGCTCCTTCCTTTAACTGTTCAGTTTATATCGTAAAATGGATCGCGTGAAGAGCTCTTGGTAGTCTCTACTCTCTGTTCTTCGACATGATAATGAAAAATAGGTACATTTTCGATACACTTACACGAAAACCCGATCTTATTCCAACCGCTTTAGGCACGCAATTTACTGTTTCCCGTACTAGTGCAGAAAACCGCGCTCTGGCCCTCTGCCACAATTAATTTTATTTACTGTATCAGGCTGGGCGTTATTTATTTCTATGTAAGTATATTGCAAAACGTCGTTTCATACACGTGGTAACTCTGCAGCCTTCGGCTCCATATAACATTTATGACTCCACTTTTATCCGAAACTGTCCAAAACTTTTATATCGGTATCGGATATGGTTACGGGTATTTTTTTATTTTCGATATACGAAAGTTATAATTACATAGCTCTATAACATCCCTGATATTTAGGTCCAAGCTTGAATTTTAAAAAAAGTTGCTACCATAAACAATTACTACCAACTGCACCAATCAAAGGTCGAATTGCACCATTCACATGTACAATATTTAAACTAGGATCAACTGCATAAACTACCGTTAGCGAAGGTCAAATCAATGATAATAAAAGTTGAACTTGTGGCTATCCGTCTGTCACGTCGCTTGCACCGCACTCAAGGTCACGGTCGGTATAAATTGTTTGTAAACATTGAATAAATGCTATTTGTTTATTGCGAACTAGCTTTAGCCCGCAGCTTCGCCCGCGTACATAAAATATAGCCCATGTCACTCAGGAATACAGCCGCTTTCTATTGGTGAAAAAATTTTAGCAATCGGACCAGTATTATGTTAGTGTAGATGGTTTGATGTAGCTTAGGAAAAGCTGGAAGAATTTTGCTCAGAAGCACAGAACAAGAAATAGTACAAGTCCAAAAGTGAGTCAGTGAAAGAACGCTAAACAAAAAAAATCTTCCGGTAATGAGTTCACAATAGCCTGTAATTTTTTTTTTACCAATTAATCTAAAGAAAGTCCACCGGATCTGTACCTAATAGAAAATGTATTATCATACCAACAAGCAATAAGGTAAATTTAATCTGTAGGTACTTTACATAAAGACGTTTTAATATTAATTTTATTTTCCTCTTATGATTCTTACATCAGAATCTACGATGAGTGTCATTGGTTTCATTGACTTACATTATTGACTATAGTTTCCTTATTATTTCATTCATTCTTTATAAAAAAAAAATCATTCATTCATTTTATAAAATTTATGAGACGCCGTACGTTAACACAACATACACATTCCACTTAACATTCTAATTGGACCTAGATACCTTAATACGATTTTATTTCCATAAAACCTTATTTTTTCTGTCTGTGGAAAATCAATTTCATCGCAAAGTCGACGTCCTTTATTAATTTTAAATACCTTTTAATAGGTGCCGGTGGCATTTTCTCTTGGAGCTGACTTTCCCTTCATTAATTTTAAATTACCAATCTATCTACAGTTTTTATCTAGATTTAATCGGCAAAGTCGGCTTGCGGAAAATCTGTAAAGCATTAAAAACATAATCAGCCTTATATTGTTCCCACTGCTGGGATTCATGTCACTTCTATAGGGACACCTTGCGGGTCCAGTGGGGATTGGTGGATGTCTTACAGGTCCTAACTTACATTCGTAGTATAACAAAGTCTCTTTACGTATCTCTCTATTTATTCGCTTAACCATGCAACAGTTTTTGATGTGGTTTTCACTATAAATAATGGAACAGACGAAGAAGATTTTCAAAACGAGGAAGGTTTATCTATACTAATATTATAAAGAGGTAAAATTTGTAAGTTTGTAGGTTTGTAAGTTTGTATGTAGGGGGTAATCTCTGGAACTACGGGTCCGATTTGAAAAATTCTTTCAGTGTTAGATAGCCCATTTATCGAGGAATGCTATAGGCTATATACCATCGCTACGACCCACGGGAGCGGAGCAGTAACGAAAAATGCGGGTGAAACCGCAGGGGACAGCTAGTGTGTCCATAATTTGCACCGTAGCAAGCCAGAGCGAGTCACTATTTTATGTATGAGAAAAAAGAAAAGTCAAAAGGTAAATTAGAAAAATGCTAAAATATTTTCAGCCCTGGCCTGAGATGAAATTAAAACGAAACGGGAGAGTCCAAGCAATTTGCGAACCGAGCTACTGCGAGCTAGTAATTATTGCTGGCCAGGCAATTCAGACAATTTTTAGTTATTTAGTTCGAAAAATTGCTCGTTAGTTAAGTAATGGCCCAATGGACCCAAAACATGAATTTAATTATTTGCTACTATGTTATTTTATTACTAGCTTCTGCCAAAGGCTTCACCCGCGTCAACGTAGGTTTCTCTATATAATCTTTGGACCCCCTCTCATTCCCTTAGGGGGTGAATGTTCCAAGCTCCTAGTCCCAATAGCTTTGACTGTGCATTGATGCGTCAGTCAGTCAGTTTCTTCTTTTTATACATATACGTATAGATTTAAAGAGTGACCTCAGTTCGTAGAATACAAGGCCATAGTTGCCATAAAAATGAAACAATAGACAATACTTACTTCATAATTTGTGCATAGGTTCCTGTAGGCCTAAACTCAAATCATGAAGGTTGTATACTACATACTGCACACAATGAACACAAACGTAGCACAAAAGCGAGAAAAACTTCTCCCTTTTCAACAGCATAAATCATAATTTCATTTCAACAAGCAAATAGATCGTAGCAAATAAATGGATTCATATTGTGGACACTGTTCTCTGTGAGGCCAGGGACACAGGCGTCTCCCGCTTCCCAGGCCTTGACCTATAAATGGCCGACATCTGAGGCCAGACTACGGAAGGCAGGCTTCTACTAACATTATATTTATAGCCATTCGGAACCTTTGTAGTCCTTTTCAATTAGCTTTTGGACTTGGAGTTAGTGAGCATATTTTTGCGGAAAAATATCAGATATTACATGGAAAATATCCATTGGCCTTTGTACCTAGTCCTTTAACTTTTGGCTATTTGTAGTACTTCTGAAGTTGCGAGCATATTTTTGTAGAAAAATATCAAATATTTATTACAAGGAGAATATCTATTAGCGTACAAATTTTACTTTATATTTTATTAGAGCGAGTTACTTTATTTCATTCTATTGTTTGATAAATTAAATTAGCTTTCTCACTACTCCGCATTTCTGTTTCTATCTAGTTTATAATTTAGATACTGTATTATATAATGTTAATAATTGTTTGGTTTTTTGTACAAGGATAAAACTCACGATGGGCGGTCACATTTGGTACGATCAATGACAAATTCTAAAGGGCTCAATTATGCATAATTTATTTGACATTAATTAATATTTCCTTATTGTACATTATCATCAACGGGCTTGTTTACACTTTTCCCTTCGTATTTCCCATTAATAACATAAAATTATGCTTTGCTATCAAGTTCTGCATGTGACAGGTTGAACCACTCAATATGTAAAATCAATTTTTGCTATACGTACATTGAGCTTCCAATCAATTTAAATTGGCAATGATTGAGTATCGTGAAAGGTGCTATTGAAGCTTTTGTTCCAGTTATGTTGGAACACATACTGGAGTGACGACCGCATACCGGAAGACAGCGTTGGAAGGCCTCCCACAATGTGAACCGATGACCGGTCACAGAATTCGAGACGAATAGGACTGGTCGTTTTGGCGACACTTGGGGTAGGCCGTAGGGCTAAGGGGGGACATTTTTTTCACAGAAATGATGATGAGGCTATATTACGGATCATTTTTAGGTTTTGTCAAGAAAATGTAATCGAGATTCAGATTGTTGTAATTTTGCCTTCGGCTGAAGACGACTTTTAATCAATATTAGTGCTTTTTGCTCAGGGAATATATCCACTTTTGCCATGTCAGTAAGTCACCTGGCCAGTTAAGGTGTGTAAGCCATTTTGCTGACTGGCTTTTAACACAGAGTTATTCAACAACCTGTCCAGGTGGTAGATTACGGCCCGTTCCTTCTCCTTCAGAGGAAGTTTTTGAAGAAGAAGAGTTCCAGCAGTGGGAACATTATGAGGCTGATTATGTTAGGAAATAGATCATGCCAAAACCAAAGAAGAACATTAAAGAAAAACTACATTCTAATAAAGAGAATTGGATTTCCAGAATATACTTTCGTGTTACTCGCGAGACATTTTCGGATGCAATATTGTCTTGACATCTATCGACAAGCCCAGAAACGCCAACAGAACAGTTTCTAAATGTCGTCTACTAGAAGAAATCTTCGATGCAAAATGTTATATAATGTAGGTATATAACATGAAAACAGTTATAATTTGCTATCTCATGCAATACATATATGTATTTTAATTATTTCGAGATACGAGTAAAATTGTCAAATGACAGTGTATTATTTATTTTAAATAGTAACTACGATGGATTCAAATTGTCTTAAATTAAATTTAAAATTCTCTTACAGTCTTCGATCAACTTACAATGGATATATGATCAGGTTCAACATCGAATGCACATTGTACTGATAGACTGGCAGTTTATACTTCGCACCAGAATCCATAGTTTCTATACCATATTATAATATTACAATATAAAACTTAAGCTAACACTTAAGCTTGAACGAATGGCTGAAAGTATTTCTCCCCTAGCAACTTGCCAGTTTGAAATGGGGGAAACGGGTCAGTCCGATGCAAGTCGGCGATAAGAGTTCTCCTGAATAGGCTTTTTAATATTTATACAAAATAAGGAACGACGAATGTTATTTATTTGATGAATTTAATATCGTGAAAAGAAGATTGTGTGCAATCGATATATTATCTCATAAGAGCAAACTTTTTAATAGAAACTTTTACTAATAAAAATGGTTGTTTTTTAGGTTTGTATTCTATTACATGTTGCTCGTATAAAACAAATGTTTGTCTGTATGTTTGATCGCAATAAAATCAACTATTGACCTGATTTCATGCGGTTTTCACCGATAGAAACAGTGATTCATGAGGAAGGTTTACATGTAATACATAAATTATAATAGAAAATTAAAAACTTTTACAACAATCGCAGGGTTGTAAATTAACAGAAAAAACTTAAAAGTATTTTTAAGCTGGCAAGCCTAATATTTTTTCTCTAGTTAATTTATCTAACTACTGAAAAATCTACTATTTGAAGAAGTAGTATATTATTTATACGAATTTGTCAAAGTATATCAACACTGAATCTCCAATAAGTAGGTACAATGATAAACACACAGAAAAGGGAAGGTCGTCCCTTCATAAAATTATTAATAACTGTAATGGAACGAAAATATATTGCTATACTTCGATCATTTCTTAATTAAAATTAATGAATCGGTGATTGAAGACTCAACCAAATGATGTAGCGGTTTAAAAATAACTCCGTCATAAAAAAATCTTGTTGAACTCGGAAACATATCATTTTTTTTAATTCCGAACCACAACGGTTTCGAACGTGACAGTTCAGTTTAAAATTTAGAAGTCCCGGCCATAGACGGTTAAATAGTTACAAACAGCAAACAAGGCAAACATTTCTCCCTGACTCGGCATCCTGGCTTTTTGCCAAGGATAGTCGGACAACGACCAACCTTTAATCACCAGTCGCATAGACGTGTCTAACCGATTATTAACTGTCTCATTCCCGTTTTAGAAGTTAAAGCTCTTTTATTGTGCCAGCACTTTAAATGCGATACATAACTGGATGGTTCAAAAGCTAAATCTGTTTCGGGAGCGATTTTCTTCCGTGTCTATTTCGAAAAGCGCGCGACATGAGTTAATGGCTTGCGATAGTTACGTTAGCGAGGTGCTCTTTAGTTGGAAGCATTTCAAAACAATGGAGGTAAAGTAATCTACTGCAGATCGTGGATGATAACTGGCGACTGTCCCGACAGATGTGCTTTAGCTTTGGAAATATACTATCATTAAAATATTAACGGCTAATTTAATTGGAGCATTGGTGCAAATTATAGTTCTAGCGATCTACCCATTGTTCTATTTTATTTAGTTTTGTTCTGAGATAGTTATGGTTGGAAACTATTATGAGAATTAATTCACACTATGGTGTTGGTGTTGCACGTCGTCTTTGAAGTTATTTTAGGTGTTGGGTTAAAATAATGATCGGCGTTATTTTAATACAACATTGTTAAAATCAACACCATAAAAAAACAAAATTAAAAACTGAAAAAAAAATCTATGCCTTACGTAATACATTTTTAATTCTATTGTATAATGTGACTTAGGAATCGTATTGTTCAGCCTAATACAAAAAATACCATGTGCACAGTTATTTCCATTCATTAAAAAAGTGTGAATGGTAATTTCATAATTTGCTTATTTTGTACCGTTTTTTTATACAAATAAGAAATTCTTTACTAAACTAAACTATAATTTTCCACAAAACACTGCAACTGACGGTCGAGGCCTGTTTACACGACTTTCTCTGGAAAATCTTGTCATTTGGACTTTTTGATGTGCATCGTTTCGTAGCACGATGAGGTTTCAATGTACCATTGTTCGTTTATTACAAAATGGCGCCAATTATGTTTGAAGCAACATAAGAACGATACGACTCTCACTTTTCATTCTTTACCGAATTTGACATGATATGAAACATTATAATAATTTATTGCATGTAGCACGAATAAATATATTATAGTGACACAAGTTTATGCAATAAAAAAAAACTATCTGTCTTGTATGTTTGTATCGGACAGTTTTAAAAATTGCCTAACCAAATCTAAAATGACGTTTTCCATTGCTGCTATTAATGGGACTATGGTAGGTGATTCATTATTAAAAAAGTAACACTAAATTCGTCAACCTAATAAGAGAAAAACCCTTAAAATGTAGACTGGAACATAGACAATTTCGTTTCGTTCCGTATTGAATAAGTTAGAGGCTTTCAAATCTGGAGGAAGAGGAAACTGTCAAGTAAAGTTCATACTGAAATGTGACATTACAACCATTAGGTACTTGTAGTACTTACCAACTTATTTAAGTAGTATAAAATATTGGACAAAATATTTATTAAACACAGGTTTATACAAATTGGGAAGGCCTCAACTAATCAGCTATTTTTACCGGTACACATCAAAGGTACAAGTAGCTAGTAATTATTAATGTTTGTATACTTCCGTACTGAAAATAAACACAAGGGTATCGAAAGCACTTTCACTCTCTCCCACTTCAACTAATAACCCTAATGATGGACACACAACAGTAAATTGAACCTTAACACAAAGATACTACGTTCAATTTAATTTGTCAAGATTTGAATTGATGCAACCAAGTGCAGTTGATGCAGAGTCTATAAGAAACTGTGCGAATAGATCGTGTTTTAAAGTTGGTAGTATTGCAATGATACAATGTCTGTTGATAGGTAAATGACAGCGGTCTCCAACGGAGCGGTTTCCGTTTCTTGTTAGAATTACGATTATTTGCTTTCGAACAATTTCATTCCATGTTGGTAGCAGTTATAGAAGCACGAGTGATTCTTAAAACAAAGGAAAGTTCTGACTGATAACCAGGTTTCCACAAGGTATCATGTTCTCCAGCAACTCAGGGTTGTGGAACACAGACAGGCAGTTCCATGCAGTAGTCATCACATCTATAATGGTGGGCTATAGCGGAAGAAGTCAGTCACACAGATGATAACCCACCTTAAAAAAATCAGTATCATAAATGTAGCCAAAAGTCGACCATTCTCAATGTGGCTTAGCCATTTATTGTATATTGGAATATATCATCGAAAACCCTCTAGATGTGGATAAAATCCGAAAATCCAAGGCAACGTTTCTGCATCAATTTATTTTAGCCTAGTCAGGCCAATTTATTCGGAGTCTGGATGAAGGATAAATCGAGACGCGGCATATAGAGTACGTTCTACTTCAAGGGTCTCTCTCTAATCTTTTGATTTGTATGTTTTGGCAACGAAACTTTACTTGGAAAATGGAAAAATTGTATATTGGACGTGCTAACACAGCGTTTTGGAATCTTCGAAAAATGCTAATCTTGTTAAAGATATTGCCAAATCAATGCGTACATACACAAATATTTAAAAAATTGAAGTGTCTGTAATACCAAAAATTTATTTTTACTAAATGCATATTCGATACATCCCACAAAAATCCATTTTTTCATATGTTTGACTGGATAATCACTAGTAGATTTTTGTAGTCGACGTTATATGGAATAACTCAGGTTACTTTTTACTTTAGGGTTTTTTTGTTTTAGAAAAAGAATTAGGGCTCTGCGGAAAACCAAAACTTCTTGATATTGTGACCAAATTTAATGGCATTGTGCACTTTTACGAATCTGATGCGGACAAAGTTGCGGGCACTGGCTAGTATTTTCAATATAGTAGCAATGCAGCTTCTAAAATACGAAGTGTATGTGGCTGTAAAGTTCTATTTTAGGTGGTATAATATAGAAATATGTCGGGTGCTGGATACAAATTGACGCTTTTATCGTACGCTGTAAAAATAAACTTGGATCATAAAGTTTGAGAAGTTGTAGCATATGATGGGAACTATGAAAGTGATGGAAGTAGGTACCATGCTGTCTCTATTTACTAAGATTGACTATGCCTTGTGTACCTATTGATGGTATTATGTATTACCGGCGTTGTAATGGAAGAATGTATATGTTAGTTGTAGCGACCACGTACCGAAAGATGCAGCGTTAGAAGGCCTTTCATAACGCCCACAAGGTGGACCGATGACCTGTTGAGGATTGTGAGAATCCGATGGATGCGCAACTCACAGGATTAAATAATAATAAATATTTACTTGTCGCTACAATACACATTAGAGACTATATTTTGACAATACTCTAGTTTACTGTGGGAGACTAGTACCAGTACAGTAGTTAGGCTTTAGAGACTTGCATTTTATTGCACCAGAAAAACGGATGGAGAACTAGACCATTATTACTACTACTAACACTTAGGAAGCAAATGGAATCGAGACATCTAAGATAAAATAAAATGGTTAGATGATGAAGAAGACCAACGTCACATGATATTAAAATATAGAAAAGGTCGATGTCAAACAGCGTGACACCTTATCTGAGTTCGGTGCCAAAGCCCCACAGCTTGACGACCTACATTTGAGAACATAATATCACGAGACACTTTTAGGGATAAAATACAAGAAAGGTGCTACAAAAGATGTTTAGAATATAAGGTTATAAAAGGATCGGAAGGTGTTTGAAGTAACGATTTGTAAGGAACTCAAAGCAGAAATTGCTTTACAAAAGAAAATTGGGAAATGATTTCGTTATCTTGCCACACGGAAAATCTCGTAAGCGTTTACGTAAGGGCTTAGCGAGGGTGTGAGGTATGCCTAAAGATGTAGGCTCTGGTTACGTAGAGCCTACATCTCTTGGCATACCAAGGATATAATAGGATTTTTTAGTCATATTCGAAATTGTTATCCACGAATTAGTCAGCGTCTGACTCGTAAAACTGCATCTTTTTTTTTTAAATTAGTTCATGAATCCCCGACCGGTCCAATGAGACCGCGGTGTTATTGTTTTGCTATTGTGTCTTGTTTTGTGGGTATGTGATAGGTTAAAAGAAAATTCTTGTAACATCAGTCATGTGCCAGTGTAAGACCCGTCAACAATTTTAAAATTACAAATGATTGAATCTACTTTATTAAGTTCAAAAAATATTATTCTAATATTATAAACGGACGATAGGTATAGACCATAGAGTCCGCATGATATTAGCCTTCACAAACAACAGATGCAAACAAGCTAACTTCGATCGCCATATCCTTAATTAGAAGAAGCATCAGCGCTCCAATTCTGAACAGACATCCTATTCAGCCCATATAATTATGAGAAAAACTCGCATTAACGATCAAGTGTTGAAGTATTGCGTCCGCAGTAAGATTGCTCAATCGCTTCCTGACGAACTTCGGCCGTGACCTACTTCTGACTTCGAGGATAGATGCGAAGTTAATCTTACACTGAATATGGATCTATATGCAAAGCGTGTGCAACTATTTGATTTTGCTCATGACAGTGCTAGGAATATGCTAGAGGGTGTATGAATGAATTTGAATTAATTGGCGACTTTTACTCTGGTAAAGACTAAGTTCTAGGGAATTCACAAAATTATTAGCATTATCGGCCTTGCAATGTTCCCACTGTTGGGACTCAGGCCACCTCTCTAGGAGAGGGTAACAAAACTATATACAAAGAGAATTCTTTTAAGTGAGTTCTGTATCTCTTAAATTCTCTCCCTAAGGTCCCTAATATTTATTTTATAACAATGTACACATATGAAATTACAGACAAGTCTTAATGTGTACATAGCCCTGATAGGGCACAGCAAATTAATATAACGACAGAACTTAATAGCTATAGCACAAATACAGTAACAACACATTTGGAACTTTCGAAGTTTTCTATCAAATTGGGTTAATTATAATTTAGAGACAGTCTAGACAAGGTTTTTGTTTATGAAAAACTTTATACTAAGAAAAACTTTATCTAATTAATCGCCTAACAGCAACAGGCCGAAAGTAACCGTCCGTAAAGTAAATACCAATGTCAACGTAGGAGGTATTAGTAATAAAACTTTTCTCATTAAAGATTCTCGCAAAGTTGTGATTAGTTTGTCACGTTGGACAAATAGATGAGAACAGATGGTCGAAGAAACAAAAACCTAGAGGGACTAATTATTGTTTGTTAGTTTATTCAATCGAAAATAATGAAAAGCATCTTAATATTTCAGTTACAGAAAATTTGCTATAGTTAGAACTTAAGTGCAAGATAGATTTATTGTAAAACTACAAATGCATTAAGCATTGAAAAGAAACAATAACACTTGTCATATTCAAAATACATGAACCCCATTCTGAAGATAGGAGACATCCAGGACATACAAAACCAAACAAGATAATCCTAGTACAATGCCTTCCACAGCCTATTATAAAGTTTACAGAGAGCCCAACTTTGTCGACAAAGCAACAGATGAACAGGCTTCCAAATCAAACTTGCTCCAACTTCCTTTGTATCAAGTACACCACAATTCCATATTGCTACCAGCTAGACCTAGATAGTTAACATCGACGAGGTCACAGAAACAGTGTGTGATATGGAAACGGATGTATGTAGACGGAAAATACCCATTGTTTATAAATCATCCGAAGAAGCACCATTAAAATATTATTAAAATCTGAAGAATGTTTAGGATACTCTGCTTGTGCGATTTCAAACTCCAAAAGAGTTATTATACTTTAATACTCATGTTTCTGCACATATTTTCCAATTAAACTCGACTCCGGTTTCAAATCATCTGTAACTACTTTCATATAAATGACCTATAAATCCGATAGTACAATCTCAAATACGTTAAATTTATTCAGGTCCTAAGTAATCATTCCTTTAACCAATCAATCCTCGCCAAACACATCGTTAACAGCAAACATACTAAAAGCTTTACGAATCAAGATACGAGCAACAGGGGACTCCGAAACACTGAATATCGAAAATGAAACTAGGTTTTTTGACATAGCATTTTCGTTCTTATTGCTGGAAATTACAGTTCTGAATCCTAAAGCCTTCTTGAAAGATATAATCTGATGCATTAGATATCAGTGCAATTCCCTAAATGGCTAACTTTAACCTTTTCAGTGGGTGTGGTAGATTCCACTAAAAGATTTAGGTGCGGCCTGTTTTCGTCTGAAGTTATTTCACCAATTTGTCTTTGTCTTTCAATTCTGATTGTATCAAGATTGATTTCAAAATTTACTGTATTTAGTTAATACTCGTCCCAGCTTCGCACTGAGGTTAAAAATCTTTGAAACTCTTGGCTTTACTCTACTAGTGTTTTAAAGTTTATCGTGAATAGAAAAACGTGGTGATATGAAACATGTTAGGATAATACTGTAGTATAAATCACAGTCTACTTAATTTACATGAATATGTGTAAATAATATGTTCTACAAATATCTATGAGGAAAAGGTACTAGTATTATTTTTATTAAACTTGTCCTTTATGCAATCAGTCACTGAGATTACCGAGGAAACAAGACAACTTCATGAAACATATCAAATGCATTGAGACACTTTGTCAGTTGTAAAACAATGTTTTTTTTCTCGTATTGGTTTTTTGATTTTATCTTTATGCGTTTGCCCCATCACAAATATTTTATTGTCTGAATTCTGGAAGCATTTCTATATTATCAAAGTATTTGATCCTCCCATTTTTCTCAACAGTGAACCCAAAATGTTGTTCGATTGAGTGTGAAATTTTATATTATTCGTAACACGATCGCTGTTGGTTCAAGATCATCTTGAACCAACAGCGATCGTGTTTCATCTCAGTCCAATCCCTCGTACTGCCTTCAAATACTATCACTAACCTTTAAACGACCTCCAATTGTGTCGTGACTCATGTAGACATCAGTTCAATGATCATACAGTCTCTTTAGGTCTTTATGACTGACAACATTTCCGACTTGAACGAACATTGTCTTAATTGCCGAGCGGAGACTCCACTTAGAGTTCATTGAGACGCAAAATTGTTATTCAAACTTAATATCCATGTTTTACGAAGGCCTTTGTCTGAAGATTCAAGTGCGTCTCTTTAGACCTTTGAGAAATCGATTTTAAAAGCAATATTGAATTTTGTGCCTAATCATGCGTCAGTGGGATTGTTCGAAAGAGTTACTGCGATCCTAGAACGTAAAGGGTTGCTCTTCAGTACCCTTTGCGTTCCTTCGAAGACGGGAAAATTTTTGTCAGTAAAAGTATGACTATCTCTCGATCCACCCAGAACGGGAGATTTTTAATAAATTCAAACCACAAAACAGACCAAATATTGCGAGGATCTCGATTTAACCTATCACATACCCGCAAAACGAGACACAATAGTAAAACAATGGGTAACAGCGCGGTCTCAGGACCGGTCGGGTAGGTGATAGGTTAAGTATAAATAAGATATATGAAATGAACATCCAGTTTTTTAAAGAAGGTAGCTTTACTTAAATGCCAGTATTTGCCAAGTTTGCATGCTAAAGTAGAGTTTGAAAAGTACTCAACATTCATAAATACAGTCAGAACCTGAGAATTATTGTCATCGCAAATCTATACTTGAAAAACTTTCAAAACCACTGATATCTGTGGCTACGAGTGAATTTTGAATAAACTGAAGCGCAGAAAAAAATATTTTAATGAAGCAGAATTTGTCAAATTAAAAACGGGTGACATACAGCCACAGAGAAAACTTTTTAAAACAAATTCTGCGAACTGCAAGCGCTTTGCACGAGTCAAATTAAATCTAAAACTAACTTCGAAAACATGTCGTTGGTCGGTTGAAATTTCATGAGCCTGACCTGAAAATATTTTTAACATGTTGGTAACCGTGCTATGCGCCGCAGAATTTAATCCGCGTGGAGATGAACCATTTTTACGGTAAAGTGTCTGTAGTGGTATTCTGTAAATATTTTGCTTTGCTGTGAAAAGTAAAGTAAAATAGCTTGAGGTGAACTATCAACTCTTAACTTTATTAAATAGGAGGGATGACTTCCACATCACTAGTGTCCGATCGAAACTAGTTTTTACGGCAGAAGCCGAAACCAATTTTGGCTCAATTTTATCACAGCAACTACAATCGAAGCTGTATATAATAATTTAAAAAAAAATCAATGGTAATTTAGTTAGTTTCAGATATTTTATGTATGCAACTAACATGTCCGATCGAAGCACGAAGTCTATTGGTTTCAGTTTCGGTTTTGTGCTTAGTTCCGGCTGTATGGCAGCCTAAACCGAAACTAAGCCGAAAGTTCTTTCGAAATCGACAGTTCTGCATGACATTAACAACCGAACCCAATAACCTATCTATCTCCAGTTTTGGAATACTGAAGATGATGAACAAATGATACAATACAAAAATTATACGTGTTTTCTGTTGTTTCATTTGTTTTTCATCTCCGATATGTGATAGATAGGTTATTGGTTTCAGCTGTTAATTATTACGGTGAGATATTTACAGAAAACTCTTGTGAAATGAGCCTTTCCAACATCCTAATACTGGAATAGCTCATTTCACAGGAGTTTTCTCGGTAGGATTATTACAGCGTAATCTAGTTCAATATCTAAATTTTTAACTCAATAAAAAGAAATCTCAATTACAAAACCAAACCGGCTCCTCAGATTAGTCTCACAATGCAATCCAAAGTTCAACAAACGCTATATTTTATTGCCAAGTATTTCGTAGGCGGCTCGCAGTCTGCTCGGTTATCTTATGAATCATCGTAATCTCGTGTTTACTTCGTATCATAATGTTTTTGTTTCTTAATGTTGGTATTATAACGTTGTTTGTTATTTTTTAATTCCCGTTTATCATCATTGTTTTAGTTGTCTATGTCTATGGTAAGATTGTTTTTAATTGGCTATGGTGAAGTCAAACGGATGGGTTATGATTTTATTGCTTATTGACGAATGCCTCGTGCTTGTGACTCAAATGTCTCAGTACAAGTTAAAGGTGTTCTGTGGGTTTTTGATATTTTATGAAAGAGTCTTCTCGGAATGCAGAGGGAAACTGAAAGAAAACGGCTGTGTGATTTTAGTCAGTAAATGTCTTAAATTTGCTCTTGCTCCATCCAAAATGGAAGAAGTTATTCGATGATGACCATTCCTTTGTCTTATGCTACATTGGGGATGGCGCAATTGGTTTTCTTTTACCATTCTCCCCTGTCAAACTTGACGTTATCAATCACTGCTGTTTTAATCATGACTTTCCTCAAACTAAGGATACGGTCCATACTCGTACAATAAGTGTTTGAATCTCAAAAGTAACCACCGATTTCGGAAAACCACCAAATGTTACGAGTTGATCGAAAGAACCTTACTCCTGTTTCACATGTAACGTCCATTTTAGACTTATCTGCGGTTCCAGTTCCAAGTATTCCAACTAGTACAGAATCAATTTATTTCCGGGTCCTGTTTCCAGAGCATTTGGCATTGGTCGAGCTTAACCGCAAACTCTGCTAACATTTCTTTGTCAGCTTTGAAACCTAATGAACCAAATTGAAATTGAATGGTTTCACGTATTACAGTCCATTCCTAAAGTAACTCTGTTTACTTAGTGCACATTACAATAAAATAAAACAGTAACACAGTTAGTCAGGGGTAAATGAACTGTGGCCGGCTGAAATGTTCAGCTAAATGTTTACCTTATTTTCTGCACCGTTTCACACGCCCCGAATGATATTCAGCAAATTTCATGTTAATTTTCACATCAGTTGGTAAATTATTTGGTTCACTCAGGAAAAATTGTTTTAAATGCATTTTGTTCGCAAATATGTTCAATGGTGGATTATTCGGTTTTTTCCACCAATCGATAAAACAAGGCTAATATGTTGTTTTCTTCAACCGCCCCAGTACTGCATAGTTCCATATTCTTTCCTAATTTAGTACCCATATTTCCAGCCATTTTTTTCTCTTAACAGAACCCTCTTTGCATCAAATACAGCTTACTAGCCAAAAGACTTCTCAAATAAAACTACAAGAGTCTGTTGGCTTCTCTCCAGGTTTCGTAGTAAACCCTAGTGAGTATTCTACTGGCATCAATATTCTAATATCATCCATTACAGAACGTCTATGGACGTCTGTTTCTGACGTATGATTTATTCATCTTTTGCATAATCATTGCTCATGCGTAGTTACTGCACTCGAGATTATTGCAAGACAGATAATTGATAGATACGGTTAAGAGTTTTTATGATTTTCATATTCTAGGTACTCTTAAAATTTATAATCTCCTAAAACATTTGTTTGAAGATCGTTTAAACTTTAAAGGACCTATTTTTGGAAGATATGCGATAGTTAGGAATTTACTGGCTTACATTTATGCAAAGTATGTGGACTATGAACTGAAATATTCAGTAGGTTAGAAATTCCGAGTTGCTTTAATGAAATAACAGAACAGTCATAGAGATGAAACATTGAACAAGAAGGATGGCAAATTGTGAAATGCTACGTCCAATGTCACTTCTAAAAACGAAATGCCCTGTCATAAAATTTTCAAAAAGCCATTAATGTAGTCACAGAACCGTGTACACAAATAGAAATGATAGCAGAATAGAAACCAAGCGTAATAGCAGTCGTCTGAATGATCTGTAAGCATAACTGCCTATAAACACAGTACGATTATCGTGTCTACTTTCTAATTCCCGACCTGCAATGCAACCCACTATTTAAATGGAGCTGAACTGTCGCCTGTGATAACTGGTATGATGTTTCAGATATGAAATACCGGAATTTTATTATTAAATGCGATATCTGAAAGTAAACTTACTACTAAGAAAGTTCTTAACTTCATCTTGGTTTATATAAAGTATGAAACAGAAGACACATGTCTACAGTAGACTCATAGAACTTCTATGATAGTAAATGACGTTGAAATATGGTAAAGTCAGAAGCTAAAGTTTCTAGACTAGAACCAACGAAGACAATAACTCTTCCTAGCCGTTGCAATCGTAACTGACATTTGTAGATCAAATTGTCGAACGGTCGAACGTGAGCACAGTTAGAACTATTTGAAGATGGGTGTAT
Organism: Mythimna separata; assembly: GCA_030763345.1. Lineage (NCBI taxonomy): Eukaryota > Metazoa > Arthropoda > Insecta > Lepidoptera > Noctuidae > Mythimna > Mythimna separata. The sequence continues at coordinate 21,306,683 of CM061184.1, read as the reverse complement.
ATAGTATAGTGGGTTTACTGGCTTCCAAGACTTTAGCAAGTCTTTGTAATATTAAAAACTTCTAACAGTTACGTATTTTTCTCTCTTTCCAGAGCAGCAAGCATTAGGAGACACATATATTAGAATAAAAATGCAAATGAAAGCATACATGTAGCTTCATTTGGCGCAAATGGCGATACTCATTAGGAGGAAACAAGCTGGTCTAGTCTAGACGATAAATGCTTGGTATTCCTAGTCATACTTCTAATGAGCTCAATAAACTAATAATATATTACGACTGTGGTGGACATCGTGTTGTTTTAAATATGTATCGACTCGTGGAGCAAATATCTCAAATTCCCACGTACGATAGAGAACAAATAACTAATATTATAAAGAGGAATTATTTTTATTTTTGTTTGTAATGTAAATATAACTCTACAACTAATGTTAAAAATTCATTCATCAGTAGAATGGCACTTCATCACTGAGTGAAATAGGCTTTACATTTTCTACTTTCATGCGGGTGCAGCCGATGACAGAAGTTAGTAGGTATGTTATATTTACATGATACAAGGATGAAATAGTCTATCGACTAATGAAAGGTTATGTTATTTATTAAAATTATGTTAAAGGTATTCCAAGGAAATTCTTTGTGCCTCTTTAATTCTCTAAATTTAAGCTTGGTCAGGAGGGTCGAGCCGAGGTTTCTCTGGTTTCCAAAAGTCTACAGTTCCAATCACTGCATTCTGTATTTTGTGGAAAATCATCAAATATCTCGCCCCAGGTGAAGCGAGGGGGAGTGCCACGCTTTTATTGATTAAAACTTACTGTGTTCCAGCACAATATCAAATTGACATTATCCATCTTTATTAATATTCTACGGTAGACATCGCATTGTGACATTTGACAATGCGGTGTCTACCGTACCTTACCCCAAAAATTTCAAGGTCTGCTCACGTCTCCGATCACCCCATTCATCTGACCACCTCGCCCTTTCTGGTTCTACCGGTTTTTGCATTTCAAAGACGTGAACATGATTCATGGCAGTTTAACCATCGTATGGGCCAGTTTACCAGCCGTTATTGCTAATATTAGAACGGCTAAATATAGGAAACTGGCTCGCTACAGTTCCGGAATGGCTGTTATGGAACTGTTTTGACAGTTAAAATAATTCAGAGGGTTTGTTGACTTTTTTAAAGTGATATATTTATTGTTTGTTTTACAAGTACGAGTAGTGTCATTAATTTGGTAGCGTGTTTTTAGAAACTATACAGACAGACAATAAATTGTGTGTCACAAATGGTATCGCAAGTTTTGCTTAGTGACAAAGCTAATTATTTATTTTTACTGATACTTTAAAATAGTATTGAATTGACTAATTTAAACATTCCGTAATGGGTTAAAAAGTACCCAATGACGATTAAGCAATTAAGAATCAATCAATTTGCATAAAAATGAGCCAACACTGAATGACGGAGCAATCAAAGCAACAGTTTTTTTAGTTATTGATAGGCTCGCACTTGACCACTATCTCACCTGATGGTAAGCGAGTTGCTATCTACTCGTTATATGTACCTTTTAGACCTTTTTAATCTACTTTTTAGCCCTCTATCTAAATCTTGTGAGTTTAACGCCAGAGCTATTTCTTAGCTTCTAAAGATTCTTTACCACAAAAATCTTCTCTTTTAAAAATAATCGTCCACTTTCCTGTCGGGACATGTTATGAGACTCGTTGACTCAACCGGATCCTTCCGTCAACCGTGGGTGGACCCTTTTGGGATAAGATGGTTTTATTTTGCCTCATTTTAAATGATAACTTCGTTACGTTAATGGACTTCTGGCTTGAGTGGCGGATTGAGTTATAATTAATCTTTACGAGATACGTATATGAATTTGAAAAAAGTTTGTGTGAACCATATAAATCTCGAAGAGAGGGCCCGGGGCCGGTTCATTATTAAAATTGAGAATCATCGGTGTCTCGGGTAAAGGAAAAACCTTTAACTGAATTAAGAATACGAATTCAAAAGGAAAGAACTTTAACTGAATTAAGAATTAGAATTAAAAAGGTAAGAACTTATAATAGGCTAAAATTCAAAGACATTTTAAATTCAGTTACGAGTTCTTTACCTTCTACAAAAATCTTACACTGTCACAAATTCACAATCTAGGTTAGTCTAAATCTAAAGTTTTCTTTAAACGGGCTAGTTGCCCTAAATACTTTTCTAACAAAATATCTGTCTGCCAAACAAATTGGTTCTTCATGTTTCGGAATTTTTCAGGCGAGTGGTTTGACCTGTGCTGTGCATTTCAGCTTGACCTAAATACAGTAAAAACTGTTTGTCTTTGGTCACTATTTGTGGTTTCTATCAAATAGTCGGTCGTTCTCGGCCTGTAGTCTATTGATTTTTTTTCTGATCTTCAATTTCATAAATGGAATCCGCGAATTTGAATGACCGATTTTCAATGGATTTTTTTTTGCATTTGGGAAATTTACCTACTAATGACTTCTTCTACTCAAGGAGGAAAGAGGGCGATTTGATGATTGCTAAAATAATTGAAGTATAAAAATCTGTTTCATTAACTATTAAAACTAAAATATTCTTTACCTTTGAATCTGGGTTCTTTAAATTTAGCAAAAAATCCGCGATCATTTTACGCGATAGAGATTAATAATACCTACTACGGGGGAACCTTATAAAAAATGCTATGGGTTTTTTTTTCGGTAATGACTTCGGATGTTCTGTTTTCTCAATTGCCTATTGAATAAATTGCTATAGCTTTGCCAAGGAGTAGTAGTTACTCAGATACCCGCGAAACGAGACACAATAGTAAAACAATAACAGCGCGGTCTCATAGGACCGGTTGGGGATTCAAACGTTAAACTAACAGATAGAGTTCGAAATATCTATATTCCACTCCAAAACCAGGATAATTATAGTGGCTAACAACTGCAATGGAACTGGGCAGGATATGTTTGCCGCATGACCGACAAATTGCGAGCCAAAATACTAAGTTGGTGCCCTGAAACAGTGCAACGGGGTCGTGGCAGACCACGAAGAAGATGGCGGGATGAATGAGACAAATTTCGCCAGAACTGGCAAGAAGAAGCGCGGACCCGCGAATGATGGAAGGATTAGAGGTAGGCCTTTGCCCAGAAGTGGGACAACACAAACTAATAAATAATAATATGCAACGTTAACGCCACAACCATAAATTAATCAAAGATACTTCTGAAACAAAATGATGATTCATGTTTCTAATACCTACCGATTTACATAATTTATTCCAGTGGCCTGTGTTTGTTTATTTACATTATCAACCGACCCATTTTCTCTATTGCGCATCGATAAAGTATCTTTTAGATAGTTTGTTACAATATTCATAATATTGTTTTTAGTACATTGATCGATAAGATTGGGTACTTGAGCTCTTGACAGCAGGGATATGAAATCTCGGCGTCGATTTATATTGAAAGTAACTATGAACAGCAATAACCCAATATTTTGGTAACATGGGCGATCGTTTTGTGTGATATTCCAGCCAGTTGTACCAGGTTAAACTGGAAGCTGAAACCAACATAATTGTATAATGTGGGAAAAACTAAGAAGGCAATTGGAAAACGAAGGATTTGATTGTAAAGCAAATTAGTAATACGAAGAAAGGAAGGGAAACATTAAACCAGATGGAACGTGAGGGTAAGACAAGGATATGGTAACGAATGAAGAAGAATGGAGAAGAAAAAGAAAAATAAACCGACGCAACGTCGTGTTGCCTACGATTTTACTATACGCCTCGCAAAGTTGCGATGCGTCTCGTACCTAACTAAAATTGTACGTTTTCAGATTTTTTCTGTACTTGTGCTATGAGACCTTGCTTCTTGCCAAATTTCAGGATTCTAAGTCAAGAGGAAGTAGTATTTAGTATAGGTTTAGATTTTGAAACGCCGTTAGATAGCTTTGACATAGTAATTGATTTGTTACTGCTCCAAAGTCCATGGGGTAGCAGACCTGAGTATTTGAATTATTAATTTCAGTTCGATACCCCCGCGTGTTCCAAAGAAAGAGGTTCTTGACAGACGTACTATAAAGTAACACTATAAGGGTTCAGTTTTTGCCGACTGGTAGAAAATGCCTAAGGCCGCCTTTGTACTCTTATGTGCATTAAGTATTAAATAAATAAATAAACCCTGACAAAGGGAAAGGAAGAAGATAAAAGGAGATAGAAAATGGAGATCTCTCTTTGATTATACGGCCTTCGCTCTACCGGCTTACTGTTTTCAGTTCTTTTCGACTTTGATTCCGAGCAATTAAAATCAAAAACAGCTGTGAAAAGTATTAAATAAGTTGTTATTTATAGTTTAGATCTATAGTTTATTCGGGAAGAATATACAAGTTTTACAAGGTTTACTTTTGGAGTAAATCCAGATGGATATGCTCCAAAACTAACTACTTTCTAACCTTTAGTTTTAAAAAGATATAATGTACTTTTAGACATATTTTTAGCAGAAATGGCGTTCTTTAGATTGTTTTAAGGGTCTTCAGCGTCTGAAGCTTAATGTACGTAATTTATAGGCAGCTAGACGGACAGATAGACCTATAACTACTTCAATAGGCTCTATATCGACCCTCGCCAGGTCTATAGAATCAGGGAAAGGCTGCATTATTTTTTTTTGTGTTATTTGATCCACTTGCAGCGTTTGAAGGCCTTCTACAAGGTAGACCGACGACGTCGTAAGGGTTGCGGGAATTTGATGGTTGCGAGACACACAGGACCGTTCATTGTGACGACACTTGGGTGAGGCCTATGTTCGGACATAGTTGGATATGTATCGGCTGAAATGATGATATGATCTACTATAGGGATTGATATATATAAGTAACTCTCTCTCTTAACTCTTAATTCTTTATTGTACACAAAAACTATATTTAAGTACAGTGATTTATACAATTCATGTACAAAGGCGAGCTTAACTCAACAATGAGTTTTCTCCCAGCAAACCTTTGAGTAACAGAGAGATATCACATTCGAGGGCAGGATCTAGTGTACAACATAAACCTACATAACTACGTTTAATAAATAAATAAATATATTTATACATATATATAAATATTATACATATACTAATAAATACCAATATATACTAATATTATGTCAATTCAGAAAGGAAGTGCTCTTTAACTTTCCTCTTAAAGGAAACAAGGGAAGGGCTGTGTGTGTTTATTTTGAAAATTTTAGTGTATAGATTTGCGACTGATTAGTGGCAAATAATTTAAATAGAAACAATAAATTACTGAACGTTTAATAGAAGCTACCTAGTCATTTAACAGGTCATAAAATGTGATAGTGGGCGTTTTATTGTTTTGTGACCTAACTGGTTTTTTCCTAAAGGAAACGCTGTAACAGGGTAAACAAACATAATTTCTCTGATGCGTTATAGCCTAGGTAAGGTTTTGGTCTACTCATCTACCTAAATAGGTCCCTACGTTTGATACCCCCCTTTAATTATTCTGAAACCTGAAAGGAACGTTTAAACTTCGTGACCAAGTTCTTTGTTTCATAAATAGCTTTCGATATGTACCTACCTACCTAACACATGTCTAAGCAAGTACATTCCTACCTATACAAGTAGATAGGTACCTATATTAAACGCTTTCTTCGTTTGCACAGTGGTACACACAAACCAGGCGAAGGACTCACACACACACGCGCAGGAAAATCAATAACAGCGCACCACAACAGACAACAGCTGATCAAAATATTACAAACGTAAGGATAAGTTCTAACTTCACTCACCACGACTTCTGCTGACTATCATCGGGGTTATTAAAGTTAGTTATAGCGGGATATCTGCAATACAAAATAGCAATTTTCAACAAACACAATAACACTACAAAAATCAAGCATAATTATCATTTTTAGTACACTAATGTTAGACAAAATTAATGAACTAAACGGCCCGTATTATTTCGTTGCGTTCAACTAAATGCGAACAAAGGACTGTGTTTATTTTGCAACGCAACTCACCTTTGTGCGGTACACTCCAACACTTTCTTCTTTTCCCATCCTTCCTGAGTTTTCACCCATTCTTCACCTGGTGACCGCCAGTCTTTTGAAATAAAAGGCATTTTATAACACAAAACACAACAAAGTTTAACGCGATTCTAGTGTGCAGCCAACGAGTCGCACAAGCAAACGTCTGCAACGCGAGACGGGATTTGACGATTTTGACACGAGAACTCGAGAAGTGCGAGGTTTCGAGTTCGAGCCGATGCAAATGCATAAGTGCGACAAGGAAGTCTTGTTTAGAAAAGGATAGATGTGCGCATGGCTTTTGTTTTGTTGATTTTATAGATAGATGTCATGAACAGCTGTTCTTGTTTTGTACGATACGTCTTCAGTCTTCAAGACAATATTTTATAAGCCAGGCCGCAATTAATATATTATAGGTTAGAGAGTTTTAAAAAATCTGTCTATAATATTGGTTAAATTAAAAGATCCTTTATTTTTTTTTAAAGTAAACAATAAAATAATGTGGTAAATAAACTCAACTTTGCACCAACCTGGAACGTTTTAGTTCAATTTTTCATTCATTATATAATGATAATAGATTATCTGTGGATAATATGGTGAAGTTACCATTCGTTCTTCAAGTTAGCTAACTGCGTTTTGAGGTTATATTTGTCGAGGATTTCTGTTTTCGTAATGGGAGACTCCGATGCTAATTTCAAACCAAATATCAAAAGTGCTGCTAACGATCCAGTACTTAAACAGGCTGAACTAACTTACATGAAATTGATAGAGCAGAAAAACCGTGAACGTGTAAACAGATTGCAGCAGATTTCCAAGAAAAATAGGATCACCGGGCTTGCTATTGGAACTGGAGTGCTGAGTGTTTACTTGTACTCGATATTCGCTGTGAAGCAGGAGACCTTCCTCGACGACTTTAACGAACCCGTTAAAGTGCAGCAGCAGTAATATGGCGGCAGCAAAGAAAGCTTTACAGATTAGATTACCTCCTCTACCAAGTATTAAAGATGTTATTCGACTGTACAAACTACGTGCTCTCAGGGAATTGTCACAGAACTTCTTGATGGAACCGCGTCTATTAGATAAGATAGTGAACGCTGCTGGTAACATAGAAAAGCATGTTGTCTGCGAAGTTGGTCCTGGCCCTGGTGGTATTACAAGGTCTATAATCCAAAGAGCTCCAAGGAAAGTAATTCTCATCGAAAAAGATCCACGTTTTATACCATCACTAGAACTTTTAGCTGATGCATGTAGACATAAGGTTGATGTGGACATCATAACTGGTGATATTTTAAAGACAGATATTGGTAATTTCATTCCTGAGGATGTAAAGACAGATTGGCTTGATTCACCTCCACCAGTTAACTTGATTGGTAACCTGCCATTCAGTGTGTCAACAATATTGATAGTACGATGGTTAGAAATGATATCCAAGCAAGAAGGTCCGTGGGCTTTCGGTAGGACAAGAATGACACTAACATTTCAGAAAGAAGTTGCTGAGAGGATGGCTGCAAGAATTCAGAGTCGTCAGAGATGCCGCCTATCTGTCATGTGCCAGAACTGGTGCACAGTGAAATATAAATTTGACATTTCCGGAGGAGCATTTCTTCCAAAACCTGATGTTGATGTTGGAGTAGTAACCTTAACACCTTTGAAACATCCCATAATACAGCAACCTTTCAAAATGGTTGAGAAAGTTGTCCGGCAAATATTTTCTATGAGACAAAAGTATTCAATTAGAGGTGCTGAAACATTGTTCCCTGAAGATGTTAGAGAGGAAATGGCGTTGAGAATGTACAAGATGGCTGACATGGACCCTGTTACCAGACCGTTCCAGATTGCTAATATGGAATTTGCAAGAATAATCAATGCGTACAGCGAAATTATCAAACAATACCCTGAATTTGAGCACTATGATTATAGAGCTCAAAAAGTACGACCAGAAGCTACAGAGGTAGAGGAAGAGGTTTAAGTTATACCTAGATGGATTAGATGTGTATATAATAGTTATGTTTCAATAAATAATTTTTGACAAAAACAGTTTATTTATTTGTACATTAAAGTTCAATTAAACATCAGAAGGCTTCTTCTCTTCCATCAACTCCATGGTTTTCTTCTCCTCCATCAGCTCCATCTTTTTCTTCTGCTCTTCAAGGCGCTTCTTTTTCTTCAGTACTTTATTATGTCTTATGGACTTCAAGTGAATGGCATACACATTATCTCCTATGAATATTCTATTGCACACATCACAGTAGTTGTGTGAATTTCCATCAATTCCTTTTTTAATTTCATCTATTTCGGATGTTAATGGTTCAAAGTTACAAGCAGATTCGTTAATGTGGCTTTCTACAATGTGTATGGCTTTGTTTTTAACTTCATCGTCCCATTTTGAAAGGTCTGTAGTATCAAGTTCATAGATAGGTGGTACCTGAAAAATAAAATGATTTTAGCGCCATCTATCGGCTATAGATTTAAAACAGTAAAGTCACAGTACATGTGTTATTTCCAGTAGTTCAGCTATTCGACACTAGATGTCTCTATTGCTCTTTCTTCAAAGTCGTTTTGCTACTTGACACGAGATGGCTCTATTTCCAACATATTTTTATTTTACAATCGCAAGCAACATTAAAATTCATAACAGTCAATTAAATACTAAAATGGATCTATGAGTAAATTACCTACTAAAGTAGGTACCTACTAGCTATCTTACTAATAAACATTTCTTGATACATAATTCTGTCAAATCAAAATACTTAATTACCTACCTACCTACTTGTACTTACCTACCTACATGTAATAAATGTGTATTTTCATGTGAACGTTTAATACAAACGATACATAAAATATGTGCGCAATAAACTAATAGCACGCAATACCTACTAAGATATCGTTTATTTGATCTATCGACTGTTACACGACACGGAAAGTGGAGGTAGGTACTTTTTATATCCCGTATTTTCTATTAAAAATAGTACCTATTACAAAAGCCTACGTAGGTAGGTAAGTAGCTGCGTAGGTAGCTGTACATTGCTTTATATTTATTTGACATTTAATTAAAATCCGCTTACTTCTCTTGTAGGATGTTCTAAAAATCTCCCTCTAATCATCTTGTTCTGCCGGCGGGCATACCTTCTGGTGCCCATTTTCATGTTTTCAATACTTTGTTCGAGTAATTTTTTTCCTGAATCACTGCTCCGTTCCTCTTCGGATAACATTAAATAGTCATGAAATTCTTTAAAGCCGAGAGTTTGGAAGACGCCTTTGGTGTAGTCGGGTGGCCTGGAAAACGATAATAAATAGGATAATGTATTAAATAAATTATTAATGTTACGGGCCATGGATACGGCCCGAGGGTCTTTTACCCGTCGAGGATAAAAGCTTGAACATACGTCTATGGAAAACAGAAGTGAATAATTAAACAATGTACGAAATAATACGAATGTTTGTTGACGTCGACTCTGTTATGTTACCCGTGATGATTATGAAACAGAACGAGTGGGTACCTAACTCGGAACTCCTTACACAAATTGATTTTGAGTAAGCTCAGTAACACGGTAAGCCTGTTTGTAAGCCGATTAGGGAAGCCAGAAGCAAAGATTATGATTTTAAGTAATAACGAATTATCTAAACATGTATTGAACAACCTGTCGAGGTAGATATTTCAGGATTTGTTTAAAAACTGTAATGTTTGAAAGATAAATCGTTCAGGGTCAGGCCGTTGCCGGATTAGCTTCAGATAAGTAGGTAGGTAGGTATAGGCCAACATAAAACGATGCAAAAATGTTTTGTTTATCTTTTCGATACCGTATATCTTTCAGGGAAGTGGAACTTGCGTGAATTGTTTAGTTGTGGGCGTGTTCCACGTTAGTTTTATTGCGTAGTAGTAAATATAGGTACACGGGTGTACCGCGGGTCAGTGGGAACATATTTAAATTGGGAATCGTTCAGTTCTGTTGTTATTGGCAATGGGAAGCGCCCGTAGGTATCGGTTGCTCGTCAATCAATTGTTGGAGTCGGTTTCTATGTAGTCCCATGAACTTACATACTAATTTTAGGATAGCTTGGATCTTTCCTTTTTTGGTGATTTGGTAGAATTAGCTTTAGGTAAAGCTTCACTATGGGCTAACTTTCGAAAGGTAAACCTGGGGTCCTGGAACGCACGGCAAAGAAGGAATATAGGTGTGGTTTTTATCTTTGATCTGATATGCTCTCACGCGCCACTCTAGAAGTCATTTGATGATTTCCCACCTTAAAAAATGTCAAAGCTCTCATGTCATAGATACCTCGCAATTACATTACATGCTTAGTGACATTTTTTTATTTGATTAATGTGGGTAGGTAGATATTATTTAAGTTCATAGCTCGTAATTTGTATTTTTGTTGAAATTAATCGACCTATATCCAAAGTAGTCTAAAAAGATCATAGAAGAACTGATTAAAAGATAAATAAGTAACGAGAAATCAATAACACAGGTATTTATTATTATTGATTTCTTGCATATTATTATGCAGATGATGCACGACTAACGTGTTTTGCATAAAACGTCAATACATTATTCAAAGACAACGTAGAAACCCGAACATTTAAAAAAGGAATATGAATATTTGCGCGCCATTTCGTGGCGAAGTTTTTTGTCGATGGTATAATTATTTGCGAACGATCATCGATTACGCAACGATAGGTATCGTTCGTTCACCTCGGGTCTGTGTTCGCTTCACGCCTGACGTTTAACCTTCAAAAGTTATTCGATTTATTTCCTATATTTTTGTATTTTTATCGCTCACGTCGGCTGTCCAAAATCAAAACCTAGCAAGTACATCTGAGTTAATTTTACAGGAGAAGACATGAAACATTTTCAGCTGCCATTTAGAATATAATTCCTTTTTTAAACATATCTTGTTTTCATGGCAATAATTATGATTTGTTTTATTTTACGAAATAGATAAATTAACTGAAAATGCATTTGGACAAGTTTTATGTGCCTTACTAATGACTTCTTTGGATACTTCAAGATATGTATGATACTAAACCAATAGCAAAAACCTAGTTAGATCTCTACCTAGGTTTGTTAATTGGTTTCTCTATACATTAGTTTTTGGATCTAACATTGAAAACCTAGCAAAAACACTTACTAGGTTTTTGAATTGGATTTTTTATTATTTTTAATACCTTATGTCGTATTTCAACCAAGTAAGTAGCATAGTTATACTAAAAAAACAGTTGACTTAATATAAAATGGTTTAATTAAATTATTGAGGAACATAACGTACATAATCAACTTAACAAAATATCAACTTAAAAAAATCTGTTTGGAGATCAACTGATTCATTGTTTACGGGTATTTGAACCCAAAACGCAGGCCTTGTTTCTGGCATTAAGGGTACCAGCTTTGCCACAATCGCATCCTTTGTTTGACCAGGAATGCCTCGAGGAGCTGATTTTTTTTCAGGCAGCCCAACTACTTGAAATTTTTTTGGTAGAAAGTCTAACTCCACAAATGGTTCCTCCGTCGTGTGATCGAGGCCTACCTGTCGCATAGGTTCATCATCTATTCCGGTCACCAGGGAGAGTGGAGACGGCGAGAGATGTCGTGCGGTACTAGGACCGCCCCTGTGGAACATCGGATACGACTACGTGCTGCGCGGCGACCTCCCCGACGGGGTCAGCGTGGTCTGCTACGCAGACGACACGCTGGTCCTGGCGCGGGGAGAGTCGTACCAGGCGGCGGCCGAAACAGCGACACGCGGGGTTGCGACAGTCGTGGAGAGGATCCAGCAACTGGGACTCAAGGTGGCATTGCACAAGTCCGAGGCCATGTGCTTTCATGGCCCTCGGAACGCGCCACCACCGGGTTATCAAATAACGGTAGGGGGGGTCCACATCGGCGTCGGGTCGGCGATAAAGTACCTGGGACTCGTCTTCGACAGCCGGTGGACTTTCGAGGAGCATTTCCGACGTTTGGCCCCCAAACTGGACAGGTCTGGGGCCGCTCTGAAGCGGCTCCTGCCCAACCTAGGGGGTCCAGACGCCCCCTGCCGGAGGCTCTACGCGGGGATCGTTCGGTCCATGGCCCTTTACGGGGCGCCGGTTTGGGCGCCGTCGCTAGGTAAGCAACCGGCGGCCAAGCTGAACGCTTGCCAGAGGGTCATGGCCATCCGGATGGTGCGGGGATACCGCACGATCTCCCGCGAAGCGCCCTCGAAAGCCTCCTCGCTGGCCTGCCACCGTGGGATCTGGAGGCACGATTTGCGCGTGGAGATGCAAGGTATTTGCGCGGTTAGGCCCCTCCGGGGCCCCTCCGGGGCCTAACCGGACACGGTAAGTTCAGGAGGTTCCTGCATCGAATCAAGCAGGAGAGGACGCCCGGGTGTCGCCACTGTGTGGACCGCCCGGAGAACACGGTGGAGCACACGGTAAAAGTGTGCAAGTATTTTGTGAACGGGGAATTATGTCGACGATAGTGAAAAAGTTAAAATTATTCCGAACGAAAACGCACGCGCGTGGCCGTTATGACGATAAATTCCAAATGAGCGAACTGAGTCGGGCGCGGCGAAGGCGGCGCAGGAGTAGAGCGGCCCCCCTCTTCGTCCTGCACGCCTAGTTCTCATCGACTTACTATTATTTATTATAGACATTATTTGATAATCGTGTTCAACACTTCAGTGATATTGTAAATCAAAAACCTAGTAAGGGACAATTCCAACTTCAAAAACTTAGTAAAAAGACTAATTTCAAATTCAAAACCCTAGTAAGTCCATTCACTAATTCAAAAACCTAGCATGTACAATACTTAATAGGTTTTTGTATTTGGAAATGTTACTTACTAGCTTTTTCACTTTGTAAACACCGAGTACGAAGTGCACTTGCTAGGTTCATACATGTTCATATCTCCGATTCTATTTAAGATAGAAATACAGTTGTTTTTGCTATAGACGCAGCAAAAAATTTTGGGAATATTGGTTGAAGAAAACGTGTTTCATCAAAAATGTCCCTTGCTAGGTTTTGATTTTGGACAGCCGACGTGTGTTTTAGGCACGTTTTCGTATGCCAATGTACGAATAAGAGGATAATTAGAATTTATAATGTAATGTTCTCAATGTTTTTATGCATATTGTACGAGATTGGTTTATATTTTTAAGACGTAGTTAATTTGGGTATATATTTAACTTGTTCAAACGGTTTGTACCGGCTGGAAGTATAGAGAGGGATGTTATGGAGTTCCGTAATCGAAATTATCGGATATCCGGAATAGAAAATATCGGTAACCGAAACCGATATAACCGTTTCAGATAGTTTTGTTTAAAGGTGGAGTTTTTATAAGAATTTACGACAGGCTTTGTTTGTTTTGCCCAGCCAAATAAATGATACTTAATCTAGACTAGAAATAAAAGTCAAATTCAGCTATTTCCTTTACTTTTAAAATTTCTTATATCCGTAACCAAATCTTGTAAACAATTCGAAATAATTTCATATCCGTAACCGTTTCCGAAACTAGTATATAATTATTATTCCTATATCCGTATTCAGGTCCATTTCACACGGAGACATCCGCTGTAGGAAGTACCTAATTGTACAAGTCAATCAACATAAAAGTAAAACTTTTAAAGTACTTAAATAATTATGTAACAAATTTATTTAATCGTTCGCCATAATATTTGGAGATTTGGAGCCAAAACCAAGAAGCTATAAAATATTCGCATAAAGTTATCCTTGTTTATCTACCTTTTGAAAGTTTTAGATACTTAAGAATATTTGATTCGTGCAGTATTGTGACGCATTAATTCATTCTTCGAACACTTAAATAAAAAGGTTCACATTTTATTACATGGGAACCGAATATTTAACCATTAATTCATGAATCCCCGACCGGTCCAATGAGACCGCGCTGTTATCGTTTTACTATTGTGTCTCGTTTTGTGGGTATGTGATAGGTTAAATGATCGGTGGTACATATGTAAATTACCTCAGCTAACCTTGAAAGCGTTAAGAATGTTGGTACTTATACATTAATTTAGAAAACTACTTAATTAGTTGATCTTTATGAATGATCATGTCTCGTATCTGTATTCTGTTTAACTTTTTTGTTGGGTATTCATCAAATGGCTTCTCCTGCTCTAAATGGAGCGACAGCAAACAGTGTTCCTTCAGTGGTCCTTTGCGTTCCAGGGCAGCGGAAACCCTTTCGAACTATCCTCTCGTGCCAGGCCCTGGTACAGGCCATGGTCCATGGTGAGATGCAGACTATTATGCTAACTAGATACTCTTAAGCCGCGCCTTAATTACTCAGATACCCGCGAAACGAGACACAATAGTAAAACAATAACAGCGCGGTCTCATAGGACCGGTTGGGGATTCAAACGTTAAACATAACGTGTCGTCAACCCGCGCTTTTTAGTCCTCCCGAAGACGGCGAACTACACATTATCTGTCCACAAGGACGCACCTACGGTGGCCAGGCCTTTATAGTCATGTCGGACGGTGAACTAACCATTGCTCGTTCTCCGTAAGTCCACGCCTTCGGTGGTCGGGAGTCAGCCTGCGACTCCCAACGCACGGAGCGAGAGGATTGTCTCCACCTTCCATTTGTTGTCACCTCCTTCGCCCCGAGGCCCTATGCCTCGCAAAAAGAGAAGAATCCTTCTTAATCACTAGGTACTCAAAACTTAGATTTCCGTTCATTTTAACGGATCTACAGATCAACTAATAGCGATTGATCCGGTACAAGTAGCTGATAAAATCAAAATCCGTTTATAAATCGTATTCCATTCTTAGGTTATAAGAATATCTAGTTTCTACTAAACAATAGGTAGCTTTATGTGTAATAGTCGTGATTCGAGTAATTAAAGCAACTGGTACATAATCAATTATATTGTGACCAAGAATATTTGTGGTCTGACTGTGAGCTATTCGACTTGGTAGGAAGGTAGGTACCGTCAAATAGTATAGTTGGCAATGTTGGAAATGTGTAGTTTCTATAAGTTATACGATTAAGCTGTTCAAAGCAGGTATGTGATAAGTTGAACAAAGAAATAACTAAAAAATTCTAGCGTATACTAGTAAATAGTGAGTAATTAATAAATATTTAAGTAATTTGGGGGAGGCCTATGTCCAGCAGTGGACGTCTTTCGGCTGAGATGATGACTAGTAAATAAAATCTATTCGAGTAAATAAATACGATGCGCAGTGGTGACCCAATGGGCCGTAATCCACCACGAAGGCACAGTGCGGGTCGATGGATGTTAGTCATCAAGTCATTTTTGGTTTTAAGCCATGTTTTCTCACGATATTTTCCTTCACGTCGAATGCAATGTTGAATGAAATGAATGTGCCTGTTTGGGTTTCGAACTCTCGCACATAAATAAAGGGTGTTTAGTTCATGAATCCCCGACCGGTCCTATGAGACCGCGCTGTTATTGTTTTACTATTGTGTCTTGTTTCACGGGTATGTGATAGGTTAATAGCTTTGTAGATCAAAAAGACTTTGTCACACATTCTTGAAACAGTATCTCTCGGCTCCCCAATCTCCTCAATCACCTTCGGAACTGCCTGGTGTCGTAGCAACAGACCATTTGAAGGAGGGTCACTGCGAGCTCCAGTGCCCTCATTCGGAGGGACCGCTCAAGTAGGTTAAAGGGTAGTTGTGCAGAGGGTGACGTATTACCGCGCGTAATGAACCCACCGGCTAGATGAAGACTTATAAGTATGCTGGGAGTTAGAGTTACTGGAACTGGCCAATGACAGCTATTTGACAAAGTCTTTCCTTGTAAAATAAACACTACAGCTATTGGCCTAAAATAAGTAAAAACCTACCAGAATAGTGGACTCTAAACTGAATTTATGAATCCCCGACCGGTCGCATGAGACCGCGCTGTTATTGTCTTACTATTGTGTCTCGTTTCGCGGGTATGTAATAGGTTAATCAGTAGGCAGTATTGAATCTTTTAGGACGTCAAAGTTGAAATGGCCAATAACTGTATAGGGGCCAATAACTATTAGCGATATCCGTATATTATTTAGATTTTTTTAAAACAAAATTGCAGTTGGTCAAAAACTGTGTCCACTGAAACTTTGTTGGAAGTGATACTCATCATCACACTAATTTTATGAATGCGAAATTATTGCTTATGAATGTGTGTAAGTGTATAATTATGCTTGACGGCTGAACGGATTCGGATGTTTGGCACATAGGTCTAAATATTTTCTACATCTCACGGCCCAAACCGCTTGCAGAAGATAGTCACAAATATTTTAATTCCAATGTTTTGTACTCGGCATGATGTTATTTCTGTGTTTTCTTCGATTTTGATGAAAAGCGAAAGATCTGTAGCAAGAGACGTGTCTTCCCATCCTTCACAAAAGGGTCAAGCGTGTGCGGTTTAGGGATAAAGGTGTGGGTACCTGGTTCATGCACAATTTTGATCTATTACCCCGTATAACTTGCTTGTTGGGTTAAGGGTTCCCCGTCGATGAATTTTAATATAGTCTGAGTAGATATAGACGTTTCATTTATGTGTGGGGTGACGTTTTGACGTTCGTTCGTGTGAGATAGGTGTCATACGCATTACGGATTTAAAAATAAAAGTACAACACAAAAGCGGATAAAAAGTTTTAATAGACTGTGTAGAAATATAGTACATAACATATAGTGTAGTGAAGCTCCGTATTTACCGTTAAACTATATAAATTTGGTGTAAATGAACAGCTGATCACCGGTAAAAATATAAACTTACCCTCCAGTTCTTATAAATATATTTTGTGCGAAGTTTGTCAAAGTCAGCTGTTATTCTACCTGTCAACATCCACTTTGAAATCGAAAACTGTATATTGTTGATAACAGCGTTGACAGATACTAATCCCCAAACAATGCCTGCTAAATGCGGTGGATGCGGCAAGTTTGTGTCGGCAAGCGAGTCGACCAAATGCACGAAATGTGTCAATATTTACCACCGTGCATGTGTCGGTCTTCCTGCGAAAGGTCCCGCAACCACTATCGGGCAGTGCCCTGAGTGCAGGAGGAACGTCCGCAGGGACAACAAAGCCGAGACGCCTGTACGGGGGTTGGTGATGGAGCTGCAAACTGAGGAGTCGGCGGATGTGCAGTTGTCAACGCCGCCACCGTTACCTACGTCAGCACCTGTGACCCCTGTGGGTACAGTACAACTGGGTTGTCCGGCGTCGCCTTCGTCGGCTGTGGCGCCGCTTCAGGAGTTCCCGCGGGACGTTGGCTCTGCGTTGAGGTTGGTGGTGGAGGAACTGCGCACTTTAAGACTGGAGGTTTTGGAACTTCGGAGAGATGTGGCTGAAATGAAGGCTTCCAGTGAGTCGTGCCACCAACGTATTGACGGTATCGAGTCCAGGTTGGAGGTGCTCGAGAAGCGCCAGTGTGAGGGTTGTGCTCCGTTGGCGGGTTCGGGAGCAATGGAGAGCGTAGTGGAGCAGCTGAAGCGGGATTTAAACGACCGGGACCAAGAGCTAATGGCGAATGACATAGTCATCTCAAACGTGCCGGAAGCTCAAGGAGAGAACCCCACGCATCTCCTCCAGCTTATTGCCACGAAGCTGGGAGTCTCTCTCGAGGATCGTGACATTGTGTGCGCAGAGCGTGCGGGTGGTAGGCACATCAAGGCGACCAGCCCTTCTACGTCAGCGGAGCCACGCCCACGTCCTATCATGGCGCGCCTGGCTCGTCGTGACCAGCGTGACGCCTTACTAAATGGCGCTCGCGTGCGGCGTGGCGCCACTACGGAGAATCTCGGTCTTGCGGGTAAGCCTGTCCGATTCTACGTCAACGAGAGGCTGACTAAACTGAACCAGCAGTTATTTCGGCAAACCAGGGCTGCTGCGGGGATGCACGGCTGGCGCTTCGTTTGGTCGAAGCGAGGTCGCATTTTGGTTCGCAACAAGCCAGGAGGCCCCACTCACAGGATCACATCTGAGGAGGATATTGGAAAAGTTATTGGTCCACTCGCAGTCAGTGATAATTAAAAAGTTCTTTGTTTTAGTTTATTTTAGTATAGTATGTAGTGTTAGCTCTAATAATATAAGTGTACGGTTAACCAAGTTTGTGCTTCGCATCAGTCATTGTAGTGTTATGGGGAGGTGGGAAGGCAACATTGAGATTTTTGATATAACAATACAGAAAGTTATTCTTTATGCAGAATCTGAAACATGCGTTTTGTTGCGACTATATTCATGTACAACTTTAGCACATTATATGAAATGACCAAATCAAAGTTTTTAAGGTTTGGTTTGTTTAATGCTGGCTCACTGGCTACTAAGCACGATGAGTTTCTGATTGCCATGTCACAACACTCAGTGGATATCATGGCAATTAATGAGACTTGGCTGAGACCTGGGGAGGAAGGCCGCGCGCCCAAGGTTCCGGGGTATAGGCTGAAACATGTACCCCGCCCTGCGACTATACGCGGAGGCCGAGGTGGGGGTGTAGGTTTTTATATTAGAACGGGATTGAGGGCACGTATACGGCCGCACGCTGTAAATTCGGATGTGGAACAGATGTGGTTAAACCTTACAATAAATGGCAAAAAGTTATTGGTAGGAACGGCATATAGGCCACCTTGGTTCGAACTAGGTAGATTTTTGGAGGGAATAACTGACAGTATTAGCGCAATGGCACCATATGATCACTTAGTAGTGTTGGGGGATTTCAATGTTAATTTATTGGATGTAAGTAGCGGGAGAACTAAAGAGTTCATGGAATTTTTGAACTACTCCAGTCTCAGTCAGGTGGTTCCATCACCAACACATTTTGTTGGAGATAGTACTACCCTGATAGACG
Organism: Mythimna separata; assembly: GCA_030763345.1. Classification (NCBI taxonomy): domain Eukaryota; kingdom Metazoa; phylum Arthropoda; class Insecta; order Lepidoptera; family Noctuidae; genus Mythimna; species Mythimna separata. The sequence goes on along the minus strand of CM061184.1, from coordinate 21,287,874 downwards.
TCATCTGTACTGATATTGGAGTACGTCATGTGCAGGTCAATCACATTAGTGAACTTGGCCATCACTCATTTATTTTCTGTGATACTGTGGTCAAGAAGGTAAAGTCCAAACCGAGGCTGATTACTTATCGTCCATTGAGAGATATTTTAGAAAATTACTTTGTAGCAGATTTGGAAGCATTACCATGGATGGATATAGTCTCACTGCCAGATGTGGATAGCATGGTGGATTTCTTCAACTATCTTTTCAACCAATTATTTGATTTGCATGCACCCATCAAAAGTAAAATAGTTAGAGACAGCCCCAAACCGTGGATAACAGAGAATATTAAACTTATGATCAAGTTAAGAAATGAGGCAAAAAATAACTATAATAAGAATAAAAATTTTACTAAAAAAAAATATTATTTAGACTTAAAAAAACAAGCTAGTGCTGCTTTGTTGCAGGAGAAGAAGGTGTACTTTGACAGGCACATCAATAGTCAGATAAAAAATCCTAAAAAACTTTGGAAACACCTCAAGTCCGATGTACTCTCGGATCATAGTGATGGCATACTTCCCGGACAATTTAATGACCCGGACGAAATTAACAGGGCATTTCTTGATGTGCCTGGTCAAAACTTATTGTCATCATCACAAGTAGCATATTTTGACTCTAACCGATATGGAGACAGTAATTTTAAGCTGCATAAAGTCAATGAGGATGAAATTTCTAAAATTATAAAGAGTCTAGGGTCAAATGCTAAGGGAATAGATGGGGTGAGTCTCGATATGATAATGCTCACATTACCAACCACTCTCCATGCCATCACAGCGATAGTAAATAAGTCTATTGACACACACTCTTTTCCTAACTCATGGAAATGTGCCATAGTACGACCATTACCTAAGACCAGCAATCCAAGTACGGTTAAAGACCTACGTCCAGTAAGCATTCTCCCATGCCTATCTAAAATCTTGGAAAGGGTAGTTTACAACCAAATGCTGGAGTATCTAGAGGGTAACAACATGCTACCTGACCTCCAGTCTGGTTTTAGGAAAAGTCGTGGGACAGCCACAGCCCTTTCAGATGTAGTGGGAAATATCTTAGAAGCACGTGACCGGGGGGAGGGGACCATCCTAGCGCTTCTTGATTTTTCCCGTGCATTCGATGCAATTAATACAAATCTATTGCTGTCCAAATTAGCATACTATGGTTTTACCACGGAAACAATAGAGTGGTTTGCTAGTTACTTACAGAATAGGTCACAGCTCGTGGAAGTCCAGAAGGAGGATGGATCAACTAGCTCATCCTCTCCTCGGCATGTGTCACGTGGTGTGCCACAGGGATCAATTTTGGGGCCCTTATTGTACATTCTTTATAGTGCAGACATTATCAATTCCTTCCAGCACTGCAGGTATCATATGTATGCCGATGACATTCAGCTATATACTTCTTTTAAGCCAGTGGATCTAAAAGAGGCAGTGGACAAAATGAATGCAGATCTAGAGAGAGTGGTGGAATGGTCCAATGCTAACGCATTAGTGTTAAACCCACTGAAGTCCAAGTTCATGGTTTTGGGAAGTAGAAAAATGATCAGTGCAATACTGTCAGCCAATCCACAAGTCTTTATCAGTGGAAATAAAATAGAAAGGGTAGAATCAGCTTGCAACTTGGGTTTAACTATGGACTCTGAGCTTAGATTTGAGAAGCACATTAGTAATGCCATGAGAAATTGCTTTTACAGGTTGAAACTACTTTACAAAATTAGAGCCCATCTGAGTGTCAATCTTCGCAAACAACTTGTAGATAGCCTAGTTTTGTCACGTCTGAACTACTGCGACACAGTGTATGGTCCATGCCTGTTAGCCAGAACAGTAAGGTTAATTCAACGTATACAGAATGCATGTGTAAGATTTTGCATAAATGTACCACATAGGAGTCATGTCACACCCTTTATCAATGACAACAATATGATGAAAATGTCAGCAAGGAGAAAGTTACATTTAGCTAGCTTACTGTTTGGAGTTGTCACTACACAGAAGCCAAAATACTTATTCGACAAACTTGTTTGGCGACAAAGCAAGTATCTACCACGCTTGTCAACATATCCTCTCTGTACACCACATCACAGAACTGCAGCATTCAGGGGTAGCTTCAAGTATGCCGCCACGCACTGTTGGAATGACCTTCCGCCACCATTTAGAGTCCTAAGGACAAAACAACAGTTTATTAACCTTATGAAAAAACATTTAATGCATATTCAACAAGCTACATGTTAGAGTTAACCTCAATATTTAAGTTTAATATACGATTTAACACGTTAAGTTTTTACCTCTTTTGTCCTGGACTTCGGGCAATGGATATTTGGTCTTCCCAGTGGTAATGGTCATAGATCTGATCCCGACAATCGCGCTGAGACGAGTAATGTGAGTGGCCGCCATCATGTCGCCTTCCCATAATATAGTACAATGTAGGTATGCTCTGTGTATTCACCATCGATAAAAAATTACTTACAGCTGCAATAATAGAAATTATGTAATAGTTTAGTTTAAGATTATGTTAAGTATATACATGAATGTTTAGTATAATGTATTTATTCAAATCTAGTACTTGTTGTCTATTTGTGGTATTTTGTTGTAATGATTGTTCGTGTGTATTTAATTGATATATGTATACTAACCTGCCGTATACATCTAATAGTTTCATGGAACGGACGCCAATTTGTCACACAGATCGGTGGTTGCTGAAAATCAGCACCGTAGATTGTTGGAATAACCCAGCGTCACGGTATACGCTGAGCAACGACCTATTTTCGCCTAGATGCGACGCACAACTTGGATTTATTTATTGTTTTGTTCTTGTTGTTGATCTTATTACTGTTTATATTTATATTTTGTGTGTCTTACAATAAACCACAGATCTCAGCTCAACATAACTTGCCACAGATTATCTATGTGTTAATAACTTGACAGCTGGGCAACTGTGTTCTCACTAGCTCTAGTGTCTATGAATGATGCTATAAAATAATGCCGGGTTCACATAGCCTGACAGTTTTTGTATTGTTACTATTGTACTGTGCGTCCATTTGGGCAAAATAAATTCATTTTCTTTCTTTCTTTTCTTTCTTTCTGTGTATGCAGGTTTTAACATGGTTCATTATTCATCCGTATGAAGCTATAGCTCGATTGTTGAAAGTCAGAGCAGGTATGCATTAATACTCAATTGATTTATATCCTGAGAATCGCCAAACTTAACCTATCCCGTACCCACAGAATGAGACACAATAGTAAAACAATAACAGCGCGGTCTCATAGAACTGGTCGGGGATTCATGAATGTGGCAGTCGGCAGGGCACATTGCTCGCAGAACATATGCCGTTGGGCTGAAAGATTCTGGATAGGCAACCGCGTACCGAAAGACGCAGCGTTGGAAGGCCTCCCACAAGATGGAGTGATAACCTGGTAAGTGTCGCGGAAAACTGATGGATGCGTGATGCACAGGCCTGTTCGTTATGGCGACTTTTGGGGGAGGCCGATGTCCCATAGTGGACGTCTTTAGGCTACCATTTTCTAGGGGCACAGATATAGAAACTCAGAGGAGCTCGTGGCTAGATAATAACAGCCGCACAGGTCGATCTTCAAGGTTAAGCAACGCTCGCCTAGGTTGGTCTGTGGATGGGTGACCATCTTAACATAACGAGTTTCTCCGTGCCTCGGAAAGCACGTTAAGCCGTAGGTCCAGGCTGTCATTTGTAGATCTTTGGCAGTCGTTACGGATAGTCAGAAGCCAGTAAATCTGACTCCAGTCTTGCCATGAAGTACCGTGTTACCCCAGTTAATGGGTTGTGGAAGTCTGATAGGCAGCCGCTCCTCGTAAAATACTGGTATTCAGCTAAATCCGGTTTGACTGGAAGCCGACCCCAATATAGTTGGGAGAAGGCTAGGCAGATGATGACAGATATAGAAACTCACACATCAGTATGATTGGCTAGTTACATCACTGCTCGTACGAGGCTAAGATCCTCTGAAGGGGTAGCAAGACGTCTCGCATGCCATTGCTCAGTCGGTTGGTGTTCACTGTTTGCTACTGCCCCGCGCTTACGCAGCGTTTTCGTAATTAACCAGTCTTGATACTTGTTGTTAAAGTAATTAATTAGCTGGATGTATTGATGGCCTGGTTATTAAGGTTAGAGTGGGCTGGATGTGGAATGCAGAGAACTGGAGGAGGCTAGTTTAGCAGCGGACTGCGATAGATTCAGTCGATCGAATCCACAGGTATGATTCTGTATGAAATGTGAACATGTAAACATGACCAACCACTGTACCTTCGTATGTATCTCAATACAAAATATTATTTGTATAAGTAATTATATTAAATTATTTACTAAGTGCCGGTATTGTTCACTGCTTTTTGTTAATAAATAACATATTATTTAAGTACTTCGCGGCTTTAGCACTCTTCAAAGTGATTTCTAACATTCATGAAATTAAATAAGCAAATAAAATTTCTTATTCTTATGAAAACGCGCCTCTTAAGTTGAATAGCAAATGGAATGATATTGTTTGTATATTGTAATTTAACATGCGTTTAAAAATATATTTGTTTATTATTTGTTATGTTTGAGACTTCCAGTACAATAATGATGTGAGTTACAACAGTAGGTAGGTATCTATAGTACAATCTTGGTAACAAAATATCTTTCGGTAACCAAAATACGGACAGATGTCCCTTTTAAAATAGGCCTACGAAAGAAAGAAGATTTCAAAAAAGCCCCTAAAAATAGGTAAAGCGTAACCGATAACTTTCACTTTTTGACAGTCAGAAAAACGAAAGTTCCGTTCGTTGGTCCCGGAAGATTGGATATCAATTACACACTGCGTTAAAAAATAATCAATCAAAAACACTAAGTTTTTTGTTCCGTGGCTTTTCAATTAAAAAAAAAAGTAAATCAATCATGAAAGTAGGTGGATGATAGATGCTGTTAGATAAACTTTTTCTAGATATTAATATTATTGAACGCACTATACAGTTACACTATGCGGTTCTATGCACTAAACATACCTTTTTTTATAAGAATAATTGGAACAATGAACTTGTTTACAGAATTTGAAGTGTTGGTTAACAACTAAATTAGTGTAAAACTGTTGTATAGCCATTGGCACCCACCTCCAAGAGGGGAGATGTCGGCGTTCTAAAATGAATTCTAATAAACTTACAATTAATTTACACTATAAGTACTGTAAACCTGCAGATCTCTTTACTTTTATGGCTATTAAATAATACAGCCATAAAATAACGATTGTCAAAACTGCCCGTTCATCTGTCACAGGCCTCTTTTTCAGCACCGTAACGAAAGAATCAATTAACACTAATTGCAGAACTGTATATTTTCTGATTGTTACTGTTGTCAACACAGTCAGCTTAGGGCTTGCAACCTCTTGCAGCCACCTAGCGTCAGATTTCTATGTACAGTTGTCAAACGTAAACTTCCCAAAAAATACAAATCCCGTTTTGACATTAATTTTGTCATTTATTTATTTATTAACCTATCAATACCTGCGAAACGAGACACAATAGTAAGACAATAGCAGCGCGGTCCTATGAGACCGGTCGGGGATTCATGAATTAACTCTTTCCGCGATCCGATCGCATGCGCAATTCATACATCCGAGGTAGTCTTGGTGTCCGTGACGTGGGGGAAAAACTGCAAGAGTGTCGTCTGCGATGGTATGGCCACATCATGCGCCGTCCTAGGGAGTACGTTGGTCGGAGATGCATGGATACGGCTGTCCTTGGGGCTAGGTCCCGTGGTCGCCCCCGCAAGCGCTGGCTGGACGTCGTCAAGTCTGACATGAGAGCCAATGGCCTTACTGGGAAGGATGTTTTCGACCGGGCAAAGTGGAGGAGACTTAGTCCGAAGGCGGACCCTGGCAAAGGCCGGGATTAACGCCAGGCAGAAGAAGAAAAAGAAGAAGATTTATTTATTAACTCTTTATGCACACAAGATACAGAGGCGGACTTAATGCCTTGAGGCTAGCGAAGAAGTAAAATACCTACTCTTAATATATTCCATGATATTAAATACGCGCCAAAAAACGTATGTATAATTTAAAACACTTCATGTAATTAATTATTTTATTGTTTCTTTCAGTTTCATCCTAAGGCACTCTCGTCTTTCAGAAATGACAAAATTTAATTTTTTGACAACTTTAGTTGTGATAATTATCTCACTTTGCTAGTATACAGCGGTAATTAACTTACAATGTACATTTTTTTGAGCTTTAATTTTGCCCAAATAAATGCAAAGCATCAAACAATGGTATCGCAGTAAGTTAGTAAGCTAGGCCCGCCATGTAACATAACCCTGAAGTACGCGACCGCAACACCGCGCAGATGACACTCAGGACATTGCCCGCCAACGCCATATTTGTTTTTGTGCAACTTTTTTTTAATACCATAGACTTGCGTACCGCGGAGGTGGAGGTGCGTTCGTGCTTTGTAACTGTCAGGTTGGCAACTTTGTTTTTTGTTTTTTTTTGGTTCCGAATTCGAATTCTTTCGCTTACAAAGTTGTCTAATTGTTTTGGTTACTTTATTCGATAAATTGTAGTGTGAAAAATCTTGCACCATTACTAGAAGTGAATAATTTTTCAATGGAAAGCTTTTTGTCCGATGGTAGTTCCCATGAAAAAAAAAATAAAGTGTTCATTTTCATTGCCGCAAATCTTCCAAAATGTTACCCAAGTGCTTCGTTTTGTTCAAACACACACTCGCAAACGTCTTTATAATATTAAGTGTGATCTAAGTAGTACCAGTCTTGTTCCATGTTTTCTATGAAAACGACGCTAGGTTAGCTTTATGGGTCGTTTTACCATCAAAGATAATACGCAAATGTCGTAATCAAACAGTCATAACGGGTTCATCACGGTTGTTTCACTACGATATTTGATTAACCTAACCGTGTTAGGCAGCGGTGTGACGTTCAGGATAGAATTAATAAATGATAATAATCGGTTTAGTACTGTTAACAAATTAAATAAACAAAAGGTCTCAGTTACAGTGTCTTAATGTTTTTTTTTAAATAACACATTATCTTTCACTAGAAATTACTCCTGTACCGTTGTTGTGTTCACAAACATATAAAATACACCTTCCAGTCCATCGATTCGATATATGTGGTATAAACGACGAGGCGAAACTCTTAGTCCGGACCGTAGAGGTGTCAAAAAGGAAAATGAAAGACTGGCTACCTCACGCCTGTACTGCAGGCGTGGTGGTCAGTCTTTCAGTATTCTATTATGGAGCAGCATTATGGAGAGAGTATGCAGGAATTACATGACTTGATCCCGCCATCGCCTTCCTGCCAACGAACAACCCAATCTCCAGCGAATATTCAACCTTAACATTTTAACATTTCTATGGTCCGGACTAAGAGCTTCGCCTCGTTGTTTATACCGCGTACATCGAAGGACTGGAACTCGCCTGCTGCGGTCTTCCCGTCCAATTATATTTTAGGCGTTTTCAAGGTTCGAGCGAATAGGCTCTTAATAAACTAATGCGCCTCTTCATCAACGATTGCATCACTGCTTACCATCGTTTGAGATCGCAGTCAAGCACAAGCTTATAAGTTAATTAAAAAAAAGCCAAACGATTTTGAATAAAACAAAGTTTATTCAACATTCCCTTGATCTGATTTGTTTCTTATAACTTTCTCTCATTTTACTTTTCCAGCACCTAATTCAAGAGTAAATTATCGTCAGGAGTAAATTCATTGATGCCATTATCGAATATAAAAGCTTTGGAAACCATTCAACCAGTCAATACGGCTATAAAACTTATCAAACACATAATTACATAATATTACATCGTCCATTATAACTTGATTTTTAACTGTGGCGCTAGTTGTTCCATCAAATTTCAAGTTTAGTACATTTCTGTTTAGTTCCGTATCTCGCCGCGTGTCAAGTTGTGTTGGTTACATTGTAAAGAAGTTTCCTGTCATGTCGCGTTTCTTAGGTATAACAAAATGTTTCGCTAAGCGCCATTTAATTTCACGGCTAATTTGTGTGAATCGAATGCCCTTTGTTTTTCGTAAATTAAGTATCGATCGGCAGACTTCACTGTCTGTTGGTTTTTATTTAAAACTAGCTGCTTTGAGCGGCTTCGCGAAAATTGACCCGAGGGAACATAATTCCAGGATAAAAATCTTCAGTGCTATTCCAGGACATGGTTTACGCATGTACTAAGTTTCATCGAAATCCGTTCAGTAGTTTTTGGTTGAAAGAGTAACAGACATACCTAATCCATAAATCTATACATACCTACAAACTTGTAATATAGATTCACACAGGAGATATTTTTATATGTGGGTTACATTCTATGATTTCTCATGTCAGACTTAGGGCCTGTTTCACAATGTCCGAGTAGGCACTACACACTGAATAAATTAAAAAATGGAACAGAATTTGTATGAAATTATCTGCCAAGTAAGATACTCGAAACTTAATCATAGGTGGTGAAATAGGCCCTTACTCACTAAAATCCACTCCTGTTCCTTCTTTCCAGGGCCCCGGGATTCACTTTCACAGGAGCATCTATAGTAGTTAATAAGCGTTTACTCACTTCCCATCCTGGATCCTTTGCTTGTTGTGTTTGTCGTGGAAGTCCAGCAGCTCCTGAATCAGTCCTTCCTCTATCATGGAGTCCACTCGGGCGTTCAGACGTTGATCATGGACTGCCTGTAAGAAAAGTGATAGGTTCATTAGGTTTTTTCAACTGCTAGATCTGTTTAGGCAAAGGGTGAAGGTGTTACAAGTTCTCGGTCGCTAGTTCAAACCCAGCCAGGCGCATTATTTTGTTTAATTTATTTCATTACCACTACATTCAAAACGGTTAAGGAAAACGTCGTGAGAAAACTGACATGTCCAAGAACCAAAAATTTGAAGACATGTGACATCCATCAGTCCGCAGCGGCCCGCGTGGCGGATTATAGTTCATACCCGTTCCAAGAGAGGAGGCCCGAGTCCCGACTGTGGGAACTTTACAAATCTGACTGTGCAATATGTTCTTTATAAGGTGACAGGAGTCATATAACAGAAAAATATAAGGAAACAGAATATTAATATAGTTACTGAGGTGTTTCCTTATACAAACAGTCTTCAAAATCAACAAAAAGGCCAATTTTTTCCTAAGTTCACAAACTACAAGTGGCGAAGACCCCAGGGCCTATAGGTAGCCAAGTACCCTAGGGAAACAGAAGGATTCCTGTGCGAAACGAAATAATCGGAATTCGCAAGACCAGATAAGATATGCCGATAAATGAATGCACTGTGTGTAGTGTAATCGATATTTACGTCACTGAGAATGTAAAGTATGTGTGTAGTTACTTATAATGCTTTTAAGGTACTACTACTTTGGCAAATAATACAAACATAATTTGACTGCGGTCAGTAGGTCGGTGGAGTTGAAGTAGGTATGTGTTTAAGGGCAGTAGAAGCAGCAAACAAATTTAAAAAAAAATGTTAAAAAAAAATCAGTAAGTCCCGAATTTTCTGTTTTTTTTTAATTTCTCTGTAAATATCTAATTATAACTAAAACCTGAGCCTCCTCCAATTCTCCATAAGATTTTCATTACAAACGTAGAGTCCTAGGCGCGCATAGACGCGCAAAAGTTTTATCCAGAAACAGGTAAACACAGGGAGACATCTTCCATGAAAACCTTTGTGAAGCCGAGAAAAACATGGAAAGACGTAATTTCCTTACATTAAGCCGTAAAAAAATCAGTACTTTTTTTTCTATTAAAATATCTGTTTATTTTATTATTAACTAGGTAATTACAATATGATAAAAACTCTAAACAACTAACTAAAAACGAACTAAAGTATGGCGTCAAAAAACTCTTCCACATCGCTGTCGACTGGTAATGTGCCCAAAAGACTGGCAGCATTGTCAACAAGGCGCTTCGAAAGATCTTTATACAACTCGTGAGCAGTCGGACCCTACCAACCAAGAGTTTCAACCCCAAACGGTTCGAAAATATAACTTCCCACAAAGTTATTATATTTCCGCCGCTTGAGGTGCTCCGCAGCCGCAGCGGCGGAACCAGCACAACACGACGAGCTTAGAAGATGGGATGGCACAAGAGTATCGACACAAGTAGCATCCCATACTAAAGGCCTACCCATCTTCCAAGGGAATAACGACATACCGTCCGGTCTCTTGCCATCGTCGCGTGCCAGGCCATGAGGTTCTAATACAGCTGGAACGCCTACGGTGACCAGAGCGCGTCTGATGATGTCGTTGATATTCGCGTGCCGTGCTATGCGACCCGCACTTCGGCTGCATGATAGACCGTGGCGTCCGTAGTCAATTTTTCGTAATTTTTTTTGTGTTTTTCTGTAAACTTTCTTAAAAGTCTCCATATCATTTTAAAGTCAAACACCAATACTAAGCGCGCATAGACGCGCGAAAGTTTCATCTACAACCAGGTAAACACGGTAAGACAAAATCTTCCTTGAAAACCTTTATGAAGCCGAGGAAGACTTGGAAAGACGTAATTTCCTTACCCTAAGCTGTTTGGCAATCTAGACAGTATTGAAGCCGGGAAATCGGTTTAAGATTATAAGAGGTCCATTCTCCGTGGTCGAATAAAATGCGCATGGCTGATCCTCTTTGAGATCAGATATTTTCTAGTAGAAATTGTGTTTATAAAATTGCTGTTTTATGGTTCTGAGCTGTTGCTTTGTTTATACGAGTATTTCTGAAAACTCTTCGAAAAGTTGAAAAGTTTTGAGAAATGAGCAAAACATAAATGAGTCGAAAGCTTCTTTGTTTTTCGTTGCCCCACACTAGGAATTACTGATGTATCGTGTATTAATGACTTTTACTAACTTAAACCCACTTGTGTACTTTCAGTTGCGCTTTGGTTTTTCAAACAATCCTATAGCCCTGATAGAACCTATCTTAAAACATACGTTATTGATGATGACCTCATAATAAAATAACCAAAGCAATGGGTAGTTTACTATCCGGCCGTCCGAACCGAGCTCATTTCGCCGACCGTTGCAATGTTCCACGTGTGCAGCAGGAATAGTAGAACGTGGTCCTAGAAAGCAAATTGCAACTGGTGAAGACAGGGGTGGTTTTGGTCAATGAAAGGCTCTCCTGCTCCACCCTAGAGCGAGAGAAGTCTTACAATGATTTCTCACCTCAAAAAAAGGTACCTACAGACAAACAGTTTCCTTACTAGACTGCCCAGTGCCCAATTTAATCAAGTCGTGACCCACACACAGTTAATCGATTGTTCTAAATCGTCGGCAATCGTTATAACGTGTTAACGATCAACAATAGCCGTGTTTCGGCTAATCGAGTATGTCCTCTAATCACTGGCATTACCATATTCACGACTAGCAGCATGGGAACGAATATGGTGTCTTTAACTTGTTCGATTGTACAAAAAAAATTGAGAGAAAAAAAAAGCCAGAACCAATTTTTTTTTGGAAACGTCCCACACTAGGGATAACTCCTGTATCGACCTGATCCGGTAATCAACATAAAAAAAAACAAATATAATAATTTTTTATAACTTTTAAAGGAAATCGACGAAGAATCTCTAAACTTAAGTGGCAGTTCACAGGGCACATTGCTCGCAGAACAGATGGTTGATGGGGCCGAAAGGTTCTGGAGTGGGGACCAAACACCGAAAGAGATTTTTCAAACGATAAAGCTTTAACTAAACAAAACTTTGGAAATAGAAAGATAGGTTACCTATATTGTGAAGGCCGAACTAACGGTCAGAGTCCATATGTAATAAATAAATATAATCTGATTCACAAAAGATGATTCATAGGTACGCACTTGACGCATTGTGTTTTCCAAATGCGTGCGCTGAGCTAGTATCAATGAAATATAAGTTATTTGTGGCTGTACGATAGAGTGGAATAAAGGTCTGGTCAATAGGAGAGTGATGGAGGTTGGAAAACAATAGTAGACTTTTTCTCAATTTCTCCCGCTCTAAATGGAGCGAGACACACCCTGTGTCAGACTATTACAGGCTGTTTTTCTTTTGTTGCACCATTTCCAACGTTTCAGGGCTTCGGTAAATCTTTTGAAAAATTCCGCAAGCCAAATTATTACCCAATAGTAGTGTTTATAAACTGAAAAAGTTTTGATAAAACTCTATTTTTCTTTTTAACACGCTATTCTATCAGTTTAATACAAGAGAAATAAATATGGTTTTATGGAGTTCTCACAAAACAACAAAAAACCGAAATACATTTAATTTATAAAAAAAAAAAATCCTCAAGAAAAGTGAGCGTACTCAAATGAGTACACTACCGCGTACATAACTCACATGATCCACTCATGTGAGTTCGCTACACTTAAAGCTAGCACTAACCCTAACTAGGTGGCCGTAAGTCACAAGGACTTACGGCCACCTAGTTAGGGTTAGTGGTCACTATATGCTGGTCATATTTATGTAATTTAAACGTACATTGGATTGTGCTCACATGAGCACAATCCAATGTACTTTGTACAATGTGTTTTGTTAATGTTAATGTTAATGTATGTAGTTTGGTTTAGGCTTAAACACTATAGCTATTGTAACTATAAAGCCGAGTTGATTACGGTTATATCATTTGGGTTGAGCATGTTTATACCTTAGATTTGGTTTTATACTCAAAAAACCAATCTTCTCATGACAACCAAAATTTTCGATTTCCGTCAATGTCACCAGACAGCACTTATACAGTTTTAAACACAAAGGTCTCTGAGACTCAATAAAAGTAAGCGTACTCAAACAAGTACAGAGAATACTCATGTGAGTACTAACACTAGCTAGGCAGCTGTACGTCCGTGTTGGTTATGGTTACATGCTCATGCACCCCAAATTTGGTATTATACTCAAAAAACTAATCATAACATAGCAACCAAAATCCTCGAGTTCCGATAATGTCACTAGACAGCACTTAGATTTTACTGACGTTTACAAATGGCTTTACATACTCAATAAAAGTAAGCGTACTCAAACAAGTACAGCGAGTACTCATATGAGTACTAACACTAGCTAGTTGGCGTACGTCCGTGTTGGTCACGGTTATGTCATTTGGGTCGAGCGTGTGTCAGTCCTCCGCTGACCTTTCTCATGCACGATTACAGGTGCATGGTACAGTCGAACTAAAGGTAACGTATGCACTATGCAGGCATTAAAAAACTTTCATACAAGAAAAGTATGCCAGGTTTTTTGCTTTTCATCATATGATGAATCATAAATATTATATTATTTATCTTCGAGATAAAGGTAAGACTACTATCTCACCTGATGGGAAGGGATGATGAGGCCAACGATAGAGCAGCTTGCCTTGAAGTAACCTATCCACTCTTGCACACTCTTGACTTAAAGATCCTTAAGTTGTAGCTATCAGGAAATACAGACTCTGGCTCCGACTCCGACTTAATCCCTTTAAGAATTTCTGAAGAGCTTTTCTAAGTGATCAATTTTTTTTAAAGGGATCTCTTATCAAAGACTTCAAAACAACTTTCGAAAACTAACCGTTGAAGTTGTGCTTTGTATGACAGTGAATTTTACGGCTTAGAAACACGAAGCAAAGGATGAAAAAAATTGAGTACTCAAACCATAACAGTGTTTAAAAGTGTGCATTTGCAACTTATCTGGCTGTTTATTTTATTCTCACATGACAATGAAATAAAACAAAATAAACTACTTACTAATGAAATAAACTGTACATACAGTTTGGTATATAAGCGGACTTAAAGGGAAAAGTATTCTCTACCAGACAATCTTTGGGTTAAAAAATTCTACGCACACATTGTACTACGTGGTCTACCAATCTGCGTGTTCGAGTGTACACTGTCAGTACACAATTGTGCATAGTACCCTGCACTAGTGGCTGAGCTCACTTTGGACGCTACTATGTAATTGTGTCCTTTACACTATGAATAAGTTTCTAATTGCTTGCTATTTGTGCGGTCTAAACCGCATTCGGAATAGCCAAACTGTGTTTGAGTCTAGTCTTGTGACAAGCACTGTTCTAGGCTATGGTAGAAATATTTATACTGAAATGGCATGAGACGATACATTTGTCTATAGTCTAGTCTGGCCTAAGATTTGGCATACCTTCTACGGATTAAACAGTTCGAGTACCAGAGTTTTACATACTCGTAAGTATTACACTGGTCCCATGATCAATAGAAAATTTTGTTTGAGCTTAAAATGGTATAATTAAACCATTATAAGCTTGACAGTCACTTGGCAATCTAAAAAAGTTCTTAAAAAAGTGACAATCATCAAACCTAGCAGGATCTCTATTATTTACCAACTAGCTTTGGTCATAGCTTTCGCCCGTGTGGAAGTGCAACATACAGGATAAAAGTTACCTATGTGCCAGCTATTCCTATGATATTCCAGTCCATCATCTACTCGTGTACCAAATTTCATCCCAATAAACCATTTAAGGATGAAGGACTCACTAACACTTTGTGTGAAAACCAAAGATGTTCTATCACTATACTCCGTTGGTTTAGGTAGTTAACTAAAGGTAAACAGTCTTGGTATGTCTTTTTATATTAAAGAGGTCGTATATAATATACACAAAGATTATTTAAATTTAGTGTATTAGCTAACATCGATTTAGGTAAATACCTATTTGCAAAGATTTTTACATACAATTTATAATAAACTTTTAGATAAAAAGACATGCCAAGATTGTTTACATTTAGTTAACTACCTAAACCGACGGAGTATAGTTAAGAACTTAACTAACCGTATCCTTTTACTAATAGCTATAAAGTACTTCAAGAAGAAAACAGTTTAAGTTTCCTTAGTACCTGCTAGATACACGTGCGCTAGGTACACGTGTCGTCATAAAAGTGGGTTATCCTCCAGTGTATAGCCAGTATTTACTGCGAAAACAAACTATGAGACGAGGAAATGATTCGTGGGAGGGTAGTCATGGATATAGGGGGGTGAGAGGGTAGTTTGTACTTAGAGTTGTAGGGTAGGTGGGGTGGGATTAGTTTAATATGAGCAGTTTTATAGTGTTGCTAACTTGATTGTTTTTAAGTGAGATATCGCACTGTTTAATTAAGTTTTATTTAGGTTTTGTTACTTTTGGGTTTTGAAGGACACTGCGCACTTTTGTGTGGACTCCACACCCAGTGGTGTATCAAATTGTAGCATATCGCACCCCCGTAGCGACCCTGTCACTTATGCAAGAGTGTAGTTTTTCAGGAAAAGCATTTAAAACTTTGATACCTCACAAAACAATGACTTAAGAATATATAGATGAGATGAACAGCTTATTGTTCTAGGTAGGCGCGCTACATCATCGACCGCATCCTTGCTTTCCATCAGGTGGGCTAGCGATCAAGCGCAAACCTACCAACAATAACATAATCCCTTTGCACCTCTAACACAATCAGTGTGCCAATGGACTTAGGACAAGCGTCTTTGATCCGCGGCTTAACCCACATATAAAGGGCTGGTCGCACTCACGCGCTCGGCTACGCCGGAGAGTGCATCATGCGCTCGGCCTAACGCATGCACCCGTGTGCACGTGTAGATACTTTGCACGCCTGTAGAGTAGGCGAAACAGTAGATCAAGTCACTTTTTATTAGTGTGATATCATCTAAAAACTTCCCCCATTCTACATCATCATTCATCCAAACCACATCATTTTTTCAATAACTAGCTGTTACTCACGGGTTCGCCTGCGTTTGTAGTTACTACTCCGCTCCTAACCTAGCAATATATTCCTTCTTTGCCTTGCATTCCAGAACGCCAAGGTTCCCGTTTGGTCTACCTGTGGCTCCGGTAGGTAGAGACTTTGAATTAAGTTTTGTGAGATGAAAAGTTCAGTCACAACGGTCTTGCCATCGTCATTTGCATTCTCCAAGTTCGTTTTGATTAGAAAACAAAGAAAATCAAGAAGATGTAAGAAAATACTGTTCTTTTCTTCGTATTTTAAAGTCATATTAAACTTTATAGCAGTGACAAGCAGGGCGAATTATTAGCTGGGCGATTGTTATGTGAGAAGGGTTGTTGGAATTTCTACTGAGTTTTTATTTGTAAATGAGATATATTAGTACTTTACTGCGATCCCACCTGATGGTAAGTTACTGACTAAAAAGAGTTGCCATGATTAAAATGCTGTTGCAACCTATTTGATTTCGAAATTGGGATTTTTTTTCGGTAGAATAGAATAAATAGTAACAGTAAGAAGCTCAATAAGACGCCCATCCAGTTTGGGGGGTCACCCGAACTCAGGGGCCGGGTGGGGCAATGTCTCGGCATTGCCCACCTAGACCTACGGTAGCACACTTCGCTTTAGGTTCAAGTTTATGATCCAAATAAATTGCATAGCTCTGCTTAGCATGGGACTAGATGGCGTTGTGGGAAAGTTGTGGAATATATTGTATATTATTATCACAAATCCTTCTAGTCCTTCCATGAGACTACTGGCATCTTTCTACACTGTACCCACTGCACATGAATCACGTAACTCATTTGTGTCCTCGTCCCCAATATACAAGATAATTTCAATACTAGATAAAATTGACTTTGACTCCGAGTTTCTGATTGACTTATAGTAATAATACGCCCTTGTCATAACTTCTCTCTCTGTTTATTACAAGTTTCATACATAAACCAAACTGTGAGATATCGGCACACATAATATTGACATAAGGTTTACCTGTTGCGAATATATAAATGATTGAATAGACCACTCCTTTCTTGTGAGTGATATTTCTATTAGAATTGATTTATTATTTTATTGATTGCTAGCTTTTTAATAAACGGGCTATCTATTTTTTTCAATTTGTAGATACCGAAGCACTAGTTTCCTTTGCTTTTTTTGACGTGTACCATCAATATGTTAATCTTCTTCTCCTGCTCTAGGTTGCAGCGAGAGGGCGTGTTAGACTTTTACTGACTAAAACTTATATAAGTTCCATCATGTGCCTTTTGCTTTCTAGGGCTACGGTAACTCTATCGAACGTTCCCGCAGCCCAGCCAGTCTGAGTATTCCTGACAGTAGCGCGTTCAAACAAACAAACTCTTCAGCTTTATTATATACCTAGTTATCTATATAAATAGTATTTGCTGTTTTTGAAGCCGTAGGAAAACAGTAAGTTATTTTGATTAATGATGAACAGATGGTGGCAGGGCCGAAAGGTTTTGGAGTGGCGACTGTGCACCGGTAGAAGCAACGTTGGAAGACGCTGAACCGATGACCTAGTGAGGATCGTAGGAATCAGGTGGATGCGAGACGTACAGGACAGGTTGTAACGATAAAATAACTTCTATAATTATGATAAATGGCTCTGGGTGAAGTGAGTGAAAGTATTCGATTTTTACTGACTAAATCCTACCTCTGGTCCATTAGGTTGCAGGACCGAGGTGCTTCCTTCAACCAAGCAGCAGCAGCTTACCTGGGTGCACCATCGATAGAGTGTTTATCAAATGGATCATAACATAGATATTGCTTATTTTATCCTGTTTAGCGCAGTCGCGATGCACACAGAGTTAGATTTTTTTTAAATCTTAAAGTAAAATTTGGATGTTTAGGAATAATATTTGCAATAATATTAGCTATTGGATTATTAGGATTTATTGTTTGAGCTCATATATTTCTTCACTTTCTTCATCCATATTTAGATGCTGTTTGAATGGATCTCAAAGTACAGGCTCAAGTTGCGGTTTTGGCATTTCATTTTTACTGCATAGACGTTTCTTTTCAACGACTAGCTTTAACTGCCCATAAAATAGAGCTTTGGTTAAAACCACAGAGCCTGGAGTCACCGTGCTGGCTGTGACTAGAAATGCCTTTAATTAATTTATTAAATACTTTATACATATAGAAGTACAAAGGCGGGCTTAATGCTTCAGGCATTTTCGACTAGTCAACCTTTGGGTTTAATGGAGCGCACTCATGAAATTTATAGGTGCGACGAGCAGTAAGAAGCTCGATCTCCGGGGTCGTCTGGTAAGGACCAAGCCCGAGTCGTCGACGGTGCATAGTGTTCCACGCGCTTCTGTGAAATGTCATAGGGATCCAGTAGGGCCGATGCTATTTAGTACATAAGAATTTTCTACA
This sequence comes from Mythimna separata, assembly GCA_030763345.1. Lineage (NCBI taxonomy): Eukaryota > Metazoa > Arthropoda > Insecta > Lepidoptera > Noctuidae > Mythimna > Mythimna separata. The sequence goes on along the minus strand of CM061184.1, from coordinate 21,269,775 downwards.
AGGGATACATGGAGAAATACTGCGCATTTTAGTCAGTACAAGTCTGATACTCTCTCTCTCCAGAGCGGGAGAAGTCTTTTCATAATTTTTGATCTAGAAAAAAATTAGTATTTACCGTCTAGGCGTCTCAATACGCTGTGGTTATACCTCCCCAAACTCATGTTTACCTAGTACTTTATAAACTCAGCCTATAATAATCCACTGCAGTGCAAAGGCCGAATATACCATTTCAGGTATTTCGGCCAGCATTAGCATAAAATCGGATTTTTCGATAAATCAGTTATTTCGTAAAGTGGGTTCAATTAGCCTAACCACCATTTTTGGAAAGCGACTAATCGTTTTATAACTCAATTCGCCAAGTATTTATATTTTATTCGATTTTAATTAAATCTCAGACGGTTTTAATAGCATTAAATTGGCTGGTTTTTTTTTTACAAAATTGTGAGGTTTTAGGTTCTCACGCTTAAAATATTTTTGCGTCATTCTTTACCCATTAGTAATAAAACACTTATAATACCAATTATGCATTATTCGTGACTAGCTACTACCAGTGGCTTCGCCCACGTAAAAGTAAAAATTACCCTACAGAAACATGTTCCCGAGATACAGAGTATACTATATGTTAGTTCAGGTCTACCCTTGTCCTCATCCAAATCTGTTCAGCCGTTTGAGCGTGAAGGAGACAATCATACGCACACACAAATCAAGTTTTGCGTAAAGTGTGAATTATCTTTCTGTGATTATTGTGATGTGATTCTTCGACGTGGATTTCAATTGTTACACATCATTATTGTCATATTCTCTCTCTTAGTTACTCCAATTTGTGAAGGCGATCGGCGGCGGCGCTCTACCCTGGTTCAGGTTAAGTTCAGAGTGAGAGGAAACGGGAAAAGATCACCTCCTTCCATGAAGGAGCATTGCGATTAATGGATCGTACCTATAAGGGAACGGACATCCTCATGCCAATGGAGACGCCCCCGATGCACCTCAAAGAAATGTAATCCAAACCGAATTTAACAGGGCTGATGCTCGTCAGGGCCGCGAAAAGATCTGCAACGTCCCAGGGTTACGTAAACCTTGGAACGAAAAGAGCGACTGAAGGACACAGTGGAGTTTAGTCAGTAAAAGTCTGATATACCCTCTCGCTTCACCCTCGAGTGGGAGAAGTTATTTGCTGAATTCATCTCGGTTCATTGTTTCTAGGTTCGACGTAATGTGTAGAAAAATACCCGTCACCAGTCATCGCACTTCAAATTATCAATTGTTTATGACAATCTATTGTGCAATGAAATGCAAAGCATGTGCACTAGAGGTAGGGTTGTTAAACGTGCTCTATTATAGTGTATTGTCTTCTTCTTCTTCTTCTTCTACTAGGCATTAGTCCCGGCTTTTGCCAGGGTCCGCCTTCCGGCTTAGCTTGCTCCACTTTGCCCGGTCTTCTACATCCCTGACAGTAAGGCCATTGGCTCTCATGTCGGACTTGACGACGTCCAGCCAGCGCTTGCGAGGGCGACCACGAGACCTACCGCCAAGGACAGCCATATTCATGCATCTCCGGCCAACGTACTCCATAGGGCGACGCATGATGTGGCCATACCATCGCAGACGACACTCCTGCAGTTTTTCCCCCACGTCACGGACACCAAGGCTACCTCGGATGAACGAGTTGCGTATGCGATCGGATCGCGTTACGCCGCTCATCCACCTCAGCATCTTCATCTCCGTGACGCGAAGCTCCTGGGTGTGTCTGCTTAGTGCTGGCCAACACTCGCCGCCGTACAGGAGGACAGGACGTATGATGCATTTATATATCTGTCCCTTAAGCTTTGGAGGCATTTGTATAGGCAGTGTATTGTACCTACTCTATTTTGAGGACGAGTACTTTATAATCTACTATGATGGGTTGGAGGTGTGACTAGGATAGACAGAGTGTGCAATGAGTACGTACAGGGTACAGTTTTGGGACAAAATGACAGAGCATCGCATAAGATGACATGGACATGTGATGATGTGTAGCGAAGACCATGTGGTAAAAACCGACCTAAATTTACCCGATCAAAATATAAGACCCCAATAATGGGAGCGGGGACGGACGAAGATGAAGAGAAGATCAGATAGCACTTACTCTATTTCTTTTTTAAAAAGCTGGCAACCCTATAGAGGTGGTGCAATACCCCTCCTCTAGTCCACATGCAGTTGTCCAGTAACACACTATCACTGTATATAACTCGGTGTCGTTGTATGACGATTACACTCGTTGTGCAATACTGAGACACCGTGCCGGCGCCGCGAGTAGTAAACAATGCTGATCAGCTGACTAAGGCTTGACTCACACCGAGATATGCTTGAAGGGGCCAGTACTTGTAGATAGAAAATATCTAGATAGATATCTATTATTAAGAGCAATGGTGGCCCAGTGGTAACTGCCCCGACTTGCAAGTTGTAGGTCGCGGGTTCAAACCCAGTCAGGCGCATTACTTTGTGTAATTTATTTCATCACCACTGCTCTCAAAACGGTGAAGGAAAACATCGTGAGGAAACCGGCATGTCCTAGAACCAAAAAATTCGATGTGTGACATCCGCCAATCCGCACTGGGCCCGCGCGGTGGATTATGGCCCATATCCTCTCCTAGAGAGGAGGCCTGAGTCCAGCAGTGGGAACATTATAAGGCCGATAATGCTAAAAAAAGACATGTATTGGAGTTTGATTTCTGTACTCAGTCCTTCTGCATAGATTTAGCGAGCTTCATTCCATTGAGTCCACTACTCTCCAGAATCTCCCATCTATGAAGAATTCGGAGATCTTAGAGTTCTCGTGGAGGCTATATTGGATCGCTTCGCGCGAGCTGGAATTCACCATCTTTCTAACCTAACCTGTCCGAGTCGGGATCCCCTATTCCCTTAATGATGGACAGAAATCCTACGTTACTAATACGGTCAAACGTGGATGAACATATCATTATACGTTACTATTTATACGATCTGGCCAGGTTTAGCTCGCCAGATTATTGAAGTGATCAATTCTAAGATCTGGCCGCGACATAGATGCGTCATAGTCGTAGCGTGCAGCGACGTTACGTCGCGTCTCGGTGTGAGCTTACCCTTAAGTCGAGTACCTACCTACCTGCTAGTTGTCTGACTATGTTGAGTACCTACCTACACAGCTGATATGTCTGACTAAGTCGAGTACCCATATACAACACAGCTGATTATATGTTGATGTTGTTGTTCACCTTTTGGAGAATGTGTCAGACAAGGAAAATGATAGAAGTAAACACATGATGCAGACTTTGGATGACGTTTGTTTACTTTCACTTCATTTAAACTATTTATATTACTTTAGGGATGTTTAGTAAAAATGTATTGTGAATATCAATGTTCAATTCGTGGCTGTGTTCACGTTTAAACTCACATACAAAAGACACCCGGAACAATCATCTGTTGGCCATATAAATATTTTTTCCATGCGCAGCAGTCATTTGCTCACCCACTGGGCAAACCCTGGCGTCATTGAAAAACAATATTTATTAAATATTTGTATTTTTATATGTTCGTTTAGCCTGCTCATCAATTTCAAGTGCCCATCCATTACGATATCTTAGCGATTCAGCAACGGATCTTTCAAGACATGATTGGCCAATATCGACAAACAATCTTTTAGGTAGTAAGTACTATGATGAATATGATTGGATCGATGTGAACTTTTATATATGCAAACAATAGCTTCTGCCAGCGGTTTCGCACGCGTCAAAGTAGGTTTCTCCATACAAACTTTGGACTCCCCGTAGGGGGTGAATTTTGAAATATCCTCTCTTATCTTGTTCACTTACGGCATAAAAGGAAAACTTGTGTATTTCACGTTTTCAAGAGTGCGTTGATGATATGTCAGTTTCTCCTTTTATATGTATATCTACACTAATATAATAAAGAGGTAGTTTGTTTTTTTTGTTTGTATGAGGTAATCTGTGGAAGTAGAAAGCTGCTGTGTTTCTGAGTGACATAGGCTACCTATATTTTATGTATGCGGGCGAAGCTGCGGGCTAAAGCTAGTAGTTCATATTTCTATAATGTGTATAGATTAATGTAATTGGAATTTAAGACCTGTTTCCGTTATCGGTAAACCCCTCAAAGTCGTAAACGGGAAAGTCCAAGTATTATAAATATTAACTCGTAAAACCAGAGTCCTTTAGTTACTAGTTACCGGTAAAGGCATGTCCTTCACGTAATACGCGAAACTATCCGACAGAATACCTGTAATAAGTACATAAATACTGTTATTGTGACGACCTTGAGGCTCTGGTCATACTGCAAGCGGACAATCATTTTACGATTAACTGCAGATTGCAAAAGGTAGTCATCAAATCTTCGTGAATAAATAAGGAGAGTAAACGGGAAAGTAGGTGGAAATTTCTTAAGAGTCGATTTAGCCATTGATATGATGGAAGCCGCAGGCAGCAACCTGGTGAGGGTGGTGGGAATGTGAGACGAACAGGGCCGGTCGTTGTAGGCCTCCTAGGCCTAAGCCCAAAAGTGGACATATTTCGGCTGAAATGAATCATCATTTATAGATAGGAGGCAGCAGGCGCCTGGCGCATGTCGTTACAGCTGCTTATTAATAATACATGCCGCACGATCCTGATTATTGAGGAGTAAGGCTTGGTGCGAGTAACAGCGGGGATGGCTACATTTTTCTACTTTATTCCCATTTCATCATCTGATGATGATGAAATGGGAATAAAGTAGAAAAATGATTATGATGATAGTTGAACTGAAACTGTTTACACAGATCGGTACAGACTCACCTTTAACCATCCCCGCTGCCATCCTAACCAAGCCTTACTCCACAATAATCAGGATCGTGCGGCATGTATTATTAATAAGCAGCTGTAACGACATGCGCCAGGCGCCTGCTGCTCGTGACTGCTGCAGCATGACCTGTACTCCTCAGTACGTGGAGACATCACTCTTGGCTCAGTAAGTCTGTAGCCATCCCCGCTGCCACCCGCACCAAGCCTTACCTCACAATAATCAGGATCGTGCGGCATGTATTATTAATAAGCAGCTGTAACGACATGCGCCAGGCGCCTGCTGCTCGTGACTGCTGCAGCATGACCTGTACTCCTCAGTACGTGGAGACATCACTCTTGGCTAAGTAAGTACTGTAGCCATCCCCGCTGCCATCCTAACCTAGCCTTACTCCACAATAATCAGGATCGTGCGGCATGTATTTTTAATAAGCAGCTGTAACGACATGCGCCAGGCGCCTGCTGCCTCGTGACTGCTGCAGCATGACCTGTACTCCTCAGTACGTGGAGACATCACTCTTGGCTCAGTAAGTCTGTAGCCATCCCCGCTGCCACCCGCACCAAGCCTTACCTCACAATAATCAGGATCGTGCGGCATGTATTATTAATAAGCAGCTGTAACGACATGCGCCAGGCGCCTGCTGCTCGTGACTGCTGCAGCATGACCTGTACTCCTCAGTACGTGGAAACATCACTCTTGCCTGCCCGTTATGGAATTATCTGTGTACGGCTTAGTTCTTTTGTAAGGTATTAGGAAGTTCTGCGTCAGAAGTCTTTTAGGTCTATGGGATATGTGCCCTATGGATATATCGGTAACTAGCTTTTGCCAACGACTTTGCCCGCGTGTAATCTCTCCATAGGAAATGACCAATTGGAACCGTGCACTAGGTTCTGACGTTTTATAAGTGCCTGTGTAGGCCCATGTGAAATAAAAACCATTTTTGATTTTGTTTTTAAGCAGGTTTTCTCATACAACATTTTGATCTCTGTTTCATCCCTTTAGAGGATCATCATCATCTCAGCCGAAAGACGTCCACTGCTGGACATAGGCCTCCCCCAAGCATCGCCACAGCGACCGGTCCTGTATGTCTCGACCTCCTGCGACCTCGCCAGGTCGTCGGTCCACCTTGTGGGAGGCCTTCCAATGCTGCGTCTTCCGGTACGTGCCCGCCACTCTAGAACCTTCCGTTCCGTCTCTTACGTCTCTCAGCCTTTAGAGGATGTATTTTGAGAAGTCGTCGCTTAGTGCTTGCTTTGTATTGCAGCCGAAACTACTTTTACTTTAGCAGCGTGAAATTTTGCGCAAGATTTTCTTTTATGACGTAGGCGAGCACTACGAGAGGATTTTCTCAAATTCACATCGTAAGCGGTTTTTATTTTGGAAGGGGCATCATCAGAATGACTTCTCCCGCTCTTGGGCGGAGCGGGAGGGCGTGTCAGAATCTTACTGACTAAACCTCACCTGTTCCTTCGTTGCCTTCAATCTGGGGGACATGGACTTACCTTTCGGAAATAAGTGGGTGAGGTCTAAAGGTTTTCTGGAGAAATCTACTTTTAGACGGACGAAGTCGCTGGCAGAAGCTAGTATATGAAGATAAACAAAGATTTAAAGACCTACAAGACCCTAGTTAAATGCATATGCATTAAAGCATAAGCTATATTACTCCAAGATTCTATTTTTACTTAACGTCCTACTATCCTATATCCGCTCACACAAACCCACTGGTCTTACTGACACAAATATGTGCGAACTACTTTCATTAAATCCGACAATTTCACAATGGGCGCATCGCTCTATGCTGCCTACATAGGCAACATGAGCACATGACTCAAGCCTCTATCGTTATGTCATCTGTGGGCTTCCAGTGGGCGGGAAATCTGACATTCGAAATTTGAATTGTATACAACGAGTTGGTTATGGTTTATTGTGACAGTTGATTTTGGGAGGCGTAAAGTTTCCTGTTCATCATGCGATTATTTCGGTAACTTTTATTTTCACTTGTGATTCTTTTGGGCAATGAATTTGCAGTGGTATTTCGAAAGTGAATATAAGCTATATGCCTTATCTTTACAATCTCCGAAAATGCTATTCGAGCTGTGGACTTTTAAAAATGGGCGATTGGGTAATTCAATATCTCACATTTTTATCATTATTGCATATACAAGTTTTTTTTAGATGTAAAATCAACCAATGACTTCTCGCGCTCTGTGAAGCGCAAAGGCTCGCCAGACTTTTACTGACTAAAACCAACTACACTTCAATGTAACATGGGTAAACCCATCTACAATTTTAATATCCCCTTACAAAGAACCTTAAAACTTGATTCCTGTTTATTCATTGATTAAATACCGGTAAAACCCATACACAATTTTCTTTAAATACTTACCTATAAACTGCGAGCCTACCCGCCCCGTACTAGTGCTAACCACAAACATGGAAACCGTAGTTCATTCATTCATTCTCGACTAGCCTCCTTTCACTGACTGTCTACCGTACGCCTACAAGCTTACGCATAACTTTATCAACAACTCGTTTCATTTTCACGGTCCCACTAATATTTATTCAGCGAACCGGTTTTTTTAAATACCTTATCGTTTTGAACTTTAAAACTTCATTCATGAAAACCTGAATGTGAATTAGGTGATGAAATCGCAAATGGTGTTGGGAAACGGTGTTAAATGGGTATAAATATATGTGGTTCTGTGTGTTGTTACGTGTTTTTATTGAGGATGATTGACATGGCTGAATGATTTTTGGTTCTTGTACATTTCTTGATGGATTTAGTCTGTTTAAAATGTTCTATTATTATTTCACAGACCGTATTTGGTCACAAGTGTTTAATATTAACCCATTTCCTTTATTACAGCAACAAATCAATGTATGGAAAGCACATTTTACAAAATCAATGGTTCGTTATTCCAAGAATACTAAATGTTATTTATTGTTGATAAGTTCGCGTTTGACCACAAAAGTAAGGTATGCGATGATGTGGCCGACGATGGAGCACACTTGCCTAGAACTAACCAATTCACTATTGACTTAAAGACCCTAGCTATTTGTTCTTTACCAAGCAACCATGATCTAATACCAAGGCCAAATAATTGAGTCCATTATAATTAACTTCGTTCTCATGGACATTCCAATCAGGTCGCCATTATCCAGATTATCTACATCAGATTTCAGATACCAACCCCATAATCTAATGCGAAAATCAAAGGTGTACCTCACAGTGATATTTCCTTGATTGGCCACGGTTATAAAGCCTGGCTTTTTGTCCAAGCACTTTATTCAAGTGCTTTATACGTGTAATGTTATAATAGCAGTGGACTGCATTTCGCACGACCCATGACCAAATTTGGGCGTAACTGGTGTCTCAAGTTCCGTTTGCTAGGAACCATGAATGGGTGGATGAGGTACAATTAAATAAGGGACATTTAAGTATGCTTGAATTTTATTAAAAAAGAGTAGGGAAGTAGAAGAAGCGCTTAGTTGTTAAAAACTTGAAACTAATGTCCATATTTAATTCGCAGTTTGCGAGTAGTTAGGCTGTCTAATCAAATTAGCAACAGACCGAAAGACATGATAAAACAAAGCACGTCTTTAAAGAAGTAAGTGGGTGGCATCAAAGAAAACATAATTAAAGCATAGGATTAAACATAAGTTTCTTGTAAAGATAATTATAATGATTCCAGCAAAAACAATTAAAAGAAAAAAATTGGACAACCAGATAACAGATGTACCACGCACGACTTAAAAATGTAGACGGACAGTTGTATATTCAAGTAATTACTACTGCCACTAGTAAATATCTTATAACGTAATACAGGCCCACAGTTTATTGATCTCCAACATTTAGAAAAACTAAAACATACATCGCGCCAAATCGAACAGCGAAACAAGTGGAGCTGTCATATCAATTTATTTATTAAAACATGTTCGTGCATCCGAGTGCGAAATTCGTGCGAATTCGCCGACGCTCGTGGGCGTCTGACTAACAGAGGAGGAATGTAGTGCCGAAAGCTAGCGCATTGAACTGCATCCAGTGGTAGGGCTGCGCTGCAAGACTCATTTTCGTAGGGTTTTGGAGATATGACTGGATACCTAAACAGCTTGGTGTCTTTCGCAACGGTAAAATTATAGAGTCGCTTGTTGATTTTCCTTATTACTTGATTAAAAAAACTGTCTTGTGTTGTTTGAATCCTAATTTCACCCAAACCATTGTCTGAGAAGATTCAATTGCTGTCCGCATACCAGAATTTGTACACAAAATTTTGTAAATATTCATGAAGAAATGCTTGAACTTCGATCTCTGATTACGAATCGATTTTTAAAGTATTCCGTGCAATTTGTATGCTGAAGTTAGAGCAACATTACAGTGTCTAACGTTAACGTTGGCAACCCTGTGAATGTTGTGTTTAGTGCATACTAATAGAATAATTAAGTAGTAAGAAAAACGCTTAACGAGAACATTCAACTCGTGCACTATCGCGAGTGGCGACCGCGCCTGCGTTCAAGGTTAGTCGAGACGTTTCCAAACTTTACATCGCCAAAGTTCTGAGGCGCGCATTCAAGGTGCGATTTTGTTTCTTTTATAGTGTGAATTGAAATCGTTGCCTCAGTCGCTGGAAATAAAAAAGATTGGAGTTCTACTACTGTTGCGTTGTGGTGTAGTAAAAGATAAAATGGAAACAAAACAAAATTATTTACTGAGTACTGTGGAGACAAAAATAAACTCAATAATCTCTCTGTGTAACTCAAAGGTTTAGTTTAGGTTTATAGATGAACTATCTGTATCACCATGTATTTTTGTTTACAATCAAGAACTAAGAAAGTTGCAAAATAAGAAAATCTTCAGTGCCGATGATAAACAAGTATTTATGCCATTTTATTAGCCCCATTACTATCTCAGCTCATGTAAATAGTCTAACTTAATGTGTAGGTAAACTGGTTCATCTTCTAAACTACGCGTGAAAATAACAGTATAATTAATTAAGAAAATAATTCGGATAACGACCAGTCAAACTCAATTCCATATTTCAAACGCGACAAATTAAATCGTTATTATCTGCGAACGGGCCATTAGCGTCGTCGCGTATATTTGTCGACGCGCGAATGGGCGTCTTTATTCCAATATAAGTGTCACTGTTCAAAATTAAAAATAATGAAAACGAAATCGACTTTGAAAAGAAACCTGTAAGAAAAAGTAATTAAATGTCTACAAAGATGTAGGTACCTATTTGAATTATGCTTTTCCGATTGTTTTTGTTTATTTTTTAACTCTGGGGTTTTTAAGCCAAGAGTGAATAGGCTACTTCTGGGCAAGCATGCTCCATGGCTTATCATCAGGTGAGAAACAAACGCGAGCCTATCAATAATTAAAAAAAAGTTAGATTTGATGTAGTAAGTTAAAAATAGATCACCGAAAAAAAAGCAACGCATATTCGCGACGGTTTGCTAACAAAAACCATTTGAAGCTGTGTTAAACAAGTAATTAAAGGCGTTTATATTGCAGATAATATCAGAACCCATCTTTAGATTTAAATACTAATACTACACATCATTTCTTTGTTCCAAAAATATGTCTAATTATCTTAACGTTTGAATCCCCAACCGGTCCTATGAGACCGCGCTGTTATTGTTTTACTATTGTGTCTCGTTTCGCGGGTATCTGAGTAATTAATAAGTGGGTAGCTGGCAATTAACGTTGTTTTGGTGCTAAATCATAATAACATTACCGAAAAGTGTGAGGGCCATTCCACTTTGGATACGAGCGACAATATTTTTTTAATTAGCATTATCGGCCTTATAATGTTCCCGCTGCTGGGACTCAGGCCTCCTCTCTAGGGGAGGGAATTGCCATAATCAACCGCGCGGGCCCAGTGCGGATTGGCGGTTGTCACATGTCTTCGAATTTTTGGTTCTAGGTCATACCGGTTTCCTCACGATGTGGAAAACATCGTGAGGAAACCCTTCACCGTTTTGAGAGCAGTGGTGATGAAATGAATTACACAAAGTAATGCGCCTGACTGGGTTTGAACCCGCAACCTACAACTTGCAAGTCGAGGCAGTTGCCACTGGGCCACCACTGCTCTCGAGCGACAATATGCGACGGCTGAAAAACGACTGCATCACTAAAGAAGAATACCGTTGTTAAAAATATTAGATAACAAATTAGATCGTAATTTGTACGACTTATTAATCCATTAAATATTTAGGTACATTAACATTTTCATAACAGTAAAAAAAATTAAAAGGAAATTTAATACTTCCGTGGTTCTTATACCGGGACAGATTTTGACCAAAATCGGAGTGCGTCTCGCACTCTAAAAAGACTCCGCACCCAAGTTGGGCGCAGCAATGACAATCTCCACAGGTGGGGATTCTCAGACGGTTCCTATCTTCAGTGTTTGTGCGGCGACCCTTCTTAGACTATGTCTCACCGTCTGCTACATGCCCTGTTACTTATTGACGTAAGGATCTAATGATAGCGTCAGCGGAATTTATTACCGTGGCCAAATACTGAGTCAGGCAAGGAATGTAACTTGCAAAAAAACTAGTCATACCATAGACACGCTAAGAATAAGAAGAAGTAGAATGACCCCGTGTCCAACGTAAAATAAATTAAAAAGTTTACTAGATGATGCATTCATTTGGGTACAGTCCATACGTTTGAAGTGCTTTTTATCAGCACTCTTTGAAATGAATTTCCTCAGTCACGCCTTATAAACCGTCTTAAATATTGAAATAAATTCAAACCGAATGGGCGCTTTTAAAGTTCAAGCTACGTACCGTCTGGCCTTGGCCGGAGCGTCACGGAGCCCACAATTTTTGGGGATTAATTTGAATTAACTAGCTAAGTTAATGCATATCATTATATTACGACGTCTGCTACTATGCTAGAATTAGTTAATTTATGCTCTAAACATTTAATTCACAGTGAATACGCGCCCTCGTGCCAATGAATGAAAAATTCCACTCGTCTATTTAAACGTATTACGTGGCCCATGTAAATATTAGCATGTTTGAGAAGTTCAAAAATAGAACTGCGTGTCTATGACACGCATCTCCTTTTGGACATGCGTAAAGTCTCAAGGATTTCTACCAGTCCTAAAGCTAAGGCAAGTTTCTGTGTAAGGAAATATCGAAAGTGAATTTTGTTTACGTAAATACATGAAAGTTACAACTTCGGCTACGCTTCATGCGTGCTAATCCAAAAGGAGATCGATGTTGACACTGACGGTCGTCAAGCGTACTTTATACACTAAATGCTTTTGGCGGGAACGAACGTTCCAATTTTAAATTGTTGTCAAAATATTCGATCAACGAACGCAGTTATGTTTAGATTTCTTTTTTGGTTAAATAAAACGTCTGCAAAATGCTAGGTACATTTTTTGCTGAAGCGCTAAAAATAAAACACCGAATGAAAAAACTGATTTCCTGTTACAGACTATCAATAAAAGTCGGTTGAAGTAAGTAAACATTCCGCCACAAATGTAACTGAAAATTCTGCCAAAATCCAGATAGCAACCATTTTCTTATCGCTATGCACACATCAGGTTACTGACTTTTAATTGTGAAGGTCTACATCGCCTTATATGTACAGACACATTCTGCGATATCCTCACAAAAAAACTTGATTACACATACGAAATCCACATTAACACACAGACGTGTGTACATGTGTAAGTAACTCTATCTATTTGTATGTTTGTTACGTTTCTACGCCTAAGTGGCTGAACGGATTTGAATAAAACTTGTTACACGGGTGACAAATGTGGTGGATAAGGACAAAGCAAACCTTTTGTCCTGAGAATACGTTTCTTTTAGATAATTTCGGGGCGGAGCCGATGGTTGAAGCTAGTTGGTTAATAAATAAATTCCGCCACGCAAAAATCGTGCATAGTAACAAAGAATAGTTGTGTAGTTGTGACCCTGGGGCGGTCGTAAACTAGAATACGCCGTGGTTGTGAATCGGCGGCGTATTAAAATTCAGTAGGAACCAGCTGGGCGGGTGACTGCCCTTGACTTAGTACGACGCGACGGTGCCGGCTAATTGTCGCGCGGTAGGGTTGAACGCAGTGGCGCAGTTGTCTATGGAAACTGTGATCGAAATGGGTTAATTGAAAAACTATTATTGATATTTTGTTTTGGTTTCTTTCCTTAAACTTTTTTTGACGATAAAAAGAAGGTTATAATAATTGTTATACTAGTATATTTTGATTTAGGTACATTTTTTTTAACAGACCAGTAAATCTGAGTTCTCAACAAATATGAGGAGCCAAGGAATGCGGTCGCGGTGGTCGAAATCGGCTTGATGGCATTCAGAATCATATTTTGATAGAGGAAAAACATTATCCCACACTAGGAATTACTCCGATGTGCGTTCACAAACATGTAAGCTCGCATACACAAGACACCCAGACCCGGAACAATTATCTGCAGGCCATACCAATATTTGTTCCGTGCGGGAATCAAACTCGCAACACATACCGCAGCAGACACCCGCTTAACCACTGCGGGAGAAAAATGTCTAGAAGTATTAGGGGATGGTCTTTACCTAGCCATAGAACGGTAATAGTAAGGAAAAAAATGCTAAAAGGTGAAGTGTACCGGAACTGTAGTAAATAATTCATTTGCGTGGTATGCATTGAACGATATTATTATCGTTACCCTAGGCAATATAAAGGGTAAGTTATTAGGCCATTATTCCCGTTAGATATAATAGCAATTTAATAAAAAAATGCATTTAATTCATTTTGGAAACAAAAGAGTAAAAAAAAAACAGCCAACCCTGCAAGCGTCAGCCGGACGTTTCTACTTTTTTTTTTTTACATAATCACGACTTTTTTTTCAATTCCGCGTAAGAGTAAAAGTGTTATTTCACATTGTGCCTATTAATGCCACTTTTAAATTCGTAATAAAAAAGCATAACAGATGTTAGGCGGTGTTGACACGATACTCAAGTTTTACCGCGAAACGCATTTATTTCGACAAAATGGAAGTCTGTGGTTGGGGTCGGCTAAAATGAATATTTATTATTTTACTTTTGTTGCAGCTTTGGTGAGAAAAATTTATAGCTATAAAATTTTAAAGGTTTGTTGATTTACATGAATTCGTATTTTAAATTTATTATTGGTAGGAAATCAAGGTTTTTTTTAGTCTTCCTATACAGAAAAAAAACTGTTGTAGTATACAATAGACTGCGTATGAGGTGTGGAGTGTGTTCCAAGAAATAATAAGCATAATTATGGATACCGCTCAAGGAGTGATATAAAACTAAAATAAGTACGGATACGGTAGATTACGCATTAAAAGTCTGTCGGTCACAGTTATTTAGGAATTGGTAACAAGTCTTTTCCTTATATTTCAGTCGATAAATAGCGAATAAATAATTTACTAAAGTTAATATTAAATATCGTGTTTTTATCTAGCTTTAAGCTATGTTACAAAGCAAACCAATTTTCCACTGTTATACTTTATTGATAAAAAAATTACTGCTGAATTGAATTCTGAACTTGTGGTGGCAGATAGTCGTTGGGAACAACTTTTCGTAGAATCATTCTAATGATGTTTTCGAGAAAGTACCAGGTACAAATAATATCATTTTATGAGCCCAGTAAGTTTGTATGCTATTAGCACAGATTACTAAATAGTTACTACTATTAGTTAGCTTTTTTTTTAAAGTAAGTAGCGGTAACTAAAAAAAGACTCCACTTAGCCATCAACATTTCTGAAAAATTTATTCATAAACATTTTTTTTCATTACCAAATATTGCGTAAAAAAAAATAAACATCAAAACACATCCGGCATCGCACATCGTTGTACACTGGCCTTAACAGAATTAAAATATTCTGTCACGCCATATTTTTAGGTATGGTAATGGATTCCGCAAATCTAATTGTGCATTTAAAATCGATCACTCGCGTGTCTCGGTTTGCGTAATCGATAAAAAAAAACTTAATTCCCCGATGAGTCGGCGAATAGCAATCGAGATCGACAGATTTAAATCGATCCATTCATTACTCGTTTAGAATAATCGGAAATGCTATTAAGTCTGCTAATAGGGATGTCTCAATGTAATTTAACGACGACGTGGGAATTTTATGTCAGTAGATAAAAGTCAGTTGGTGCCCTGAGACAGTGAGACGGATAGATTGCATCAGAGCTGGAAGGATGCAGACGATGATATGTAGGCTCGCGAATGTGGAGGGAGGCTTTTGCTCAGGAGTGCGATTGGACCAATTAGAAACAAAAAGAAGAGTCGTGGGCCGTGGCTTTGTATTTAGCAGTCTTAGCAGGTTAAATTTTCCTTCCATCTATGGATGGGTGTGATGTGATGGGCATTTTAAGATATTGGTAAATTGGTCGTAAAGGTAGTCAGAAGCCAGAAAATCTGACACCCAGTCTAATTTACACTATGACTATCGTTTTACTCAATAGCTAGCTTGTAGAGAAGGTTGCAGTAACAGATAGTTATATTAACATCTTTTCTAAAATATAAACAGAACAAAAAAATCGCAACTGCTCCAGAAAGAGCAAAAAAATAATTAATAACAAGCATTCCGCAACTTCACTCTAAACAGAATTCTAAACAGCTTCGAAATTGCAACGTTAATAACAAAACAAAACGCCTCAGCGACAACAATATGGCGGAACAAAAACACAGTTCACCTATGCTCATTTCAAAACGATCTACATTTTAGTTTTTATCGAAGCCCCAACTTTTTATCGCGTCGTGATGCCATTAAATGGCTATCATTGATGCGAGGTACGGCCGAGTTTTTGTGTCTATGCCTGTAAAAAAGTTTACAAAAACATATAGACAACCATAGACACTGATGTTTGACGTTTGGTTCGCGCCAAAACTTGGCGGGCGTTGGCATCGCGATTCAAAGAGTTTTGTTGCTCTTTGGAAGCATTGGAGCCTATGCTTCGAGGAAACTCAGGTCATGCGATGTCATTCTATTTAAAACGAGTATTGGAAATTCAGAACCATGTTATTAGGTTTCTCAAAATAGCGTCTTTATTTATTTACTTTTGATTTTGTTGACGTACAGTGTTGTAGTATTTTTTGATAGTGGTCGCTTCGTGACAGTTTATTCCTGGCAGACTTCGAAAACGAGAAAATGTTTTGCTTATTTCTTACGTAAGACCAAGTGTTACATTTTAGTTAGTGGAATTATCTCAAGTTGACGCTCATAATATTCATTGATTTATTACCTTCCACTACATGCTTAAGGCTTATCATTGTAGACCCTCTTAGGGCACACCAACAAACTTGTAGACATCAAACTAATTAAAAGTGCACACCATAATATAGGACTACGTAATAATATTTTAGTAAAACTAAAAAGAGGCTTTATTAATACGTAGATATACGTATTAATAAAGCCTCTTTTTAGTTTTACTAAATTGGTTTTTGTACTAGCACCAAGCACCCGCTTGATATATTGGATTTCGTCCATAACATGAACATAAATACTTAAGTAATTAGTAACAAGTAAGAAAACGAAAAACAATTTTACAATTCCCATAAAAAGATAATAATTATAGTAATAGTTACTACACATACAGTTTGGTGTTTAAACGCTGTCAAATAAATTACTAAACATGATTTTTTGATTGAATTTATCCTAAAACTTTTTACGCACTTGCTACAACTAAGACACATTAACTTAAAAAATACCTTTCTATCTTTATAACAATTTTATCTAATCATCAGCTTAGCATAAAAAATTACTAGACACAACACTAAAACAGACGCCAAAAATGATACAACTATTTATTATTATAGTAACAACAAGCGTTCCAACGCCAGCACACGCCAAGACTTTACACAACAAAAAAAAAGCGCAAATTAGAACGAAACATTTACGTTTTTCCCAGAGCAAATATTCTCGAGTCATTGAAATCGCAAAAATTACTTAATCAAAATCTGTTAAGACGGTTTTTAATATTTTTTTCACTCGAGCTTACAACTGAGCGTTCGCTTTTTGTCATTTTGTTTGGGGTCTATGACCTCGGTCTCTCAACCTGTCGGGACTTGTAGATTCGTGGGAGCCTGCTAGACTGATAGAAGAGTGCAGGGCTGCACTCAGGTAGGTAAAGGAGGGTGCGAAAAGATTTGCTGGTAACGATTACCACCCAATGCCCCGATAGGCATTGGGTGCAACTGGAACGATATACTTTGAAGAGCTTTCTGTCTGTTGCGTTTTTATTAACAAGCAATACTTTATAATGACAATAAGATGATAGTCAATTTTTATTGATATAATAAATGATGACAGTGAGCTGTCTTTATACAATGCGCAGCCATGTGATGTCTAAAAACTTTTCTTCACATAAATTCAATGTTTTAAAACAGTGGGTTATTGTAAACTCGCCACATTTATGGATTGCCATAGAAAAAGTATGTGTAAACTAGCCACATATTTATAGCCAAAAGTTAACAGGTAATATAGCTTGCTTGCTTTTACAAAGTGCAAGTTTAGGTAGGTACTATCCATTAGTGTAACTACTCTAGTAAATTTTTTTAATTACTTTTTTGACTTGACCAGGAATATATCAACATAATCAGGCAGACGTCAACATTTGTTGATTACATTACACTATCTATCCATAATAATCACCACAGCTAAATGCACCCATACCTCCGCCCTACTTCGGCCCTGTGGCATCAGCCCACATTACAATATCGGTATCTGGTATCTGTCGGCACTTTGATACCGGCGTACGGTGAATCCAAACTGCTATATGAACACAACCTTTTTTTTAATTTCCATTTTTAGGGTTCCATACCTACCCAAAGGGTAAAAACTGTTAAGACTCCGCTATCCGTTTGTCGGTCATTAGGTTGTTACCAAAACAAAATAAATATTTAAATGGAGCTCCCATACAACAAACATTACTTTTTTGCCATTTTTGCTACGAACGGTACGGAACCCTTCGGGAAAGCTCGTAGCTAGGCTAGGCTAGATAATAACAGCCGCACGGGACGATCTTCAAGGTTAAGCAACGCTTGCCAAGGTTGGTCTGTGGATGGGTGATCATCTTAACGTAACGAGTTTCCTCCGTGCCTCGGAAAGCACGTTAAGCCGTAGGTCCCGGCTGTCATTTGTAGATCTTTGGCAGTCGTTACGGATAGTCAGAAGCCAGTAAAACTGACTCCAGTCTTGCCATGAAGTACCGTGTTACCCCAGTTAATGGGTTGTGAAGGTCTGGTAGGCAGCCGCTCCTCGTAAAATACTGGTATTCAGCTAAATCCGGCTTGACTGGAAGCCGACCCCAATATAGTTGGGAAAAGGCTAGATAGATGATGATGGTACGGAACCCTTTGTGCGCAAGTAAAGATAACACGATTTTCTCTAAAAGTAGGTAGTAAAGTGCTTGGGAAAAATACTATAAATTTTTGTAGTATAGAATAAAACCGAAACTGCTCAATTTATCTTTCAACCGAGCAAACCCGTCGCCAGAAAGCTAGTTAAAAACTAAAAACCCGCCACTTCACGTCATAGGTTAACTGACTGGTTCTAAAGTAAACTGCATCCTATATTGTTTTACTGGTGCATTGACCCCGCTATTAACATAATCCTGCATCACTAATGCACGCGTTAACATGTTTATTATACCTATAACAATTTGTAAGTGCTCACTCAATGAGTACCTGCCTACACTGATGAGGATACACAACCTATTTGCTAAACAGAATCGTGTTTAAAAGTTTATCTGCGAAGCTTTATGGACCTTTTTTATGTTCTACAACTTTCAGACATCGCCATCTAGTCCCAAATTAGAGCTTGTGGTATGGGTACTAGACAACTAATAAATATTTCAAAATACATACATATCATAGATAAATTCCATCCAAATACAGAACAAATGATCACACACAAAAATTTGTCCTGATGGCCAACTCTATTAGAATTGTATCTGGATTATCATACATTGACTGTTGATTTTGACAAGTTTGCTATTGTTAACTTGTCAAAATCAACAATTATCGACGAGTCAGACATAATTCTAATAGCAGACTTGAGGCCCTGGGTGTGAATCGAACCCACAACCTCCAGCGTAACAGTCAGGGCCACTGGCCATTGGACCAACAGGCCTGTCAAAGCTTATAAAACCTCTCTTCCTTCACCTGTGAAGCTTATACAGCTTATCTTTCTTCAACTACGAAGTTTACACGCCAATCCCGCTGCTTCGAAAAAGGAATATATCCGAAAAAGGAATAATCGTATCTTTAATTAGTATAAATACATTTTAAACCTATTTACCCTCTCTTTTTTCATTTGTGAAGCTAACACGACCTCCTCTCTTAATCTACGAAGGTTACACGCCAATCCCGATGTTTCGAAAAAGGAATATATTCAAAAAAGGAATAATCGTATCTTTAATTAGATATACTCGTACTATAGATGCATATAAAACCTTCTTACAAACATGAGTTGAACAAAGAAACGAATTGAGCAATTTGACGAACCCTAAAACGGCGACGACGGTTCCAATGAAATAATATTCCAGGAATGCGTTCAAGTTCCGGTGCAAAAAACAACAACATATTTAAAAAGGTTAAAATACTCATGTCAAATGACCTACGATAATACATACTGGCTTATTATACTTGCCAAGTCGGGTTAAAGATGGGGAAACAAAGCAAAAAAAGAAAAAGGCGGGAAAACAGCAGGTGCGCGCGTCTGACCTACAGGCTGATACTGACAAGATTCTAACTGTAAACGCGAGATATGTAGGCTTAGGGAATTGCCTTGGGAGAGCGTTTGAAAGAGTTACCGTGGTCCTGGAACGCAAAGGGTAACTGAAGGAACACAGATTTTAGTCAGTAATTATCTTTTATTAAGGTGGGAAATCATCAGAATTTCTTCTCCCGATCTTGGGCGGTGTGGGAGGGCGTGTCAGACTTTTACTGACTAAACCCCAACCCGTTCCTTTTTTGCCTTCGTTCCAGGGTCCCGGGTTTTGCTTTCAGAAACTAACCCATGGCCTTAAGTCAGCTATGGTCTGACGTAGGCTCCCGCTCTCCAGTTAGAGAGAGAGAAGTTATTTTACGATGTCCTACCTCAAAAATAGAAGTAAGGGATCATTTTGACAGGCGCTTTTATAAAGACTTTGTATGTGTATGTTCATGTTTGTTATTAGTTCACGCTCTAAGTGCTGATAAGATTTGGATGAAACTTGGCACATGGGTAGGTGGGATAGTTTTTGTCGTAGGCCTATGATCCTTTGGGATAACTTTCGATTTTTATGCGGGCTAAACCCCTGGCAGAAGCTAGTTGAAAATTATTCCGACGCGACGCACGACGCTTGCATCAATTTGAACCGACAATTTTAATTGGAACTTTAATTTATTGATTGGCTTCAATTAGTAATTTAATACAAAAGCTCGGTTCTTATAACGTAGAATGAAAAATAGCTTTACAACTAATATGATAGCATTTAAACCGTAATTGACTGTTATTAAACGTTGATTCATTGAACTAGTGTAAAAAAGTAATGAGCAGTTTAAATATAGCGCTAAGTAATTGGAGGTCTTCACAATTAAAAACAAGTTCATTTATATCTGTTAATCGGATTTACCTTCCGAATACGGATAATTATGATGGAGATAATTAATTTTCTCGATTGAATATCGTATGGATAGTGGATGGACTTGAGGCCTTCTTTGCTTTTTTTCTGATTTATATGACTGTATTGTAACTTACCATTGTGACCGGTAAAGTAGATGGTAAAAGGCCTCGCGGGCGCAGCCCAATACGTTGGTCCGACCAGATCCGCGCCGCTCTTAACTCCACGATGTACGATGCCCTTCACAACGCCGAAGATAGAAACAGATGGAGGAACATCATAAGGGCTAAGGTGATGAAGCAGGGAGGTCACGACCCTCAGCATTGAGGAATACGACGCAAGGAGGATTGTAACTTAAAAATGTATTGTAACTTATGCAGTATACCTACTACGGTATGAAATAGAAGGTTTAGTTCCCTACTGTACTGTTTCGTAACCTACAGGCTTAACTTGCAGCTAAGTTGATAATCTACAATCGTTAACGCTATTAGAACGTCTGTTCTCAACGTTTAGTCACTTGGTCAGAACAAACAAACAGAAAATTCGTAGCCAAGTTCACATTGTTCATCGCTACATCTTATAGTATTATAGTATAAATGGTAGTCAAGTTATAATTTTGACAGCGCAATCAAAATTACCAACTTATCGTCTTTTGAAATCACTTACATCTGGCATTCAAAGAGATTCTACACGAAACGGTTGTAACTTGGCTAGGCCTGCTGGTTTTGGAACACCAAATTCCCCACAGAACGAAAAAGGTCCAAATAAAACATGAAACCTTTTTGCTCACTTTACCAATCAACCTGTATAAGCGTGGAGGGTGCGCAGAGACAACAGGTGGCTGCCTGCGCCACACGCCGCTCACGCGCCGACTACTCCCGAGGACAGCCGAACAGACCCGAGTGTAGCCGATCATAGCCGATTTACGACGAACGGGGACACGTAAATCATAGTCGTAACCTTTTCTGTGTGTTTCAGGCCCTTCCAGGCCTTGCTAGTCTTTTAAAATGGATATTTGTTTTATTATTTTACATAACAGGGCGAACTAGGCTTTTAATGAAAAAATGGCCCACACTTGTAAAAGACAGAATTGTATAGAAAAGGGAGGGAGAGGTCTTTGTCCAGGAGTGGAACAAGACTGAATAGTAACTTCTAGGCAAGCGTGCAAGGAGCACGTTTGCCTTCGCTAGCTTCGACAAGAACAGTGCTTACTATCAGTTAAAGTATTAGTGATGCCTCATCATCATTATTTCAGCCAAAAGCCATCCACTGTATGACCAAAGCTCGCAAGTGTCACCCGTATTATGTGTGTCATAAGGACCGGTTCTGTGCGTCTCGCATCCATCGGATATCCGCAACCCTTACCAGGTCATCGGTCCACCTTGTCGGAGGCCTTCCAAAGCTGCGAGTGATTCTTTTATAATACGAAGAATTTGATGAAGCCTTTCCCAGTTACTGACGTCGTTGTCATAAGTTTTGAAGTTTTGCGACCTTTACCAGACGGACTGCTGGGCACTAGAGACCATTGTTTTCCTTTTGCTTTTCATTTTTTCACCGTTAAAGTGTTGGGTCCGTTTTTACGGAACATTTAAAGCAGAACAAATGATTTTGCTAATGACGTTGATGATGTGAATGTTGAACTAATATAGGTAATATGTCCTGAGTGGTTCTGAGGCTCTAGATAACAAGCGTTGCCTTACGGGTTTTGGAAATTGTCGCCCCTGAACGGGAGCTTTTTGATGGTTTCCTACAAAAAAAATTACACTAGGTAAGCGAAATCCTATGGTATTAAAGGTAGGCAGAAAGAAGGGAAGAATGTGTTACCGAAGTGTTAATTCTTTACTTCATTTCGACATTATTTTTTTCTGTTCCTCTCTTACAAGATTCTGTCTTGTAGACAGTATCAGTCCGCATTTACGAAAAAATTCTTATAATGTTAACTTAATTACTGTTAATACTCCCTAAATTTTCTCCAGAGTTTGATGGCCTAAATAGATTGCACGTGTTATTGGCATAATTGTCTCTTTTTACCAATACCAATGAAGAGTTGAAATTGATTGTTTACTACCTTTAAAAATACCACAGTCGCTTTTTGTCTTGTCACCGAAAAAAAAACAAAAACAACGCAACCAACCGTGGCAGTCTCCCTAAACTAATCATTAAAGTGATTTACGCAATCAATTTAGAACCCGATCGTAAAGCCGAATGGTGCCGGAGATACCCGAACGCACCTGACTCGTGCGCAAACGCAGCACCTGCTTTACTTTGATAGAGAAAAAAAGGTAAAATTCTATATATTAGGTTAATTAAGGGAACTGATGATCATGTTTTATATTAGAAGGGTAAGTATCTAATTATCTAAAATATTTTGTCGTAGCTTTTTGAACTTTGGTTTAGTTTTTACTT
The DNA here is from genome assembly GCA_030763345.1 of Mythimna separata. Lineage (NCBI taxonomy): Eukaryota > Metazoa > Arthropoda > Insecta > Lepidoptera > Noctuidae > Mythimna > Mythimna separata. The sequence goes on along the minus strand of CM061184.1, from coordinate 21,246,980 downwards.
TTGATGGGTAAATATTTGAAGGAATGGGGAATGGGTTGACTTTTGAAGAATTATTATGTTTTCAAACCGCATCTGAGATCTAATAAAACATTGCTATGTATTGACATATTTACTCGTTTTCTTTAACAGATATTTAAGCTAACAGAAACGCAGTTCTGGTAAGAATCAATCACTAAAATATAGGATTTTAGCGCGCGGTTTTACCCGATACAATCAGAAAAAGTGCGACATTCCCTCTCGCTCCAACGAGAGCGGGAGAAGTTGTATGGTGATTACCAAACGCAAAAAAAGAAACTATTATATGGATATACTTATAGTAAGTTAAGTATTTAATAATTAAACGCTTACACTACAATAATAATTATTGCACCCTTACTGCATTACTATGCAAAATTATAAAAATATCTCAACGCATCTCTGCCATTCAAAAACACCCCTTATCACTTAGACAACAAAGTCGCTACCACAAACATAAAAAAAACTTATTACACTACATGGATAATTATAATTATTTGTGGCCCTACCATGTTGTGTTTAGCATAATGGTTAGAGTACAAGATTAAATAGCCCCAAGGTGTTAGCTGTATTAGGAATTTGGTATTTATTATGTTAAATAAGAAATTAGAACAGGTGTGGATGGCTTAGATATTATGGTGCCTGTTTGTCTTATGATTGCGTGTAAGCACCTTGCGTTGTAAACTAGAGACATTCTATGAAACATTGCCAGCGGCTTTGCCAGCGGGAAGGTCGGAAATTATCTAAAGGGGGAACATAATCTCGGGATAAAAAGTATCCAGTAGTTCTTTTTTAAATGGACTGCCCGTGTGCCAAATTTTATACCAATCTGTTCAGCCGTTTGACCGGGATGGTGTAACAAATATACAAACCCAGGCAGGCATTCTTTCGCTTTTAATGTGTGATAACTGATAACTCATGACATTTGTTGTGTCAATCTGGTCCCAGTCTGGTTTTAGACTAAAAACCTGCACTTCGGTAGGTATTTGAAGAGCTGTCTGTGATCATTGTTGTTATGATGGTGCTACTTCTAAGCTCTAATATGAATATGATTCAACAAATGTTTACCTATCACGTACCCGCGAAACGACACACAATAGTAAGACAATCACGGTGCGACCGGTCGGGGATTCATGAATAACGCAATGTTTTTGAACTGTCAAAATGACATACAATATGGCTGCTTCTTGATTGCTGCTTGTCAAAGTATACGAGCACTATAGGATGCTGGAACGTTTGAAAGAGTTACTGTGGCCCTAGAACGCAAAGGGAAAATTAAGAAACACAGGCAGATCTTCATCAATAAAAATTCTGACACCCTCTCTGTCACTCCAACCTAGAACAGAAGATATCATCGAAACTATTCGTACTTAAAAAAATATAGTTAGGTTAGGTTAGTACTAGTTTTTGTTATAATAATAATAGTCCTAACTAAAAAGGTCAAAGGTTTAATGACCAGAGATCCTATCAATAGTCTATCAATGACGGAATTAATCAGCGCGATTGGGCAAACGCATTAATTACGAATAGTTGAAACAATAGGAAGGCCATACTGTGATAAGCTGTCATTAATTGAGCCGATATTAGGGCAATTAGGCCTAATGCCGATAGTTGTTGCCTACGGGTTCGCTTGTTTCCTAGGCGAGCTTTTTTCATTGGTCTATGGTTATGCCACAGAATATGTAATATACGCATAACTATGTTTGTTTCTAAGATATATATACTTTATTGTAGTAAGTATGTCATTTATCTGAATCAAAATTAAAGTTATGAAAGAGTTGAAACTTGACAGTATTGCTAACAGGTACAATTTCAGAAATTGTAAAATTACGGTTACACTTTTAGAGATTACACACTTAGATCTAGAGAGTCATCACTGGAACATGAGAACTGTAATCTCTAAGATGAAAACTATACTTTTCCATACTTGCATAATACTTGTCCATTGTCTACAAACCGTAATAAGTCCTTTATTGACTTGACAGCTACTACCAACGAATGCGTGGAAGTAGACAAATTATTTCAAGGAACTATGTCTACTTCCAGAATAAAATGTTCTATGTCGCAATCCAGAACGTGGTCTACCTGAGCGTATAATCAAAATCAGTTCTGTTATAATATTAGTGTGGCTTTTTATAAGCATGTCTTTTAAGGCAGATAATTGAGCAGTAACAATTAAACCTCTTTTGTAGAAGTTATCGCCCTCAGAAAAATAACGAGGTTTACAACCGGCGAGTTCAAGAAACATTCAGCCCATACAAGTTTTCAATACAAAGTAACCTAATGAAGCAAAATAGTAAAGTTAAAACTCATGTTAAAGTAAATATATTCAGAAAAAAACTAAAACAAATAAGGATTCATATTTGAAGACACCTGTAGTACCGTTCTCTATCGAGCATAAATTATTTTAACCCTCCATCTGCTCTCCGCTTAGAATACAAGTAAAAAGTCGCCGTGTGTCTATGCTTGTGTCTCTGGCTATATCGGGAATAATGTCACATGCGGTATGCGTACGGCATTAGGTAGTACGTTTGTAGCAGCCGTTGAAGAAATTAATAATTTGTTGTTCTATAGGCTAATAGAATGTGTTAATGTTTCATGCATTCTTTAATATGTAAATATGTGTTTAAAAACGTAATTAAAAAACTTGCATTCTTTCTCTCCTCACTGCATAAAGTACTAGTGTACTATGAGGTATGTGACGCTGGGGACAATTTGTTTTTCTAAAACGTGCTTCACACTAGTAATTACTCCTGTATAGTGGGTGCGCGCAAAAACATGTAAACTCGCATACACAAGACACCCAGACCCGGAACACCTATCTGTAGGCTATACAAATATTTGTTCCGTGCGGGAATTTAACCTGTGACCCGAAGCGCAGCAGTCAATCGCTCAACCACTACGCCAACCATGCCGTCAAAGTAATTAAAAAACAACAAAATCATCATCATTGGTCAATAACACTTACCCATATCATCATCATCATCTGCTTAGCCTTTTCCCAACTATATTGGGGTCTACTTCCAGTCAAGCCGGATTTAACTGAATACCAGCATTTTACGAGGAGCGGCTGCCTACCAGACCTCCACAACCCATTAGCTGGGGTAACATGGTACTTCATGACAATACTTACCCATATGTTAATGACAATTTACTAAGTATCGCCTAGGCAAAATACACAGCTGCCGCTATCTCTGCCGACGATCAAAATCGGGATTTCACCAACCAGTATTGAGCAGGTAAACTAAAACGAAGTTAACAGCCCGATGACATTTGCATTTTTAATGGCGGCCATTCTGAAAGCGCGCCAAAAGGTGCAGTACCACAGACTATGGAGGCGAGGTTACTTACAGCCGAATGCGAATGAGTTAAGATATGGCGCCGAGCCCTCGCGTGATAGGGTACTCCAAATAAAAAAACATCTTTAATTACACCAGGTGGAGCTACCTTGTTATATTTCTATTTCCACGTAAAACATGTTTCAGTTAACAAAAAAAAAATATTGATAATTAGACTATGTTGGTATCATGCGCAAAGGTAGTATGTCATTCGGCCAATTATTAAAGTTTTTAGAAAGAAACTTGGGCAATATATTGGAAAAAATAAGGTAATATTTTATTTGTTGGGCCGTTACTTTCACTTTAGATTAATGTTTGGAGTCAAAATGAATCATAGTAAAGGGTGAAAAAACTTAATACAGAAGTTAGTTACTTTTAATTGTTATGGTAGATATCAACCTGCCATACTAAATCGTTATAAAATAACCCGCCTGAGGTGATACATTACTTATTTGACGCAAATAAATAAAACCATAGAGAAAATAACATCATACATCATGCGTTTAAGAATTGCGACCTTTCTCCACTTTAGTAGCGAAAAAACAGCAGTGAAAAATGACAGTGGTGGTGGTGTTGGTTATGGCTTCTTTTTTGCTTGTTTTTAATAGGTTTAAGCCCTTCAAGTACTAACTAAATAAATAAATAATAAAACAAAAACTTTGAAAAAAGATTGAGAAATTATAACACTCAAACCCACCCTTTTAACACCTACATCTTTTGACACATCGAAGCACCTGTCGAAACGAAACGTCACAATTGACGTCAGCACACATCACTAGGAGAAACGTCAACTAGTTGTTCAACCCTAAAGTCCCAATTAACTAAACAAGGCTGCAACAAAGTAACGTTATTAATCGTTCATTCGCTCGTTCATTTGCTCGTTCATTCGCTCGTTGGTGGAGGTCGCGGCGTAGGGTTGAAAAAACGTAAACACAGTTTCACCTGCGCGCCGAGATTGGCAGGTGCGAGGCGGACGCATCTGCGGGGTACTGGGTAGGTGATGCAGAAGTGCCACTGCGATTGTGCACCTGCAAGCCTGTGTTTACTGGCAGGGACTACATATGACGTCAACTTGAGATCGGAATGGGGTTAAATCACTTTTTGTATTTTCACTCTCGCTTCACAGTTACTTAGGGACTGTGACGTGAAAATGCCATCGGAAAAGGATAGTTGACTCACTAACTCAACCGCCTATGTCGGATGTATCCGACAAACACTCTCGCGTTTATTCCGCCAGGAGCGCACATTCAGGATCAAATACTCCATCCCGTCAGCTCAATCACCTATGGGGATTGAAAAGGTAAACGAGATGGAGTACCTAGTTACAAAAATACGACCCTGGCAAGTAGCACATGAAAATCCGATGCAAGCGATTAAAGAGTTAAATCCAAAATCACAAATATAAATAAATAATCTGTTAAGAATAAAGTTAGAAACTTCTAAAATCTGATAATACTTAGTTTAAGTCATGAATCCCCGACCGGTCCTATGAGACCGCGCTGTTATTGTTTTATTATTGTGTCTCGTTTTGCGGATAGGTTAAACTGTCAAGTTACAGAAAAAGGATGCAAAAATTTATATGCATTGTCAGCTGTATTAGGTTACGCGTGTTATGGCGGAACACACCTCCACTACTCTCATAGCAATATTTGAAATGCTAACTACTTTTTAGTGTTGATTGTATTTTAATAAAAATATGAACGACGCGGGCGCTTTGTCCTACGTGTGCGTGAAGTCGCCGCTTTAGCTGCAGCTGTCATTTACATATAAGTAATTCACCGCACAACAAGAAAGTTCGCGCAAAAATATCGAATCAACTAACGGGACCGCTTTGCTTTGCTCATCGTCGCACTGCACCCAAGTGCGATTGGTCATGAAGACCACCGCTATAGAGTATCAATTGTTTTTGTTCCAAAACGCGCTGCATCGCTTCGCATTCACATTCGAACTTCGCATTCGCTTACGTAGGACACCGCGTGACACACCTTAGATAGAAAAAAAGAAATGATAAATTCCCAAGGGCTGTCACGAACGTGACTTCTGACCATTCTCCCACAGTGCCACAGGACAAAGAGGGGGGCAGCAGCAACCCTTGCACATGCCGCATTAAAATATCGATGTGCTTAGCTTATAAATATCTCGTTTGTGCCGACTATGACTGGTGTGGCTATTGTAATTAATGCATTTAGATAATCACACTTATGGGATGCAGTCATTAGTTGTCGTGTCCTAAGATCAGGTGTTAAACGGCGCGGTTTTTAGACGCGCGTGGTAATAGCTGGTTTGGGAGTGGCTTGTCGCGTGTTTGTGGCTAGGTATAGTCCCTAACAGGAACTGTTTAGTCCAATTTCTGTTAGATAGGGTAAGGTGGACGGAAGACCTGGTAAGGGTTGCGGGAATTCGATGGATGCGAGACGCACGCAGGTTCATTGTGGCGACACTTGGGGAGGCCTGTGTCCAACAGTAGGTTTTTCGGTCAAAATGATGATGATCTAATAAAAGGCAAATATTACTTTCTTCGGACAAAAAAAGACTGTGCCCCGCTGTCATATGAATTTGCTACTGCGTAAAGACTTGCGTAGTGCTTCCATGCCATTGAGTTGATTCTACCCGTACTGATGTCTAATGTCAGAAGCATGTTACTTACAGTAAATCGGGGTGAATAGAAACACAGAGGGAATCTATTCCCTTTAACACCCCGTTAGACTAGTTACTGGCAAAGATTTCAGCATCTGCCCCATCGAAATCATACTTTATTTGACTTCATGACGTCAAGGAAGATCTATATCCCCAAACAGGTGCACCATGTGATGGATAATATCGTAGTAGTAGTAAAGTAAATGTCAGAAATCATTACGTGATGTAATTCCGTTAAATAAATGGGACAAGAACACAGGATGATTGACATAATTATTACTCAAGAATGCCTGTACCTACTCATGCAAACATAATAAACTTTGTATGTCGCAGGAAGTATAGCGTTTTGTGTAATTTTTATTGTGTGTATTACAACGGCACCTGTCCCGGTTGAATGGAACTTTAAAATAAACATTCTTCACATTTTCTGTTTTATCTACAATTAATTTTGGTAACCTTACCATACACCGAGAAATACTTCTGTAATGCACCAAGCGTGTCACTAAGAAATAGTCCTGTAATGCACCAAGCGTTTACAAATATGAAAACGCACATACATATGACATCCAGACCCGGAATAACTGTCTGTAGACTATATAATTATTTGTTCCGAGCGGGAATCGAACCCACAACTCTGCTACAACTGTACCTACAGTCTTAGTTACCGTTATGCCCGTTAAGCACTCTTCTTTTTGAGATTGGAATTCATACAAAATCTTGTCCACAAACTTTTAAATACGAAACAAAACAACAAGTGAAACAGTAATCGACAGAAGGCACGGGGCGAGGGAGGTTCGATTTCACAAAACACAAAATTTCAGAAGAATCGGTCAAGCCGTTTCGGAGGAATTTTGTTACAAACACTGTGATACGAGAATTTATACAGAAAATCGAAGATGCAGAATTAATCTGAAGTTTAAAGTTCGCTTCAACAAAACCGATTACCGATTGCTCTCTACGTATGTTACTACAGATCAGCGAAACAGATGTAGTATGTGCCAGTCGTGTGCAATACATATAATGGGACGCTACCTGCGTCGACACTCTTGCGCCATCCCATCTTCCTAGCTCGTCGTGCTCTGCTGGTGCTGCCGCTGCGGCTGCGGAGAACCTCAAGCGGCGAAAATATAACAACCTCGTCGGCAGTTATATTTTTGAGCCGTTTGGGGTTGAAACTCTTGGACCGTGGGGCCCGAGTGCTCATTCGCTTTTTAAAGATCTTTCGAAGCGTCTTGTTGACACTTCGCGTGACCCAAGGGCTGGCTTTTACCTCGGTCAGAGATTAAGCATTGCCATACAACGTGGCAATGCTGCCAGTCTTTTGGGCACACTTCCGGTCGACAGCGATGCGGAGGAATTTTTTGACGCCATATTTTAGTTTAGAGTAAGAGATAGTTTTAATTAGTTAAGTGTTTTTATTTTTAATGTTTTTTCTTTAATAAACACGGTATCCTTTGTTCAAAAAAAAAATACATATAATTCCAGTTAACAGGCAAATACTCAAGTACTAGAGTTTCACTGCACATATTAGCAGAATCGTAATAAAACCTCTGTAAAAATTCTCATTTGAGGTGGTATAACGGCCCGCCCACCCCGATAGCAGGTGGGCAGGTGGTGTTCACAAATATCCCATTCAATTAATAGATACTTTGAATATGCCAAATGATAGTCGCGTGGATAAAGAATATCTCAACTGTGCATAGTATATTAATTGTCAATTATGAAACTGTGATGCAGGCACTGCCTATTTTAATTAGACGGTGCACCTGCTTTATTAAAATAAGCGGCTTTTAAAAACAAACTAGAATTCACTTAGATTATCCTACGAATGTTTATAACTGGATCTCACTTTAGGATACTAGTAGTCATTTAAATATTTTAAAAATAATCTAAATAAAATTGAAGTGTCTGTTTGTATGTAATATCAAAGTAACATTTTTTTACTAAATATATGAAAGTATTCGATACCTGTAATAAAAAATGTTGTACGTCTGTTTGTTCCAGATATTATCCGAAACGACTAGGCCGATATTGACGGTACTTTCACTGATAGATAGCTGATGTTATTCTACTTTTATTTAAAAAAAAAAGAGTTAGAGCGTTTTCACATTACCCGATCCGATATCGGGGTAAGAAATATGTACCTGTCTTTCATATTGTCCGGCCCGATATCGGATATCGGAGCCTTGATACTGTTGTTGAGATGAATTAGCAAATAATTGAATTTGGATTCACTCATACGAAAGTAATTATAAAACTTTCTAGGTGCGTTTTGTAGCTTGCTGAAAAGAGTATAAAATGCTCGCTCTGAATATTTAGCTTCCACAATGGGATGTACCCAATACTGTCTGTGGACAGATCTTTTTTTGCGTCTCAAATATAATAGATACAGCAAATAAAGTTTTCTACATATTATAGTCTGCTATGATGACCTGCCTGCAAGCTATCGAGCAAATGGCCGTATCGGAACGATTTTGTCGGAAATATGTGAAAATAGCACATGGTGTCGCCTATCGCGGCTATCGTCGTCCGACACCGATATCAGATCGGATAATGTGAAAACGCTATTAGGGTTCCATGCAAAAAAATCATCTTGAAATTGTGATCAAATGCCGTAGTGCTGTTTTTAAGACCGTTTTCACATTATCCGATCCGATATCGGTATCGGACGCCGATACGATATCGGGGTAAGTAAAATGTATGAAATATGTACTTGTCTTTCATATTGTCCGGCCCGATATGGGATATCAGAGCACGGCATTTCATACATTTTACTTACCCCGATATCGTATCGGCGTCCGACACCGATATCGGATCGGATAATGTGAAAACGGTCTAAGAGTCAAACGTGGACGAAGTCGCGGGCACCAGCTAGTTTCAAAATAAAAACTGAGCTCAGCCCCTTTAAAGAATATTTAATATATCTATCTTATTCAATATGCAGTAAAGTTCATTTGCGAATTATACCAAATAGCATAGCAGGCTTTAGTGCACCTATTTTGATTAACAAAAATGGTCGCAAATTGTCGACCGTGTCGACAGCTGCCGAGCTGGGTTGTGTTCATGTCGTCAGCTAATCGTCTCTCTTGAATTGCATCTGTGGACTAGACCACACAAGTAAAGCTGGGGGAAACAGATATACGAACTATAAAGGCGAAGTGTTATAGTGTGTGTGTGTCAAGTTTTCTTTTTATTTTTACTCTCTTTCTTCGGGAAAATTACATATAAATTATATTTTTAAATATATCAATATATTTTTTATGTTTTTTTATTATTATTAATAGTTTCGAGTGTGAACACTATGGTCAACGATGGAGCACACTCGTCTAGAAGTAATCTATTCACTTTTGACTTAAGGCAGTCCCTCCCCTAGGTTGTAGCTATCAGGATACATAGACTCCAGCAGAGAATTCCACTCCTAAGCTGTACGCAGTTACGCACAATAAATGTGATGCTAAAAGGCTGAACGGATTTGGCGAGCACACGGGTACATCATATCATGGAAAAATATACTAAATATACTTATAAAACTTTCATTATTTGAGGTTTTAACCTCAGATAATGAAAGTGAATGTTGGGCATCATATAGTAGCACTCGTCAAGTCCAGGCACACACGTGGAAAAGTTTATGTTAATGACATTAGTGAGACATCAACGTCAAGATCAAACCTTAGACGTCAGCGCGGCAGCGTCACGTATATTTTTTCAGAAGTAGAATACCTCTCGGCTAAGTAGCGCCAACTGGTGGTGTGAATTTTTATGAAAACCCTCATTATCTACTTTCACGCAGGCGAAGTTGGTGACAGAAGTTCATCATTTTCGAAAGACGTCCACTGCTGGACATAGGCCTCGCCACAACAAGCAGTCCTGTGCGGCTCGCTTCCGTCGGATTTCCACGATCCTCACCAGGTCTTCGGTCCACAGAAATCAGTTGTAATTATTTTTAAAATGAGTTAATCTAAGACTTAAGACAATCAAATAAATAGGTGGTAACATTTCTAATCCTGGAGTATTGTGGCCCTTAATCTAGGATTAGACAGGATAAGCCTTAAGGATTGAGAGGGCAGGCATTTTAGGTGGATACTAGCCTCTTTCAACGGTTTTGCTTGGGTGAAATTAGTAGGTACTTCCTTTCCTTATAAATTATCATAACTTTCATATTAATCACACTGATATAATAAAGGCGAAACGTGAGTGTGGGTGTCTGTTTGTAACCTGAGCAGATTTCGATGAAACTTCGTACACGGGCATACCATGTCCGGGAGTAGCACTTAGGATCTTTTCATCCTTTTTTGGATACACTTGAACTATTATGTCGAGGTTTTTTTATTATTTCGTGTTTGGAAATCTTCAAATACTTGCTCCCACAGATTGGAGCGAGAGGGCGAGTCAAACTTCTACTGTCTAAACCCACCAGTGTTTTTTCAATTGCCTTTTGCGTTCCAGAGTTGCAGTTACTCTTTCCAACAGTCCCAGAGGCTATTAGGGGCAATTTTTTTAATCGCGTCGACGTTTGTTTCTGTCCATCCTATTTAAAAATTGCAAACCTGAAAAATGATGTAATTATAACGTTACCTGTTCACACTTCAGCCAGAATATGAGGGTGGCGCCTGGTCTCCGAAGCTGTCCCTCGCTGAGCTTCTGTTCCGCCAGAATCTCGCTGTGACGACGGCCAGTCTTCAGGTAGACTTCTATTGACCTGGAGACCAGAGAGACACATGAATTAATTGATGATAATCAACCTCCTAGCGTCATCTCCACCTTCTTCATTGCCGTATGATCTTTTCAGAATTCAGTCATCTTCGAGCAGTGGTGGCCCAGCGGTAACGGGCCCGACTTAGGGTCCGTTCACACAGACCGGCTCGGAGAGGAGAGCAGATTTTTTATCACGTTGAAAACAGAGCTTTAAGTATTTGTAGTAAGGTTTATTTTTGCATGTGCACTACTTTTGTCGTAAAGAATGCTTGAACGCGCAGTGCATATGCAAAAATGAACCTTACTACAAATACTTAAAGCTCTGTTTTCAACGTGATAAAAAATCTGCTCTCCTGAGCCTGAGCCGGTCTGTGTGAACGGACCCTTATTGGGTTTTACAGTGTGTTATTTATTTCATCACCACTGCTCTGAAACCGGTGAAGGAAAGCATAATGCGGAAACCGGCTTATCTTAAAACCAAAATTTCGAATACATTATGACATTCATCAATCGGCGCCGGGCCCGCGTGTTGGATTGCGGCCCATTCCCTCTCCTACAGAGGAGCCCTGAGTCTCAGCAGTGGGAACATTATAAGGCTGGTTATGCTCATGCTTTAATATGAGGAGCTCGTGGCTAAATAATAACAGCCGCACAGGTCGATCTTCAAGGTTAAGCAACGCTTGCCTAGGTTGGTCTGTGGATGGGTGACCATCTTAACATAACGAGTTTCCTCCGTGCCTCGGAAAGCACGTTAAGCCGTTGGTCCCGGCTGTCATTTGGAGATCTTTGGCAGTCGTTACGGATAGTCAGAAGCCAGTAAATCTGACTCCAGTCTTGCCATGAAGTACCGTGTTACCCCAGTTAATGGGTTGTGGAGGTCTGGTAGGCAGCCGCTCCTCGTAAAATACTGGTATTCAGCTAAATCCGGCTCGACTGGAAGCCGACCCCAATATAGTTGGGAAAAGGCTAGGCAGATGATGATGCTCATGCTTTAATATGCTATTCATAGTTTCTTTGATATTCTCCTATCCTTACTTTAAATTAATTTACCTGGGCTAGGATAACCCAAAGCCTGACTTTACATTTACAGGTCAAACTATTATAGAACTAAAGTTGTTTATTTAGTAGTTAAAGTGTTATGATTACGACAAAACCAATTTTCGATAACGCTATACATACTTATATAATATGTACTTATTTAATTTTAAAAACATCAAAGAGACATGATAGTCCCAATATTTTAACTCATCAAATGATGCATAACTAAATGAAATTCTCTATTCCAAGGAAGGGAAGAAAAACATTAGTGTTATTAGATCTTTTGGAGCGAAGGCGTGAAAAATTGAGGAGCACCCCCATTTGCAAGGAACTAAATATATTGTTCATTTATCATACTCAACTACGGTTTTGTGTTTTGTACCCTTGACCCGGGCTTGTTACGCTATATCATTTAAAAGGGGCTTTCTTACCATAATATTTGTTTTAGGTGGGAAATCAGAATGACTTTTCCCACTTTTGGGCGGAACGGGAGGACGTGTCAGATTTTTACTGACTAAAACCCACTAATTTGCTACTTCTTTGCCTTCGGTCTTTCCATTCACTCCTCTAAGCGGGGACTTACCGCTAGTCACACTTCATACTAATATTGTAACGTTTATGTATGTTTGTTGCTCCTTCACGCTTAAACATGCGGAGACCATGTCTTAGGATAGGCTTAGGATTTTACATCTACTTTCACGCGAGTGAAGCCACTGGCAGAAACGAGTTCATAAAAAATTTGCTACTGTTTGTAAACAATGGACAAGTAACATGAATTATGGAAATTCAAAATTTTCAACTTAGCCCGTTATTGGGACATGAGAACTGTAAGTATACAGTAATCTCTAAAGGAGTCATTGTAATCTCTGAAATTGTACCATTTAGCAACACACTCAACCCTTTCAAAACTTTAAAAAACACTTAGAAAGCAACAAAAAGATAATGCAAAAATGATGACAACTTGTGAAATAAAAATTATTACATGGAAAAGGGGTCAATTGAAAAACAAGCAATCCGCTGTCATGGTTACAAACAATCAGTCAGGCTAACGAGCAAATTGTTGTATCCAAGTGTCAAACGCGCATTTAGACATATTCCCACGAAACTTACAATACGACGAGCAGTTATCTTATGACATTATCTATCAAGTTACCTAATAATTTCAAGTCATCAGTGGTGAAGGCGAGTAAAGAAAAAAAAAAAGAAAAAAAATGACAGTGTCACCGCATCCTGCAAGACATTTCATACTTTAAACTTGTTTAGGGCGCATTTGTATAAGTCGAGTGACTCGCGCCAGTAAACAGAACAGCTATTAGTCATCGGGAACTAATTGGATTCAATAAAGACAAAAGCAGGGGCCTAACGGACAGACAGGTAGTTTTTCTTAGTGATAAATGACGACAAATGCGTGCACGTTATTGATGTAATAGTTTATTTTGTGACGTATCCGTGAAATAGGGGCGCTTGATGCGTTTTCGAAGCAATACACTTGAAGCTATTTTGTTATTAATGTCCTAGAAGAACTATGACGGTTAAAGTTAAGCAAGCTTACTTAATTTATACGGTAAGTATTTGCAGCGACTTCTTAGCAGTTCCAATTAGGTAATTTTAAAATGCTAAGTAAACAAAAAGTTAATTTCCTTATGGACTGGTAGGTAAATAAAAATTAAACTGATAAAATCTTATAATGAAGAAACTGTTTAATTTACATGAAATTATGTAATTATAAGAAAATATCAATGCACTCTATGCTGCGATAAAGGGCCATTCCTTTAACGTTAACACGCAATTTTCTTTAAATTAATTCTAAAGTTTTATAAATTCTTTACAATGAAAGGCTTTAGGAAAAGAGTGTATCTATATAATTACTAATTTCGTGTTACAGAGTTTATTACCGAACTCCTCTGAAACAGCTGGACGGTTTTAATGATTTTTTTTGTGTATATTTGGTCATTCTAACATAGATCAATTGGGCAATTTATTCCCTCTTACTCCCACCCCCATTATTTTCTTTGATAATTTATATGGCGGAACAAAATTTGCCCGGTCAGCTACGTATACTTCAATCAACAATGTACGTTGATCAAAGTACGCGTCACATAAGCTAGCGTCAGGCACTAGTTGTCTGGCTTTCATGCTGAACTGGACCTTGTTGGTGCAGCCATGAGGCACACAAATATTTGCTTTTCTTTTTCTGTTTCTATTACGTTTCATTAATTTAAAAAAAATGATTTTCTGTATCTTGTGCTGTACTTATAAAAATATTTTTCTTTCTTTCTATAAATATAAAAAACAGAAGAACACAACATAGTCCAAACGCAGCACCAGAAAACTTCCGTGCACGAATCCGTGCGGCGGTCTCAACATAGAGACATTAAGTTCGGCCTTCTATCGCCATAATGGCCACTTAAAAACTCATAAAAGTGAACTCAGACGAGCCCCCGAAAGCGTCGATGTAAGGAGATCATACTCTTAGATTGGACGCGGTTAAAAAACTAACTCGTGAAGAAGGGCCTTTATGGAAGTATTCCTGTTTCGTTACGAAGTTTTTCGGCACTAAAGGTGTCGGCACCCAAGCTGTTCCCGATTCGGCACCAATAGGTAATTTTGATTGGGATTTTGTATTGATTACTCATCTGTCTAGTCCTTTCCCAACTATATTGGGGTCGGCTTCCAGTCAAGCCGGATTTAGCTAAATACCAGTATTTTAAGAGGAATGGCTGCATTTGTATTGAATACTAATGTCCAAGATACCTACCTATTGGTATTGGATACCGAGTTGGGAATAGCTAACCAAAGTATTCCCGTTACGGCAGTAAACGTTTCGGCACCCAAGCTATTCCCGATTCAGTAATTTACCTATTGGTGCCGAATCGGGAATAGCTTGGACGCCGAAACTTTTAGTGCCGAAAATCTGGGTGCCGAAACAGGAATACTTCGGTTAAAAAACTAGCTCGTGGGCGAAGGTCTTTATGGCGCGATGCAGCTTATCGCAGTGTTTTGTGGCGCGTGATAAACCTGCTTTATTTGGCTTTAAGAGAACAGCGGGAGAAGAGCTAGATGAGATTTTAGTTTTTTTTTTCCTGTAGGGGAATAATTATGCTTCTGATACTGATAATCGCACTAATTTTATAAAGGGGAAAGTTTGTAGGTGTATGTTGGTTTTTCTTTGCGTCTAAACGGCTGAATGGATTTCGATGGAATTTGGCGCACGGGTAGACCATGTCCCGGAATAGCATGTTCTTATTCTTTCTGCCCTTGTCCCGTATTACTTGGCGCAATACGTCTTTTCCTTCTATTCTGTCCTGTCACGCGTCACGCTTTCACTAAGGTCTGGTAGGCAGCCGCTCCTCGTAAAATACTGGTATTCAGCTTGTCTGGAAGCCGACCCCAATATAGTTGGGAAAAAGGCTAGGTAGATGATGATGTACATGGTAACGTAGGTAGAGATGTCAGCAGACCGTTGGGGCCCGAAAGGGTCGGACCCTATTGGGAGCATGGATTGACGAAAGAGAACGCCGGGACCCTAGAATTAGGGCAAAGAAGGAACAGGATTTTAGTCAGAAGAAGTCAGACACGCCCTCCCGCTCCACAGCAGAAGAAGTTATTCTGATGATTTACCATCTTCATGATTCCCCGACCGGTTTCATGTGACCGCGCTGTTATTGTTTTACTATTGTGTCTCGTTTTGCGGGTATGTGATAGGTTAAAAAAAAGTGTGGAGGCAATATTTTGAAGCATACATGGTAACGTAGGTATAAAAATAAAAGGCGGTGAAGTCAAGGATGCGTTCACAGGATGTTATGAAAGATGATACGTGGCAACAACCTGACCATGGACACACCAGCTCACGAGATTGAACCACAAAAAGTTTATCAATACTTTTTTGGAGTTGCGATACAGGTAAGTGGGAGTTATTAGTTACTATAATGGATGATTGTCAACGCTATTGTTGCTAATCTCGTGAAAATTATGAGAAATTCAAGCACACGTATATTGAATAAAAACAAGAAGAACGAAACAGACAAATAGAAATGTTTTTCAATATAGCTGCGAAATGAGAGTTGGAAAAAGAGAGTTGGAAAAAAGAAGTGTAAATGTACATACAATGTGTAAGAGGAATAGGGTTTATGAACCCACTGTTATAAATAAATCATAAGAAAAATGTCCTTAAATATTTGAACATGATCTGTAAGATGTAGGTAATGGTCAGTGCATTAGTGTTTCAATACTTTGTTATTTTTCTTCTATGAAATAAAACCGTGGAAATCAAAAGTTCGATCAAAAATTTTGTTTTATATTAACATCACACTTCAAAATTCTGCAGCTCAAAAGGTGAATCTATGCTTCGAGAAACTTCCCAATCCCCTTTCCATGGGGTTGGGGATCGATTCCCGGTTACAAACCCCGGTTTTATCTCTCTAAAGCCTCGAACTTTTCTTTCAAATCTAGCGTTTGAGACCGACACAACTTTAGTGTATCTTTTAAAAAACAAACTAGAATCGTTTTCTTGTTTTTGTTGGTAAATATTTATAAAATATTCTACAAAGTCTGATGCTTCGTCGTTTACATTTCTCATTTATAGGATTCCGTACCCAAAAGCTGCCAACGGGAAAAACTGACGCTTACCGTGCTGACAGTGAAGGTTTACTAATTGGGATAACTAAATTTCCACTTTATTCCCCTTCACCCTTCACACTTTCTTCCCCTTCACATCAACCACTGCCCGTCCATCTATTTGTTTGTCCATCTGTCTGTCAGCAGGATGTATCACGTAAGAGGAGAACAGTTGAATTTTTCACCAGAATATGTATTTCTATTGTCGTTATAGCAAAAAATTTAATTAAAATAAACATAAAACCTTTTCAGAGATGCGATTTTTATATTGTGGTCCGGAACCCTCCATGTGCAAGTCCAGTTCGCACTTGGCCAGCTTTTTTATATAAATATACAACATTCAGTTTTGTTTTTTTTTGCTAACCCTCTTTCTACCATCTGCGACCACTAACTAGGGAAACTACTTCGCAATACGTTACTCTGACCACAAATCAATAATCACCTAAGAGGTTATAATAAAAACTAAGTGCTTAATACTTAATAGACCAGTGCCCATCGC
Organism: Mythimna separata; assembly: GCA_030763345.1. Taxonomy (NCBI): domain Eukaryota; kingdom Metazoa; phylum Arthropoda; class Insecta; order Lepidoptera; family Noctuidae; genus Mythimna; species Mythimna separata. The sequence goes on along the minus strand of CM061184.1, from coordinate 21,230,141 downwards.
AGACATGATTAAAAAAAAAACATAAGCAACAGGTGTTGGGTCATCGACCTCGCTTACATCATGGCGGGAAAAAATGCCGGCAAAAATTGTGTTAAGTAAGATTCGGTCGTTGATTTTGGACTAACAGTTTTTTGGGCGCTCATTGAGTTTTTAGTCGAAGTAATATAATGAAAAAATTGTCTGCACTACTTAAATTAGACTTTATGTTTGTTTATTGCCTGTTTCGGAGTATGTCATCATCATCATCATCATTATTAACCTGTCTGGGTCTAAAAGACCTACTTCAAGGATTTTCTCATGGTATAATTGGTTATAATTTCTTGAAACAAATGGTGTTAGACACTAAAGTTGCGTGACGGAAGCTACGATTAATCTTCAACTTTAGAAGTCATTGGACTTGACTTCATTTGATGCGAAAACTGACCTTCTCACATTTTCGTATTGCTCCTTTGAATATTGATAAAATCTGACCAGATTTGACACTGACGCTAAGTATAAAATGGCAATGGCAATAACTGGCTTTTTGGTCCAGTGGTCAGTGGCTGTGACTGCTATGTCGGAGGTCATGTGTTCGATTCCCACCCAAGGCAAATATTTGGGTAATGAGCACGATCATCTGTACTGGGTGTAATTTATCATGTATGACTAGCTGCTGCCGGCGGCTTCAGTTATAAAAAAAATATTCCAAAGGAACATACTCCCGGTATAAAAAGTGTCCCATGTGCTATTCCAAGACATGGTCTACCTGTATACGAAGTTTCATCAAAATCCAACCAGTAGTTTTAGCGAAAAAGAGTAACAAACATCCATACAAACTTAAGCCTTTATAATATTAGAAGAATTTACAGAACTACTAAAGTCATCATCTACCTAGCCTTTTCCCATTCCTATATTGGGGTCGGCTTCCAGTCAAGCCGGATTTGGCTGAATACCAGTATTTTACGAGGAGCGGCTGCCTACCAGACTTCCACAACCCATTAACTGGGGTAACACGGTACTTCATGGCAAGACTGGAGTCAGACTTACTGGCTTCTGAGTTCTGACTATCCGTAACGACTGCCAAAGATCTACAAATGACAGCCGTGACTTACCGCTTAACGTGCTATCCGAGGCACGGAGGAAACTCGTTATGTTGAGATGGTCACCCATCCACAGACCAACCTTGGCAAGCGTTGCTTAACTTTGAAGATCGATCTGTGCGGCTGTTATTATCTAGCCACGAGCTCCTTAGACCTAGTAAAGTACTAGCCAATAATTTACAAGATCCTATTAGTAAGGATAATTCTCAAGGTCCAGAAGATCCGTATTTCACAATCGCTCAAGAAATAACAGCTAACTAGAGCGAACAAGTAAAGGCCAGATATAAGAAGTATGTGTAATGGCGGATCCTCCAAGTTTATTGTACAAGTTTCACGACCAAGTTTTTTGGCAAACGGACATATATTTTGTTAGAATTATTTATGTGAATATCATTTTACTGAGCAATGCCATTTAAGACGTGGTTTACTGGCTATACATACCTACTATTATGTATTTCATGTTTTTTTAATTGTTGTTACCGGGGAGAGAGATTTGAAACCTTTTAGTACCGACAATTCAGAAAATATCATTGCTAAAAAGAAAAAAAAATTGTAGCTCATTAACGTCGTGATGGCCCAGTGGTTAAGGCACCCGTCTCTCACGCATGAGGTTGCAGGTTCGAAACTGGCCAAGTGAATATTTCAATTCATAGGTACGAGTACTTTTCTAAGTTTATCTAGGACATTACTAGCACTGGGTGTCAGTGCCTCGGAAAGCACGTAAAGCCGTTGTCCCGATTGTCATCTGGAGATCTTTGACAATTGTTATAGGTAGTGAAACGCTAGGAAGTTTGACCAACAGTCTATCGAAGGAGTATTGTGTTGAACAGTTACTGGGTTGTGGAGGTCTGATTAAGTCTGATAGACAATAACTCCATGTAAAATACTGGTATACAGCCGCATCCGGTCCGATTGGAGTCAACCCAACACAGTTGGGAAAAGGCTAGTAGTACGTACATAGGCGGACTTAACGCAACAGGGCATTATAACGTATTGTTCTACAATAAAATGCTCTCCTTATTTTCAAACTTCTTCAACTTTTTATCTACTGAATGGACAGCTTCCACATTTTAAGCAGCCATTATCCCACAGAGCTATTAGGCAATTTGTATCCATCTCGTCCTATCGGTTCGATCTTTGCACTATATGCCAAGGTACGTTATTTATCACCAATTTTGGACAAACAAACCAAAAGTTCGTGACAAATAAATTGTAAACGTGGATGCGTTTTGACTTCACAACATCGAAAGTTGTGTCACCTGTACGTAGGGTTGCCAACGTTTTTTAGAAGTTTTTTAATATTGGTGTTTTAGAATACGACTGCCAAACAATCTCGATGAAGCCGATGCTTTGTTTTACCGCCACTTTGCAATGTATGATCAAAGACTAAAATTCTTTGAGTAAAACACTGAAACGGCAGCTATGCTAAAAGTCAAGTTCTAAAAGTCATTTTCATGGCGACGAGCTCGTCGTCGAGACAGCCGTCGAATAGCGAACGAAAATGTATGATGAACTGTCATTGTCAATTGCAACTGTGAGTTGACAATGACAGTTCTTCATACATGCCATTTTAGAGAATAGCACCGCAGAATTTCATTAGATTTAATTTAAAATAAGAAGCATTTTAGCGTATCCTATTGCGTTCGTGAATTAAAAAGTCTGTAAAAAGGAGTACAATACAGTACGTCCGTTATAAGTTGGCGAGTGTGAAGTTAGGCTCTGCGAATTTTGGTGCTTGAAATATCGTACAAAAATAAAGGTTTTTAAAAAATTAATGGCAATAACTGTTTTTAACAGCAATAAGAACTGCAAATTGCATTAATTTTTTTAAATCTTCTGCAAATTGCATTAAGCGCCAAAATTCGCAGAGCCTAACTTCTCACTTGCCAACTTATAACGGACGTACTGTACTTTAAATAAGAGTACGGTTACATTATGTGACTTTTAATATAACAACCATTTTGTATAGTATGTAAAGACTTCTTATTTCAACCTTAGATTTATGTTATTTCGTCTCTTAATCCCATGTTTAGGGTGAATTAAGCGTACCATTTGTTTTTAGATTTTTCACAAATTATTCTGACATATTCGCTCTTATTATCAGATGCAGTCATTGAAGGAACTGTCACGAATCCCACATTAATTAGTACTTAATTCGTTGTCCTCGGCAAGTTGTCGCGTTGTCGCATTATCGCAGTACGCATGTCAGTCCAATGATTACCACAGGAAATGCTTCGTTAGTTCGATGCAAGACTTCTTGCTGATGTCACTATGGTTTTTTTGGAATATATTTCTTGTCGTTTTTTCCTCAATGATATTTTTTTTAGTTAGTAGGTACGTTCCTCGATACAGTTTTAGCATAATCATCGACTCATTGGACATAGGCCTCCCCCAAGCGTAGCCATCCGGTCCTGTGCGTCTCGTATCTATCTAATTCACGACTATCATCGAATAGACACACTTATTTGTTTTCATACTCGTATATAATCTTCTTAAAAACGTTAATAAGTAATGGAAAGTTTCATTGAAAGATTTTCTATATTCAGTGAGTCGGTCGGCGATCGCATAACTCTAACAAGATTAAAATTACTGTACATCACCTGTTAGATTAAACCAATTTGTCCTTTTTGTCTAAACCACTAAATAAAGTCGTAACATTTAACCAAAGTATCGAACCAAACCAATATCAAACCATAACTTTTATAAAATTAAAATTACTAAAATACCAATCAATTCCTTCAAGGTATAACCTAACCTACCCTAACCATATAATCGATTAAACTAATCCAGATGTCTATAATTCATCCTAAGCATTATACTATAGACACCAAATCATTCTCCTAAGCCCAGGATTTTAAAACAACCCATTACAAGAACCATTAACAAGTTAAATCCATTGATTTGAAAATTACAGCGTAACACAATATCGTTATGGATTTAAAAGTTCAAAGTGTCAAAGTACGGAATGATCTATTGTGCGGTGTTTGAAGAGATTTAACGACACCCCTCTTCAATGGGGTAGGAGATATAAATCTCTTTATCTGTATAAATATATACAAGGAGATACTGACTGAGTGATATATCAACGCACAGTTGAAACTACTGGGCATAGGAACGTGAAATTTTGCACGAGGTTTCCTTTTATGACATAGGCGAGCACTAAGAACTAAGAAGGGATTTGCGGAATTTTAAGGGGTAAATCGGGGATACAAAGTTTGTATAGAAAAGCTTACTTTTCCGTGATTGATTCAGATTCAGATATTTATTTGACATGATATAAGTTGGTACTTAAATTAGAGTTTGGGCTACATTCTACCTTACGGCATGCACAATTGCACATTTGTACAAAATAAGTTTGTTTAAAATATTAGTAGTAGTTCAAAATATAATAAAAAAATATTAAAATGATTACAAATTCAAAATTAACAACTATCATGTCATTTATGTAACACTCAATTAATCTAAATTTTTTGTAAATGTCTAAAATAGGTTAGAGTCCAATAGATACAAAGGTATTCTGCAGTTTCAATTCAGATGTTCTTGTTGCTTGGAATGCACCTGTGAATGTAAAAGTAACCGCTTTGAACTCGTTTTAATTTAAACTCGCAACGGCATCGATTTCATCCTTCCTTACCTTATCATTGAGGTCGACTCGGTTTTGCATTTTGGGAAGTATGCGTCGGGAATGCATAACCTAATTCCGTCAAGCCCGTTCCATCTTTAGACCATAAAACGTACGTCGATACACCACCAGAATATAGTGGACAACCCACCCATCAGCACAAAACAGTTTTGAGAACACGTCATTAATTGTGCGTTTACTGTCCGTGTCAAAATAGTTTTTTTTTTAATTGACATAAACTAGTGCTTGACTGCGAACCCACCTGATGGTAAGCAGTGATGCAATCGTTGATGGTGAGGCGCACTAACTTATTAGGAGCCCATGTGCTATAATCGGAGCCTGATCTTTAGATTGCGTTGACGTAGAGGTTTGGTTTTATCGCTACTTCAAGGGTTAGCAGGCCTGAGTTTTTTATATAAATTTCAGGTTAATACCATAACGCGTTCGTGAGAAAGAGGATTTTGACAGACGGACAACAAAGGGATCTTATAAGGTTTCCGTTATTGATACTACTGTATCCTATTCCTATCCACGGAACCCTAAAAAACTGTCATCGTTGCTCTTAAAATCATTCCACATATTCTGTTTTCTCCATCATCATTAATTGCTATAACTCTGTAAAGACGTAAATCAGTAACATTGCTACATAAATATCCGTCAAACGAACGCTTTAATGTATACTTAATATTATAAAGCGGAAGAGTTTGTTTGTTTGAACGCGCTAATCTCAGGATTTACTGGTCCGATCTGAAAAATTCTTTCACTGTTAGATAGCCCATTTATTCAGGAAGGTTATAGGCTATATAACATCACGCGAGGACTAATAGGAGCGGAGCAGTAACAAAAAATGCGGGTGAAACCGCGGGGTTCACCTAGTGTAGGCATAATAGTTATACTAACGTATGTTCGCGTCGTCACTCGCCGGCTCCCATAGCGGCGCACGCACTGGTATGCGCCTGCGCAGCCTTTAATGTTTTATTTGTTTTGGACTCTTCTGTGCGACATTCCGACCATTCCATTGCATTTAATGCTTTTTTTTTATTATTACGTTTGTTTGGCAAGACATGATAGAATTTTCTTTTCTGGTTGGTGCGATTTTCTTTTACAGAATGTTTTGGTCTTATTGTCATCTGGTTTTAAATAAAGTGAATTGAATTTAAATGTACACTAATATAATAAAGAGGTAAAGTTTGTTTTTTTGTCTGTATGAGGTAATCTGTGGAAGTATTGGTCCGATTGCTAAATTTTTTTCACCAATAGAAAGCTGCTGTATTCCCGAGTGACATAGGCTAGATTTTATATACGTGGGCGAAGCTGCGGGTTAAAGCTAGTGTTCAATATAAATTCTTTTTCATTAATCTGAAGGAGATAGCGGCACGACTTGGATGTCTTCCAAAAGAATTCGCAAGAAGTGGGTCAAAGCCGGAGATGAAGGAAAGAATGGTGAGAGGCCTTTGCCCAGCAGTGGGACAGTATAGGCTAGGTATAATAACAATAACATACACAAACACTACGCCCTTAAATTCTAAATAACAAATACCGTTTACAAGAGAGCACAATACTGCTGGTTTTTTTTTAAATTGTTATAAACTAGTGCTTGTCTGCGATCCCACCTGATGGTAAGCAGTGATGCAATCGTTGATGGTGAGGCGCATTAGTTTATTAAGAGCCTATTCATTCTAACCTTGAAGACCTTGCTTGCTTGTTTCAAAAGAAATTTCTCTCATTAAGTGTGAGATATCTTTTGAGGATTAGTTCTATCTAAGCTGGTTAAGATCGTAATAAAAGTCTATACACGCAAACGTGTCAACTAGCTAATTACTTAATTCACAAAGTACTGGAAGTATGCTTACTATTCAACTATAGATCTGTAAGCAATCCCATGTCTGGTTTTGTCATTTACGAGGGTTTGACGATGATGGCAAAACCGGGTCATAAATAAAATGTACCTACTTTCTTTTCAAGATTTGTGCATAGTACAGAGAAGATCCTCGATCTATCATCCATTCTACCCAGAATTTGTAACCTGGCACAGCGACACGAAGCCATGGCAGACCATCAAGGAGATAGCGGGATAACATAGATGTATTCTTTAAGAATTGGTAAGAAGAAGCGAAACAATCTGATGGTCAGGAGGAATGAAGGAACTCTTTTGCCCAGCAGTGAAACAAGTCTTGACACTAGTATTATAAAGGCGCAAGTTTGTCTTTATGTGTGTGTATAATGTTTGTTATTCTTTCACGTTGAAACAGCAATATTAATTTAGACGAAATTTGGTACACGGATAGACTATTTCCTGGAATAAAACATAGGATACCTTTATCCCAGGAGTATGTTCTCTTGGGATGATTTTCTGCTTCCACACGGGCAGCCGTTTATAAAAATAAATTTCTTTGGTCCTAAGTTCCTGACGGCTCTCCTAACAAAAGTCCTTCCAAACTCTGTATCGTCCAATAAATTGTGCGCCATATCGACACACATGCGATAACCGTTAGGTAATTTGGCGATACACCGAATCGCGAAGCCTTTCGGTATGCGGTGGCGAATGTTAATGTTTAATGAAACACAAGTATAAAGTGAAAGGTCTTCCATTGAATGGGCGACATCGACTTTATTCCAAGAACGTGGAATGCACATTCACTCGCGACCGGCATGTGTCAACTCAGATTTCTCGACAACTACGAAATCCGGGAGACGAATTTATAATTTGTACTTTATTTTTTGTACTTTTTTTCCTTTAACACTCTCCAGCATATGAAGTCGGACAAAAATTTGAAAATTTTGGATTTGCTAGTCGGGTCCTGGGTCATGAACACAAGTCAACCGAATTTTACGCAGATTTATAGGTATCAACAGCTCGGGAGGCGGGTTTTAGCATATAATACAGGGTGTCCGCCGGCAGATTTTACACTTTATAAAATAAAATAAGTTACCAGCATTTACAAAATCTAAATTATTTATTTGTTTTCTTACAAAAGGATAATGCGGTAATCACTTCTTAAAAATAACTCAACCCAAATTACGTCCTTCTAGTCGCAAACATTCCTGCAGTCGTTCCTTCATATTGGTGAAAATTCATTTGCAAAGTGCTGGACTGATAGCTTGAACTTCGCGGCGGATATTTTCTTGTAAGGCGTTTATTGTTGAAGGAGAATGAATATAAACGCGAGACTTGAGATAGCCCTAGAGGAAAAAGTCGCACGGGGTCAGATCTGGAGATCTAGGGGGCCAGGCTACGTCGCCGAATCGACTTATTAACTTTCCAGGAAAAAGTTCTCTCACTTTAATTATTGACTCCCGGACGGTGCGTGCTGTGGCCCCATCCTGCTGAAAGTGAGTTCTGTTATTGTAAGCAACGTAACGATGCAGCTCGGGTCTAAAAAAAATATCTCGAAAATCTATTCGGACCGGTACCACGCTCCGAATAGATTTGCGAGGATTTCGCAAAATTTCACTTCTCACAAGCTCTGTTTTCAGGCGTAGTTACAGACGTTGAAGGTTCAGGCCGAGGCTCGTTTATGGCTGATCTAGTTTCTCTGAACTTCTTGACCCACACCCATATCAGTTGATTCGACGGACCATCCTTTAATCGGCGGATTTCGAAGTTTCTTTAAAAGAACGTCTCGCTACATTGGTCGAATTCTTGTTTGCAAAATAGGCCTCGACAGTGAAAGCCTGGTGCGCTCCCGTCCACTGACTTATGGCTATTAAATAATCCGCAACACTCCCGCGTCGAACGATACCCCGCACCCCCCGCCACCACCTTGTTGCACGCTGTGAGCTTGATGCAAAGTGTAAAATCTGCCGGCGGACACCCTGTATAATACACTAAGTATTACGAGAGGGAGTGTCAAATTGTAACTGACTGAAACTTACAGTCTTAGCAGGTGTCGGCCTTAACCAGCCAGTTGGGGCTGTGAACTGTAGGGTACTGTGCCTATGAATCAAGAATGCCGCAGCCCTTCCCGACTACCAACCACCCATGGCAGACGCGGGTCTGTGGACGTCGAGCAATGGGTCGTCGAGCATCGACATCGCGTAGTGGTACATGTGCTCCGCAAAGAGATGTTAGCAAACCGTAAGGGCCCAGCAGGACCGATGCCCTGATGATTTTCAGAAAAGGAAGCCCATAGCCTTAGATCGCAAAGGGCAACTGAAAGGCACAGGTGTGGTATTATATAGTAAAAGTCTGACACGCCCCTTAGAGATTGGATGATTCCTCACCCTGCTTTTTCTAGATCCAAAATCAAACAACAGCTGTTAGACCAAAGTGGCGGTTATTACCATAGTAATGACTATTCTAATTACCGCGGACTTTACTCGCGTTTTTTCATAGCTAAACATAATTAATGTAAACAATACTCAATGGTTCTTGGAAACGAACAAAAAACAAAAACCGCGGTCATCGGCACCTAGCCTACCCAGTTAGGTAAAAAAAAAACATCTTATTAATAGTGTGACATTTTACGAGTAAATCCTTATTACTAATACCATAAGGTTGAGTTTCCTTTAATTTTTTTGTTAAGAAATGTCAGTTTGACACACACGGAGTGTCAAGCCGGGAGATAATTGATGAGCTATCGTTCTGTCAAGCACCTGACGGTTGTGTCGTGATGATAGAAATGTTACCCGTTGTCTTGTATCACGCTTATATTAGACAAGTATTAGAATTATTAGTTTTTTGTTCTATGAAGTCATATGGATCGGAATTAAACTGTTTTTTTTGGGTAGGAATCTTTTTAGTTCGGTTGCCTTATCCATGTTTCGCATCAGTTTGAGAGGTATCTATTAAGTTAATTTAATATGTAAGTTGTCACCATAAACTAATGATGTTATATTTTTAATAAATTAGGCTTCGATTCTAGTCTTTTGACAACCGTAATTAGAGACATAATATAAAGACAATAAGTGTGCGGACGCCGGTTACCGCTCGGGGCTCAACAGACTAGCTACATTAGAATAGAATACACTTTATTATACACTAAAATAGTATCAATTTTACAGAATCTAAAATCAATGAGTACAATTATGGCGGTCTTATCTTTATTAGCCTCTTTGTGATCTGGTAGTGTTAAAATAAACCTACTTTTCTGAAAAATTCTAATTCAATTTGTTGTCAAAGCCCAAACCCTAATAGTATCAGTACCAAATTAAGTTGCTAAAGATAATTTTCATCGGTTGACAAAAGTCCACTGCTAAACAGAATTTTCCCTTCAAGTCGTTATAGCTAAAAAGAAGACCGATGAACGAAAAGGTAATAGCCTCGACTTTCTGAGTCGTATGTCGCGGGTTCAAACCCCGGTAGAAGGTTCTACTACTCCCATAACGCTCAAGGAAAACATCGTGAGGAAACCGCCATGTCCTAGAACCAAACATTCGAAAACATGTGACATCCAAATTTAAATTCAATATTTTCATTTCACATAGGCCTACATGGACACTTATAAAATGTCAGAAGCTAGCGCACCAGCAATCTGCACTGGGCCTTCGTAATGGATTAAGGCCCATTCCCCCAAAAAAATCATCTGTGCTACTGTCTAGCTCACCCTTCATGAGATACCCGGTGAAAACAGACGGAAACGGAATCCTAAAAACTACTGCATCAATTTTTTCCTCTTAGATTTTATCTACAGTTCAGCCTAGTTTTTTTTCTAGCCCAGCTGTGTCTACCTTTCTAAAGTCTATAATATCGGGGACACGTCATCATTAGCTATCACATAGGCCGATGAGTGGACCGTGTTGAGACCGATTCAATTAATGATAAATTAGATACAGTTAGATACGAGCTATGGGGAAAGGATCTAAGAAATTAAGACACACTGGTCTTGTAGCAGTGTTTAGTAATTTTTTATCTTGGTACATCACGGAGCTGCCAAGTAATAATTTGCGAGGGAAGTATATTATGCTTGAAAACTGAGGGATTTTTCGGAAGAGTGACAGCGGCCCTAGAACGTAAAGAGCAACTTAAGAAACATGGCTAGTTTTTGTCAGCAAAAGTTGGACAGTGACACTCTCGAATCTCGTTCCACCCAAAACGGGAGAAGTTATTTGATGCTAATATCTTATTGTGAAGGATCCATTTTTTTGCTCCCATTTTATTTTAATACGGTTGGAAATCATCTAATGACTTCTCCCACTCCATGGCGGAGCGAGAGAGCGAATTGGACATTTACTGACTAACAGCACACCTATGTCCCTTCTTTGCCCTTTGGATTCCAAGAACATTGCTTTTCCTTTCGGAAGTAAACCCATAGCCCCAGCAGGCATTGACCCTCTTGGGCCTCAACAATTTCCGTTCCCATAGCTTCTGGATTTCCCACATTCCTGACTACAGAACCATAAAAAAACACGCAAGGAGATCGTATCCACGATGTAACAATATTAGTAACTAATCCACGTCCATGTTTCATTCGACGCATAATTAAAATTCACAGATCTGATCATCCAACAAGACATTTTATATTCTAACAGGCTAAGCCTTTCGGCCATACACCTAATTTTTTGTCTAGATTTTTTATCGTAAGATCTAGAACTTTAGCCGTGTATAACAACCGTATATTGATCAAATGTTTAGACGTGAGGCTAAGCGAATGATTTTTTAATTGGTCATGACAAGTTAAATTTTGAAGAAGTAAAAAATCTTTTTTGTGTGATGAAATTCTAAGGAGGTTTATAATGGAATAATAATGATATGATAACTGTTATGTTTTTGTGGTCTGTGGTTGGCGATTGAATGCGTAGTTTGATCTAGAATGTTACTTGTAAACTAACAGTAGGTTTGGGTTGAGTGATGGCTTCTTAGGTCAATTTGAAAGGTCACAACTTCATATTTTACTTTTCCAAGAAGTGTTTCGTTTTCTAGTTACTTAGCGTAACTGTAGAGGCCCAGAGCAAAACAGAAAGGGTTCAGTAAAGCCGATGCCTGCTAGGGCTGTGAGAATATTCGAAAGAGTGGTGTGATTCTTTATACAGAAGCAGATAAATATTTCATAGGTTTAAGTTAAAATACCAAAGAAATATCCCTTGATATTATAATATTTAACACACTAGACAATGCATATCCGTATACAAAAAAAACAAAATACTTTAAGCAAGCGTGCTCCATCATCGAACATGCTTTCCATCAGGTTAGATAGAGGTCAAACGCGAGCTTATCAAGGGTAAAAAGAGCTAACTAAATACCAAATAATATAATCTCAGATACGTCTATTTTCAGTCTAAAATGATACTTATCTCATTCCCCAACTTTCACAGTCATAAAACTTTTCAGACAACATGTATAATACCCGGCAAATATGTTGGCAAGTTTCGCGCATGGTGCACAAAACAGCCAATGAGCGAACAGGACGTAATGCAGTGCGGAGGCAAAAGTCGTCTAACGCACCAATCATAAACTACTATTATAATGCTGCACCAATCGCGCGCCGGATCGGCGCTACCTCGTACCCCGCGTCCCGCTTGACCACCAAATAGACCTAAAAAACGATTTCTGCGCATTGCCAAGTTATCTGCCGCTGGTTATAACATGAATACTTTTCGCGCACAACACGAAATCCTAAACACTGAACGTTCAATTTCATCGTTGAAATCTAGATTTCTCAAGACATCTGCTACAATAATGTACTATTAATAAATCCACGTTTAAACTACTATTAATAATGTGCTAATCTCAGTTATTAATGAACTCAGCGGGGTAAAGACTACCCACTCATTGAACAGTTACTGTTGCCAACTGAAATTCGGTATCTTCGTTCTAATTTTGCCAGTTTGAGGAATACGAATCTCATAGTTGAGACATAGTCCGACCCATTCAGAGTGTTAATTGTAATAAGTGTTAATTAATCGACATTAGCGCTGTGCGTGTGGTGTAAGTATTATATTAAAAGATTTGTCTTTGTGTGCTAGTTTCCATTGTACTATTGGATACGTCGGAATTTTAGCGGACGGTTTTTATTTATTTATTTAAACTTCATGTACAGAGGTTGTACATAGGCGGACTTAATGCATCAAGGCATTCTCTACCAGTCAACCTTATGGTTAAAAAGACAACACTGTGGTAGGTCTGCACAATAAGTAAATAAGCGATAATTCAAATAGAGGTTTTATCGATAAAGTTTGTATATAATTATAAAATAAATGTTTTTCTTGTACATTGTGTCGATGGATTTTCATCTGCAGGTCATGCAAAATATAGGTGATTAAAAGAGTGGTAAATATACATATGGATGAATGGAAAAGCAGTAGGAGGTCAGATGCAGGAAAAAACCAGTAGATAATCATGTAGTTTCTTGCCAGTTCTTCTCCATACGAAACGACTACTTTAAATTATGGGTACTTTTTTTTAATGGAAAGAAAACGAGTAGCGCCGACTTCGAGTTACATAGTAAGGAAAATTATGATGATTTTGACAGTTTATTGTGCATAAAGCTATAAATAAATAAATATAGCGAAATCTATGTAACCAGATAGAACCACATTCCTCTAAATTGGTGAGTTAAGTGAAACAGAAACCTCTGTTGAATAAGCAGGATCTCCCGACCAAACGGGTGTTGTCTCTGGTACGGGCAACTGACGGATAGTTGATTTGGGACTGTTATATATTCTAATAGTGCGGAAAACTCTAATACTGCGATGCAGAATAGTCTTTATGTTGCGAAATATTGGTCGATACAATAGTATTTGTTTTAAACTTGACATTTGTGTTTCGAAAACCTTTGATGTGAATGACATTGGTTAAAAATTACAGCCTAAATTTTACTAAGATTGTACCCACACAAGTAGACATCACCAACCTTGCTGATTCTCTAAACTCTTTCGACATAATGAGATTATATAATACGAACGGACACGTGACTTCAAGCAGAAATATTTCACAGAAAAGAGTGACCAGACAACGGTGGAAGAAAGCGCGCGTCCGTCAACTGTATCTAAGGCCTACTGTCCAAGGACTCGTAGCTTCATAGATGCGTATTCGTTATTATACGCACCTTTGTGAAGCTTTACATACAAAACTTAGAAACTCCGTCGCAGACACTATACGACGCTGCCGTTCCGACGACAGTCTCGTAGAGCAAGAAGCTACCCGTCCGTGAAATTCCCGTATCGTATAGAACAGTGGAGCCGCGTCAATTGGCGGAAGCAAGCACATGCCGGCGCAACATGTGACAATGTAGCAGGTGGCTGCCATCTTGTCTATAACCGCCTGTCAACCAGTGGGTCCACTGCCTAAAATAGGCTTAAACAACGAAAATTTTCCTAGATGTTAGTCTTGTAGCCTAGTTTCTTTTTAGATGCATCTGTTTCCTTTCTTAAAGTGGATTGACTATGTTTTTGTTAGTAAAATATCGACAGGGTTTATTTTTTACTTGGGAAATTACAACAATGACTTCTGCTCTTGGGCGGTGTGGGAGGACGTGTCAGACTTTTACTGACTAAAACCCACTCCGTTGTTCCCTTTTTGCCTGTTTTCCGGGGGTTTCATTTTCATGTGTGCTCACAGAAGATTTCGTTTAGTAGTCATTTATTGTGGAGGTCTGGTAGGCAGCCGCTCTTCGTAAAATACTGGTATTCAGCTAAATCCGGCTTGACTGGAAGCCGACCCCAATATAGTTGGGAAAAGGCTAGGCAGATGATAAGTCATTTATTAAGGTTTTCTATACCTAATATTGAGATGCTGAAGCTAGTGTTTTGTTCCATTGTTCTGTATAAGCATAGCAAAATCAGCTTTATAATGTCATTACTGCTGGGATTTAGACGACCTCTCTATGAAAGGAAATGGATCGTAATATAATAGAATGGAATAAACTTTATGGTACACCAAAATAGTAATAGAAACTTCAATTTAATGATCCACGAGGATCCAGTGCGGGTTGGTCGATCTCCTAATTTTGTCTTCGAATTATTAGTTTTAGGACATGCTGGTTTTTTCAAGATGTTTTCCTTTACTGTTTTGAGAGCAGCAGTGAGGAAATAAAATACACAAAGTACAGAGTCTGGGTTTGGACCCCGCGACGTACAAATCGTACATGGGCCGATACCACTTTTTACACACTTAAAAAAGTGGTATCGGCAAACATCCAATGACGTCTCCCAGCTCTAGGAAAGAGCGGGAGGCCATGTTGGACTTTTATGGACTAAACCCACTCCTTTATTCCTTCTTTGCGTTTTAGGACCCTGGGTTTTTCTTTCAGAAGCGAACCTCTGGTACCGGTAGGCTTCGATTTTGCCGACGTCTTCTTGAGGCGTGCATGTGACACTACACACCATCAACGAGTTGGGCTCGGTTAAGTTACCAGTCAGGCCGGTACCACTGGGCCATTACTACTCTCCTTTATAATTAAAATTTTTAACAAAATTGTAAATTAATTTATTGATCGATGTATTAATAGAATGAGGACTTTTATGGCTAAACATCAATGTATTTTAATCAATGACGTTGAAATTTAAATTAGTAACTCAATTGACAGAGTATGAGTTAATAATATAACCGTCGCCGGGCCTTTGAACATCAGGCTAAGCGTTATTTATATAGCAGTTAACTTAGCAAGTCCTTTGCATGAATGAATTCCCCACAGCGAATTTAAATTCGTCCTTATCGTTGTATTTGCATAAAAATGCACTTAATTTTGACATAAGTAATGTTTTAGGATTAAATAGAAACAAAACTGCTGCTTAATTGAACTTCGATAAGTAGCTTCACGTATTTTTTGCTTACATTAAAAATGTTTGTTGTTACTAACAGATACCGTGGCCACGTTACTTTGTTATTTATTTACTTCATTTAATTAAATTAGCCTGTAATTGGTTTGCCTTCTGGCAGCCAAGAAAAAAAGAAGTTTGCAAAACATTTTTTGAATTACGAAGCTCTGTTATTTATGGGTTCTTAAATTAAAATAATTCGTTTTTCTTGCTAATCATAAACAGCCAGTTTTGAATAAAGAACGTCGACCTACCTCTACATCGTGGTCACAGTCTATGGTTCTGGGGTAAACATCTATTACTGGGCTATGTAAATAGGTAATTAAGTTAGTAAAATCAGTGATGGATGGAAATGGGGATAGTTGTAGACAAGTTTCTGGACTACGAGTGTAGATAACAAAGAATCTATAAAACCAATCTAGTAAAAGACAGTAATAAAATCGACTACTAAAATAATAATTGCAACCTGCTGTTGCCCGCGACTTCATTCGCGTCAGACTTATTAAACAATATTTGAATAAGATTTGTTTTTGCACGGTACCCTAATTCTTTTTTCAAAATAAAAGTTAGTTAAAATTACTTTTTCACCTCAGCACCTCAAACAAGTATGTTTTGCAGTTTAAAGACAGTGAGCAAAATTCGATTTTGCTGCGAGCGTGAGACAAAGTAACTTTTTAATTATTTTTTTTAAATGCCGAGTCAGTGCTGGGTCTACTCACAACATTCGAAAGATTTGAACTTCACTTTGTTCTGTCACTTTCACTTCGATACGAAAAGAGCGAGAGATAGAAACAAGTCGATTCAAAGTTCGATTTTCAAATTCCATATATAATAGGCTCAAAAAAGAAACCAACAATAAAACGTTCGGAAACACGTCACCTATAAAATTTCAAATCAAGGTTTAAATGTAATTATTATAGTTTTCTCTTAATAATCGAATTATATTTTTTTATGATCAAATAAAGAGATGTTGAATTAAAAAATACGAAGTTTATCATGTATCTACATAATTATTTAAAGTTTTAACAATCTTTATTGTGACAGAATAATTTAGTAATAGTGCAATTTCCGAACGCATCTTTAAAAAATAGCGGGCTTTAATTTTTTATAGTTTTCTTCTTCTGTTCGCTGTTGCAAAACTGCAATAATTTTACTTTTAACTTTTAATTTTTACAAATATACATCTGTCTTCATCTGTCCAGCCTTTTCCCAACTATATTGGGGTCGGCTTCCAGTCAAGCCGGATTTAGCTGAATACCAGTATTTTACGAAGAGCGGCTTCCCACCAGACCTCCACAACCCATTACCTGGGGTAACACGGTACTTCATGGCAAGACTGGAGTCAGATTTACTGGCTTCTGACTATCCGTAACGACTGCCAAAGTTTTCCAAATGACAGCCGGGACCAACGGCTTAACGTGCTTTCCGAGGCACGGAGGAAACTCGTTATGTTAAGATGGTCACCCATCCACAGACCAACCTAGGCAAGCTTTGCTTAACCTTGAAGATCGACCTGTGCGGCTGTTATTATCTAGCCACGAGCTCCTAAAAATATACATGTGGTTTAAATATTACCAAGTTGTATTTTTTATTACCTTTACATTATTTGTTCTCGCTGCTGAAGTGAAAAGTTGTATGTGCTACACGAGACCAAAGTTATTTACATCTCGTGTCTTTGAATCCCTCGCTGCACTCAGGATTCTAACCTAGAATCACTCGCTACGCTCGTGATTCAAATATAGAATCCTTCGCTTACTCGGGATTCAAAATCAACACTCGCGGCAAAAACCAACTTTGCTCTCTTGTTGCACAAATAACTATTTCCACTTCAATGAAAGTACCTTCAAAAATCGGACCAGACATTTGGGAAAGTAGCCGGAACAAACTTATCAAACAAATATATAAAAATTAAAAAAAGTTATTGGTATAGGTATCGAATATAAGTATTTTCATATGCAATTACAAACAAATATTAATTTAAAACATACATATTTATATGTATGTATAGATGTAGGGGCACGGTGGATTATTATTACCACTCCCTCTCCTAGAGAGCAGGTCTGAGTCACAGCAGTGGGAACATTATAAGGTTGATGCTATAGATGTAGGTATAAATAACTAGATGATCCCAGTCAATTCGTTATATTCGTATAAATTCGTTAAATCAAACGCCACAGTCTAACAACGAACCAGAGACAATACATAACGCCTAAGTGACCGTAGACTATAGAGTTAACATACCGTGCGCTTATTACCGATGCCATGATCCGACGCACGTGAAATCGATGTATCGGACGTAAAGGTTTTATTGCCAACACTAGTTTTGTAGCCGGGCTTTGCTTGGTTTGATAAACAAAACAACGAAAACATACGAAAGGCCTCGCTTGATAGAGTTAAGGACCCATTCTGAACTATCGAGCGAGACCGAGTAAGATTCACTGTGTCCACTGTATTCATTGCTTGGAAGCAGCTTATCAGTGACTCCATCACAGTTCTTCAAGATGGGCAGAAGAGTGACCTTTTACAATGACCTGCCAAGTCAGGCAAGTTGGCAGGTCATTGTAAAAGGTCGAATCAGAGGGAGACAAGGCAAACGCAGAGTGGATTGGCCCCATCCTAGGATCATCGGGTCGAAGACAGCGCGTTAGTTGTTTCACGTGTCAGTCAAGAGATGTCAATATTTGACGTAATTGACAGGTCCAGATAGGGCCCACAACATCCAGGGCTGTCGATTGTTCGTAGTAATTACCGTAATCAACAATAAATGGTAATTGAAGGAACACTGTGAGTTTTAATTAGTAAGAGTCTGACTCTTCGTCCCGTTTCACCCAGAAGTCATTTGATGGTATTTAACGTAAAGATAAATAAATAAATAAAATAACTAAATTATAGCTGTTTGAAGCAAAAAGAGACAGATATATACCTACCTCTCAAAATGAGCATTTCTTTGAAGTTGATTTAATGTAAGAGAACTCCAATATGTACAAACTCATAATTCTGTGGAAACAGGAAAGAAAACACGGAAATTGGCAAAATGGTTCTTGGAAAAAGAACAGTAAAACTGACGGAAAAAAACAACAGATTGAAATATGGATTACTTTTAAAGGTCAGGCAAATATCAGACTCCTGTTTACATAAAATGATGAACATTTTATATATGTAAAATGGAGTCTGAAATTCCAGTCTTGCCATGAAGTACCGTGTTACCCCAGTTAATGGGTTGTGGAGGTCTGGTAGGCAGCCGCTCCTCGTAAAAACTGGTATTCAGCTAAGTCCGGCTTGACTGGAAGCTGACTCCAATATAGTTAAGAAAAAGGCTAAGTAGAAGGAGTCTGAAATTCTCACGATAAGGACGTGGGTCTTACATTCATCGAATTCCCGCTACCCCCACTGATCCACCTTTTGGAGATCTTCCAACACTTCATATAAGTGGTCGTCACTCCAGAACCTTACGGCTCCATCAACCATCAGTTCTGCAAGCAACTGCCTTAACAACTGCCACTTAAGTTTAACAGTTCATTTTTTTTTATTCTTTATTTATTTCGAGGCTTTTACCTTACAAAGGTACGTCAGCTTCATCGTAACAGTTAATTTTCTTTCTAAACTAGTGTTTGACTAGGATCCCGCCTGATGGTAAGTAGTGATACAATCGTTGATGGTGAAGCGCACTAGTTTATTAAGAGCCTATTCACTCTAGCTTTCAAGGCACCGTCTTCGAACTACATCGGCAAAACTTTACTATCTTCAGATTATTTATTTATTTATTTATTCATAGACAGTGCTGATACATGAAGTTATTATGTTAGAGTGCGTCTAATGAAAGCGCGACCTGGAGTTTTTTTTTTAAATTTAATTGGCAACATTATTCAGCCGTAATTGTAGGAAATAAAAAAAGTGTCAAGATATGATTCTCCTACTAGTTAGTAATACCACATAAAATTTTTTTGGATTTAACTTCCTTTTTCTCAGGTCGCGCTTTTATTAGACGGACTATAGTAAAACCTTATTCACATCAAAACACAGCCAAACGTACTAAATATGAACATAGCTACGGCATTATGATATAACATATGGAATATCGGAGAGAATCGATTAATTGTCGTAGAGACGTACTCGTCACGGTATCGATTTAATAGTTGCCGACAACATCGGCCCGGTTCACTACCGTGGCCATCAGGTGCTTGGGACCAGGAACTGGTTCTTGGTGTTGAGTTTTTAGGAAAACAAAAGATTGTTGGTACTCGTACCTATGTTTTTACCAAAATGAGAGGATTGTTTTGGCAGATAGATTAATATTGTTGGAGGCCCGTGGTACATTGATTGTCCGGGGCCACAAAAAAGTTTGTGATTTAATTTTAATAAATTTTGGGTGGGTCCGTTTCATAGGGCATGTGCATTTTGCCAGCCTTGCCACCTTATAATTTCATCACTGGAGTTAAACAATCCAAATCAAAAGCATTTATTACAAATACGCTATTTACAGGCAATTTTAATTGTCAAGAAGTCAGTTTGTCAAAAAAATGATGCCAGTTAATTGTATATTCTGAAGATAATAAAGATGGAGAAGAATGTGCAAGAAACTCCATGGGTCCGTTCACAAACATGTAAATTCACATACGTAAGACACCCAGACCCGGAACTCTTATCTACAGTGGGTGGCCAAATTATTAGGGACAGTACCTGAATTCCATATATTAGTATCAACTTTGATTGCATTTTGCAGCCAAATGGTTGGTTGTAGGTCCGGCTAATATTTTTTATTTGAAGATTTTATTGATTGAGTTAATAAAAACATAAAGTTTTGCACATGCGTTGTTTTGCCCGCATGGATGTTGATAAACTTCGCCAGGATGCGTCAAAACTAGACTGGGACCACCTTGCAACAGCAACATCTGTTGACGATAAGCTCTGCGTCTTTAATCGGACCGTCCTTGCGCTTTACGACAAGCACGCTCCTGTCAAGAGGGTTAAGCTTAAACGGCCACCCGCCCCTTGGATGACGACAGATGTCCGTTTGGCGATGAGGCGCAGGGATCGGGCCTTTCGTAAGTTTAAAAAAGACCGCAGTGCTGAAAATAGGGCTCTCTTCAAAGCTGCAAGAAATCGGTGTAATCAGGTGATACGCAACGCTAAACGCCGCCATATTCTAGAAAACATATCTTCTTCTTCTCCTGCTGATATCTGGAAATTCCTCGGAACTCTCGGTATCGGTAAACCACGGCATGTGGACTTCCCTAAAACAATCGCCCTGGATGATATCAACCGTCACTTCACAACCTCCTGTCATTTGGATTCCCAAATGTTGTCACAGACGGTTGATTTCATTTCTCGGCTACCAGGACCTATCATTGATCCATTCCAGTTCTCTCCAGTTACCTTAGATGAAATTAAAAAGATCATCCTGTCCGTTAAATCTAAGGCTGTGGGCCATGACGACATCAGTCGTTATATGATTTCCTTGATCCTCGACTTTCTTCTTCCCCCGATTACCCACATCATTAATTTTTCCCTTTGCTCAGGACAATTTCCATCCCTATGGCGTATGGCCTACGTACGTCCACTTCCTAAAATCTCTAACCCTTCCCTACCTAACCATTTTCGTCCAATTTCTATTCTTCCTTTCCTGTCCAAAGTGCTTGAGGCCTGCGTCCATAAGCAGTTTTCAGGATTTGTTCACCGTAACAACCTTGTTAGCTCATTTCAATCTGGATTCAGACCTGGCCATAGCACTGCCTCAGCTCTCCTCAAAGTGACTGGTGACATTAGAGAAGCTATGGAGGATACCAAGGTCACTATCTTGGTTCTAATTGATTTCTCAAATGCCTTTAATGCTGTCAGTCACGATATTCTTCTATCCATCCTTTCCCATCTTATGGTTTCGTCTGAGGCGTTGGAATGGTTCTCTTCTTATCTTCGGGGACGCCAGCAGTCAGTTCGCGTTGACGAGAATTCGTCGAGTTGGCGTGTTCTGGATTCTGGTGTTCCACAAGGCGGTATTCTTTCCCCCTTACTATTCTCCATTTTCATAAATTTTATAACTCTCTGTCTTCGGTGTTCGTATCATCTTTATGCCGATGATCTTCAATTATATACAGCTACACGGGTGGAAGGTTTGTCGGACGCTATAGAGGATGTAAATCGGGATTTGGACGCTATCAAGGATTGGTCTGATAGATTTGGGGTATCTGTAAACCCCTCAAAGTGTCAGGCTATCATCATCGGTAGCTCGCGCATGATGGGTAAAGTGGTAGTTAACTCCCTTCCTCCAATTATTTTTAATGGTGCCGTCATCCCCATCTGTCCTAGCGTAAAAGATCTCGGTTTGCATCTAGACTCGACGCTTGGCTGGCAAAGTCAGGTTTCCAGTGTTTGCCAAAGAGTCAACGGGACTCTGCGGTGTCTGTATCGTCTGAGGAACTTTTTGCCCGTGAGGACGAAGACTATGCTTGTGCAAACTTTAATTTTCCCAATAATCGACTATGGTGACGTGTGCTACTTTGATCTTAACGCGGTGTTGCTGGATAAACTTGACAGGCTACTCAATAACTGCATCCGGTTCATATTTAACTTAAGAAAATATGACCATATTTCGAGTTTTAGAACTGAGCTCAAATGGATGCCCATTCGCCAGAGAAGAAGTTTGCGCGCATTGACTACTCTTTTCTCTCTACTCAACTCTCCCAACCCTCCTTCTTATCTTATATCAAACTTTCAGTATCTATGTTCTTCTCATTCTAAAAATCTGCGCTCTTCTAACAATCTTTTACTTCTTTGTCCTTCCCATACTTCTGACTTTGTTCATTCTTCCTTTCATATACAGTCCATACTTCTGTGGAATGCGCTTCCTCTCGACATCAGGTCGGCTACCGGTCGGTATGCATTTAAGCGGAGATTAAGGAGTTATTTTCTTCACAAATAGCGGAGTCGTCTCGAAACCCCTTTCTTTTACTTTATATATATATACATATATATGTAGGTATATGTTATATTAATATTTGTGTATGTTTATTTTACCTATATTTAGTTTTTTTATCGTAATAGGTTTTTTTTTAATGCACCTACCATGCTTTCTCTTCACCACCCTTGGTTGACTGGTAGAGAATGCCCAAGGCATTAAGTCCGCCTTTGTACCATTATGTGCAAGATGTTTAAATAAATAAATAAATAAATAAAATTTGAAATCAAATTCTTTTATATATTTTTGAAAAAAAAAGATACTTAATACGATGATTTCGAAAAAAGTCAACAAAGTTATTAATCTCACTTTTTAAGCTAACCAACGGATTTATATAAGATTTTTTTATTTGGTATTATTACTGGCATCAGTATTATTATTTTTGATATAAAGCAACATTGTGAGATCGCGCCATGTTTTTTAAGTGACATTTTTTAACATTGTTGATTTTTTTCAACATTTGGTGAATATTTGGATCCTCTTGCCGGTGAAAAAAATAACACTAGCTGATTGTAGCCCTCATTAAAGAGTGGCCATTATACCAGAAACCTGCTACAGAAAGCCAGAACTTGCAAAGAGAGCATACCACGATAAATGGATGCTATCACAAAATACTAGCAATATTCATCCATCTTATTACGTATCTTTTTTTTTAAAAAATATATAAATAATTTTGACTTCAAATTTGATGTTTTATTATCTCAATCAATCAAGTCTATAAATAAAAAATATTTGCCGAACCTACAACCAACCATTTACCTGCAAAATGCAATTAAAGTTGATAATAATATAAGAAATCTAGGTACTGTCCCTAATAATATGGCCACCCATGGTATATATCAAACAAATATTTGTTCCGAGCGGAAATTGAACCCGCGTCACGCAGCGCTACAGTCAATCGCTCAACCATTGTGCTAACCGTGCCTAAAATATTGGAACATATTTAATTTTATTCTATGCTCAATTCGTCACAAATCCAATTGTTCACTAAATCTTACGTTTAATTTGCGTTTGAAAGAGTGGCTGTAGTCAATCGTCACGTGACACAAGTGGGTTTTAGTCAGTACAAGTCTGATAGACCATCTCTTTCTACCCTAGACAGGTATGAATGACTTTCATTACATGATTTCCCACTATCTCACCCGATGGTAACAAAAACGTGGCCGACGAAGGAGTCCGCTTGCCTATTAGTAACCTATTTACTCTTGACTTAAAGACTATCAGGAAACACGTCAGCAGGGAATTTCGCTCCTTAGCTGGACGCATAATGAATGTGTTTCCAAAATTTGATTTGAAGATTGATCATAATTATGGACACACAATTTTGTCTGCATCTTGTTGCTTCTGCATCAAAGAAATCTGTAGAATTCATAGTTAATCACCACATTTCCTATTTCAAAAAACATGCAAAACCGTTGCTCTACAACTCCGCACACAAAAAAAATGACTAACTCACAACATACTTGTTGGTCATTATCACTATTAAGGACCTCCAAGACGATGCTCGTGCGATTGCGCACTGGTGTTTCTGACCTATCACGTCATGCACACCTCATTACCATACTCCTACATGGTTATTGTGCCAATTATTACTGAATATTTAATCGGAGACTAGTACTATTTCTATCGGTAATATTAAAACTAGCTACTAGTAGTGATGGAAGATGTACGTCCGGTGGTTCGACAGTCAGGCCTGCTGCCACCTTTGAAACCACCTTGACGACAGGTTAATATTTTTACCATGATATAAGTTATTTAGGTAAAATCGGACGTGGTAGAAAAAATGATGGCTAATTAGCATAGCATCAGCCTTGCAATGTTCCCACTGCTGCGACTCAGACCTCCTCTCTGGGATAGGGAATGGGCCGTAATCCACCACGCGGGGAAGTAACTATTTAGTAATCTGTGACGCGGGTCCAGTGCGGGTTGGTGGATATCGCATGTTTTCGATCTTTTGTTACTAGGACATGCCGAATGGCTGATTAGTGCGTAATAATTATTGTATTAGGAGCAGATCTGAGTGGAACTAATGAAGCCACGTATTGTCTAGACACTTGAAACACAAAACTACACCAAAATTTACATCACAATATCCAATAGGAATCAATTTGCGAATAATTAAAACGGCCACTGAACTTCACGCGTTGAAATACCAAAAACCCCAAACGTTTCTTTGTTAACCGGTTCGATTCTGATTATGCCATCTGTTCTATACAATAGGCTTCAATACGTACAGATTAAACGTCTCCTTTGAAATAAAATATATGTATTTACTTACAAAAGAAACAGCTGTTTAATTGACCGTTAATCAACAACTTTACAAAAATATCAAGTTACTTTAGCGATCCCGTGTCGTACCGTAAACGAACCGGAATCCTTGGTTTTTTCCTTAAAAGGAGAGACAAAATAATTATGAATCGATTAATTTAACTACAGTTAAATTGATGAAGTCGTCTATAAATCTCCCGTTTAATTTTAACCTGCGTTTAACAGCAGGTTTACGTTGCTGACATGACAAAGGTGGGCTCTGGTATGATAGGTCATTGTTCCCAGGGTTTGCAGAAAAATGTGCAAAGAGTAATTATGTATTGTCAAAAATATGATTATGCCTAAAATCATGTAGCTTCTCTGAGAAAGATATGTATAGTCAAGGGCTATGACAAAGCATTGGTAGAGTGCAATTGCGATGTTGACACCACTAGTACACATTGTGTTTAATATAGACTTACCTTCAGTTGTCCTTTGCGTTCTGGATCGTCCCTCCTACGAGAAGCTTCTAAACAATCCATTGGTTCCAATGGGAACTGTCTACCCGTAGTTGGCCCTATCCATTTAAATTATATCAATATTTTTATCATTTTTTCTGGGTAGGAAATCATCAAATAACTTCTCTCGTTCTGGGAGGAGCAGGAGGATGTATCAGACTAAACTTACTGACAGAAACCCACGCGTATACATTCAGTTACCCTTTATGCTCCAGAACCGAGGAAACCTTTTAGAACAATACTGTGGCCAGTCATTTTACCCTCACAGAGGAATTAACTCTCTGATACCGCCATTGTAAAACATTACGAATTTCATTTAACAATGCCTGAATAACGTTTTAATTACTATAATTTACAATTGTTCATAATTATGACTGCCCATTACAATCGTAGAACGTTAGTTTTAAATCAAAGCACGCTACAATTTATGTAGGGAGTATCTTTAATGTTCAAAGAACAAAGATATATTACTTCATTAAGGTAAATAAGTATCAATTAAATGGGAATAATTAACTTTATTGCCCTCTGAGCGCATGTATCATTACTGATCTAGTCTGATTTGTTAACTAGCTAACAAAGTTAACTGACCCTTGATTACTGAAGGAAGAGTTTCATGAACTTGTAAAAACTGCTTCATATCTGACAAGTTCTCGTGGTAAAATAGAATTTCGCAAGTTCTTTACTTGTAAAATGTGCCTCTGGAACGTTGCCCTTTAAACTGAAGGAACACGGGTGGATTTTTTGTCACTATCTCTCGCTCCTCCTAGAGTAGGAGACGTTATTTAATGATCTTCTATCCTACATCATCACCTAGACCTTTTCCCAACTATATTAGGGTTGGCTTCCAGTCAAGTCGGATTTAGCTGAATACCAGTATTTTACGAGGAGCGGCTACCTACCAGACCTCCACACCCCATTAACTGGGGTAACGTGGTACTTCATCGCAAGACTGGAGTCAGATTTACTGGCTTCAGACTATCCGTAACGACTGCTAAAGATCTAATGACAGCCCTTGGTAACCGTGTTATTATCTAACCACGATAATAATGATCTTCTATCCTTCAAAAAACATAAAGTTGGACAAGCTTCAAGAAAATAGGCAAAAAATACAAAAAAATGCTCCTCATCTCTAATCTATGACAAGACAAGTCCTTTCACTTAACCCGCATGCAGTGTTCGATTTCAATTACCCCCTCACCTTGAAGGAAAACTGGGAGCAAGGGGGACAGATATACACCCTTCCTCAGGAAAGAAAGAGAGAAGACACAAACAAATCGTAGGCCCGTAAAAACGCCATATGCCGATGCATGACAGATGGCCAACCACAAAGTAGTCTCGCTGGCTCGTTTGCCTGACTTCTGTTTATTTTCGTACTACTGCTGTCACCTGACTTCGCTCAGGTAAACGAACCCTTACGGCAGATTGCTTGTTATTTATTTTTTATTAATATTTCTGGTTCTGTTGGCGGGGAGTTCAGATAAATGTAGGTGCGAGTAGTGTAGGTCAGTGTTGTTTTTGTTTGTTGTTTGATGATGGCGGCAAAATAAGAAAATATATTTGATTTGTAAAGAGATATTTTCAGAAGGGATTTTTGATTAGCAGCTGGTAGGAATTTACTTCGGAGTGCGGGCGGTGGTGCGGTGCGGCAGCGTCCTCACTTTCCGCCTGACGCAGGTCCTCACCAGTGACATAGCCAGTTCAGGAGGTTCTTATTTCAGATTAAGTGGGAAACTAACGTCTGGCCGCCGTCACCATTGTGCGAATAGCTTCGAGGGTACACCGCCGTATCCTGATGGAGGTGAGGCGAAAAAACGAGTCCGAGCATTTCAGTAATTGACATTTCCGTATGCGATACAATCCCGAACGAACAATAACGTTTGTCTTTTGAAAAACCTAACATTTTAGAAACGTATGCAGTAAATCCTATACATTTTGCCTTTTCCTTTTCTTCAATCTTCATCACTTTTTTGTATTCTTAATAGGTTCGCGCTTGACTACTATCTTTCCTTATGGAAATAGACGATGTGGGCGATGATGAAGCGCGCTTACCTAGAAGTAACCTATTCACTCGAGGCGCTAAGAAAAAATTAAATTCTATCTAAATCTATAGTATTAATACTACGCCTCTTCAAATAATTTCTAAAACTTGTAATTGAAAGCAAAAACGTAGTGAAGGATCCTTGTATTCTTCAAACTTGCTCAGTCATGAATCTCGATCCAAAACTGGCAGATTTTTTACCATTTTCTTTCAAATCTGGAAGTTTTAAATCGGGTTCCATATATCATTCTTGAACAGAGAAAACATTGACGTTTAACTTGGATATGTTCCAAAGAGATACAGAAGGTTGTATCTAGGTTATTGAAAAGATCTGGTGTATATCCATATCTACAAATGAATACGTGGATATACCATCATTTGGAGATGTGGATATACTGGGTGTAAGGGAAAGTACAATTTTTTTTTCAGGAAACGAAAACAAAATTCGACCTCTTCATACAAACTGTCCGATAAAATTTATAATTTTGTATGGTGAGGCTGAAATTTTTTTCGTTTCCTGAAAAAAATGTTTGTGGTAGGATGTTCAGATTGCCTACTGAGCAAGCCCTTAAGTTTGTGGAGGGCTGTCCCTTACACCCAGTATGTACACCAGATCCTATCAATGTAGAGCATTGTTTCAACATAACTTGGGACTGCTGTTGAGTTTATTTTTAGGTGGGATCCTATAAGTTGGACCGACCACCTCGGGTCGTGGAAATCCAATGGATGCAGTTAGACAGGACCGATCATTGTGGCACATGGAGAGGACCATCTTTTTGTTTGAGGTTGGAAATCATTAAACAACTTCTTCCACTCCAGAACGTCAGACTTCTGCTTCTAAAATCTAAGCATCTGTGTACCTTAAGTAGTGCTTTGCGTTGCAGCAGGGTCGTGTTATATCTTTCTACTCTCTGACTGAGAATTCTTTGCGCCACTTACTCTAACTAAACGCTAAGGCGATGACGGGCAAGCATTTAACTGTATGTTAATGACGTTCAAAAGGTGCTGAATTTCAGCCTCATTTCAATATGCTAAGTTTCTATGATAGCATTTTTTTTAGGTATTATTACTTTTTAATTACTGACATAATATAATATAATATTCCACAACTTTCACACAACGCCATCTAGTCTCAAGCTAAGCAGAGCTTGTGTTATGGGTACTAGACAACTGATAAACATACTCATATATTTCTAAATACATAAATATTATACATAAATCACACCCAGACATAAAACAAATGATCGTGCTCATCACACAAACATTTCTCCATGGTGGGAATCGAACCCACGACCTCCGGCATAGCAGTCAGGGCCACTAACCACTAGACCAACAGGCGAGTCAATCGAACCAGTCTTTCGCCTTGTCTCGAATATGTCGGCGACGTTAAACTCATCTAAGGGATAATAAAGGGGATGGATAGGAGTGTTCCCTTGCTAATAAAGTGATAACAACATACTGCACTAATCAATATAGAGTCGTGGTAATGATTGCAATATCCATAGTTTCCCCACCAGGACGTTTACTCTTGCAATTATCCTTTGAGATCTATGACATGTATCAGAAACCAGAGAGCCTGAAGAAGTTAAGTGACAGCGACTGTCAAAAAACTTAAGGCGGGCGCGACGTTAGAATTATCCATACAAACGTAATACCAAAATCATTTGCAATTTAAGCATATTTACACCATAATATGATGTTATTCGGATTCAGACAATAATTATCTAGGTTCCTACATCGTCTTTTTGTTGAAAAACTTACCCCAAAAAAATTTAAGCAAATTTAAATTTGCACATTTTCACAGCGAAAATGTCATGTTTTTATTTTGTTTTTTCTATATCATAAACAACAATATTTCAAAATATCTTTTCGTAGGAACACAGATATTATTATCAAGTTATAAATACTCGAAACAATAATGGAAATACATTAATTTTTCATTCATCATTTTTGGTATTACGGAACCTCTCCCAAATTTCCAATAGTTTGTATTGCTATCACAGCAAGCAACTGTCAGTGTGCGGATGATGACTTTACTCCAGTCGGTGTGTCCAAGAATTGTTTAAACTATCTGGATTGCTTCCATCAACCTCAAAAACGTGTTTTATTTCGTCTCAACTCGAGATAGCGCGCGGTCTCCGCAGGCCTCTTAATGGTATTGATTTAATTATCTATGCACACAAAAGTACAAACTCGGTCTTAATGCCTTTCTTCCAGTTGACTTACGGGTATTGAAATGCGTATCGACACAATTTGTCTTGTGATCGACCCCATATAGGTACTTCAGACTTTTATTTTTATCGTTGGAATATCTTACTATTTCTAAAAACCCATAGCTATGGGCTTAGCGTGAAATCAAATAATTATGAATAGTCTATCTTTTTGTGAATATCTAAAAAAAGTCAACCTTATCTAAAAAAATAACATCAATGTTTAAATTAGAGATTACACATCAGGCCACAAAATTCGACCACCCACTCAAAAAACGCTCGCTCGTGTAACAAAGCCTACGTAAATAAAAACCTTTATGTACACACAATCTTTCCACCTTGCCGGATCGTTACTTTAAATTAAATATTAATTAACTAATGTTTTATTTGAACTTCGAAAGTGTTATATTACGTCATGATTTTCAACAATTAAGGCAATGACTGCTATAATTAAATATTATGTGTAGTATTTTTTGGTTTAGTAAAAAACGGAGCTACGCACACAAACTTTTACGATTATCATAAAAATCGTAACAAAATTATTTAAAAGCCATAATAAGTTACTAAATGAGAAGTGTTTAGATATTAATCTGTATAGTTGAAGACAATTGAATAACTTTTTGTAAGGGTCGTTAACCTTAAGTACACTTGGGGCCATGCAAAGCGTATCACTTTACGTTTGTACTACGGAGATTGTTTCTTTTAAATACAGTGTACTTTGTAGTAATGGATTGTTATCTGTGAAAATATAGAAAAAGAACTTCTTTGTGTTTGTATAATGTCTGCGAGACAGATGTCTCGATATTAACTTTATTATTGTAATGTAGGGAAATTCTTTAGAAAGATAATTATAATACATGAACTGTTTCACACTTGTTATCTAAGGATCTTTTGCTTTCAAATAAGTACAGCCTTGTGAAATGAGGAACTAGTAAAAACTTGCAAAAAGTTTTTTTTTGTAACAATACACGATATTATGGAAGTACAAATAGATTTCCTAGACAAATAACGCTTTTATAGTATATTTTTATCATCTTATATAGGATACAAATCACTGCGTTTTCAAGGGGCGTACCTATTTATGAGCCAAAATTACAATATGACACATACTAAAATTTCCATTTAAGGGCAGTTAAATTGCAGTAAAAAAGTACTTCTATGAATGTTAAATTAGAGTTACTTTTATAACCATTAAAATTATGAAACACATCACGTTTTATTGTTATGAAAAATTTAATGTCGTATGAGATATAAAAATAAACTGCTTATTGTTTTTATGGTCGGAAGTGTATGAAGTTATAGTCATAAACGAAAAAACTTTAGATATAATAGGTAAGTGGGATGTGTGATAATTAACTCAGTTAAATTTAACTGGAGGTTCAAATGAAATAAACTGGAATTATGGGCTGTAAATCAATCGAGACTTTGTTTGTTTTCCTGAGTCCATGTTTCAATCATTCGTCACGGTTGTGATGATGTTTTAAAGCATTAAGTTTTTAATTAATACTTATTAGTATGTTGTAATTCTTTGTGTTAGTGGTAATTAGAAAGTGGAAGATACATTAACATTAATTATAATGTTATAGATTTCCTCTTCTTTTGCCCTCATTTCAACCTCATGAAATAAACCAATCTGCGCAAAATTTTATGTTCCTATTCTCGGTAGTTTTTATTAGCTTTGCGTTGTATGGATAAGTATCTATTTGTTTGTTTATGTGAGTGTGTGAAAAAAGAAAGTAATTTTTTTAAAGGCCTCGAACCAACTACTGCAATCCATTCACTGATAAAAACACTCCACCAAAATATCATTGACAGCAAAAAAAAACCGCGTAGACGAAACCGACAGGCCAAAGCTAGATGTGCACGAATTTATTATTGTAATATTTCTGTTTAAAATTAGCAGGTAAATGTCCAACTTCCATCGCGCTCCTAAACTTTATTTGATTTCCATTCCAAACACGGTATAATGAAATAATGACATGTGTACGGAACCCTTTCATGAAAACACAAACATTTCAATTTCCCCTCACGTGAACTTGTCAACGTAACTTTGTTGGGAGTTGTCGGCAGGTGAAGTTTTGTCGTGAAACCAACTTTTTGATTGAAGCCTCCTTCATTGCTTTTAGTAAAACGGGCAGATTGTCAATGACTTAACACTTTGGAAGCGGAACGAGGTCTTATATGCCTCGTATGTGTCGTCGTTGCTGTGCGGAAGCTGTAACTTTCATTTGGTTTGGTTTAAATAAGTGATGAACAGAATACAGTATGTATTTACTTATGTAATAAACCTCTTAGGGCCTGTTTCACAGTGTCCGAGTAAGCACTACTCACTGAATAAATTCAAAAATTTGACAGGATTTGTATGAAATTATCTGTCAAGTAAGATACTCGAAACTTAATCATAGGTGGTGAAACAGGCCCTTACCGTCATAATGTTTTCAGTTTTTAAACGAGGTCTTATACTCCCCGTACCGCATGAATGAAAATGCCAAGGTTGGTCTGTGGACGGGTGACCATCTTAACATACCGAGTTTCCCCCGTGCCTCGGTAAGCACGTGAAGCCGTAGGTCCCAGCTGTCATTTGTAGATCTTTGGCAGTCGTTACGGATAGTCAGAAACCAGTAAATCTGACTCCAGTCTTGCCATGAAGTACTGTGTTACCCCAGTTAATGGGTTGTGGAGGTCTGGTAGCCAGCCGCTCCTCGTAAAATACTGGTATTCAGCTAAATCCGGCTTGACTGGAAGCCAACCCCAATATAGTAGGGAAAAAGGCTAGGTAGATGATGATGACCGCATGAATGAAATTATTACCAAAATTAGTGCCATTGTCTATTAAGACCTTAGAGAGGCACGACGTGACATTGCGACAACTGGCTTACTTAGAAATAGTTCTGGCTATAGATCAATTTTAAGACCTAAGAGAATGTGTTATTGTTTCGTTGCCGGATAGAGGCATAGCGCCAAAAGCTAGTGTAGTTGGAAGAAGGCGTGATTGCCTAGAGCCTCAAAGAAATGTCAGCAAAACCGTAGGGCCGAAGCCTATCAGGGCCGAAGACTACCCCACCCTAAGGTCGACTGGTAGAAAATGCCCAAGGCAATAAATAAATAAGACTACTGGGATCATGGGTCGTACGAAAGGGATCACGGAGTCCTGGGACGCAAAACAAAGAAGTAACATCCAATGTTACTTCTTCGTTCGTGTTGTGTTTGTTCGTGTTCGTGTTTGGTTTGTTGTTGCTGTTTTGTTTCGTTTTTCGTTTGTTTGTTTGTGTGTGTGTGTTTGTGTTTGTTGTGTTGTTTGTTGTGTTGTGTTGTTGTTTCGTTTTGTTGTTATGTTCTTTTTTTAGAAGTAACATAGGAGTAGGTTTTAGTTAGTACACTCTGACACTCCTCTTGCTCTACCCAGAACTTGCCTACATCTTAAACGAAAACTTTGTGCAAAAACTACCTGCGTATCTATTCTCCTTCTGTATCAAATCCATCCAAAGGATGTCTGTAAAAAATCGCTAAAATCGTTGTTAGCGATAAGACCGCCCATTGTACCAACCCGACTAATCTTAAGCTCTTTGTTAAAAAATATATATCTTTGGTGTACAATAAAGAGTATATAAATAAACTAGCTTTAGCCCACAGCTTCGCCCGCGTACATAAAATATAGCCTATGTCACTCAGGAATACAGCAGCTTTCTATTGGTGAAATGATTTTAGCAATTGGACCAGTACTTCCACAGGTTACCTCATACAAACATAAAAACAAACTTTACCTCTTTATTATATTAGTATAGATAAATAAATTCACGCTCCTAGTCCTAGTTTCAGCTGTGCGTTGACATGTCAGTCAGTGAGTTTCTCCTCTGATTACGTTATACCATTTGAACTGTTATCACCTACTAATTAGGATTCACACAGATAAGCCCATTTTGAATAACAATGAGGCTGTCCCTACGGCGGCTAGGCGCCAATGTTCTAAATATAGCTAATAGCGTAGATATTGCAACAATGCGGCCGACTGCTGAACGTTTTCACTAAATCCTGAAATACACCGAGAGGATGTTTAAATGCTACGAATTTTCATGAAAATATTCAACAGACAAAGTAAAATAATAAATGCACATCCTGCAAATAGTAGGTATGTTCAGAATCAGCTACTAACGCCCGTTTTGAATAACCTACCGCAGTTCATAGATAGATAGCTATCCCCGATAAACAGTAAGATTCTATCTATCCATCCACAACTTTGGTAGGAAATGCTATCCGTCGGTAGGTTATAGAAAAGCAAGTAAGGGCAAAAGGATAGATTTGTTTATCTTTAGTAGCTGCAACTGTAGATAGATAGCTTATTGAAAACGGGCGTTAATCGACTTCAGCTGTATTTTTAAAATAGATATTTTTTATTCTAAAGTCTTGATTAGGATGAAGAATAATTGTCTGATGGGCTGTCACGAGCGGGCATGTCACTTTAACTAACTAAAACCCAGCTGTGCCCTTCAGTTACCCGTAGCGTTTTGGGCGTTCAGGAATTCCCTTGGCCCTAGCGGACATCGACCCTACTGGTCCCTACGGTTTTGTTGATAACTCATTTAGACGCGCGTGAATCACCACGCTTCGGTCTTATATCGATATTTTTAATTAACCTTTGGTTCTAAAAGAAAAAGGATGGGTTGATATTTGCTACACATAGTATATCCTTAATCATAAAATTATATGTTTTAACACTGAACCAATAAAATATATCTATTTATTATTCATAAATGTATAATTGTGTATGTCGGTTCCTAAATTAATGAGTAACCAAAGAAAGTCTCTACCATTTTGCGAAAAACCCCCATTTGTCTTTATTAGATATAAACCTGATGGTGAGCAGTAATGCAATCGTTGATGGCGAAGCGCACTAGTTTAATAAGAGTCTATCTGCCTTGTTTCATATTTAAATTTGACGCAGATAGGATCGCAATCGCAGTCAAGCACTAGTTTATAAAAATTAAAAAAAAATCTTTGAGCAATAGTTCGAACCATAAACTTTACACGTGCCAGCTCTCGTTAGCAAAAAATTCCCAGCACAATTTCCCCAGCACTTTCACTAGCAATCTATGAATTCCCATTAAAAGTCCCAGTACAGCATGGGGGAACCCCCATGCCGTCATATTTGCATAAGCATCCAGCTAATGAGACGTATAAGTTACGTGCAAACGCGCTCTCTATGCGACATTTATGTTTCCACATTTTTGCGTGATATGCTCCAATAAATATGCCTTATTTGTATTTTAAATGCTTTGTCGATGAAATCCAATGGTAGTGTGAAATGGTTTATGAATTATGTGTTTTTAAGGGTCGTTGTTTGCACTTTGTGGCTGAGTTATTAGATTGATTTGATGCTATATAGATTTGATAGTTATGCTTATGAATTTACGTGTGGAGGCATGGAGAGGAAGAGGGAGACCAAAAAAAGATGGATGGATAGTGTGAGGACTGATATGAAAGAAAAGGGAGTTGATGATAGCATGACGGGTGACAAGACAGAATGGAAGACAAAAACATGTTCCGACGACTCCAAATAATATGGGATAAGGGCAGGAATAAGAAGATGGATTTTGGTAGTTGTTGCCATCAATCTCTTCTACGAGCGCCGACCGCTAATAATATGGAGTAAGGGCAGGAAGAAGAAGTTGCCATCAATATCTTTTTTTTTTTTTTTTTAATCATTATAAACTAGCGCTTGATTGCATCAAACTAAAAATTGCGCTGTACTGATAGATGTGTTACAACGATTCTTTATATACATCTATAAGAGCACGTACTAAGTTTTAGTACTCTTTAAGTACAAAACGTCTTGAATCATGCTTTTATAAGATGTTCTGTCATAGTCAAGACACATGTAAGTCAGTTGTAACACCTTAGTTCTTAAATCAGCACATCTACAAGAGAAAATTGCTAGTTGGGGACGAAGCGAAACGCTTAGTCCGGACCGTAGAGGTTTGGACAACGAAAGGGTGGATACCCGCCGTACGACGGCTTGTCCGATGGTGGAATGGGGATGGCGGAATCAATTCATGCAATTTCTGCGCACACTCTCCGAAATGCATCCTGTAAAATACCGAAAGGCTGGCTACCCTGCGCCTGTGCTCAAGGCTTTGAAAATTGGAAGCCAAATCCATATCTCCAATTAGCCTCTTTGCACGCCTTTCCACGGAGTCCAAAGCTGCCAGGTGGCATTTTGCAGCTCCAGCCCATATGTGGCTGCAGTACTCCACACACGATCGGACCTGTGCTTTGTATAACATTAGAAGCTGTCCCGGTGTGAAGTACCGCCGGACCTTTGTCAAAACGCCGAGTTTTCTAGCAGCAATCTTGGCCTTGGACTCAATCTCTCTATCTTCTATGAGGGCAAGGCGGAGCTTTAGCCAAGTGGGGCAGAATTCTACTATATGCTCCGTCTTGTCCTCCCACCAGTTTGCGGACGTATCTCCCCTCTGAATCTGTGTTCGGTGAGGACCTGCGTCAGGCGGAAGGTTAGAACGGGGAGTCTGTATAATCACCCCTTAAAGAGTTCCTCTGTTGAAACAGCTGTGATTTTTTAGAAAGGAGCTGAGAATTTTACTTTAGTATTTATTGCCTATCACAGCGTAGCTTGCTGAGAAGGCCGACTCGATACATTTGCTGCCAAATACTGCATAGGAATGTACCCGCGTCCACATTTTAATGTAAAACAAAGTAACTGTATTCTGTAACTCAAACTCAAACTACATCTTTGTTTTGCAAAAAAGTTGGTAACGCATCGGTAATCATTTGGATGTTACAAAGGTCTAAAGGACACAGTAGCCACATCCACCTGGCTGGGTTTCAGTCCAACCTACATACAAAACATTACCCTTTGGCCCGATAAAATAAAAGAACAGCTAGACACAAAAAAGGTGTATCCAAAAAAGTGCCGTTATTTTAGTAATCAGTTTGTTTTTTTGTCTACAACTTTACAAAAGACTGGTCACACTGTGAAGTGTCATCTGTCCCCTGGTCTATTGTTACCCGACGGCTGCCGACAAAGAGGTATTGTATTGCACCCGCTACAAGTATTAATTACCGTTTTTGTCATTATAATTGTGGGTATCGATTGCATTTCTAGTTTTTTTTTTTTTGTAAAATTGCGAAATTTTTGATGAGTTGAATGGCGACTGGAATTGTTGATGTTGGTGTTGAAATTTTGTAATAATATATTTATGTAGGTAAGTATAATTAGTATTGGGTTGACATTGGCATAAATGAATTTTATTTGTGTCAGCCAACGTGACCTGGACCAGGCCTGGGTTGACGGCACGTTGTGTTGAATGCGTGAAGAGCTCACACAATTATCATCATCATCATTTTAGGCAAAAGACGTCTACTACTGAACATACCCCTACCTCCCCCAAGACTCGCCACAATAACCAGTCCTGTGTGTCTCCCATCCATCTTATTCCCGTCTACCTTGTGGGAGGTTTCCTAACGCTGCGTCTTCCGGCCTTAAGGCCGACCCCATCGACCATCTGTTCTATGAGCAATATCCTACTGCCACTTAAGTTTGGCGATACTTCGGATTACAGATATGTTCATTTCTGATCTGATCACGCAAGGAACACACTCAAAGGGCTGTCAGCATAATTGATGGGACCTTGAAAAGGCAAAGGGCGACTGAACGGACTGAAGAACCACAGGTGGGGTTTATATCAGTAAAAATCTGACCCATCCTCTCGCCAAGAGCAGGAGATATAATATCCCACCACAAAAAAAGTATTTTACTACCATAAATCCAACGTTTCTGTGCTTAAGATTCCTCTCACCGAACCAGTTATTATTTTAAGCGAAATCCCAAAATATACTCCCCCAGAAAGTTCCTCCCGTTGTCACAATGTATCTGTGAAGAGCCTAATACTTTGACCTGAATACTCGTCCGGCAGTCGGCAGACATGGCTTTAAATATAGACAAACCATAGCTATGCCCCTCGGCTCCGCCCGCATCGAAATAGACTCGCCGAATAGCGATGCCGACTCAAATTGTCATTACTGCCTATATTTTATCTTAATTTCTGAATCACGTTATATATTTTTTGTTGTAGTAAATTATTTGTAGCCAGGTGAGTTACTGAAATAGGTAGAGGGAGATGGAGGGAGTGTGAGGAGAGGTTCCGAACGCCATTGAGCTGTGACCGGGCTTCCTCATTCACAGATTTAGAATAAGCGCGCGCGTTTGGTGCCTAAAGTTAGTGTGTCTGTGTAACGCGATTTGGTATTTTTTTTAAATAATATTATTGATCGTGCTTAACCACAACCACTTGTTTTATTTTTAATAGAATGTTGCTGTACACTAAGAACAACTCCTGTATTGAGAAAGTCTTAAGCTTGTCAACGATATTCCAAAAAACGAGGAGCCTTAAGACGACGCTGAAGAAAAATACTAAGTTAAGCAGTTTTCTCTACATAGTAGGCAGTTAAAGAATGACTAGTAATGTATTTATTTGAGATTAGGAAACGTACAGAAAACACAACCAAAAAATATTAAAGAAATCATTGACTAAGAATGGGTTACACCAAAAGCTAAGATGTGATTTCAAAACAGTTACGTACTCCGTTATCGCAAAAACGAAAGGATTTTTTATATCCGTTCATCATCAAATCTGATGGAAGAGGAAACTGTCAAGTAACAGAAAAAGGATGCACAAACTGCAATGTGACGTCATCACTCTAAGGGTACGCCTATAAAAAATAGGTTTAGCTGCGTAGAAAATAAATAGCGAGGTGACCCCATCACGCGCCTGTAGGGGCCAGGCGGGGCCGAAGCCTCTGGGGAACATGGGTAATTCGAAAGGTTGTCACCGTGTCCACCAGATCGAAGGCAACGAAGGAACGGGGTAGGGGTTTAGTCAGTAAGAGTCTGTTACGCCCTCCCGCTCCGCCCAAGAGTGGGAGAAGTCATTCTAATGATTCCCCTACCGGAAAAAAAACCCCATCACACGCCTACTCTTCCTTCTTCAAATATTTAAAATACTAATTGAGGCTTCATTTTACAATCAATTTTGATGTAGTTTTCAGGAATAGAAATCAGCAACTTTGTTTCAAATAGACCATTAGAGAACAGGCACAAAGCCGGTCAGTCTAAAAAAAGTGAGCCTAAATTGCACGTAGCAAAGCAAAATCTCTATGGAGAAGAAAGTGCAAGAAACTCTATGGGCATCTTTTAAACCATGATAAAAAAATCTTGGCCACATATTTTTTGGTCACTTCTATTATGTGATTTATTTTAAGTATTATTTGTTTTTCATACAAAATAAACACACACGAATTTCAAAGGCGATCCCAGACGACAGTTTAAAGTTTCCCAAAAACTCGGACGGACGGACAGACTTCAGTTATTTATAACGGAAGCTTCAGCAAGCCTACGTGACTGGCGACTCATAATAATATATCATTCTTAACGCGAACACGTTGAGAGACACAAATTCTTTTCTGCTATTTAAGAGGTGGAAAATCACAGATTAAAAGACCTGCGATAAAGTATGGTGCCCTGGTATTTCAGTTTTGTTATTTCGCCCTTTCTGTTGACATATAGATTAGTATTATGCCAGCCACACACGATCTATTTTTTAGTACCGTCACTTTTGCAGGCGACTACAGTCAAGCATACTTGGCTGCAGATGGACACAGTGGACTTGTATTGTATTTTAATTCGGGCCGATGTTCGCAACTCCACTCCTAAGCGCATATTTTGCGTACTGGTGGGACAAATGTGTCAAGGAAGTCCAACCTAAGATTGCGTCCCCGCAAAAAAGGTTTTGCTCCCTTTTCTTAGTGTTACTAACTATTATTTCACGGAGAGTATCTGGGTTGCCAAAGTCAAAGTCAAAGTAAAAATATTTTTATTTCACATAGGCCTACATGGGCACTTATAAAACGTCAAAAACTAGTGCACGGTTCCAAATTGGTCGTTTCCTATGGAGAAGAACCGGCAAGAAACTCCATGGTTACTCTTTTCAAAAAACTATTAGGTCTACAATATTTCCATATTACAACACGAAGTAGCTTGCTCTGCATCCAGTAACCACTGAGCAGCTTAGAAGCAGCTGAGCTCCTGTCTCGCCCTCTTCATATAGGCTCTGTAGAGACTAGTCGTGTATACTAATATCCACACACTTGACAGTAAACTGGATCATGTGCAGCTGGCCTTACAGTATTTAGGACTTCGATTATTTTATGGGGTCGTTATTAATACGTTTACTTACGTACGTGGTTGTGGTCACGTAGTCGTTATAATCATGAATATTTTAGTTGGAAGTCGTCAATTGCTGGTTTTCCCCTAGTAGTCACCACATCAACCAATCTCACTAGGCTCACCCACAACTAACGCTCACCAAATCATCGCTGACGACCTGGCAAGGGTTGGAAGGGAATATGATGGATGCGAGACACACAGGACCGGTCGTTGTGGCGACGCTTGGGGCAGGCCTATGCCCAGCAGTGGACGTCTTTCGGCTGAAATGATGATGATGAAATCATCAGTCTGACAGCAGACTATCTTCGTCACTTAGTATCCAAATAAATTTAGCAGATGTTAGAGACCCTTTGTTATTAAGAAAAGGGCCAAAATCACAAATATAAAAAAGAATTACCTTATCATTTGATAAATGAAATTTCTCATATTACAGGTAGTACCTAAGTATCCTACAAGCGTGTAATTTATCATCTATTGTTGTCATGGGTAGAGAAGACTTTTGTTGATATCCCAGCCGATCTCCTCTAGTATAGGTACACTATTTTAATCATACCTAATGCTTACTACCCTAATCATTTATTTTAGTAGGACAACGAATTGCTGTCAACACAAAGACAATTAAAAATATCACGTAAATTTATTCCTCTCACAGTATTCCTGACATGCCAATAAATATATCTTCCATTCATCCGCAAACATATATTCAGACTAAAGCATGTGCTAGGGTTGTTACCTTGGTGACCTCGGTTTGGCCCATGGACTTCTCTACATTTTTCAGGTCATTTGAATGTTTGTTTTCTACATTTTATTCAACCTGTTCCAAGCTGTCAATATTAACTACTTTATTTACTACGTATTTCATTTATTACTAGCAGTTTAATTAATCTGAGGAGCTCGTGGCTAGATAATAACAGCCGCACGGGTCAATCTTCAAGGTTAAGCCACGCTTGCCGAGGTTGGTCTGTGGATGGGTGACCATCTTAACATAACGAGTTTCCTCCGTGCCTCGGATAGCACGTTAAGCCGTAGGTCCCGGCTGTCATTTGTAGATCATTGACAGTCGTTACGGATAGTCAGAAGCCAGTAAATCTGACTCCAGTCTTGCCATGAAGTACCGTGTTATCCCAGTTAATGGGTTGTGGAGGTCTGGTAGGCAGCCGCTCCTCGTAAAATACTGGTATTCAGCTAAATCTGGCTTGACTGGAAGCCGACCCCAATATAGTTGGGAACAGGCTAGGCAGATGATGACTAGCAGTTTAATTAATCTAATACATTTGCCTTTACAACTAATAGATTTGCCTATTTTACTTTTTAACGACATGACATTTGACTTTGACAGAAATGAATAGTCCTCATCTCCGCATCATTGTATCCGTCTTTTGCTGTGCCCGATAGGGTCCATAATTGTTCCTTTTGGCAAATGATTACCACCTAAGCCTACACTGTGGAATGCAATAAACAATTGAGTATTACAGTCAGTACGTTTTTTTCAGGCAGTCTTTTGACAACAACGTCTGTCGGGCCTAATACCTATCTAATATTAAAATCTCCATAAAAGAAGTACTTCGCATTTATTTAGCCATAAACCTGTTTATTATAAGCACATATTTTATAGTTAGCAGGCTCTATAAATTGATCTATCTGATTTACAAGGCTATAAAATTTGACCTACATTTGTAGGTATTAGTAGAGTCTTTTTACAAAGGTCTTTTAGGTAAGACATGAAAGGTCTTGGAAACAGTGAGCATTGGGTAGCTCGCAGTACGATAAGGATCAGGGAGCCTAACCGTGGCGTTTCAAAATGTCATACGTGCGAGCGTGAAACAGTACCTTTAACAATTCAGTATAGG
Source organism: Mythimna separata (assembly GCA_030763345.1). Lineage (NCBI taxonomy): Eukaryota > Metazoa > Arthropoda > Insecta > Lepidoptera > Noctuidae > Mythimna > Mythimna separata. The sequence goes on along the minus strand of CM061184.1, from coordinate 21,188,684 downwards.
TTGTCAAATGAATCGCGTCACTGATTTGGGTCGACGGCGCGTTGTGTCGCACGCGTGCCTCGAAGAGTAGCATGATTAACGGGCCCAACTGAGACCTAATAAATAAAATACTAGGTCAATAATTAATAATATTTTTAATTTTGAGTGTTATTAGTGGTTAGTAGTAGATAATAGAATAACTCTTTTAATAAGCAAACTTATAAGTTTGAGTTAACGAAAAACGATAATAACTAAAAATTTAGATTTTTTCCACAGCTTCTAGGAACCTCGGATTTCAGTATCTGGTTCTAATTTCAACTTATTGCCTCCCCGCCTTCCCGAGACAAAGGATCTTGACAGACAGAACTACGGAACCCTAAAAACAGGTAAGTAACTAATAACATCAAAATTGAACATCAAACTATCTATCACAGAACATATTAACAAAATAAAGAAGCTAATAACTTACGGTCGTATTGTTATATTCGCACTAAAGCCTACCCCAATCCTTTCAGCAGTATGCCAAGTCAGGATCCTGGCTGAAGGACGCGTCAAGGTCATCCTTACCTCGGTACGTCTGAACTCAAGGGTAGGACGGCCCGAGATAAACTTTTGTAACTTTATGTTATTTTTCTTACCGCCAAACCTAATAGAAACCTTTTAGAGAAAATTTTCATTATGTTTATTTAGTAACTAGCTGTCTAACGTGGTTTCACCTGCGTTTTTGGATACATCTACGCTCTTATTTTTTAACAAAAGTTTATACTAAGAAATAGTTTAAATTAGTGCTTGACTGCGATCCCACCTGATAGTAAGCAGTGATGCAATAGTTGATGGTAATCGGGCATAAATATTAAATTACTGTAAGATTGTCTCCAACAAAACTAAAAAAAAATGAAAGAACTTTTATTTTTAAACACACTAGTTATTGAGATCATCGCGTGTAAACAAACAAACCAATTTTAACTTTATAATATTAGTCAAATATTAGTATAGATAATTTGTTGAAATATTCTTTGGATCCCAGGACATTAAAAAACTACAAGACTGGACGATATGGCGATGCTTGGGGAGGGCCTATGTCCAGCAGTGGACTTCTTTTGCTCAGTCAAGAAATGTCCAATATTCTCATCACTTCGCCGCGGGTTCTATTCCCGCGTAGAACAAATATTTGACAGTTGTTCCGGAACTGAGTGTCTTTTGTATAATTATGAGCTAACATGATTTTTTAATAAATTCACGCCTAATTTTAAAGAATAATAAATCTTTAAATTGCATGTATGATGTAGAATTTCCTAATGTTTTGTAGGTATGTGCTAATTGATTTAAATATCAAAAAGTATGTTGATGTGCCCGAACAAAAGCCTTTTTGTTACCATCTTACCAACATTGTGGAAGCAAATAAATTAATATGAGTAAGGCCTACTGTCCACGGTCGCGTTTATTATACGCTTGGTGTATGCCTGCGTAAAGCTTAAGTACATACAAAACTATGAAGATCTGTGAACCAAGTGCCAACGACACGAAACGGCACGACGTTGCAGCTTCGGTTATAATGAAATGAATATACGCGTCTACAGTACGGCCGTTATAAGTTGGCGAATGTGAAGTTAGGCTAAGCGAATTTTGACGCTTGAAAACTCGTACAAAAATAAAGGTTTTAAAAAAATATAATAATTTTTTAACAACAATAACAACTGCAAATTGCATTTATTTTTTTAAAAACTTTATATTCAGATTCGCCAACTTATAACGGCCGTACTGTACGGAGCTACGCGTCCGTGGACAATAGGCCTAAGCCTACCTCAATCCATTTTACCAGATTGTCAGTATTGTATCCTGGGAGAGGACTCGCCAAGGGCTTCCAGAGCTCGGTACAGCTGTACCTAGGCGACGAGACAGACAGAGAAACTTTGTCAAAGTTTGTGTATCGTAACACAATATTTTCGTCTAGTGTTTTTAGGTGTTTATTCAGTAAATAACTGGTAAATTTTCTGGGGAATGCGAGACGTATAGGATCAATCGTCGTAGTGACGCTTGGGGGAGGTCTATATCTAACAGTGAACATCTTTTGGCTGTAACAACGCTGAAGAGTTCAAAAATTATACAAACTAAGTTTTTCCCGCGGTTTTACTCTCGCTGCTATGGTATTCCTACCTATACCATGACACGGACCATAAAAACTGTTTTTATTTCCGGTTGACTTTAAATAATATTTAAAAAAAAACGTAATTATAGTATGGAGGTCCCACTCAAATATTTATTTTATTCTGTTTTTAGTATTTGCTGTTATAAAGACAGAAACACACCATTAGAGAAAAGCTCAATCATCTACCTATCACGGTTCATAAGATACAGCCTGGTGACAGATAGACGAACAGCGGTGTCTTAGAAATAGACTCAAAACCCCAAAACGGGCCTTAGTGACTCCTTCAAACAATCTTGCAGCCCAACTTACTCGTATACTAACCTAACAATGTTCCACAGCAATAAACGTCAGAAGCAACTAAACAAGCATAATTTAACATTCAACAACATTGTAAAGCCAGTCCTTTCGGCCACACTTGCTATTCCTGCGGCGCCTCTCCAGTCTCCCCGGGGATCTATTCCCGGGTACACTCCGACAAGTATCCTAAGGACACTATAAGGACGAGCCGGGACCTCGGTACAGGCGCACTTGTGGTAACAACGTCAGGACGAAGGACCAAAGATTTTTGGTCCTTCAAAATCGACGTAATAAAACAAAAACTGCGTAAATCTGTACGTAGTCTACATGTTAGTTAACTGTCTCGTTTTTCTCAAATGAGCATCATTTTTTTAATGAACGAGACGACTTTGTATATACGAGTAAGGATAAGGACGAAGCTTCGGTACGCTTGTACTTACGAAAAATAGAGAGAACAAACGAGTTTCAAATAAAATTCAGCGTTAAATTCCTCACAAGGCATTAAAAGCGGTTTTTTCGAATACCATACCCAATCCACCTCAAAGTAACTAAGAACTTCAATAGACGTCGAAATCAGCGAATCCGGGTCGAAGGACAAATAAAGGGCGCAGAGAAAACGGGTACAATCGTACTAAGAAAAAGATTTGTAACAAAATTAGAATTAATTACTGAGATGGACTATCAGAGTTAAAACATAGTGGGTGGATCAGTTTATAGATGTTAAAAATAGTGAAGTGAGGTGGGATATTGCGCCGTATCCTGTTTTAAGGGCAGGGTAAGGGCGCCGCCGGGCCGCTCGGTACGCGTGCACCCACGGGCGCGAGACGCCGCCCCAGACTAATGGGCCCAAATTACAGAAGCGACGGCGGCGGTAATTTTTTTACCTATTTAGGTTTTTAGCGGTGAGTTATGGCGTGATTTGACGGTGACTAAATTAGAGCTTTGTTGTTTTAACTAGTTTTGTGATGTACCTACTTGTAAATGTGGTAGTGGGTGTTAGTTCTATGTTTTAGGGTTTGTGGATGCGGGTAAATAAGTATATTATATATTTTTGTTGGGTATGCTAATAAAAGGTATAAACTAGTGCTTGACCGCGATCCCACCTGATGGTAAGCAGTGATATAGTCGTTGATGGTGAGGCTCACTAGTTTATTAAGAGCCTATTCGGTCTTGAAGACACCTAAATTATACTATTAATACTTAGTCACATTAAAATCGGAATACAGTAAATACGTCTTAGTATCTTTATTCATTTTGTTTCTATTTATAATCACATTTATTGGAACTGAGCTACCACTGCTAAGGATAAATCTTCTTAGAATTGTTAAACATAATAAAGATTTATTTTAACAAGAAATGGAACAAACAAGATTTCCAGGGAATTTCAAAACCCAATTGGCTAAATTTAGCTAACGATTTTTTATAAAAATGATATAAGACAGATAAAAAAATATTACGGATTTCATTTTGATTTTCATGTAGTACCTACTAGTAGTATAGGTAAGTTAATCTGTAATCGGAGGAATAGTTAAAAAACTGAATTAAAATTTTAAAAATTACACTTGTTAACCACGCAAGTTTTTGGTTCTCCATAAATCCTTCAATAATATACCTATATGTCTGATGTACCTACATCAGTTCATGTTAAGTTAACTAAGGTCAGTTATTATCTGAAATTAAATAATAAATACTAACACAATAAAGTCGTTATCTAAATAGAACCAAAATTGTTCGCCATGACCCACTATAGCTATAATAAACCAGACTATAATCTGCGCCAATATCGATATCTCTACAGACACATATTCCCAAATTACAATTTGATAAGTAACTAAACCTATATGAAGTTTCGCCAAACAAGACCTAAAGGATACTAAAGGTAATATTATTTTCCCGCCGAAAATGATACGCATCTGCGCCATTAATCAAAGTTGATCTTTGCGAAAGGGCAAAGGGCGTCGGGCGAGGGCGCAGACAGGGGGACGTCTGTCCCCCACCGCGCCGCGCCGCTTACTATTCTAATCGAATGTCGAACTGCGTACGTACTGTACTTAGGGAAACTTGGCGCGAATTAAAACTTTTCCAAATTCAAATTCAAATATTTCGGTGTTTGCGTTGATTTTTTATTTGGAATAGACAAGAAATACCAGCCTAATATTTTTAATTTTGTGGGAGGAGGTAATGGGCGGGAAATTGAGCTTCTTTTCTTGTAGGTGTCTAGTTAAATAAATGATTAATGGCTAAATTTTGGGGTACTAAATTAATCTTGGTAGATAAGGCGATGTTTTTGCTGTTTATCATCATAAATATAGTATTATTTGGTATAAATTTGAGCTGGTAGACTAATAAAAAGTGTTTTTTCTTTAACTTGATTTTCATCGGATCAAACATGACTAGAGACAGAAAGCTAAGCTGAAAAGCGCTTTGTCCAACAGTACAGTATTACAATAAAAAAATAATGTCCTATGCTTCCATATTTTGTAAATGTAGACTAACAATGTTCGTGACAGATTACCAGCTCGACACATCAACTTCGACCTTCAAACTTTCACCGACTTGGAGCATCTTGTCGTTTAAATATTAAACTTAATCTCAAAGATTCAAGTCGGCGTCAATGTCGTTCATGTAAACAAAACATAAACACGACGGCGACGTATCAGTTGCTTTTCGCGCGTAAATTGCCGTCTGCGATGGAAAACTGTGTAGTCTACAGTTTGCGCGCGAAATGGATGTTTACTTGCGTTTAGGTTTTCAAGATGGCGGCCATGAAGCTTTTATTATTTTTGTTGTTTTTTTTTTAATTGAAGTGAATGTAGTTTCTAAGTATTGAAACAAAATAAATTAACCTATCAATAGGTACCCGCGAAACGAGACACAATAGTAAGACAATAACAGCGCGGTCCTATGAGACCGGTCGGGGATTCATGAATTAATTAATGGGTAAAACTACATGTAATATTTGTGTTAAGTATTTTGCTAGTAAAAAAAACAGAAATAAAAAAGTAAATTGTAGTAGGTAGTAAATTCATATTCGTTCTTTCTTTCATACGTCATTGAAAGATTTAGGTTCAGTGAGTAAGTTAATAGGTTTTCCAAGAAGTGAAAACATAAAACAAATTCCAGAAAACCTTTGATTTACAGACGATAAACGGAACTGATCGCTTGAATTGTCGAAACAAAAACTTCAATTTGAATAATAAATGACTTATCAAACAAAACTTTGGCAAAAATATAATTTTACCGCCACATTTGATCCGATAAAGTTACGTTTTTTTTTGTGACTTTTTTACGATTTTCCTAATATGACTTTGGGAGGGTCAAAATGTCCCGACTTTGGGCCCAATGTGGAAAGTTTGGGGAAAATTCCTTGTGCAGAGGGTCGAGTAATGTGGTGTAGTAGTAAGTATGCGAATTATGATTTAGAATGTTTCACAGGTTTTACGACTAGGGGGTGAAAAGTGCTTTAAGTATTAGAAAATTAGACTTTAATAGCATTTCTACCACATTAGCAATATTTGAATGGCATTTTTTTTAAACTCCGACTTTAACTTAATTATTTGGAAACTTTCGAGACAACTAAGTAACGATTTTTGGAAAGCGAGTATCGCAAACGAGAATTTAATAGTAATCAAAAACAGCATTTTTTTTAAACTAGCTTCTGTTACCGGTTACGCCCGCCTAAAGAAGAAAATTAATCCATTGGTATATATTTATCGGACAAAAATATATGCATATTACATAGCATTGATATTTCTACCCGTATACCGAATTTAAACAAAATACTCTCAGCGGTTTGCGCGTGAAGAAGTAAGACACCTCTCTAGAGCCATGGCATGGCTTCTGAAAAGGAAATCCGGGGTCTTGGAACGCAAGGCAATGTAGGAACATAGAAGTGGGTTTTAGTCAATAAAAGTCTGGTTCTCTCTCTTCCTTAGCCCTAGAGAAGACATTGGTGATTTCCACTCAAACATTCACCTCTATTATATTACTGTGATTAAGTACCTTGAATTATTATCAGATACTTCACACAGTGCCAGTGTAGAGCCGCTACGCAAGACATGCGACACTTGCTGAGCTGCCCATCCTGCACAACCACCTGTACTTTTCCGTATCTATGCGAGGCCAATGATAGAGAGCCGTACAGATTGCTAAATACTGGTCGGAAAAATTTAGTTAAAGACATCGACACGATAAGAAGAAGAAGATCAGATACTTCAGCACTGCAAAATCCGCGCAAAATTTAAAAATAATCCCAGCAAAAAAATAAAAAGAAAACAAAAGAGAGTCTGCAACAGACATCTATAGAATAAATACGTGTTAAATTATGAACGCAGCGTCGAATCGAAGACCAAGCTTTAATATTTAAAAAGAAAATTATTTACATACTACCCACCAAATGAAAATTCCTTACCACTGTTTTGTGTTTATGTTAATTCTTCTGTTTTTCATTTATACTGTTTTTTTTTTCTGAAGGGTATACGTCTTTTGACCGAGGGGAGAATTTCGTCAATAGTACTTTAAATGGACGCGACCTGGTGAGGGTCGCGGAAATGCGATGGATGCGAGACGCAGAGGAACGCTTTCTGGCAACGCTTGGGGAAGCCCTATGTTCAGCTGTGGACGTCTTTTGGCTGAGATGAATTGCTAAATGGTAAAGAACACAAGAAGTTTGGAAATACTTAACGGATTATGAGTGATTCTTTAAGTTGGTTACTATATTTATTTGATCATGAATGAAATCACAATGGTTGTATAAAAAAACGAATTTAAGCTCATGTTAAGAGTATATCTATTGTTGGTGTAAAATAAAGTTTACTATATTATAGTAAAAACGTACAATAATATATTAATAATATTATTACAATTATATTCCATAACTTTCACAAAACGCTATTTAGTCCCAAACTAAGCATCGCTTGTGCTATGCGTACTAAACAACTGATAAACATGTACGGGTGAATGAAACTTAGATAAAGAACAAACGATGGTGTTCAGCACAAAAATATTTGTCTTCAGCGAGAACCGAACCTAAGACTTCCGGCATAGCAGTCAGGACCACAGAACATATAAAGGAAGTGTCAGGACCACTAACCACTGGACCAACAAGTCAGTCAAAATAATTGAAAAAGTTAGACTTCTTAATGCGTTTGAAGGACGACCTAAAACTAGTTCAGGTATAATCTATGTACTTAGGTATATCTGTAGATAAAATGAGAAACTGACTGATATATAAACGCACACACAGCTAGAATACAGCTAGAAACACGGGGCGTAGGAGTGTGAAATTTTTCACAACGTGTCCCTTTATGACGTAGGCAAGCATTAGGAGAGGATTTACTTACCAAAATTCACCTCCTAAGGTGGAAGAGGGAGTCCAAAAAAATTGAATGGATTGTGTGAGAAGTGATATGGAAGAAAAGGGAGTTAGTGATAGCGTGACGAGTGACAGGATAGAATGGAGGAAAAAAACGTGTTATGCCGACCCCTAATAAAACGAGATAGTGACAGGAAGATGATGACCTCATATGGGGAAAAAGGAGATCCAAAGTTTGGATGGAAAAACCTACTGTCACGCGGGCGATGCGGCTGGCAGAAGCTATATGGATATAGAGTGAACAACTGAACACTAAACCGTTTAACACACTTCACACAACATTATTTCAGGGACCACCCACAGGCTGAAACAGAACACGATACACCAAACCTCATTGTTTACTCGTTCATTCGAGTTCGAGTCACATTACCGCCGCTCGTGAGTCCGTGGTAACGCCGGTCTTACCCAGACGCAGTGGCGTAGCTATCGCTGTGTCAGCCATATCAAATATATGGGCCCCCAGGTTTCAGGGGCCCCGGTTGGAAGCATAAAATTACTGTTCAAAAACTCTTACTAATGACGGGCTCTCAGGCCTGTCGGATTGCCGAATTTTTCAGTGCTATTTGAGTTTATTTCGTAATAAAAACAAGATTAATTGTTTTTATTACGAAATATATAAACCCAGCTAGCAAAGGGCTTAACTGCGGTCAGATAATAAGGGGGCCCATTTTTATTATTATACGGGGCCTCTAAAGCGCTGGCCACACAGAAAAGACGTAAGACGCAGACGGGGCGCGGGCATTTGTCTCTACCGCGTCTCTTTCATACAAAATGTATAGAAGCGTCGCGACTCAAAACATACAGAACAGACAGGGCGCGGGCGCAACGCTGGTGCATTTGCGCCTGCCCGCGCCCCGTCTGCGTCTTACGTCTTTTTTGTGTGGCCAGCGCTTTAGGAACTAGCTACGCCCCTGCCCAGACGACAAAGAGTAGCGTGGTATCGTATCTCGGAGAGTAGTGTTGCAGAGCCACAGGTTGGGGGCACTGACCGTCTGGGGGACTTGCGAGGATGCTGGAGGTGATGCTGATGGTTTGAAGGGATTTTTGATTGGAAAATGATAGATTAGTAATGTAAATAAATAATATTGTATCAATTCATTTGTAAGCCGTACACAAAAGGAGAGAACCAAGAACAAAAAGTTCTAATCCTAATTGTGATTAGGCTACAAAAAAATATAGAAAAGTACTTATATAAAATAATAAAACAAGATTACAAAAATTAAAATATTAAAGATTTTTTCGATGTTTTTCTGATAACTTATAATTTAACTTTTTTATTTAAATGGTATTTAAGTTTGGCAAGTTTGTTTGATAATGCATCACATTATCGATTACCACTAGTTAAGGTAATACTCATACGGTAATAAAGCAATGAATGAAGTCGAATAGTGAAGAGTTTGTCGTTTTAGACAACCAAGGAACTAGAAGTTTAAGGTCACGAGAGCAGGATTTTTGATTTAAAAAGGTTTTTTTTACATGTAAGGTTAAAAACCTGAGAGTATTTACGTCAAAACCTTCAAGGCAATCGGGCTTCATCATCAACCACAGCATCGCTTAGCATCATATAGATTTTGGTGAAACCCAAGTCTACCACAGCATCGCTTAACATCATATAGATTTTGGTGAAACCCAAGTCTACCAACAATTTAAACAAAAAGTGAAAGGTTAGAGGTCACAGCGAAGGTAGTAAGAAGACGTCAGCTTCTGAGTTTTGTTTAGACAACAAAGAAAAATGAGAGCAATCTGAGGTCATCTGTCTGAGGTAATGGAGTTCGAAATGGTGTTGTTACTGATTCTGGGAACACGGTACCTTGATGTTTCACGTATTCCCAGAATCAGGCCTTGCGCAGGTGTTGTTGGAGGGAACAAAGGAAGTAAGTGAAAGTTCGAGGTCACAAAGGACATGGTGAACGAAGAATTATTATTATATAATTGGGCTATGTAACAGATGTTTTTATTTTTATTTAATTGATGACTTTTAAAATTAAAAACCTAGAGGATATTTTAATTTAAAATTTATTTTATTTGATATTTAAATTTTTGTTAATATTACTAACTATTGACGTTGACTGTAATAATAATTAGATCAATTCTAAGTATTAATGTTATTCTACAATGTGACTATGCTCAATTGTAGTTACAATAATTAATAGTATAGTACCTAAAGCACGCACATAGGACTAAATGCGGAAACCATATTCAAACTTAACATATAGTAGAGTATAGTAGTTCCAAATAAAGTGAAACCATTTTACATTATTACCACCAATATGTACCTTTATTCAGGCAAATAAAGATCCATTCAACAAAACAGAAAATGCACAGTCCAAGGGCATCGAGCTTTTAGAGATGAATGACTTTTTGGGCAAGTGAAAGTTCACGGTCATGCCGAAGAAAAGACAAAGGGAGGATTCTCTTTATGTACACTGATGTAGGTAAAATAAATTAATGTTGTACGGATGAGAGTTGGACAGCAATACTAATGGATGCGAGACGCACAGGACCGGTCGTTGTGGTGACACTTGGGGGAGGTCTATGTCCAGTTTTTTTTAGGGTGGAAATCATCCGATGACATTTAGCTCCAACTCTGGCACGCTCTCCTGCTCTGGGTGGAACAGGCATGTCAGACTTTTACTGACTTAAAACCAATCCGTTCCTTTGTTCCAGGATCCCGGGTTTTCTTTTCAGAGGCCCTAGCGGCTTCTCCCACTCCGCCCGAGAGCGGGACAAGTCATACTAATGATTTCTCACAATAAAAAAGGCGATTATCATAATGGTGACACCCAGGCGTTTCTTCCGCCTCAATCCGACGCAAGAACATCCCGAATAGAACTACAAGTCACAAGTAGATATGACTAATTTTACAATGAGCTGTCTTCGAAGAAATCCTGAACATACCAATAGTGATTTAAATATATTCAGCAAGCGTTCCCTTCGGTGTAAAAATGTCTCTTGATAGGTGAGAGTTCGTCGACTCTTGGTCATGAAATGCGACCTTTGGGACTTGGCTAGCATGGGGTGTGACATCTGCCTATACATAAGTAATGAAACCAAGACGTGCTGTGTTCTTTAAGGGATGGGGTTGTATTTATTTACTGTTCATGGAAGAAGACGCTAATTTTCTTTTCTTTCGTACGGATCTTAGGGGAAAATGGCGTAATTTTTTTTTAAGGACCCTTTTTTTTAAACTTGTTTACTGTACTTTTGTTGTATCTGTTTTCAGATAGTTAAAGGAGATCCGGCCAAAGAAAAGATGGATGGATTGTGTAAAGGACGGATATGAAAGAAAAGGGAGTTAGTGATAGTGTGACGGACGACAGGACAGAATGGAAGAAGAAAACGTGTTGCGCCGACCCCAAGTAATATGGGATAAGGGCAGGAAGAAGAAGAAGTTAGTTAAATGTGCATAATCTGTCTTCTATAACTGAAGGTTCACATGTGAAAGAGCCATTTGTAATTGTGATTTGAATTAATTCTGTGTATTTTTATTCAACAATCGTATAAATGAAATTAGTGTCTGTTTGCAATTTAAAATAACATTTGTTTTGCTAAATGCATATAGAAGTATGAAGTAAAGAGTCGCGAATATCAGTTAAAGAAAATAAAATCGTACATGTTTACAGATTGCGAATGTAAATAAATGCTCCTTTAAAATTACGGGAATTTGCTCCCAGATTTAGTTCACGCATATTTAGTATTTTTTCTTTTAGTTTTGTTGATAAAATTTAAAGTAGCCATTGTGGCCGGTCTAAGCTAGGATCAAAAGCTAAGTCCCTGAAAATAGAGATTTATGAGGGCCATTCTAAATAATTTGCGAGCTTTGACCTTAGCGAATTGCTGTAGTTTGCACGTTTTAGATTCGCCTTTGTTTGTAGAAGTTTTTTAATTCATTTTTCTTTCGACAACAGTATTATTATTTTTTGTTCGAAGACTAGCTTCTGCCAGCGGCTTCGTTTGTAAGAAAGTAGGTTTTTCTACACAAACTTTGGACCTCTGTTCCAACCCTCTACGAGGTAAATTTTTGAAAAAAATCTTACTGCTCGCCTACGTTACAAAAGGAAACCTTGTGCAAAATTTAACGCTTCTAGTCCCAGTAGTTTCGACTGTGCGTTGATATATCAGTCAGTCAGTTGCTGCTTTAAAATATAATCATCATTTCAGCCGAAAGACGTCCACTGCTGGACATAGGACTCCCCCAAGCGTCGCCACAACGACCGGTCCTCTGCGTCTCGCATCCATCGGATTCCCGCGACCCTCACCAGGTCATGGGTCCACCTAGTAGGAGGTCTTCCAACGCTGCATTTTCTGGCACATGGCCGCCACTCCAGGACCTTTACACCCCATCGACCATCAGCTGTTCTACGAGAAATTAAAAGCTTTAAACATGTACAGATTATAAAACTGAATTTTGTTTAGTTTGTTACTAAACTTAGGTAAAAAGATACTTGTAAAAGATTTGATCGATTAGGTAGCCAGCCAGACCTTCGTCAAGGCATTAATTATATTATTCTAGACTAGGATAATTTGTTACTGGCTCCCGATAGGAGATAATTAATCGAAGAGCTGTCATCGAGGTGGAGATATACCTAAATCCGGAACGTTCCTATTGGTTGGAGAAAATTAGATGCTTGATTTTAGGAGACTATTGAGAAAATGGCTCTATTTTTCTAAGTAGCTATTTATGCATTTTTTGATTGCTGTTTTTTGTATTTGTATAAGTGGTTAGTTTTTATAATGTAATTGTGCTTTCGTGTATATTTTGTGTTATGGCAAATAAATGCATTGTCGCTGCAGTATCTTGCAGTTATGTTTTACGCAAATTTTTGTGCTTTTGAATTATTTAAGATTTATTTTTATGATATATACCAGTGATTGATGAAGAGATGCGATCCCACCTGATGGTAAGCAGTGATGTAAATCGTTGATGGTGAAGCTCACTATTCCAATAAGAGTAGATACATAGATTAGTTGCTGAATTGGGACTTTAGATGGGGGTTTAAGTAAATATAAAGATCCAAGGCAACTAAATGCAGCCCCTTATTTGCGGTTCTACTACCCATAAAACATGCAAATAACTATTAGAAAGCGACTCCAAATAATTTCCCCCTGACATCCAGGTGTAATAAATTAAGAAATAAAAAAGTCCCACACAGCATATTTCGCAGTCCCAGCGGTGGGCTAATCCTCAATAAATACGAGTTATAATATTATTCATGTCGTGTCGTCATGGCTGCCGATTTATAGCTGAATCGATTTCTTGTTTAAGTATGGCTCTTAAATTAGCGTGGCGATGAGTTGAGCTTCCAGCGGAGCGGATTATGTGACTGGTTAATTTGGTTTAAAGAAAAGAAAGAAAGAAAAAAAAAAAATTATATTTGGTACAGCACAAGACACAGAAAATAAATAAATAAATTAAAAACAACATCAATCATTTTAAATTTTTAATTAATAAATTTCGTTAGTTTTTTATTTTTTATTTTTTTTGGTGGCAACATTTATTTACGAAATTACGGCAAATTAGCATACGATTGGACAAAACAATTTTTTACTTCCACCCGGACGAAGCCATTGGCAGCAGCTGGTCTATATCACAACATGAAAAAAGAACTCTGGTGACATTTCTGGCAGGTCAAAAGAGAACAGTCTATGAAAACTGAAGAATTTGCCAATTTTCATTGATGGCCAAGATATTGATGTCATAATTTTCTTAAACTAAAATTAAAATCATCCAAAAATAAATGACTGGTAGAAAATGGCTAACGAATTGAATTCGCCTCTGTACTTTTGTATTAAATAAATAGAAATAAATAGTATTTAATAAATAAATAATTTTAATAAAAGGCAACCCTCACTTCTAATGGCCACACAGAGCATCGCGAAAATATCTTCACGGCTTGCGGATTAGGAGGCGGGTACGTGAGCGAGACGGAAAAACCTTGGGGTTGTAATATCGAATAGAGATATTGCGTAACGCATGAATGGAATTTAAAAGAGCTAGAATTAATCGCGAATAGCTGCGTCTGCGGGAACGGGAACTTGAAACACAACATCCGCGTTTGCAAGAAACATTTCATTGCGTTTTGTTTTTAGGGTTCCGTACCTCAAAAGGAAAAATCGGAACCCTAATAGTTTCGTCATGTCTGTCCGTCCGTCCGTCCTCGCTTAATATCTGTGGCCGTTAGTACTAGAAAGCTGAAATTTGGTACCAATTATATGTATATCAATCACGCCGACAAAGTAGTAAATTAAAAATTGGAAAAAAAATATTAGTGTAGCCCCCTTACATGTAAAGTGGAAAGTGTTTTTTTTAATTTCAACCCTAACGTCTATATATATATATTGTTGGATAGGTATTCAAAAATAAATATGGGTTTACTGAAATAATTTTTTGATAATATCAATTATTTCGGAAATAATCGCTCCAAAAGTAAAAATCAATGTGTGTGTGTCCCGCTAACTTTTGAACCATAAATATAAAAAGTTTAGAAAATATGAAAAAAGTCTGGAAAGTAGAGCTTTATAAAGACTTTCTAGGAAAATTATTTTGAACTTGATGGGAAGAACAGTTTTTGAAAAGTTGGGGACACTTATTGTGACGATGGAGCACGCTTGCCTAAAAGTCACCAATTTACTCTTCACTTAAAGACCTCGTAGCTTGCAGGAAACACAGACTCTGTCAGAGAATTTCACTCCTTAGCACGCACAATAAAGATGTTTTCAAGATGCCTTAAACACTAACGCAATAAAAATGAAGAAAAATCTAATTAAAAACACTGATTTTCTTTTTGGTTCTGGGTGAACCAAGAGGGAGTGGAGTGGAGAGACTTTTATCAATTAGAATCTACCTGTATTCCTTGCGTTGCCTTTTACGTTCCTGATACGCGATAAGTCTTCGATTATTCCCGCAGCTAACGAACAACCGCACTGTGTTCGTTCCTATCTATACCAAGCGCCAAATAATTCCCGCGTCGCTTGTGACAAATGTGTCCCCATCTTTATCGCATCGCGCGTATGTCGAGTCACCGTGGATTACGCCTAGCGCCACTAAATAGATAAGCATAAGAAGGCAAAGAGAGAAGGCAGTCTCAGTACACAGTACCCGGACCGAGACCAAGTCATCAACGGCGCGTTCTGTTCCACGCGCGCCTCAAGGAGATGTCAGCAAACTGTAGGGGCCCAGCAGGGTTGAAGCCTCTGGGGCCATGGATCGGATTCCGAAAGGGAAGCTTGTGACCCTAGAACGAAGGCAACGAAGAAATGGGCTGGAGTTTAGTCAGTAAAAGTGACACGCCCGCTCAAGAGCGGGAAAAGTCGTTCTGATGATTCCCTAGTTGAGAAAAAATGTATGTATTTAAATTTTCATACATACGCTTGGCGATCGCGCTAGAGTAGGCGCCAGCCGTTCAGTCCGAGCACAGCCCAAGCGCATATGGTCCGAGACATCGTGTCTGTGAGCGCTGTCTATGTGTGCGTTACTCAAGCGCGCTTTGTACATAGATTGCCTTCTGTACTATCTCTTTTGTGTTAGTGGTGTATTGTCGTTATGAGTTTAAAGTAATTAAGTTTTCCCCTCTCCGTGTTACGTAATTTTAATGGAGTTCGAGATTTGTTCCCAACTTACTAGAATTTTAAGTGCTTCTGACTTTAGGGTGTGTAAGGCTAAGAAGTAAGAAAATTCATCATCATCATTACGTCTGCTTATTGACTTATAAGCTTAATCATTTACGAAATTTACTAAGCCACTTTTACGATGTGAAACTCATGAAATAACTTCTCCCGCTCTGGGTGGAGCGAAAGGGAGAGTTAGACTTTTAACTTTAGTTTCACTTTGCGTTTCAGGGCCACGGTAATACTTTTGAACATTCTCGTTTTTGAAATACAGTACTGTACACTTTGCTCTTTTTTATCTAATCATTTTAATCGAAAGACGTCCACTGTTGGAGATAACATCTACCGGGCCTTTTCCCAACTATATTGGGGTCGGCTTCCAGTCAAGCCGGATATAGCTGAATACCAGTATTTTACGAGGAGCGGCTGATAGATAGGTCTATCCTAAATGTTGCCATAACGACCGGTCCGACGTCCACATAATTATTATGGCTCCCTCAATTTTCGTCATAAAGTGGTCTTTAGTTTAGTGGTGGAGGACTGGTGTCCAATAATATCCATCGGATTCCAGCAACTGTCACGAGGACTTCAGTCCACCTTGTGGAAGGCCTTCCAAGGCTGCGTCTTCACCACTGTAGAACCTTTCATTCCATCGACCATTCATATAATTAGCATTAGCATTATCGGCCTTGTATTGTTCCCACTGCTGGGACTCAGGCCTCCTCTCTAGGAGAGGGAATGGGCTGTAATCCACCACGCGGGCCCAATGCAGATTGGTAGATGTGACATATCTTCGACATGCCGGTTTCCTCACGATGTTTTCCTTCACCGTTCATCTAATACTCTCACAAAATTCAGTAACAAAAAGCTCTCGGGTAGTTGTGGCTTATTCACTTTCAAGCCGAGGCCGTGGTCGTGAATACCTAAGTGATTGCCAATACTCGAAAGTAGCATGCGATAGATATTTGTATACGTGACATAAGGAACACTGCTGAGCTATTTTTTAGGGTTCTGTAGCGAAAGGGTAAAACGGGACCCGATTATAAGACTCCGCTGTTTATCCATCTGTCTATTTGTTGATTCGTCTGTCACCAAGCTGTATCTCACGAACCGTGAAAATGTGGATACATGAGACCATGAACCGTGATAAATTTTCACAGACGATGTATTTCTGTTGCTGGTATAAAAACAAACAGTAGAAACATAGTAATAATTGATATTTAACCCGGACCTAGCCCAATACAACAAACGTGTTTCGTTACTGTTTTTTTGCTACGCACAGTGGAACCCTTCGGTTGCGAGTCCGACTCGCACTTCGCCAGTTTTTTTTTCATGTAGGTCAGTTTCACAACCATTTTCTTTAACACTTCAAGGCTAGCGTGAACAGGCTCTTAATAAACAAGTGCGGTTCACCATCAATGATTGCATCACTGCTTACTATCAAGTGGAATCGCAGTCAAACGCTAGTTATATCATTAAAACAAAAAACTCGCTCGCGTGTCGCTCGCGCTCATTAAAAAAAAGCACAACTGTAGAGCATTTGTCTTAAAATACCCTAAAGGATACTTTTCCTCCCATCTTATTTTTTATCTAACGAAAAAACCAACTATTGGGCAGGACAAGGTCTGTCACGACCTAGGATAGAAGAGGAGGGTTATTCAATAGAATAACCTTGACCCTTAGAAACCTGACCTGTGAGGGTAATCAGAAGCAAATTAAAAAGACCATACCTATGTCGATGACTGTACTTACCAAATCCCATGCGGGTTACACCCGTCCAAAGTACCGTAGACCACATAATTTCATTCCAAAAGTGTATTTAAACATTATAAAACAATTTGTTGGTAAATATATTGTTATTTTAGTCCGCAGTTGGTGTTGAACGCACTTGTAAAAGTTGTCTAGGGAATATGATAGAACTATTTGCTAAGTTCGTCAGTTGAACTTTACTCACGCAGGTACGACGACTTTTTTGAAGGGCATTGTAGTTAGTTAGGTATCTAATTTTGAGTTAACACGACGCTTGATAGCGAAGGGTAACTAAAGGAAAATAGGTGGGTTTTAGTTACTTTTAGGCACGCGCCTTCGCTTTTCTCAAAACGGTGAAGGAAAACATCGTGAGGAAACCGGCATGTCCTAGAACCAAAAATTGGACATGTGACATCCGCCAATCCGCACTGGGCCCGCGCGGTGGATTATGGCCTATTCCCTCTCCTAGAGAGGAGGCCTGAGTCTCAGCAGTGGGAACATTATAAGGTCGATAATGCTAATGCTTAGGCACGCGTGGTCCATTATCGACAACATCATCGCTTACCATCAGGTGAGATAGTGGTAAATACGACCCTGTCAATATTATAAAAAGTTATTTAAAGTCTGGCATTCCCTCTCGCTTCACCCTGAGCTGGAGAAGTTATTTGCGCGTCCTTCAAGTCTTCCACACATGACTCAAAGAGATGTCAGCAAATCCATAGGAGCTCAGTACGGCTGATGCCTACTAGGGCAATAGGAGGACTTCTGAAAAGATAACGCGTTCAAGGACCATAGTCTTAGAACGCTAAAGGCAACAGAAGGAACATAGGTGTGGTTTTAGTCAGCAAAAGTCTGACACGCCGTCCCGCTCCACCATAGAGCGAGATAAGTCATTAGACATTTCCCAACTCAAAAAAAACCCTTTTACCCCTTAATAAAGTTATTGATCCCTCACATCAATTCTATTTTGCTTTTCTAACTCCATTTATCGAAAATAGCCAAAGGATTTCGAGTATTCCCGTTTCGGAACCCAGATTTTCGGAACCAAAGTTTTCAGCATCCAAGCTATTCCAGTTTCGGCACCGATGGGTATTTTGGATGGTAGTAACCATTAGCTATGTCCACACTGCCCTTTCATCTTCAACTTTCGTCTTCATCTTTCTAATAAACTTTCGTTAGTTGCTTTCAACAATTGAATGCGATATGGAACGCATTATCCATCTAACGTGTAATGACATGTATCACTGCGCGCGCAACACTTTCAACTGTCTATGCACATGCGTCAAAGGCATGCCCGACATGCGCTGTTGACTGTGCTATGACGCATGCCCTTGTTGAACAAAAAAGGGCACAGTGTGGACATAGCTAATACACAATCCCAATCCGAAATACTTGTAGGTGTCAAAAATTTTGGTGCCGAAAATCTGGGTGCCGAAATGGGAATATTCCAAGGATTTGATGGAGAGGGGCCAAGGAATCATTTAGAGGCCCTCTCGGACTATTTAGATAAATTTCGTTTTTGCCAAACCTCATCTTGGAGGGATCAAATATGTTTCTCAGAGTATTGCATTACTGCATGAGGGATGCGAGGATGAAAATGAAAAACAAAATAAATAACAAAATGGAGGTGAGGTCAAGTGTGTTTTGTGAACTCTGTGTATTTTGGTTAGGTTGATGTTTGTTTTAGTAATTTTTTATTTGTGATTTTTAGGCTTTATTCAAGTTTATGTTTTATAAAACGAAGCTTAAGGCTTAAGTACAAAATACCCCAAGACTTCATCACATAAACTTAGCTATGTATACAAAATTTGTACTTAAGCCAAACTTACCGAAAAGGATGCGTCATAGGACACATACCGAACAAGACATTTTGAATCACGCCAAAAATTTTACTTAATGTCTAAAAATTACGTGACAGATTGTAAAAAGAAAGGAAACAAAAAAAAACGAAACGAACTAAATATAGGGCAATGCGAAGTGTTACTAACATAGTCCTAAGTCATATTTACTTACAAGGTAAGATTATTTTATTTAGATTTATTATTTGGAAGAATTTTGGTTACCTAAGTTGTCATATCGCTTTGCATTGTACCTGTCTGCAGTTGCAATTTGTATAATTTAATTTCTAAATACCTGTGTACCTATAGGAATGAAAAGATTAAAATATTTAAAAACAAATCTAAAGGCATGTAACGTATATTATGGAACTTGTATTACTCTATTACTTATTTATTTCGTTACTCTATTTATTTAATACTAACTTTAGCCTGCAGCTTCGCCCGCGTACATAAAATATCACTCAGGAATACAGCAGCTTTCTATTGGTGAAAAAAAATTAGCATTCGGACCAGTATTTCCACAGATTACCTTATACAAACAAAAAAACAAACTTTACCTCTTTATGATATAAGTATAGATTTACACGGAAAACTGCAGAAGCCTTAGGCAGTTTGTACCAACTTCTTTCAACTTATGGGTGATGCAAAAATAGAAGTAGGTGCAACAAAAAAAAAAAGATGTCTAGATTTTACCATTTCAACTCACCACTACAAAGCAATCGCGTTTTTTAGTCCTCACTGTTGACCTCACATTTTGCTAACGCCGCGAGCGAAATCGTGAATAGAGATGTCAAGTCTATGGGTCTACCAGACTCGTAGCCTGGAGACGTTACGTGTATCGTATACCCATAGACGTGGAGAATGGACTGAGCTTTCCTTATCCAGCTAAGTGTACTTGGACAGTAAAGTAAGTAAGTAAGTATCAAGTGACATTTATGCATGTCTCTCGCATCACACCGAAAAATTTGGTAAATCATAATTCGGTTGAATAATATTCAATTAAAATTGAGATAGAATAAAAATCGTGGAGCCGGAATCGGTGTGCTGTCATTAAAAAAGATGGGTGGACCCTCGAAGAAGCATAAAAATCACTATGACACATAAAAATTAGTACTTATTAGAATTAATGGCTGTTATTCCTGCTATTATCTAGAGCTTTCCCAATTCAAATAAGTCCGAGATGAGTAATAGAGCTTTTTTTTATTTTGGTGTACAATAAACTTTATTCTACAGTTTCAGTCCATTCTCTTTGTCTATGGGTAGAGCCGCCAGCGATAATCGCGCATTCACTTCCTTATGTCTTTAAATGGCTTTTATCGATGTTCCCACATCCACGCCCACCACTAGCGTAATGCGTCATACATTGTCGATATCGCTAAATACGGACAGACAGACAACGCTACGTGCCAAAATAATAAAGTTAGACGTAAATAATGGAATTCGTTTTCAAATGACGCGTTTTTCTTTTTCGTACAACTCACACATAGTTTTTTTTTGTAATAAAAATATATTTTATTTTATAAAAAAAGCTGTAAATTTTAATTTTACAAAAAGCTCTCTCCACTCTTTTTATTCGTCAAATTATGACAAGTCAGATATTTTGCTAAAATAACGAGTTAGATAAATTAATTTTAAACGAACACCCAGCTAGATTTATTGTTTAAAACTAATGTGAAAAGTGCGAGACCGTCGCGATTTACAACTAAATTAATATTCTAACAACGGATCAATAAATAAAGTCTGGGATAGCTACAGACTAGTACAGACAACTTCTTCATAATTATGCGCTTGACCTGGATTCAGGGTAATTTCAATTAGTAGAGCGATAATAAAAGATGATTTTTCAAGAAAAACGACGGAAGTACGATCTTGCGTCGGTGTGTAATGTGTGCGTTATAAAACATGCTAGGCAGATCAAACGAAGCCAGTGGGAGGCGCACGCGCAACTATTTATAAGAAACTAGCTGAACCCCGCGGTTTCACCCGCATTTTTGGTTACGGCTCCGTTCCTATTAGTCCTCGCGTGATGTTATATAGCCTATAACCTTCCTGAATAAATGGGCTATCTAACAGTGCAAGAATTTTTAAGATCGAACGAGTAAGTCCTGAGATTAGCGCGTTCAAACAAACAAACAAACTTCTACAACAACTTCCGCTTTATAATATTAGTATAGATTATATATAAAACTTGCAAATAAATTATTAAGTTATTTTTACAATTACTATGAACAATATTCTGAGTATTTATTAAGGTCCCATATCTTTTAAAAACATAAATATTTATATTAAATTTTGATGGTATAAAAATAATTTATTGGGCAATAATTATGTGCGAACTAATGGGGGAAACACATTAAATATAATATATGGAAATTGGTAAAAAGTAGACAAACCAATTTAATTTGTGTGTTATTTAATTATAGACTGAGGATTTGTTAGTTAAATAAATAGTAGAAATGGGCGTAAGTAATTTATGTATCTTCTTATTTGTTTAATAGTTAGCTTTTTTGTTGATGCTTCTCTCCCATATCTTGTTTTGTACGAACATTGCATATTCCCGTAGTACAAAACAACCGGTGATATTTGACAATGAAAGTGTAGTTTATTAATTTTAGTAAAATCATTTTTTGATAGGTAATCTTGCTTAAAAAAATCCTACGGACTTCAATGGTAAAGAAAAACACAAAAAAGTACAAAATAACTTTAATTGCGGAAGACAGTGACTTCCGAAATTAAAGTTATTTTGTACTTTTTAGTGGGTTTTTTTAACAGCGACGTCGGGTGTTTTTTTTTTTGTTTTAAGTTTTTTATTTTACACTTTTTAGTTGTGGTACCAAAAAAATACAGATCTTGCTCACCCAAACAATGGAGGTAAGTTAACTCAATAAACTTCAACAAAAGTGGTTGCCATAGCAACGGAGACCGGTCCAATAAGGAAGCACATAGGATACGAGACTCAAATATTAGCCTAGTACTAAAGTGCGGAAATATTTCAATATACATATGTATAGAACATCAGATATAATCGGACGTGACCCACATGTTTATGTTTATAAACATTTGCTAGTCGCGTCTCGATGATTTTTAAGTATTTTTACTAGAAGTATTAAGAAATAGTGTCGATTTCTGTCACCGTTATCATCGAACATATTTATAACAAACTAGCTTTGCCAGCGGCTTCGTTCACCATCATCATCATCCAGGAGGCGTCCAGTGACTGTTGGACATAAGTCTCCCTCAAGACGTGTCTCCACAATGAACAGTCTTGTACATCATCTTCTGCCTATCCTTTTCCCAACTATATTGGGATCGGCTTCCAGTCAAGCCGGATTTAGCTCAATAC
Organism: Mythimna separata; assembly: GCA_030763345.1. Taxonomy (NCBI): domain Eukaryota; kingdom Metazoa; phylum Arthropoda; class Insecta; order Lepidoptera; family Noctuidae; genus Mythimna; species Mythimna separata. The sequence continues at coordinate 21,166,347 of CM061184.1, read as the reverse complement.
CAGTATGTTACAAGGAGCGGCGGAGTCTTGTGCGTCTTGCATTTATCGGATTCACGCAATCCTCACCAGGTCATCGGTCCTCCTGGGAGGCCTTCCAACGCTGCTTATTAACTCAACAAATAAGATTTTTTCATTAGCTCTCATAGCCCAATGTGATGGCAATCCGACACGATGGGAAGGAAACCTGACGAAGAACTAATAGTTATATGTGCTTTCTGAGGCACGGGGGTGCCACACCACTACTTCCGAGCACCCACAGAGTAAAGATAGAGCGTGGGCCACGTACGCCAATCTGTGCTCGTCGGTCTCCATACATTTTATATGGCAACTAGACTTGTAGAGCTAGATCAGACCCATGCCACGCGACATCGCTTTATTTACAAATCAGGCGTGGCCCACGTTTTGACCTTAACTTTAACTGCTAATTGAAGGGCTATTAAAACTAAAATCACTGATCATTTTGACTAAATTGTAGGTATCACTGCGTTTAAAAAAGGTTTCACTGCGTTTATCCCTACATTTTATTTTGGTCGACTTTTAATTTAGCTGTCACTTGGATGAACATTTACAGAAGAAGATATTTACTCAGTCTAATATAGTTCCCGCTTAATTCCTAGTGGAAAAAACCAAAAGCATTTTAAGTCAGTAACACATTTGAATATTATCTAACATTCTGTAACATGGATTAGCTCATACCCGCCGCATAGTAACACTGATCTAACTATAGAATCTTTCAGAACCGCGGGAACAAAAATATTTTGACTTTCAACCACGCACACAATTGTGCGGCTTTACAGGAGTATTTCCATTTCGACATCCAGATTTTCGGCACCAAAAGTTTCGGCACCCAAGCTATTTCCGATATGGCATCAATAGGTATGTTGAAAGAAAGAAAGAAAACATATTTATTCCGCCCTAAATGGACGCACACTAAAATATACAATTTATATAATTAAAATTTAGAAGCACACTAAAAATATTTGAACAGCTGTCGGGCAAGTGTGGACCCGGCATTAACTTTATGGCATCATAGACACTATTCCCTAGACATTAAAGACAGAACACAGTTGTCTATGATGTTGAATAGTAGTAACCTAACCTAAGTGGTTCTAGAGTGACGGCCACGTACCGCAAGACGCAGCGTTGGAAGGCCTCCGACAAGGTGGACAAACGACCTGGCGAGGGTCGCGGGAATCCGATGGATGCCAGACGCACAGGACCGGACGCTGTGGCGACGCTTGGGGGAGGCCTATGTCCAGCTGTGGACGTCTTTCGGCTGAGGTGATGATGATGATGATGAGTAACCAATACAAAAACCGTAGTCCGAAATACCTATTGGTGCCGAATCGGGAATAGCATAGGTGCCGAAAATCTAGGTGTCGAAACGGTAATACGCCGCTTTACAAAAATGTTTAGGTAAAACAGATAATAGCAGATAAAAATTAGGTCAGGGACTCATCGTTTGTTATAGCTCTGTCGTTAATTCGATGTACTTGAGAATGTTTAATTTAACTTTGTTCTCGAGGTTTTTGATTATTGTTTCTTTTGAGTCAGGAATTTTTATGTTAAAGGTTAGAAGACTTTCTACCCAAGAGTTTCATGGCTTTTCAATATTGAACTTCCTGTGTTTTTGTAAGAATTAATTTCGTTATTTCTAGGTAATAATGGCCGGTTTCTAGGAAACCTTCGTTTAAGATAATTATGGCAATTAGGAAGCAGTGGTCTGGCATTGAATTAAGAGAAATGAAAAAAGTAAAATGAAAGTATAAAGATTGCAAGGTTATTTGTGAGTGAACCATAAGACTATGGAGTTTAGACTAGTTCCCAGCATCATCATCATAGTGGCTAGAGTCGAAGCCTACTGGGGTCATAGGCTCGCTTCCGAAAGAGAAACCCAAAGTGGAACCCATTGGAATACAAATCTAAGAAGGAAAACGTAATACGTTTTCTTACTCTGTCAAAATCTTTCCTTAATAAAATGGGTACAGTTCTTTGGAATTGGAAGTTAAAGATTAATAAAATAATAAAATATTTTGACACGCCATCTTGCTCCACCTTAGAGCAGGAAAAGTCATGGGTTGATATTCCACCTTTAAAATAGTCGTTTTTGACACTAGAGTAAACAGAAAATTGTATTAAAAATACGATACTTTTCTCTGAGAAACTTTTGGAAACCTCCCACGATTTTCGTTCATCGAACCAGAAGTCAATGCCGATAGGTCTGTCTTCTTCCCTCTAAATCCTTTCAATTAAAATAAGGCATGGAAAATTACCTGAAAACATATATCTATACAATAAAAACAAAAAAAATCTAGCTAACCCGAAACATTTACTTTACATAATCCCCATTTCACATAACATTGTGATCTGTGAAAACTATAAACGACTTGTCATCAAAATTATATTGCTCCGATGCGTAGATTCAAATGCGTCACGCCCATCGGCCTTCAGAGCATCGCTTCCTATATTAATATCAGACTCTTCGGCCACTAGCATACAGTACAAGCTACAACTATTCTCGTGTCGCCAAATAAACAATAAATTTTCGCACTCTTCCTCAATTATCTTGAACTAGCTCCTGCTAGCGGCTTCGGCTGCGTGAAAGTTGAAAATTATCCCAAGGGAATCATATAACCGGTATGAAAAGTATCTTATATACTGAACGCATACCATGAGGACTGGTTCAAGACGCTGCGGAAGAAGAATGTCTGGAAGGACTTGGGGGAGACCTTTGACCAGCAATGGGACAGTAATGGCTAACTAAAAAGAATACATCATCATCAGGACATGGTCTACCTAATTTTAACACCTCTACCGTCCGGACTAAGCGTTTCGCCTCGTTCTTTTTATCGCGTACATCGATAGACTAAAACCTTATTTATCTACCTGTTACGGTCTTTCCGTCCGATTATAGTTTAGGTGTCTTCAAGACCAGAGTGAATAGGCTCTTAAGAAACTAGTGCGCTTCACCATCATCGATTGCATTACGGCTTTCCATCAGGTTTTATTTTCAGGTAGAGGAATCATCAGAATGACTTCTCCCGCTCTTGGGCGGAGCACGAGGGCTTGTCAGACTTTTACTGCCTAAATCCCAACTCGTTCCTTCGTTACCTTCGATTTGGGTACACCAAGCTTACCTTTCAGTATATCGATCCATGTCCCCAGAGGCTTCGGCCCTGCCGGGCTCCAACAACTTGCTAACAGGCTTCCCATCAGGTAGGATCGCAGTTAAGCATTAGAGTACATATATTAAAAAAAAACCCGTTCAGCTTTTCGAGTGTGAAGAAGTAACAAACGCACACACATACAAACTTTCGTCTTTATAATATACATATATTAGCGCGATATGTCGCAGTCATTAACAAGCACATAATCTCCGCAATATATTGGATTGTCACTCAAGAACACTGTCTTATATTATAATTGAATTCTAGCCAGACTGAATGTTAGAACATAAAAAAGCAATTGCAATTATCTATGCGAAACCAGTAAAAGCTGACCTCGTATTCTATTGAAACTGTATACGCTGGTAGGTCATTGAATTTGACCTTTAAAAGTGTTGCCATGGGCAAGCGGACCCGTGTACTCGTATATCCCATGGATGACGCAAATTATATTGTCATTGATATTCTATAAACGGACTAAAAAAAAAACATAAACGGACTGAAAGTTGGTCAACCCAGTGGCTTATTGTGCTAGGACTTAAATGAAATAAATTGATATTCAATCACCATTCAAGTCTTCCAAAGTAACATAAATTTCCTCAATATTACACGGTTACTTACATAAATATACAATTATTGTTGTGAAAGTTTCATTAAGTAACACAGCTAATTAGTCATTAGTGTGTTACAACTTTCGAGTTTTATTTGCAAGCAATACGTATTGCATTGAAATGTTCTTTAACATAGAAACTATATTTACAAAAGGCTAATAGAAAGTGTCACAATTGAAAACCAATGAATGAATCCTGATTTTTATTTACGTGTCACATCGATTATTTTTGTTGTATAACATAAACTAGTGCTTGACTACAATCTCGCCTGATGGTAAGCAGTGATGCAATTATTTAATTAGTTTAACCACCTTACTTACGTTTTATCGCTTACCTAGAAGTAACCTATTCACTCTTGACTCAAATACTACCAGGTTGTAGCTATTAGGAAATACAGACTTTGGCAAAGAAAAGTAATCCTAAATCGTTTGGTTGATAGGGCATTGCCATACGTCTAGTTGTTCGATATTGGGCCGGGCTTTGTTAGGATCCCAACTTTTTGATAGCCTGCTTAGCTTTCGCCTCCTATGATGTAAATGTAACATAAATAAGATCAAAATGATCGGCTAAACCCCCCGCGGATACACATCAGAAAATTGAGGTAGGGCGAAATAGATTCCTTGCGGAATAAAGGACACGCTTGGGTTTTAGCAGTATTGACCCTGACCCTGAACAAACTGGTATCACCCCATTCAGATTAAGGCCAATGTCAAGTGTTATAACATAGTTTTATAGAGAGGACCCGTTACCAACCAGGTGGCGAGTCTGTATACCGAAAGGAACCGGTTTGTTGAAGACTATGATGCCAACATTGATAAGAAGAACAAAAAAGGAGGAAGGAGGAACAAAGAGAGAGAAGAACAATGTTGGACAGAGTATGGACCCCTGAGGGACCCCGGCATTAATAGACCATTGATCTGAGAAGATACACTACGGTATTCACTAGAAGTTCCCTAGCTGTTAAATTTCGCCAGAAGCCATAATGACGGTCACTAATAATGCGATAAGTTTCTAGATATTAGTTCTAGAAACCTTACATCGAAAATTTTACATAGTCTAGACATTTTACCAACCGTCGGTATTCGCAACCGCCCACAACATAACACAGGTGCTATTCCTATTACACAATGACGTGATCAGCTGATGTAGGTATATTTGGGTCAGTCGAGGAACAGTTTCAGTGCTGATTCATTTTTATAACATTTGTATATATTTATTTTATTTCACGAGTTTCCTACGACATTTTATAGGTTCTGTCCAGGCATCGTAATGTTTGATTTATTTCTGTGTTAAAAGTAAAATTGCGGATTTAAGAAAAGCGTCATGCAAATGACGTAGATCGGAGAATAAGAATGGGGATCATCTCAAGGCCGGTCTCGATTTAAATGCCGCATAGACGATCAGCTTACGTTACAAGATAAAAATCATAAATAAAGATACCATCAGTCATATGATCGTATCTAGATTGTCTATCTCGGATTTCTCGGAATGCCGCAAAACAACAGACAGATAGATCGTTAAGATAGTAATTAAACACGCGAAATATTTAACTGTCTTACCCGAAAATCGGATATTTTCAAATCTATGAAATCACTGGATCGTTAAATTTTGATTAGGTTATCGACGTTTAGCTTTATCTGCTTACTAGCTTCTGACAGCGATTTTGCCCGCGTAAAAATAGAAAATTATCTCAAAAGACTCCAGGACTAAAAGATCCTATGTCCTATTCTAGAACATGGTTTACCTGTGTGTTAAATTTCGTACAAATTAGTTCAGACGTTTGAGCATTAAGAAGTAACCAATATGTATAGACACAGATACATATAAATTTTCGGCTGTATACATATTACTGTGGTTGCATTTCCTTTTTTATTCGGTAAGTTTCTTACATATGGTTCAGACACATACAAGCTCTTCTCCCATAAGCTTGCCCAGATTTATTTAATATTTTAGCATTACCATTATCGGCGATCTAATGTTCCCACTGTTGGGACATACACTGTTATACATGGGCTATTTCACTCTAGCCTTGAAGACACCTAAACTACAACCTATTTTCAAAATAACCATTTAACAGCAATATTACGAGTATACAAAGTTAAAACTATTAGCTTGCACTGCAGTGTCGCCGCAGAGTACTGCAGGAGCCTTTGATTAAGTGGCAGCCATCACGGTGAGAGCTCAACGCTGTATCCACGTCACATCTGTTCCACGAGCTGTTCTGTAGCTGGACATAGATTTCTGTATGCGGTGATAAGGCCGGAGTATAGTTCATTTGGTAGTCGATTTTAATCATAAGACTTCTTGCCTGCTGGCTAATTTTCTGTTCAGAAATACAGCTTCATACAGGTATTATAAAAGCGAAAGTTTGCGAGTGTGTTTTCGTGTATATGTTTGCTACTTCTTCAACGGATGAATGAATTTGAATGAAATTTAGCACACGGGTAGACCATGTTCTAGAATACAACATAGGATGGTTTTATCCGGGATCCTTGGGATGATTTTCTACTATCACGCGGGTGAAGCCGCTGGCTGAAGCACGAACATTATTTACACCAATACTGTCATCTTTATTCGCAGAACGACTAGTTTTTTACAGCATAGCTTTTATTACATTAAAGAGATCCAATACAAGAAACGTTATTTGGTCGGCTAGTTTTTAATAATGTAATACAGAACCCTTCTTGTGCGAGTCCGACTAGCACTTGACCAGTTTATTCTTAAAATTCAGATTTAACAAGCAAGGTTGCTAGTTTCAATTTTTTTTATATATAAGACAAGACGTAAAAGATATAGGCAAGGTGACATACCTATAAATATACATATATGTAGTAGAGTTGTCGCTTCTGTTACAGCGAATATATCCGGGGTAATATATCTATCGTTAATGGCTGAATACGTTTCAAAATTAATGTTATTATGGTGTGAATGACGGAGGAGCTCGTGGCTAGATAATAACAGCCGCACAGGTCGATCTTCAAGGTTAAGCAACGCTTGCCAAGGTTGGTCTGTGGATGAGTGACTATCTTAACATAACGAGTTTCCTCCGTGCCTCGGATAGCACGTTAAGCCGCAGGTCCCGGCTGTCATTTGTAGATGTTTGGCAGTCGTTACGGATAGTCAGAAGCCAGTAAATCTGACTCGTCTTGCCATGAAGTACCGTGTTATCCCAGTTAATGGGTTGTGGAAGTCTGGTAGGCAGCCGCTCCTCGTAAATACAGGTATTCAGCTAAATCCGGCTTGACTGGAAGCCGACCCCAATATAGTTGGGAAAAGGCTAGGTAGATGAATATATATCTAGCGTTAATGGCTAAATACGTCTCAAAATTAATTTTATTATGGTGAGAATGACGGTAGTGTGTATTGGTAGTTCAGAACAGAACTGTGTGTAATATAGTGTTATTGTTCAGATGTTCATTTTTTGTTGACTGTTGAGGTTGGTCAGGAGTTATTGTTTAGCCTCGTTTTGTGTAAATTATAAATTAAACTAATGAGGCTAGGTCAGGTTACAATAATTATATTTGTTTTTTACTGTTTTGTTTGAGGTAGGAAACCATCACATGACTTTTTCCGCTATAGTTTGGAATCTTCTTCTTCTTCTTCTTGCCCTTATCCCATATTATTTAGGGTCGGCGCAACACGTTGTCTTCTTCCATTCTGTCCTGTCATCTGTCAGACTATCACCAACTCCCTTTTCCTTCATATCGCTCCTCACACAATCCATCCATCTTTTCTTTGGCCTCCCTCTCCCTCTCTTTTTGGAATAAGATGTAAAAAAGAATAAGATGTTAGACTTTTCCTGACTAAAACCCACCTGGGTCTTTCAGTTGCTCTTTAAGTTCAAGGGACAAGATAACTTGAGACTGATGTTTTAATACTTACAGTAGTTAACAACCTACAAACTAAAAAAAAAATGTCCCGCAAGGATGAATTAGCCTACCGGCGTGATTTTGGAATTCTCAAGGAAACAGGAACATAGAAATAGTTAGATCATTAACAGTTAAGTTAGCCAGTCAGTAAAGTTAACACATATCAAAGAACATTTTCCAAATATATTCAAAATTCAAGGACACTCTCGTAACCCACAGAAAAAGTACGCTGTCATATAAAATAGAAGTGCTGCCAATTTCCCGCAGTCCAGCAAAAAAGAAAAAAAGTTACAAAGAAAAAATTATAAAGCTACGCCCATGAAGTTCTATAAATCATGGAAAACCTTGGCGTGTTTCAGGAAGTTTTACTAATAATATATGACTTGTGATAAACTAACAGAATGAAGTAATAACTTTGAATGTGATGAAGAAGCGGCGGTTGACTAGCTATCTAAAATATCGTCGGCGAATGTTTTTTTTTTTGGAAGGGGAATCATCAGAATGACTTCTCCCGCTTTCCGCTGGGTGGAGAGGGGGAGGGCGTGTCAGACTCTTACTGACTAAACCCCACCCCATTCCTTCGTTGCCTTCGATCTGGGGGACATGGTGACAACCTTTCGGATTTTCCGTGTTCCCCAGAGGCTTCGGCCCTACCGGGCCCCTACAGGTCGTCTGCCAATGTTGAGAATTAGAGAAACGTTGACAGGTATATTTCTAATCAAAATTTCTAGTCAAAACTGTTTTTTTTTGTTCACCTTTCTGTCCCACTCCTGGGCAAAGGCCTCCGTCCACTCCTTCCATCTTTCGCGACCTGCGTTTCATCTTGCCAGTTCCAGTTCTGGCGAAATCTGTCCAATTCGTCCCGCTATCTCCTTTGTGGTCTGCCGCAACCCCGTCGCACTATTCCTGAGCACCAACATTGTGCTATACGCCAGACATGTCCAGTCCAGTCCCATTTCACTTGGGCAGCCTTTTGAGCTACATCAACTATTTTAAGGGTGAGCAGTGGTGGCCCAGTGGTAACTGCCCCGACTTACAAGTTGTAAGTAGGTCACGGGTTCAAATCTAGCCAGGCGCAATACTTTGTGTAATTTATTTCATCGCCGCTGCTCTCAAAACGGTGCAGGAAAACATCGTGAGGAAACCGGCATGTCTTAGTACAAAAATTAGAAGACATGTGACATCCACCAATCCGCACTAGACCCGCGTGGTGGATTACTGCCCTCTCCCTCTCCTAGAGAGGAGGCCAGAGTCCCAGCAGTGAGAACATTACAAGGCCGATAATGCAACTATTTTAAAACTGTTACATGGCCAAAATCAATGACTGGTTATATTAGATTAATGATTAAATTCTTAGGTATACATTTATTTTCATTATTAAAGCATCCTTATCATTTTTCTTCAAACTACGAAGATATATCAATAGTTAATACTGTAAGCTTTTTATCATTTCCGGCCCCTTTATACACTCAACGGTTTGATAACGAGGAAATTCACTGAATACTCCCTACGTTTATAAAATAAAATCGAATTTTTTCAGCTATCTAACATATTTGTGGCTGTGGAACAGTACAGGCATTTATTTCCGTTTTGAACCCAATTCTGAATAGAAGTAGCCCATCGTAGGAAACAGAACTTACTATCATCATCATCTGCCTAGCCTTTTCCCAACTATATTGAGGTCAGCTTCCAGTCAAGCCTGATTTAGCTAAATACCAGTATTATACGAGGAGCGGTTGCCTACCAGACCTCTACAACCCATTAACTGGGGTAACACGGTACAACAACTTACTATATGAATGGTAATTCCTAAGTTTACGTCACCCTATCAACCCACGCCTCAGTCCGTCCCTAGCAACAGCCGATAAAACATTTCTAGGTCAGCATGTCGTTATATCCGAGCTATGAGTATCCTTGTAACTGGCGTCCGGATAAAGCCGAACACGGTCAGGCTTTTTGGCTGTCTGTCCGACTTTTGTTAGGCTTTTTAGATCTTCATGTGTTCTTGCAATTGCATAAGTTTGCGGACCAGCATTGATTTGTTATTTCATTAGAATGTAAAAAGCAAAACTTGCGGAAAGACAAAATAAAACTGTCAGCCTTTCTACTCAAATCTGGCTAAACTGGTTGGTTTGACCGGCTTTTCGGTTTGAAGATCTAGCAACCCTACTTGTGACGGATCAGATATAAAGATATCTGCAGAAGAACCAAGGTTACGGACAAAGCCCAAAGAAATCAAAGTGGCATATTGCCCGCAGTACAGATGGTCGACGGAACCGAAAAGTTCTAAAGTGGTGATCGTGCACCAGAAGACGTAGCGTTGGAAGGCCTCCTACAAGTTGGACCGATGTCCTGGTGAGGGTCGCGAAAATCCAATCGATGCGGGATGCACAATAAAGGTTATTGAGGCAACACTTGGGTGAGGCCTACCTCCAGCGCGGCGTCCAACTAGGAAAAGTTATGACGAACTAAAATACGTTAATCTGTCGAAGAACAAGGCATTTAGGTTAGCATTGTACATTGCGCGGACATGGGCCACGTACACCGATATAGGCACGTCGGTCTCCATACATTTTATATGGCAACTAAACTTGTAGAGCTACATTAGATCCACGCCACGCGACGTGGTTCTCTGCTAGACTTACAGAGCTATATTAAATCCACGCCTCGCGTCATGGTTCTACGTTAAAATTAGGCGTGGCCCACGTGTACGGTCTAACGGAGTTCCCGCTTTAATCTGACGAACTACAAAAAGTCAGTACGTAATCTGACGAACAGCGAGATGTTAACCCGGTAACCTTGCGGTCCTTCCTGCCGTAATTAATTCGAGGAACGTATAGTAACTAGTAATCGACTTATTTGCATACAACGATAAAGCTTTGTTTAGTTATTTAATATATTAGTTTTAACGACGGGTTTGCTAGTGAATATTTTTTTATGACGTTCTAAAATTTTAATATAAGAACGGCCCCGACTTACGAGTTGTATGTGTCGTGGCTTCAGATCCAGGCAAGTGCTTTAGTTTGTATAATTTACTTCATCACCATCTCTCGGAATGGTGAAGAAAAACATCGTGAGTAAACTGGTATGTCCTAGAACCAAATCTTTAAAAACATACGACATTGATCAATCAAAATTCGCATTAGGCCTATGTGTGGTAATGTATGGCTTATTCGCTCTTTTAGAGAGGAGGACTGAATTAAAGCAAATATTGAAATAACCGACGACCTGGCGATGGTCGCGAGAATCCGATGGATGCGAGACGCACAGGACCGGTCGCTGTGGCGACGCTTGGGGTAGGCCTATGTCCAGCAGTGGACGTTTTTCGGCTGAGATGATGATGATAATTGAAATAACAACTATGCACATCAGTTATTTGCATTGATTAAGAATCTTGAATCTGTTTCTTACTTTAGCTTACATTCTTTCAGTCTACACCAACTAAGGTTTTCATTTCAAAAGTAAATACTTCTATTTCAATTAAGCTACGCTCGCCTGAGTAGATCAGCTGTCCCATTTATATTGGATTTATAAAAGTTTATTTATTTAAGAATATCCTTTATTGTACACCGCATAAAAGAAAAAATACAGGACAAACATTTATAAAAATACGTGTACAATGGGGTCTTATCGCACAGGACAAGTTCTTACAGACCACTTTTGTTTAGACTTTCCATCATCTACCTAGCCTTTTCCCAACTGTATTGGAGTCGGCTTCCAGTAAAGCCGGACTTAGCTGAATACCAGTATTTTTACGAGGAGCGGCTGCCTACTAGACCTCCACAACCCATTTAACTGGGGTAACACGGTACTTCATGGCAAGACTGGAGTCTGATTTACTGGCTTCTGACTATCCGTAACGAGTGCCAAAGATCTACAAATGACAGCCGGGACCTACGGCTTAACGTGCTTGCCGAGGCACGGAGGAAACTCGTTATGTTAAGATGTTGGAGTTGAAGATGGAGACCAACCTTGGCAAGCGTTGCTTAACCTTGAAGATCGACCTGTGCGGCTGTTATTTTCTAGCCACGAGCTCGTCCCATTTCGCTTAAATAAAGTTTCTCTTTTACAACAGCTACAACTTATTTGTAATCAACAAACAAACACACAGTCGCTCTTTTCACACCCATACCTATTTCACAATCTAAAATTTGACCATTAATAAAACTAATATATTCTAGAGGACTCCTTGCAAAAGCGTATCTAAGGCCGATTCCGAGTTTTGCATACGGAAAGGCTATGGCATAATGATATGATGTGTGCCTGGCAACGCCATGATGGCTGCCTTGAACGGCGCTCGTCTTTGAGGCACGTTTTAGGCCTACATCATCGTGATAAGGGTGTTACCAAGCGGTTAAGGCGCAGACTACTGCTAAGTAAGTTCGCCTTTGTAAATTAAGTTTTGCATGAAGAATAAATAAATAAATAAAGCTCTTATAATTATAAACAAACTTTATCGATAAAACCTCTATTTGAATTATCACTTATTTATTTATTGTGCAGACCTACCACAGTGTTTTCCTTTTAACCTTAAGATCAGTGACATGGGTTTTAAAGTTAAATCGTATCAAACGAAAAAAATCAAATCTTTCCTCTTTGTAAGATTAGTTTAGTATAAAGAGATTCGATAAGTATACGTATATAATTTTATTTTACTTATAATTTAAATTATTATTATAATAAAAACAAAGAACACAACTTCAATAATAATGCGTTCAGATAATGCATAATTGTTATTAATTTTTCCGTTGTAAGTTGGTTTTGTTATTTAGTATGTATTCTGCTTGACACAAATGGTAATTTGTACAAGATTTTTTTTTTCAATTTATTTTGAAATTAAACACTATTATCAGAAATATGAACAAGATTAATGTGAGTATTTTTTTTCTGCAACCTTATACTAAAGCAACATGATCACTTATTCTACAAACTTTTTCAGTGTCTGTCTCTAGTCTACGCCTTAACAGGCAGAATAGTTAAGGGATATTGAGAAACTATTGGGAAGGTCATGAATACTAAGTTTTTGGCCATTGTTGTACATCAAGTGAGGCCGTGATTTCCTGGCGGTGACCTATTTTTTACGGTTTTGTATGAGCTCTTCATGACAGGTAGTTGCTGGTGTTACACGGTGACCAACTTGAATAAACCAAGATTACTTACATACCTTTTTAAATTGATTTTTCCATTATGGCGCTTTTTTTGGCCTCGCAAAGATATCTAGCCTTTTCCCAACTATATTGGGGTCGGCTTCCAGTCAAGCCGGATTTAGCTGAATACCAGTATTTTTACGAGGAGCAGCTGCCTACCAGACCTCCACAACCCATTAACTGGGGTAACACGGTACTTCATGGCAAGACTGGAGTCAGATTTTCTGGCTTCTGACTATCCGTCATCATCTACCTAGCCTTTTCCCAACTATATTGGGGTCGGCTTCCAGTCAAGCCGGAATTAGCTGAATACCAGTATTTTACGCGGAGCGGCTGCCTACCAGACCTTCACAACCCATTAACTGGGGTAACACGGTACTTCGTGGCGAGACTGGAGTCAAATTTACTGGCTTCTGACTATCCGTAATCACTGCCAAAGATCTACAAATGACAGCTGGAACCTACGGCTGTGTCAATTTAGACTAGCTATGATCTCTAAAAGTATTCAATTCAAAACTAAAATGGTGCTTATTAACTAAATCGGTTTCAAACAACAGCAAAACGAGCCCCAAAACGAAATAGCGGCACAAAAACAAAAATGTTATACTTCGGTGTTGGTAACCCTATACATAACGATTTGGTCGTAAAAGTTCGGCTGTTAAAACTTGACCTACACTACGGCACACTGTAGACGCCTCCACAGTGCCGTTACGTAAAGGGAAAGATATAACTCGTCCTGAACAGAATATTACAGGCCAAACTATCTTTTTTTATTAATTCGTAGCAAAATATATCGCCACCGAGGAGCTATTCTTTATTGTGGTATTAGACCATATACAACCTTCCGAAATAAACTACTTGACAGTTGCTCGGATCAAACTCAACACCGGTCTGGTCGGAGCATTCTCACTTTTCAATGTAGTTTTATCAGGCATCGTTATTATAATTTCAGCCAAACGACGTTCACTGCTGGACATAGGCCTCCCTCAAATGTTGTTACAACGTCCGGTCCTGTTCATCTCGCATCCATCGGATTTCAGCGACCTTCTCCAGGTACACGGTCCATCTAATGGAAGGCCCTCCAAGGTGTCTTTCGGTAGGTACGCGGTTGTTCCTCTATAATCTCTTTTGGTGATATTACTACCTCGCCGTACTGCCTCGTTGGTCTAGTGGTCGCAAGAGCGACTGCTGAGCAGGGGGTCTTGGGTTCGATTCCCGGGTCGGGCAAAAAGTGCTATTGGGTTTTTCCATTAGGAATTACTCTGTAGCTGTCCGGAGTTTGGAAGTTGGTGGTGTGATACCCCCGTGCCTCGGAAAGCACGTAAAGCCGTTGGTCCTACGCCTGATCTCTCTCCGGTCGTGTCGGATTGCCGTCACATCGGATTATGAGAGTAAAGGAACAGAGAGTGCACCTGTGTTTGCGCACACACTGTGCACTATAATATCTCCTGCGTACTTGGCTGATCTCTGTTGAAATTGGCCACCATGAACGAAATTTGCTCGGGGGAGTATTAATATTATTTTTACCTCGCCGTAGGTAATGTTTCTGCTAATTTGTCATAGGTCTAATAGTCGTAAACGCTCTTAACGTAAATAAGGTAATGGGTTCGATTTCAGGGCCTGGCAAAGTGTTATTCAGGTTATCAGGGATTAATGACTTTTGATGTCAATAGTCTTCCGTCTATTTAATAGGCATATTTTTTTTTAAATTGTAATGACAATGATTATTTGTATGTATGTATTTCTTAACATAAATTACAAAACCTACAACCATAAATTACCCAACCTATGTCATCTGCCTAGCCTTTTCCCAACTATATTGGGGTCGGCTTCCAGTCAAGCCGGATTTAGTTGAATACCAGTATTTTACGAGGAGCGGCTGCCTACCAGACCTCCACAACCCATTAACTGGGGTAACACGGTACTTCATGGCAAGACTGGAGTCAGATTTACTGGCTTCTGACTATCCGTAACGACTACTAAAGATTTCCAAATGACAGTCGGGACCGACGGCTTAACGTGCTTTCCGAGTCACGGAGGAAACTCGTTATGTTAAGATGGTCACCCATCCACAGACCAACCTAGGCAAGCGTTGCTTAACCTTGAAGATCGACCTGTGCGGCTGTTATTATCTAGCCACGAGCTCCTCTAAGTATACTTACACAGAGATTCGTAAATAGCACAATGAACTTAAGTACATATATATATACATGTGTTGTGGTGCAGATCCGCCTCATTTCAGACTCTCAGTTTAATGAGTCGTGAAGACTGAAAAGTTCAGTAAAAGCTAAACTTGTAGCAATTCTAATGTACAGTATAAGGCTATGGTTTTACTAGATATGAGCTATGTGAGCGGACTAGCTCTAGCTGAACTACGAAATTATGTGACTCGGTCCACTAAACTATAATATGTATAGTTTTACTCCTTTATTTTATTTTTATTGTGAATGTATGTAGTACTGTTTCATTTAATCCCCAAGTGGATCATTTTTTTTTTCAGTAATTGTAACGATTATCTGGCAGTTAGACTTAGAACCTTTGGTCAGTACACATCCATCGCTTTAATTTGTTTAGCATGGAAAAAAGTAGCTTTGTGGAAACCCCATTAGATTACTAGTTGATACGCAAAAGCTAAAATATGATCCGAAAAAGCTTAAAACTACTAAACTCAAAGTAATATCGAATTGAAGTGTTATCAGACATATTGTGTGTTGTTTTTTTTCGGCGGTAGGTGTGAAAAGTATAAGACGCGAATTTTTCAACTCCTATAATTAAAAATAATTTTAAATACTATTTCGGAATTTTTTAGCATCAGTTATAGTTATTTAATAATATAAATCCACTATTCTCACTTTTTGATAAGAATCCGTACCTTAACTGTTGCATGAAGTTCAAATAAATAAATAAATAAATTGTGTTTGTAGTGTATGGTGTATCTATGTGTGTGTGCGCGCCCTGCCACGTGTAAAATGCCCTGCTTTGACAGTAATAAACTAGCATCCAAAAGCAACGGTTTCATTTCAGTTCGATTTGATTTTTAGGTGGGACATCATCCAATGGCTTCTGCCCCTCGAGCTAAGCGGAAGGGCGTGTCAGATTTTTACTGAATAAAACCCAACTAAGTTCTTTCTTCACCTTGCGCTCCAGGAGATTGGAACCTGCACTGATAATACATTGCACAGACCTTTGAAAATCCTTTGAAATCAGATATAGGTACAGGATGCCTCAGACATCGACGCACAAACGAATACCATGGATCCAGTACATGATTCTGGACCCCCCAGTGATGGAATTTTTCGTTCCCTGTTCACCGTATTTGCAGGAAAAGTTTTTAACCACTGCGTAAATTTTTTTTGGTGGCTTAGTGTAAGTAATAGAACACAGATCGATCTTCAAAGTTAAGCAACGCTTGCCAAGGTTGGTCTGTGGATGGGTGACCATCTTAACATAACGAGATTCCTCCGTGCCTCGGAAAGCATAGGCTGTCGACCAGACCTCCACAACCCAATAACTGGGGTAACAGGGTACTTCATGGCAAGACTGGAGTCACATTTACTGACTATCCGTAACGACTTTAGGTAAATGACAGCCGGGACCTACGGCTTAGCGTGCTTGTTACTTACACTGAGCCACCAAAAAAAATTTACCTACGCAGTGGTTAAAAACTTTTCTTGAATGTATCTACGCTACTTAACACATCTCTCGTGGAAACGCAGCCTAAAAACTAAGATTTCTGTACCTACGACATTTGTTTTGACATAAATCTGTCGGACTGACGTTAGAAGTCTATTGTCTACGAAAATTACGATATCATTTGTATTAGCAAATTTATTCTATTTTTACTTGACTTTTACTTATATTATAATCTTCTTCTTGAAAACCGTTCAAAACATTTAAATTCTTTGAAGTTTTTCAGAGAAATGCTTTATTTTTATTTTCAATTGATATAAACTAGTGCTTGACTGCGATTCTACGTGATGGCAGGAAGTGATGAAATCGTTGAAGTGCAATAATGTATTAAGAGCCTTGAAGACACATACATTTTTCCAGTCCTTCGATGGGTATAAACGACGAGGCGAAAAGCTGGTGACAATTAATGTCAAAGTGACATTTCATCATCGAAAATGCTTGCCAAACAGGTTGAAGTAAAATTAGGACGAAAATCAACCTGATTACGAAAAAATACGATTAATATTCAATACTACCGGTAGATAGCGCTGGTAGTATTTATAAACGCCGAAATAAAGTTTTAATAAACTACGAATTTCTGATGCTTGGTACTTTATAATACAGCAAAATTATTGAGTTAATTGTAATAAAAATATTTTACTCATCACAATTAGGTCATTATATACCCTGCCTAGTCAATTTATGTAATTACTAGTTATTGTATCGAATGCTACGAGGGGTGAATATAATAAATATACTGTGTGCACAATCCCATCATCATTTCAGCTGAAACCTTTCAACTGCAGGACACAGGCCTCCCCCAACGACCGGTTCTGTCATGACCTTCAAGGTCATGGGAAGCCGATGGAGCAACCAGATCCTCGAACCTCCTTATAGGAGGCCTTCCAACGCTGCGTCTTCGGGTACACAGTTATAACCTCATCGTCATCAATTCAGCCGAAGGACATCCACAGTTGAACATACTTTTATGGTCAACCGTCAAGATGACATATCAAAACTTTCCGTAATTTTCAATTTAAATCTGAAAAATTCATCGAAAGAGCTTCAATATTTCAAAATGTATGGTGAGGATAAACCAATAAATAAATAAATAGGGCTGCCCAAGTGGCATCACAACGAACGATCCTGTGCCTCTCGCATCTCGATAAAACCTCAAGACTGCCTAAATAGTCTCTACAGAAACTAACAACAGCAAAAACTTTGAGATTCAACTACAGGAATTCACACAAAAATAAATGTGGTTTGCAACATAATATTGTGGTTTCCATATGGCTTATCTTTTCGGGCCCAATTATTGCGATTAGCAGAATTATTTAATTATTACGCAACGCGACGAACGCCTATTAAATTATCAGTAGAAACGTGAACAGGCGACCATGAAATTTTCCGCGCGTCTGCCCTTGAACTAGTGACGCGAACGATGTCGATAAACGCCGAAGTCGCGCGATGTTTGCCGAAGCTGGTTTTTGGTTTTAAGAGCTATTGGATGTGGAGTTCGCAGGAAAGTGAACTGTGAATTAAATTTTTTATCTGGTTAAAGAAACATAAGAAGACAGAAGATTGTGTTGCTTCTTTTTAGGTGGAAATTCATCCAATGACTTCTCCCGCAGTTGGACGTGCGGGAGGCACTGGGGGCGTGTCAGATTTTTACTGACTACTGTTCCTTCTTTGCCAGAAGTGAGTAGGCTTCGATCCTGCTGGGTCCTCACGGTTTTGCTGACATCTCTTTGAGGCGCGCGCTGTGGATTATAATTTAGATGTTTTCCAGGCTACAGTGAATAGGCTCTTAATAAACTAGTCCACCTCACTATCACTGCTTACAATCAGGTGGAATCGCAGTCAAGCACTAGTTTCCATCAGTACTAGGAACTATTTTCACTAGCTAACGCCCACTATCGAAATGAAACAGCAGACATTTTGTTCCAATTAATCAACATTCCAACTTGAAAATATTATAATGTGGGACAAATTATACTCATCAAATATTTTATTGTCTCAGCTGGCGGTCACGAGCAGTCTGTCTAAAGTTTTAATAAGAAACGTTTTTTTTTTTATAATTTATTGTAATGTTACTATGTCTCGACTGTGATGTATATTAATATAATACATATTATGTTTAACACATAATACGTACCATGTAGATTTTAATTAATGATGTTTCTTGATTAATTTTCTCTTTAGGAAGATGATGTAATATAAAAAAGGGATTGGTTCTGTAGTTCAATCCAAATTTAAAAATTTGCGGAATCATTTTTATCACTGATACGTTTTCTGTTAGAACAGTAATATTGAGTCATCGTTATCTATATATTCGTACATACAAGTACATACTAACCTACTTATGTAAGTATTTACGTCAATGTATAGAGTTTTTGTAAAGGTCAAGTTGTAGGGCCATTTTTAGCGACGATTGAGGGTTTTAAATATATTTATGTGATTGTTGAAGGTATTTTAAATATAGGTAAGTTACGTAAATATTTCTTTTGAATGATATAAATTAGTGTTTGACTGCGATCCCACCTGATAGTAAGGATTGATGCAATCGTTGATGATGAAGTCCACTAATTTATTAAAAGACTAGAGTGCGTCTAATGAAAGCGCAACCTGGATTTTTTTAAATTTAATTGGCAGCATTATTCAGCGACAATTGTAAGAAATGAAAAAAATTGTGAAGTGTCAAGACATGATTCTCCTACTAGTTAGTAATACCACATACATTTTTTTTGGATTTAACCTCTTTTTCTCAGCTCGCGCTTTCATTAGACGGACTATATTAACTAACTAAACTACTCTAAATTATATTCGGACGCGAACACCGCAAACGGCAAATGTCCTTCGATGTACGAGTACATGATATAAACGACACGAGGCAATACGCTTAGTCCGAATTGGACCCGACCTGGAGATTATTACAACTGTGTTCTCAGTAAAATTATATTATTTACCTACATAAAAGTAGTGATATTTTTCAAGAATTCTCAGAATAGTAAAGAAAAAATTATCGACAAAAACCCATTTTACTACGTCTAAAAGTATTTACTCGTACTCGAAGTAAAATACCCTGAATTGTTTCTTCACTACATAGTATAAAACAAAGTCTTTTCCCGCTGTCTGTCTGTCCCTGTGTATGCATAGATCTTTAAAACTACATAACGGATTTTGATGCGGTTTTAAAAAAAGATAGAGTGATTTAAAATGAAAGTTTATTTGTATAATACATACAATATACATAATATATCACCCGTGCAAAGCCGGGGCGGGTTGCTAATAACAAATATTTATCTAGAAGTAGTTACATATTTTCACGGAATCCTAAAAGAAACACATGATTATTGATAGTAGCTTCGTGGTTCATCCTTGAACTCCAATCGGTAATCGAAGCCCACCAATCAGAGAGCGACTCATTAACAATTTGACATTTTTATATCGTTGTTACCAGGTGTTGTAAATTAGAAATAAATTTGATGATAAACGTATCGACTGATTTCGATAGTGGTCATGATATATTGGGTGAGGCCTGCTGATTGAATTGGTTAGATTTATGTCATTTAAAATAATGTGTTAATTTTTTTTTGAGTTGGGTGATAACAGTTTTGGTAGGCAGCCCCTTCTCGTAAAATACTGGTATTCAGCTAAATCCGGCTTGACTGGAAGCCGACCCCAATATAGTTGGGAAAAGGTTAGGCTAGATGATGATGATAATAACAGTTTTATATGTCATTGTAAAACTGTGTAAAACTGTCAATGTGTAAAATTATTTAATGAACCATTAAGAAGTAAAGGTTTGGCTATGCTTAACTTTAATGGACATTAAGGGACGCTAATGAATCATTAACTGTTTCTCAGTGCGGCAGTAAGTCCTTTAAGCCAAGTCTTCGTATGCATAGTGTTCGGTGCGATCACAAATAGGAGTTCAATATCTGATTGCTTTCGTATGGATCACGCCTGTAGGAGGTAAGGGGGGGGGGCTGGGTTATAATTCATCATCGTCATCATCTCAGCCGAAAGACGTCCACTGCAGGACATAACCTTTATAATTACGTCTATATTATTTATAAATTGTTGCTGCCCGCATATGATAGAAAGATATCAACATACTATCGGGAATCAAAAGCATCCAATGTGCTATTCCATAACATGGTCTACCTGCGAGCAAAGTGTCATCGAAATCCGTTTAGCCGTACAAGCTTGAAGAAGTTGCAGACATACTTACACAGTCACAAACTTTCAATTCATAATAATTACTGTGAAATGTGATAATACATATCAAAGATAAAAAAGTCTTAATAAGGTATTTCTCATAAAACTTCATTTCATGTGAACCAAATTTTTTTTAGAATTATTTATTTTTTTAAAGATATCTACTGTTGACGTATAATCAAATGTTTTGTTTACTATACAAAAATTAACTAAAGCGCTTGTTTCACAACAATAATTAAAACTAACCTATTGTATGTTTATTTTAGATACTATTAGATTATCGTGGCACAGTTTTTTTATATATCAGTCGTGGGAAATTAGTGTACGCGTTATATTTTGTGGTTTCATGATAAGCTTTGTTGTCTGTAAATGATTAATATGATTATTTATTAAAGTTTATATCTGCACATAAAAATGTAGGGCACTACTATGTCATTTTACAATACTTATACAATTAAAAAAGGAATCAACATATTTGCCTTTTTTTCCAACGACTACTAAACTAACCATGCGGTTAACCTATTCTGCGCCAACCAATGTCGAACGCCAAAGCTTCTTCAGCGCCAAGCTAAATAAAGAATACTATTACTTTGCTGTTTTTTCAAATAAACATATAAAAATCAAAAGATAAGGTTCTAGTTAATAGTAATAGTGTGCACTAAAATATAGTTTTTTTTTTATTTAAAAAGTAATAATAAATATAAAATGACATACTTTCTTCTAAAAAAAGACGTGGTGTGGAAGGCACAAAAATATTTGTCTTCTATACAAGACTGTGACGTTGCTCAAAAATATTGCGCCAAAGTTACACCCCAGGGTCAAAATAACCCATCTTTACCAATATCGATATTAGTCCTTCATCGACGTCTCATCCCTACCAGTTCGTGTGTTCATAGACTACTATAATAGGCGCTCGCTAGTAACGAGCAGGGCGTGTAAAATGCTACTTAACTTTTAATGGCGTGTCACGCCTTCTACGAGCTGATAACATTTCATTACCACTTGTTATCTAGGCAGCATGGGTATTTGTATAAATCGTTTAATATTTGAAGTAAGGGCTTCGTTTGATTTCTGGTCATATTTGAAGGGCAATGTTATCCCTTCTTTGCTAACCCAGTAGAGGGATTTCTGAAGTGAGGAGGTATGTCCGGTGGTCGCCTTCTTCCTATCAATTTCATCATATACTCGTTCTTAGCCTTTTCCCAACTATATAGGGGTCGGCTTCCAGTCAAGCCGAATTCAGCTGAATACCAGTATTTTACGAGGAGCGGCTACCTACCAGACCTCCACAACCCATTAACTGGGGTAACACGGTACTTCATGGCAAGACTGGAGTCAGATTTACTGATTTCTGACTATCCGTATCCGTTGCCTCCCTTTGCGAAGCAGAAATGCCAGCAAAGGAGACGATGATAAGCGTAAAAGAACCGACTTCCTCACAACCCAGCCGCCGGAATCCCGACCTCGATTTCCAGCTATTATAGGCATGGGCTAGCGGACGGCGAGCAATGGGTAGCTCGCCTTCCGCCTGTCCGATAACTGTCCGGACCGAACTCAAATCACATATACAAACTAAGTACATATCGCAAACTATTAGTAGGTATAATAATTACTATGATATATCATTATTTTACCGATAAAAGGTGACACTAAGTAATTCACAAACGTCACGAATATCTGACATCCAATTTAGGGAACTACGCCTTAAAACCCAAATCTGCA
This sequence comes from Mythimna separata, assembly GCA_030763345.1. NCBI lineage: Eukaryota > Metazoa > Arthropoda > Insecta > Lepidoptera > Noctuidae > Mythimna > Mythimna separata. The sequence goes on along the minus strand of CM061184.1, from coordinate 21,143,944 downwards.
AATAAGACGTAGTATTTTAATATCAAGAGGAGATACCAAAGAGTGATTTGTAATCTCTCGAAGTAGGTACCTAATCTCTTATCACTAGGAAGTGAGTGATAAGATTGGGAGAGCCGTCGTACGATTGCTATTTTTGAGTATGCCACGTGAGTTAATCGAAAAACGTTGTTTTGTTTGTACACACTAGGAACACGTGGATGTAGATATGGAGGTCCACATGTGTAATATTGCAGTGTGGAATTTTTCGGGCGCTTATCTCGACTTAACGGCATACTTTGGAAGTTTTTCAAGAGCTACCGATTTCTGTGATATCGAGGGAGATCGCATGACCTAATAAAATATGCTCTTATTAAAAGCCGTTTTTGCGAACGGTCTTAGTCTACGTCGCGTAGTGTAATAAGGGTAAGACGGTCCTCGACCGGGCTCGACGTTTCGAGTCGACGTATCGAGTAGAGTAATAGGCTCTTAACTTAAGAACTGGCTAAACAATTCAGGCCCTGATCGACGAGAGAGTAAAAGCGCGGTGTTATGACTGGCTTATAGATAAAGCTCGTCGGTGTATCATTACTATACCGTGGTTTTGTGAGGTGACGAGCCTGCTTCGCTGAGATCACACAGATTTTCAGCTCTAAAATTTTCGGCACCTAAGCTAATCCCGATTCGACACCAATAGGTATTTCGGACTGGTATTTTGTATGGTTACTACCTGTAAGGGTGACGAAACGGGAATACTTCGGGGCCCGACATGTTTGCTTCATTTTCTACGATACGACTGTTTTACTCGCTACTCGGTCAGTACCAACGTCCGTTAAAATCGCGATATAGGCTCGTACATCTATCACACACTTTATACTTTAACTATGCGAATATAGGTCAGAGGCCTCACCATGACGTGTTAAAACGGCACTCGTGGTGTGTCATCATCCACTTTACTCGTATCATCAATCATTTTTATCATTCAAAAATGATTCTTGATTATTTTAGGATAAAACACATATTTGAAAAATAACTGAAATCAATTCAGTAGCAGTTTAATAACATATTCGCGCGCTTTAAAGAGATGTCAGGAAACAGTAGAGGCCCAGCAAAGCCGATGCCCGCTAGGGCCTGGCCGAGGGGAATTTCTGAAAAGGAAACCCATGGCCCTAGCACGTAAGGGCAACTGAACGACACGAGTTCGATTTTAGTCAGTAAAGTCTGAAACGCTCTCTCGGTCCACCCTAAAGCAAGAGAATTCATTGGATGATTGCCCACCTCAAAAAGAAAAAAGGGCACTAGGTTTTTCAAGATGTGCCATACGTCAAACTGTGAGTAAAAACTTGAATTTTTATTTTCCACTAAAGTGTATAACGATCAGATAGTTCTTAACCGACATGTAAAATTGAAAAATTTCAAACATATTATCTTTTATAGCGCAGTAAATAACTGTAGTGTGTATATTAAGCACTTCTTAGTTAGCAGAAACCTCAAGACCAAACACACAATTCGCGAACGAATGAATGAATGGACCGACGTACGCGACGTGGCCTCAGCCCGCGTCGCCACGTAACTTACCGCGCCGCCGCCGGCATAATGACGCACGCCAACACTATTAATTTGATACACGCTCGTAAAATGCTAATGGATTTCTACCTACTAATACCTGTGCGAAAATCCGTACTCGAAGGTACAACTCGGTCATATTAATTTGACGTTTGGCGTCGATGAAATAATGCCCAAAAACGATAAAAAAACGACGCGCGTATCGATAACAAAGATGCTGACTATACCTAACACTTGCCGGGTGAGCTAAGGAAATACAGTGGAAAGCAGGGGGATGCTCGCATTTCAGAGATGAGTCAAGTAAATATGACCGGATTGTACAGACCGATAACAGAGTCATTAAGTTAAGAATGAAAAGGATACTTCGAGGCGAGTGTGCTCCATCGTCGACTACATCATCGCCATCAGGTGAGAGAGTGGTCAAATACAAAGCGAGAGATAATAAAAAAAGAAAATGGACTGAGCGCGATACGCACCAAATTAACTAACGTGTAGAAGGAGACAAAGCAACTGTATGTCCAATGTCTCTATTGACACTAATACTAGATATAATGGTGTAAGTTTCATCATCGTCAGCATCATTTCAGCCGAAAGACGTCTATTGCTGGAGATAGGACAACAGCGCTATGCGTCTTACATCCTTCGAATTCCTGCGACCCTCACCAGCTTATCGGTACACCTTGTCAGAGGCCTTTCAAAGTTGCGTCTTCTAGTGCGCGGTAACCACTTCAGAACCTTTTGGCTCATCGACTATTTGTTCTGGGAGCATTGAACCCTGCCTACTGCTAAGTTTCGGGCTATATCTGTAATCTTGGTTCTCCTGCGGATATCTTCGAAGACAAAAGTTTATATGAGACACGCAGAGACGCGTGGGGTACTTTTTCATAATGTGTTTTTTTTAGGGTGGGAAATCATGCATATAACTTCTCCAGCGTTGGGCGGAGCGGGAAGGCTTGTCAGATTTCTACTGACTAAAACCCTCTCCTGTTCCTAGTTTGCCTTCGTTCCAGGGTCCCGGAGCTCTCTTTTGTTCAACGCAGGGCATAATACCTATGTGTGGGAATCGAATCCACGTCGCTATGTACAGCAGTCAATAGCTCATCCACTGCATCAGCCTTGTCTTAATAGCTGACGATTACCTACTTTACCTTTTAAGTCTTTATAATTACTTACTTTTGAGTTTGTTCAGTGTGCAGATTACTTCATTATTTCCTTTTTAAGATGACCTTTGTAAGACTTGCTTTGAATATTAGAAACGATTGTGTCTTTGAAGACTCCTTAAATGTACTTAACGTAAGAATAGCATGATCAGCCTTGTAATGTTCTCACTGCTGGGATTTAAGCCTCCTTACTAAAAGAAGGAACTGTAAAAATACTATAAATAAACGGGAAAATGTATTTGCTAATATATAATGAACTAGCTGCTGCCTTTTTCTTAGCTGGGAAATTATCAGAATGACTTTTCCCGCTCTTGGTCGGAGCAGGGGGATATTCCAAACTAATGCTAATTTTCTTAGATTTCATACAAAACTGGTTTAAATAATGCGATATTAAATAAAATCGAAACCCAAAGAAACCAATTAATACTTATCATGGCCAAAAATAGAATAACGTAGCTTTAATAATTATACTCGTAAAGTTTATTTCAGTCAATCCAATTCAAAGAATCCTGTTTCAAAAGCGGTAATTTTATAGGTAAAGACCTATTATGTACCTACACAAATATAATTTATTTTACACATCATAATGTAAACAGGACAGACAGGAGTTTTAGTCAGTAAAAGTCTGACACTCCTTCTCCATTCAGAGCGGGATAAGATATTTGATCATTTCTCAGCTCAAAAACACGTGTAGGAAATTGTGTTTATTAATACCATTATCCTCTCTACTCCGGATATGGTGCCGTAGGTATTCGATGACTAATGACTACCTCTTAGCAGGCCGCTCACACAATTGAGGGAACATACTGTATACGGCTATTTGACCAAATGTTTCGGGAGTTCCCTCTTAAAACTAATGCAAGGTGAGAGGCCATAAGATTGAGGTCAATATAAACAATAAAATCAATATCGTTTTGTTCTTAACAAAACATAATCAGGCGTCAAATGTTCCTGATGGGACTCGATGGGGTAGCCCTCTGTGAGAGGAAATAATATTCCACAACTTTCACACAACGCTATCTAATCTCCAACTATGACTACAAACAAGACAATTGATAAACATACATAAATATTTTTAAATCATGTTCATCACAAAAAACCCCGGGTCGAACCCACGACCTCCGATATAGCGATTAGGTCCACTAACCATTACACCAATAGGTCAGTCAATACAGAATAGTAATCAAAGAAAAGAGGAAAATATATTCTTTATTCTTTGTCAGTTCTCGCCTTAGAAATATTGTGATCCTTCGATGAAATAATTTACTATGAGCTACGCAGTCCAAAACATATTAACCTATCAATACCCGCGAAACGAGACACAATAGTAAGACAATAACAGCGCGGTCCTATGAGACCGGTCGGGGATTTATGAATTAAAAAAAAAATAAAATAGAACGGACCTATCAATAACAGTAACATTCTAATACCTTCACAAAATTGCAGCCAAGACATTCTGAGAGTAATAAGTATCACAATTATACAACAATAATTCACGGTTTGGGAACCACCACAGTTAAAATGTCATTTATCTTCTAGGTATTCGAACGTATCTCCATTTGTGCGACTTATAATGTCAAGAGTCAAGCATCGAGGAAAATCCGGCACAATGCCTTTGCTATCTAAATCTGTGGACACGCATTCCGTGTAAGGCCTTCTTTAGGTGAGAAATCATTCAATGATTTCTCCTGGTCTAGGGCGGACCGGGAAGGCGTTCCAGATTAAAACTCACTACTATGTTCCTTCCTTGCCTTGCGTTCTAGGACCCCGGGGTTTCCTTTCAGAAGTGAACCCTTGGCCTCAGAAGGCTTCACAACCCTACTGGGCCCCTACGGTTTTGCTGACATCTCCTTGAGACGCGCCCTCTAGGACTCGGTTTCAGTCCGGACGGTTACCAGACGGCGACGTAACCACGCCTGCGGTGGCTGGAAACAGGGGTCAGGATCCCGAGGGTTGGGGCGTGAGGAAGACCGTTCCCCCACGCGTGCGGCCGCCTCTTTCGCTAGCAATACTGCTTCGCAGACTGAGACGTATGCCTGCCATTCCTCCTCACAAAATTCATATAGTAACTAAGTAGGAAATGTACTTTTTGACCTCTCCTCCGATAAGCAAGGCGAGCGAAGCTTCGGGAAAATCCCAACAAGAAACAACAAAATACAGGAATTCAAACTGTAAACAGCATATTATTAGACTATACAATATTAAGGAAAACAGTGTATTATTTACAAAAAAATAATACGGTTAAAAAAATATGTTTAAGATTTAATGGTCCAATAATGTGGCATGGTCATGTGAAAGTAATCGTTTTTCTTAGTATGGAAATGTAAAAAAGAGGGCTGAAACGCATGTTACTAAAGGTGCTCTACAAGTAACAAACATACCAACATGATACCTACATGTAGAGCGGATGGAGAGGGAGAGGAAAGCCAAAAACACGGCGGATGGATTGTGTAAAAAGTGATATGAAAGAAAAGGCCGAAGCCTACTGGGGCCTGGAACGCAACGCTAAGAAGGAGCATAGGAGTGGGTTTTATTTAGTAAAAGTCTGACACGCCGTTCTGCTACGCCCTAGAGCAGAAGACATTGAATAATTGTCCGAATAAAAACAAAAGTAGTAATCGTAAGTTGCTGTAATGAAACCAGAAGTAAACGACAGGAAAAATTCGTAGAAATCTGATTAACTTAACGTAACGGTTTTTTTTGGTGTGGAACGGTTTTAGGGGAATACCCTTAAAACTGCAAATCATTGACTAATGCCAGTTAAGGTTTTTGTAAGGATACTTATCTAAAATGAGTAAATTCAATTATCGGCCATGTATAGCATTCAAAGAGATTATACAATATCGTTCTTGATAACGTTTTGATATGAAGTAATGGCGTTATCTTTACTACATAAGTATATAATATTATATATTTGGATTAAGAAGAGTGCAGGTGCTAATCGGGAGTATATGATCCACTGCAGTAAACCGAATCAGAAAAAATATACTTATATGTTTTTCTTCCGGATAAATTCTAGATAGAAAAACATTATACAGCTAAAAAAATTACGAAGGTGCCTCTAAAAATGACTTTTATCAATTAAAAACCGGACATAGGTCCGGTTGCAACATTCTACATACATACAATCATTCTGAATGTTTGTCAGACTATACCGCGTGAAAGTAGAAAATAAAAAGCAATGTCAATCAGTGACAAAGTAGCATTTTACTAGTGAAACAATGTTTCAAATAAGTTCAGTAGGTAGTTTTTGAGTCTTAAAAACAAAAATCATTTTGATATTAGAACAGATAAATGCACAGGTCCTATTTCTAGAATAAACCATATCTATATATTATACTAGCAGCCCGTCCCGGCTTCGCACGGGGTAGACAATTATTTATTTTTGGAAATTTTTCTACACCTTCGGTTACATTGTTCAAATTTTACCAAGGATCCCTAATTTTTTTCAAAATGAAATGTAGCCTATGTCAAATTGGAAGAATGTAGCATTCTATTGGTGAAAGAGTTTTTGAGCCTATTCATTACAAACATACAAAAATTGGTACAAATCTTTCCTCTTTATAATATTAAAAATAGTATAGAAGTATAGATAACACATCTTTTTCTGGGCAGTCGTGAATTAAGGAGGAACTGACTGACTGACCTGCTAACGCACAGCCGAAACTATTATGACAGCTGGTGCGAAATAGTGCACACAGTTCCCTTTTAAGATGTAGGCAGGAATTTCCAAAATTCTTTAAGGGAAGAGGATGAAAGGGACCCAAAGTTTGAATGGAGAAACCTACTTTATTGCGGGCGAAGTCCCTAACAGAAGCTAGTTAGCCAACATAAATCTAGATACTTTTATACCCAGTACCGTACCTAAGAGTATTTCTCAAATAACTGTTTGTTTATTTACCTTACAACCAGCAAACCGTGAAGAAATACCAGCGTAACGACGCACGGGGTTGCCATAAATAATTAATTCCTAATTGGGACATTCTCACGTCAATTATAACTATAAAACCTGCGCTCACAGAGCATGCATTTTATTAAACAATATCTAATATTCTAAGCATTTATTAAAATCTTAACGACCAGTTTAACTTGAACTTTGGCACCCTTTTCGTGTGAATAAATTTGTGGTGTGAAATGGGATTGGTCGGTCTTTGTTTTTTGGTTTTTAAGTGACTTCCTTAACTGATGGGTCGTATTCGATGGAGTTGACTTATGGTAGGGTGGCCATAATGTGACTGTGTACCTGTTCGTGTGGACAGGCTCATTTGTTTTCAGTTTTATAGGGAGGCTCTTTGAAGAATATTTAATTTTTTAATTTACCACTGTGTGTTGTCAACGGATTTTTTCTTGCTTGGGTGGTTGCTTGGGAAATGAGTTTTTGGGTTTTACCATGTTTTAATTTACTTTAGGTAAATAGAAATTAATTAAAAAAACGTGGATGAAAAATAGGCTGCCAGGCTAAAGCAAGGTTTATGTGCATACCCGTAATTTCAACCCGTGTGAACTAGGAGTCGGGTTCACTAGTTTTATAATAGGTATAACAGATTAAAATACAACATAGCTAACTAACGAAAATCAAATGCAATGGAGCGCTGCATTCTGGGTGTCAAAACAATAGGTTGATCAACAAGACGCTTCGCCAAAAGACGGGGATTTCAATGATTTTAATTTGTGCTTTGACTTGTATTTAATTTTTGTTTTCTTGTATTTGCATTTTAATTCATGAATCCCCGACCGGTCCTATGAGACCGCGCTGTTATTGTTTTACTATTGTGTCTCGTTTTGCGGGGTATGTGATAGGTTAATATAAGTAACTTATTTGAAATATTTTTTTGACTATAATGTAACATTCTGTATAAGTCTTGTAAGAATCCCTTACCACTAAAATAATATGATGACTATGAAAGAAATAGAATAAACTTGAAGCCCTAAAAAGGAATTTTAAAATTGCTAACGTAAAGACAAATTTCTGTTCAACTAAAAAAGACCAAAAAGACAGGACTATCCTACCTCCAAATAACTCGCACACAGCACTCACCTGTATCTACAATGTACGTAAAAGTCGAAGTCGAAGTCGAAGCCTGTCGGCAACTTAACGCGAACTTTTAAAAGTCGCGTCGGTTTAGACGCGCGCGCATTATTGCGTGTTCGTCGAGTAACATACGTCATGTGTGATGTGGGGGACGAGGCATGGGAGATGAGCGTGTTCAGGTAAATGGGTGAGATACGTTAAAAACAGGGTTTCAAGAAATTAAAATGATCTTAAAATGCGATTGACTATTTCCTGACATCTCGTTTCATAATATTTAAACTTAGACAGAATATAAATTAAAGTAAGTAGTAAATTTGACTAAAGGGAGCGGAATACAAGCAACTACAGGTATCTTGGAGACGGCTCGTTGAGTTAGTTAAAACTACAATAAAACTCTTAGCATAATTTTATGTGCGCGATCAAGCGCACTTTTCAATGATGTCAAATATTGCCAATTAGGTACTACACCATATTCATTACATTACAATAATCCACTAGGAATCAATTTGCAAATATTTAATCAGCCACTGAACTTCTCTCGAAAAGATCCCGCCAAAAACTGTTTGAGCAATGCGTAAGGATATTCTCAATAAAGTTGGTACACTAGTAGGTACAGAAGACCTGTCAGATTAGCACAAGAAAGAAGAAGCCTGTGTCTAGCAGAAGACAGTGTCAGAGTTCGAAAAGTGATGACAAATGTGTACAACTTCAGCCATCATCACTTCTTTCACAAAACATTTAATTATTTCCGCTTCTCTTATAACTTGGCCCACTCCTGTCTGCTCATATTATTGTCGGGCATCGAAAGTCGTACTTACGGCCCGTAATAACGATGTTTCAGGGCATAAACCACGGAAATAAAGGGGGGTGATTATTACATCATGTACGTATATAGCGTGCTTATATACATACGAGTATATACTGCTCTTGAAGCGGACGCAGTCGCCGGAACGAAGAGTTCTGAGATGCTCTTATCTTTTAGGTTTTAAGTGGAGAGTTTTTTTTTTTATAACACTAGTGCTTGACTGCAATCCCGTTTGATGGTAAGCAGTGATGCAATCGTTGATGGTGAAGCGCATTGGTTTATTAAAGGCCTATTCGGCCTAGCCTTAGTGTAGATATTGGGGAGAGGGAGGCCAAAGAAAGGATGGATGGATTGTGTGAGATGTGATATGACTAGATGTGTTTATAAACTCCACACCATCTTCTCATATCTCTGGCCCAGTATTCGGCTACAGCTCACAATGTCGTCGGTTGACGCTATCCTTAGATCCTTATGTGGACAGGTAACAGGGCATGTAACGCAGGATGTATGCTCTGGAGAAAGATACCATATTGCGAACTGAAAATCGGTACGGTCTGAGGACCAGGTTTGCCATCGTAAAGATTTGATTTTAATAGAAAAGGACACAAAAACTTGTTGAATATTTAAATCCGTAGGGACACGGATAATTCATTAAAATATTTAACAAGTTTATTATCCTTCTTACATATTGTGACATAAGAATGCTCAAATTCCCAAGCGACGGTAACCATGGTAACCGAACAAAATCCCCGACCCTCAGAAATACGAAGCGAAGATAAATAACGACTTCCCCTCCAAGATAACCTTTAATTATAACAGCTCAACTTGTTTATTAATTAAAAATTATTATGTAAATCGTGTAATTTTACAGTCGGCCGACCTGTGCCCGTACTACGGACTACCGATGGATTCGTAAGACCGCGTTCCCCCTTTGTCGTGACGACAGAATACAGTCCTACCGTCCACTTTAACTCCAAATGTATTCCTTTACTGCTGTCAAACAGGATCTAAAAAAATATCGATGTATTTGTTTAAAGAGTTTCAAAACATATTTACGTTTTGAAACTCTTTGAAAGTTTTAAGTTTCGTGGCGTACACAAATATCTAAATGGAGGTGTTCACTTATAGACGACGACACGACTCACTATCGCCTACGATTTTTTTGCGGTGACTACAGATTTTTTTAACAGTCGGATCGGATAAAAAGTCATCGCGATCCAACGGGTACAGCTGGATACGATATTCGATAAACGATAGAACAATTTGACGACAAACAGTCGTTAAAAGCTAAAAAGACTATAGTCCTCCGACGATAAATTAACCCTTACGACATAATGGGAACGCGTCCTAATTCAGTTGTGAGAAAGGGACATTACTATTAGTCAAGTATAGCGTCATCTTTCTCTAGCAACGGAATCATGATGGTTAAAGAACACCATATTAGGGGATTTGAAAGGAAGACTGGCTGTGTCTTGTGTATTATGTACTCGTATATTAATTAGGGCGTAGATAAGCATCTGTTTATATAGTTTATTACGGATTGACTTCCGTGGATGTCTGACACTTGGCTGTTGCCATGTGGAAGTTTTGGAGAATATGGTTAGATACGGCGAATTGGTTAAAGAGATATGAACAGTTTGTAAAGAGCTTTTTAGATTATTTTTTTCATAAATAATTTATTTATTTGCAAATATGGGTGAAAGTTATTTTAAAAATGTTTTTTTTTTTCACGAATAATGAGACTTAAGAGAGCTTTGGTGGCAGTTTATCGAATAAAATTCAGTAGTTGATTTAATTATTCGTAAATTGATTCCTGTGAATGTTGTAATGTGAAATCGGTGTAGTTTTGTATCTCAAGTGGCCTACTACGCGATCCATTTCACGATCTAAACTGAACTGTTAAAGGGATGGATACAGGATACAGGGTGTACAGCTCCTTCCCTCTTTCTCGCTCGCACGACTGATATTTTAACAAGTCATGGTATGGCCCCAGGTCTTTATCGAGCCGCGAGCTACCAATTGCTCGCGTTCCGTAAGCCCTAGCGCGTCTCCTTAAGGATTGCGTCTCACGATTGGAAGCCGTAGCCCCACCTTGTTGTTGTTGTTTGTATTCTACAAACAGTGGCCGAGAGTGTGTTTTGTCCTTTTCTGAGGCATTTTGTGGAGAGGATGACCGAGTTAAAAACTTGTTCATCCTCTGTACAAAGTGTCTAAAGGGCGGCCATAAGGATTTTTATAAAACGGACATTTTTTTACTAACACTAGTTATAAGGTATTTTACTAACACTGTGGATTTCTGTTATCCGACTTATTGAAATAAATTAAATTAAATTTAAATTAATACTGACAACCATGCCTACACACGGCGAATTAACCGTAGATTTTCACGGCGAAAAAACGTGGGTATACAAGAGGCTTTACAACATCATTAATAAAATAATAATAATATTCCACAACTCTCACACAACCCCATCTAGTCCCAAGCTAAGCAGAACTTGTGTTATGGGTACTAGACAACAGATAAACATACTTATATTCTTCTAAATAAATCCATATTGTTACGCCGTGAAACTTGAGTACGCTATATCTTCGACGGAACCAAGGGTAGCATCAAATAATTAAAACGCATTGCTGTGCGAAGCTTCGAGAATAGGAGTACATACTCAGGCCTGGCAAATTCCAGAAAAGTCCGACATACACTATTATTATTAGATAATTTTCAGTAGGTAGTTATGTGGGTGGATAAGGGAATTTGTACCTTCCGGTATTAGCAATAGAGTCGAAATTCGCATGTAAGGTGGTAGATAAGTACCTACTTACGAGAGTAATAATAATGATTTATGGCCTCCCGATGCGACTATTTTGTGCTAGAATGTCCTTGAAACGTCGGTATCGAGAAGTTTCGATGGCTTCGCATATAAATACGGGCCCCCGGCCAGAAGCGAGTTCAGTTTGATTTTGTCAGCGATACAGAGCGAACTACCTAAGTGTGTGAAGTGATACCTAGCGACCTAAGCGATACTTAACGGAACTCTGAGTGTTTATAGTGATTGGTTATTTGTTGATTGGACTAATTTGTCATTGTTTGTGGTTAATAAAGTTATCTGCTAGTAAACCGGCATTTAATTACTCACGTTCGTAACAACTGGTGTCAGAAGTGAGATGCCATTACTACAGAGGGACGACGAACAGGGACCACGAACAAGGAGGCAAGTGGAGATGGATGCTGCACGTCAACGTCTGGAAGCGGAAGATCGGGCTGGTATGGGAGCAACGGCAGCTGCTGAGGCGCCAACAGGGCCATCCTCGGAAATGAACCTCGCCGCAGTGTTGGCCGCCATGCAAGCTAGTATGGAACAAGCCCGCCGCGAACAGGAAGCTGCCCGCCGCGATCAAGAGGCTAAGCAGAACCTGATCCTCGAAAAAATCGATCACGGCCTCGTCACGTTGGGCGAGAAAGTAAAAAATCTCACCTTAGAGGTCAAGGAGGTTTCCGCCCGAGCTGATAGCCTCGAAACCAGAATTGATGGCCACGAAGATCGCCTGCTGGACATCAACAAAAAAATAGTCAAGCTCGAAGCACGCGAACCCGTTGCTGTTAGCGCACCATCGCACACCCACTGTGCATCAGCCGCTAAATTTGATATGCCGCGTTTTGATGGTACGTCGTCCTGGACGGCTTTTAAGTACCAATTCCAAACACTGGTCAAGACGAACCGCTGGGATGATGACCAGTCTTTCGCGGCGTTAACTTTGGCCCTACGAGGGGACGCTCTGCTGGTCCTAGAGAACCTTCCTCCAGACGGCAGGACGTTGGAGCGTCTAATGGAGGGACTAGACACTCGCTATGGTGACAAGCACCTCGAACATGTTTTCCGCGCGCAACTTCGCGAGAGAACGCAGAGGTCGAACGAGAGCCTTCAGCAGTGGGGAGTAGAGGTTGAACGGCTGGTCCGGCGGGCATACATGTCGATGACACCGGAGACGGTGGAAGTAAATCTGGTGCAAGCATTCATCGACGGTCTACGGGATACTGAAGTCAGGGCTACGGTGCGACTCGGACACCACCAAACTCTGAAGAGTGCGATGGCCCACGCTTTGGAAGTGGAAGCCGTACGACAAGACTCACGTACGCACAGAGTTCGGGAAGTGGTGGTCTCACCTTCAGTGCAACCACGTCACCGAGAAGTGGCTTCGTCGGCAAAGTCCCGCTATATTCCGACGTGTTATGGATGTGGAGAAAAAGGGCACATTCGTACCGACTGCCCCAAGAGGAAGAGGGGAAGTGTGGACTCCGGAACTCAAGTTAACGAGGAGTCGTTAAACTAAATGTCGCCAGGGCCGCGGGGCGGGTGCTGGCTGGTCAACTGAAGGCCCCAACCATCACCATCAATCAAGTCCACAACGGAAATAGTTTGATCATCGAGGGAACGCTGAATCAACGTGCTTGCAATTTCACCGTTGACACCGGGGCGTCACGGACTATTATAAGACCTGAGTTGCTGAAACGCACCATCTTGTGGCAAACAGAAACCCCAGCCTACCGACTTCAGACAGCCACCGGCCAGCCAGTCTCCGTCCTCGGTGATACAGAAATCGAGTTTAAAATCGGTGATCAAGTGTACACCCATTCAGCGTTAATTGCGAACATTACCGACGATTGCATACTGGGTCTCGACTTCCTGCGGAGTTACCGATGTGTTTTAGATATCGATAGAGGAGTATTGAAATTCCCAGACCAAGAAGTCTTCCTGCAAGGAATTAACACATGCAACCTCTATTGCTTAAAGGATACCACATTGGCTCCAAGAACGGAAACCTTAGTCGAAGTTAAATTTCCTAAGAAAATTAGGCAACGCAGATGTGTTATGGTTGAAGACATTGGCCGGCACCCGGAACTTATCACCGCAAGGACATTAGTTATGACGAAAGGAAGATCCAAGGTTAGGATTGTAAATCTTGGGAAAAAGGAGATCCAGTTGAAGAAAAACAGTGTTGTTGGAAGATGTGAAGAAGTGAAGTATCTCCGTCAAATCAACACATCTTCAGTAAAACAAGACGCAATAAAAGGTGAACCTGATCACATCCAGCAACTTCTGGAAAATTCTAAGAGCAATTTATCAGTTTCAGAACTACAGCAAGCCAAGGAATTTCTGCTACGGTTCCGGGATATCTTTGCAACGGGAAAAGATTGCGGAAGAACAGGTCTCGTCAAGCATGAGATAGATACAGGTGATGCTAGACCAATTAAACAGAGACCGCGCCGCATACCCTGGGCTAAAGAAACTGAGGTAGCAGAAATGGTAAAGGATATGGCTGATAGCGGAATAATTGAACCTTCTACGAGCCCATGGTCTTCTCCTGTCGTTCTGGTGAAGAAGAAGGACGGCAGTACCAGATTCTGTGTAGACTACAGAAAGCTGAATGATGTAACGAAGAAGGACAGTTATCCCTTGCCTAGGATAGACGACACACTGGATATGCTCAGTGGTATGAAGTGGTTTTCAACCATTGACTTGAAAAGTGGCTATTGGCAAGTGGAAATTAGCGAGAAAGATAAGGAAAAGACAGCGTTCAGTACAGGAATTGGCAACGGTCTGTGGCAATTTAACGTCATGCCTTTTGGATTGTGCAACGCTCCAGCGACGTTTGAACGCCTCATGGATAGAGTCATGGTGGGCCTTCTTGGTGACGTCTGTCTGGTATATTTGGATGACGTCATTATAATGGGCCGCACTTTTAAGGAACACCTGAGAAATATGGAGAAAGTATTCACCAGGATACGGGGGGCTAACCTAAAACTAAGCCCAAAGAAGTGTGCCCTGTTCAAGAAGGAGGTCAGCTACCTAGGACATGTCATCTGCGCCGATGGAGTGAGAACCGATCCTGAGAAGATAAAGGCTGTCCAACAGTGGCCGGCTCCAAAGAACAAAACAGAAGTACGTGCATTTCTAGGGTTGTGCACATACTACAGACGGTTTGTTATGAGTTTTTCGGACATTGCAAAACCTTTACATCAGCTGACTGAGGATAAACGAGATTTTATCTGGGACAAGAACTGTGAGTCAGCATTCAACGAACTAAAGCAACGGCTATGTGAAGCGCCTATACTGGGGTATCCGAGCAGAGATGGAAGATTTGTCATCGATACCGACGCCAGCAACACAGGAATTGGTGGAGTGCTGTCGCAGGTGCAAGAAGATAGGCAAGTCGTGATCGCTTACTTCAGTAAGGCACTTTCAAAACCAGAAAGGAACTACTGCGTGACTCGACGAGAACTACTGGCTGTTGTAAAAACTTTGCAACATTTCCACAAGTACCTCATAGGGAGACAGTTTACGTTGAGGACGGACCACGCTGCATTGAAATGGCTTCTACAATTCAAAAACCCTGAGGGTCAAGTTGCAAGATGGCTAGAGCAGCTGCAGGAGTTCAACTTTGTGACGGAACATCGTAGTGGAAAAGGGCATAACAATGCTGACGCCCTGTCGCGACGTCCATGTAATGAGGACTGTAGACATTGCCAGCAAAATGAAGCCCGGGAACACGTGAACTTAATTAGGGCTGAAGGCAACTTTAAGAAGTCCCAGGAAGAAGATGACGATATTCGACCTATACTGGACTGGAAGCGTAGTGGAACTAGGCCTCAGTGGAATGAAGTATCGTCACATAGTCCTGTCACAAAGAGCTACTGGGCACAGTGGGACAGTTTAGTCCTAGAAAATGACGTGCTTTGTAGGAAATGGGAATCGAACGATGGCAAGGAGGTGACCACACAAGTGATAGTACCACGACGTGAAGTGGTCCCCCTGCTTCAGGAGATACACGATGGCGCTTCTGGTGGACACCTGGGAATCAAGAAAACTCTACTGAAAGTGAGACAGCGGTATTACTGGCTCAATTGTAGAGAAGACATAGAGCAATGGTGTCGGAAATGTACAGCGTGCGCATCCGTAAAAGGACCACAGACTAGGAGCAGGGGCAAGCTTCAGTTGTACAATGTAGGAGCCCCATGGGAACGCATTGCCATCGACGTTGCTGGACCTTTCCCAGTGACAGATGACGGAAACAAATACATAGTGGTAATACAGGACTATTTCACAAAGTGGCCTGAAGTTTTCGCCATACCCAATCAGGAAGCGACGACAGTGGCGAAAAAGGTGGTCGAAGAAGTAGTATGTCGGTATGGCGCACCTTTGGAGATCCATTCCGATCAAGGCCGCAACTTCGAATCTGCGCTGTTCCAGGAAATGTGCACTCTTCTGGGGATTTACAAGACACGCACAACACCTGCGCACCCACAGTCGGACGGAATGGTGGAGAGGTTTAACCAGACCCTGGAGAATCACCTGGCTAAGGTTGTCGATGACCATCAGAAAGATTGGGACCGGTATATTCCACTATTTCTGATGTCTTATCGATCAGCTGTGCATGATAGCACGGGCCATACCCCAGCAAGAGCGAATTTCGGCAGGGAGATGAGACTTCCAGTCGATACCATAACTGGCGTGCCACCTGACAAGACTAAGCCAGTTACGGACTTCGTAAGTGACCTCCAAGATCAATTGGATGAAGTGCATAAACGAGTGCGTGAGAATAGCCTGCACACCAGCGTTAAAATGAAAACTAGATACGACCGCAATGCCAACGCCAAGGGATTTGAGGAAGGTGCACTGGTTTGGCTCCACAACCCACTTCGACGAAAAGGGAAGTCGCCGAAACTTCAAGCTCGATGGGAGGGACCCTACACCGTGATAAAAAGGATCAACGACGTTACCTACCGCATCAAGAAAGGGTTACGAGGGAAACCTAAGGTAGTCCAAGTGGATAGATTGGCCCCATATCACGGATCTAATAATGCTCGGGACGAGCATGACTAAGAGGGGGGCACTGTTACGCCGTGAAACTTGAGTACGCTATATCTTCGACGGAACCAAGGGTAGCATCAAATAATTAAAACGCATTGCTGTGCGAAGCTTCGAGAATAGGAGTACATACTCAGGCCTGGCAAATTCCAGAAAAGTCCGACATACACTATTATTATTAGATAATTTTCAGTAGGTAGTTATGTGGGTGGATAAGGGAATTTGTACCTTCCGGTATTAGCAATAGAGTCGAAATTCGCATGTAAGGTGGTAGATAAGTACCTACTTACGAGAGTAATAATAATGATTTATGGCCTCCCGATGCGACTATTTTGTGCTAGAATGTCCTTGAAACGTCGGTATCGAGAAGTTTCGATGGCTTCGCATATAAATACGGGCCCCCGGCCAGAAGCGAGTTCAGTTTGATTTTGTCAGCGATACAGAGCGAACTACCTAAGTGTGTGAAGTGATACCTAGCGACCTAAGCGATACTTAACGGAACTCTGAGTGTTTATAGTGATTGGTTATTTGTTGATTGGACTAATTTGTCATTGTTTGTGGTTAATAAAGTTATCTGCTAGTAAACCGGCATTTAATTACTCACGTTCGTAACAATATTATAGATAAATTACACAGAGACACATAACAAATGATCGTGTTCATCACACAAACATTTGTTCTGGGTGGGAATCGAACCCACGACCTCCGGCATAGCAGTCAGGGTCACTAACCACTGGACCAACAGGCCAGTCATTAGTATTAAAGTAGATACGCACAATTCAGATCCGATAGAATACCAGGAAGATATAATAAGTCAGATCATTAACAACCAGATCTGAAGGTACCTAAGGCAAAAGTTAACGAGTCTATATGCCATGGGGTCAAGAACGCTCATTGTGAGGAAAAACAATGAATTGGCTCCGGGATAGAAAGGGCCTACCGTTGCCTACTGTTTAAATAGGGCTGCTAGCGCCAATGTCTAGTAAATTGTATTACAATAGAAATCTTCTTCTTATTGTCATATCGATGGCAAAAATAGTATACTATTTTCTTAACTAAATTTCTAGTCTGGCTTAGTAGGATTGTGGGCATGCGCATCGTGTCCATAACGGCGTCGGCTTGCGGACGGCGAGTAATGAATAGCTTGCTGTCCGGCATCGGTAGTACAGTAATTATCCGGACTGAGCTCAAGTCCCTTCAAAGAGATGTCAGCAAACTATAGGGGCTTAGCAGGATCGAAGCCTACTGGGGCCTTGGGTTAAACGAAAGAGAACCCCGGGAACCCTGGAACGAAGGCAAAGAGGGTACAATGTAATAGGTTTAAGTCAGTAAAAGTCTGACATGCCCTCCCGCTCCGCCCAGACTGAGAGAGGTCATATTGATGATTTCCCACCTTAAGAAAGAAATCCAGCGTCCCCAAAACAGTGGATCCAGCCTTACAATCCTTCCTTAGGAAGTAATAAAACCCTTATATATATAGCATAGCATAGCTTCAGCCTTATAATGGTCGCTCTACTGGGACTCAGGCCTCCTCTCTAGGAGAAGGAATGGGCCGTAATCCACCACGCGGGCCCAGTGTGGATGTCACATGTCTTCGAATTTTTGGATCTAGAACATGCCGGTTTCCTCACGATATTTTCCTTCACCGTTTTGAGAGCAGCAGTGATGAAATAAATTACACAAAGTCATGCGCCTGGTTAGGTTTGAACCCGTGATCTACAACTTGCAAGTCCGGGCAGTTACCGCTGGGCAACCACTGCTCTATAAAACTCTTATTATTAACGTTTGAATCCCCAACCGGTCCTATGAGACCGCGCTGTTATTGTTTTACTATTGTGTCTCGTTTCGCGGGTATCTGAGTGCCATTTAATATCGAAGTCTCAACCGGATGTAAGAATTAATGAATGAGGCAGACTTCTCATATTTGAGTGCTCAAGCCGTGACGTCATTTGATAGGCGACTCGCTAAAATTAGCCTTTAATGTGTGTAAAGTTCATGTACCTAACCACTGGGTTTTTAGACTTTGCTCTTTGAAAATATTTGAGTACTAAGTAGAAGACGCGTCATGTTAGTGTGGCCTTGGAATGCAAAGGGTAACTTAAGGAATATAGGTGGGTTTTAGTCAGTAAAAGTCTGACAACCTCGACCCATTAGACCTGTAGCTCTATTCAGTACAGGAGAAGTTATTTTTGATGATATACTAACAGCAAAAAAAAATACTGTCCGCTATTTCTTTTTCATCAAAGTCCAAAATGGTTCTAAATTCCTTTAAAATGACACTATAATGACAGTCAAACGCAAACCTATCAGAAATGAAAAAAAAAATTGTGGCATTCATTTTTCGCAAATATACCCCACCCATCCATCCCCTACCGCAAACCGCTAATGTTAGTGTCAGTGTAACCGAAGCACAAATATGTACTAAGTCTATGGTTTGTCCGAAAGCGAATCCCAGTGGTCTGGAACACAAGGCAAAGAAGGAACATAGTCAAAGTCACACATGCCGCTTTAGAGCGAGAGAGGTCATTGATTGATTTCCCACCTAAAAAAAGTGAGTACTAAATGTATGGTAGTTTTTTTTCTACGTTAAAATTAATTATGTATGTCCTTGTAAAAACAATGCAGAAATGCGCAACTCATTGACTGAGCGCTTATCTTTATTGACTCAGTTGCTCATACGTCACATCACAGATTATGTCATACTCACAATAAATTTATATTCTCATAATACAATAAAAACCTTTTTACTAATCAGTACTTTAAATTACATACATTTCGTCAGCCCTACTATAACAATACTGTACTTTACTACTATAATTCTCAAGGTTTAAGATTATTATTATCTGATAAACATACTTTATCTTGAATTAAATATTATTAAAATACATTTTGAATCTTATTTTCACTAATACGCGCCTAGCAACAGCATGACCCAAAAAGAAACAATGATATACTGATAGTATCGCCATCTCTTTCTAACAACATATTTATAACGGTCATAAAAAGAGATGGAACATGTATTCCAAATTGGAATCGGTGTCAGCAAGATTAGCGTGTGAACTCATGTGTGTGTTACGTAGTGTATAATTTCGTCACTCACCACAAGCGGCGCCGTGGCTTAGTTGGTTAAAGCGCCTGTCTAGTAAACAGGAGATCACGAGTTCGAATCTCGTCGGGGCCTATGCGAGTTCGCGCATAAAATCTTTTTGATTTTGTTTTGTGATTTTTTTTATTATATTAAATTAACAAACATTAGTAAAATTTAAAAAATACTAGTTTTGCACTTCTTTATAATTATCATTACATGCACATTCACAAAGTATGGGAAACTATCAACAATGTCTCTATTGATATGATAGCCACATATAACACAAAATTGGAACATTGACGAATTTAAAAAAGTTCGTATGCATTGAGAAAGCCTAATGAACAGTGATTACTGAGGACATTGGACAATGCTTACCGTTGTTCGTAGCGTTAGCAGATAAAATAGTAAGCGAACATAAATAAAATGAGGATTTACTTTTATAGGACGTTTTTGTTAGACTGAGGGCCTATTTCACCACCTATGATTAAGTTTCGAGTATCTTACTTGACAGATAATTTCATACAAATTCTGTCAAATTTTTGAATTTATTCAGTGAGTAGTGCCTACTCGGACATTGTGAAACAGACCCTGAGTTAAGAAATATTATTTATTTGAATATTTTATGGAAACAAATCTACGTCATAAAATATATTAATGTTTTGAATACGAAATCGATATTATATTGATAAATTAATTAATACTTATACTCGTATTTATTAGTTAAAAATATTCCTATAAAGGTAAGTCAGAATTAAGACATTTGACCACGAAACATTTGAAAGAATTTTAGCGACAAACTATTGTAATAAGTACTTAACAGTTTTTTTTTTAAATAAGTAAATAAATTGATAAAGTCAGGCGTGTTTTCCACGAAGGGTTCGAGGCAGAGCCAAAAAAATATATTTAAAAACAATAGAACAACCAAAGGTTCCTAAAGATAAAAAGTGTGTATGGATAAATTCAACTTAGTCTATACTAATATTATAAAGAGGAAAGTTTTGTACCTATTTTTGTATGTTTGTAATGAATAGGCTCAAAAAGTACTGGGCCGATTTAAAAAATTCTTTCACCAATAGAATGCTACATTCTTCCAATTTGACATAGGCTACATTTCATTTTGAAAAAAATTAGGGATCCTTGGTAAAATTTGAACTTTCACTAAAAAAAGTGTTTTATATCCAAATTTCCAAAAATAAATAATTGTCTACCCCGTGCGAAGCCGGGACGAATTCACTAAAAAAAGTGTTTTATATCCAAATTTCCAAAAATAAATAATTGTCTACCCCGTGCGAAGCCGGGACGGGCTGCTAGTAGTTTATATGTAGAATAGTAAGGATTGACAGCTAAGAACAGTGTGAACGTAATAATACCGTATTTTTTTACTGGTTTTTGTATTTTTTTGAATATTTCTGACTATGAGTGCGCGTGACTTTGACTATTCTGGGAAAGGAACAATTAAATCGTCCTAATTTGCTCAGTCGTAATCGAGTTTTATGGTTAACACTACATTTAACTATTCACTTGTATTTATATACTAAAGGGGTTACAATAACAATTCAAAAACATTTCACTATACTCCGTCGGTTTAGGTAGTTAACTAAAGGTAAACAATCTTGGCATGTCTTTTTATCTAAAAGTTGTCTATAATTTGTATGTAAAAATCTTTGCAAATAGGTATTTACCTAAATCGATGTTAGCTAATAAACTAAATTTAAATAATCTTTGTGTATATTATATACGACCTCTTTAATTTGAAAAGACATACCAAGACTGTTTACCTTTAGTTAACTACCTAAACAAACGGAGTATAGCTGTACCTATTCCGGTCCCAACAATTTCTCTACCAACCGTACCACCACTACACGCCAGGAATGGCGAGTTGCGTGGGAGCTGCCGAAGACACCGTCCAACATTAATTGCCGCCACGTTAGCAGCAAGCCGAACAATGGCGAATTAACATACTAAACGCGACAGCCACTAACATATGTGATATACAGGCGCCACGCCATGCAACCATAATGTCTGCTGCATTTATATTCGAGTGATTAAAAGCGTTGCCACGACGCATTCGTGATCGTTTGGAGGGAAATGGTGGAGGAAATGGCGGGAGTGGGAGGGGGGAGGCGCCTAGACACATATGTTAAGGAGGGAAGGTCGTAGACTTATGTGTATCTGGGAATGTCGAAAATTCGAAGCGGTTGAATATTTAGACATTTTGAGTTTCTTTAATCGGTTAAGCCCCGAGTGGATACGTAAGCACACCTATTGTCTTTCTATTATATCTCTAATTACGGTACTCGACAGATTAACCTATCACATACCCGCAAAACGAGACACAATAGTAAAACAATAACAGCGTAGTCTCATAGGACCGGTCGGGGATTCATGAACTAATTAAGTATAATGTTTTGGTATTTATCATTGTATTTAGGTTAGGATTAGTTAATAGCTTCCGCCAGTACCCTTCTGCAGTGTCGTGATGATCCAGTGGTTAAGGCACCCATCTTTCATATATGAGAAGATGATAATGGACTTTTCTAAGTTCAGCACATAAGGAACTTCTGTGCTAAAGTTCAGAGTTCTCAGTCCAAGGGTTTGGGCTGAGCATCGGTGAGTCAGTGTGTCTAGACATTGCCTTTTACAAGTATGTATTTTATTCTTACTTATTGTTAATGATACTTAAGGCTGGCGCGAAGTGTCAATTTTCCATACAAACGTAATACCAAAATCATTTGCAGTTTAAGCATATTTACACCATAATATGATGTTATTCGGATTCAGACAATAATTATCTAGGTTCCTACGTCGTCTTTTTGTTGAAAAACTTACCCCAAACGAAATTTAAGCGAATTTAATTTTGCACATTTTCACAGCGAAAATGTCATGTTTTTATATAGTTTTTTCTATATTATAAACATCAATATTTCAAGATATCTCCCCGCAGGAACACAGATATTATTTTCAAGTTATAAAGAATTGAAAAGAAATTGGAAAATCATTAATTTTTAATTCATCATTTTTGGTATTACGGAATACATCCAAATTTCTCCCAAATTTTCAATAGTTTTTATTGCTATCGCAGCAAGCAAATGTCAGTGTGTGGGTGATGACATCTCCAGTCAGTGTGTCCAAGAATTGTTTATTCTATCTGGATTGATTACGTCAACCTCAAAAACGTACCCACAAAAGGGTATGTTGTCTCTTTCTACCACGGTGTCCATAGACGAGTAAGAAAGGGACACGCTACCTCTTTGTATGCTCCGTCTTGCTGGGTACATTTTTTCCATTTTTGCTTGTCAATTTAAAATATGAACTTAATGTCAATGAATTTTAAGTACACTTCAGATTGTGTGATATTACTTCGTAATCATTCCAGGGTACACAAGGTCCTTGCGTGTGTGTCGCTCCTACAGGGTTACCTACTTATCTATCATAGGTTCATATTTGATCGAATTTCATTTCCTATAAAACTTTCCAACAATTATCGTTTCGTTTTAAGGATTCCGTACCGCAAAGGGGAAAAACGAAACCTTTATAGGATCACTTTGTTGTCCGTCGCTGACGAGGCATTCCACGAAGCACAACCAAACGAAGCACAACCAGACGAAGCACAACTAAAGTATTCCACGAAGCACAACTTTGTCCTTCAAATCAAATCGGTCTGTTTGTCAAGACCCTTTATATCGGAAACGCGAGGAGTTATCGAGTTCGAGAATAGGCCCGCGATCCCTTGAAGCTGTGCACAAATCAAATATATAAGTTATCGAAAAAAAAAGATACAGCCGTTTATATCGCAAAAAAACGTACGTTTGATACTCTCTAGGTAATCAAAATTTATAGGGTAAAAAAGGTCTTATAGCAAATATGGGAAAAGTCTGAAAACTGAAAATTTGTAGTTACGCCACTAAGAAAATCGGTCCCCTCCTACAGGCTTTCACACTAGCGTATTGGTCATATTGTACAAGCGGTTTGCGAGCGTTTGTTTCTTATATTATTTAGATCTTAATCACCTTAAATTCATTAAGTCGTGATTTATTTTTGTTAACATCTCATGTTGATAGGTTTGATTTTTTTTCTTATATTTACATTTTCTCTTATGGTGTGAATGTGGGAACACCGTAGACTACGATTTTGATTACTAGTATTTCGACAGTTTTTTGATAAAAAATATTTTTATTATACTTTTGGGTACAATCTTAATAATCTGTCTGTTAATATAATATTGTAATATATACTTATAATACATTTGTAGAAGTAAAAATTCTGTATATTGAAAATATCAAAAAAATTATGGCAGAGGGGGTGTTACGAGACCGAAACCGAACCCATTTTTTTAAAATTAGTTAGGTACTTAGGTTTACTTTTATAGGGCGCAGACCGTGTAGATTTTAATTTTTTTTTTTTTTTTTAATATACCATAAACTAGTGCTTGACTGCAATCCCACCTGATGGTAAGCAGTGATGCAATCGTTGATGATGAGGCGCACTAGTTTATTAAGAGCCTATTCACTCTAGTCTTGAAGATACCCAAATTATAATCGGACGGAAAGACCGCAGCAGGCAAATTTCAAGTATAGGTAGTATATTTGATAGTGTGTAGGGTATTTTTAGTACTCTTAGGTAAGATTATTAATTCGTATAGATATTAGTTTTTAGGGATTTTACTTATTTATTGATATACATACAAGAAAAGTTTTTAACCACTGCGTAAATTTTTTTTGGTGGCTCAGTGTAAGTAATAGAACACAAGTCGACTTCAAGGTTAAGCAACCCTTGCCAATAGGTTGGTCTGTGGATGGGTGACCATCTTAACATAACAAGTTTCCTCCGTGCCTCGGAAAGCACGCTAAGCCGTAGGTCCCGGCTGTCATTAACAGTCGTTACGGATAGTCAGAAGCCAGTAAATCTGACTCCAGTCTTGCCATGAAGTACCCTGTTACCCCAGTTATTGGGTTGTGGAGGTCTGGTAGTCAGCCTATGCTTTCCGAGGCACGGAGGAAACTCGTTATGTTAAGATGGTAACCCATCCAAAGACCAACCTTGGCAAGCGTTGCTTAACTTTGAAGATCGATCTGTGTTTTATTACTTACACTGAGCCACCAAAAAAAAAATACGCAGTGGTTAAAACTTTTCCTGTATAAGTGTAGATACTACACTAAAAACTTATTGATAAGTTTTTTCATACACGCAACGAAGTCGCGGACACAGCTAGTATGGAAATATTGTAAACCCAATATTTTTTTGAAAAGAGTAACCATGAAGTTTCTTGCCGGTTCTTCTCCATAGGAAACGACGAATTGGAACTACGCACTAGATTCTGACGTTTCATAAGTGTCCATGTAGGCCCACGTAAAATAAAAATATGATTTCAATTCGATAGATTGATCACTACAGAACACTGTCTTTTTTTGCATTAAATTTATTTTTAGGATAAAATTAAAAGTGACGACCCTATTACTTCAATGGAGCATAGGTAATCTGAGGGCACGGTAGTGTCACACCCACCAAGTCGCGCAAAAAAGTGCCATCCTTATCTCGAAACATTTCGAGCCATTTTCAACCTCTTCTAAATCCGTTGTGGACGAAACTAGATCAAGCAGGCTTCATAAAAAGACTATATATTTCAAATTTCATTAAATTTTCTAAATTTTGTCACTCACTGACTGAACGAACATAAAAAGTCTAAGGCACTTTTAGCAGCAATAGAGACAGAAGTTTCAAATTTTGATTACAATTAGTGTTTAGTGTACAAACCAAGGGAAAACTAAAATATTTTGCAATTTCGACCTAGTTTTCTAGATATACCAACTGCATATATAACTTAGTAATCCCATATAAATGTATAGGATTACAAAGTTACATTTTTAAGATTTGACTTGGTAATCGCACTAAACGATTTACTTAATTACTTTTGAGATACATTGTGTTTTCATGCGATTACAAAGCTAAATTCATTTATTTAAAACATACAAGATATTTTGACTTGGAATAACATGGATCTCACATATTTTTACGGTAGAAGAGTAGTGTTGCGAGACTTGAGTTTTTTTACAAGCTGTGTTTTTGATGGAATTATTTTGTCAAGTTCAAAACTGTTCTATATTATGCTGTGAAGATTGTCCGACTCACACGTACACACACATATGCAATTTCGCATTTGTTTTTGCCAAACAAAGATAGCAATATACCGCGAACGTATTTTATTTTCATCTCAACTCGAAGTAGCGAGCGATCTCCGCTGGATCCTTAATTAAAATCCTTTATATGACTCACGAGCGCGATAAAATGAAGTACTACTCGACATTTGAAGAAGGATCATTTAAAAGATAATTATTTAGTCTTTCTCTGTCTGAACTAAGTTTTACTAAACTCTAGCTGCTCCCAGCGGCTTCGTCCTCGTGAAAGTAGACAGTTGTACTAAGGAATCAGACTCCTAGAATAAAAAGTGTGTTATTCCAAGACATGAATAGAATAGAATAGAATAGAATAGAATAGAATAGAATAGAATAAACTTTATTGTACACCAAAAAGTAACGGTACAGTTTATACAATAACTCAAATCTATGAGTACAATGGCGGTCTTATCGCTGACAGCGATATCTATCAGACAACCTTAGGATGGATCGTAAGAACTGAAATAGTACAGGGGGTAGTCTGCGGTGTACACTATAAATAAGCAGACATGGTCAAACAACACATGGTCCATGCACCAAATCTCCATCTATTTAACCGTTCTAGAGTGAAGAAGTAACAGTTCGAGTGTAAAATCGTTTGGCCGCTGTACTAAAATCAAGTAACCAAGTAACCATCTTCTTTGATGAGAACATTTCGACCTTCACCACCTCACCTCACCATTTTGTCCCACAACTTCATGAATAAAACAACGGCTCAGTATCAATTTACTATTATACTGATAATCAGCTAATAAATAGTGACGTAACGGCGAGATATTGGCAACACAAGGCGGCGAGCGCCGTGCAGCCAGTAATGACTCACTCATTACTGTGGTATGCTAAGTGCTGGGTTGCCAGCTGTATGGCGCTTGCCCTGACTGATGGTATGTGACACGAATCTACATAGTAAGAGGAGGCTGTGTCAGTGCACATAGATTTTCTTAAAGAGGTTTTTGTAAGGTGTAATAGGTGATACTGGGCAAATTACTTCGGAAACCTACCCTTCCTGAAATGGTCAGTAACACCAAGGTGCTGTTGGTCTTCCTTGAGGAGCTGGGGTTGGGGTGGATTGAATGATACATTTGTCTCACCTGTATGCAAAATACGCGCTTTTGTGGAGGGTTTGCGGAAAACAGTCTTTTATACGATACAATACAAAGGAGTAATAATTATGATTATTACAGACCTCCTTCTCCAAAGGCTGAGTAGTCTAACGGCCGAAATTAATAATCAATCCATCACATATCGGAGATTGAAAAACAAATGATACCATACAAAAATTTACATGTTTTCTGTTGTTTCATTTGTTTTTCAATCTCCGATATGTGATGGATTGATTATTAATTTCGGCCGTATATAGTCTAGAAGCACCAACGATCTTTGGAAATATATACACATAAAGTTGATTGCCTAAAATGGATACTTGATTTCGACAAGCCCTGCTTGCTAAATTTAAAAGATTTCTCATGTATATGCATAGAATTTCGTTTTATCATCTACTATGCTACTGTCTCTACTTTTCTGCATCAGAACATTCTAAATGCTACTAGTGCAACATACGCTCAGATTAAAAAGTGTCCTCTGTGGCATTCCAGGACATGGGGCCTTACCATAACGTGATAGCGAGACATAGGAGTGGAGCTATACACTCTACATAACTCCATCTCTTTAACAGTTCAGTTTGGATCGTCAAATTGATCGTTAAGACCTTGTGATAGGGTAGAAAATAGGGGTCTACCTGTCCACGAAATCCGTCCAGCCGTTTACAAACATAAAAACTTACGGTTTTATAATATTAATACCATATGATGTACATAGCTGTTCTTAGCTTATTGTGGGTTCTAACACATACTGCGTATTATTTGTACATAGCCTCAGATATATGAGAGCCGGCTCATCAATCAAACGGCGGCATACATCGCGGACGCCAGTAGCCTTGTTACCGAGATTAGTTCTCTGCTCGATACGGAAAGAATTACATCACAACTAATATCCGCTGTTTCATTATGGAGACTCATTAGCACTGTGGCTGGGAAGGTAGTGGTAGAAATCTATTCTAAGATTGATAGATCATCTTCATCATCATTTCAGCCGAAATACGCTCACTGTTGGACATAGACGTCAACCGCAACTATCACCGTAACGAACGGTCCTGTGCTTGTTGCAACCATTGGATTCCACTCGATCCTCACCAGGTCATCAGTCCACCTTGTAGGAGTTCTTCTAAAGCTGCGTCTTCCAGTACGTGGTCGCCAATCTAAAGCCTTTTGGTCAGCCATCTGTTCTACGGGCAATGTGCCTTACCCACTGCTACTTAGGTTGGACGATTCTCGATAGACAGATATCCAAGACATACATTACAATACACTCTGTAAAACAATGCTAGCAGCTTTTTAATTGTTATTTAATTCTATGGGTACAGGTAGTCTTAGACGCAGCGTTGGAAGGCCTCCCACAAGGTAAACTGAAGACCAGGTGAGAGTCACCGAAGTGCTATAGATACGAAACACACAGGACCGTTCATTGTGGCGACACTTGGGTAAGGTCTATATCCAACTGTGGACATCTTTTGACTGAAATGATGATGATAATGAGGCAGTCTTTATATTTTGTACGTAATCGTGTATTGTTTGGTTTTTACAGTAAATAAACTATAGATCTGGCTGGCTTACCATGTTATTGTAGTAGTATGAAAAATGGTGTTCAGACACATAACAAATTAGCTTATTAATTCCCTACTATTCCACTTCTAGCGTAGGTATCATTGATATATCACACTAACAAGCTCCTCCGGCAATGTTGGAAGTAGATCTGGCAACCCAGCCAAACGTTCACTGATTAATTCACACAGATTAGGTCGCGCAAGGTCGCGGGTTCCATTCCCGGCGGTTTCATTATAATTCCCATAAAATATGCCAGTTATCGGCGCGCCAAACAAGGAGAAACAACATGTGTTTGAGTTGTTAGAATAATGGAAGCCATGGGCTTGTGACCGACTTTTGGGAAGGTTTGGCTGTGGATGATGCTTCTACAAGTTGGTTTGTGACCTACTTCAAGGAAGTAAACTAATATTACTGTCCTAAACTAAACTTTTTATGTATCATTATATGTTTTTTACTCCTTCACATCCATGAATAGGATATGGAATGCTTTAAATCGTGGGAGTACGTTATCTTGGTGTAATTTTTGACTTTTAAGCAAGCGAAACTGCTGGCAGAAGCTAATATAATTATCTGGGGCCAAGGTTTGACTTCCGAAAGAGGAACCCGTGGTTCTGCAACGCAAAGAGCAAAGAAGGAACAGTGTGTGGTTTTAGTAAAAATCTGACACGCCCGCTCCGAAGAAATTTGGATGATTTCCCACCTAAAAAACTCCATGTATTTCTTTGATAAAATATGATAGAACTACATTTACCGAATCAGCTAGTTTTCATAAAGACCATCTCATCACCTATGATTTTAGTAATGATTATCATGCTTCTTTACTCATCAAGACACCAGGACTTAAGTAATAAAAGTAACTCCTTAGCATTCCTACCTAGTAAACCACGACTTACCTAAAAGCTAGTAGACAAGTGTGCAAACAAGGATATTTGTCGAACAACCGGCCCTACGGAACCCGAGGTGTTGAGGGACGAGTGCCTACAACACACTAATATAATACTCACGAAGTAAAGCGGAAACATAAAAAAATATACTTATATATCTACACAGTGCGAGGCCTATTGTCAAAATGTTATCCAAGGGCACCCACGCTAGGGTTATCGACATCTTCAAATGTAAATACTTAAAAAAAAAAACTTGGTATGTATATAAAAATATTTTTTGCGAGTTTTTTTTTGTGGGACCGTACATCCCTTTTACGTAGGTATGTGCGAATGTACTTGTTTAAATTTTTATATTTTATTTTTATGTGTAGGTTAAACGTAAGTAGTAATTATAATTTATTGGTCGCGGCCACTTAACTTTAGTTTCTAATGTGTCTGTTAATTTAGATAAGTTTTTACTTATAAAAGTTGTTTTTATAAAATTAACGTTTGAATCCCCAACCGGTCCTATGAGACCGCGCTGTTATTGTTTTACTATTGTGTCTCGTTTCGCGGGTATCTGAGTAATTAATTGTTTTATTTTTTTGTAAGGCACTGACCTAAGCCTATGACGTATACGCATTACGCAAATTAGTTACAAAAGAAATTATTAAGTACAAGGTTTTGAAAATACAAGACATAGTTGTTTTCAGACTCCAGAGATCCTCGTTTTAAAACAAACACATTCTTTTTTAAAAACCATCCATTGTTTTTACAAATTCATCTATCCTATTTTTACAATAACATTTACCTTATACCCAGATTTAAGTCCTAATATTTTAACCGAACACGAAAAAAAGGTCGCATAACTTTTCATAGGTTTTTTTTTAATTTTTAAAACTTTAAATTGGTCAAGCATAAACTTTGACAGCCCTATAAAACATCGTCAAAATTTGAAGGGCGACATCTGTTCTAACGTGGTGTGAATGATTATGTTATATTAAACGCGCCGATATCGTTATGGCGCGAAATACACTAAAATGGCGCCGACGTCAACTTAATGTATGAATAAATCGGTAGGAATTTGTAAATAAATTTATTGGAATGTAGGACAGTGGGTCATTGGAATACTGTGGCACAGTTTTGTGATGGGAATAGTGTCTTTTTTTTGAGGCTTAGGTATACAGAACTGTAAAAAAATTCTGTGGATACATCTAATTTTTTTTTCATTACTGAACAGTTCATATTTTTATTTTTGCATGTTTATTTTTTTAATTCGTTTCTGATTAGTCTATACTAATATTATAAAGAGGAAAGATTTGAAAGTGTTGACATAGGCTACATTTCATTTTGAAAAAATTAGGGATCCTTGGTAAAATTTGAACAATGTAACCGAAGGTGTAGAAAAATTTCCAAAAATAAATAATTATTTACCCGGGACGGGCTGCTAGTATTATATATTTAAAAAATCGTAGATATATTTGGGTGATGATATGAAGAAAAAGCATGTCGACACACAGACACGACACACTTTGTCACAGATATTTTATTATACACAAGAATAGATTGATAGGGTTACCAGTTAATAAATAGTCTAAGACAAAGATGCCAATACAAGACTTTATTACCACAGACAACGCCGCATAATTTCCAACAGAGACGCAAAGGTATTCTTACATACAGCCTTCAATAAATCGAGCTACAGATTTATGTGGGAAAAAGGGCAATACGCGCCTTTGAGAGAAACTATAAATTCAATTACAACTTGTAAGCACATAATACTGTTTACATATTTGTTATTTATACTCCCAATAAACATGAGAGTATCCAAAATATTTTTATAGGTTCCCCGAAACGACACCATTTGACTTTTTAATGTCCCATTAAGATAACATTACGAAAATTATTTATAAAGATTTTTTTGTTTACCTTTACTTGCTTGGGTAAGTGTTGTTGGAAGCTAATTGTTTATAGTACAATATAAGGTATTAATAAGGTTAGGTTTGTAAAATAAAGTTGAATTAATATACGTACCTATGTATTTAAATTATTTGTATGGTCATGGTTTGGGTATGTGAACGTACCCACAATACAGGACTAAATGCTGGTGAGGGACAAAGCTTTTTTTTTTAAAAAGCTCTTTTGCTGTTGCAGCGGTAAAAAAAGATAACCAAACAGTAGATCTGTTTATGTTTCTGGCCCTAAAGTAGCTAAAATAAAAAGTCTAACAAAAAAAAATGTTTTTTTTTGTTAGACTTTTAGGCGTATCTGTTGATACGCCTATTCCTTCTGAATGCAGCCCCCCAAATAAAGGAATCCAGTGTCCCCGCAGGGGGAATGTTATATGCCGATTACCAATTTACATTGATACTACCGAAAAAAACCTTTAAAACAAACCGCCATCCATCAAAAATTCCAGCGTGATAATATCATAGAACGTAAGCCTATCACACAATAAAACTACACGATAGTAACATTCATTACCGGTATTAAAAACTATAAATAAGAAATATTGAAATACCGAGAGGTGCGATCAAAATTATCGACCGATTTATACCATGGATTGTGGCCACAGAGTAAAATAATGACAGAGCGGCCAGAAAAGTTTTAGGGAATCTATTTTTTGTCAAATATTAAGATTATATTCCTTCAGTCTTAAACTAACCTTTGTGTAAAACAGTCATTGTAATTTGTATTAATATAGTCTTGTTCATGGCCCAAGTTGTTTCACTAATGTACTTAGTTAAAGAATAGTTAATATCAGACTATGATGGTAAGCGACGATTTGGTCGATGATAGAGTACGCTTGCTTAGAAATAGCCTATTCATTCTTGACTTAAAGGCTCCTGGGTTGTAGCTACAAGGTAATATAGACTCCATCAATCTGTCTCACTTCATCCTGGCAATCGCTCATTTAGGCAATCGCTCCGTGTACTGGTATTCTGTCGCATCCTGATTTCTAAAATACATCGCACAGTCGGGTAAAAAAGGAAGCAGTTTGAGTTTGGCTGGGCTATATTAGACTAGTTTTTCCGGAAACAAAACCACATACTTTTATTATTTTGCAAAGCATATTTTAATAATGTGTTATCGGATGTAGCTTGTCAAGCCAGAACATTCAAAACTATGATGAACGAGCCAAATCTTAGACATTCGAATGATTCATACCCATCTGTAGCCAAACTCCTAAACTCGCCTACCAATGATGACACATCAAGCAATGGTAGCTCGCTGTTTGGACTTTGTCCGGTAACAGTCCGGACCAAGCATATCGTCGACAGCGCGTAATGCTCCACGCGCGTCTCAAATAGATGTCAACAAACCGTAGGGGCTCAACAGGGTCGAAGCCCTGGGGTCTGGGTTAACGAAAGAGAACCCCGGGATCCTGGAATTAAGGCAAAGAAGGAACAAGAGTGGGCTTTAGTCAGTAGAAGTCTGACACGCCTTCCCGCTCCGCCCAGAGAGGAAGAAATCCAACCAACATAAAATCATACCAACTTGCCTACAATTTGCCTGCTACGGTCTTTTCGTCCGATTATAATTTGATTGGTTTATGTGATATAAAAAAAAACTTTGACAAAATGATGACACATCTGTAACATTTCTATACTCCGTGACACAACCAGAGATATTGCTTCAATAAGCTATAAAATCGCGATCGATATTAATCGTTATAGAAACGCATTAATATTCTTAGATTCGTATTTATGGATATGATATCAAGTGAGACAGGCAATAGATCTACGTATAACGTGCAATGCATATGTGAAAGTATCTATTTGGTATTCAATCAGGTACGAACGTGCCTGGTAATAAAATGTATCTATCTGCTCAGTCTATTCCAAACTATGTTAAGGTTGGCTTTGGCGTATTTTACATGGAGGGACTTTTTTTTAGGAAGGGGAATCATCAGAATGACTTCTCCCGCTCTTGGGCGGAGCGGGAGGGCGTGTCAGACTCGTACTGACTAATCCCCACCTCGTTCCTTCGTTGCCTTCGATCTGGGGGACACAGGCTTACCTTTCGGAATTTCAGTGTTCCCCAGAGGCCCCTATAGTTTGCTGATATCTCCTAGAGGCGCGCGTGGAACAGAACGCACCGTTAACGACTATATAGGCTTGGTTCAGGTTATTACATGAGGGACTGTCTTTCTGGCATCCCAGTGTTTGAAAAATCTGTCAAATTTCGAAGTTTTTTACTACCTGGTCGTAACGACTCCCAAAGAATTATACTAATGTCAGCCGGGACAGCTGAACGTGTTTTCCTAGGCACTGTGTAATGGATGGTCGTCCATCGACGACATCACACAAGCGCTTAACGCAATCCATAAGACGACACAAACTGGACTGACATGACTTGACATTTTAACACAGCGTCAGTCATGGTAAGGATCCTCTGCAAGCGTTGATTAAGAGGACTACAGGACCTAAACGTGGTCACTCTCAGATAGCATATAAGAAAGAAAGATACACAAAGACACAATGCTTGCAAAATATGATAGCAAGAAACATCATAAACGTATGTAGAAGCAACATAGCTATCTATATGATATCGAGGACAAATCCGTGGGCAAACGCTAGTCATTGAATAAGTTGTCAGATCCTTAATCTTGTACTTATCACTGTCACATGATAGCGTCTGTGTGGGGAATTAAATGACTCAATAGTATCGACTGTGAAGCCACGAGTAGCGGCTAACTGGGGAATTACGTCACCAGATAAGCACTTGGCAATTACTAAGATATTTAATGTCTTTAGCATTTTAATAATGCTCAACACAAGCAAAATTCAAGATAATTATGCATGACAATCGCCTCATTTAAAGGATCCCGTACAATTTCGCGGTAGCGCCGGCATTATTCACGATTCTTAATTCGCCTCCACAAACTAATTAACAATGTGCTAATTTTCAAATTCAGAACACATGCCCGAACATATCCTGTTTTTTACGATCTAGGAGCGCAAAAATTTTATCTTTGAAAAAAAAAATTAATTACGTCATGTGAGTTTTTAAGCTGAAATGTACTTTAATCTACCTAACATTAAGGTCACAATTAGTTTGTAGTAGGTATGGCGGCGCGATTTCATGAATGAACGTCTCGGCATGAATGGCGGGCGGATGTGACGTTGCAACGCCAACGAGGCGCCGACGCGCGTACGCACCCTACGGACATTATAATCATCTGCAGTAAATCAAATACTATTTGTCTTTGGATTTTTAGTAGAATTTAATTTGCGAAACTTTGGATAGTTTTTACCGATAATCACACGATGGTGGTAGTTTCAGTTTGTAGGTACTGGGCGTGCTTACTAAAGTTTGGTGGGAGTAAGCTCATTGTTGAATCAACTTAAGCTCTCGCCTTATTATGACTTCGCTGTCCGTCTATTTGTCACCCAGCTGTACCTCATGAACCGTGATAGTTAGCTGAAATTTTCACAGAAATATTTAAGTGGGCACCCATCCAACAAATGCGTTTTTTTGCCGTTTCTTGCTACGGACGGTATGGAACCCTACATGAGCGTTCGACTCGCACATGACCAGTTTTTTTATCTTATTATTATTTATAGGTATAAATTTTTATATGGCAATAAACTTCAAGTACACAAACTAACTTAATGGCTGACTTGTTGTGTCAACTTATTGCAATTCAGTTCGCGTTCTACTCGTTCAGAATATAAAGTAGCCATAGAGGCTTTAAATCATGCTATCCTACACACGTTCGGGGTTCCTCCATTGACAAAACCCATTGATAAATTGTAAATCAATGTAGTATGTTATAGAGCTCAATGACATTGAAAAGATCAATCGACCCATCAGTGACTGTTGAGGATACAGCGTACCATAGTTTTTTTAGATTAATTCCGTTTTATAGGACTGTTTTTCCTTGATAAGTTAAGTTAATCATCATCATTTTAGCCGAAAGACGGCCACTGTTGGACATCGGCCTCCTCCAAGTGACACCATATTTTTTTTTCGAGGTGGGATATTATCCAATGACTTAGGTCACTCTAGGGTGGACCGGAAAGTCGTCTCACACTAGCTTACGAAATTGATTTCTTCAGTTGTCTTTTGCGCTATTAGATCACGGGTTTCCTTTCCTTCAGAAATTTCCCATGGCCCTAGTGAACCCTAAGGTTTTGCTGACAACTCTTTAAAGCAAGCATGGAACACTACGCGTTAGCGACTAGGTACTCAGGCTCGGTCATTCCCGGAAGCACGGCTAGCGAGCTACACA
Source organism: Mythimna separata (assembly GCA_030763345.1). Lineage (NCBI taxonomy): Eukaryota > Metazoa > Arthropoda > Insecta > Lepidoptera > Noctuidae > Mythimna > Mythimna separata. The sequence continues at coordinate 21,108,518 of CM061184.1, read as the reverse complement.
TTGCTCGCCGTCAAAACCACACCCACAGAATCCAGGGCCAGTTCCTGCATCTACTGACGACTGGGGTGTAGGTAGGCTAACGGCGGAAAGTACTCATTTCTAGACACCTGGTGAATCATATAAAAATTAGTCATCATCTTCTTCTTCCTGCCCTTATCCCATATTACTTAGGGTCGGCGCAACACGTTTTCTTCTTCCATTATGTCCTATCGTCCGTCACACTATCACTAACTCCCTTTTCTTTCATATCAGTCCTTACACAATCCATCCAATTTTTTTTTTAAGTTATATTATAAACTAGTGCTTGACTGCGATCCCACCTGATGGTAAGCAGTGATGCAATCGTAGATGGTGAGGCACACTAGTTTATTAAAAGCCTATTCGCTCTAGCCTTGAAGACACCCAAATTGTAATCGGACGGGAAGACCGCAGCAGGCAAATTATTCCAGTTCTTCAAAATCAGTCATACCAAAAACTTGTAGCACTGCATTAACTGCACTGTGGCAGCGACGTCACACTGTCAATATAACAACTTATTTACGACGCCCATTGTTAGCGACTGCAGTTTTTTCTGCAGCCATCTCTCACGCAACGCAATGAATCAGGCTTATTTATACATTCATGAATGAGGCGTCTAACACATTTACTATAAGCAATTGTTTTTCTTTTATTAAAGATAAACGGTTTACGGGAATTTTGTTAGGTGGTACTTATAAAAGAGTTTGGTATAGACTAGATATACGAGGCACGACTTTGCTCTCTTTAGAGCAGTGGTGGCCCAATGGTATCGACCCTGACTTACAAATTGGAGATCACGGGTTCATACCCAGCCAGGCGTATTGATTTATGTAATTTATTTCATCACCACTGCCTTCAAAACGGTGAAGGAAAACAGCGAGGAAGCAGCATATCTTAGAACCAAAAATTCGAAGACATGTGACATCCGCTAATTCTCACTGAGCCCGCGCGGTGGGTTATGGCCTATTCCCTCTCCTAGAGAGGAGGCCCGAGTCCCAGTAGTGGGAACATTATAAGGCTTTCTTAATCGCCTAGCACTTCCAGAGTTTGATGATGATGAGACACCAATCTATCATATAGCTAACTAAACTGCTGTACAGCAGTTTTGCAGCAATGTTGTATCAACCAAACAATTAAAGAGGTCTCGAGACGACGGCACAGATTTAATCAATTTCAAGCATTAATTAGCATACACACGTAAATTCGTAAAAAAAACCTACGTATAAACGTCTGGGAGAAGCATTTAATACCTACTTAAAGCGTAGGTACATGGAGGAGCTCGTGGCTAGATAATAACAGCCGCACAGGTCGATCTTCAAGGTTAAGCAACGCTTGCCTAGGTTGGTCTGTGGATGGGTGACCATCTTAACATAACGAGTTTCCTCCGTGCCTCGGAAAGCACGTTAAGCCGTTGGTCCCGGCTGTCATTTGGAGATCTTTGGCAGTCGTTACGGCTAGTCAGAAGCCAGTAAATCTGACTCCAGTCTTGCCATGAAGTACCGTACCGTATTACCCCAGTTAATGGGTTGTGGAGGTCTGGTAGGCAGCCGCTCCTCGTAAAATACTGGTATTCAGCTAAATCCGGCTTGACTGGAAGCCGACCCCAATATAGTTGGGAAAAGGCTAGGCAGATGATGATGAAAGCGTAGGTACATAATTGTCGGCAAACTAGTTGCTGCTAGCGCCTTCGCCCGCGTGATAATAAAAAGAAATATCCCAAGGAAACATACTCCCGGATGAACATAGCATAATAATATACCAGGACATGGTCTAACTATATGCCTAATTCCATTCGTATCTGTTCAGCCGTTCGAGCGTTAAGAAGTAACAAACACTCGACATACATGTCCTTTTATAATAGTATAATACTAAAACCCAAAGGGCACGTCTTTGTCATGACAAGAATGACTAACTTACACATATTTAATTACATAATTTTAGTCAGACTACTCGAGAGTTATGTCATCTCGGTAAATGCTTGTCTGGTATTCAAGGTTGCAGCTATCGTAATAATGATTATGATTGCTTCTTGACAACGGATGACTTGCTGAGATTTAGGTTAGACGCAAACGGACAACCAAACACAACTATCGGTGGCTGTTGCGCGCTAATGCCACTTTTGTAAGAGTGTCAGAAACGAGCGACAGCCACTAGCGTTCGCAAGCCACCACATTTTAAGTAAAGAAAGAACAGGAGTGGAATTTAGTACGTAGAAATCTAACACGCCCTCCCGCTCCGCCCAGAGCGGAAGAAGTAATTATGATGATCTCCAGCCTTAAAAAAAAAATAACCCGCTTCCTGCTGCGCAGTCTTACAATGGTCTCCGACATGGAAAATTTGCTTGCGCTCTGTGGCAAGGCATGGTGACGCGTGCTCACGTACCTAGAACATCTAACCGATAAGTGCCATTTTGTGTGGCCTGTAGCGACCACAAGTGGCGAATCACGGACACTGCTGTAGCCAGTGGCCGCTACTGGTTACACTTGTGTGGTGCGTATACAAAATATATGAAAAAGTGGCCGTGGTCGGTGGCCCGTTTGCGCCAAGCCTTAGGCTCTATTCACGCTAGTGCATAGTCGAAACGCCGCGATGTGTCATATTCTTCACCAATAGAATAATCTTAATAATCAGCCTTTTAATTTTCCCAGTGGTGGGATTCAGATCTCCTCTCTAGGAGAAGAAAAAGGGCCATTATTCATCACACGGGCCTAGTTGATGCATGTCCCATATCTTCGAATTTGTTCTAGTTCATGCCAGTTTTGTCATGATGTTTTCTTTCACCTTTTTGAGAACAATTAGGTATGACTTGAATTAGGACATCCAGGATAAGCACAAAATAAAGAAATTCTTTAAAAGTCGACTCTTATAATTACTATAATATTGAACCTGTCAGGTTATCTGTTAAAAATCACTTTAAGCGAAAAATGCTTTTTCACCGACTCCAAAAAAGGGGAGGTTCTCACAATTCTGATGATGGGATATAGGTATGAGAAAACAAGGGAACTCTTCTAATATTATAGGCAACTATTTAACCAGAACTGTTTCTGGCAATATTTGTTATTTAACACCGACTTCCGAAATTAAAGTTACTTTGTACGTTTTAGTTTTTTGAATTCGGTTATTTTTTGTATAAAGTTTTTTGTATAGTGTACAATAAATAGTACATCTATCTCTTCTAAAACTATCAATATATTCCTTGAAAACCGGTTAGTTTAAAGTATCCTAGAATTTTGTAAGTACGTGCGATGGCGGTGTACATTACATTACAATAAATCAGTCAATACGCACCACATTCCGAGCGAGAGGGCCAGTCTGACAATTTTGGAGAATTACTTCTGAGCAAGCGAGACTAGAGTGAATAGGCTCTTAATAAACTAGTGCGCCTCACCATCAACGATTGCATCACTGCTTACCATCAGGTGGGATTGCAGTAAAGCACTAGTTTATGGTATACTAGCTGTCCCCTGCGGTTTCACCCGCATTTTTCGTTACTGCTCCGCTCCCGTGGGTTGTAACGTGATGGTATATAGCCTATAGCTTCTTCTTCTTCTTCTTCTGCCTGGCGTTAATCCCGGCCATTGCCAGGGTCCGCCTTCCGACTATGTTTTCTCCACTTTGCCCGATCTTTAACATCCTTCTCAGTGAGGCCATTGGCTCTCATGTCGGACTTGACGACGTCCAGCCAGCGCTTGCGAGGGCGACCACGGGACCTAGCCCCAAGGACAGCCATATCCATGCATCTCCGACCAACGTACTCCCTAGGGCGGCGCATGATGTGGCCATACCATCGCAGACGACACTCTTGCAGTTTTTCCCCCACGTCACGGACACCAAGACTACCTCGGATGAGTGAGTTGCGTATGCGATCGGATCGCGTTACGCCGCTCATCCACCTCAGCATCTTCATCTCCGTGACGCGAAGCTCCTGGGTGTGTCTGCTTAGTGCTGGCCAACATTCGCCACCGTACAGGAGGACAGGCCGTATGATGCATTTATATATCTGCCCTTTGAGCCTCGGAGGCATTTTACGGTCACATAAAACGCCCGTTACCTCGCGCCATTTTGCCCATGCCGCGCCTATACGTGCTTGGACATCGTCATCCACGCTGCCAGACTCGTGCAGCACGGATCCAAGGTACCGGAACTTATCAGACTTAGCGATCAAATCCGACCCTATCCGGATAGTACTTGAATCCGTGCCCCCACAGGACATGTACTCGGTCTTCGCCACATTTAGTCTCAGACCGCCGTTTTCCAGCGTGTCTTTCCAAATGTTGACCCTGCGCTCAAGATGGGCTTTGCTCTGGTTAACGAGGGCGATGTCATCGGCATACATCATTAGCCATGGAGGCTGATCCTGGATGTTTGCCGTAACTACATCAAGCACAACGTTAAACAAGAACGGGCTTAGAGCCGAACCTTGGTGAACGCCAACAGATATTGGAAAGACATTGGATTCGCCAACAGCGGTCCGGACAAAGGACACGGAATCGCGGTACATATCTCTGATAATGTTAATATAGGCCTCGGGAACACCCTTGAAGCGGAGCGCCCACCAGATAGCCTGCCGAGGTATACAGTCGAAGGCCTTCTGCAGGTCTAAAAAGGCCATATGCAGAGCTCTCCTTCTCTCTCTGTAAGCCTCAGACAGAGTCCGTAAGGCGAACACTGCATCCATGGTGCTGTTACCCGCCTGGAAGCCATATTGACACTCAGAGATAGTGCACTCGCTACGGAGCCTTGTGTCAATGATGCGCCCGAAGAGCTTCATGGTATATAGCCTATAGCATTCCTCGATAAATGGGCTATCTAACACTGAAATAATTTTTCAAATCGGACCAGTAGTTCCAGAGATTACCCCCTACATACAAACTTACAAATTTTACCTCTTTATAATATTAGTATAGATATATAAAAAAAAGCGTGCTCCATTGTCGACCAGATCATCGCTTGCCAATAGGTGAGACATTGGTAAAGGCTTGAACCACCAAATAAGCTACTATAACAAAAAAATATTTGGTGGTTAATTTCAGATCCGGATGTGATAAAAGTAGAACGATGTAAGGACATAATTTGAAAATTATCCATAAGAAAAGGCGTCAATTTATCCGGCAGTATTATACCAATTTCAGATACGGTTACGGATATGAAATAATTTCGGATTATTCGCAAGTTTTGGATAGTTTGGATTACGGATATAAGAATTTTAACATTATAAAATTAAAAAACAAGTAGCAAGATTTACCTTTTATTTCTGGGCTAGACAGTCGAAATTATCATTTGTTTGGCCGGGCATACAAAAATCTGTCATTTAGGGCCTATTTCACCACTTGATACTCGAAACTTAATCATAAAGTTTCGAGTATCTTACTTGACAGATAATTTCATACAAATTCTGTCAAATTTTTGAATTTATTCAGTGAGTAGTGCCTACTCGGACATTGTGAAACAGGCCCTTAGACTCCGCCTTTACCCGAAACTGTTAAATCGGTTTCAGTTACGGTTACGAACTTCCAAAATAAACCTGATATAGACCACTTCATCGCTTACCATCAAGCGAGATAGCGGTTTGACGTAAGCCAAGCAAAAATTATAAAAAAAAACATAAGTATTTGATGGTTATGGATCCTAGGAATGCTTTGATACATTTTTGGCGATTATCCTTTTAGCGTTATCGCGCTAATACTATTATAATAAATTGTCAAACGATTGGAAATCACTTAGGATTATTACAAGTTGAATTAGCTTATAATAATAAAACGAACGCAGAAATTGAATAAAACCCAGATTCACATGGAAATTAAATTATAAGGTATTATTAAATTAAGTTTTTTTGCTAAAAGGACTCAATTATTTAACACGTAAAGGCCTTGAGATATACCTAATGTCGTGATTGGCGAATTGTAAATAAAATTTGGTATTGGGTACAAGTTTTTTTGTTGGGGAAAAATATTCGAATAACTCCTCCCGCTTTTGTTATAGCGAGTGGGATGGGGGGAAAGCGGAGGGAGTGTTTGACTTTTACTTTTTTTTATTGTTATAAACTAGTGCTTGACTGCGATCCCACCTGATGGTAAGCAGTGATGCAATCGTTGATGGTGAGGCGCACTAGCTTATTAAGAGCCTATTCACTTAGTAAGGAATAAAGGGAACCTGTGTTCTTTCAGTTGACCTTTGTATTTCAGAACTCTTTTGAATAAACTAACAGCCTTGACAAGCACGTGAATACATATAATTTTAAATTCTGTTAACAATTCAGGGGTCGCAGGTGTAACATTATTCTCCATAAATTAATTAATATTTATTTTTCAAACGTTTCGTTATATGAGGAATAATTTCGGAAAATTAACAGAGAACATCGTTTGTCTAGTAGACGAGTCTACTAATATTATGAATATTTTAATATTAATTATTATTTATGTGATATATACCTACCGATTATTATTTAGTGACGCTGTCTGCCAACCTTCTTAATCCAGTCATCAGCGTCACGTCGACGATTTAATATAATTTGTATTTTGAATTTTAATTTGTCAACGTTTAAGGTCGACCTTTTCAGAGGCCACCTATTTTATTTTTACTTGCTAAATAAAACTACACGTCTCAAATAATGAGTATTATAACAAGTTCAAATTTTTTTAAGTTTCCTCCGTGCCTCGAAAAGCACGTTAAGCCATAGGTCCCGGCTGTCATTTGTAGATCTTTGGCAGTCGTTACAGATAGAAGCCAGTCAATCTGACTTCAGTCTTGCCATGAAATACCGTGTTACCCCAGTTAATGGGTTGTGGAGGTCTGATAGGCAGCCGCTCCTCGTAAAATACTGGTATTCGGCTAAAACCGGCTTGAATGGGAGCCGCCCCCTACATAGTTGGGGAAAAGGCATCTACCTAGATGATGATGATAATAACAAGCTCAAAATTTTGAGAATTTATTTTTATCAAATGATTTATAAACATTTTTATAGACTCAAAGAAATAATATTTATCCGGAATTCCGAAAAACAAATAAAAAATGGAATCTTTTCATAAAACCGCCAAAAACAGCGAAGGACCAAAACGGCTACAGAATAGCCCAGTCGTACGCACGGACAATTGAACACACTTCCTTATTGTAGGGCTTGCGTCATCCTCCGGGTGACGCCCCCTGCCGTATCCCCGCGGCGGAGTGCGCGGGACTCCTCAAGATACCCGTCAGATGTTTGTAGGTCACGTACTCTGAAACTTGCTGTAAATTAGCTAGGATGCCATTGAAAATTTATCATCATTATCATCATCTCAGCCGAAAGACGTCCACAGCTGGACATAGGCTTGAAAATTCATATTCATATATTTTATGTATTTTTTCTTCTTTTCAGGAAGCGCTGTCGTCGTGGTGATAGGGCAGGAAATTGAAGAAACATGTTCGAGTATTGAAATAGGTGGGACAGGGTTTCAATATTGGGCGGAATAGAATAGACTAAAACTGAAACAGAAAAAACTGTCTTTTGTGGTTTAGACAACTGAAGACGAATTGATGGAAGAAATGTTCCTTTCCCAATTAAATAGATTTCACAACATTTCAATTTATTCCTTAGATTAGCAGATCAAACAGGAAATAGATTTCACGTCAGTTAACTCAAAAAAACTATTACTACAATTAGAAAATTAAGTTAAGAAACTTTAGTGTTTTTTTATGAAATTAGCTGTCTTATTAAGATGCAAATAATATGAGCACTAACACACTTTACACACTAAATTGGTAGCACATCGGTATTGGTATCTAAGCACGCACTTAGGTAGGTACCTCCTACATAGACGCTAGTGACGCAGTCAGAATTTTATCGTAGAATTTTCCTTTTTTATCCTAAAATACCTAAATTAAATTTTTTGCTATTTAAAAAATAGTCGAAATGGATTCAGTACCTAATTCTAAACATACTACATTCAGAATGTGCGTTTATTATGTTCTAAAATCGTACTGAAACACAGTACATCTCAGTAAGCAGTCAACTAAATTACCTCTCAACCACAATTCGATGTTCTGAGCCATCCCTGTCAATTGGCTCCACGAGCGTCGCGACGCCGTGATTTACGAGTACTTGACATATGACACGGGCTTCTTCCAATATAAACCATATAATACTACATGTGTACTAAGAAACAAGGTTTTTGATCGAAAACCTGTTTGGTTCTACCTTAGACCGTATTAGGCAGGGATGTTATGGATTTAAAGTTTCGGATTTGATTACGGATTCGGATTTAGAAGTAATATAATACCGGTTTCGGATACGGATATTTTCAGTGAAGGATATTTTTATTTGATTAAAAAAAAAACATTATCTACCTAGCCTTTTCCCAACTACATATATTGGGGTCGACTTCCAGTCAAGCCGGATTTCAGCTGAATACCAGTATTTTACGAGGAGCGGCTCCCTACCAGACCTCCACAACCCATTATTTGAATTAAAAAATATTAAAGTAAAATACAAATAGTAATATTTTTACTTTTCTTTAGAGTCTATTAGATTGATCACTTGTTTGGACTAGCGTAACTTGTCATTTAGACTCCGTCTTTATCCGAAACTATCCGCAACAATTTTATCGGTTTCGGATACGGTTACAGACTGATTTCTATTTCGGGTGCCCGGTTCTGGCTTTCATTTGAAGATCTCAGACAATAGTCATGATAGTAAGAAGCTAAATACTTTGACAATAGTTTTATCAAGACGTTTTGTGTAATCCATTTACTAGGTTATTAGGGTAAACAATAAACAGGAGTGGGTTTAGTCAGTAGAAGTTTGACACGCCCTCCCACTCCACCAACACCTTAAAAAAGGGTTACTAGGTTGTGGAGTTCAGATAGGCAGTCACTCCATCTAAAATGCTGGTGCTCAATCCATCCGGTTACACTGGAAGCCGACTATGAAAAGACTAGGAACATTTATTAGATAGAGAGGGAGATACAAGACTGTCCAAATATGCCTAATGATGTAACTGCTTTTAAATTGAATGGAGGTCATTATCAAGAGGCCGGAGTGTCCGTGACTTTGAGAGGTACAGCTGACCCCGAATCAACACCGTCTGGCTTGAGGGAATTAGGTTAACGTTTCGGTGCAATGGAATTTTGGAACATGGCGATAAGCTTGGCTGTTTAAGTACGGCAATACTGTGTGTCGATCCAAAAATGTTATAAGCGTTACTAATTATAAAATTTTTGGATGGTTTACTCACAGTTAGTGTGACTTTGCTATAGAATGCAGCATGCTATCGCTATGAGTGAAATTAACAGATCACATTCGAAATTCTACACTGCGCTCGCATAGCAGACTGCTGGATTGTTCGAAAGAATTATCGCGGTCTTGGAACCCAAAGGGCAACTGTACAAGCACAGGTGAGGTTCAGTCAGCAAAACTAGTGCGCTTTACCATCAACGAAGACATCACTGCTCGGCTCGGGATCGGAGTAAGCATCATCTGCCTAGCCTTTTTCCCAACTATATTGGGGTCGGCTTCCAGTCAAGCCGGATTTAGCTGAATACCAGTATTTTACGAGGAGCGGCTGCCTACCAGACCTCCACAACCCCTTAACTGGGGTAACACGGTACTTCATGGCAAGACTGGAGTCAGATTAACTGGCTTCTGACTATCCGTAACGACTGCCAAAGATCTCCACATGACAGCCGGGACCAACGGCTTAACGTGCTTTCCGAGGCACGGAGGAAACTCGTTATGTTAAGATGGTCACCCATCCACAGACCAACCTAGGCAAGCGTTGCTTAACCTTGAAGATCGCACGTAAGTAAGCACTAGCCTAAATTAACAAAAAAAAGTTTTGCGAGAAGGAGATCGCAAAACCCCCGCATAGCAACCAAATATGGAACAAGGATATCATCTTGAAACCTTGAAAAGAACCCGCACTAATTACTTACCACAAGGAGACAAGACCGAATATTTCCTCAACAAAAAATCACGAAACATCCCAGGCGTTCCCATCCCAGCGCCCAAAGTCAACGAACTAAAAGTGATCGATCCGGAAGGCTCCTGAACGAGGCCAAGGGCAGAAGCCCACAGACACACAAAAACTAGATATACTCGTATATATATAATACCATTATCTCCGCAAACAGCCATTTCTAAGAGATCTGTATAAGAAAGGGAAATATTCTTGTAAAGAATAAGAAGAATACAGCCATTATTTATTATCCTGTATTGAAATTGGGTTGGTTATACAACGCTGGCATAATAACTTGTTTTCGAAGTACTGTGTTCTGTTTTGGGGAATGGTAATTAGATTACCTTTAAAAATAGAGCGGCAATTCTGCTTTAATTTTGTCCAATTCTTGAAGAAGAGACAAGAATTATGTAACTCATGATATGATTTAAAAGAGGTTTCTTACAAGTTCTTCTCCATAGACGCTTTGGATCGTGCAATTTAGTTTCACTTTTTTATTGTGATCTATCTCCCTTGGTTTTGTGTGGAAATTATGTCTGGATGTAAACTATTTTCTTCGAAACAGAGAGATAACGCACAGAAAGTGAGCTGTACAGGAAAGTACTAACACATCTAAGCTTTAGGCGCCTTCGTGATGTAGCACAACTATACTAACCACTGCTTCCGATACCAGTTTATGTATCAGTAAACAACCACAGCTGCAAAATAATTAACAAAATGGATACTCTCATTCATTTGTTTCAAGATCAGACTGCTTCTGACTCGATAACACTTGAAAGGTAGCAATGGATAAATAGGATATACATATGTATATATAGATACCTAGTCTAGAAGACGTCTGTTCATTCTTGCTTAGAAGGCTGATTGGGTGATAAATGATAGGGATTAACTTGTTTGTATATTTAGAGCGTCTCCTCGTGTAACTCATTAACTCCTTAAATAGTTCCACCATACAACAGAACCATGGTTGTGATAAATAAAAAAGCAAATGTCACCAAGTTATATTAACTTATAGGCGTGCTCTTAAGTACTGTTGATGTTATTTACATGGTGATTATAACAGTTGGTCATGCGTATTTCTATGGGTAACGCCCTTGGCTAGATAGATCAAACGTGAATTTTAGACAGATTCGTAACTAGGTTCGAGATATTAGGATTAAACTATTTGGGCATGCCACAATCTCAGCAGTAAGTCTCCTCTTTAAGGAGTGATTAGTGAGGTACCATGGCATCTGCACTTTCCGTCTAACATTGGTTGTCACCAGACATGAAGAGTTCGGGAGGTTTCTGTTTCAGAAACGCTCTAGCTAGTGCCACCGTTGTGCGGATCATCCGGAGGACAGTGAAGCATACGGTGGAAGTCGCTTGGGCGATGCAACATCGTGTACTTGCGGGGGTGATTGGCAACGGCGACCTCTTGTGTCTAACTCTATTCTGGAGCGAGAGGGAACGGAAAACTGGTAACTTCTGCGAAGCAATAAAACGAGCGAGGCAAATGACCGTAATCGTCAGCTGCTGTTAATTCGCAAGCCCTTTTGGAAGTTGGAATGGATCAATATTACTACGCTAAAATTCTCTTGTCTGTTAGTAAATATCTTCACCTCCACCTATGCACTCAATTTGTACAACAAGTTCAATAAACAGCTATAGACAGTACAGTCAACAAAGGATATAAGTAAACAGGGTCGTAAGCTGTAGTTGAAGTTTATATAGCTGAATATTAATTAATGAAAATAAAAATTCTAGTAAATAATACTCGTATATAAAAAGGATTTTGGGAATACATTTACTGTGTGAAAAGCTAAAAAGTGGAATTCCTTGCAAGAGACTGTGTTTCCTGATAGCTACAACCAAAGGGCCTTTAAGCTAAAAGTACGTAGCAACCTCTCTTCTTGAATCTTATGAGACAGTGATCAAACGCGAGCCTATAAGTCAAAAAAACAACTTAAGATCCATTCTAACATTAACAAAATTAAAATTCATTCTAAACCATCCACCAGTTACCACGAAAACTCCAACTGCATCTGCCGACCCTGTCAACCTATCTCCTTTGTCGTCTGTACATAATCATGTCTGTCACTCGTAGGTATGTGACCCGTATAATTACGGCTGGTATGCATGCATTAGGAGTGCTGTGTCCTCTACAATAGCTATAGTTATGGTGCAACTGTAGTAGGCTTCTAAATCCTGACCTTTGACCATAAGTCGACTAAGTCATGGGTTTTTATCACCTGTTGTTCCGTAATATGCTTTTTCATGCCTTGTTTGAGGGGCAGATATCATATCGGGTGTGTCTGACATCGACGCACAAACGAATACCATGGATCCAGTACATGATTCTGGACACCCCAGTGGTAAAATTTCTCGTAGATTTCTCCCGCTCTTGATGCAGCGAAAAGAAGTGTCATACTTTTTCTATCTAAAACCCAGTCGTCTTTTGCGGCGGCCGGGGGTCGTGAAGACGCTTTCCGCCACCTATTTCGCTCGCAGTTCCTTCTGCTATGTTGAGATGGCTGCTTCTCATGGCTTCTGGCTCCTTACCATGACCTGGACTAGGGCAAGGCGTGAAAATAATTAGGAAAACGTTTGGCAGATTGATTTTATATGTAAGCCAGGATTACTAGTAGACGAGGATATATACTTCAATTGATTTTTAAAGGTATCAAACGCAAAACAATGACCAGCTTTCGATCTCACTCGGCTGCTAGGTAACAACCTATAACAACAAACGGTTATGAAGACTAGACACGTGTATCTGTGTCGGGACCTCTCATACACGTTATATTAGTGACACATGCGTACCGGTCACACTTCCGGGCTTGACCTTGCTCCGTAATGCCCGTCTTACAGGAAAATAGAAATAATGGAAGGATATAACTATTGGATCTCAACATCAATCTAATCTTGAACTTCACATCATTCACATAAGTTCAGCTCTTCTGCTGAACTCTTGTTCTTCTGCGAGCAGTTTTGCTGGCAGTAGGCCACCTGCTACCTAGTTTAGCGATTCTTAGGCCAGAAACGAGCATCTGCAATGACCTTTGCCCAATAGTGGGACAGCAACGGTTAGAGAAAACACTCCTTTTCTTGGGCAGTCGTGTAAAAAAATATAACTTTCATTTATTTTTCAGTCAATTTTAAGTTTGATTAATTGAACTACGATCACCTGTTCTGCAAGCAATGTCCTCTGCGTATTACCACTTAAGTTTAGCGATAATTCGGGCTATATCGTTAATTTTGTTTCTCCTGCGGATATCTTCATTCTTGAGTCTTGACAAAACAAGACAGGACAGTCCAAGCATAGCTCTAGCCCTTTCCTGCCTTCCGATGACACTCATTGTGCGCGACCCCGATACAGAACCATTTGTTATCATCTCCAAAGCTACAGCTAATGTTGAACTACCATCGTCCATTTTGCAACTTTCCGGGATAATCTCGATCAAAAAATCTACGCATTTCTCGTGTTCACGCTTATTTTAGGCGCAGTGAGCATTCTTATACGATCTTAAAATAAAAATTGTGCGTTCCAAGTGCACACGGATGCGTGGATCAATATAGATCAGAGCAAAAATCTCAAACTCTTTGTCTGCCTAGATTATATCATGCTAGATTTGCTATTTATATCTGGGCTTTGAATCACGGAAGCCAGGCGAATAATGAGGTCACTGAATTGGGTGAAGAAGCCGCTTACTTAGGATACTAGTTTTTTTGGAAGTATGACGTGGACAATCTCTCCCAGGCCGAGAGAGTTTGATAATAGGGTGCTTCCCGTCGAACTAGAATCCTGAAATTTGGCATGAACTAAAAAATCTAATATTTATTTATTTGTTTAGTCTTTATGCAACGCAATGAACAAAGGCGGAATATGAGACTATGTTTTAGACTCGATTCGGGAATTGAACTGTTTTCATAGGTAAGTTAGTACGGAAACCTCAGTGCGCGAGTCCGACTTGCACTTACCCGGATTTTTTACACTATTTCAAGTAATACCATACAAAAACACATTTCAGAATTATTCTCATTTCAGCCGAAACTTTCACTGAAGGATATACTAGAAGGCTTGTCCTAACCTGTCACCACAACGGCCAGTCCTGTGTGTTTCCTACTCATCAGTCATCAGGTTCCCGCGACCCACACCAGCTCATCACTCCCCCTCAAGAGAGACCAAAAAACGTTGCCAGACAATTCACATAATTTAAAGATTTCCATAGATTTACAAAAGCCATGAACAAAAAAATACCAACAATTCGTTCCGTAGCCAAAAATACAAAAAGAAGAGTTGCTATTGCTATCTCTTTCCTTCGCGAGGCGCGTAGCAACAGTGACGTCACGACTATGTGTAATAATTGTCGGAAAAATTCGGTTATTCGCATGCCATATACATAATTCCGGTGATATGGTTAGGATATATGAGCGAATAGCACAGAATAATTGTAGTGTAATCTAGTTTCCGAGGATAATACATATACATAAAGGAATTACTGGGAGTGCGGAAGATATGCTTGAAAGGTCGGAATAAAACTTATGGGATAGGAAAAATATTTAGAAAGATAGTAGATAATACATTTTTTTTTCACCCATTTATTTTATTTGTTTTTTATCTTGTATTTTTAACGTCCCATACACGAATAATTCTTAGAGTGAGGCAGTAATCATATCATCTTCCTGCGTTTGGTCCGTGTTACGATTTTTTCTTCCATTCTGTCCTGTCACCCGTCAGGCAGTATTTATTAAAAAAAGCCCGCTTTTAAAAAGAAAAACAATATAATAATACACTATTAGAATGGCGAAAATTTGTGACTGTATTTGTGTTTGTTACTTCTTGACGCTCAAACGAGTTGCGGATGAAAGGCACACGGATTCTGAAATAGCACATAGGACTTTTTATCCCGAATGTAGATTCCCTTGGGACAATTTTCTACTTTCACACGGGCGAAGCAGGAGCTAATTACTTAAAGAACTTCGAACCGAAAATTGGTCAAAATATTTGGTCCTTTAGTTTTTTTTTTATGATGGGGTATCATCAGAATGTCTTCTCCCACTCTTGGGCGGAGCGGCAGGGTGTGTCAGACAGATCTGGGGAACACGGTGGACACCTTTTGGATTTCTCATGTTCCCCTGAGGCTTCGGCCCTGCCGGGCCCCTACAGTTTGCTGACATCTCCTTGAGGCGCGCGTGGAACAGAACGCGCCGTTGACGACTGGGCTCGGTCCAGATTATTTCCAGACTGCCGGACGGCGAGCTACCGAGTGTTCGCCGTTCGCGAACCCGCGCCTACGGCGCCGCGGTGGTCGGAAATCGGGATCGGGATCTCAGCGGCGGCGGCGTATAGTTGGCATTCCAAGCTAAAAAATATTAACCTCTTAACTAAAGACTTTACAACCACGAATGGGTTCATTAGCATTGGTTTCATGATCCATGTCGCTATAAAAATTAATACGCACCTGCCTCGTAATCTATTTAACTTTAATTGCTATTCATATTGTACTACAATGAGATTTATCTTTCAAACACACAGTACATTGATCCCGAAAGGTTTTCCCATAGTTTTTTTGCGTCAACTTAGCCAGTCATCTTATGGGCGATACACAATGGGCCATGGTGGCCATGGTGGGCCAATGTCGTCACCATCAATTGATCGATCACTGAACTGTTTTTGAATGAAGATATCAATGTGGTCTGGTTTACCATTGAGCAGTTTACCATTGAATGGAAACCCTTGGGTGCCAAATACCGTAGGCTTGCTGGAAGGTGCGACGTCACACGGTTTTTCATCGAAGGTTTTCAATGGTTTTTTTGTACGGTTCCGTAGGTACCGAAAGGTAAAACGGGATCCTTTTACTAAGACTCCGCTGTCCGTCCGTCTGTTTGTCTGTAGGTCAGTCCGTCTGTTACCAGACTGTAATGCATAATGCATGAACCGTGGTAGTTACACAGATTAAATTTTCATAGATGATCTGTTTCTGTTGCTGTTATCTCTAAAAATACTAAAAAACCGAATAAAATAAATATTTAAGGGAGCCCCATATAACAAAAATGATGAAAGGTACGGAACCGTTCACGCAAAATATGCACTTGGCCGGTTTTAACGTTGAAGAAAAACGACTACGAACTACTACATACTTATACTTACACCAATCTGAACTGGGACTCTGAATGGATTACTCGTACGACTCATTCCCTCTCCTAGAGAAGAGGCCAGAAAAGACCGATTATGCTAATGCAAATATCTTGGCCAGAGAACATCTACAGCATCAGCACTGATCACCAAGCGTATTTTCTAGCAGTATCAATACTCTGGTATTCAGCTAAATCCAGCTTGACTGGAAGGCGACCCCAATATAGTTGGGAAAAGGCTAGGCAGATGATGATGATCAACTGACGATGACGGCCTGAAAGAGAAAGTTCTAGACACAATAAGCATGACAGACAGAGAAACAAACACATTTCCATCAAAAATCGTGGAAAAATATTCGACCAAACAAAGTCCAGTAAAATTTACGTAATATGATAATTTTCCATTTTAAACATCACTCGTTCGTCTAGCTTGCCGAATGTATAATAATCACGTGATATCTCGGGTTATCGGGGGGCCGTGTTCGCGATACGAGTAGGGGGGCCATGATCCCCTCGCTTTAGATACCGGACTGTGTTTGTTGTATAGCGTTTGGTGTTTGTTTTTGTTTACAAGACGTTGGTGGTTTAGTGACCTGGACATGATGGAACTGTAAATAGAGCTATTTCTAGATTTTATTGTTTAATTTTTACAAAATTATGTAGATGAGAAAAAAAAAGTTTTGAAGTTACATTGCATATTACGTTTAATTTTCTGGACGTAACTTAAAACAAAACTTCTGAATTTCTTAACATCTGATGTCTACGAACCTTGAAAAACACGTGAAATAATAACGGATTACTCCAACATTACCGCGTGATCATCGTATATCGATGTAATATTGACTAATTAAAATGCACAAACTGTCATTATTGATACAGTAGCAAAAGTATGTCATACGTTCACCTCAAATATTGGGTGCAAACTCGTCGTAATTAACCAAAACGGAGTAAAATTCGTTTATTTACTTTATGAAGATATTCGATCACTTGTCCCAACAAACTGTCCAATTAGATCGACCCACATATTCACGGCGCGACCCAATCCGCGCAACACGCCGGAAGCATGGCCACTCTACGCCGGGTAGTAGAACCAAGGTCACGCACACACATTCGCAAACGTCTACGAAATCCTTGGCAGCGGTTAAAGACCTACGGAAGTGGTAACGTCTAACATAAGTAGAACCGCCGCCGTCAATATACTTCCCCCTTTGTGGAGAGCGTACGGTCAAGGAGGGGGATCAAGCTGACTGGTTCAAAGGTTTTATGTCATCATGCCATGCGGCCTTCAGTTTCTATGTTTATGTAAACCGCGTGAACAAGTTTCGCGACTCTGTCGTCGGGGGGAAGTGTTTTTTCGAAGTCTAATTTCGGTTATATCTCATATCTTAGACTGCCTTGTGCGATATGCGAGGGAGGCAATTTAGCATGTCATTTTAGAGCGACTGTCATTCATGTGACCATTTTTATAACGGATTCTGGTAAGGCGCTGAACGATACTAGACAGATGATCTAAGTTGACAGATTACTGAATACTTAATTTTTATAGTAATAACGACGTGAGTACGAAATATGTCAAATTTAATATCTATCATATGTCCTCTATAGTTACTAACGGAAATGGTGTAATCACTCATAAATAAGGCCGTAGAGTAAAGTTTATTATCCTTCCTACACCATAACACTCATTGGACACCTAGTGGGAGTATTGTGACGTAAAACCTTCAACTTTAGAACACAAATCAGAAACTAGAGAAATATATAACGAAGTTAGTAATGAGAACACAAATAAAATGAACAAAGATGATGTAAGAGAAAAAATAAATAACGAAACTATTAAAGGAGACAAAACTAAAGAAATAAAAGCAGCCCCTTTCTGAACCAATCATAGTAACACTAAGAACTCAATGCTTAAGCAACAGGAAATAATAGAGGTTGATGAGGTCGAACGAGATATCTTCATAAAACATTAAACATAGGAAACCGACTATCTACAGCAATAAAAAGAGAATAAAATTGATTATTCGTTCAAGGCTGTTAACTATAGAATTGGTATAAAAATTCATTGTAATTTATTCCCCGAAAGGGACAGTTGGTACGGTTGGTTAGATTTCTATAAAATGTTGGAAAAACTAAAATGTAAGGCTACTGAAATATCTGAAATAATTCATGTTTATCTTGGACCAAAAATTGGTAACAAAATAGAAGATTTAACAAAAATACATGGCACCGTACTTGGATGAGTATTTTCAATGAAAACTTTTCCAGAAACTTCAAGCTTCGATTGGTTTGTTAACATCTGTACATAAATTTAAATTAATTAATGAAAAATACACGTAACCATTCGAGGAAGGATGTCAGTAAATATTTTAACAGTTAGGCTAATATTTTGCCCTAAAGTAATAACAGCAGTATTATTTAGATTTCCTGCTTCAAGCCATGGGTTTTTAGTGTTCCACTTATTAAAAAAAACAGCTGGTTATTTCCACTTATTTGTTGTTATACACTTAATGCTGTTTTTCCGTTTCTTTATCATAAAAAAATCTAAAACCAGAACCGATTCCCATCACAATTCAAAATTAATTACCAGAAAATACCCCACGGCATCCTAACACACTCACGTGATGGACGAGTAACATGTCGTACGGAGACCGATCCTCACACCACTGCTGATATACCAATGTGACCCCTATTATAACTGCACAAGGTCTACGATAACGAGCACCTAGCCAAGCACTAGATTGACAAATTTGACACACTGCCTCTGAACTCTGACATTACTTGATAAAATTGATAAAACATTATTTTATAAAATAAATGTGTCGTCGTTAGAAGTCTTATAACGCGGCAATAGAGGTCAGAATCGAATGGTAGAGGTTAGAATTAAAATTGGTAATGAGTTATTGATAGTCACCTAACAAATATCCGATGGATTCATTCATAAAAACCGGTCGCGGCAGTCTGTTTGCGTCGCTCCGTTGTTTTTGAATGGATAATATTGTTGAATGATTTATTTTTAAACCATTTAGTGATAGCGAAAACAAATTGGTTAGACGCTAAGGTACTATAAAAACATAATTCTGTATGTCATGTTAAGTTAACACCAGTGGAAAAATTTGAATAGGAATATAAATTGGTAGGCAACACTTAACAAGGTATTAAGAAATTAAAGATAATATGATTTATGTGTTGCTAAGCATGTCTAAAAATATCAATATTAATTAAACTAAAGCCGATCAAAGTATTTTTGATATCAATCATGAAAAACAGTATATTAGCAAAAACAGAACCGGTTCTTAATGTACTGAATTGCGCATATTTGTAGACGTATGTTGCGTTGTCGTCAATAGATGGCGGTAATTACCGCGCAGTCGATTAATTAATTAAAATGGTGAGTAAGAACTTAACATACTTAATACCAACATTACATGCAACACTTACCTTAATATTTTCCTTCTGTTATTCGGGTGCAATCGCTTCGCCATCTTCGGATCTACCATATACAATTTCATATGAATCTCTTCATTCGTAAAAATTGCTTCATTATCTACATCTCTCTGAAGCTGTTCTTTGGTTAACTGGAATTTAGTAATATCAAAAGGTTCCTCAGGAGCCTGAGATGTAGATGGCTCTTCATTTTTTTCTTCTTCTTCGTCATCTTTCACTTGCACTGCTTTTTCTTCTTCCTCGTGTTTACCTGCTTCTTTCTCCTGTTTTTTCTTCTTTCTCTCACTACTATCTAAATCTCTTTTTCTCCTGCTCTTATCCCATAATAAAGCTTCATTGTCATCCATGTCTTCGACTAGTATTTTATAAACAATGGATTCTATGTAGTAGTTTGTTCCTCCGACTACAATAGGTACTTTTCCTTGTTCTGTTAGGTTTTCAATCTGTATTTTATGTTAAAGAATTATTGTAAGAATCATGATATATTAGTTCATGTAAAAAAATAAAGGACCAAAATAACTAAAGAGGTTACTTGAGTATCGTTTGCCGCAAAAGATTGGATAAATTCACTCAAATATAAATAAATGATTTGATATAAATGATGTTGTACATATTTTCATGTTTCACATTATTTAAGTTGTAAGAAAACTATTAAGAAAGACAGCATCAGAGTTATGAAAGTAGCAATTATTATCTGATCTAAAATCATGTTTATGACAGATCTATAATTTTGACAGACTAGAATTGATTGACACACCGGATATAAGATATACAAAGATGAGGATAAAGAAACTAAAAGCTTTCAGAAATTTCATGTCCCAGTCTGCCGGTCGGTTCTTTTTTCCTATTTCCTATTTCAAAGCCTACCTACAAAGGTAGGCAAAATAGGAACCAGATCGATAATGAATAAGAGAATAATTTCGTTACCAATGTTAATGATTTAAAAGAGGCACACCAACAAAAAGAGCGGCAAACCAAAACGAAACTGACAAGGAAAACCGCATACATATAAATGATTCAGTCACAACCAATCTTTTGATCATCAGAGAGCACAACAGCGAAAGAAGGAACGGTACCTTCAATGATGGAATATTGACTTTTGAATGACGAAATTGCTCGTTAGCAAAGTATATACTAATTATACAGACAGGGCGTTGTACCAAATAATGTGTAAGCTACTTTCGTCAACATAAGAGGATTACGTGGTCAACGGCCGAAACGCGAAAGAAGGTAAACCTTTCAAATACTTGTCAGAGGTGACGAGCACTACTACGGTTTGATCGACGAATTTTTTTGTGATATTTATAAGAATTTGGATGTGGAATTTTTGTGGAAGAAAGTTTGTAATCGTGGTATTTATTTAAGTACACAGTAACACTTAAAAACTAAAAGACAAATACAAATAGAAGAGCACAAAGGTGCTACTTATTTGTTGGGCCGAACGAATAAGTTGCAAACGAATTTGTTGGGCCGGAACTTCTAAATATATTCGTCATTAAATTAGGTATTTGGGTCTTACGAGGATAAAGATACGCTACTAGTTAAGTATCTTACAAATACACAGGTAATGTATCTACAACTAGTTACACAACCGATTCCAACTCAGTATGAGTCACGGTTACTACACTATCTGGAACTAGTATGACTAAATTAAACTCCGCAATACTAGTGACTTGTCTTACGCCTACGGCACCATTAGTGTTGCAGTTGACCCTTTCGGTGCTTGCGTAGACCGACCGATACCTATTCTAGATGAGTTTCCCTTTCAAACGCATTCGTTGAATCTGTTTCAAGGTTGTTTTTGATCTTTGTTTTGGGGTTACTTCTAGGCAAGCGTTGACTACTTCATCGCTTAGTGTCAGGTGGTCAAGCGTGAACCTATCAATCATATGGTGAGGCATAGTGTTCCATGCGCGTCTCTTTAGACATATAGAGGGAGTAACTCTCCAATGCGGGACGAGACCCACGAGGATCGGAGACTAGTCTGGGGCAGCAGAAATTAAACTGTACCCGCAGCCTACAACATAAATATACGAAGGATTACTAGATAGTAAGAGTCTGACAAACCCTCCTCCACCCACCCCAGGACGGAGGACATCCATGAGGACATCCGAAAAAATAAAGGGTTGCTAGTATTTGCATTATAACTCTACTAACACTTTCCAGTTACTTCAATCCTCAAGTGCAATAAATGTGGAATAGGTTTTCCGGTGGAAGAATTAAGGACTTATTAAATAAATGTGGTTACGACTCGGGGCCTTGCGAGCCTGCCTTCTAAGTAGTAGGTAGTCAGTATATAATCTGTTACTTTACTCCCACTCCATTTTTTAGGGCTCCGTAATTCTAGACATAGTAGTCACAGATTGAGAGTTTGTGCACAGGAATTCAAAGTATTTTAATTAAACTATTTAAAAAAAAAGCTTTCAACGTGAACAAGTTAGCATTTTCAAGTCAATCATAAAAATGAAGCTACGCTATCCAAAATGTAGATCTCTACGAGGAAAAACTTGCAAGAAATTCCATGGATACTTCTAAATTAATAATTAAATATTTATGATATATTGATTACATTATAATACGCGAGAACAACAACAGTTACGATAATTTAATGATTACATTACATTATAATATGAACAATGTAGAGAGTGAAAAGGGAATAATCGATTCTAAACCTTTGTCTTCAAAACATTATGCAAGCAAAGTAAACTGGAACCATAATTATGACCCACATAATGATTATCTTGGCAAGTTAACACATAGCTGATATAATTTACTTATCCGTAATATTTCTAAACCCAATATTTGCCAGATTAAAGCTGTATTGTCAGTGCATTAGTCCCTATACATAAAATTATCGAACAATTCAGTTATTTTGTACATATTGTAACAAGTGTTCATTATACAAAAGCAATGTTAAATTAAAATTCTTGAGGAAAAATAGTGCCGTTGCTATGAGGCAATGGCGCCGGCGCCATATTTATGTGGCATCGTTCATTCGGAAAATTAATAAAAATCTATATAAATAAAAGTGAATTGCTAAATGTGTTGCTATGTGCAAAACTCCAGAATGACTTGACCAATTTTGATGACCTTAAATAAGTGTTCACCTGTTAAAGTCTTCTAAAGAGTAAAATGAGAAAACTGTAAAAATGTCAGTTTTCATCACTGAAAGTGTCTCACCATGGCACTGGAACGCAAAGGACAACTGAAAGAATACAGTGAGTTTTAGTCTGTGAAAGTCTGAAACTCCCTCAGAGCCCTCCCAGAGGCGAAAGTCGTTTAACGACTTCCCAGATAAAAAAAAAATTGGACGGTTGCTATGAGTGTTTACTACAATACCACAAAGTAAAGTAACTGCGAGGGTTCCCACTACAGTCATGGCCTACTTGATTCATTTGGTTCCAAATATCAGAGAAACAGTTGAATTGTGTCTTGAGGACTAAGTAAAAGCGACAGGTAGGGTCAAACTTTTACTGACTAAACTGCACTCATGTTCCTATAGTTGCCCCTTGTATTTCAGGGCCACGATGACTCTTCATACAATACCACAGCCATGAATTCTGAACTGTACCAGGGTCTACCAATAAAAAAACGTCTTGAAAAAGGATGCAATTTTAAGTGCTCTGTTCCTGAAGTCGACGACGGTGAACATCTGATGTGGCTCCAGGATGTCGAGGAGGTGATGAGTCGCCATTTCTCTCTCCTGGATGGAAGCCTTCGCAGTCACCACATCCAAGCCTTTGTAGATCTGAAACAAATTAAAAAAACTTTAAAGATCTGTTTTTGTTCAGCCTGTAATATTGCAGTCCAATTCTGGGAAACCAGCCACCTCTAAGTGAGAGAGAGTACTAAATATCTGTTTAACGAAACCCATCAATATAACTGCATTAGTAGAAAAGTTTATTCCTAAATCCATACTAATATTATAAAGCGGAAGAGTTTGTTTGTTTGTTTGTTTGAACGCGCTAATCTCAGGATCTACTGGTTCGATCTGAAAAATTTTTTCACTGTTAGATAGCCCATTTATTCAGAAAGGTTATAGGCTATATAACACGCGAGGACTAATAGGAGCGGAGCAGTAACCAAAAATGCGGATGAAACCGCGGGGTTCAGCTAGTCATACATAAATATCAGTTAAAAACCAGAAACGGACGCGAGACGTTGCCGCTGCCGATTGCCTCTGCGAGGACACGGTGGTATTCCACCCAAGCAGAGCAGACTTCCACAGTATCCTCTGTATCCTCTGGGCGATCCGCACAATGGTAACATCCGGAATACAATCATGTCCGGTGAAGAAAGTGAAGACGCTGTAGCACCTCTCTACTCACTACTACTCCTCTCTCTCTCTCACTACTCCTTAAAGCCGAGGACTTATCATCGAGATGGTATCCCCAACCTACAAACCCCTAAACTTACATTCCAAGATCGACAACATAAACTTTCCACCCACATAGAACACCAAAACAAAAAGCTCCACCAAAAATACAATATCTATTTTACTTAAAATTTTGTCCTCCTCCCACCAGAAACACACAATTTCCTCCCGAATCCTCCCACACCCAATCAACCTGATGATTCACGAAAAATTCTATTTTCATTACCTTCAGTAGATCATGGGGCATTATGGTAATTCAAGTGAAACACCATGAAATGTATGTAAGGGGGGCGGACGGTGACACATATCTGAATAATGCTGGTGGCAGCTTTCACTACTCGTTATAAAGCGTTAATGGTGCTTCGAGCATTTAGAACGAGCCTCCTATTTTTAGAATACCTTGGTTTCTTCCTACGAGAATCTGTGTGTAACTACAACTAGCTTTTGCCAGCGGCTTTGCCCGCGTCGAAGCAGGTTTCTTCATCAAAATTGGGACCCCGTTTCATACCGTTAGAGCACTTGTGCACTACACGGAGTTTTACTGTCCGGCAGCCCGACTGCTTACAATTGTCAATGAATTTCAATGAATTCTCAATGATAGTTGATGTAATCTGACTGCTGGACAGAAAAATTCCGTGTAGTGCATAAGCGCCCTTAGGGGGAGAATTTCGGAAAATCCTCTCCTAGTGCTCGCCTACGTCACCGCAACACGCCTCTTTAAACATGTACATGTTAGCTTGACTATTTATTTATTTTAAAACTTTTATGCACTGTTAAGGAGTACAAAGGCGGACTTAATGCCTTAGGCATTTTCTACCGGTCGATCGATGGAGGCGGTGCAGAAACATAACTCAGTAGGTGCAACTTAAAGGTAAACAAACAAAAAGAAATCTAATTCTATTCTTCTATTATTAGATATCAACCTTCACCTTTATAATATTAGTATAGTAAGTACGAGTACAACACGGCCGTTATAAGTTGGCGTGTCTGAAGTTAGGCTCTCCGAATTTTGACGCTTAAAATCTCGTACAAAAATAAAGCTTTTAAAAAAAATAAATGCAATTTGCAGTTGTTATTGCTGTTAAAAACAGCAGTATTCTTCAGTGCGTAAGCTGACGAGGAAACTCAAACAGAAAACAATTACTGTTTCAACTCTACTTTAGGCAAGTACAGCATAATAATTTGACATTAGCGAGATCTGTCTGCATTCTGATAAGTGAAAAATGCTGAGATAAATAATAGTAAGAACTTCAACTTTTATTCCGAGTTATCAGCAAATTAAACAGGTCAAGAAGAATTTACGCATTAGCTTCAATGTCATTATTATACTGTTGCGCAATCAACGGCTTATCAAACATTATCACATCCTACCTTCCTAATAATACATACCTATAATAATTCGTGTCACTCATCATCATCATTTTAGTCGACCGACTGCTACTGTTGGATGCGAGAAGCATAGGACCGTTCCTTGTGGCGACACTTGGGGTAAGCCTATGTCCAATAGTGGACCCCTGTCGACTAAAATCATGATGATGATGATGATAAAGTTTCTACACACTTGTTTCTTCTGTGTGTTTCTGTGTGCTAATAAACGTATTTTCTTTTCTTTTACAAAATAAAACTTAAACTTTCTTCGAAATCCATTCAAAATAATAGCATAATGCGATTGCCTACGAACAAACTCAAGAGTCAAATACAAATATTGCACCATTCATTTACTCGTAAAATAGCGGAACTAATGGCAAAGTCTAATTTAGTTTATTTCCTTTCGAAAGTTTTGAGGAAATCCTTGACATGCCAAATGACCGCATTGCACCTGCAATGGCGTATAACTGCATAAGGACGAGACGGCGAGTCCTTTTCGTGAAAACATATTGAAAATACGCCAAATAGAATTAACTTTTGATTGTACTAAGTACTAGACATTGGCAATATACGAGTATGGATTCTTAGAAAGAATTCAATTGAATCTGTGCATAAAAATTCACAAGGTTTCTTTTATAATGTAGGCGAGCGCTAAGTGAGAATTTTCCAAAATCCACCCCCTTAAGGGACAAAACGGGGCTTTAAAGTTTGTCTAGAGAAACCTACTTTTACGCGAGTGAAAACGGTGCACGCTGGCAAATAACATTGTTCATATGTGAGCAATGCGTCTTGCCCACTGGCACTTAAGTTTGACGATTTTTCGGGCTATGTCGGTAACCTTGGTTCTTCTGCAAATATTTTCATTTCTGATGTCACCATGCATATGGTTGGTAAATCTAACGCAGTTTTTTGTTCACAAACCGACTTGCGTAAGCAAAACTGTGATAGAACTTGTGCATGGTAACTACAAGGTGGCCCATTATAACTACAAGATGTCTCAAGCTAAAAGAAGTGTACCAAAATAAATATGACACAATTATCGTAACATTACAACACAAACGTAATACCGATAAGGGCAGTGTGACTTTGATCTCACTTGTGAATGAAACTCGGAAGGGCAAGTGGAATAACGCGGCGATAACCCGCTACTGAAAGAAATAATTACGTTTTTTTTTCTATAACATTAGTTGGTTCGTTTACTGCGCAAATGTGATAAGAATTGGCGTCACCGATTGGTGTGGTGTTCAAATTACAAGTATAGTTTCTAAAGATAAAATCGTGAATCGTTAAGTGTCTTGTAAATTAACAAATTCGTTTGTCAAGCTTTGCGTTTTCATATAGCAATGGCTTAAACAAATTTCGTTCAGACCAAGGATCAAACAAATGCTATGCTTCTCAGCGTATTATTTTGTAGCTTGTTGGGCGTTTTTCTGGGTGTAGAGTCCTCCATGAAACCAAGATGACAGAGAATTGTCACCAGAAAAACGTCCTTGTGGGGTTCCGGTAGGGCCGAAGCCTCTGGGGAACACGAAAAATCCGAAAGGTGCTCACCGTCCCCCAGATTGAAGGCAACGAAGGAACGGGATGGGGTTTAGTCAGTAAGAGTCTAACACGCCCTCCCGCTCCGCCCAAGAGCGGAAGAAGTCATTCTGATGATTACCCTTCCAAAAAAAAAAACCAGAAAGACGTCCTCTGTTGAACATAAGCCTCCTTCAATTATCACCAGATTGACGGTGCCTTTGTGTGTGCATCCAGTAGAGTCTCGCAACCTTCACCAGATCATCGATCCACCTTGAGGGTGGCCCGCCAGCATTACGCTAAGACCTAATTTAGACGGATTTTCCACCTCAAAAAAACCTTTGGATCAGTGATTATTTTAGCTAGAACCGAACGGAACAACTACCTACTGTGTGTGTAGATATGTGGAAATGTGGAAAACTTTAAAAAACATTACAATATGTTTTCTAGTTTTACAAAACAAAGCTCTAAGTACTAACGTAACTTAGTTAAAGACAATCTAAGCAGTAATAACAGAGATTAATCCTGCGATATCCTCCGTTGATGTACCGTTGGAATTTTCCTCCTTTCCCTAACCTACTGAGTCACAATGTTTGTTGAATCTTAAACATGTGCACACCTAAACATGTATCTTACTAGTCATACATTAGTTTTTACTAATACTACTAATCTGCTGCCATATAAATTCGCTCTTCTCAAAAATATGGAGGATGGAAGTAGGAGGATAACAAATAGCCTACGACTTGTGGTATTTTGTAGCCTATCCAATATACACGAAAAAAAAATCATAAAAATCGATCAAGCCGTTTCGGAGAAGTTGGTTAACAAACAATGACACGTGATTTTTATATAATATTATATCTCTATAAAATTATATTAAATAGTTATTATAACATCATCACAATACATAAACTTATGAATATTATTTTTTGTTTTTAATGAACAATTTATAAACTTTTGGGCCGATTTTAAAAATTCTTTCTCCGATAGAAAGCTACTTTG
Source organism: Mythimna separata (assembly GCA_030763345.1). Classification (NCBI taxonomy): domain Eukaryota; kingdom Metazoa; phylum Arthropoda; class Insecta; order Lepidoptera; family Noctuidae; genus Mythimna; species Mythimna separata. The sequence goes on along the minus strand of CM061184.1, from coordinate 21,080,747 downwards.
TCACTAAGTGACATAGGCTATATATTTTCTATATTCACGCGGGCCAAGATGCTGTTAGAAACCTGTGAATCATACATCAATAGAGTAATAATACTGTAAGTAATAAAACTTAATGAATGATTTTAAATACATTTCCAACTACCTCGAACATAAATAACAAATTATAGGTGTTCTATTGAAACTTACGCCTCAATATGCGTATTGCACCTGTGAGTTATGCACCTTTACTTTCTTTTATTTATTTTCATTCTTTCTAAAACACAATCCAGGACTGATGTTATTTGATCGGAGACCAAAATATTTAGAAAAACATCAAATTATGAAGGACCAGGATTTCTGAAATTTCTCAAAATAAACAAATTATGCAACAATAACAAAACAAAAATTACCGGACCATGTCGACAGATTCCGACAGATAGAGCTGACTAGATAAATTACCATAATTTCACTAAATAATTAATGCATTTAGGACACATGGATTTATTCTAAAACTACTTACTTAAAACTTACCAATAAATTACACGCTTTTTTTTTCATTCTTACGGCCACACCATCCAATTTAACAAGAACCACAGGAAAACCCTGAACTAGATACAAAATGTACTAAATTTAGTACAAGCCCTTAGTTAGTGGCGCCGCCATGGCATGTCAAGTTACGATAGCCGGTACAAATAGTTTCGCTTCTTAACTAAGGTTTACCAAACAGGTAAGTATTACTAGTAATGGCCACTCTTGATAAGCGGCTTGGGGATTATTAAAAGGCATTCTGAGATGACAGGTTACCTAATAATTAATAAGGTAAAGAAAGGCTTTGTTTACGGTACTTAAAAGTATAAGTAAACGTAATGGATACTTGGCCCTCTCATAAATTTTGCGTAACCTCTGATTACGCCACTGCATTTTGAACTTAAAGTTCCACTGGGCTACAGAAGCTAATATTGAGTTTTATAATGCGCAAAATGAACCACTGCAGTAAACAAAATCAGAAAAAAGTATGTTATTCTTCAGGACAAATCCTAGATCGACAGTGTGTTCAAAACAAAATACAGCTACCCAACTTAGTACGGTAGAATAAAATAACAAAGATGCCTCTCACAAATGAATAGAATAACAAAGATACCTCTCACAACGAGTTGATTTGGAAGTGTATGGCATTTCGGGAGGTTGTAAAAAAAGTCACAAATAATCATATAAAAATACAATACTTGGTCAATAATCATTTATATTTTTTTATTTTAGTTGGTTTTCAGAATAACTCCCTAAACAAACGTGCAGGAAGTGCTAGAGTGCTTTGTATCAATGAAATAGTGTTTGTGTGTGTGAAACTTAGTTATAGGGCGAGTATCAGACTGTCTGCGTTTTAATAAAGGTAATTCACACGTACCGATTTCCATAATGAAAAAAATAATAAAAATATTACCTACTCATTTTAATATTGATTCGGGTCGAGTACCTCCCGAAATGCTGCACACTTTCAAATCAACACGTTGCTGAAAGTGTAGTGTTTTAATTTTATAATCACATCTGTAGATTTTTAGTGAATCTCTAAAATTATTCATACAAAACAAACAATGCAAAGAAACAATGTGTGCAATCTAAGATTGACCTGGACCCTGTAGTCCTCTTAAGCTTTCTTCGAGTGGGAATGATCTTGATACATAAGAAATTTTACTTGGTTTTAATGAATAGTGTTGTATGGTTGTAAGTGTTGTTGGAAAGTCATTAAAATGATAAAGGTAAAAGCTTGTGAGTGTGTGTGTTTGTTTCTTCTTCACGAACGAACAGCTGAATGAATTTAGATGCCATTCAGAACACGGCTAGACTATGGAAGCTATCCCAGGACACATACGATTTTTTATACCGAGATTATCTTCTCTTGCGACATGTTTCTACTTATAGGCGGGCGAAGCCAGTTACAGCAACTAGTTAATAACAATATCTTCTGCTTCCTTATCATCAGTAACTACAGTTTTTTTTTCTCAAAATGATGTAATTCAAAAATATCAATCACCTTGGGCAACATTGTAAGCTTGCGGTAGGACATGCACATATTTGATACTCCATATCTGCACAGCCAACCCTGACATCTGACCACCAACATTTACTACCAAAGAGGATATCTTTATTAACTGGTCACCCACTAACCAGTCTAAGATGGTCCCTTAGATCCAAGACAAAGTTAATTATCAAGGGTCTTAGTAAATTGGTTATATTTTCGGTGCAGCCAATCTGCATAGGCCTATATCTCCATTTTTGAGCTATTACCGTTAGGTTCACATTATCTGGTCATGCAGTATCATAATATAAACAATGTGCTATTGACGTAAGCATGGGTAGATAACGGAAAAAAGAGGTAATAATTTTAGATTAGCTGACAAGTCTGTTACAATGTCAATATTAGGTTATTAATTAAAAGGAACGGTTAAGACTGATGGCTGCCAGAGCTTCAGGAACTGTTTAAAAAAGAGTTACCGCGTCCCTGAAATGCAAAGGACAACTGAAGGAACACGGGTGAATTTAGTCAGTAAAAGTCTGACACTACCTCGCAGTCCACTGTCTGAGACACTCGAGGAATGGGATGCGGTCCTTCTTCTGCGAAGCAGTAATGCTAGCGAAAGAGATGGCCGCAAACGGGAGGGAATGGATATCTTCACGCTCTTGCTTCCTCTACGAGAGACGCCCTGGTGTGGACGGACTGTGGACGTGGGCTTGCGGACGACGAGCAATGGGTAGCTCACTCCGATAAGGATCAAGCTTAACTTGACAGCCTAAGATGTCAGCAAAATTGTAGGAGCGATACCCGTTTGGGTCAGGGGGAAGTTCTAGAAAAGAAGCTCTGATCGTAGAACGCAAATGGCAACTGAAGGATATGGAATTGGTTTTAGTCAGTTAAGTTTTCTTGCTCCACCCTAAAGCCATCATCATTTGCTAAGCCTTTTCCCAACTATATTGAGGTCAGCTTCCAGTCAAGCCGGATTTAGCTGAATGCCAGTATTTTACGAGGAGCGGCCGCCTACCAGACCTCTACAACCGATTAATTGGAGTAACACCGTATTTCATGGCAAGACTGGAGTCAGATTTACTGGCTTTTGACTATCCGTAACGACTGCCAAAGACCCTAAAGCCCCAGTATTTGTATGATTTCCCACATATAAAACCTTAACTAGTCTGTAGTAATTGGCGAAATTAAATTATGAATTGTTGAATTAAATTATGATTATGACTGTCCTGCTAACTTTCTTAAAATTGTAATATTTATGTCAGTCAAGTCGCGTTCATTTTAAAGACGCGATTCGGAACACTACAAAATAATCATAATCTGATCAACTAATCTCACCAGCTCATCAATTTCTCAAAAACAATAACCAACTCCAGATATATCACCTTTCTAACCTCCATAATACACTTAAAACTTAATAATTAAATCACATCACCTAAACCAACACTCAAGTTTCTAATTCTATTCTAAAACGTACGACAAATATAATATCTATCGGAAAATTTACTAATATTAATTAGTTCCAGTCTGGTAGTAAATTGGACCAGTTGGTGATATAACATATATATATATATGTTTTGTTGGTATATATGTATGTGCAGGTTGGGTGCAGACAGATACGCGCCTCTATCAATTTACATATATTTGTGTTGGGGAAAAATCTGTTGCTATGTTGGGAGTAAGTTATAAGCGAAAGCGGTAACTGGTGCCTGCCTTTTTAAATTGGGAAATCATCAAATAACTTCTTACGCTCTGGGGCGACCGAGGGGTGTGTCAAAATTTTACTGTGTTCTTTCAGTTGCCGAATGCGTTTCAGAGCTGCAATTACTATTTCGAACAAGCCCTGGCAGGCATCTATCTTACCGGAGTCAGGAGCTTGCCTCTGAATGTTGAAAGCACAATATTGTATTCAACACACTTCCTCAGAAAGTGACTCTGCTTTATCTTCTTTCCGTGTCGATTCTATTTTTTTTCTAATCAATACTAACTTTTGGCGACCTGTACGGCTCAGTTATTGGCTTCGTACAGATCCTAAAAAGTGCAGAATGTGCAGCACAGCACACATACTGTGCAAATGTGTTACTACGCATGTCCTGTGCAGCGACTCTACACTGACATAGAAAGTAACAATGAAGTGAAATGGCGCTTGTTATCAAACTGTGCCGTTTTGATTACCATTACGCACAAGTGGCTGGACATTTCTTTTTCTGTATTAGAGAATATAAGTCACGGCATCGGCAGCAGGATTGTACAAAAAAGTTACTATAGCCCTGGTACACAAAGAGCATCTGAAAGAACACAGGTTTTAGTCAGTAAAAATCTAACTCGCTCCACACACAGCAGACGTTTTTAATTGCAAAATCATAGCAGATTTAGTAACAATAATCGCCAAAACTGGCACCACACAACACGTTTTAAAATTCGCTAGATAAGTGAAATCAGCCAAGGCCGAGCCTATCGGCACAACGCGAGTATCGCCGCATGCGCTCATTAGTTCATAAATAACTATAATTATCCATCAAACCGTTCGGTGTATTATCTGTCCGTTTGATTATCTGTCTCTGACCTGTTCTGGATTCGAACTGGCTGAGATCTGAGGGTCGTATGAAAGGATATTGAAGTAGCAATGTTTGTGCTGCTCTATATATGTACCTACAATTCTATAATATTGTGAGCAGTACAGATCTGTTGGTCCTTAGAGGCTGAATTTTTTTCTTTTATTTGTGTTGGTACAGCTAAGTGTTACCTCATCATCTACCTAGCCTTTTCCCGGGTCGGCTTCCAGTCAAACCGGATTTAGCTGAATACCTACCAGTATTTTACGAGGAGCGGCTGCTTCATGGCAAGACGAGTCAGATTTACTGGCTTCTGACTATCTGTAAAGACTGCCAAAGATCTACAAATGGCAGCCGGGACCTACGGCTTAGCGTGCTTTCCGAGGCACAGAGGAAACTCGGTATGTTAAAATGGTCACCCATCCACAGACCAACGTTGCTTAACCTTGAAGATCGACCCGTGTGGCTGTTGTTATCTAGCCACGAACTCATCCATATCCATCAAACCGTTCGGTGTATTATCTGTCCGTTTGATTATCTGTCTCTGACCTGATCTGGATTCGAACTGGCTGAGATCTGAGGGTCGTATGAAAGGGTATTGAAGTAGCAATGTTTGTGCTGCTATAGAATTGTAAGTAGGATAGATCTGTTGGTCCTTAGTGGCGGTATTTGTTTCTCTTGTTTGTATTGATATGAAAATAAATGGGTTATGGAGGTCTGGTAGGCAGCCACTCCTCGTAAAATACTGGTATTCAACTAAATCCGGCTTGATTGGAAGCCGACCCCAATATAGTTGGGAAAAGGCTAGGTAGATGATGATGTTTGTGTTGATATAACTAATAGTTGCCTATTTGCTAAAAAGACTCGTCCATTAGTAAATAAATGGTTGAATGTGATACGTTTTTTTTATTTTAGAACTAAATGATACAGATATTTTGCAAATAAGCAGGTTTTAAAAAACACTAGATGAGGCCGGTGTTTCCTAGCTGACGGGCAGTCTGAGAAGAAACACATAAACAATGTTAAATGAGAACTTTGAATTAAATGATGGGTATTTTATATCCACACACAGACGCACAGGACCGGTCGCTGTGGCGACGCTTGGGGGAGGCCTATGTCCAGCAGTGGACGTCTTTCGGCTGAGACGATGATGATGATGATGATGATGGTATTTTATATAAGGACCTAACGTTGGACAGCCCATAAGGTTGACTGATGACCTATCGACGGTTACAGGAATCAGATAGATGCGAGACGCACAGAACCGGTCTTGGTGATGAAATTTGGGGGAGGCCTATCCAACAGTGGACGACTTCCGGTTTAAATGATGATGATGTGTATTTAAAAAATAAATAAACTAGGTAACGCTTATTATTTGTGATGATGGCCATTAAAAAAAGTACTAAAAGAATCAGTCTTCTCAAAAAGGCACCGCCTAAAACTTGATCTTTTTAATCAATTATAACACTATAAATTAACAATTTTTTTTCTCTTTTCTAACTTAAATTAAGTGATACAAAACGAACAAGATTCCTTGTGGCGGGAGACGTTATCAAAAGTTAAAGCAATGTCAGACGCGGGCGCAATGTTGATACCAAGTGTCATTGACAAAACTCAGATATATTTATACACACTTACAAATAGTATAGGCATAATCGGTCGAATTGACCAAAGTATAGCGTCAAGCGTGTCGTAAGTATACCCAATATTTATTTAATTATATAAAAGGAAAAATTGAATGACTGACATTTCCACGCACAGCCAAAACTAGTCTTCATCTTTTATTGTACGCATACTTTTAACACAGTACCTATACAGTGATTTGATAACTCTTGACAGTTAAAAATAGAGCGACAAGTAGCGTGAAATTTCATAAAAAATCTTCCTTTTATGACGAAAAGGAACACCTATAGAAAATTTTCTAAAATTCACCTCCTAAGGGGTCATACATCAGTCCAAAGTTTGTATAAACTACTTTCACGAGGGCGAAACCGCTGACAGAAGCTAGTTTATCTAATACAACATCATCGCTAACTCTTTGATGAAAATAGGACTGTTGTCTGCAGACGACTAGTCAGACGCAAGAGCTAAAATATGGCCGGAAAATTGCCAACAATGAAATAACAAATGAAACAGTTTTTTTTAAACTAATTATGCCTTTTACTAAGCCTAGGTTGACCTAGGCATAATTAGTTATTAGTTTTACTTTGTTTAAACAAAGTAAAAAGAAAACCGTTATTTATACGCAAATTAGTTTTCTTTGCAAACCGTACTTTTCAAGTAAAATTCGACAGATAGAGGTCACTGCCGTTCCCATTCTTATTTGAACCATTCATCTCATCATTCATCTTTTTTTCAGGCATTGTATACTAGGGGCCGGATCTTGCGGACGGTCAGTTCGGCTTTCGCAGGGGGCGCTCCACGGTGGACGCCATTATGCGCGTGAGGGCCCTCACGACGGGGGATGCGGTGATCCGGGGCTGGGTTGTCTTGGCAGTGTCTTTGGACATCGCCAATGCCTTCAACTCACCAGCAATGTTACAGGCCATCTACGACCATAGAAGTCCTACGATATGCATCTGAGAAAAAATCAGCTGCGAGATATCTCGTATCTAATATTCAATGAGTTGTCTCCGAGACAAAAAGGCGGTCTTCCCTACAACGGAAACCCAGTACACTTTTCATTATGTCATAGTATTCAGCACAATCTTTTACTTGCACTTTCAACCTACATATAGAAAGTAAACACTAGATAAAACAGTATCTTTCATTCATGACTGCAATTATTGCAGACACATCGAACATGCAACTCCTTGGACGCCAATTGTATATACCTACGTGTGTAACTACAACTTGAATAACCTTGAAAAATGCTTAAAGAGTACAAAATTGATTCAGTCGACAATTTTGGTTTCTATATCCCCGTTTTTCCTAAGGTCTAGTGAAACTAAAACAATCTTTTTTTTTTAAACGCGGCGTGGAAGGCCACACTGTCCCCCAAGCTGGACTGGTGGTGGCGACCTGGTGAGAGTCGTGGAAATCCGATAGATATGAGACGCACAGGACTGGTCGTTGTGGCAACGCTTGAGGGAGACCTATGTCAGTGGACGTCTTTCGGCTGAAATAATAATGATGATAAAAACGTTGTAATTTTGGGGACTCATTAAAAAAACGCGCAATGCCCTAATAATAATACACGTAGACACATGACGACAATATTTTAACGAGTCCAGTAATACTTTTGCATCAAAATGCACGATCGATAAGGAGATACAGGGCATCCCAGGTTCAAGGGTATCACGAGAGTCGTGGATGCACGAGTCGAGATAAGAGGAATACAAAGATAATATAAAGGTATTTGGCATTTTAGGGTTATCACCAGAATCCGTATTGCAAGCCGCGGTAAGAATTTGGGCCTCTCAATGACCGCTGTGTTGAGGAGACGGTCAAATAGTCTGCTGGCGTCATCGGGCTTGACAGACGGAATTAGGTAGTGAATGAACGCTATTTGTTTTACTATCTTAAGCAAAAGTTTGCTAAAAATAGTTTTTTTTTTTAAGGTGGGAAATCATCAAATAACTTCTTTCACTCTAGGATGGAGCGGGGGTTTTTACTGACTAAATTCACCGTTATTTGCCTTGCTCAGGACCACTGGTTTCCTTTTCGGAAGTCAACCCATAGCTCCAGAGAGATCGGAATAGGAAGAGCACTTTTTCTTAAGTTTGTGGAAGTATATAAAGTTGACCGTGCCTCTACTAAAAACCCGAAATCATAAACATGACGATTAAACCCTGGTTGTTTTTTGAGGTAGTAGGTAAATTATCCAATGATTTCTCCGGCTCTAGATTGTAACGAAAGGTTATGTCAGTCTTTTACCGACTAAAACCGACCTGTGTCCTTCAATTATTTTTTGCGTACTAGGGCCACGGTTGCTCTTTCAAACGTAGCCTAAGCCCTTGCAGGCATAGGCTGTACAGGACCCTTTTAAGTTTTGTTGACATCTCTTTGAAGCGACTCGGGCCAAGTTCTTATCAGACGAGCGGACAACGAGCTATCCATTGCACGTAGTCCGCAGTACCACGAGTACAGTGGCCATAAAATCGTCTTTTGGCTCCCGACGTTGCCGTCATAGTTGTAACTCAGATATGTTCAATCTAAAGAACAAGACTTCTATTACAACACCCACGTTCAGAAAAGGGTTGACATATTCCTCATTTAGTTCCGATCCCCACATCCCACCTATTCCTTATTTATCTATTTCTGCCGCAAGTTCCCACGTTCGAACCCACCCAGTTCGATGTTGATGAATGAGCCCATTCGTTCCGATCACGCGATCCTACGTAGACACCGGCTAGGTGGTTAATGTAAGGATTCACACACACATACACACACACCGACACACACACATCAGTCACGTCAATGTTAGGTTTGTGTGTGAGTGATTGAGGAATGGTCGTGACGTGAATGACTCGGTGGGATGGCATTTTTTTGAGGTGGAATGTTCTCTTTAAAAAATGGTAACCCACACTGGGAATTACTCTTGTATCGTGGGTGTGTTTACAAACAAGTAACCCGGGACACCTAGCTATAAGCCATAGTAATATTTAGTTCCGTTCGAGAATCGATACCGCGACACACAGCACCGCAGCCAATCGCTCAACCACTGCGCCAACCATGCCTTCTAAACTTTATTTTTCGCCTTCGACATCCAGCCTAACCTTTTTTTTAAGTACCTACCTACGTGACTGACGACTTGAAGAAGTCATGAATGATGTGATGTGTGTCTATGGAACTTTTTTTTCCTGAGTGGCCTCTCACACGTCGACCTATGCGGTTGTCGTCTGATTAATTCATGAATCCCCGACCGGTCCTATGAGACCGTGGTGTTATTGTTTTACTATTGTGTCTCGTTTTGTGGGTATGTGATAGGTTAAGCAGGCTTAGGTACCTCTACCGCCACTTTAATAATAAAAGCCAGCCAGGACTTATAAAAAAATTGAAATATACACGCCAAGGGCACTCCTGTGGTCAAATTGTGGGGTACAGACCTTGGCATAGGCTTTAGACCGTGCAGCGAAAGTCAACCGACACCTTTGCAGACTTCGCAGACTTGACTTACAGACCCTTAAGTTATAGCTATCAAGAAACACAGACTCCAGCTCGGAATTCCAATTGATTCCACATCTGGTCGCTAGTAAATGGGTGCATGATTCATCATCTACCCAGCCTTTTCACAACTACGAGTATATTGGGGTCGGCTTCCAGTCAAGCCGGATTTAGCAGAATGCCAGTATTTTACGAGGAGCGGCTGCCTACCAGACCTCCACAACCCATTAACTGGGGTAACACGGTACTTCATGGCAAGACTGGAGTCAGATTTACTGTTTGACTATCCGTAACGACTGCCAAAGATCTACAAATGACAGCCAGGACCTACGGCTTAATGTGCTTAAGGAACGTAAATAAATTTGGGTGCAAAATGCTTAGCTCCACTTAGCATACCTAGTAATAGACTTTATTATTCCTAGAGGAGCTTTAAAGATCCAGCCTAGATGGCTAACTTCAAAGGCCAACATCAAACAACAGCCGAACTTTCCGATCTATTTACATTTATCGTAAATCTGCTCCATATTATTTATTTACTTGAAATAATAGTTGTCCTATTTTCGGTGTTTTGTCCTATATTTGTGAGAGACATGAAAATAATTGTTTCGAAGTATCTCTAACAGTATCCTTACTGAAATAAACACGTAGGTGTGTTAAATAGTAAACAAATAATAGTAAATATAGAGCATGTTATTGTTTACTATAGTTTGTTTGTTTACTATGTGACGTCAATTTTTCATTACATTAAAAAGTCATTAGTTCTATAGAATAACTAGTTTCTGCCGCTCGCGTGAAAGTAGGTTTCTTTATACACACTTTAGATTCCTGTGTGTACCCATAAGGGGTTTTTTTTTTTTTTTTTCCTGGTAGGGGAATCATCAGAATGACTTCCCCCGCTCTTGGGCGGAGCGGGAGGGCGTGTCAGACTCTTACTGACTAAACCCCTACCCCGTTCCTTCGTTGCCTTCGTTCTGGGGGGGACTCGGTATCAACCGTTAGGAATACCACATGTTCCCCCCAGAGGCTTCGGCCCTACCGGGCCCCTACAGTTTGCTGACATCTCCTTGAGGCGCGCGTGGAACAGAACGCGCCGTTGACGACTGGGCTCGGTCCAGATTATTTCCAGACTGCCGGACAGCGAGCTACCCAGTGCTCGCCGTCCGCGAACCCGCGCCTACGGTGGTCGGAAATCGGGATCGGGATCTCGGCGGCGGCGGCGTGAGGACCGTTCCCTCACGCGCTCGCGGTCAGCAGCCTCCTTCACGAGCATCACTGCTTCGCAGAAGGAGGCGACCGCATGCCAACCCTCCTCGCTCCGGACCATGGCGAACCAGGGCCCGGCGCGAGAGGTCGCCGCTCCCGATAGTCTCCACGAGGACACGGCGGTGCTCCGCCCAAGCGGGGCACACTTCTACCGTGTGCTCCACCGTGTCCTCCGGGCGGTCCACACAGTGGCGACACCCGGGCGTCCTCTCCTGCTTGATTCGATGCAGGAACCTCCCGAACTTACCGTGTCCGGTGAGGACCTGCGTCACACGGAAAGAGAGGACGCCGTGACCTCTTTCCAACCACTCCTCAAAGAGGGGCCTAACCGCCTCAATGACGGCGTGCCCAGCACTGGGTTGCGACAGTCGCAGTCGCCATGCCACCCTAAGATCCCGCCGGAACTCTGTCCGCCATGCCGCGACTTGTCGCGGCAGCGGAGTTTCGCCCCGGCGTTGCATCTCCACGCGCAAATCGTGCATGCGTGCAAGGACTGTTGCCTCCAGATCCCACGGTGGCAGGCCAGCGAGGAGGCTCGCCGCTTCGCGGGAGATCGTGCGGTATCCCCGCACCATCCGGATGGCCATGACCCTCTGGCAAGCGTTCAGCTTGGCCGCCGGTCGTTTACCTAGCGACGGCGCCCAAACCGGCGCCCCGTAAAGGGCCATGGACCGAACGATCCCCGCGTAGAGCCTCCGGCAGGGGGCAACCATAAGGGGTGAATTTTGTAAAATCCCCTCTTAGTTTGCTCTCTTAGTTACCTACATCTTAAAGGGAACCTAGTGCAAAATTTAAAGCTAGAAGCGTTAAATTTTGGGCTGAAACGATCTGCCTGGTGCGGTCTTCCTGATCGATTATAATTTGGATGTCTTCAAGGCTAAAGTGAATAGGCTCTTGATAGACTAATGCGCTTCATTATCACTGCTTACCATCAGGTGGGATCGTAGTCAAGCACTAGTTTATTAAATGTTATCCAAAAAAAAATGTCATAACGGCCGACATATTCTTATAATTGCTCTGAACTAAGAGTGGCCAACAATCCAGATATACAGATAGAACCCATAAAGTAGGCAGCTAATACTGCCGCCATTCTCAACGACCCGGCCGCAATGCACTCAGAATTATCTCTTTCTATTAATCAATATAATCGGCGACGTAGGCGTTCATTCATGCCTACCGCGCGGACCTACTACGCAGGGATCGTCCGTTGATTACGTGAGCTTCGAAAAGGAGGGGGGATGCGGCTTGAAAAAAACTCTTAATTTCACAAGGAGGAAGGGGGTGTAGTAGAATATTCCAGAATACAATTTTTTCAACGTTGGCAATACAACGGCTACAACACAAAATAATAAAAACAGAGAGTAGATACAGAAATGCTGAGCGTGCCCAACCATAATTTTATTAGTTGAAACCAAAACACCGCCTGACTGTCCCGCTAAAGATTAGTATTCGGAAAAATATTAAGAACTATATACCAAAAAATACACGCGATTATAGGGGAAGGTAAAAACCTAATAACCAACTTAGTAACCTAATATAGCGCAATGTAAAATGTTCATAACATAGTTCTAAGTCTTATTTACTAACAATAAGTTTATAACTTTACATAAGTTAGTCTGCAAGTTATCTATGAGCTGATGATTTATTACTATTTTATGTCAGTATGCCGAAGAAACTCTCAGGTCAAAACATACCAAAAAAATATATTATTTAGTTAAACTTTATGTATATTAGAGATACAAACAAACTTAACGCAACACGGCATTCTCTAGCACTCAACTTAGCGTGGTTAACAGCCGATCCTCTCGTAGTAAGTGGCTATAGGAGTGACCTTTGGCGTGGAAGTCGATGCTATCATCATTATCTGCACGAGGAGTGCCCACGTAGCTTCATTCAGCGAGCTGCATACTAGCCTGTTTCTTTGTTGTTTAAGTTATTTATAGGTTATCGTTGCGTGTTGAAGACCTCTGTAAAAATAGTTGGGACTATTTTTAAAGAGGTTCTAAATCACGATCAGAATAACACTCGGCAGGATCATCCTTTTTCAATGTCAAAATCAATGGAGGCTTGCAGGAGCACCAAGGTTACAAACATAGCACGAACAATTGCCAGACTTAAGTCGAAGAGCACATTGCTTGTAGAACAGATGGTCGATGGGGACGAAAGGTTCTAGAGCCAAAACGTACCGGAAGACGCAGCGTTGGAAGGCCTACTACAAGGTGGACAAATGACCTGATGAAAGTCGCGGGTACGCGATGGATGTGAGACGCATAGGATCTTTCGTGGTGGCGACAATTGGGGGAGACCTATATTCAACAGTGGACGTCCTTCGACTGAAATGATGATGAAATATGCTGGCTCTTAATTACCTTACTTTTTGAACTAACACACGAAAACCCCCTAATTCACTTCTCTTTTTTTTTAGGTGAGAAATCGCCCTATGATTTTGCCGCTATAGAGTGGAGCTAGAGGAACATTTTTTAACTTTTTATGACTAAAACCCATGTGTAAAATTCAGTTGCACTTTGCGTTCCAGGACCATGGCCCCATGATGAATTTTTAATAAATAATAGTTTGGCCAGGAATTTTTCAGACAACCCACCCGCAATTATATTATTTAATATAGGTACTCAATTTAATATAAAATACTTTTCATGCAGTAAATAGTTGGATCAAGCTCGTTCTTAAATGAATCTCAGACTATAAACAGCCTAGCTAAGCTGGAGTGGGTCGCTATTATACGTAGTCTCTTTATATCTTCAATATTTTCTAACAAACTCCCACGCACACAATACAGGGTTATTGATAAAACACTTACAACCTTGCACGACTGTATTATTGACAGAAATAATAACTATTATTACATGATTTTAAAAAAAAACGTAATACTAAAAAAATAAACCTTTAAGATTTTGTAGTTCTAACACATTTCAACTCTGTATTTTGTTGCACCTACCTATGACCCTTGCGCACTGTTCTCGCCCCCAGGTCCCTCCGATATTGTAGTATTGCTTCATCGCTTCTATCGCACAGAATTCGTAGCATTTAGAACGTTCAATTGAAATATTTTTATTTTTGTATTTTAGTCATAGAACAAAAATTATAGTTTATGATGATGGTAACATACAATACGGACACATTAACTTGACGCATCTCTGAAATGCGAGCATTCCCCTGCTTTCGACCGCATTCCCTTACCTCACCCGGCAAGTGCCAGGTATTGTCAGCATCTTTGTTATCTATACGCGCGTCGATAATTTGAATAGTCCTCTGTTGTTGGTATATTATTTTTGGACATTATTTCATCAACGCCAAGCGTCAAGTCAATGTGACCGAGTTGTAGTCCTGAGAGGCTGCCAGTGTTTTACAAATAACCCAGTATAACTTCAATATTTTCTAACATACCCACGCACACAATATAAAGCCACCTACTCGATTTTCCGCTAACACACTCACTGTTATCAACATTATCAGCCGTAATACTGCACTACACGATAAGATGACATCTGTCGTACTGTGACGTCATATGCTATGAATGGGCCCACGCTTTAGGCCGGGACTCCACCAAAGCGGAGACGAGACGAGCGAAGAGGAGATGGGTTTTTTAAACAACAATATACACACACACACATGAATTGATCAGTCAAAAGTTATTGTGCACAATAAAGAATAAAAAAGAAGAAGAAGAACCAATAGAATTGTGTTATTGACACATTTCTCCGCTCAGCTTCAGTGGAGATCGCTGTGCGGTAATATTTGTACGGCGCGATGGAAGCGGAGATGTGAGCTGTGCGCGGGCGACGCGCAGTAGAGCGCGAGATTTAACAGTATTGCACACATCTCCGCTTTGGTGGAGTCCCCCGAGCTGAAAAACACAGCACACAGCACACCGCATACATCTCTGCTTTGGTGGAGTCCCGGCCTTACCGCTAGACCGCCAATGGCGCGCTTTGCCCTAGTAAGCGACTATTTCGAGAGCTCCCCTGAAGCGAAGATCTAATTATTTGTTGTGTAAGTTAGATTCGTGTAAATGGTAGTATTGTATATTTTTTTTAGAGTTACAAGTTATTGAAATCGTGGGTGTAATAGCCAGCCAATTTAGTTACTAGCCTATTTCTTTTGTTGTGTTTAAGTAAGTATACAAGTAGGAGATTGGTGAACGGACCTGTACGTTTTTTTTTAAAATGATAAAATAAATCTAACGCATTGGATAGAGTTAGAGGGAGTGTCAGGCTTTTGCAGACTAAACTCCACCTGATTTTCCTTCAGTTGTCCTTTGACATCTAAAGGAAAATTGCCAGGGCCGCAGTAACTCTTGCGAATTAGACAATAATTATGTGGCAATAGTGACTGGAAAAACACTCAAAAACATTTCCTAATGGAACTTGTTAAAAGTAGTTACACAACAATAACCAAATAGTTTTTTAATTGCTTATAAATCATTTAATTTCCACCGATTAAGTGTAACTGTAGCTAAGCATACAAATACACAAAGAACAGTCAAAAACACAGGTCCTTGTCCACCGCCAATGGCTTTGCAAATGATATTTTTTCACACACTTTTTTTACTAGTGAATGTATGATTTGACGTATTCGTTTTTTTTTTAATCCGTAGGTCGACGGTAGACAAAGGTAGTCGGCAGTTCCATTCACTGCCAAGGCCTTTTTTAAGCAGACTGGGTTCATGGGAGTACACTCAATTCAATACTGATTAATTATAAATAAACACAAGATTGAATTTTGTGTTGTTTTTTTTTTGTGCACTGGCGTAGATTCACTCTACGAATCTTGACGTATTTTGATTGAT
Source organism: Mythimna separata (assembly GCA_030763345.1). Taxonomy (NCBI): domain Eukaryota; kingdom Metazoa; phylum Arthropoda; class Insecta; order Lepidoptera; family Noctuidae; genus Mythimna; species Mythimna separata. The sequence goes on along the minus strand of CM061184.1, from coordinate 21,065,017 downwards.
TGACTGATTGATTAGTGCTTTGTGTTTATTATTGTTGTAATAATAAGCTGATGGTTAAAGTGTCGCTCTTGTAAGTATTTAGAAATTGTATGTTTGTAGAATGTTTGGGTAGAAGACGATGAAGAAAATGGCGGAATGACTTAGATGTCTTTTTTTACGAATTGACAAGAAATGGCCCAGAATCGAGAGCAATGGAAGGATCGGACGGAAGAGGCCTTTGCTTAGAAGTGGCAACCACAGCTAAAATATAAGTGACTAGCCTAAGGCAATAAGTCCGCCTGTGTACCATTATGTTGCGTAAAGTTTAAATAAATCTCGTTGAAATAAAATAGAGAATAGAAGCTCATCTACCCAGCCTTTTCCCAACTATATTGGGGTCGGCTTCCAGTCAAGATGAATTTAGCTAAATACCAGTATTTTACGAGGAGCGGCTGCCTATCAGACCCATCCACAGACCAACCTTGGCAAGCGTTGCTTAACCTTGAAGATCGACCCGTGCGGCTGTTATTATCTAGCCACGAGCTCCACAGAGAATAGAAGCTATTTTGTGTTATTAATTTCTTCTACAATGAAATGACAATTTATTTATGATGATATTTCGTTTTCTCAGCGGGAGTACTTCTAGGACGTAATGATACTATTGTGGGTAAACTGTATTACGTGGTAATATTTAGAATAATCTCCTAGAGAGGACATAGGATACTTTTTATTTCTGGAGTATGTTCCCTTGGGATAATTTTCTTCCTTTACACGGGCGAATCCGCAGAAGATAGTAAAATTTCAAATGCGAAAGCAACTCTGTCTGTCTATATGTTAACTATAAACGTACATAACGTAATAGATGAAAGGACTTGGATGGGACTCGTAATAGATGAAAGGACTGAATACACGGGTAGACCATACCTTGAATCAAGAATCCTGGCATTTATTTCAAAGTTAAAATACTTTTAAATTGTCAAGTTAGTCAGTCAGAAAACTTATGCTAATTGCATATTCCACTCAGTAACTTAACTGAACTCTATGGACCTATACAAGTCCTTCGGTTACATACTCGGAAACAATTCAGATTAAAGACATTGAAAAAAGCTACTGACAGTTAAGAGATGGACAGTGTTAACTCACAGGTTTGGCAGCATCCGTTCACGGACATGAAACTTACTTCAGCGCAACTCAACTATTTTGAATAGAACACCTATATCCGTGCCTCGGAAAGCACGTTAAGCCGTAGGTCCCGGCTTTCATTTGTAGATCTTTGGCAGTCGTTACGGATAGTCAGAAGCCAGTAAATCTGACTCCAGTCTTGCCATGCAGTACCGAGTTAACCCCAGTTAATGGGTTGTGGCGGTCTGGTTGTCAACCGCTCCTCGTAAAATACTGGTATTCAGCTAAATCCGGCTTGAGGATGGGAGTACGTCGGCCGGAGATGCATGGATATGGCTGTTCTTGGGACTAGGTCCCGTGGTCGCCCTCGCAAGCGCTGGCTGGACGTCGTCAAGTCCGACATGAGAGCCAATGGCCTTACTGGGAAGGATATTGAAGATCGGGCAAAGTGGAGTAAGCTTAGCAGGAAGGCGGACCCTGGTAACGGCCGGGACTAACGCCAGGCAGAAGAAGAAGAAGAGCTAAATCCGGCTTGACTGGAAGCCGACCCCAATATAGTTGGGAACAGGCTAGGCAGATGATGATGATGACCTGTATCGAAGGTGTTCTCTTGAGATAATTTCCCATTTTCGTACAGACGAAGACACTGACAGAAACGAGTAAAAGAAACAAATTTCCATCTCATTCCAATCATGACTATTCACAAAGCCATCCAGCCTGTAACAAATAACAGTATTTAGCGTATTACCTAAGTAATAAAATAAAGTATGGGCGGTAATTACAACTGCCTGGTAACACCGCCCGGGCCGTGGGCGGCCCACGTGGGCGGAATTAGGACCGACACTAAAACTGTGAAGCTTTTATTTCATTTCACAAAAAAGGGTAAAAAATAGAATGGTGATTGTAAAAAGAAATAATTTGTATAATACAAATTGTAATAAACAGAGTTGTTATGGACTGAAATAGATTTTGCGGTCCGTTAAACCTTTGTTTGTACAATTACAACGAGAGGTAGAAAATATATTTCAATTACAATTTGTATATTGATATTGTTTCTACTGATTGTTAAAAGAGTAAAACAAGCAAAAACGTGATTATTTTCGTATATGATTATTTGGTAGGCAAATTATATTTACGTTTATTTCACCACAGAATTTCATCATGGGGGTTTTAATGGATGTGCAAATGGGGTTTGTTACAATTGAGCTAAGAGCAAGGAATGTCTTAACTATAATGTGTAAACCTTACAAAGTGTCATTAACACTCATCTACCACTCAATTCGTTACCTACCCCCGAGGGTGATCGCAAGGTATTATACACCTTATCATCATCATTTCAGCTGAAAGACAAAGCAAAAGGCGGTAAAACGACGACACACCAGACCTTTTAGGTAAGGTCCTCACATCCATCGGATGCGCCAACAAGTCATCGGTCCACCTAGGTGGAGACCGCAACATAAGTGCTTTGGACTCAGTGGAAAGGCGTGCGAAGAGGCTAATTGGGGATCCAGATTTGGCTAAATCCAATCTACAGAGCCTTGAGCACAGACGTAGGGTAGCCAGCCTTTCGGTTTTTTACAGGATGCATTTCGGTGAGTGTGCGCAGAAATTGCATCAACTGATTCCACCATCACCTTTCTACCATCGGACAAGCCGTCGTACGGCGAATATCCACCATTACGTTGTCCAAATCTCTACGGTCCGGATTAAGCGTTTCGCCTCGTCGTTCATACCGCGTACATCGAGGGACTGGAACAATTTTTTTTCCGGCCGATTATAATTTGGGTGTCTTCAAGGCTAGAGTGAATAGGCTCTTAATAAACTATTAAATATAAATATATGCGCCTCACCATCGACGATTGCATCACTGCTTACCATCAGGTGGGATTGCAGTCAAGCACTAGTTAATAACCATAAAAATAAAGTCGGCAAAAAATCATGTTTGTTGCCGCACTTGAATATTCAATTTATTCTGTTATTACTATTTATTGTTATAACGGCAACCAACGAATGAACAGGGCCCCACCCCGTTTAGTCAGTAAGAGTCTGATACGCCCTCCCACTCCCCCCAAGAGCGGGAGAAGTCATTCTGATGATTCCCCACTTAAAAAATAATAATGACTAAAGTAGTACTAAAGTAATTGCAACTGTCTAGCTATCACGGTTCACGAGATACAACCTAATGACAGACAGACAGACAGCGGAGTCCCGTTTTTACCCTAAAAATACTTTTCGGTCTACCCTCATTTAACTGTTGTATGGGAAACCAAACAGATGTCGATTAACATTAAAGTGTTTCACGAAAATGATTTAATTATTCAATTGTAACAATTTCAAAGTGTTTTACGGTAAATGCCTTTGATTTCCAATTTGTAAAGTGGATTATAAAATTACATAGAATTTAACTTTTTGGTTAATTCCTGTTATTGGGTTATAAGAAAAGTTTTTGGGTCACTGAATTTAAAAAATAATGTGTGTATTTAGTATTAGGTTAGTAGCTGTACCTATAAAATTGAAATAATAAAGATATCTGGTAGTCAAACAAAATTACCAAAGCTACATTTCTATTTTAGAAGAACGAAAATATTGTTACCTATTTAGAACAAACAAGGCAAATGAATAAACGCTCCATCGTCGACCAACACGACTCAAGTTACTGAACTAATTTGGGTAAAAATTGGCAGACAGATAGACCATCTCAAGGAATAGAACAAAGCCCTCCAACGCTAAATCTTCCATCAGTCACTCCAGAAACTTTCGACACCATCGACTATCTGTTCTACGAGTAATGTGCTGAAATGTACGTACCATCATCATCATCTCAGCCGAAAGACGTCCACTGCTGGACATAGGCCTCCCCCAAGCGTCACCACAACGACCGGTCCTGTGCCTCTCGCATCTCGCCAAACTTAATTACTCAGATACCCGCGAAACGAGACACAATAGTAAAACAATAACAGCGCGGTCTCATAGGACCGGTTGGGGATTCAAACGTTAAGTGGCAGTGGACAGGCTCGTAAAACAGATAGTCGATGGGGACGGAAGGTTCTGGGGTAGCGGCCACGTATCGGAAGACGCAGCGTTGGAAGGCCTCCCAGACGGTGGACCGACGACCTGGCGAGGGTCGCAGGAATCCGATGGATGCGAAATGTACGTATTATCATTGAAAAAAAAAACTCAATCCAGTTCCAAGTTTTCCCGCTCTCACAACGATGACGCCGTCCCCACCTCGATATCAGCCGAGCGATGACGTCACACCGACCTACAACTAATTCGGTGACGCTCTATATTTTTATACACATTTTTGTCACGAATTTTCTTTGGAGTGTTATTATTTTATGCTAATTAAGTGTCTTTTAGAAAGGTCTTGGACACACAACGAATTTAAATCAGGGCCGTCCATTAATATTAACGAATTTATTTTTATTTATTTATTTGCTGTCATGTAAAATACTGGATATTAGGATGCACCTCCCTCTTCAAGCCTCATGCCCCCACCGAAAACGCTCCAGGTGTCGGAAGTCGCAGAATGTTTTCCGACCGCGGTAGGTGCGGTTTGTGGGCGGAGATTAATAAGTAGCTCACCGACCGGCTGTCCGGTAAGAAGTAAGCCCGGGTCGGCGCTAGGTGTTCCAAGTACGTCTCAAAGAGATGACAGTAAAATTGACAGGCTTAATTAGGACCGGCAACCACCAGGACTGTAGATTGTTTGAAGGAGTTACCGCATTCCTCGCAAAAAGGGTAACAAAAGAACACCGTGGATTTTAGTCAGTAAAAGTCTGACACTTCCTCCCGCCCCCAGAGCTGGAGAAGACCAAGACAGTTGACGATATCCTAAACAAAACGTCAATGTCGAGAGGTCTTTGCCTTGTTTTTGTTAAATAATTTTATTTTTAGCATTATCGGCTTATAATGTTCCCACTGCTGGGACTCAGGACTCCTCTCTAGGAGAGGGAATGGGCCATAATCCACCGCGGGGGCCCAGTGCGGATTGGCGGATGTCACAACAGAGCAGTTACTACTGGGCCACCACTGCTCTCAATTCTTCAAAGTGTTCAATACTTAATTAATTAAGTAAAATTAAACTAATACAAACCAGAAACCTACCGTAACAGCCGCACAGTTAACAGAGTACGGAACCCACACGAAGTACTAAGACAATTAGTTAATAGGTAACACCCGCCTGGGCCGCCGACGTCCGGCCCCGGGCCACAATTTAATCCGTTAACCTTAATTATCGCCTACTATTCGCCCGGGCGCCCGGGCGGGCCTGTTTGTATTGGTACTTTGATTTACCACATTTAACTATTGTTGTTAGGTAAAGGTAGTTTTGTTTTTAAGGTGAGAAATCTTCTAATTACTTCTTCCACTCTAGGGCGACTTTTCTCGGTCTCAGACTTTTACTGATTATGAGCAATAGCGCACTAGAGGCCAGTCCGCAGCGGCCAGGTCGCGGCAGCCATTGAGATAGATACATTAGGATAAAATCGCCATAGAGCACGCGCACCTGGCCGCACGCGGCCAGCGGCCACACCAAGCGATGGCCGCCGCGACCTGGCCGCTAATGCTTAATGCTCAATTGCTCTAAAACTACACGTATGTTTGCCCTTTGCGTTTCTGGACCATGGAACTGACAGCTGCTTCACCCACATGAATCTATGTTCCTCCAAACAATCTCTAGACACATGTTTCATCCTTTTAGGAACTGAATTTTGAAAAATCCTTTCTTAGTGTTCACCTCCGTCATAAAAGAAAACTTGTAGCAAAATATCATGCTCCTAATCCCAGTGGTTTCAGCTGTGTGTTGATATGTCAGTCAGTTTCTCCTTTTATAAATATAGCACATAGTAGTACATTTTATCACGGGAGCATGTTATATTAGGATAATTTTCTACTGTTACACAGGTGAACCCTGGCAGTAGACAGTAGTAAATATTCATTCACGACAAAATTGCACGACCACAAAACAATATTACCGTGACAAAACTCTTTGAAACGATACGACACCCCTAGCTACATATTTTTAAATAGCTACAACCCTATCCGAATCTAAAGAGGCGTTAATGTCGTCCTGGGAACAAAGAGCCAGACAACAGCTAGTTCTTATAAACAGTAATCCTTAATATTCTCAAGACAGTAACATTAAGATGAACAGTCCACATTTCGGGTCCATAGCAACAAAACGGTATGAATGCCGCTTCGGACCCCAGTAAATCACAAAAGGTAGGTCAGGGTACATCGCAAAAACAGAACAAAGAGACGACAACCAGTCCTCTTGACCTCCAGACAGCCGCCATCATGGATAGCGAGGGTTGTCACTCACTTGTTGAGCGAATTATTTGAATGATGACGCTATTGTAGACACCCCTAGGCTGGGCCTTATATTGCGAATGTGTGTTGCGAATATTTTAGATAGACTGTTTTGATACTAGTAAAAGTTCGCGACTTCGTTCGTGTGAATTTTGTATTGTGGACGTAAAGTTGAAGTCGACGAGTGATAAAAAGTAGCCATTAGTAGCTATTAGTCCGTCCTTGGGTTTCCGTATCAGATTACCTTAAGGTTTAAAAAAAAATCTGCTCGGTCTAGGAATTACTCCTGTATGGTAGGTGCGTTCACAAGCATAAACCAGAGTGAGTGAGAGGGGTGAGTGTGGTGTGAAATAAACTCACTTACTCTGGTGAGTGTGGTGTGAAATAAACTCACTCTCTCACATGCCCGAGACACCCAGAACGAAACATCTATCTATAGGCCATACAAATTTTTATTTCGTGCGGAAATCGAACTTATAACACATAGCGCGACAGCCAATTGCTTAACCACTGCGCCAACTGTGCTTTCAATTTTCATTCGCGTTACTGGCAGACAGACGGACTTGCTTTCACATTAGTGATATTAAGAGTATGAATTATAGTGAGTAGTTAGAGTACGAAATGTTGTACCGTTCTGTACTTACGTATTATAAAATATAGTCCCCCACAGGCGAAGTCTGTCTGTCTATAATAAACTCTAAAATCACTGCTTAGATTTCACAGATAGACTAATAGACAGACAGATTCATGAGGAAGGTTTAGGTGTATAATACATGGATATTTATAGTAAACTCGAGAATTTCAATAATATCTAACACTCTTGTGAAGCGAGGGGTCTTACAAGCAAATAAAGTCGATATTTCTATATTGAGTCGGAATGAAAAATACCAAGCCAAATACCAGTTTGATGCACTAGATGCGATTGAGAAGCGAGCCAAGATCATCGGCATTGAGAAGCACTTCATTTCTGAAGTATGCCTGTGTCGGCACCAAGTTTTTCGGCACCAAAACTATTCCTGTTTCGGCACTATTTTGGATTAGTATTTTGTATTAGTAACTAGAGTGCGTCTAATGAAAGCGCGACCTGGAGTTTTCTTTTTTAATTTAATTGGCAACATTATTCAGCCGCAATTGTAGGAAATAAAAAAAAATTGTGATTTGTCAAAACATGAATCTCCTACTAGTTAGTAATACCACATACCAAATTTTTGGATTTAGCGTTTGAATCCCCAACCGGTCCTATGAGACCGCGCTGTTATTGTTATACTATTGTGTTATACTGTGTGTTTCACGGGTATCTGAGTAATTAACCTCCTTTTCTCATGTCGCGCTTTCATTAGACGGACTATATCTATTCAAAATGCCTATTGGTGCCAAAATAGGAATACATCCTTGAAGCATGTTTCTATAAACCCAGAACACAGAAGAAAGTTTTTCTGACATCCTTGTATTAGTTCGGGGATCCTACGCGGATAATACGGATATCATACGCGGATGATACGAGAATTATAAGCGGATGATAAGTAGATGTTACGGAACTCCTTATACCTACACTAAAAATCATTGACAATACGCCAGTGAAATAAAAAGTACCTACTCAAACTTTTTAACAGTAGTTACTCAGATACCCGCGAAACGAGACACAATAGTAAAACAATAACAGCGCGGTCTCATAAGACCGGTTGGGGATTCAAACGATAAACCGTCGTCGCTGACATTAGCATTAGCATTATCGGCCTTGTAATGTTCCCACTGTTGGGACTCAGGCCTCCTCTCTAGGAGAGGGAGTGGTCTGTAATCCACCACGCGGGCCCAGTGCGGAGGATTGGTGGATGTCACATGTCTTCGAATTTTTCGTTTTAGGACATGCCGGTTTCCTCACGATGTTTTCCTTCACCGTTTTGAGAGCACTGGTGATGAAATAAATTACACAAAGTAATGCGCCTGGCTGGGTTTGAACCCGCGACCTATAACTCGTAAGTCGGGGCCGTTACCACTGAGCCACCACTTCTCGTCGCTGACATACAAAATCCGACTGACAAATGCGTGATGACCTCAAGTCGTAAGATATGTCATCTGTCAAAAACACTAATATGATAAGTGCTGGCTGGCTCCGACTACCAAGAACTGATTAAAAGGTCTATTACACCACTCGTTTTTACGAATGGTCTTAGTCTACGTCGCTTAGTGTAATAAGGGTAAGACGGTCTTCGACGGGGCTCGACGTATCGAGTAGTGTAATAGGCTCTTTACTCATTTCCGAGGACAGAGTATCTGAGAAGAATTTGATTTTAAACTATGGGCAATCTTTAAAGGTGTCAATGAACTTATTATATGATTTAGAACTTACCTATAACATTTACTATGAGATCAATTTTTCAATAAAAAAAGGGTGGAGTTCAGAACATCTAATATCAATGACAATTTTAAGTAAAAACAATTTTGGGAACAACTAATATCAATAACGTGATTTCACGGATGGTTCCGTAACCCATTTACGCGAAAAAACAGGTGAACTACTACAAGATAGAGAACGAGAATAGATAAGACAAGAGATGATTCGGGCATCATACGCGGATGATACGTGAATGTTACGGTACTCGTAATTCAAGAAAAAGCGCTTGTAATACGCTATTTATACGTTCTCGTGGGCATATTAGTACATGCCGGGATTCGTATTCTTTGCACGGTCATGATATGATATAGTGTAATGGTCAGAATCCTCTTAATTCTTTATTGTACACAATATGATTTTTTTTACCATGACGATTGTATGTGATTTCCGGTGTCTGGTCAATTTTATTATTCCTATTTTAATAATAGCAATGAATTTAATATAAACGAGACCCCTCCCTGTCTGGGATAGTTGTTGGGTCCATAGACTATTATTGGTAACCGAAAGTCAAGAACCGGTCCAAGGATGGGTAGTTTAAATATAGCACACTAGTGCTAATAATATACTTCGTGATCCGTCTACATAGTTGGAAGATAAGACCCGAAAATTAACCACCATTCATGAATATAAGTTGAGGATATTGATATGTTAGGCTTAGCGTATACAGAGGCTAAACGTCAGAAACCTGTTGTTTTATATTAATTAATTTGATTGCCTACATCATCATCTACCAAGCCTTTTCCCAACTATATTGGGGTCGGCTTCCATTGGGGATTTAGCTGAATATCAGTAATTTACGAAGAGCGGCTGCCTACCAGACCTCCACAACCCATTAACTGGGGTAACACGGTACTTCATGGCAAGACTGGAGTCAGATTTACTGGCTTCTGACTATCCGTAACGACTGCCAAAGCTACAAATGACAGCCGGGACCTGCGGCTTAACGTGCTTTCCGAGGCACGGAGGAAACTCGGTATGTTAAGATGGTCACCCATCCACAGACCAACCTGTGCAAGCTTAACCTTGAAGATCGACCCGTGCGGTTGTTATTATCTAGCCACAAGGTCCTGTTTCTTCTTTTTATATATTTAATTATAACAGAAGGTATTTTTGAAATTCGATTATTAAATTCCGCGTCATGTATCGCAATTCTATATTTATTTTTAGCCTGCGTGGTTTATTTATAACCACCCAGAAATAGGACTCTCTCGAAGACTAAATAAATATTTATCTGGAATAATTTACTTTTATAGGCTTTTGACGTCAAAGACCATGTCAGACTTTTCTTTCTTAAGATCAGCTTTGAAGCTTTATAACTTCAAGATATATTATTTTTATTTATATTTGTTTACCAGAGATAGAATAATTTCTACATTTTAATGTAAGTGGAGAAAGTTTATCATTGCTACTGAGGCGGAATTCGCTCGAGCCGTAAGACTCGCCTACGCGAGAGTGTTATGAAGCCGAGAATTTTTCACTGTAGCAGAGAAAAAATTTCACGTTTAACAAACGAGGTTTTCAATACACCTACGAAGAAATAAATAAACGGGATTGAATTGACTCGCCTAGCGCTCTATCTGATGCGATAAATACAATCAATGGCGAGGGCAAGCTCGCGCACATTTCCACACTAGTGCAGAAAACATGTGCCTAAAAACGGTAGTGATAATGATGAAAGTATTTAATTTCAAAACTGATAATTTTTTATATTGATGCTTGACTCCAAGAGTCAAGCATCAATATCAAAAATTATCACGATTTAAGACACAGGTTTAAAGAAAAATTATAATTTGTTTTAGGTAGCAAATCGTTGGAGCGAGAAGGCGTGCCAGACTTTAAACTAACTTACTAAAATCCACTCCTGTTCCTTCTTTCCATAACTGATAGGACAGACTTCAATGAAAATCCTTTTCAATATAATTAAACGATCTAATGTATTCTTAATAATATTCAACACAGCCACTAGGTCAGCTTAAAGCTCTTGTCCTTTATAATAATAATAATAATAATAAACTAGCTAAAGCAATGGTTATACAATAACATCTCAGAAATCCTGTATTTGCATAGTTAGCTCCAAGGATTTCGCTATATACGGCAAATATTGACTACAATAATGTTCTTTGAAATAATATTATTTGCTTAATTTATACATGGATACCGGGAAATAGTTGTGCGTCAAAGTTTAAGTACATAATGTACTAGCTGTCCCCTGCGGTTTCACCCGCATTTTTCGTTACTGCTCCGCTTCCGTGGGTTGTAGCGTGATGGTATATAGCCTATAGCATTCCTCAATAAATGGGCTATCTAACACTGAAAGATTTTTTCAAATCGGACCAGTAGTTCCAGAGATTACCCCCTACATACAAACTTACAAACTTACAAATTTTACCTCTATAATATTATTATAGTATAGTATAGTATAGACTAGCTAACATGATAATCTAAGATTGTGGGAATATTGTGATAGAGTGCAAAATATAAATAAAACAGTCAAAAGAAAACATCTAGTTCTAGGTAGTACCGTGGTACCCCAGTTAATGGGTTGTGGAGGTCTGGTAGGCAGCCACTCCTCGTAAAATACTGGTATTCAGCTAAATCAGGCTTGACTGGAAGCCGATTCTAATATAATTGAGAAAAGGCTAGGCAGATGATGATGATGATGAGTCAAAAGACATCTAGGGACTGAAACAATTTGCCTGTTGTGGTTCTTTTTCTTCTTGGGCGGAGCGGGAGGGCGTGTCAGACTCTTACTGACTAAACCCCATCCCGTTCCTTCGTCGCCTTCGATCTGGGGAACAAGGGACGTCTGATTATAATTTGGGGTCTTCAAGGCTAGAGTGAATAGGCTCTTAATAAACTAGTGCGCCTCACCATCAACGATTGTATCAATGCTTACCATCAGGTGCGATCGCAGTCAAGCACTCATCATCTTCCTGCCCTTGTCCCGTTTTGTTCGGGGTCGACACAACACATTTTTTCTTTCATTCTATCCTGTCACTCGTCACGCTATCACTAAATCCTTTTACTTTACCAGACGTGTTGTGTCTAGTCCGGGCAACCATCTTATAGTTGATTTCAAGCTGTTGTATATGCTCTAATCGCGCGGAAATAGCTACTTAGGATTTTGAGTTTTAGTTCCTATGTCGCGTTATAGATGTCACTACAAGCATAAGCATAGAATATTAGTTTTATAATCTTCTTACTACAGAGATGAGTTCCAGGCCTCCTTTTTAAGAGAAACAATGAGCTGTAATTCACCACGTGGGTCCAGTGTAAAAACATACACTTTTAATCTTACGACTTTTTACTTAAGAGGCATTGATATCTGATACAGATAAAAGAATAAAATGACTGACTGACATGTCAATGCACAGTCGAAACTACTGGGACTAAGAACGTGAAATTTTGCGCAAGGTTTCCTTTTAAGAGGATGAAACATTTGTATGGAAAAACCTCATTTCACGCGGGCAAAGCTGCTAGCACAAGCTAGTGTAGTTATAATAGAAGCTGACTCCAACTTACTTTGGAAGAAGCTACGTTCAAATCGATCACGAAGAAAATGCTGCGCTGACTGATTCCAGCAGCGTCTCCCAAAATTACGCCCCGACTTCGGCCATACCCCAAACTTTCCTCGCTGATCTAGTTAACATTTGGAAAGTTGCCATAAGTGGAGAACTTCATCTACTTCTGACCCAGTAATTATATTCAGGAGAAACTTAGTTTGTAGTTAGTTTTAACAACAGCCGCCGATCACCGGGTTGATTGCCAAGTTAAATTGTTGAAGATGTTTTACGGGCAGTTTTAATTAGAAAAACCATTGGCGACAGGACAGACACCTAGTACGTACAACAGCAATAAAATAAAAAGTAACAATCGTCCTCATCATCAGATGATTATAAAGCCTAGAACACAGGTGTAGGGTAGCCAGACTTTCAGTATTTTACAGGATACGTTATGGGGACTGTACGCGGGAATTGTAAGAGTCGATTTCGCCATCGCCGTTCTATCATCGGATATCGGATGTCGGGACGTACGAGTATGGCGAATATCCACCCTTACGTTGTTGAAACTTCTACGGTCTGGACCAAGGGCCTCGTAGAGTGAATACGCTCTTAATAAACTAGTAAGTCTCCACATCAAGGATAGCATCACTGCTTACCATCAGATAGAATCGCAGTCAAGTACTAGTTTATACTTCGAGTTTATATTATTAAATAACGCCTCCTGCTTTGGGTGAGATCGATTGCTACAACACAGTAGTTATTGGTTTGTTCTGAGTGAAAACTTGTTATTGACCTTAACTTTTAATAGAATAAGTAAGGATGTATATTTTAGGTGTAGGTTTTCCAAATAAAAATAAAACTATACAACGGAAATGTCAATGTAACAGTACTTCCTACCGAAAGGCGAAATGTCATGACGTCAGCACAAAATATATACCAACATAATTCATTCTAATATAACAATAACCTATCCATTAAAAACGTCATAAATCTTGTAACGATACAGGCAAAACTGCACCTTATTCTGACTGACTAAAGTACAGAGTCCTTTGAACGGTAAGATGGATATATAAAGAGTGATTAAACGACAAATTTTGTTGGAAATAAAAATGGCAGAATTATGGAATTTATGTAATAGGATACGATTTAACAATATCGAGTGTTAATTTACGTGAACATAGAAATTCACAGCGTAGTGAAATATGGCCCTTGTTTTTATTTGCACTTTTAATATGTTGTTTCTATGCGAATTCAATTTTATGGTTCATCATTGTCATTTCAACCGAAAATCGTCCACTGATGAATATAAACCTCCCCAAATTGTCGCCACAACGCACGGTCCTGTGCGTCTCACATCCATCGGATTCTCACAATCCTCACCAGGTTATTGGTCCAACCGTTTATTGTAGGTGGCCGCCACTCCAGAACCTTTTGGCCCATCGACTATCTGTTTTGCGAGCATTGTTCCCTGGCCACTGCCACTTAAGTTTGACGAGGTGCAGGCTATGCTAGTAACCTTGATTCTCCTACGGTTACCTTCATTCCTGATGCGATCACGCAAGACAGCTCTGAGCATAGCCCTCTCCTAGTGACATTAAGCCTTCTGACGTGGTTGATTGTGAAAGACCATGTTTTGGAGCCATATGAAATCACTGGCAACACGCACTGGTCATAGACTTTCCTACCCACTTCTATGATCCTTCTTTGCCTCCTGTTCCAGGACCCCGGAGTTATTTTTTGAAATACCCATGGTCCCAGCAAGCTTCAGCCCTGCAGGACTCCTACCTACGGTTTAGCTGACATCTCTTTGAGGCCCGCGGGGAACACTACACGCCGTCGCCAAATCCCACTAATGTACTTTCAGTTGTCCTTTGCTTTTTTCCAGAATAGCATACAGCAACTGAAGTAACATGGAAAAGAAAAATAAAAGAGAAAACAGGACATTTTTAAATGTACCTACATAACCATACATACATTAAAAAATATCCTGTTTTTTCCACACAATACCTTCTTTACCCAACATAGTTACTATAACTAAACCAAACATAGTTTTTCCTTATTTATAAATATGACTAAAAACAGTTGTACTTTTATTCATGTTTTGAACCGGGTAAATGATTAGTTTTTCCTCAAATGCCTGTACATATAAGGTTAAGGAAGGAAAGCCTTTAGATTATTATTTATTATAAATATATAAAAATAACATACACAGAACCTTGTAAGTACGATTATTTTGTTATTATATTATCGCTACTTGGAATGTTTTTGACCACGTCCGCCGAACGCTTTGGCTAATATCAAAAGGACTGGTTAGTTTGTGGTAAGTAATCAGCACCTACAGGATAATAGTTTGTGTATGTTTCAGAAGGAATTGGCATTGGAAAGAGTTAATTATCAAATCATCATCATCATCATTTCAGCTGATAGAAATCTGCTGGACATAGGCCTCCTCAAGCGTCGCCACAACGACCGGTCCTGTGCGTCCCGCATCCATCGGATTCTCGCGACTCTGTCTATGTCATCGGTCCAACTTGTGGGAGGCCTTCCAACGCTGCATCTTCCGATACGTGGTCGCCATTCCAGAACCTTTCGTCCCCATCGACCATCTATTCTACGAGCAATGAGCACGGGTTGGTCAGTAAAACTTTGACACTCCTCGCTATATCAAAAGCGGGATGATTTCTCACCTAAACCAATCCTAATATGGGAACAGGTTGACCGATTTATCTATTCTTTGTGTGGTTTCATTTATTGCCACAACAAGGAAAAACATTGAAAATCGTATTGCTAACGTGCAAAACTGGGCTGGTGGTTAGTTAGTAATATTTTAGTAACAAATATCAGCTGTGCCTCATCATCCTGTCCATTTGACAATGCCGTAGGTATAAACATCAAAACCGGTTGAATTTGACAATTTCCTTATTGCCCGTTTATTAAAGTTGTGGTTAAACATGGTGATATCAATGAAACATACATGTGCCATGTAATTTTACATCAATGGATTTTTTTTGCTTAGTACTTTTTGTACATTTATCCAATGTGAGTTTTTCAAATTATTTTTTGATACAGTTCACAGTCACTTTGTTTTTCATTTGAGTGTGGATGTAAGGCAACCGACTTTTTTTTAAACTTTCGCGGCAAGTTTAGGTCAGGTAGTCAGTACTACGATAAAATTCTCAGTCTCGAATTTGCCGAAATAGCAACTGTTTTTAATTTATTTAAACTTTATGTAGGTACAGTAGTGGAATTCTCTAGCAACCCTTCTTTCAGCTTTTTGATTCCAGAGTTTTATGGTAGAGAGACAGCTTAAGAGTTAGAATATCAGCCCAGTGCGGTGAGAAGGAATTTAGAGAAATAAGGTTTTGGATGCTCGAAGGTTAAGATGAGAACTGTCTATCCAATATTTTATTATATTATTTGAAGTAATCATGAACGACTCCACATATTGTTAAGCTCTGTAAACACTCAAGAAACAAAACGACGCGATTCTCTCAACTTCTTCCTCACTTCTTTTGCGTTGACAAATCTTGAGTGTGCAACTAATGTTGTTAATTAAGTCACCAATTTCTTGCATTGTAGGCTATAGGCTCTACAAGGTAAATTCCTCAAAAGAGTATTTTCTTAACTACCAACTTTGTTTCTAGATTGTAACGGAACAGTGATACGATATCACTTATTACGTTAGTCGGGTTTCCCCTAAGCATATACCCACGGGATTCGTGGCAGCGATAGCGGGCAAGCCAGGAAGGTTGCGGTTCCCTATCGGCTCCTTACTTCCGTGTATAATCTGAACCAACTGATAAAGGCCTACTAATTGGGTGTTTTGAACCTTTATATTAATATAATAGTTCATTAAAAGAACTGTGAGCCGTGTTATGGGTTCCCCGGCAGTTACTACGGGCTTTGAGGAAAAAATTGCTTTTGTTTATCTTGGAATGTGTGTTTTAAGTGCAAAGGTTTAGTTCAAGAAGTTAAATTTATTTTATTGTGATTTTATTTCTACGGTATATTAGCTATTATAACATTAATTTGTTCAATTATGTTTAAGTATGGTAAGCCATCAATACATTTTGGAACACCTACGTGTTCCGGAAAACACATTAAGCCGTTGGTCTTAGCTATCTTATGAAGAACTTTGACAGTCGTCACAGATAGAAGTCAGAAAATCTAACACCAGTCAAGGTGTATCGTGTCACTCAGTTACTGGGTTGTGGAGATCAGGTGGGCAGTCGCTCCACGTAAAACATTGGTGCTGAACTACATCCGGTTGAACTGGAAACCGATCTTAACATAGTTCAGTGAAGGCTCAGCGAATTAGAAAGAAAAGAAAGAAAGAAAGAAAATGTATTTATTGGGTTTATGTATCTTTGAGTTTGTAAACCCAAAGAATCGCCAAACTTAAGCAGCAGTGGGTAGGCTGCATTGTTCGCAGAACAGATGGTCTATGGCACCAAAAAACCTCTTCCGCCGTATGAAGTGTGGGATTTTTATTGACTAAACCTCATATGTATTTCTTTCAGTTGCTCGCAATCGAAAAGCTCTGGAGTTTGGAGTTCTGTTCTTTTTTAGGCATTCCCTTCTATTCATCAAACATCTTAAGAACCAACTAGGAAATTGTTGTCATAAAATCAGCATTTTGGAGGCAGAAAGGCATTCGCAGTCTTCTGACCACAATCCTGCTGTTTACTAGGTAGGACACTGAAAAATAGAGAAACCGATTTCTTTCCCACAAATTCTACAACAATCAAACTTATAATCGGTAAGCAATATCGTATTCGCAAAATAAGAAAAATTATTAAAAGAATAACCTTGAGAGTACCTTGTTTACTAACATTACACTCCAAGACTAATACGGCAGACTCCAGAATCGTGTTCCGAAAATAAAAACAACGAGTACCTAAGTAATTTCGTAGCGTCTAAAAATAGCAATAGGTACTTTAATATAATTAGATGTTACCTATATTTTATAAATACCGATCAGCAGGAAAAATAATTGATTTTATTGGGATCAATGTGTCATTGGGGTTTCTGTTCTAATATTTATAAATATTGGCATATTTATGTTCCTACCTGAGTGGCTTAGTTAGGTTTGTAAAAGTCGTGTTTAAAACTAAATAAAGTTTATAATAACCGGCTAAATTACCAGTAAACCAGTAAATATAAAAGACTATCTTCTGTCAAACGGCTTCGCCCGTATGAAAGTAGAAAATAAATAGCTTATAATACTCAGTGAAGATGTAGCTTTCTAAAAGTGAAAGAATTTTCAATTCAAGTACTTTTTGAGTTAAAGCGTAACCTCGATAAATCAAATCTTTTCCCTTTTTAAGTAAACTAGCTGTCCCCTGCGGTTTCACCCGCATTTTTCGTTACTGCTCCGCTCCCGTGGCGTGATGGTATATAGCCTATAGCATTCCTAGATAAATGGGCTATCGATCACTGAAAGAATTTTACAAATCGGACCAGTAGTTCCAGAGATTACCCTACATACAAACTTACAAACACACAAACTTACAAATTTTACCTCTTTATAATATTAGTATAGATGCATATGTAAGAAAAGGGAGTCAGCGATAGAGAGACAGGAGACAGGAGAGAAAGGAAGAAAAAACCGTGTTGTGCCGACCCCAAGGAACACGGGACAAGGGCAAGAAGATGATGATGATATACATGGGTTTTTGACCTAGTTTAAAAAAGAGGAGGCTCTGAATTTTTCGGAAACTTTGAACCAGTTTTTTGCAGAAAACTGAACAGTTTTAAGGCTCGTGTTACTCACTAACGCCACACTACTGTGTTAGTGAGTCACAGGCCTCAAACTTCTTTAATTTCTTTAAAAACAAGCCTCATCATCATCGTCCTGCCCTTCTACCGTTTTATTTGGGGTCGGCGCAACACGTTTTTTTCTTCCATTCTGTCCTGTCACTCGTCACGCTATCACTCACTTCCTTTTCTTCCATATCACTTCTACCACAATACTTTCATCTTTTCTTTGGCCTCCCTCTCCCTCTCCATCCATCCACGTGTAATCTTTAAAATCTTTAAAAACAGGACTGTCGCATCATTGTCGAAATGCCGCGTCGCGACTGACTGCCAAAAAACAAACACCCTACACTCTACCCTATACTAGGTATTAGAAATTCGCGTACACGCGCAGCGGTATCATAAATTAATTACGTTCAGAAAAGCACTTTACTTGTAATTGAAAATATCTGTAATGGACTGAAATTACTCTTAGTACAGAGGCTACCAGGCTTCAGAATACCAACTCTTTGACAACATTTAGGAGCTCGTGGCTAGATAATAACAGCCGCACAGGTCGATCTTCAAGGTTAAGCAACGCTTGCCTAGGTTGGTCTGTGGATGGGTGACCATCTTAACATAACGAGTTTCCTCCGTGCCTCGGAAAGCACGTTAAGCCGTTGGTCCCGGCTGTCATTTGTAGATCTTTGGCAGTCGTTACGGATAGTCAGAAGCCAGTAAATCTGACTCCAGTCTTGCCATGAAGTACCGTGTTACCCCAGTTACTGGGTTGTGGAGGTCTGGTAGGCAGCCGCTCCTCGTAAAATACTGGTATTCAGCTAAATCCGGCTTGACTGGAAGCCGACCCCAATATAGCTGGGAAAAAGGCTAGGCAGATGGAACATTTAGATAAATAATAATAAAAAAAAACTTTTCATTCAGACAAAACCATACTTGCCAAGGTTGGTCTGTGGATGGGAGACCATCTTAACATACCATGTTACCTCCGTGCCTCGGAAAGCACGTTAAGTCGTAGGTCCCGGCTGTTATTTGTAGATCTTTGGCAGTCGTTACGGATAGTTAGAAGCAGTAAATCTGACTCCAGTCTTGCCATGAGGTAGGTACCGTGTTATCCCAGTAAATATGTTGTGGAGGTCTGGTAGGCAGCCGCTCCTCGTAAAATACTGGTATTCAGCAAAGTCCGGCTTGACTGGAAGCCAACCCCAATGTAGTTGGGAAAAGGCTAGGCAGATGATGATTCAGACAAAACCACGGCCACAAGAAAAGACATAAGAGTCCAAAGCTCGCATTTTTTGGATCAAAATGTTGGATTATGAAAAAGGTGGATGAAAAAAAATGCATGTAGCAGAGATGAGAATGTTAAGATGGATGTGTGGTGTGACGAGAATGGATAGAGTGAGAAATAAGTGTATTAGAGGAAGAAAAAACAAAGATATTATTGAAAAAAGTCAACAGTCGTTAGGTAACTATTTAAAACATCCGTTGGTAAATATTTGGCTAGGTCGATTACACCTAGCAAAAACACCACTAATAACCAATTTGCATAACTAATTAATTCAATATAAACCCAGTATTAACCCTAGACTAGTCGCCACTTTCTGTGATACACACATACCTTACTTTTTACGATAATTTTCAGCTAAACTTAATTGTGCCAAGAAAAATAAATGTTTTGGTACCTCTGGTATATGTTTTAGTGAGAGCAGTAGTGGCCCTGTGGTAAAGGAACCGACTTACGGGTTGTAGGTCGCGGGTTCAAACCCAACGAGGCGCTTAAGTGTAATTTATTTCATCACCGCTGCTCTCGAAACAGTGAAGGAAAATATCAGGAGGAAACATGTCCTGGAACCAAAAATTCGAAGACGTGATATCCACCAACCCGCACTGGGCCCGCGTGGTCGATTATGGCCTACATAATCTCCTAAAGACGAGGCCTGAGTCCCAGCAGTGGGAACATTATAAGGCTGATTATGCTTATGTTTTTGTGATACAAATTCTCGAGCTAGCTATAAGGTTAACTAGTGAAGTTGTCAACATTCGTAAGAATAAAAACAAATACCTTGGCGCCCATTGACATCCGGATAAGCTCAAAAAAATCTAGCTCAGGAATGTAATTGAAAAACAATGCTACGCAAATAATGTTCGTTACTAACACTAGTTAGTGCCCTTGACTTTGCCCTTTTGGTTTACATGTTAGTGAAGCTGTTGGATTAATTAAGAATCTTGCTTTAACGTTTGAATCCCCGACCGGTCCTATGAGACCGCGCTGTTATTGTTTTACTATTGTGTCTCGTTTCGCGGGTATCTGAGTAATTAAACAGACAGGCAAAATAACAAAATATCCCCTACGTTAATTGTATGGGTAGACTTGCGCTTCTTGCTTTCGAATGAGATCGAAAGCTTTTTGTTTTTCTTTATAGAAAGTAGCGGTACCTGTAATGTAAAATTCTTCAACCTTATTAACTGCTTTCTAGCAAGCAAGCAAAGATATACACCGTATGTCAGACATCGATATACAAACAAATACTATACATGTACTGGATGTACATGAATGTACTCGTATGTCTCTATAATGTTAGTGTAAAAATAAGAATTTCAAAAACTAGTAAATAAAGATAAATCAGTATAATCGTTCTGTGTGTAACATCTAGATCCATGCAAAGGAAATGTAGAATCTAGAGCATTCTACCAATCCATTATAAACCCAACTTCTCCAAATCAACAAACAAACGCACTGACCTACCCACGAAACTCAAAGCACACAAAAACAAGTAGGTACCTAAAAAGCAACCAGCACAGCATATAAAATGGCAACACAGCGATCAAAATACGACGATTGCAGGTAGGCCAACGACCTAGGCATTGAGTAATACAAATATAATAATATATGCCATACATGTCTTCAAGCAAACAAGTCCGAATTTTTGGAATACCACGCGAACTGGTATTTCGACTTTGAAAACACTAAAAAAGCGGGCAAGTGTGAGTTGGGAGCTTAATGATTATATTCCTTATATGGATACCAGTATCATAAGACATCGTGGTTTTTGTCAATGTTTTTTGTAGGTTTTGCGAAAAGATCGTGGTGTTGTGAAAAAGTTGTCACTCTGGAAAGCAGTAAGCTGGTTTCACAGTCCCTGATGACCTAAACGAATGCTCTTCGATTGCCCAAATATTATCTACCTAGCCTTCCTTTTTTCCAAAAGCTAATCCCAAATCAGCTTTTTGCAGAATCTTGCGAAAATACTCAACGACGACAACCACGAGGAGAATTTGAGTTTTTTTTTTATATCGCGATCGACTGCGATCCCACCTGATGGTACGCAATGATGCAATTGTTGATTATGAAGCGCAATAGTTGATTAAGAACCTATTCACTCTAGCCTGGAAGACAACCAAATTATAATCAGACGGGAAATCCGCAGCAGGCAAATTGTCCTAGTCCTACGCGGTATAATCGATGAGGCGAAACGCTTAGTCCGGACCGTAGAGGTTTGAACAACGTAAGAGCGGATACCTGCCGTACGTCGGTATGTCTGATGGTAGAAAGGTGATGGCGGAATCAAGTCAATTAATTCCCGCGGACTCTCTCCACACTGCATCCTGTAAAATACCGAGAGGCTGGCTACCCTACGCCTGTGCTCAAGGCTTATATGCTCGAAGCCTCGCAAGATGGATACGTTGCAGCGTTGGTTCGAAATGCTTTCCTAAGGAATCTGAGCATCTTTCTCCAGTACCAAGTATACAAGGTCACATCATCAGAGACAGAAACAGATGGAGGAATCTCTTGAAGGTGAAAGTGATGAAGCAGGTAGATCATGACCCTCAGCAATGAGGGATACGACGCAAGGAGGAGGCCATGTGGAAGGTAAGGCCGTGTCCCCAGATCGAAGGCAACGAAGGAACGGGTGGGGTTTAATCAGTAAGAGTCTGACACGCCCTCCCGCTTGCGGGAGAAGTCATTCTGATGATTCCCTTACCTAAAAAAAGAGGACGCCAAATAAAAACGATACTCCAATCTAGGTACTACCGTTTCCAATTCGCGGTACCCTAAAGTATCGAAAATCGCGAACAGAAAACCGGAACGCATTTTAATGTGTGGAATAATCCGTGGACGTTGAAACGGCTTGTCATTTATTGGAAGTCGTCTCCTTTACATGATCATTATTGTAAGCAGTGAGTCATCATCATGGGATTAACGGACTTCCAGGTAGTGATGGTGTTATGGCACACCTTAGAGTTTTTGAAGTTGGATGCGATATATATGTATGGATGAGTAGGAAATCATCATAATGATTTATCCACCTCTTGAGCGGAGCGGGATAGCATGTTAGACTTTTACTGACTGGAACCCACTCGTCCCTTCTTTGCCTTCATTGCACGTATCAAAGAGATGTCATCAAAACGGTAAGGACCAAGTCGTAATGATTTCTACCGCTCTGGGCGGAGCGGGATGGCATGTCAAACTATTACTGACTAAAACCTATTGCTTCTTTGCCTTCGTTCCATGTACGCCTCAAAGAGATGTCATCAAAACATTAAGGACCTATTAGAACTGATCCCAGCTAGGGCCACGGGAATTTGAAAGAGGTACTGTGGTTCAGGAGAAGTCATTTTGATGATAACCCTACCTAGAAAAAAAATCCAGACTTGTTCCTTCAATGACGGCCGAACATTGAACTACCTATTGCTAGCCGTAAGCAACTTTTGGACAAAGGATATTGCTCTGCGCCAAAAAATTGGTGGCCCTGGAGCCAAGAGCATCGGAAATTGTGTATTGTATTCTCTATCATTAGTAAACTCCTATAGGATCTTAGTTTTGTAGCGAATTAGCTTTAGAGTAAAAGTAGGCATCCCTAGTGACTGCGTAGATGGCGGCTGATGAATGTTATTAGTCGCATAAATACTATTAAATACCTATTGATTTTGCCAAAAATCTAATCAGTATCGCAGAAGTAGTTGCAACTTGTGTAATAAAAAAATCAATTAAATATCATATATTCCGACACTCTTTAATGTACAGGGTCGTTTTGAACATTGTCTTATAAAGGGCTGAAACTATCCGACTTCAGTTTATAGAATGCGGATGACTCAAGTGATGAGTACCTAATGGCTTTCTACAAGTTCCATAATACCCATAAAGAGGTAAAGGACTGTCAATACCGTTACTTCATGGTACCATTGTTACATGTTAATTTCAACAATAAGATGTCCAACTCAAACTGTAAAATGAAGAAAATTACATACTTAAACACAGTTCCTATAATAAACGTAGTAAATACATAAAATTTATACTAACGTTATAAAGCTGTAGAGTTCGTTTGTTTCGTTGAACGGGCTTATCTCAGGAACTGCAGGTTCGAATTGAAAAATTCTAACAGCGTTAGATAGTTCATTTATCGAGGAAGGCTATAAGCTATGAAACATCACGCCACGACGAATAGGAGTGGAGTAATAACCACTATACCAGAAGACGCAGAGTTGGAAGGCCTCGCAAAAAGTGGACCGATGACTTGGTGAGGATCGCGGGGATCCGATGGTTGCGAGACGCACAGGAATGATCATTGCGGCGGAGCACGCTTGACGAAGGCCTATGCCCAGCAGTGGACGTCTTTCAGCTGAAATGATGACGAAAAACCAAAAACACGAGTGAATCCGCGAGGGACAGCTAGCCATAATAAAATGACTGATTAACTTCCCATTACCTTTCTTCCCATTGTGCCCAGACTGGAGATATTGATGTAGGCAATCACTTACATCACCGTTAGGAACACGATGATAAACCTGGGAACCTGATTCTATAGCCGCCAAATGATAATTTTACACGACACTTTATTTTGCTTACAGAAAAAACTAGTATAGTTTTTAACACGTAAGCAATAAGGTTCAAAATCGAATGAGTTTTGTAATTTGAACAGCAGCATTAACATTGCAATTTCAAAATACATTTTAAATAGGAAAGTTTCGGTTTCACAATGCATTGTTGGCTTTTCAAAATGGCGACTAATTATTGCCTATTCGTTAGTTTACGACGGACGGACAAACGATTCGAAGATATTTCTTTGCTAAGCGTTTTGTCTCGAGTTATTGTGTGGAATATTGTATGTCTGGCATAACTACACTTTCTGTTGTACATAAATTATGTTTAAATTGTTTTACCGTTTACAGGCGATCGTAGTTTTGTATGAATTGGCTTGGTTGAGGATGGGACAGACTGGTATAAAGCATAAAATGAGACGTAAATAAGGCATAGGTACTTATTGGAAGTTCCTTATTAAATTGACCGCGTCCGTTTACAATGTGTTTATGACAATACGACAATAAATGAAAGCACTGGCAATACTCATAATTGTGAATTACTTTCC
The DNA here is from genome assembly GCA_030763345.1 of Mythimna separata. Classification (NCBI taxonomy): domain Eukaryota; kingdom Metazoa; phylum Arthropoda; class Insecta; order Lepidoptera; family Noctuidae; genus Mythimna; species Mythimna separata. Next base: position 21,040,586 of record CM061184.1, on the reverse strand, counting down.
GTATGGGACTAACCCTAAAATCGCAAAATAAATTTCAGCTGCCCCGTACATTTTGTCGACTTAGGCAAACGTAAATGTATGGAACATCTGAATTTTTTTTTCGCGATTTCCGGGTTGGTCCCATACTAAAAGTTATTCATAATAATGAGTATTGCCAGTGTTTTCATTTATTGTCGTATTGTCATAAAGACATTGTATATGTGTATATAAGGACAAACTGACTGACATACCTATCAACGCATAGCCGAATCTATTGGGACTAGGAACGTGAAATTGATTTCGCACAATGTTTAAAATCAAAGCACAAGACCTTCCTTTTATGACGTAGGCGAGGTTTTTTGAAAATGCCACCTATATGGGGAACCAATAGAAGGTGAAAATTTCGTTTGCGAAATAAACGTAAAAATTATGTAGTACCTACAAATATTATTCTAATTAAATAATAAAAGGTTGGACTCATTATTTGTTTTACAAAATAACGTCCAAATGCCAATTGCTGTTGCAGTGAGTAGAGTAGACACAAATTAAGTAAAGAGATAAAATAACACAAATATATTTGTGATCCTCTTACCGTCTTCTCGCAAATCAACAGAAAATATCTCCTTCAATTCATCAAGCGAAAAGATTTAGTTTACAACTGGATTAAAGAAGAGTCTTAATCGCTATCAACATTCGCAGAATGGATGACATACTCGTACATCACACAACCGTATGGCAACGTAGAACCATTTTTTTTAAATCTTCTTTTCCCCTTTTGGGCAGGCTAAGTAAGATCTTAGATAATGTCGGCTCCTTCTCAGCTCCATTTCACCGAGATCGTACCTGTTTCAATGACTCCACGTATTGTCTACTTGCGCAGACACTTAAGATACAAAACTACACCAATTTTAGATACCTACACAATATCCACTAGGAATTAATTTGCGAATAATTAAAACCGCCATTGAAATTCACTCGAATAAATCCCGCCAAAAACTTCAATCCATCCGTACCATAAATAATGTATGCCGCCATTCCCTTCACTAGTAATCGGGACCAAAAATCCTAATGTCATTGACTGAGCACGTCCCTCTCACTAATCGAAGTAATAAACGACCATGATTAGTAATAAGCAGACAGGATAAAGATAACCGACCCCAAAAATAAAGCACTTTAAATCATGGCAACATTTCCTTAATTGTCCGATGAACTCGAAGGGTGTTATAAGTATGCCGCACCCTTTTCGGGATTAAAATGGCTGATTTTTAACATGTCAACAGCCGTTTCCTGACCACGTTATCTTGATTAGAGCTCTCTAAAGCGTTACTAATTAACATTTAAGCCCCAATAAGAAAAAAATAGGTATAACTATGAAATTATATCAACTCCATAATAAACATGTAACCTGTCCACGCCTCACCTGTCCAAATACACCATAAGCGTAAATCCCATGCGATAACTTATAAAAACAACTTATTTTTTAAACTAATAAAAACATTCCTATCGGTCATTCGAACGACCTGCATGAACCGTTATCCTGATAACCGACCAAATTAAACAGTCGTACATCTCAAACAAATCACACACAACATCTGAACTTTTCAATCTGTCAGGTTTATAACATCCTACTTATTCCTAGTGCCTGCTTTCAATTCTAATTTAAACATAGAATGAAGACAATTTAATTTGGCCGTGTTATTTGTAGGTGCGCTCCAAATGACGTCAGGAGGCGCATTCCATTCGACGAGGAAAATGAACGCAGCGAATTCGCGGAACGCACCGTTGCACTATTTATACATTGACAATCTATTTGCTATCGAGTTTAACGCAAAGCCTTTTAAATTAACCCTTACTATCGTGTAAATAAGGGTGTTTAAAGCCTAATGTTTGACTTATCAGAGTGTTAGAAAAAGTTTGCAGTTTGCGGACTTTACGCGGGAAAACGTTTCGATTCTGACGTCGATGAGTCAACAATCGAATCTTTATTTTGAACGCATTCGTGACTTGAGTTACAAAGTGCGGCAAAGAAATTGCGAAGATATATTGACCTTTCTGATAGATAGGTTTATTGTGGAGCGAGGGTCAGTTTACAATGGAAGAAGGGGACGAATTCTTTGACTAATGTTTGATGACTTGGCAAGAAATTGGCATCATTCATGATGTACATTGCTATGTATGTATCTCCCTAATCTAATTTTAATGTTATCACAAAATGTTCTGGTTTTCTTTGAACACAGATCCTAGAATATATCCGTTCTGGAAAATAATTAAACTATAGTTATGTCACAAAATTTCCGTGCCTCGGAAAGCACATTAAGCCGTAGGTCCCGGCTGTCATTTGTAGATCTTTGGGAGTCGTTACGGATAGTCAGAAGCCAGTAAATCTGACTCCAGTCTTGCCATGAAGTACCGTGTCACCCTAGTTAATGGGTTGTGGAGGTCTGGTAGGCAGCCGCTCCTCGTAAAATACTGGTATTCAGCTAAATCCGGCTTGACTGGAAGCCGACCTCAATGTAGTTGGGAAAAGGCTAGGTAGATGATGAGTTTATGTCACAAAATACCAATTACCATACACTGGTTTTCCTGACTATTTTTCTATGAATCGATGCCTAAGTGATTCGATAGTAGCCGGATTAGCTGCAGGTCTAGGCGTAGTTCGTCGAATGCAGTGTGGATGTGAACGAGTCCTTATGCGTCCTTCCTTCCGTTGCCGGCTTCCTTGCATAATATCTTGTATATATTTAGACCACACGCGAGCGCTCCCGGGGGTAACAAACGGGTATTAGAGACGTTTAGAAGACTGGTTCTACCGGATTTTGACCATCAATGTTTGTATTTTTAACGGGTTTAAGGATTACTAAATTTTGTGATTAGGGGGTGTTGCATTTGGGGTTTTTGCAAATAAGAAATATAATTAAGGAACAAACATTACACGTGCCATTCAAGAAGCATCTAGCCTTTTAGCACAGTTTTAGTAAACCCAAAACTTACGTATACGTACCGTTTAAATCTTTACGTAGTTTAAAATTAAACCAAATGTGATAAACTATGTCATTGAATTTGTTGACATGTCTTCTGACAAAATAGTAACTATTCCAGTTCCTAAGGGAAGTTTTTACTGTTAGATCAGGGGGAGAATCAATTTAAAAAAGAATAGCCTTACTTAAAAAACTTGCTCGCTAGACTGAGGTTTTGGCGGGATTTTTTCGAGTGACGTCCACGAGTTTGGTTGTTTTAGTTATTTGCTAATCGATTCCTAGTACTTAGATATTGTGATGTGTTAATATGTGTAGTTTTATATCTTAACGTTTGAATCCCCAACCGGTCCTATGAGACCGCGCTGTTATTGTTTTACTATTGTGTCTCGTTTCGCGGGTATCTGAGTAACTACGTGTCTGCACAGCTGAACAATACGTAGAATCATTGAAAAAGGCGTGACATCGGTCAATTGGACTATAGAATTTTGTTGTAGTATTGACTACTTCATTGAAACCAGTTGAGAATGTTCACTCGAAACATTTACTGCCAAATATTGCAAAAACTTTAGAATGTTTTACATCCGCATTCTAACGGAGTCCAAAGTGACTAAAAACTAAATACTCGTACTACTCGTAGGTACTTATCAAACTTGACACTTAAATGCCCACACTAATAAAAAAAACTTGCTAAACGTTATGCTTACTTTAACCTATCAATACCCGCGAAACGAGACACAATAGTAAGACAATAACAGCGCGGTCCTATGAGACCTGTCAGGAATTCATGAATTAAATATAAATAGATCAGCTTAATTAATATTCTAAATATAAATCAAAATTTTGAGTTAAAAGCTGCTAAACATTATTCAAATTAATGACATGGTTATTTTTATATAATTAAGGCCCATTTTATTTATAAACAATGAGATTATGTAATTTGATAATATGAGAAAAACATAGGTACTATTCCCGAGCACATTTAATCTCGAAAAGTAAAAAAAACCGGCGAAGTGCGAGTCAGACTCGCGCTCGAAGGGTTCCGTACCGTCCGTACTAAAAAACGGCGAAAAAATTGCGTTTGTTGTACAGGACAACCATTCAAATATTTATTTTATCCTGTTTTTAGTGTTTTTTGTTATAGCGGCAACAAAAATACATCATCTGTGAAAATTGCAACTGTCTAGCTATCGAGGTTCAAAAGATAACAGTCTTATGACAGACGGACAAACAGAAGAGTCTTACTAATCTCCTCTTCTTCCTGCCCTTATCCCATATTACTTGGGGTCGGCGCAACATGTTTTTTTTCTTCCATTCTGTCCTATCACCCGCCATGCTATCATCAACTAGTCTAGTCTTACTAATAGGATCCCTATTTATCCTATAGGTACGGAACCCCTTCTTCTCATGAAATATATTATTGATTGTATTGTGTTTATACAATAAAGATTTGACTTTGACTTTCTCAAATCGATGGTAAACTCGTTAAATTATTTGTGCCCTAGGTTGCTACGTTAACTGCAGTATCGGTGGAACTAAATCCTCACAAGTTAGTGCAAGTGTACTTACATATTTTATTATTTTTTTAGGGTTAAAAATTTTATTATTATAATTTAATTTTTTTTTTGTATAAATTAATAGAAATATAATTCTTTCTTAAGTTTTCAAAACAAATGCTTATATACAAGCTCATTAATTTAATTAATTAAATAATAAACTATCTCAATATTTTATTAATAAATGGGTTAATAATAAAATAAGAGAAATAAAAAATTGTTAATAACTGTCCTGTAGTGTGGCACTTTGGGCACTCTAGCGTGTGGAACCCTAAAAACACCAGACTTGTTACAGTTAGTTCTACGAAATGTTATCATACTTAGCTTTTATTTCTAAAATAATAATGAGTAAGGTACCTACGTTATATTATTTGTAACATTATTTCAGATGTCAACGCCAGAACATTTTTGTAATGAGCTAAATGGAGAGAAAGAATTAGAGCAATTTATTCGCTCTAAAGATTCTCTGTGCCTGGGGCAATTCTACCGTCTGCTTGTATAATTACGTCTACCATCTGTCTGGTAGTGTTAGCTTAACTATCTTGGGCCTGTTTTTGGTCTAAATGATTTCTGAAATGTTTGGTTCTTTAAAATGAAAATATTTGCCTTCTAACCTGGAGATTTTTAACTCAAGATTGAATCAGATACTTCTAGGTAAGCGCAATCCATCGCGTCGACCGCGTCCTAGCTACGCTACCTATGTGTATAAGATTAATCCGTACGAAGGATTTTATGGTTTTCTGACTTAGTGATTTTTACATAAGATGTTTGCATATTTATTTTGAGGGCCTGTAAAACACAGGATTGGCCCAGACTCAGCGACGCGGGGTCACGGCAGACCACGAAAGAGATGGCGGGACGACCTGGATGTTTTCCTTAAGAATTGGAATGAGAAAGCGAAGAACCGTGAAAAGAACGAGCTAACTATAATAATAATATGTTTTACTGCATCTTAAGAAGGCAGTTATTTGGAAAAGATTCCAAAGTTTGCAAGATTAAGGTGCCCCAATATAGCCATAAAATTAAAATTTTCGAAAGTTTTTGCAGTTCCATATCGTACAGTTGGTAATATATTTGCGGTAACGACATGTATGTATTTACACACCTATATTCATTAAAACCATCAGCATAACCTTCTAACTTAGAGAAGGAAATAATAAAATTCGAATTTCCCGGACTACCCTTGAGTATTCACTTCAAAGAGAATTATTTCACCTTAACCTAAAACTTAAAGAAATTGTTACGAAAGAACTTCGTGATTTTATACGATTTACTTCAATTTAAAGTTAGGTTGAATTTCACTGTAACTTAAAAAGTTTTCAAGGAACTTTCAGATACAAATACAATTTTTTTATTTCTGAATCAGATAGTTTTATATTAGTAGGTGATTGGAGCTTTCTTTTAAGCAAATAATGCGTGTTGTTTTTTATCACTACATAGTATAAAACAAAGTCGCTTTCTCTGTCCCTATATCCCTATGTATGCTTAAATCTTTAAAACTACGCAAAGGATTTTGATGCAGTTTTTTTTTAGTAAATAGAGTGATTCAAGAGGAAAGTGTATATGTATTATACATGCATAATATAGTAGAGTAACACTAATAAATTTGCACACTTGCGAAGCCGGGGCGGGTCGCTAGTATAACATTAACTAGTACTTGACTGCAATCCCGCCTGATGGTAAGCAGTGATGCAATCGTTGATGGTGAGGCGCACTAGTTTATTAAGAGCTTATTCACTCTAGCCTTGAAGACACCTAACTCCGCTCTTCCACAGCAATATACAATTATCTATTAAATAACCTAGATAGACTTTTTTAGTAATTCCAATACCTCTAAAAACACTTAACCAATCATCGGAACAATAATAATCAAATTTTTTCCTCATCGAAGACCAAAAATTGCACTCGACACCGGTTTTTGTAAGGAGGTGCAACCATTTTTTACCATGAATCTATGGTTCGTCGACCGGTAGAGGCTATGGCTGGAATGTCCGGTGTCCGGACGGCCGGAAGTGACGGGTCGGTGGCAAAGGCCAATTTTTGGCCTTTTTCGATTCGTTTAGCGAACGAGGTAGTATTGTGATGTGGGTTGTGGGGCTTTTTGAAGGGTTATTGTCGTGTTTTATTGTTTAGAAGATTTTATTTATAAATGATATTTTATTCCACATTGTAAGCATTTTTGGTCAGTTTGAACTAAATGAGTCCGGTGTTCCTATCTGACTACTCTGAGAAGAAACACCTGTGTAAGATATTCTTCAAAAATAAAAGTAGTCGAAATAACTCTTTATAAAATCTGCTATCTACCAGTGAAAGTCCTGTCGAAATCGGTCAAGCCTTTTCGGAAATTAGCTGGACTAATACAGTAAACAACTTGCATTTTTGTTACCTACTTATCGAATATAATTTCATACGCTTTAAATTTAAAAAAAATGTGAAATTAATATTAGAAACAGACATTTCAATTTTATTGATATGCACCCGTATAAACATCGTCAAACGTAAAATACAGGAATTTAACAATTTGCTTCAACTTAGAATCCTTATTGAAATATTCCAATACACGCCTCGCCTACACCAATAAATATATAAATATTTCGCATCCGAACAGGCATTCATAAACCCACGACCACACAAGTGCTGAACGTCATCTTCACCACCGTAAATCACCGAGATTTATCATCATACCACCTACCACCACCGCCACCCGTAAATACCACGGTTCCCACTTATCACTTAACATATTTTATGCAAATCGAAACATTATTATCAAGCAGTAGCGTTGGACTATTCCGAGATATTTTAAGTTTAACAATCGATACCATCGGACTCGTTAAACTATCGAATCAAACATCGACTTTGTACACAAATCATCATCATCTGCCTAGCCTTTTCCCAACTATATTGGGGTCGGCTTCCAGTCAAGCCGGATTTAGCTGAACCAGTATTTTACGAGGAGCGGAAGCCTAACAGACCTCCACAACTCATTAACTGGGGTAACACGGTACTTCATGGCAAGACTGGAGTCAAATTTACCGGCATTGTACACAAATATTTTAATTAAATAAAAACAGGACAGGTGAGCTTAACCCACAATTGGGTTTACACCCTTCCCTTTTGCCCTTCTACATAATAATCAAGATGTTTTCCGATTGTTTCGAGTCAACGGAATTAAACGCTAGTTTTTAATCGAATCAGTCACTCTCACTTTAAGCCATCGAGGAAGAACTCGTGAAATAACGCACCAAGCGCCAGTTGCAATAACAGGACCTCTACTCTCTTTTTCCGAAATATGAAGTTTCGACCGAAATTTCGCGTGTTTCCTACCGTTATTTTGAATGAACGAAATTGGTTTGACGTATCGAATCTCTAAACCTTCTACAAATCCTAATGTTCCGAAAAAGAAAACTATGATCTTGACATATAGATTATTCGGAATTTTACCGTCAAACTGACGAAATACGCAAAACTTCGTATTTTGGAGAAAGAGAGTAGACGTGCAGGCCGGGTCGGACTCGAGTCCAACTCAAGACAATCGAGAACAATCGAGTTGTTCATACAATCGAATAAGACCTCTCGTATCGCGCTTCGCTATGAAGCAGCGACGACTGCAGGAACAGAAAATGTTCGTATCAACATAATTCACCATATTATTCGCAGAACCGGTTATTCGTACGGATTTCCCCAGTAGTATGCAAAACGCGCCGTAATATGTCGCAGGGTGATTGGGAAAATCGTTTCTTAGTGAAAATTCTAGGTTAAACGGCTGCTAACCTTTATTTTATTGGTAAGACTCCGTTGTCCGTCTGTCTGTCACGAGGCTGTATCTGACGAACCATGTTGCTAAACAGTTGAAATTTATACAAATTAAACAATAGGATAAAATAATTATTTAAGTGGGGCTTCCACAAAACAGGTGTGATATTTTTGCCGTTTTTGCTACGGACGGTAAGGAACCATTAGTGCGCGAGTCCGACTTGCACTTGGCCTGTTGTTTTAGGTTGCTCCACGTCTATAAATAAAGCCCTAAAAGACACACAAATCCAGCAAAATTTGCAACAAATTTAATTTAAATCTCTCTGATAAAAACCCTGAATTGTAACAAATTCATCTTTTCATTTGCTAAACCACGAAAACAGCATTGACCACTAGCAGCAATATTTTGTCTTTGAAAAGGTTCTATATAACGCCCTTTTTTCAATATGAAATCACCAAATAACATCCCCCGTTCTCGGTAAAGCGAGATCCCATCAGACTTTTACTGACAAAAACCCGTATGAATTCTGGTATTCTGAAAAGCCCGAATGATTATAGTCAGTTCCCAATTTTTCCTTTGTAAAAATCCTATTATGTCTTAAAACTACGCTTTCCCAATAACCCTGCGACATAATAATTATGCAACTTATCAGGAAACTGTAGCTACACGGAATTGACGGACACTGTCATAATTCTATGCATTATGCACTTGTTGAGTTCAAATCGTGATTCAATACACTATCGGGTTTTTATCTTAGTCTTTACTTAGAATCGCGTTATTTTTAACACCTACGGTATGTGGACTATGCTGATTCAATTCATAGTTTCCAGGTAATAAGCAGGTAACTGTATTTAAAAGTAGAAGTTCTATGAAGTTTGCTGGTTGAAGAGAACCTTACAGTATGAAGATTGTCAGAAAAGTAGCGGGAGCAAATAGTGGCAGTGACCTCTCGCGCCGGGCTCTAGTTCAGGCTATGGTCCGGAGCGAAGCAGTAATGCTTGTGAAGGACGAGGCCGCACGCGTGAGGGAGGGAACGCTCCAGCCGCCGAGATTCCGACCCCAACTACCAGCCACGGTTGTCGTGGGCTTGCGGACAGCGAAAAATGGTAATTACCTGTCCGCCGTCCAGTAACCATCCGAACCGAGCCCAAGTCGTCGACGGCAAGTCGATCTCAAGCAGACGTCATTAAATCGTAGGGGCTCAACATACCCAGGTGATTTCCCAACCCAAAAAATAATTTGAACCCACGATCTTCAACTAAATAAGTCGGGAAAATTACCACTGCTACTCCTGCCCTACATAATAATAACGAATCAAAACATCGCTCCATCCTACACCATTCATTCACAGATAATCTTGTGTGACACAGCTTCAAACATTTTTTACGTGTTCACCCCTTTACAGCCAACAATTCCACAGTCACACATGAAAGCCCGTAAAGAACGGCTTTTCAGCCGAATAAAACCTTGTTTTACAATATCACAAATTTACAAAACGATCTCTATAAACTCTCTCTGCTGCAAAGCTAATATTTTTCTCGGAAGTATTCCCGTTACGGCACCAAAATTTTCGCCACCCAAGCTATAATAATAATAATAATTCCTTTATTGTCAGGCAACTAAGGCCCATAGAAAAAAAATCACATATAATCTTACAAAATTATAAACTAATACATATAAAATACACTATTAACCAATTATAAACTATTGCACACGAAGTGACGGCGTCGTAATTCGCTGCGAGGTCGGTATCGTTCCACGAAATCGTCGATACACAACACTCTTCGGCCAAAAGTCTCCTTTAAGGAAGGTCTCTAAATGGCGAGTCGACACCCGCACCACAAACGACTTGAAATTAGTGTTATGGCGCGACTCCAACTGCACCACTCTCAAAGACCAGTTCGTCTATACTCGTACATATTCCACGTCTCCTCATATAGGCGTCATATTTCTCATCTCCTCAACCTTCCCGCTATTGCCGTTTAAATACCAATAGGTATTTTGGATTTGGATTTTGTACTGGTTACTTACCTATTGGTGCCGAATCGGGAATATTTTGGGTGCCGAAAATTTGGATGCCGAAACGGGGATACTTCTTTTCTCGGGACCACCCTGTAGCGCCGTATAATGTTATGATTTCCACACAAAATTGCTAGTACAGGGTGTATGGGTTCGTGTTTCGAACACCCTGATATAAATATGGCGGATATAAGTATTTTTCTTAAAAAGATTAACGCAGACAGATAGAATAAAGTTTATGATGCAACGAAATTGTGAAGAGATTTCGTGTTTGAGTAGATTATATTTTGAATTTATTTATCGAAGTGTGGTATATTATTATGAGGTTTGTAATGGTGGTTTAGTTATGTATGTCAGTGATAAAAGACCATTAAATCAGAGATGATGAAAGAACTTTTGTAATCGGTCTTGAATTTTTGAAGTTGTTGTGAGATTTCCTTCGGGTAGGACAACGTCGGGCGAAATCGCTTAATATTTTCTTGTGGTGGTTTTATGGTCACCAACAGTAACTTTAATGAATGACTAGCTTCTGCCTGCGGCTACACCCGCCTACGTAAAATATAACCTATGTTAGGTACTCAGGAACAAAGCACCTTTCTAAAACGGTGAAAAAATGATAACAAACGGATCAGTGCTTTCAGAGATTACCACCTAAAAAATTAATTTAAAGAGGTATCTTTATACGCCATTGAAGAACTCGCGATTGACACTACCATTTCTTTATAATTTAAATTTTAAACCTATATTTATCCCTACAACTGTAAATAACCAATTAAACCATTACAAAACTACACAGATACTGAAAAACAAAGCCTTTTCATCCCGTTGTTCAGTCTCACAAACCGTGGGCGGCGAGAGATACGTAGTGATGACGTAATAGCCAGTCCGTGACGTAGATCTGACGAGACTAGAGAGGTTTGAACGATAGCAGTCATTTGTTTGAACTTGAGCTCCACTGCGGATTCCACTCCATTCCGAGTTTGTTCGACTTGTAAATTGATAATAACCTTTCTCGACGACCTGGCGAGGGTCGCGGGAATCCGATGGATGCGAGACGCACAGGACCGGTCGCTGTGGAGACGCTTGGGGGAGGCCTATAATAATAATAATAATAATAATTCCTCATACATGGCTCATGAGGGTGCTGGAGTTGTATAAAATAGATGCAACTCTTCGCACCTTCCTTGGGTCATGTATGGGGCAATGGAAAACGGTCCTTCGCTATCCGGGATGTCGACCAAGCCGGGGGGACGATGAGCCTATATGGATTAAACGGGGAATATTCCAGGGCGACAATCTGAGTCCACTTTGGTTCTGCTTAGCTCTGAATCCTCTCAGCACAATGCTGGAGGAATCAGGCTTGGGCTATCGGTTGAGAAGAGGTGGTCAGGTTTTATCTCACCTTCTTTATATGGATGATCTGAAACTCATTGCCTCCAACAAGTTGCAACTAATGGAACTACTGAAGGTAACTGAAACTTTCAGTAGTGCCATCAGGATGGAATTTGGTGTGGACAAATGTGCAGTCATGCATGTAAAGCGAGGGGAGATTGTGGAATCTGCGGGGATTCAACTCTCGGATTCCATACACCTTAGATCCCTCTCCTCGACCGAAACCTATAAGTATTTGGGTATGTCGGAAGCGTTAGGCATTAACGTCGCTGACATGAAGCAATCATTGAAGGAGCGCTTCTTTGGCCGCCTGAAGAAGGTTTTAAACAGCCTTCTGTCGGGTGGAAATAAGGTGCGCGCCTTCAATGGTTGGGTCATGCCGGTCTTGATGTACGCTTTTGGCATACTCAAATGGACTCAGACTGAGCTAGACACTCTGGATAGGCGAGTTCGTACATTGCTGACCGCAAATCGGATGCATCACCCACGATCGTCGGTGATGAGACTGTACATCCCGCGGAAGTGTGGAGGTCGTGGCTTTTTAAACGCCAAAACTCTGCACAACCGCGAGGTGTGCAGTCTCAGAGAGTATTTTCTCAAAACCGACGTGGGTATGCACCGAGATGTGGTAGCAATGGACGTGGGCCTAACCCCGTTGTCCATGGCTAAAGAGAACTGGCACAAACCTGTAGTACTAACTACTGATGACCGCAAGGAAGTATGGAAAAGCAAGGAGCTCCACGGGCGCTTTTATCGGGCTCTCCATGAGCCTGATGTAGATTTCTTAGCGTCCGTGGCCTGGTTACGGTTCAGTAACCTCTTTGGGGAAACTGAAGGTTTTGTCTGTGCGATTATGGACGAAGTTATCCTGACGAATAACTACCGGAGACATATAATTAAGGACGGGACGGTTGACGTGTGTCGGGCATGCCATCTTCCGGGAGAGTCCATTAGACATATTATCTCTGGTTGTTCTCGTCTGGCTAACGGCGAGTATTTGCACAGGCATAACCAAGTAGCCAGGATTATTCATCAGCAACTTGCTCTGAAATACAAACTTGTGGAATCAGAGGTACCGTATTACAAGTATGTGCCCGACCCAGTTCTCGAAAATGACCATGTCACGCTGTACTGGGATCGGTCTATCATCACTGACCGGACTATTGTAGCCAATAAGCCGGATATAGTGGTGATAGACCGATTAGCGCGCCGCACAATGATAGTCGATGTCACCATCCCGCATGACGAGAACCTCGTAAAAGCCGAGAAAGAGAAACAGATTAAATATCTCGACTTGGCCCACGAGGTTGTCGACATGTGGAATGTGGACTCGGCTGTCATTGTGCCGATTGTTGTGACCGCCAATGGCCTGATGGCCAAAAGCTTCGACGACCACCTGTCGAAGCTGTCGTTGCGCGGTTGGATCAAGGGCCTGATACAGAAGGCAGTACTCCTGGATACGGCTCGTATCGTGAGGAGGTTCCTGTCTCTGGAGCCCTAACCACCGGTAGCTTGGACCCTGCTCCCGCTAACGGTGGCATTCTATTTTTTATATTTTTAAATGTTTTTTTTTAATTATTTTTGTAAGAAATATTTAAAAATATATTTAATATGTATTTTAAAAATAAATAAAGAAATAATAATAATATACGCTTTATTGTACACCAATTCAATTTAACAATAGGAAACTTAAAACTAAAACACATACAATGGGCGGCCTTATCGCATTCCGCGATCTCTTCCAGGCAACCTGGAATGGACAGAGATTGTCTGGACAAGAAATGGGGCTGTCGTTGGTATGACAATAACTCACACAGTTTGTTCACATATTATACATACTATAATAGATACATAGATATATACATATGCTATATAATAAATACATATATACATACATATCTAATCAAAACTACAAACAAATATAAATTATGACTATCGACACTCACAGCGACAAGTAATGTTCTCTAACTAGTTTTTTGAAAACAGGCAACGATTTTGCACGTTTAATCGTGTCTGGCAACTCGTTCCACAAACGAGCAGCTTGGACAGTAAAAGACTTCTCAAAGAAAGTTGTGGAATGCATTGGCATTTTAAGTCGCAAGTTCTCTGATGACCTAAGAAATCTAGAGTGTGAATTACAGAGAAACTCAAAACGTTTTTTGAGGTAAAGAGGCGTAAACGGGGAAAAGAGAACATTATATAGGAGGGAAAGAATATGAGCATTCCGGCGAAGGCGAATTGGCAACCACTTGAGCTTCACACGAAATTCGGATACATAGTCATATTTGCGCAAACCAAATATGAACCTAATACAAAAATTTTGAAGCCGCTCAAGTTTATCCAGTTGTTCTTGAGTAAGGTCAAGATAGCTGGCATCAGCATAATCAAGGATGGGAAGAAGAAGAGACTGTGCAAGCGCAATCTTGGTGGCGGTCGGCAGGAAATTACGGAGTCTTCTCAAAGCTATGGCCTATGTCCAGCAGTGGACGTCTTTCGGCTGAGATGATGATGATGAACCTTTCTTGCAGTCGGATAAAAAAAGCGTCTACTTTTTCATTTCATACGCGTGGAACAGTACGCGCCTATGACGACTTGGGTTCGGTCACTCCCCCTCGTACCACTCTACCTTTACATGGCGTAATGAGTGATTAGCTTTGACTTAAGACCTTGTCTCCTAGCTGGGACAGAGGGCGTCAGCAGTAGTCACCCATCGCAACCGGTCTTGAGCTTTACGCTTGACCTCGCTCCACGTCAATCCGATGGACGTCGCTTCTGCCAGCACGATGCCAGGTCTGCCGAGGACGGCCACGGAACTGACTGACGGGGACTGGAATCCCTAAGGGAATAGGAATTGTCCCTTGGGGATTCCAGTCCAACACCTGTTTAGGTATATGATAGGAATCCCTACTAAGCGTGAACTTTGAAGCGTAAAACTTTTTTGGTAACGATACCTTTGAGCGCGGATAGTTTACGTAAGTTTTCAGTCGGTTGTCAGCCTAATGGCGAAGAAGAATGCTTGTCCACCCTCCATTACCTTTAGGGCGTACATGCACATTGCAAACTAATACCACATACACAATACACATACATTGTAAACTAGTCCTAAAATTGCGATATTTCCTGTAAATAAGTTTTTCTTTCTTCTTTTCACATATTAATTGATTATAGTTTTAGAAATAATATAGAGACAAAAGTTAGACTATGGACTAGCACATAAGATAATTCTTATTCCGTCAGTATGTTTCCTTGCAATTATTTTATAATCTCGACCGGGCGAAGCCGCTTTACAAAAGCTAGATAATTATAGATATTATAAAAGCGAAAGTAGTATGAGCGTGTATGTTTGTTTACACCTTCACGCTTAAAATGCTAAATAGATTTTCATGAATATAGTCCAGTCAAAATAGACATTCCAGTTTGCATTAATTCCCAACAAGCTGGATTTTTGTGCAGGCCTTGAATACGTCATTATGAATGATATGTCAAAAGTCCCCATCGATCCCGCTTGTGCGTTGTTTTTTATTCGAGGTCAAAGGTCACAAATTAGCATTTTTTGCGTATATCTCTGAAACAACGAGAGCTATTGAAAAATGGTTCAGGCAAAGTGTGTAGATCGTAAAATTGTCTACAAAAAAGATTCACACTTTTTCTTCTACGGTGCACTGTTCTCGAATTATGGCTATTTTAAACATAGAAAATACGAATATGCACTCATACTAAGGGATGATGTGTTCGATGAATATTTGAAGGACAAACCATCTGTAACGATACATAAGCAGTGTCGTAAAGCATACACCCGGAAGAGCAGCATCGCTGCAGCTAAAAGACGGCTTGAGGCGGAGATAGCTACCACATCTGGGATTAGTCCTCCTCGTACTAGTACGAGGTAATGAATCGTCTTTTTGACGAAATACTGTTTGTTCTCTGGCAATGAAGCAGATAAAACGGCTGAAATAAAAAAAAAGTGCAGCATCTTCGACCAAGAGTGTCCTCAACTTTCAACCTTTGACTTCAAGAAAACCATCTTTAAGGAAGCTCAGACTCGTTCTCATGAGCTAGCAAGAAGTGTCATTGCCCGCATTCAGTATGAATATGACTTAGTTGCTGATGAGGCTAAGTACTACAGTGATTGTTACAATTAAAATAAGACTTTCCAGCGGTCTAAAGTCACGATATCTCGAAAGCGATGCTTTATAGAAGAAAAGTGTCGAGATCTTTTTTGTAGACAATTTTACGATCTACAAACTTTGCCTGAACCATTTCTCGATAGCAGTCGTTGTTTCAGAGATATACGCAAAAAACGCTAATTTGTGACCTTTGACCTCGAATAAAAAACAACGCACAAGCGGGATCGATGGGGACTTTTGACATATCATTTGTAATGACGTATTCAAGGCCTGCACAAAAATCCAGCTTGTTGGGAATTAATGCAAACTTGAATAATAATTTAGTCTATTTTGACTGGACTAATAAATAAGAATGCACACACAAAGAAATTCACGCGATCAACAAAAATATGTACTCAAATTATCACATCGTAAACATACATATACAGGGAGACATTTATATATATATAAAATATGTATGTACGTTATAGTAAACAAATCAAAAGGTGGTAATGCAACTATACACCGGACGTAGATATTATATGTTGCAACATGTATTCGTATCGGTATGTGGACAAGAAACGGTCAGAAGGTCAAGTGCGAACCGCCACGGAATTTTTTTATCACACGAGGAATAACTCCTGTAGCACGGGTTATTTTTTCAAGTGGGATATCATCAGAAGTCTCCCGCTCTTGGGCGAAGCGGGAGGGCGTGTCAGACTTTTACTGACTAAATCCCGCCCCATTCAATCTGGGGTCACGAACTTCCTTTCGGAATCCGATCCATGGCCCCAGAGACTTCGACCCTGCTGGGCCCCGACAGTTTGCTGACATCTCCTTGAAGCGTTTACAAACCACTAAAGGACCAGAAAAGGGCTAATAGCGTTTCCCGTTCAGCAAGTCAGAAACGGTGATTTAGTAGGTATTATCTTTTTCTGGGATCTATGACTGAATGCCATGTGTTCAGGAAATGCACATCCAAGTCATGTGTGCATGTTTGGTGAAGACTGACTAATAGGTGCCTACATACACTTCGACGAATCAACAGATCTCCTAAAATGTTTTTCTAATATGAACTTTTCGTCGAACGAAAATGAACCAAAATGAGCGTTTCTTCAATGTGTGTCTGTAAATGATTTTTCTTTCTTTCTTTACTTATTTCTAAATGGTCTTTTGGATTCTAATCCAACAAACGATCTGTTTGCGGATGAATGGAAGATGATTTTATTGGTATGTCAGCAGTACTGTGAGAGGATTTAATGTATGTAATGTTTATAATTTTAATCGTCTTTTAATTGTCTCTGTGTCTTTGTTAATTACTGTAATTGGTTGACCAACCGTTGTAATTAAATAAATAAATAAATTTCTTTCGTTCTTTCTATCTAGAAATAATCAAACTTCATTTATTTTGAGCTACAAGCTGATTCGAAAGTGTCACCGCGTTCGCCTAGGAGAGGGATTTGTCCACCACTACCACATTTCAATGTAGTCTTAGTTAGATCTAAGTGTAGAAATACGTTATTGTTTCATCTGAATTCATTAAATATAATGAATTAAGTCAAAACAAATTTAAAGACGAAACAGTTTCCTTCTTATTTTTATTCTTAGCAACAATTCACTTGGCGATAAGTCAATCCTATTGTTACTTCATCATCATCATCTCAGCCGAAAGACGTCCACTGCTGGACATATGCCTCCCCCAAGCGTCGCCACTGCGACCGGTCCTGTACGTCTCGCATCCATCGAATTCCCGCGACCCACGCCAGGTCGTCGGTCCACCTTGTTGGAGGCCTTCCAACGCTGCGTCTAATTACGTACGTGTAATTTATTTATTTAAACTCCAAGCAACATAATGCCTTAGGCATTTTCTACCAGTCAACCAAGGGTGGTGAAGAGAAAACATGGCAGGTGCATAAAAAAAATATATATCAAGATAAAACTAAATATAGGTAAAATAAACATACATATATATTAATATAACATTATGAAAAATCGCTTTAATACAAACCATCGTACCTTCTCACCATTTAACTTTCCTCTGGCCACTCCGTACTATCATTGGTGCAACGAGGGCAAAGTGTCAAGTGAAACCGAGTTTTTATCGATTATGTTGATTCTAGTTTATATGATTAATAAGTTCACAAGATCGATCGCTTTGAAAATGCACCGTTCATTAGATTCATGACGTAATTGGTCATGGAATTAAAATCTTTTAGCTGTATTATGTGCACTTTCTTATGATCTATATCTATAAAAGGAGAAACTTTGTGACTAATATCATAACCTAGCCTTTCCCAACTATATTGGGGTCGGCTTCCAGTCAAGCTGGATTTAGCTGAACACCAGTATTTTTACGAGGAGCGGCTGCCTACCAGACCTCCACAACCCATTAACTGGGGTGACACGGTACTTCATGGCAAGACTGGAGTTAGATTTACTGGCTTCTGACTATCCGTAACGACTGCCAAAGATCTACAAATGACAGCCGAGACCTACGGCTTAACGTGCTTACTTAGTGACTAATGTAAACTACAAATATTAGGCACATAAAATTTTGCACAAGGCTTCCTTTTATGATCTAGGCGAGCACTAAGAGAGAAAATTTCTTAAATTCACCGCCTAAGGAGTTGAAATGGGTGTCTAAAGTTTGTATGGGAAACCCACTTCCACGCGGGCGAAGTCGATGGTACAAGCTAGCACGATAAAGAAGATTAGAACAAAAATCTATAGTAATATTACAAAGCTCAGGAACTGCTGGTTTGAATAAAAAAAATATATTTAAGTGTTAGATAACCCATTTATCTAACGCCCGTTTTCAATAAGCTATCTATCTACAGTTGCAGCTACTAAAGATAAACAAATCTATTCTTCTGCCCTTACTTGCTTTCCTATAGCATACCGACGGTTAGCATTTTCTACGAAAAGTTATGGATTGATAGATAGAATCTTACTGTTTATCGGGGATAGATATCTATCTATGAACTGCGGTAGGTTATTGAAAACGGGCGTAAAAAGTCCACATAACATTACTATTTCGACTAAAGGGCGCAGTGTAGTAACCAAAGACGCGGGTGAAACCACGGAAACCATTATAATTATTTATTGTAATAAAAAGCCATCAGAACGTACTAATTCCCACATTTTTAAGAAACGTTCGTATATTATAACAAATAACGTTAACGTATAGTTTCCCTACGTTTTCACCACCTTATGATAAACGACTGATTGTTACCGAAGACAGATTGCCATGTGACTAAAATTTTACATGCATCTTAAGTGGCAATGGGAAGGGCACATTACCTCAACACTAGGGCCATTAGGGCCGCGTAACGGAAGACGCAGCGTTATAAGACCTCGTAAAAGGTGGACCGTTGGACACGAGGTGGACACGACCGTTCATTGTGGCGATACTTAGGGCAGACCTAACGGAGTCCTTCCCTGACGGAATCTGTGTTTCCTCATAGCCACGAACTAAGAGTCATAGGTTACTTCTAGGCAAACGTCTTCCTTCGTCAACTTCAACCTCGGTCACACATCTGATGAAAATATAGTGGTCAAGTGCGAGCCTATCAATAATAAACCAACCAGTAACATATTCAATCTAGACTTGCGTCTATTTTTGTTTAAAAATAACATATAAAATCCACAATTTCTGAATATTTAAGAAAAATCTATTTTAAATTGAAACGAGCTTGTCTATATTAGGTATTTATCGGCAGTAAGAATTGTATAAATGCCTATAAAAACAAAATTCTCTGTACATACGTTGACTTCCGTTAATTAAGGAAATTCGCTATTGACGTCAAGAGCCACAATCTTGCTCAATTTATTTACAAAGTCACATTTTTAGCTACTCATTAATACAATCAAACAGAATAACTAATATAGGTAGGTATTGTACCCTGTGCCCTATATAAGGAAAAACCATTAATCATCAAAATACTTCATCGCTAGGTACCTTATAAATAGGTTGAACCTAAATAGTCTAATTACTCATTTAATACCGTTTTTATCTGTTTCAAGTCAGAGGAAAAAGCCTTACATAGTTTTTGGTTTCTTTTTATGTACCTAAGTTATAAGGTTTGCTGTAAGAAAACCCAATTGTTGGTTAAGCTTGCCTGTGTACCTCACCTGTCTTATTTTTATTTACGTAAAAATGTTTGTGTACAAGAATAATCAAATAACTTCGCCAGCTAGCTGAAGTAAGCAAGTTCCTCAAGTTTTTCTCATGAAAAGTTTCCCAGAAGGAAGTGACGGCTTCACATACCCTCTGACTCTGTACCATAGCATGGACCAGATCCTGAACCCGCAAGGTCACCCCCACCGATTGCTTTCAAGAGAACATGGCAGTGCTCCGCTCAAGCGGGACAAACCTCGATCGTAGGTTCCACCTTATCCTTCAGGCGATATGCTCAATGGTGACACCCAGGTGTTTCTTCCTGCCGAATCTCGCACAGGAACTGGTGTCTGAATACTCGAATCCAATTGTTCGTTTCGATTTTGACCCTCATAATTAATTTATCCAATCTTTTCCTAACCATGCTGAGGTCGGTTTCCAATCTATCCTGATGCAGTTAAAGTTACTTCACATGACGAGACTACCATATTTACATCTACAACCCATTTACTAGATAACACAATACCCACCATCACACACACACACAGACACAAAAACCCAAATTCCTATAAATCATAATAATAAGTAGGTACTCGAAAGTAAATGTAGTACAAAATATTTCCAGTTTTCTTTCTCAAATACATTTCACTTTCGTTCTTACTAGGGTTGTCAGTTTCAGTTGATTTTTAAAGAAAATTATGATTTAGTACGTAGGTAACGTTTGTCAGTCAAAAGTAATTGAAAACTGAAGTTTTTGAGTTACTTGCTACCTGAGAAATCCTGTTTAATAGTTGTGTAAGTTTAAATTTACTAAGAATTGCATTGAAAATGGTAAACTATTAATTCCTACCAGTCTGAGACTTTATCTATATAATTTGACTATTCGGCTTCTTATTTATTGACATACATATAACACAATGACTGCGTTAAAAAAAGTTTCCTTCAAATGAACTAATATTATCACGAGGAAAGAGTTATTATTTTGTTTGTAATAAATAATTAATCTCAAAAACTACTGGACCGATTTTGAAAATTCTTTCACTGTTACTTTATAATTAGGTAGCAAAGGCTATTTTCTAAATTCACGCCAGCTTTAATAGATTGTTAATTTATAAAAAAACCTAACGGCTCGGCACGCTACGTGTGGTGCAGTGGGTAAACGTCTCGCTGTTGTGCTGCGTGTCGCGGATTCGATTCGTAAGAATATTTGTATGGCCTACAGATAGGTGTTACGGTAGGTATCTTGTGTGCGTTTACATGTTTGTGAGCGCAAACACGATACAGAAGTAATTCCTTGTGTTTCATAAACGAAAGTATGTAGACTTAGTAACAATATACAAAGATAATGCCTTAAGTATTTTTTACGAATCGATCTTAGGGTGATATAGACACATTTCAGGCAGGTGCAACTTAACAAATTCAGGCAGTGACAGCCCTACCCCCGATCACGAGCCGCAGATAAATCTATAAAAAGGTCGCGCGCATTGTACAGTTCAATTTGATAGTAAACCTACGGCGTGTGGACAGTAAAACGGAACGGCCGTTTGTTTTAGCGCCTGCAGTTAACCTTGCGGTGTAAACAAATACTGCTTCCTTCGCAGTAGGTGGGCGAAGAAATGTTTGTATTGCGTGGATGGGGTGGGCGGAGATTTAGGTCAATATAATAATGAAAGAAGATTTCTTTTTGTTTGTTTTTTTTTTGGGTGGGAAATCATCTAGTCTTTTCCCGCTCTAGGGCGGAGTGGGAGGGCGTGTCAGATTTTCACTGACCCACTCCTATGTAGTTCTCTGTCTTTGTCCCAGGGCTCCTAGGTTTACTTTAATATTGCCCATGGTCTTAGTAGGCTTCGACCCTGCTGGGTTCCTAAGATTTGCTGACATCTCCTTGTGATGCGCGTGAAATACTACGCGTCGGACGGTAGACGATTACTGGACGGCCGGACGGCGAGCTAACAATTACTCACCACCGCACAGAGTACAGTAGTTAACCTTGCGGTATAAACAAATACTGTTTCCTTCGCAGTAGGTGGGCGAGGAAATGTTTGTATTGCGTGGATGGGGTGGGCGGAGATTTAGGTCAATACTATAAGTAATGAGGAAAAATTCTTGGGTTCTTTTTTAGGTGAAAAATCATCCAAGGCATTTTCTCGCTCTAGAAAAGAAGCAGGACACGCGTATCAGGTTTTTGCTGACTAAAGCACACTCTTATGTTCTTCCTTTGTCTTTTTTCCAGGGCCAAACACTATAACATAGCCCATGGCCCCAGAAGACTTCGAGGTGGTCAGAGATTTAGGTCAACACAGTAAGAAGAAAGCTGCGGATTTTTTTTATTGATAGGCTCGCATTTAACCACTATTTCACCTAATAGTAAGCAATGGTCGACGATGGAACACGCTCGCCTAGAAGTAACCTATTCACTCTTAACTTAAAGACGCTAGGTTGTAGCTATAAAGAAACACAGACTCCAGCAGGAAACTCCACTCTTTAGCTGATTCCCTGAAAGAGGCCCTGGAATGCAAAGGGCAACTGGAAAAATACAGGATGTTTTTATATAGTAAAAGTCTTACTTATTCCATCTAGACCAGCATAAAAAGGTTAAAATTGTTTGTTTCTTTGTAGGTGGTAATGAAATTCGAACTCGAAGCATTTCTTTCACTGGAAACTTTTGAATTGTTTTAGAGATCCGTCAGATTAATTTTTTATGTCTGTAAGAGATAATGGATCTAATGGATTTTTTTTCCTTGATAGAAAGCTATCACTGAGTGCTATAGTATTCTTGCTATCCTGAAAAACCTAGTTATGGTAGTATAAAGCTACAGGAGAAGAGCCACAGCACAAATCTACATCGGCTGATCGTAGGGGCCCAGCAGGTTCGAAGCCTTCTGGGGCCATGGGTTATGTGAAAATGATCCCCGTGGTCCTGGAACTGGAGTTGGAGTAAGTTTTAGCCAGTAAAAGACTGACACACCATTCCGCCCAAAGCGGGAGAAGTCATTAGATGATTTCCCACCTAAAAAAAGGTGATGATGAAATAATTTACATAAATTAATGAGCTAGGATGGGTTTGAACGTAGAACTTACAACTCGTAAGTCGGACCATTACCACTGGGCCACTACTAGTCTCAACAATATGAATGATTTCTTTAATTGATTGAATAAAAGTGTCCATACTTTAGAATCTCCAAGAAAGGGGACTGGCAACCTCGTTTCTCCTACCTTTGAAAACACTGCCCAGCCAAATATAGCTGAAATTTAATAGACACTTTTATTTTCTGAAAGCCGTTATGAAATGCGTAGAAAGCTTTTACCGAACGGTCAAAGGAGGTGTGACCGCGATCAAGTTTCTCTCCTTCAGCCCGTAAGGTTGGCAAACCCATCGCTCAAACATTTTCAGTTGCTGAAAACTTCTAAAAACAAACCATGAGTAACGGTTGCACTAACAGACATACCGACAAACATACAGATATATTAAGAAACTGAAAAATGTGTTCCATTTCCGAATTCCCCGACAGATGACGAATTACACATTCTATATTTAAAATTTTGAATCCCGAAGTGACATTTCTCATGCGCGTGAGTTGAATTGTAAACAGATAATGCTTTTAGAGTCGTTATTATTACGTGATTCATCTGATTTAGGTATTGAATTAATTATGTTGGTACTTGGTACCGTAGGTGCCATTTACCCGTATCGCGAATGAGTCAAATTTCATATGGCGCCAATAGATGCGTCAGATTTCATTGAAGTCATATTTAATAAAATGGGAGATAATTTTTTTTATCGTTATTATTGATAGGTATGAGTTTGACCACTATATTTCGTGATGATAAGCATGATGTGGCCGACGATGGAGCACGCTTGCTTAGACCTATTCATGACTTATTTCCTCCTCTTTCGAGTAGCGAGTATCAGCCTGTTATACAATATGTACCAACTTATAATATTTTTTCCTCATAGGTATACAAAATTCCCCTTATTAGTGTATGCAGAGTAAAGTGTTAAACTATAATGATAAATAACAATCTTATCTATATATATAAAAATGAAACCTGTTTTCCGTTGTCACGACATAACGTGAAAACGGCTTGACCGACTTGGCTGATTTTTTTTTTAAATGTTCCTTGAAGTTCAATGATGGTTTTTACGGAGAGAAAAATTAAAAAAAAAAGTTAGGTATATTAGGGTAGGTAGGGTAGTGTAGGGTAGTGTAGGGTAGTGTAGGGTAGTGTAGGGTAGTATAGGGTAGTGTAGGGTAGTGTAGGGTCGTGTAGGGTAGTGTAGGGTAGTGTAGCGTAGTGTAGCGTAGTGTAGCGTAGTGTAGGGTAGTGTAGGGTAGTGTAGTGTAGGGTAGTGTAGTGTAGGGTAGTGTAGGGTAGTGTAGGGTAGTGTAGGGTAGTATAGGGTAGTGTAGGGTAGTGTAGGGTAGTGTAGGGTCGTGTAGGGTAGTGTAGGGTAGTGTAGGGTAGTGTAGCGTAGTGTAGCGTAGTGTAGCGTAGTGTAGCGTAGTGTAGGGTAGTGTAGGGTAGTGTAGTGTAGGGTAGTGTAGGGTAGTGTAGGGTAGTGTAGGGTAGTGTAGTGTAGGGTAGTGTAGGGTAGGTAGGGTAGTATAGGGTAGGTAGGGAAGGTAGGGTAGGGTAGCGTAGGATATGTAGGGTAGTCATTTGACGGGAGCGAAGCCGCGGGTAAAAGCTAAGTAATACATAATTATGTTTTTTATATGCTAAGTTTCGTGTTCGGGCACCAGATTCACGAAGATTGTGTTGCTTCCCAGGATAAGCTTCCCCTAAAACTTGCCACAGAGTGCGATCATACGCTTCCTCCTCCGCGTAATGCCTGCAATACGTTTGATATCGTCCTCCTATCTACGACGTTGTGTCCAATTATCTATAGCACTAATATTATAGAGAGAAAAGATTAATATTTTTAATTCTTATTCTCAAAAGCTACTCGACTGTTTTAAAAATTCCTTCATTAGTAGAATGCTACTTTACTAATGACCGTTCTACTTGAATGAATTTTCTACTTTCACGGGGGCAAACCCGCTGGCAAAAGTTAATAAACAATAAAATAAATATTTATTTATTTACACAAAGCATATCATGTCAAAAAGGAAACAAACCATTATTTGTGTAAAACAGGAAACTGTGCATTAGTTATCTTAAGTGCATTTCAACACATACAATATTTTACGTACAAATATGTCGAAAAATCCTTTCACTCTTCTGCATCGCATCCTGCCATCTTTACATTCAATAGCCACATATCCGAAATGGCTGACATCTTTCAAACAACACGCTATTCCACACTTAAAGTCTCTTGTACACGGTACGTTTTATTAAGCGTACGGCGCACTAGCCGTCCGGTTAATAACCGCAGGGGCCAGCAGGGCCGATGCCCGTAAGCTAGGACCGCGGGGAAATTCTGAAAAGGAAACCCAAGGAAACAGGTGTAGTTTTAGTCAGTAAAAGTCTGACACGAAAAGCGGGAGACGTCATTAGACGATAACCACACCAAAAAACTCTGCGGTAAATAAATAACAGCGATACAACACTCATGAAACACGGCAGCGATGCCGTGCCGTAGCGCCGCCGTTTATGTTAACAAGCTCCCCTAGTGATCCATATAAAACTGACAACTGTGCCTACACACGAATTATCCCGTAGATTTTCAGGGTTCTTGTACAGGGTACGTATTTTCGCCGTAAATAGGCACGGTTAATTCGCCGTGTTTAGTAGGTAGTTAGTGTTATATGGATCACAGGGGGCACTTATTGACATAATGGCGGCGCCTCAGCACGGCACCGGCGCCGCCGTGTTTCATTAGTGTTGTATCGCAGTCTATGGCCTCTTGTACACTGTAAGTTTCATTAACCGTAAGGCGTGTTAGCTATACATTTAAAAGAACGTGCCGTGAAAAAAAGGCTCGACGGAGAAAAAACGTATGTGTACAAGGAGCCTAACTGATATCACAATCGGCATCTTAAAAAGCCTTTCAGCAGCATTCTCGAAGAGAAACCTGGACCCTATGTCATCGTTAATTAAAGTACAGAAAGAAAGAAAAAAAGAAACACTGGTCGCGAATGTTACCGATACCGTATCTCAACCGGAACGGTTCAAGTAATTAACCTTTGCTCCGATACACGCTTGACCGAAATATTCTGCGAATCAAATTCTGTGTTGCCATGTCGAGATAAAAATTTTAGTGTCTACTTTTAAATACTTGATTAAAAAAGTTATCTCTATCGAGTAACTTTGTTTTTGTGTGGAAAATAGGTATGAATCAAAATAAAAACTGGCAATTGCATGGCAATACTTCTTAAATATCCATGACTGATAGCCAATTACCGTTTTTCTAGAACACCATGTAAAAAAAAGGTACGTTTAAGTACTAGTAGTCAAGCACTAGATAGTTTATAGCAACTAAAAAAAATATTAAGTAAGCGGAATTGTTGTCATTTTCCTCCTCCTGTCAGCAAAAGTGCTGTTAGTGCATAGCTGTTACTCCCTTTCCATACTTAAAACATTTACCTTAAGCTTCATAAGTGATAGATATCAAGTCGAGAAATAGAAGATTTAATCCCATTTTGTAAAAACCAGAAAATGGATAAAAACATATTGACAAAGTTAGTAAAACATTAGTACAAACCATTGAATTATTAAAATTTGAGTGATTCTGCACAAACGGCAAGCAATGGGTAGCTCGCCGTCCGGCAGTCCGGTAACAGTCCGGACCGAGCCCAAATCGTCAACAGCGCGTAGTATTCACGCGGGTCTCAAAAAGATGTGAGCAAAACCATAGGGATCCCAGTAAGGCCGAAGCCTTCTGGAGCCAAGGGTTGTGCGAAAAAGAACCCTGGGACCCTGGAACGAAGGCAAAGAAGAAACATAGGGACTACGTTTTAGTCAATACATGTTTGACACGCTCTCCCTTTAATCCTAGAACGAAAGAAGTCATTGGATGATTTCCCACAAAAAAATGGTATTCAAAAGTAAAATTAAAAAAACAATTAACAATTCCAAAGTAAAAAGCGTTTTCGCATTGTAGGTAGTAGGAATCCCACCTGTCTCTAAAGCCTTAATAGATTCCATCCAACACCTTTCTACAGGAAAACTACCAAACAAGTTTAAATACTCCTCAAAATAAAGCAAAAACTAAATCAATAGTGGTGAACACTGATCCAAATTACAAGTCTAGCATCTACAAAAGATTTCTGAGAACCGCCATGGGGTCCGATAAGACGGTAGACTATCTAGTATCGACTTATTGTAGTGAGGCTGTGTCAATGGTAACGGGGAGATCAAGATACGTATCTTGACTAGATAGACAAGGAGCACTGACCAGAGCATTGAGGAAAGATTGGCAACGTTTGTGGCTGAGGAAAAAATACAATAAAGGTGATTGTAGAGACGGTTGTTAACTTGTGGTGTGGTGTGGTGGTAAAGGAATGTAGAATAAACACAGTCTATAGTTATATAGACATTACTTTTTGAAGTGGGAAATCATTAATCGTGTTAAGAGGCCTGCGGAGACCGCGCGCTATCTCGAGTTGAGACGAAATAAAATACGTTTTTGAGGTAGATGGAAGCAATCCAGATAGTATAAACAATTCTTGGACACACCGACTGGAGTAAAGTCATCATCCGCACACTGACAGTTGCTTGCTGTGATAGCAATACAAACTATTGGAAATTTGGGAGAGGTTCCGTAATACCAAAAATGATGAATGAAAAATTAATGTATTTCCATTATTGTTTCGAGTATTTATAACTTGATAATAATATCTGTGTTCCTACGAAAAGATATTTTGAAATATTGTTGTTTATAATATAGATAAAACAAAATAAAAACATGACATTTTCGCTGTGAAAATGCGCAAATTTAAATTCGCTTAAATTTTGTTTGGGGTAAGTTTTTCAACAAAAAGACGATGTAGGAACCTAGATAATTATTGTCTGAATCTGAATAACATCATATTATGGTGTAAATATGCTTAAATTGCAAATGATTTTGGTATTACGTTTGTATGGATAATTCTAACGTCGCGCCCACCTTAAGACTTTTACTGTCTAAAACCACACCTTTGTCATTCGGTTGTCTTTTGCATTCTAAGAGCATAAGCGTATTCTTTTCAGAGTTTTCCCATGATCGGGGTGTTTCCTGTAATGGCGCTAAGAAATGGTGATAGGATTTGGAAGGCTTTGATTTTGTAAGAATTTATTGTGTGTACAGCTAAGGACTGGTATTCCCTTTTTTGGTGAGGGTTGCCTTTTCTGGTGGATCATTGTAGCAGAAAGGTGTCTTGGATATTTACTGACTAAAATCACACCTGTATCCTTCAGATGCCCTTCGGACCACAGTTCACAGGTTTTCTTTTCAGGAATTTTCTATGGCTCTGACAGGTTCCTACGGACGTGCTGACATCTCTTTGAGGTGCTTGTGGAATACAATGCATCGCGCGTCAACTGTTCGGGCTCGGTCTTTACCAGACGGGACTCTGACCGCTGAGTTTATTAAGATGTTTCTCCTCGGAGTCAATCAGTTTCGAAATATCAGTCAAATATAATTTAATTTGACATAAAAGATCGACGTGTAATGTAGACTACTACTATTTCTAGAATTTTCTGTATAATTACAAAAATAAGGTAGTCAAATACGAGACGTCCTTCAGAATCAGTGATCACACATGTAGGTCAGTTACTATATTATTATAATTTATAATACACCCGGCGCCATGTTTGACCTGGCAAAAAAATGACAATTATCACCAGGCATGCAATACTGCCGTAGAGCTCCGTGACAAAGATGTGCGAATTATAAATTGCGTACGTTTAAGCACGCGACAATGCCTGTTTCTATTTCTGCTTACTGTTGCTATCAGCGCAAGGCGCAGCGGTTTCCAGGGACTCGGACTCTTGTACAAAACACTCAGGGGTTCATGATCACGACATAGCATTAGCATTATCGGCCTTATAATGGTCCCACTGCTGGGACTCAAGCCTCCTCTCTAGGAGAGGGTATGGGCCATAATCCACCGCGCGGGCCCAGTGCGGATTGGCGGATGTCACGTGTCTTCGAATTTTTGGTTCTAGGACATGCCGGTTTCCTCACGATGGTTTCCTTCAACGTTTTGAGAGCAGTGGCGATGAAATAAATTACACAAAGTAATGCGCCTGACTGGGTTTCAACCCGCGACCTACAATTTGAAAATCGGGGTAATTACCACTGGGCCACCACTGCTCCTCAATCACGACATAGGCCTCCCCCGAATGTAGCTACAATGACCGGTCCTATGTGTATCCCATCCATCGCTCAGAGGTTCGCGTCATTTAGAGTATACGTGGACGGCTAGACCAATTTCGCTAATTCTTTTTCTGACGTGTTGGTTATAGTCAGAAGAAGGAACGAAAAAAAAAAATGAGTTGCGCGGAAAACCGGAAAATTTCAGACCTCTACGACGACTATTTAACCCTCACGCATTTGACAGTTCGCTCATTTGGCAGTTCATAGCTAAGAAAACGTCAGTCAGGTCAACTAGTTATCACCAAAAAAACATTTCTACGAAAACATGACGCCAGTCTCAACCAGTCAAGCAATATTTTTTAGTCATCTCTTAGCACATAATGCGTCAATAGGCGTGATTCCGATAGGCATCAAACTCCCAATTCTGCGCTTGACCTATACACTAACAACGACATAATGAGACTGGATCCGGTTGGCAACAGACCTCATGAAATGTCTTGCAGAGTTCCTTAGAATTACCACGGAACACGTAAGTAAATTCGATTAAATTTGTCACAGTTTAGTGTTGCTATAATGTGTAGAAAAGCTAGGTGTAGGAAATACAATGCTTTTGCTGACTATTGACGGTCTCCTCGTAAAAATAGTATTTGATTTTTTTTCGTCAGTTCCTTTTTTTTAAATTGATTTAAACTTGTACTCGACTGCTTTCCCACTTGATAGTAGGCAGTGATGTAGTCGTTGATGGTTTTTTTTTTCTGGTAGGGGAATCATCAGAATGACTTCCCCCGCTCTTGGGCGGAGCGGGAGGGCGTGTGGGAGACTCTTACTGACTAAACCCCTACCCCGTTCCTTCGTTGCCTTCGTTCTGGGGGGGACTCGGTATCAACCGTTAGGAATACCACATGTTCCCCCCAGAGGCTTCGGCCCTACCGGGCCCCTACAGTTTGCTGACATCTCCTTGAGGCGCGCGTGGAACAGAACGCGCCGTTGACGACTGGGCTCGGTCCAGATTATTTCCAGACTGCCGGACAGCGAGCTACCCAGTGCTCGCCGTCCGCGAACCCGCGCCTACGGTGGTCGGAAATCGGGATCGGGATCTCGGCGGCGGCGGCGTGAGGACCGTTCCCTCACGCGCTCGCGGTCAGCAGCCTCCTTCACGAGCATCACTGCTTCGCAGAAGGAGGCGACCGCATGCCAACCCTCCTCGCTCCGGACCATGGCCTGAACCAGGGCCCGGCGCGAGAGGTCACCGCTCCCGATAGTCTCCACGAGGACACGGCGGTGCTCCGCCCAAGCGGGGCACACTTCTACCGTGTGCTCCACCGTGTCCTCCAGGCGGTCCACACAGTGGCGACACCCGGGCGTCCTCTCCTGCTTGATTCGATGCAGGAACCTCCCGAACTTACCGTGTCCGGTGAGGACCTGCGTCACACGGAAAGAGAGGACGCCGTGACCTCTTTCCAACCACTCCTCAAAGAGGGGCCTAACCGCCTCAATGACGGCGTGCCCAGCACTGGGTTGCGACAGTCGCAGTCGCCATGCCACCCTAAGATCCCGCCGGAACTCTGTCCGCCATGCCGCGACTTGTCGCGGCAGCTGCAAGCATTTCCGACGTTTGGCAGCCAGTTTGGGGGCCAAACGTCGGAAATGCTCCTCGAAAGTCCACCGGCTGTCGAGGACGAGTCCCAGGTACTTCATCGCCGACCCGA
The DNA here is from genome assembly GCA_030763345.1 of Mythimna separata. Classification (NCBI taxonomy): domain Eukaryota; kingdom Metazoa; phylum Arthropoda; class Insecta; order Lepidoptera; family Noctuidae; genus Mythimna; species Mythimna separata. Next base: position 21,009,738 of record CM061184.1, on the reverse strand, counting down.
CGCCGATGTGGACCCCCCTAGTCGTTGATGGTGAGGCGCAAACCTATTCACTCTAGCCTTGAATATACCTAAATTATAATCAGACGGAAAGACCACAGCAGGCAAAATTTTCCAGGTCTTTGATATACACGGTGTAATCAACGAGGCGAAACGCTTAGTCAGGACCGTAGAAGTTTCAACAACGTAAGGGTGCGCCATACTCGCCATTCGTCAGGTTTTCCGATGGTAGAAAGGAGATGGCACAATCGCACTCTCCAAAGGTTGACTGGTAGAGAAAGCCTTGATGCATTAAATCCGTCTATGTGTCCATTCAAACAGTGATCTCCTGCACTGACTCGAAGACATTTGCCCAGTAGTGGGACAGAAAAGCTTGTTAATGTTTATATTTTCACTTCTTCAAATTTGAACAGCTGAAGGGATTTCGATGAAATTTAGCACATGAGGAGACAATATCCTTGAATAACACTAAGGATATCAAAGTTTTATCACAGGAGTATGATCCCTTTGGATTATTTTCTACTTTCGCTCGGGCGAAGCCACTACAAGCAGCTATATTATTTTATTGATCTAATTCTTTGACAATTGCTAAAACTAGGCATACAGAACCATTTGATTGCAGAGAGGCCTCAGACAGAGCCAATTAAACCGTGTGCATAATTATCAAGACTTCTGACCACCAGGCGTCAACGAGCTAATCTAAATCGACTCATAGTATCAACATCCACAAAAAAAACTGTAATTAAATACTTTGATAATAAAGCTTCAGTGGCGGCTGACCTCGTTAACTTTGTAAGTTTTGTTAATTTGAGGATAATAATTAAGTATTGCCGATACCTATATAGTGACAGAGAAATCATCAGTTTTCCCAATTATCAAACGGGGTAAACAGAATTGGATCTTTGACTCACGGGTAGATCAAGTCATGAAATAGCACATAGGAATATTTTCCCTTGGAATAATTCTAATACTATAAATATCTAATGATATAAAAAGAGAAACTGACTGCAGCCGAAGCTACTGGGATTAAAACCGTGAAATTTTGCTTGAAGGTTCTTTTTATGAAATAGATAGACGAGCACTTATAAGAGAGGATTATCCAGAATCAACCCTCTAAGGGAATGACGCTGTGGCACCTCCCCAACCATTCCTCAAAGAGGAGACTTAACTCCATGCATATAGGGTGCCAGTCCGTTACATCCCTGGTACACACACAATAGGTTAATTCAATAGACATGGATGTATATAATCCGTATCTATTTCAAAGGAACATACTTGTTTTCTTCCTAATCTATTATCAAACCACGAGGAAAAGATTATGCTAAGCTAGACTAATATCCAATCAAGCTTTTAAGTCTTTAAACTTTTTAAGATATCCTTTCAATAAAAATTGTTTACATTTTTATAAGGTGCCTGATTCAAAAGACACTGTCGAGTTCGCTTTTAAATATTCAAGGTAAAAAGTAATTCCCGGTAAAAAGGGAAGAAAATTTGATCAACATTAGGACTGAGTGAAATTACTGTCTCTAAAAATTGGTTAAAAGATTTCTTTTCAAACCAAATGTTTTGTGATTTTAGCACTTGAAATATTGTTAGAGTGGAATAGAATAATGTATTATTTAAGAAATACATAGGGTCTGGTGTCTCACATTGAACCAGGCAGCTACATTGAACCACCGCCGAATCTCGAAAATGCGACATTGCCAAACCGCACTAATATGAGTGAAAGAGAGGTATTTACGTTCCGTTCCTGCCCACTAGTTTGCGTGGCGATCGCGTGCAAAGTGGTTGTGTGAGGAGTATTCGAAAGCAAACTGACTCAAAAAGTAAATATTTTTTGCCAATTTCATTCTTTTTTAGCTTTTTTACACTGTTTTCTACGGTTATTTAGCAATTAAAAGCGCTATAATTCGTGATTTTAAGAGATTGATTTGCCGGTAAAATTTTGAGTTTTGTGATAAAACGTGGTGTGTCTCACATTGAACCACCTGAGGGTTTTACACATTGAACCACGGTTTACTGTGTACACCCCAGTCGTTAAAGGAGTGTTTTTTACAATTATTTTAATTTAATTTTAATTTGTTATATTATGGAAGGTACTTTTGTTTTTATAATTAAAAACTGTTATTTTTGTTTTTATTATTAAAATATGATAAGAATTTGACTGAAAAGGTTTTGTGATGTATAAAACTAAGACGCTCGGTTTAATTGTATATGATTTAAAGTGATTTTTATAAATATAAGGCTGATTTTTATTATTACTGTTTATTATTATTATTATTACAAAGTATTTGCCTTATAAATTGAACTAGAAGATATCGTTAATAAGGTGTCTCAATGTGGACGATACCCTGGTTAAATGTGTACCACCTGTGGTACTCATTGAACCAAAAATCATTTTTCATAAAAACCTGTTTTACACCGAAACTAAAAGGAATATGAGAAATTAATGTTTTACAAAATTGAAGCTAAATAAATATGCTAATTATACACAAAAAATTAAAGGCATTGATTGAACATCCAACCCACTATGAGACTTTGAAATTTACCTGGTTCAATGTGGGACAACTTACCATATACATAGGTTGATTTTCTGGAACTAGGATTCTCTGTGTCGTCATATCGGGACTCTACTAATAGCTTTTAACGCAATCCCTTTGATGACCTAAACTGTACAGTTAGATGGATGGATAAAGGGTGTATAGCTCCTTTCCTCTTTCTCGCTAGGACGCCTCTTATTTTAATATGTCACGGTTAGGCCCCTGGTCTTTTTCTTTAAGTTTTCACTTGTTCATAAAATTACTTTTAATTAAATAAAAAATTGTATTTTGGACTATAATATGCATGTAGCTAAACCTTGCTCATGAATCACTCTGTCTATTGGTGAGAGTCGCGGAAATGTGATGGAAAAACCTCTATTTTAATAATCACTTATTTATTTATTGTGCAGACCTACCACAGTGTTTTCTTTTTAACCCTAAGGTTGACTGGTAGAGAATGCCCTGATGCATTAAGTCCGCCTATGTACCACCACTGTACATAAAGTTTAAATAAATAAATAAATAAATAAATGTGAGACGCTCAAGATCGGTCGTTGTGGCGTCACATAAGGGAGGCCTTGGTCGAACAATGGACATCTTTCAGCTGAAATGATGATGAAATTTATCTACCAAACCAATAGAAGCATTATATCACAGTTTTAAGAACTAAAACAAAATATATTCTGAAAATAACGTAAACAAGAGTTTGTAAATTTCCTGTACATCATTTCAGCGTGCTCATCAGAACAACGACCTCGCTAAACGACATCGTCAGGCCAATCAGGCCTGCCGATGAGTCGGCAGGTTTCGTTCAGAAATATTTACAATTAAGGCCAGAGTACAATGACATCTAATTTGTTATGAAAAAATAAGTAAACGCAGTTGTTTAAACGCGTTTGCACATTGTTTTGTAAAATTATTTAGTACGCATTATAAAGATACAGTTACTAAGTGTAATTCTAAAGACATTGTTTTAGGGAAACGACCAGCAATGTGTAGCTCACAGACCGGTAAGCCGGTCTCAGAGAATTCATCATCTACCTAGTCTTTTCCCAACTATATTGGGGTCGGCTTCCAGTCAAGTCGGATTTAGCTGAATACCAGTATTTTACGAGGAGCGGCTGTCTACCAGACCTCCACAACCCATTAACTGGGGTAACACGGTACTTCATGGCAAGACTGGAGTCAGATTTACTGGCTTCTGACAATCCGTAACGACTGCCAAAGATCTACCAATGACAGCATGCATTACCTAATGAGACGATGAATTTGTCTAGATTTCACTCTACTCACAAAATTGACGTCTGTCACTTTTCTCCGACTATTCGCTTCATATGAAAAGCTGAATTCATTCTCCACTTCTATGGCTCTTTATACAGACGCCAGCAAAGCCGTAAGGCAGTTCTAGGTACCATAACGCATGCAGTATTCACTATAAATTACATTGTCTCAACAACATCGTATAATGATTGTACTGGCACATGGCGTGTTCTGTCGTAAAACTATAACAATGCGTAAACCATTAATTGTACACTTTTATGGCGTTTCTGCATCATATATTTTCATTAAATTTGTCTTTTATCATCTAGCATGTATGTGGGATGTAAGAATTAATAGAAATAGTAATAAGGATCTTGTGACAAGTATGACTCTAGTTCATAAAATTATAAACGACAATTAATAATACTGTACATTCGTAAAAAATTCATTACTGTAAACCAGATATGGACTTGAAGATTGTTCAAAAGAGTTACAGTGACCCTGAAGCTCTAAGGGCAACTAAACAGGAGGACAGGTACCCTTAAGGTAGGTTTTAGTCAGTAAAAGTCTGACACAACCTCTCACTCCATTCAGAGTTGGAGGAGTTATTTAATAATTTCCCATTCACAAACAGAAAGGCTTGAACTTCATTTCAACGTAAACACATTTTAGCCCTAGATTTTAAACGGAAGAGAACCCCGGGATCCTGGCATGAAAGCTAAGAAGGAACAGGAGTAGGTTTTAGTCAGTAGTAGCCTGGAATGCCCTTCTGTCCCGCCCAGAGCGGGAGCAGACTTCCACCTTAAAAAAACCCTTACAATCATCATCTACCTAGCCTTTTCCCAACTGTATTGGGGTCGGCTTCCAGTCAAGTCGGATTTAGCTGAATACCAGTATTTTACAATGAGCGGTTGCCTACCAGACCTCCACAACCCATTAACTTAGGTAACACGGTACTTCATGACAAGACTGGAGTCAAATTTACTGGCTTCCGACTATCCGTGACGACTGCCAAAGATCTATAAATGACAGCCGGGACCTACGGCTTAACGTGCTTTCCGAGGCACGGAGAAAACTCGCTACGTTAAGATGGTCACCTATTCACAGACCAACCTTGGCAAGCGTTGCTTAACCTTCAAGATCGACCTGTGCTGCTGTTATTATCTAGCCACGAGCTCCACCTCCTTTAAAAAAACCCTTACAACAAAAGCTAAATTTCAGAAGAAAAAAAAAAGAAATAAACTTAGAAAAATATAACAAAGAAAAAAAAATGTAGATCAAGAAATTCCACCAGTATTTGTTTACAACCTCGAATGTTGCCTACATTTCAGTTTGGATGTCGTAACTGGTGTTATTGACAATTGCGCCGACGGAACGAACGTGCGCTCATCATGTTACGTGAAGTGTGGCAAGGGGCACGTGTTCCTGCATTCTGCTGCGTTCGATATTTGAAATCCGGTGTACCTGGAAAAAAAAAGAAAACGGAATTAGTCTGTGATTATGAATTATGTTTTTTGGAGGGAATTTTGAGCCGGATTTTTGAGTGTTTTGTTTTTAGGTGGAAAATAATCTCATTTTAATGACTTCTTCCCGCTCTTGGGCGATACAGGAGAGCGTTTCAGACTTTTACTGACTAAAACCCATTTCTGTATTTATCATTGCTTTTCGTTTAAGGACCCCGGGTTTTCCTTTCAAAAGCGAACCCATGGCCCCATAGGAGGAATTTGTGGCTCAGAGTAATATTACCACCTAGCATATAATCGCTCCAACCTAGAGCGAGTGAAGTAATTTTATGGTTTCCCAACACAAAAAAACTATGTCTGTCTGTATATGTCTATGTCGCCTCTTCATATCTTATCAGCTAAATAAAATTGAGTGAAACATAACACATGGGCAGATCATGTCCTAAAATAGTACATAGGGGAGGATACATTTTATACCGGGTGTATGTTCCCTTGGCATTTTTCAGGCAAAACCGTTGGCAGTAGCAAGTATGACTAACATGTCATTTCCAGATTTTTCACAGTTTGAAGAACTCTTATTTTAATAGCAAACAGGTCCGCTGTCTTTAAGACAAGTATGTAAATATTTAATACATCATATATTTCTTCTAGTTCCTTCTAAAGCGGATCTCAAGATTCTTTTAGAAACAAAACTAATTCAAAATAATTTCATGAGAACTGCATTTAGCATAACACTTAACATAAGTTGTGTGGTGTCTACTACACTATAAATACTCGGGTCACCTCTATTCATATTAAAAATATCCGAATCGTATAACGTTGCAGTTTCCAACATCAGGACAAATATATAAATTATTATTATAAATTGTATAATTTATGAGTAAAAAAATGGAAATTTTTGGCCGGTTAGAGATGTGGTAGGTCGCAACTTACTAGGTATATTTTTGACCGGCCAACAACCTACTAGGTCCTATCAGTAACAACATAATAGGTATTTCTGACCGACCAAACATTTCATCCTGTTTACCACCCCCCTAGTCTACCCCTTTTTTTTCTTGTGAATATCCTAATGGATGTTCTCCACCCTGGAGCAGGTGAAGGGACTAAAACCAGACGGCGTTCTGCAGCTCTTTAGTCACTGTACAGGACATAACCACGACCCTCAACCATGACCATAAGTAGCACGATTACAGAGAGAGAAAGAGAGAATTATTGTAGATCTTTGGCAGTCGTTACGGATAGTCAGAAGCCAGTAAATCTGACTCCAGTCTTGTCATGAAGTACCGTGTTACCCCAGTTAATGGGTTGTGGAGGTCTGGTAGGCAGCAGCTCCTCGTAAAATACTGGTATTCAGCTAAATCTGGTTTGACTGAAGCCGACCCCAATATAGTTGGGAAAAGGCTAGGCAGATGATATGATTGGTGTAATTAAATATTATGTAAAGAGAGGCGTTAAAATTCTATTTTCTTGTAAAGAGAGCAATAGTTTTAAAAGGTTGGGGAACTATGCACTCGAAAAAGCAGTGAGAGAATTATTAACTGACTATGGTGTGGTATGTCATGTTACAATAATTGACATGACATAATAATGTCAGCTGAGACCATTAAGGTGAGAGGCGTAAAGCCATAAAAAGAACAAGTTAGAAAGACGAGTATGCAAATATAATGAGTGATAAATTAACATAAATTATTTAATTTATAATGTTAATTGTCCAAGGACTCGCAGATGATTGATAAAGATCGTCGAACGTCCGGCGATACGAGTTCGACGGGATTCACTATTTTTACTACGAAAATCTTCCAATATGACAGCTTACTTTTATTATTTTTATCAAGGTTATCGACATAGTTCAAAGAATCACAAAAACTTAAGTGGCAGTGGGCAGGGGCGCATTGCTCGTAGAACATATGGTCAACGGGGACGAAAGGTCTAGAGTGGCAACCACGCACCAGAAAACGCGGTGTAAGAAGGTTCTTATAAGGTGGACCGATGAGCTGGTGATGGTCGCAGGAATCCGATGGATGCGAGCACAGGGCCGGTCGTTATGGCGACGCTTAAGGGAGTCTTATGTCTTTCGGCTGAAATGATAGTGATGACTTTTATTATTTTTACCGTAGCCAGTCAAGGTTGTCATTCGTAAATGTTTAACATTCGTTACAGGTAGTCAAGGGACTGAATGTCAGACGCCAGAAAGTCTGACATCTTCCCAACGAGTATCATATTGCCCAGTTACTGGGTTGTGGAAGTCTGATAAGCAGTCGCTACATGTAAAACACAGATATTCAGCTGTACTTACGTCAAATTTAAATAAAAACATAAACAAACTTCCTTTGTAAGCAATGTTCAAAACCGCTCTGCTACAGAGCAACACTTTGAAACAATCCCTTAAATAAACTACAAAGTAAAACTAACTAACAATAAAATCGTTATTTAAAGAAAAGTTGTATAAATAGAGATATTTTTACTAACTAAACAAAGTGAGCATCTTGCTTAAAATAAAAAAGTTTTAAGAATAAATTACGTAAAAGAAGAATAGAAGAGAAATCTTTTTCTAGGGCTCCGTACCTCAAAAGGAAAATACGAAACCATTATAGGATCACTTTGTTGTCCGTCCGTCTGTCAAGAACCTTTATCACGGGAACGCGTGGAAATAGAGTTGAAATTAAAGCTCTATGCTCAAGTCAAAAGACGAAAAAAACAAGACACAGCCGTTATGTCGCAAAAAACGTACATTTCGACACTCTCAAAGGGTTCAAAATTCGCAGGTTAATTCCCAGTGACCTAGAATCCTGAAAGTAGGAAGCAAGATCTCACAGCACAAGTATAGGAACATATCTGAAAACTGTAAATTCGTAATAACGACATTAAAAAAAAATTTGCAACAACTACTTCTAAGGTAAGCTTGTACGGAACCCTCAGTGCGCGAGTTCGATTCGCACTTGCCCCGATTTTTTTTTCTCGCCTTTAGCAACTGAGTCGAAATGACTATTCAGCCAGCGTCATGTGGTGACGGCGCCGTGAAAAAGAAAAGTCAAGGGAAAGTGACAGCCCATCACAAGTACGCGTATCAAAGTTATTTTTTAGGGTTCCGTAGCCAAATGGCAAAAACGGAACCCTTATATAGTTTCGCCATGTCTGTCCGTCCGTCCTCGTTTAATCTCTGTGACCGTTAGCACTAGAAAGCTGAAATTTGGTACCAATATGTATATCAATCACGTCGACAAAGTGCAAAAATAAAAATTCGAAAAAAATGTTTTATTAGGGTAGCCCCCCTACATGTAAAGTGGAAAGTGTTTTTTTTTTAATTCAATCCTAACATGTGATATATTGTTACGCCGTGAAACTTGAGTACGCTATATCTTCGACGAAACCAAGAGTAGCATCAAATAATTAAAACGCATTGCTGTGCGAAGCTTCGAGAATAGGAGTACATACTCAGGCCTGGCAAATTCCAGAAAAGTCCGACATACGCTATTATTATTAGATAACATTCAGTAGGTAGTTATGTGGGTGGATAAGGGAATTTGTACCTTCCGGTATTAGCAATAGAGTCGAAATTCGCATGTAAGGTGGTAGATAAGTACCTACTTACGAGAGTAATAATAATGATTTATGGCCTCCCGATGCGACTATTTTGTGCTAGAATGTCCTTGAAACGTCGGTATCGAGAAATTTCGATGACTTCGCATATAAATACGGGCCCCCGGCTAGAAGCGAGTTCAGTTTGATTTCGTCAGCGATACAGAGCGAACTACCTAAGTGCTTGAAGTGATACCTAGCGACCTAAGCGATACTAAACGGAACTCTGAGTGTTTATAGTGATTGGTTATTTGTTGATTGGACTAATTTGTCATTGTTTTGTGGTTAATAAAGTTCTCTGCTAGTAAACCGGCATTTAATTACTCACGTTCGTAACAACTGGTGTCAGAAGTGAGATGCCATTACTACAGAGGGACGACGAACAGGGACCACGAACAAGGAGGCAAGTGGAGATGGATGCTGCACGTCAACGTCTGGAAGCGGAAGATCGGGCTGGTATGGGAGCAACGGCAGCTGCTGAGGCGCCAACAGGGCCATCCTCGGAAATGAACCTCGCCGCAGTGTTGGCCGCCATGCAAGCTAGTATGGAACAAGCCCGCCGCGAACAGGAAGCTGCCCGCCGCGAACAGGAAGCTGCCCGCCGCGAACAGGAGGAAGCCCGCCGGGATCAAGAGGCTAAGCAGAACCTGATCCTCGAAAAAATCGATCACGGCCTCGTCACGTTGGGCGAGAAAGTGAAAAATCTCACCTTAGAGGTCAAGGAGGTTTCCGCCCGAGCTGATAGCCTCGAAACCAGAATTGATGGCCACGAAGATCGCCTGCTGGACATCAACAAAAAAATTATCAAGCTCGAAGCACGCGAACCCGTTGCTGTTAGCGCACCATCACACACCCACTGTGCATCAGCCGCAAAATTTGATTTGCCGCGTTTTGATGGCACGTCGTCCTGGACGGCTTTTAAGTACCAATTCCAAACACTGGTCAAGACGAACCGCTGGGATGATGACCAGTCTTTCGCGGCGTTAACTTTGGCCCTACGAGGGGACGCTCTGCTGGTCCTAGAGAACCTTCCTCCAGACGGCAGGACGTTGGAGCGTCTAATGGAGGGACTAGACACTCGCTATGGTGACAAGCACCTCGAACATGTTTTCCGCGCGCAACTTCGCGAGAGAACGCAGAGGTCGAACGAGAGCCTTCAGCAGTGGGGAGTAGAGGTTGAACGGCTGGTCCGGCGGGCATACATGTCGATGACACCGGAGACGGTGGAAGTAAATCTGGTGCAAGCATTCATCGACGGTCTACGGGATACTGAAGTCAGGGCTACGGTGCGACTCGGACACCACCAAACTCTGAAGAGTGCGATGGCCCACGCTTTGGAAGTGGAAGCTGTACGACAAGACTCACGTACGCACAGAGTTCGGGAAGTGGTGGTCTCACCTTCAGTGCAACCACGTCACCGAGAAGTGGCTTCGTCGGCAAAGTCCCGCTATATTCCGACGTGTTATGGATGTGGAGAAAAAGGGCACATTCGTACCGATTGCCCCAAGAGGAAGAGGGGAAGTGTGGACTCCGGAACTCAAGTTAACGAGGAGTCGTTAAGGGCCGCGGGGCGGGTGCTGGCTGGTCAACTGAAGGTCCCAACCATCACCATCAATCAAGTCCACAACGGAAATAGTTTGATCATCGAGGGAACGCTGAATCAACGTGCTTGCAATTTCACCGTTGACACCGGGGCGTCACGGACTATTATAAGACCTGAGTTGCTGAAACGCACCATCTTGTGGCAAGCAGAAACCCCAGCCTACCGACTTCAGACAGCCACTGGCCAGCCAGTCTCCGTCCTCGGTGAGACAGAAATCGAGTTTAAAATCGGTGATCAAGTGTACACCCATTCAGCGTTAATTGCGAATATTACCGACGATTGCATACTGGGTCTCGACTTCCTGCGGAATTACCGATGTGTTTTAGATATCAATAAAGGAGTATTGAAATTCCCAGACCAAGAAGTCTTCCTGCAAGGAATTAACACATGCAACCTCTATTGCTTAAAGGATACCACATTGGCTCCAAGAACCGAAACCTTAGTCGAAGTCAAATTTCCTAAGAAAATTAGGCAACGCAGATGTGTTATAGTTGAAGATATTGGCCGGCACCCGGAACTTATCACCGCGAGGACATTAGTTATGACGAAAGGAAGATCCAAGGTCAGGATTGTAAATCTTGGGAAAAAGGAGATCCAGTTGAAGAAAAACAGTGTTGTTGGAAGATGTGAAGAAGTGAAGTATCTTCGCCAAATCAACACATCTTCAGTAAAACAAGACGCAATAAAAGGTGAACCTGATCACATCCAGCAACTTCTGGAAAATTCTAAGAGCTATTTATCAGTTTCGGAACTACAGCAAGCCAAGGAATTTCTGCTACGGTTCCGGGATATCTTTGCAACGGGAAAAGATTGCGGAAGAACAGGTCTCGTCAAGCATGAGATAGATACAGGTGATGCTAGACCAATTAAACAGAGACCGCGCCGCATACCCTGGGCTAAAGAAACTGAGGTAGCAGAAATGGTAAAGGATATGGCTGATAGCGGAATAATTGAACCTTCTACGAGCCCATGGTCTTCTCCTGTCGTTCTGGTGAAGAAGAAGGACGGCAGTACCAGATTCTGTGTAGACTACAGAAAGCTGAATGATGTAACGAAGAAGGACAGTTATCCCTTGCCTAGGATAGACGACACACTGGATATGCTCAGTGGTATGAAGTGGTTTTCAACCATTGACTTGAAAAGTGGCTACTGGCAAGTGGAAATTAGTGAGAAAGATAAGGAAAAGACAGCGTTCAGTACAGGAATTGGCAACGGCCTATGGCAATTTAACGTCATGCCTTTTGGATTGTGCAACGCTCCAGCGACGTTTGAACGCCTCATGGATAGAGTCATGGTGGGCCTTCTTGGTGACGTCTGTCTGGTATATTTGGATGACGTCATTATAATGGGCCGCACTTTTAAGGAACACCTGAGAAATATGGAGAAAGTATTCACCAGGATACGGGGGGCTAACCTAAAACTAAGCCCAAAGAAGTGTGCCCTGTTCAAGAAGGAGGTCAGCTACCTAGGACATGTCATCTGCGCCGATGGAGTGAGAACCGATCCTGAGAAGATAAAGGCTGTCCAACAGTGGCCGGCTCCAAAGAACAAAACAGAAGTACGTGCATTTCTAGGGTTGTGCACATACTACAGACGGTTTGTTATGGGTTTTTCGGACATTGCAAAACCTTTACATCAGCTGACTGAGGATAAACGAGATTTTATCTGGGACAAGAACTGTGAGTCAGCATTCAACGAACTAAAGCAACGGCTATGTGAAGCGCCTATACTGGGTTATCCGAGCAGAGATGGAAGATTTGTCGTCGATACCGACGCCAGCAACACAGGAATTGGTGGAGTGCTGTCGCAGGTGCAAGAAGATAGGCAAGTCGTCATCGCTTACTTCAGTAAGGCACTTTCAAAACCAGAAAGGAACTACTGCGTGACTCGACGAGAACTACTGGCTGTAGTAAAAACTTTGCAACATTTCCACAAGTACCTCATAGGGAGACAGTTTACGTTGAGGACGGACCACGCTGCATTGAAATGGCTTCTACAATTCAAAAACCCTGAGGGTCAAGTTGCAAGATGGCTAGAGCAGCTGCAGGAGTTCAACTTTGTGACGGAACATCGTAGTGGAAAAGGGCATAACAATGCTGACGCCCTGTCGCGACGTCCATGTAATGAGGACTGTAGACATTGCCAGCAAAATGAAGCCCGGGAACACGTGAACTTAATTAGGGCTGAAGGCAACTTTAAGAAGTCCCAGGAAGAAGATGACGATATTCGACCTATACTGGACTGGAAGCGTAGTGGAACTAGGCCTCAGTGGAATGAAGTATCGTCACATAGTCCTGTCACAAAGAGTTACTGGGCACAGTGGGACAGTTTAGTCCTAGAAAATGACGTGCTTTGTAGGAAATGGGAATCGAACGATGGCAAGGAGGTGACCACACAAGTGATAGTACCACGACGTGAAGTGATCCCCCTGCTTCAGGAGATACACGATGGCGCTTCTGGTGGACACCTGGGAATCAAGAAAACTCTACTGAAAGTGAGACAGCGGTATTACTGGCTCAATTGTAGAGAAGACATAGAGCAATGGTGTCGGAAATGTACAGCGTGCGCATCCGTGAAAGGACCACAGACTAGGAGCAGGGGCAAGCTTCAGTTGTACAATGTAGGAGCCCCATGGGAACGCATTGCCATCGACGTTGCTGGACCTTTCCCAGTGACAGATGACGGGAACAAATACATAGTGGTGATACAGGACTATTTCACAAAGTGGCCTGAAGTTTTCGCCATACCCAATCAGGAAGCGACGACAGTGGCGAAAAAGGTGGTCGAAGAAGTAGTATGTCGGTATGGCGCACCTTTGGAGATCCATTCCGATCAAGGCCGCAACTTCGAATCTGCGCTGTTCCAGGAAATGTGCACTCTTCTGGGGATTTACAAGACACGCACAACACCTGCGCACCCACAGTCGGACGGAATGGTGGAGAGGTTTAACCAGACCCTGGAGAATCATCTGGCTAAGGTTGTCGATGACCATCAGAAAGATTGGGACCGATATATTCCACTATTTCTGATGTCTTATCGATCAGCAGTGCATGATAGCACGAGCCATACCCCAGCAAGAGTGAATTTCGGCAGGGAGATGAGACTTCCAGTCGATACCATAACCGGCGTGCCACCTGACAAGACTAAGCCAGTTACGGACTTCGTATGTGACCTCCAAGATCAATTGGATGAAGTGCATAAACGAGTGCGTGAGAATAGCCTGCACACCAGCGTTAAAATGAAAACTCGATACGACCGCAATGCCAACGCCAAGGGATTTGAGGAAGGTGCACTGGTTTGGCTCCACAACCCACTTCGACGAAAAGGGAAGTCGCCGAAACTTCAAGCTCGATGGGAGGGACCCTACACCGTGATAAAAAGGATCAACGACGTTACCTACCGCATCAAGAAAGGGTTACGAGGGAAACCTAAGGTAGTCCACGTGGATAGATTGGCGCCGTATCACGGATCTAATAATGCTCGGGACGAGCATGACTAAGAGGGGGGCACTGTTACGCCGTGAAACTTGAGTACGCTATATCTTCGAGGGAACCAAGGGTAGCATCAAATAATTAAAACGCATTGCTGTGCGAAGCTTCGAGAATAGGATTACATACTCAGGCCTGGCAAATTCCAGAAAAGTCCGACATGCACTATTATTATTAGGTAGTATCAGTAGGTAGTTATGTGGGTGGATAAAGGAATTTGTACCTTCCGGTATTAGCAATAGAGTCGAAATTCGCATGTAAGGTGGTAGATAAGTACCTACTTACGAGAGTAATAATAATGATTTATGGCCTCCCGATGCGACTATTTTGTGCTAGAATATCCTTGAAACGTCGGTATCGAGAAATTTCGATGACTTCGCATATAAATACGGGTCCCCGGCTAGAAGGAGTTCAGTTTGATTTCGTCAGCGATAGAGAGCGAACTACCTAAGTGCTTGAAGTGATACCTAGCGACCTAAGCGATACTAAACGGAACTCTGAGTGTTTATAGTGATTGGTTATTTGTTGATTGGACTAATTTGTCATTGTTTTGTGGTTAATAAAGTTATCTGCTAGTAAACCGGCATTTAATTACTCACGTTCGTAACAATATTGTTGGATAGGTATTCTAAAATGAATGGGGTTTACTAAAATCATTTTTTGATAATATCAATAATTTCCGAAATAATCGGTCCCAAAGTGAAAAACAATGCGTCGCCCCCCCCCCCTCTAACTTTTGAACCATAAGTTTAGAAAATATGAAAACATCTGGAATGTAGAGCTTTATAAAGACTTTCTAGGGAAATTATTTTCAACTTGAGGATGAACAGTTTTTGAAAAGTTGAGGACACTTATTGTGACGGACGGGAAACTACGGAACCCTACACTGAGCGTGTTTGGTTTTTTGTTTAGGCTTTGAACAGCTTGCGCATTCCGCCAGTGTCTTTAGAAAGTATTTAGTTTTTGATGTAATGATACAAAACAGAGTAACTTCTATTTCCATTGAATAATAATGTAACACATTCTAATGTTTATGCAGTATTTGGCAGCAAATGTATCGAGTCGAACTTCTGGTAATTTTCTCTGAGGTAATCAATACTACAATAAAATTACCGAGATCGCGACTGTTTCAATGATTTCACATAATATTGTCCCGTTGTAGATACTTAAGGTACAAAACTACACCAAATTTGCATTTCAATACATACAATCATTAGGAATCAATTTCTTGAACTTTACTCATAAAAATCCCAACAAAAAACCTATAAGTCCTAAATGTATCCTTCCAGTAAGTTGATGTCACTTGACATGTCGGTAGCGCTTGTCAATTCCATTCATTTCAGAATATCTCATCATCATCTGCCTAGCCTTTTCCCAACTATATTGGGGTCGGCTTCCAATCAAGCCAGATTTAGCTGAATACCAGTGTTTTACGAGGAGCGGCTGCCTAACAGACCTCCACAACCCATTAACTGGGGTAACACGGCACTTCATGGCAAGACTGGAGTCAGATTTTACTGGCTTCTGACTATCCGTAACGACTGCCAAAGATCTACAAATGACAGCCGGGACCTACGGCTTAACGTGCTTTCCGAGGCACGGAGGAAACTCGTTATGTTAAGATGGTCACCCATCCACAGACCAACCTAGGCAAGCGTTGCTTAACCTTGAAGATCGACCTGTGCGGCTGTCATTTCAGAATATCTAACAATCATTAAAATCGCTGATAGCATTTATTAGTCAAGGCTCTTGACATGACAGATTATTCGATGGGTGCTTGTGTATGTAGCCAGAAGAGTAAACATACTACACCTTTAACGTTTGAATCCCCAACCGGTCCTATGAGACCGCGCTGTTATTGTTTTACTATTGTGTCTCGTTTCGCGGGTATCTGAGTAACTAATAAGCTAAACGTAAAACAAAATGACCCCTGTTAAAAACCTGCCTTAGCACATGCACCTGCTTAGCTTAGCTGCTGCTCTAGGTGAAACAAGAGAAAGAGAGAGACTTGACGTGACTTTTGCTGTGGGTCTACAATTGATCTTTACAATATTATTTATACCACCTGTATGTACTATGGAATGCAAATAAAGTATTGAGAGAACCAGTTTTACTAAAACTCACTCGTCAGGGGCTTGTTTCGAATAATCTCGCACAGGCCCCAGCGAACCACAACACACCGTCGACAAAGACCCAGTCCTTGTTGGAGGACAAGCTACCTTTTGCTCACCGTCTGCAAGCCACATCGTCTTCAGTGAACAGGAATCGCCCTGCAACCCCCCAATACCCAAAACCTTGACCCCTGAAACATTACTCAGTACTAACCACTAAAAAAACACAAAGTTTAACGACCTCAAAGATTCCGAAGGTACAAAAAACATGGATTATTCACACATAATAAAAATAAATGTGTACTTAATGGTATTATGATAATTCTAATGTCTTATTGTAGTAATTACTTTAATGGTATGCTAAGTGCGTGAATGAGAGACTTCAAGGTTGACAAGTGTCTCAAATTTTTATGTTTTTAGGGTTCCGTACCTCAAAAGGACAAAACGGAACCCTTATAGGATCACTTTGTTGTCCGTCTGTCCGTCCGTCCGTCTGTCAAGACCCTTTTTCTCAGGAACGCGTGAAGGTATCAAGTTGAAATTAAAACCATATATTGAAATTCGCGGTCCCTTGAAGTTGTGCAAAAATAAAACTTGTAAGTTGACGGGAAAAAAAGATACGCCCGTTTATGTTGCAAAAAACGTACATTTCGACACTGTCAAAGGAATCAAAACTCATAGGGTGCTTCCCGTTGACCTAGAATCTTGAAATTTGGCACGAAGCAAGGTATTATAGCACTCATATCGAGAAAAGTCTGAAAACTGAAAATTTTTACTTACGTCACAAGAAAAAAAAATTGAAAAGTCTTCAAGACTCGATTCGAGAATTAAACTGTTTTTATAGGTAGGTTGGTACGAAACCCTCAGTGCGCGAGTCCGACTCGCACTTGCCCGGTTTTTTTATGCACTATTTTGATTTTAGAATGTTTGTATGGATTATAAAATCAACCGACTCCAAAATAAAGATTAGTTTTTTTTGGTAATTTTTATTAAAAAAAAATGTTTTTGGTGGAACCCTAAATAATGGGGAAGTTCGGTAATACATTAAAAGAGTGCGCTAATAAAATAATAAGATTACCCTCGATTTCTTCAAGATGCCATCATCATATCTTGACCTGGGAAATATACCCTTTCAAACAAAAACAAATATTTTCAAATCGGACCAGACGTCTTCGAGTAGACGAGGAATATATAAGAAAATATTCAGATGAATTCAGAAGCTCCTCCTTTTTTAGAGTTGGTTAAAAAGTTGTTGGTATTGAAGCCGATTCCACTAAAGGTCGACTCAACTTAAAAGATGATAGTTAATTGACAACACTATTGGCACATTGACTAAGCGATTGTCTGCTGCACTGCGTCTCACAGGTTCAAACTTTCCAACAAATTTATGCATGGCACACCCACGACACAGAACTGACTGTGAGGACTAAGATCGGCCAATTCAAGGTCAACTTATCTCCACTCCGCGAAGCTCCAGTTTAGTAGAAAGATATCCAAAAACCAGTGAAGGATGGTTGTTTTTGATGGTCTTATGTTCCTTTCCATCTCAAAAGATGGCTTACGGTTGTTACCACACCAATCGATCAATGTGAGAACCGAACCGCCGACATTCATCGACAGCCCATCTCTCGATCAACTTCGTATCTTCAAATTAGGGACGTGGCGGAAGTTGTTATATAAGTATGAACCGAATTTCGAAAGCAGAGTTAGGTTTGGTTAATCAGAATTGAAGCCGGAACTGGAATAGGATTCGGAAGCGGAGGCAGAAACTTTACTAATGAAACACTAATAAAACTAGTCAAGAACTCAGTTAAGCAAGTACCTATACATCAAAATTGTAGTGTCCCTTCTACAAATTCCATTAATGGAGAGTTGAAGTTAAGTAGATATACTTAAACAAAGTGTGAAATCACAACACGCCAAGTACAAAACCGAACAAAAAGTGAAAGATTAATCGACAGAAGGCACGGGGTCCCGAGGAAGGCTCCCCGCGCCCTCCGGTATATCTTATTGCTATGCTAACTGTACCTCCGATATACTCATAACTTCCAATCAAATGTTATCGGAATCGGAAGTGCAAAATCAATCGCAAGTTACGATCAAATTTTCGGGATCGAAATCCAACCTCCGTAATAACTCTTCTGAAAAAGCATCGATGGGTCTGACAGACAAAACTTTGTACGAAGCGCTACCTCCACGGGAATAAGGCGTTTACTTTATGTAAGTAAATTAGGAAATGTAAGATTTCTCTAACTAAAACCCCCACCGTGAACCTTCCTTGCATTTTAGGCTGCGGTGACTCTTCCAAACCATACCAGAGCCCTGTACGTGTATAGCCCTTATAACCTAAACTGCCACCTGCCTAACTTATGCATGGGTTAGCGACCTGCAAGTTCACAGCCCTGCTATCACTTAACGAAATCCTCATCCATCACTTCAAATTCCCATTAAATGCCTTAAAAACATGCGTGTGATTACAATCAGCTGATGCATTGTACTTAACCACATCCATTACTCGTCTACCACTAACCAACTTAGATATTCCAAAAACAAAACCAGCAATGTATGTAATTTTCTGAGACGGCGTTATATCAGCCACTTAGCCGCCAAAAAAAAACAATAACACCTTTGAAATCAATCAAAAACAAATAAAATAAGTATCCCACGGCAATAAATTGACAGACATAATAACATATTCCTTATATAATTGTTCAATTTCATTCGACCAGTATAACTAGACTTTTCAAGATGGCGCTGGTTGTGGGAGAACTGTCAAATGGAACGTCAGATTTGAATTTGAATGTTAGTTCGATTTTTGGCCGGGTGTCGCTGTAAGGTGGCGGGTTCACACGTTCGGTTTTAGATTTGTGTGTAGTCAATGCCAAGGTTGGGGTCGTTGACCGCGGTGTTACGACAGTCGCCGAGCGAATGTGAGAGCGAGGATAAGTCAGTTGTGTTTTGAAGGTGAAGTTGTTGTG
The DNA here is from genome assembly GCA_030763345.1 of Mythimna separata. Taxonomy (NCBI): domain Eukaryota; kingdom Metazoa; phylum Arthropoda; class Insecta; order Lepidoptera; family Noctuidae; genus Mythimna; species Mythimna separata. The sequence continues at coordinate 20,990,719 of CM061184.1, read as the reverse complement.
GATTTAATTTATTTGTTGTTTTCTGTTTGTTTGTTTTTGTTTTCTTGGTCGAGATTAAAAATAAATAGAATATATTTAGACTATAATATTAGTTTGCCAGATTAATTGGCTTAATTTATAAACAAAAAACCAATGTTGTGTTATTTACACACTTACACCATTTATAATTCAAGATCGGCTAGATTAATTTTAATGATCTTTGCTTTGTTGGCTTCATCTCCGCCCCGAAAGAAAAGTTATTCTGCTATAACTTTTAAAATGTCCGAAAAATTTACACAAAAAATATAAAATATCCAAATTCATCGATATACAGCAACTGTCAAATACAATATTAAATTGATCTCAATCATTCAATCAATATATTTATTGACTGTTTGGCGGCACGAAGTTCGCCGGGTTAGCTTATAAAGTTCAGAAAAAAATGTGTATAAAAAATATATTTGGTTCCTAAAACGTTTAACTTATAAATAACAGAACAAATCTATTCTAGTTTCGATTAAATAGGTAATCTAATCAATTCATCGCACTACTTAAGAAAAAACTAAAAAAAAGCAACAGTCGACAGTCAACTGTCCGAACTTCAAACAAAACATGGCCACTAGCACACGCTAATCTGTCTTAATCAGCCACTTCGGCGCGTACCCAAACGAGTACGTACCCAAACAAGCCCGTACTCATACGAGTCCGTCCGCACCCGAGTACGTACTCATTATGCAACTATGTGCGACCACATGTCTTGGGCGAAGGAATTCAAAGGTAACTGCGATTTGTATGGAAAGGGCTTCAAGAGAGGAATTTTTAGGATAACTGTTCTTCGGTTAGTTAGTAATCAATATTAAAGGCTTATTGGAGTCGGACTGAGGTATTAAAGAGGTGAGAAGATGCATTTGAGCGTCGGAATGTGAGAGTGAAATCAATAAACTTTCATTTTGTTGTTTTGGGTTCAATTTAAACACACACCTAGTGTGTGATGATGGTAATTTGTGTTGTGGTTATGAAGTGACCAATCTTTTTGTATTCTGTATGTTAATTTATGTCAAGATGTTTAGCATTTTTGGTGCAATAGTGTCCTCTTGTCCTACTAGCAAGCGAGACGCGAAGAAATTGCTGTTTTAATTTGTTTGTCTGTATTGTCGCGTCGCGCTATTAGGAGCCTTTTATTTATTTAGTACATTTCCTCAGGGGGCCTTAATCATGACGTCTTATAGTCATGATGAATCTGGTGTAAGAAAGGGATAGTGCTACGAGTATAAGACCTGTATCTCTTTCTTACACCGGAATTATTATGATTTTGAGATAATGTAGCCACGACTGCTTTATAATTGAAGAAGAAATTCCATTAACCTATCACATACCCGCAAAACGAGACACAATAGTAAAACGATAACAGCGCGGTCTCATAGGACCGGTCGGGGATTCATGAATTAATTACTCAGATACCCGCGAAACGAGACACAATAGTAAAACAATAACAGCGCGGTCTCATAGAACCGGTTGGGGATTCAAACGTTAAAGAAGAAAAAGAACAGTGGTGACCCTTTGATAACGGTTTCGACTTACGAGTTGCAGGCCGTAGGTTCATACCCAGCCAGGTGCACTACTTCGTGTAATTTATTTGATCATCACTGCTCTCAAAACGATGAAGGAGAACCTCAAGAGGAAACCAGTATGGCCTAGAACTTAAAATTAAAATACATGTTACATTCACCAAGCTGCACTGGACCCGCGTACGGGGTTAGAAATCAGTCCCTTTCCTAGAAAGGAGAGTCCCAGCATCGGGAACATTGATTAATGGCATACATGAGGAACAACAGTAATCAGTATTTATCTAAACAGGGAAGATCATAACAAATCAAATCAATATAAATTACGCCACACACTAGATAAATAACGCATACAATGTTAATGAACTAATCACAATAATATAATGTCAATTAGACAATATATAAACAAGGAAACTGCATGTGTTCCTAACACAGGGAATAATAATTGTAAATAAACAATTAAATCAATTAAACTAACAGCTATTAATACGTGTAATGTTGATGCATTTTCCTGTGTTGGTACTCCATTGATAGCACTTTGCCGCCTTTTCTAACGTTCATGCTTGTGTTCGCGCCAATTTTACCGGTCGCATTCAAATGGAACTGTGTTTAAATAGTGTATTTTTAAATGATAGCGGTTAAATACAAATACAATACAAATTCCAAATTTTGTGTTTTTTTTTTTTTTTTTTTTCTCTTTATTATTTTTTTTTGGGTTTTTATCTAATTAGATATGTCAACCCCATCGTACCTTTTAACATTATATAATCTTATTACTAAATTTTGTGTTTCTAGGTATTTTGTTTTGTTTTCAGCGAACCTAAATATTTTTAATAAAAGTTTCTGATTGGACGTTCCTTTTTAGGCAAATATTCCCTGTATTAGGAATAGGAAAGGTGAAAGGAGAGGGATTTATTAAATAACTTCTACCGCTATGATCGGAGCAAAAAAAAATCTGACACTTCCGTGTCAAATTTTTACAGAATAAAACCCATTCGTGTTCCTTCAGTTGCCCTTTGCAAGAACCACGGTTACTTATACGGATAATCCACAGCCCTGGCAGGTGTCGGCCCTAACTAGACCCGTCAATCTAGCTGACATCTCTTTGAAACGCGCATGGGACACAACGTGCCATCGAGGCATCTTCCTTCAACTGTCCTTTGCGTTCCAGTGTAACAGGGTTGAAAATCTGACACTTCTTCTCGCTCGACTCAGTGCGGGACAATTTCGATTCCCAACCAAGACAAATGTACGTGATGAGTACGATTATCAATTGTGTCTGGGTGTAATATAAGATGTACCAAAATTATGTGTTTTGTCTACTATACCCAAGCTTTTCTCTCAATCTTCTTTCACAACTCGCCTTAATCCTTCTGACCGAATTTCAGCAACGATGTCCAACCTTATTGGCTCTCTGTTCCTTTACTCTCATTGTCCGATGGGATGACAATCCGACACGATCGGAGAAAGAGTAGGCGCAAGCACCGGCTTGAAGAGTCATTGCTTAACGTGCTCCCCAAGCCAAGGAAGTGGCACCACAGACTTCCAAATTCCGGGATACTACTGAGGAATTTCTGACAGGAAAACCTAATAAAACTGCCCCTTCAAAAATCAATCTCATGACCACCCAGTCGCGCTTAGCGACCACTAGGCCAACGATGCTCTTGACTTACAAACTTATATCAAGTAGGTAGGTATACACAGACAGTATATTGAGAAGTTTCGCAGGTCCGGGTTCGAACTCAGACTAACGGCTGTTTTTTTCTCTCTAACCACTAACAGCAATACTATTGCTTCTCATAATTTGAAAGTTGAAACTGATTAAAAGATAAACTGTAAGAATTAGATTGGTAGCTGTAAAAAATATGGCAAGTGCGAATCTTATCTTGGTTCGCAAGTTCCGTAGGTAGATTCAATTTTCACTGAACTTTTGTGTGATCTTTCGTCTTGGAACGTTGTGCTTCATTCAGCTTAGACCTAATTTATCAATATGGAATTTAAATTTGAGGATCTCTCAAATCTACTTGGGTCTAAAAACTTGTCAAACTTCGGCATTAACGAAGGGTTTGGCAAGTCCTTAGCTCCAAATTTTCAATCCAGTCATTGGAATAAGTTCATTCATAAGTATAACCTGTTTCACGATGCGTGATTGTTGGAAAAACGATCCTGGGATGCAAAGAACGAATAAAGGAACACAGTTGGAAGTGGAAGGTGTCTAATGATTCCCAACCTCGAAACAAAACCACTTTCACGAGGCACAAGCTCACTTTCTACCTTATAATATAGACTAAACCAATTTCGCAAAGTTCCAAATACGTTTCGAACTACTTTCAAGGAACCCTAAACTCAGCATTTTATTAATAATTATATAGCTTAATATGTGGTGAACGATATCATCACGCGTGTGTCAGTGCGGTATAAGTTTAATAGCAAGCGATATTAATAGATCATAAAAAAATGACGCGTATGTTTGATCATCGTAGGTGGATCGATCAAACCTTTTAAATCAAATCTAGATGAGTCTAAGGCTCTATACACACGGACTGCAACCACACCACATCGTGGCGACTAAAAGTGGTTCATCATCTGCCTAGCTTTTTCTCAACTATATTGGAGTCGGTCTTCCATTGGCTGGATTTAGCTGAATACCAGTATTTTACGAGGAGCGGCTACCTACCAGGCCTCCACAACCCATTAACTGGGGTACTTCATGGCAAGACTGGCGTCAGATTTACTGGCTTATGACTATCCGTAACGACTTCCAAAGATCTACAAATGTGTGAATGGTTATGTGTGAACAATTCCCTCTCCTAGTCTCCTGAGTCCCAACAGTGGGATCATTATGAGGTCAATAATGCTAATGTGAATAGTGTCGCTGTAATTTCTCGCAAAAGCGTTGTAGTAACTACAAATGTCAAAGTGGTTGCGTTGTAGTTACGTTATAGCCAGTGTTTGCAGACTAATTCGCGATGTCGCTAGTAGTTGCGTTGTGGTTACGATGTGGTAGCGGTGTAGTCGATATCACCCACACCGTTGCGCTCGACGAAAAAATGTGGTCAGTGTGAATGAAACTATTTATTTGTACAAAAGATAGTGTCCAACTATGTGTTTTTGTATTGTGGTGCGTCTGAATACAACCTATTTACGAAGTAGACCTCATTGTCTCATAAAGAAACAGCCTAAACTATTATAGCTGAAGGCACTAATAATAGAAAATGAATTCTAATCTAGTCGAAATAATTTTAATCAGCAATGGCAATTAAAGGCCCATGATTGGCTGTAGATCTCATGGATTGAAACATTGATGATTTAGGACTTGAGATTGACGTTCTACGATTATGAACACTGCTGGGAGTCAGGCTTCTAGGAGAGGGAGTGGGCCGTAAAAGATACACCGCGGGCCTAGTGCGGGTTTTTAGTCACATGTCTTCGAACTTTTGGTCTTCAGATATACCAGTTTCGTCATAATGCTTTCCTTCACCTGTTTGAGAGCAGTTGTGATGTGAACGAAAGGGCCGCCAGGGGTTGAACCCGCAACGTACGTTTGGTGGAATCGAATTGGAGAATTTCAACGCACATTCCCCGAAAGGTAAACAATAGAAAATTTATAGGGTAGCCAGTTGGTGGCGATGCGCAAGACTATAACTTGACGAGTGTATAATTGCTGATATTTTTTTTTTGTCTTGCGATTCATCTTGAGGATAGTTCGCGACCTGGAGCGGACAGTTTAGTTCGCAGTTATCACCTTTTTTTATATTTTATTGTACTTAATCATTATCTGTCATATACTCCCTTATTAATTTTCCATCATATGTATTTTTTTAACGTTTGAATCCCCAACCGGTCCTATGAGACCGCGCTGTTATTGTTTTACTATTGTGTCTCGTTTCGCGGGTATCTGAGTAATTAAAAGAGTAACTGTAGAGTTTTACCCAGTTCTTCTCCATAGTGAACAACCAATTGGAACCAAACACTAACTTCTGACATTTTATAAGTGACTGCTGACTGGTACTTATAAAAGTAGTTCTATATGAAATATTTTTTTTTTTAAATAGAATTGTATCGCAAATAGAAGGCCATTGAGTCTAGCCATAGTAAATACAAGCCTTCAAGTAAAAAAAAATAACAAATCTGCGTGTCCTTGGCACTTACAATCTATGATTGGCGAAAGGTATGCAACAATGTGTTAATGATTGCGATTTCCACGGCGATTGGCGAGCGGAGGGAACGTCGGTGCGGTGAAACAAATGCTTATCGGTGCAGCGAATGGGGATAAACTAAGTTGCTATGGTGATAAGGTCTTGAAGGGTATCGTAGGCTTTCAATTTGTAAGAATTTATTATGCGGATAGGTAAGAAGTGGATCTTTGGCAGTCGTTACGGATAGTCAGAAGCCAGTAAATCTGACTCCAGTCTTACCATAAAGTACCGTGTTACCCCAGTTAATGGGTCGTGGAGGTCTGGTAGGCATCCGCTCCTCGTAAAATACTGGTATTCAGCTAAAATCCGGCTTGACTGGAAGCCGACCCCAATATAGTTGGGAAAAGGCTAGGCAGATGACGATGAGGTAAGAAGTGGTACTCACTTTTTCAGGTGGGAAATTATTCAATGACTTGTCTCACTGTGGAGTGGAGTGGAAGTGCGTGTCAAATTTTTACTGACTAATATTACATGTGTCCTTCAGTTGCCTTTTGTGTTCTAGGACCACAGGTTTCCGTTTCGGAAATTCCCTGTTTGTTCTAGCGGGTATCGGCCCTGTTGGGCTTCCTCTACGGATTTACTGACATCTCTTATTCATGAATCCCCGACCGGTCCTATGAGACCGCGCTGTTATTGTTTTACTATTGTGTCTCGTTTTGCAGGTATGTGATAGATTAAGAAGCGCGAAGGCCACTACGCGCCGTCGACGATGTAGACTCGGTTCGAACGGTTACCAGACGACCAGACGGCAAGCTACCGAGTGCTCGCCGTCTGCAAGCCCACGTCTACCATGACCGGTAACTTTACGGATGTGGAATAATTATTATGCTACACATTGTTCCAATGAATAATAAAATAACCCTGCTTAACTAACTCTATCTACTAAACTACAATTCACTGTCAACAATAAAACACTCAAGAAACCATTCATTTTCCCTTGCAATCAATTAAAACCATCAAAAACCAATGACGCATTGAAAACACATTACACACACAGCAAGCACAATTTCTGCGCCCAAAACGGCAGTTGCAAAAAATCGAAAGGAAAAATATCGAATAAAAATTCATATCAGACGTTGTATGTACAAACTAAGACCGGATGTTGCGCAACCGGTAGTGGGTATACATATAGTATATATGTATATGTTGTATATACATGTGTACATTGATCCCTTATGGATTCTGTTGACGTTTTCGTCGCCCTTTACCTTAGAGGGACTTGTAACCTTGGTACCGATAGGCAAAACAAGTTTAGATGAGAATTTTTATTTTCACTTTTTATTAATTAAATTAAAGTTGTGGGGGTCTGGTAGGCAGCCGCTCCTAAAATACTGGTATTCAGCTAAATCCGGCTTGACTGGAAGCCGACCCCAATATAGTTGGGAAAAGGCTAGGCAGATGATGATGATGATGATTAATTGCTCATAGGAGGTGATTTTTGGAATTTAGAAACAGAATTAACATCTTTTTGAGATCAAAGATCAGCGTAGTTAATTATTTACTTTGATAAATTTTATAAACCTTAATTATTTTTTTAATAAATTTAATCACTTTTGCCTTATTAAATTAATAATTGTTTAGTTTAGTTGTCAATGTTTTTAGCTTCACTTTTATTTTGACTGACCGACATTTTGACTATTTAAAAGCGCCTGTGAATTGTCTATTTGAAATAAATGCTTTTGAATTTGACTTGAAAGAAAAGGAAATGGGCCATGTGAACTTTGTGCGGGTTGATGGATGTTACATGCATTTATTCTTTGGTTCTGAAACCTCTGTCTTCTCACTATGTTTTTCTTTACCGTTTTCGGAACAGTATTGCTGAAATAAATCACTGAACCCACGACGTACAATTCATAAGTCGAAACCATTAGCACTAGACCATCACTGCTCCCGAAGGTAGGTACATTATAACGATACAAATTGCTCACAATCACTTTTGTTGCTATCTCTACCTCCATTAGGGTAGTTAAACTTTGGCTTTATTGATAAACTTAGTGTGTACTACGCTTTAGATGACCAGTTAATTATATCGACAAAAACTGTAAGGACTGAAACAATTTTCCTGCTGCAGTCTACCCGTTCGATTACAATTTAATTCAAAGTCAAAATCTTTGGGCTCTTATAAAACGTCAGAAGAGCTAGTGTACGGTTCCAATTGGTTGGTTCTTATGGAGAAGAACCAAGGGTGTCTTTAAGGTCAGAGTGAAAAGGGTCTTAATAAACTAGTGCGCTTCATCATCAACGATTGTATCACTGCTTACTATCAGGCAAGATCGCAGTAAAGCACTAATTCAAATTCAAATTAAAAATCTTTATTGCGAACTAAGTGTAGGGTTAAGTGCTGGGTCCTTAGAACCTAGTTGCCTATTAAGGCATTGCAATAAATAGGGTTATATTTTTTTGTTGATAGGTTAGCGCTCGACCGCTATCTCACCTGATAGAAAGCGACGATGCGGTCGACGATGGAGTGCGCTTACCTAGAAGTAACCTATTCACAGACTCTGGCAGGGAATTCCACTCCTTAGCTGTACGCACAATAAATGTGTAATAAGTATTATTAAAAAAAAAAACCTTTGAGAAACCGTTGGGGCCAAAATGGCTGAAAATGATCAGCTGGAATGGTCGCGGTCACATGACAATGGATGATTCACGTTGTAACTGTAGTCATGTGAATAGTTGAAAAAACTCGTTTTTGACCGCCACCAGGAAGAAGATCATTACCGTAATAACCTGAATTTTCCGCTGTTAATGTGAAAGTGCTAGTTTAGCCTGTTTCCTCAAGTTTTTTGACAAAATAGCCATATAATAGGGTAAGACGAATTGAAGGGGTTTTATTTTAAGGGGGAAATCATCTACTGACTTTTACTGACTAAAACCCACTCCCATGTAACTTCTCTGCCTTCGTTTCAGGGCTCCGAGGTTTTCTTTCGCACAAACCAGGGCCCGGTTACCGGACGGCCTGAGAGCCATTGCTCGCCGTCCGCTCACCCGACGGTAAAACTGTCAACAAATTGAATATACTCATTATACTTACTCTGTTTCTACTTACATTTTCTTTTTATGCACCTACCATATTATCTCTTCACCACCCTAGGTTGACTGGTAGAGAATGCCTATGGCATTAAGTCCGCCTTTGTACATTGAGTTGCATGAAGACTAAATAAATAAATAAATAAATATTATGCCATTTGTTTTTTGAGCCGTTTCTAAAAACCAGGATCAGCAGTGAATTCAGTTCCTCAAATAAAGACGATCAGAAGCTTCTCTGTATAATAATAAATACAGAAAGATTCCATTAATTAAAACTCCTGATTTTCTTCCCCATTGTGCAACCCCCAATGCGCAAAAAGTAGCTCTTATTACGTGTTGGCGAAACAATTATACTTTTTGAGGATTATGCAAATATATGGATATGGGTTTTGAATGTGATTATAAAAGAATAAGATTATTTGTTTTAAATCATAAAAGATTAGGACGGCTGTCAAGCCGATAGGCGTGTTTAATATTGTATAGATCTACGAGTAAACATGTAAATAAAATTGAAAAATTCAAATAACTTTTTTAATTTAATGCATTTATGAAAGTATACTTTATACCTAAACAAAAAAGTATAAAAAAAATTGTCTGTCGGTAAATCTCCAAAACTGCTAAATCGATGTTGACAATACTTTCACTAGAAGATAGTTAATGTTATAAGGACTAACATATAAGCTAGTTTTAGTTTAGAAACACAATTAGAATTTAGCGTAAAAAAACTTCTTGAAATTAATTGCTAAATGGCACTGTTCATTTTTCCGAATTTAACGCGGACGAAGTCGCGAGCACAAGCTACAAACATATTAAAAGTAAAGCTTCTGAAGCTAATTACAACAAAACCTTCATAGTATTTAGCGAACTACATTTTCACCTCTACAACTCCACACACCCATCATCATACTATAAATAGGTCCATCACATCTTCCAAGGGTCAACATCCGATTACAATCGCTGGCATAATTGAGCGAATTACAACTCATTGTTCAAGTGATGTCCATCCTAAATAGAGCCATGTGCTGAGCTCACTCCTTAAGTAGACTTGTGTGGTAGTTTGCACATGTTTAAGGTGTGGTCTTGACAGTGCGATTGATGCGATTTAATTGATTGCAGTTTTGTTTGAGATTTGTTCTTGTTTGTTGGACTAAGGGCCTGTTTCACAATGTCCGAGTAGGCACTACTCACTGAAAGGGTACGAAACCGTAAAAATAAGAAGAAAAATGAATCTACGTAATAAAGTTAGTATCAGTAATAAACTTTAATACAATTCAAAACGTAATGGTTATAAACAAATACGATAAACCCAAACGTTACAAAATATTTAAAGATTCTAATCGCATTTAAAAACAGTGATAAGCCGAGTAACGTCCAATCCCTATCTTTTATGGGAGAATTTCCCACCAAAGATGGGAAAAGATAATCTAATTTTATACAGGGTTATTTGTAAAACACTAGTAACATTGCAAGGCCGTTTTACTGATATCATACATAACAACTATTGTTCTATGACTTTTTACAAAATATTTTCAATAAACAAATATTCAAGATTTTGTTGTTCTATCGTTATATAATATGTACTATGTTGTGTAATACATTTCAACTCTGTATTTTGCTGTAAGTACCTACCTACAACGCTTTCCGCGCACTGTTCGCGCCCCCGCTCCACCCGCTATTGTACGATCGCTTGCTTCGCATAGACTTCGTAACATTTAGAATATTTAATTTAAATATTTTAATTTTTGTATGAAAATATTATGAACATTTCTAAAAGTCATAGAACAAAAGTTGTTGTTTACTATGATAGTAAAATAGTCCTGACAGTTTGCCAGAGTTTTACAAATAACCCTGTATATTATTGACCTATAGAAAACCTCTAAAAAATTAGAACCTTCAGTAACACGCATGATGACAGCCTTAAGAATATTAAATTAATTTCAATCGGTAATCATTTATTTTATGGATTATATTATACGCCATTATTAGGATATAATCTTAAATTAATCCAAACCAGTTAATTATAAGTCGTGTTTATTATGTTTTCATCTATAATTTAACATTATTGTGTATGGGTTGTTCTCGAAGAGATAAACAGTCCTAATGAAATATTTTTCAAAATGTTTATTTTTATTAATTTTGATAGACTCGCCTTGTCCAACATCTCACCTGATGGAAAGCAACGATGTTGTCGACGGTAGAGCACGCTTGCCTAGAACTAACCAATTCTTTCTTGACTTTAAGATCTTTAGGTTGTACTGTGCGACTACGATGTACTACATATGACGTCACAGAATCCTGCATCGCGCAAGCAAAGTTCTCCGCGCGATTTGAATAGATACAATAGCCCGAAATCATCTATCGGGCAGTAGCCCACCGGACATAACACCTCGTCCGGTCGGAGGAACCTCCCTTTTCAACGGCGCGGAGGTTCGAGGGAATTAACTCTCTGTTCCACTACCTCCAAACCGGTGACCCAGACGTAATCTAGAGTACCTACCAGGAAACACAGACTCCGGTAGAGAAAATACGACATCCACCAATCCGCACTCGGCCCGTATGGTGGTTAACGGCCCATCCCTTCGCATAAAGAGGTCTGAATCCCAGCAGTGAGAACATTTAAAGGCTAAATGTTATTTTACAAATAGGTTTTCACAAACACTTTTACACGTCAATTTTTTTTGTTAGACTTTTTTTTTACTAGATGAGGCCGGTGTTTCCTGACTACCCTGAGAAGAAACACCGAAACAAACTCAGGGGTCACAGTCCATACACAATGTATTGGTCAAATCCTATGCGAACCATGCAGATTAGTGTCTGAGATGGCCTTTTAAAGAATGAACCATGCAGATTTGAGTGGAACTGTCCAGTCAGTGCAAGTATTTTTCATTAATCGTAAAGCTCAACTCAGGACTACTAAGAAGCTCAATGAAGCTAAAAGGGCTGATTATGCTTATATTATTTTATGTGCAGTCAAACCGTTAAGAACTTCTCAACTTAACAAAACTCAAGCCTAACTAGATCTTACTAACTCAAAAACAAAATTGTAACCTTACATAATTTTTCCCATTTCGAAAATGCCTTTACCCACCCAAACCAGCAGGTTATACGACATCTGTCCAAACACAATTCTATGTTTTTATTTACCTTGCCAAACCGGCTTCTAAAAACGTCTAAAATTAAACGCCATGTCTGAAAACAACTTTTCATTTCAGTTGTCCCCGTTCTGTGGCACACGTTACCTATGGCTTAGAGTGAAAACCTCGTAACTGCGAAATACGTATTTTCAGGAGGTACAAAAACTCAAATTGGACCTTTATTAATATTTAATTTATATGTGCTTCTACACGATACAGTCAAATATTGATTCATTATAAGCACTACTTTCTCTTGTTTTTTAAATTCGACGTTATCACACCAAACTGCACTGAGAAGGACACGCATTTAACATCGTAGATGGCGTTACAAATAATCAAGCGAAGGACTGGAACAATTTGTCTTTTGCGGTCTTCCCGTCCGATTATAATATGGGTGTCTTCAAGGCTAGAGTGAATAGGCTCTTAATGCGCGATAGATAAAACGATTGCATCACTGCTCACCATCAAGCGGGATTGCAGTCAAGCACTAATTTATGTTATATGTAAAAAAAAGAATAAATATTTTTTCATTCAAATATTTAAAAATATTGACTTATTTTAAGCACTCATTTCTCTTGTTTTCTAATTTTTTCCCACAAATTCTGACGCGCTGTCACGAAGTTATCACAAACTGACTCGAGAAGGACTACTTTTACGCATTTAACATCGTAGAATGGCGTTACAAATAACCAATCAAACTTATTCGTGATACAAGATGGTGAGTTTCGATCTCTTCCTTCCAGAAACGTAATAAAATAAAATAAACAAAAATTGCAGATACGAGGTTTTCGCTCTAAGCCATCGTTATGCTAATATGAGCTGTTTCCGGTTCGGGATTCCTATTTAGGTTCCGTACAATATTATGTTTGTATAACATGTTGGTGTTGCCAGACCTGAGATCATTGTAAAATCGGTTTGTCAGCGGCACTCGTAGGGTTGCCAGCAGAATGCGACCCGAGATTGTTGTGGTAACTTTGTTTCATGGATACGGTTTTGATTGATGTGGTAGAAATACCTAGCTTTGTAAGTATGGGTGCTCTTCTCTTTATAGTCATTTTGATATCGAATGTTACACGGAATAAATTGGGTAACTATCCAGTTTACAATTCTTTTTTATTACAAAAAGGAATTAAACGATTATGGTACCACAAATAAAATATTATGCAACTTAGGAAGCTTTCAAACCTAATGGAAGGGAAAACTGTCCAGTAGCAGAATAAGGATGCACACACAGAAATGTGACGTCACCGCTCACCGCCATTAGGTAAGGTGTTCAAAAGAGACTGTGCGAGACGTTCTTATTATGCCAATCAATTTTGCCTTATACCAAAATTTTATTCGCGAATTACTACTCAATTTAACAATCAATCTGAAGCTGTTTTCAAAAATGGATTTCCTTTTTATTTTATTTCTTGAGGAATATAACATATTGTGTAAAAATAAACACAATTATGATCCTACTATTAGTAAGTAGAACACCCAAATTTCTACAAATTTGGATGACCTTATAGAATGGCCATAATTCTCACAGTTTTTCTCTAATTCTATTCTACACATACTAATATTCACAGAATCCTTCCTTCTTTGTTGACAACCCTGGCCTAATTATGTAGGGTTACTGTAATATGCTGGGTCCCTTGCTAAATGCTTGTTAATTTTGATATTCTATGCGACAGAACTTTGTGAAATTTGGATGTACTCAAAAGACAACGAAAAGTTCATTGTTGGAGTGTGTAAAATGTGTTACAGTTACCTATAAAAACAGATTTTATTTTTCAAAACAAAAGGTTCTTTCAATTCCTTCCAGACTTTCTACCTACATCGATTTGGACTGGAGACTGGGATCATCCATCCACCTTTTTCTGGGCCTGTCTCGTCGGCACTTTCCATTTGCAACAACACCCTACATAGAGACTCTTGCCCAGCGGTCACAGTGCATGGGGTTGACGAGACCCGCTCTAAAAAATTGCTGTGTCAATTTTAGGAAAGAAAGAAGAAAGAAAGAAAACATATTTATTCCGCCCTAAATGGACGCACACTAAAATATAAGTAGTATAATTAAAGGGAAACGGCGATAGTCCCTTCAAGTTGATGTTACGTATAGAGTGTGAATCACCATCTTGCTAGCCTTTTCTCAACTAGGAGTTTTTTGGTCGGAAATCGTCAAAATAACTTCTCTCGCTCTGAGCGGACCGGAAGGGTATGTCAGACTTTTACTGACTAAAAACCACTCTTGTTACTGCTTTGCCTTTGTTCCAGGGTCCCGAAGTTCTCTTTTGTACTACTAGGGCTTAGGTGCACGCAAATCAACGACACTGTTTTTAAAGGACAGTGATAAAGGCTTAATTTAAAATAATTCAATATTTGCAAATTCATTTAAATATACAAAAATCAAGGAATCGATTGCTAATCAATCGATAATTACGTCAAATCAGATCCGCATCGAAACACCTTAAGAAGTAAATCGATCAATCCTACAAATCGATCAGAAAACTTAACATATTTAACCTATTATGACTACCAATAAAAGTTAACGAGTAAATTAATACTGTCAACTAATACGACGCGGAAAACTATTAGAAAAAAAAACAACTCTATTTTTAAATTCTGTAGGAGTCTATGACGATCTTATATTTGATTTGTTTTTTTTTATTCCATTAGTACATTCATAAATTCTATCAAAATGTTTGTCGGCGGTTAACCTCGTTTTACAATAAATACACATGTTATAACGTCGCGTGCCTACCAAGTAAACAACAGCATAAACACAGGCTTGCGGACGGCGAACAATGGGTAACTCGCCTTCCGGACGTCCGGTAACAATCCCAAGCCACTCTTCCCGGTTTTAATCGGTAGGTAGAGGTCTACCGATTAAAACCTGCCTGTCATCCTTTCCTTAGTTTTCAGGGCCACGGTAACTCTTTCAACTAAGTATCCTAGAGACAATCACAGATTGTCATGCGAATGAAATCGCAGGCAAACACTAGTATGGAATAAACGGTAAAATGTTCAGAAATTCCGACAACACAGTAAGATACTAAATACATAACTGCTTTCTATTGTCTTAAAGAATTTATAGCGATTAATTGCGGTACGAGACGGTAAATCTCAACCGTAAAACCGTATAAATATTTGTAAGCACAGCTACAAAAAAAAACATAAAATGTACTTGAATACTAGCTATATTTAATTTTAGCTCATTGTATGATTTTCATGGGAATTTAGCAGTATATTGGAAACAATTTCAACTGTTCTTAGCAGAAATGTTACGGAACTTTTGATTGATTGAGCAGTTATGATTCCGATTTCGGTTCCGACTTTTAATTATTGGAACTGATATTATAGGTAAGGCGACAATTAAGTTTATACTTAAAAGCAAAGACGGCAACAACTGCCAGTGTTTCCTGATGGAAATCAAAACTGAATAGTTCACTTCTTCATAAGCGTGCTCCATCGTCGGCCACATCATCGCTTACCATCAGATGAGATAGTGGTCAATCACAAGACAATAAGGTGCCTAGAAAACCATTTCAAGACGTCAATATTAATTTTATTCTATACATTCTCACAGCTGGGCAAAAGCTTCCTCCGAAATTCTTCTCGTGTAATTATTCTTTTCTTAAGCCACCTCGAACCAGCATTTGCAATAGGAGTCTAGATCATCTCGTCACCTTCTTAAAAACGTTTTTTAATCAACTAAAATAAAACAACTAATCAGAAGCTTCAACATCTACGTTTAAATAATTAAAACTTAACTATTAAACAACTATAAAACAAGCAATTAGCGACAGTCGTACCCTGCGAACCAAACCTTAACCGCCTTGAAAGGAGATGCCCAAAAAAGCGCGCGTTAATCGCACGCACGACTTTTTCATCGCAATTAGATTTAATTCATCGACAATCGTGATCTGTACTTAATCGTAGTGCGATCACACGCACAAATGTTTATATAAACTGTATTGTTTTTTTTTAAACGATTTATTGAATTAATTACTGCCATAATTATTATTTTTTCAAGGACTCCTTGTGTACTACTGGATTTGATGGAAAATTAAAAATAAAGTACCGTGTTACCCCAGTTAATAGGTTGTGGAGGTCTGGTAGGCAGCAGCTCCTCGTAAAATACTACTAATAATACTACCTACTGGAAGCCGACCCTAATATAGTTGGGAAAAGGCTAGGCAGATGATGATGTCTCCCCCTTTGTGTGGAGCGGGGCGAATCAGACTTTTACAAACTAAAATGCATCTGTGTTGTGGGACACAGATCGAAGGCAACGAACGAACGAGGCTGGGGTTTAGTCAGTAAGAGTCTAACACGTCCTACCGTTCCGCCCAAGAGCAGGAGAAGTAATTCTGATGATTCCCTACTTGAAAAAAAAACCTGTGTTTTTTTCAGTTATGGACTTTAAAAGAGACTGTGATCCCTGAGATTGTTTCTGCGTTTCTTCTCAGCCAACTAGGAAAAACCGGCTTCATCTAGTTTAAGCAGACGAAAACCAAATTACTCGTACCGTGTGAAAGTGTTTTTTTAAATCTTTAAGGAACTATACAAAGTCACGTTGACCTTGTGAGGGTCAAGGGAATCCAGTGGCGAAACTATAGGGCCGCTAGGCTTGCAAAATGCCACGGGCCCTTGGTCCAACGGGGCCCCAGCCCGAAAAGGCCCCCGGTCTGAGAGGCCGCAAACTCAGAAGTAACAACATATATTTAAAAAGACACGGTTTTACTGGGCCCTTCCAATGAATTTTCCACGGGTCTCTAATGATATAGTTACACCACTGAGGGAATCCAATGGACGTGAGACGTACAGGACCGGTCTTTTTGTGATCACGCTCGATGAGGCCCAATGACTGGGTAGACTAGACCATTTGACATAAACTATAAGATCAATCTAATGTGTTTTAACTTTATAAGTTGTTTTTAACCAAATTATTATCTCTAACAAAATCAAAATCTTGGAGAGCTAGAGATAAAATCTTTAAAATCAGATAAAGATTAAAACGTAGAAACATAAATTAAGATAAGCTTAACATCTAAACAACCTTTACGTGTCTATTTTAAACGGAATAATAAAGATACAGTAGTGAATAAAAACTAAAACGTTGATCATTAAGTCATAATAGTTCTATTAAGATGTTACGCTAATTAATGTATAACAACTCTATCAATTTTCTGTAAGCTATTACAAAAAAATTGGCAATTTTCGGTAACTTTCAAAGACTAAAATGTATAAAATATTAATCAAGTTAGGGCCGATTTTATGCCGCCTGATGACTAAAAATAGCGATTTGACAGTTTTTGTATACAAAATATGTCAAACATATATTTTTCTTCTTCTTTTCAAATCGAAGGTAAACTCGTTAAATTGTTTGGGCCCAGTTTGGTGCTTCTATTCAAAACATGAGCCACACATTGGACTGCCCCAAGTTCCCAAACACCTATACTTTGGAGGATTTAATGATTGCCACCGGATGCTGCTATTTATTCTTCTGATAAAAGTTATCCGACTATCGACTATCTTGTCTAAATAAAACCCAAAGCCCTAATTCTGACATCCAACATTCAAACTTCGAATACCAACCAACGTTCGAAAAAAACAAAACTAAAATTTCATCATGGCCACCTGTTACGACAATAAAAACGCGGGAAAACATTAATATACAAACGTCAAACGTGCAATACGATTGAAATTCAGAGGGTAGTTCCACCCTATTTCGTATTCAGTTGTACTCGTAATATGCGGATTCTTGTGGGGCGAGGAAATTCCTCCTTTTGGGGATGTCCGCTATCGCAATTAGGGATTGCAATTGCTGGATCCAGCATACAGCAATCCAGCTGGATCCAGCGCCTTTTTAAACATGCTGGATCCAGCATACAGTGCTGGATCCAGCGATGCGGATCCGCAAACGTATCAATTTCTATTGTTTAATTTCGAATTGCATCCGTAATTGTTAAGGTGGATCCACACATTGCGAGGCATGCGCTCCGCACGGCGCACAACGCATGCCTCGCTAAGTGTGGACCTGTATATTCGTGGCGAGGCATGCGCTCCGCACGCGCGCGGGCGAGCCAACGTATGGCGGCAAATGCTTCAAGATCAAAGTGCCTCAGTGCGAGCATTACGTTATGTGTGGACGTAGCCGCGCATGCACGTTCGAGGCATGTGCCGCGTACAATATCAACACACGCCTCGACTGCGAAAATGAAACTGCGTTTGCTCGGGCCACACAGCGCACAACGTATGCTCGGGCCGATCCAACACACACAGCAGCAGTCAAGATGGCGCCTTTGCATCGCGTGTGCGTATCCGCTGCTGCTTTCATAATTATTAATTCAATTATTAAAATTCTGGTTGTTTACAATTTCACTAAGTAAGTATACCTACTACTTATTATCTCATTAACGGATGGACTGATTTACATGATTTAAACGGATAAAACGGTTTTAGACTTAGACTTTTCATTTGACACCAAACTCGTTAAGATATCTCAACAAACAAAAAAAAACATTTGCAAGTTGCTCTCGTAATTATCCAATATTATGTATGAAGCGTGTACGATTCATTTAAAACCATCTTATCAAACGTTAAATATATGTAGGTATTTTAAACTATGTAGGTATAATTCAATGAAAAAATATCGAAGTTTTCTGTGAACAACACGATAATTTTCCTTTTCTCATCTGCAGCGACCTAGGTACCTAACGAAAAAAAATCTGTCGTCTCCTTGTGTCGACACACATCCGTCAAGTAATCGAAATGAGCCATGCCTAAACCAGCTAGCAGCGTTTACGACGGCACCACGCGAAAGTCTAGGTAATAGGTATTTACCGCTGCAAGTACGGCCTAGTGAAGGAGGCCTGATAGTAGTAGGTAGTTCAGAAATAATTGATTATACATACCTGATCCAGTTACCTTGCTTTTACTTTCTCGACATTTTTCCCTTCTATAAGATCCTAGAAGAGAATTCATTTTTTTTTTCAACTTAGCGACGGTTATATTTACTTCGTTCGCGATTATACGCCATACGTCTTCCCTTTTATTTTTATTAAAATAATGATTATGTTTTGGATCCCATAATAATCTATTACTTTCGTATAATAAAACTACTTAACATTTCTTTATCGTTCATAATGCGCGCGTACATCCGCAGCGAGGCGGACACAACAACGCAACGCACTGCTCGCAATGAGCCGGCCGCCACACGGCGCACAGTGAATAGCGCGTGTGCGGCCCACACGCGCTGTGCGTCGTGCGCCGTGCGGAGCGCATGCCTTGCCAAGTCTGCGCGCACACTTGCCTCGAGCATTTGCTTCGCACGCGATGGCTCGACCCGAGCATACGTTGGTATAATTTGTCAACACGCATGCCTCAAGCCGAGGCATGCGTTGTGCGCCGTGCGGAGCGCACGCTCGCAATGTGTGGATCCACCTTTATATGTGATGACAACTGTGTAATGGCAACTGCCCGATAGATGATTTGGGGTTGTTGCATCTATTCAAATCGCGCGGAGAACTTTGCTTGCGCGATGCAGGATTCTGTGAAGTCAGATGTCGCTACAAGGTTATATATTATTTAATTTTAAGAAGTTTGTTTTTGATCTCAAATGGTTAAGAAACGAAAGCAAATTAGTGAAAGGTTTCATAGATTATCGTAAGAAATTATTATACAAATTACTTAATAAAAAAAAATCTTATAAATGTCGCCTTTTTTGCGTTCCACATTTTGCTGGATCCGCGCTGGATCCAGCTGGATTCAGGTCAATCCAGCAAGAATCCAGCTGGATTGAAAACGCCGCTGGATTGCAATCCCTAATCGCAATATACCGTTTTCCGAAAAGTGAATGAGCCGAAAAATGGCGGTGACTAATTTCGGGGCGTTTTGAGCAATTGCTTATTGATTGAGGTGTTCGTAATGACTATTATCATTGAGAGTATTATCGCATAACATCATCCTTTTATTTTTTCTTTTGGATTAAAAAAGAGAGAAAATAAACTGCGCCAATTTTTTTTTAATATGTGACAATGATCGACTGTAAGGATTTAATTTATTGAAACGGTATTTGAACTTCATGCACAAATAAAGGTAAATACTAAAGCGGATTTAACAAAACATTTGAGCCTGTAATACATATTTCATCACCATCACATTCAACTCTGTTTGGGTGTTAATTGCTGCCACTTCTCACGAAGACGAAAAAACTTAAAAAATCGTACGATCTAGTACTTCAGTCAGTGTTTTACAGTCCAAAATTATCCCAGGATAGATAGTATATATGTCCCTCTCCTAGAGAGAAGGCCGGAGTCCCAGCAGTGGGAACATTATAAGGCCGATAATGCTAATAAAATAGATAGTATATAGCCTATTCCAGAACATGGTCTACCAAATTTACAAACAAACATACAGACACACACGCATCAAAGAGATGTCAGCAAAACCATATGGGCCCAGCAGGACTGAAGTCTACTCTGCCCTCGTAACAGCAAATGCAGTACTTGCAAAATGGCGGTTTCGAGAAAAACGCGTCTAAGTGTTTTAATTAAATCTCTACTTTCACTGATATAAATCTCATATGTTATGTTCCCACCATAGAAAACAATAAAGAAAAAAAATTACATATAGCTTGAAGTCTCCATATGTAATTTATGATAAACAGAAAGTCGTCAAAATGTCGATTACTGCATTTGCTGTTACGAGGGCAGTACTGGGGCCATGGGTTGTCTTCTGAAAGGCATAAACCCAGGGAACTGGAACGCAAGGTAAAGACGGAACATAGGGGTGGTTGTGGGTAGTGAAAACCTGACGGAGCGGAAGGGGCCGCTACACCCTAGAGCGAAGGAAGTCACCGAATGATTTCCCATCTTAAAAAAAAACCCAGACACACAGAATTCAGACACAGTTCTCTTCAAGCCAACTTCTAAAAACAACGTTCACTTTTCCACAAAAATATCATTACATAACACACTGCAATGCTTTACCTAAAAAGGCCCCAAAACGGACCGTATAAAAATTCTAATAGTCGAACTACATACGTAATTTTTTTTTGTCTCGGATCGTTGCCCGGACCAACACACGTAGAAGCAATAAGTAAGTACTAATAATATTATAAAAAAAAAACTGACCAAACGATTGTCGGCCTTCAATTCGGACAGATCGTTCACCTGTGCTGATTATAACTACGAAACAGTGGGACAGAAATACCACTTTATTCCAAGTTATTATATAACATGACTGTTTTGTTAAGTGAAGATGTAAGAAGATTCTAGCTGTCTTGTATTGGAAGCGTGAACCATCCTGTAGTTGGCCTCTGTAGTAAACCAAGAGAATTTCAAGTACAAATTTAATTTCAAGTTCAAGTTCTGACTTTTATCTATAAAATAAAAGGATAAACTGACTGACGCACTACTCGGACTTAGAGTGTAAAATTTTGCTCAGTTTCCTTTTACGACGTAGGCGAGCACTAATAGAGGTATTCCGAAATTCACTCACAAAGCGGATGCAACGAGAGATCAACCCCAGGACCCTGGAACGAAGTCAAAGAAAACACTAAAATATGTTTTCAATTTGAGCTGATAGTACATGAGATCAGCGTGTTCAACCAAACCAACTCTTCAGCTTTATAATATGAAGTATAGATTAATTCATCACCACTGCTCTCAAAACGGTGAAGGAAAACATCGCGAGGAAACCGGCATGTCCTAGATCCAAAAATTCGAAGACATGTGGCATCCACCAATCCGCAATGGGCCCACGCGGTGGATTATGGCCCATTCCCTCTCCAAGAGAGGAGGCCTGAGTCCCAGCAGTGGGAACATTATAAGGCCGATAATGCTAAGAATAGATTAATTTACAAACCATAGGTACACCGCCAACTAGGGTAGTTGATTTAAATTCTTTCAGCACAACCAAAGGTTGTCTGGTAGATATCACGATGAGAGATAAAACCGCCATTGTACTCACAGATTTAAGTTATATTTAAATGTATAAGAGTTATCTTACTATTTTAGTGTACAATAAAGTTTATTTTATTGTATTCTAATTTCTAAATAAAACAATGCCTGACATTAGAATAAGAAGACTGTAAAATTGGTCTTGAACCTTCTTGACTACATAGTATAAAACAAAGTCGCTTTCTCTGTCCCTATATCCCTATGTATGCTTAAATCTTTAAAACTACGCAACGGATTTTAATGCGAATTAAATTAATAGATAGTGATTCAAGAGGAAAGTTTATATTTATAATACATGTACAATATAGTAGGGAAACACTGATATTTTGCAGCCGTGCGAAGCCGAGGCGGGTCGCTAGTATAATATAAACTGTTTTAATAAGTAAAGACTGAACCCAGATAAAATAATTTCCATAGTCACTTATTTATCAAACTTGCCAAAGCGATTCGAGAGATCGTAGTTAGATTTTCGCTTTTCACACACAATAGAACGCTGCCTATGAAATAATCCCTGCGTCACATCTAAAGTCCCTTTTCAACCCTAGGGCTACAAACAGAATTGAACGGTAACAAACAAAAACATGCAAAAAGGGTGTGCAATCGATTGTCTGTCTGAGATTACTTTTTTGAACGGCACGGCTGTTGTTCGTAAGCTTGGCAGAAATCTACACTTGTATTTTTACTGGAAAAGTGAATCTATGATTGTCTGCTGTTTTTCAAGGTTAAATGTTCAACTTGTTGTATTTCTATTGATGCAAAGTGGCTAGGGTAGTCCGCGTAGTTTAAATTTTCTTAAGTTGTTTGCATTTTGTCAGTGCCAAGTTGTACCATCGGACCACCTTGTTAATCTGGTGAGGGTCACGGGAATTCGATAGATTCGAGACGCACAGGACTGTTCGTTGTGACGACGACGCTTGGGGGAGACCTATGTCCGGCAGTGGACGTCTTTCGGCTAAAATGATGATGATGATTTAAAGTTACTGCGGCCCTGGAACGCAAAGAGCAACTGAGAGTTAGCATAGGTTAGTTAGGAGCATATTAGGTTCAGTTTCTATACCGAGAATACTACAAGTTAATGTGAAAAGAACGGAAGACGTAGCGTTGGAAGGTCTCCCACAAGGTGGACCGACGACCTAGCGAGGGTTGCGGGAATCCGATGGATGCGAGACGCACAGGATCGGTCATTGTGGCGGCGCTTGGGGGAGGCCTATGTCCAGCAGAGGACGTCTTTCGGCTGAAATGATGATGATGTGAAAAATAGTAAAACGTGCCTTTCTGCCCTGCTGTGATAGAATGGTTGCGTTTTTTTACCCGATTTCCAGACGCCAGGGAGTTTTGTATGTACACAGACTATGTATATTTGTTTCTGTGCGGTGCTCTAGACACTAAATGCGTGGGCCGATTTTGATGATTTTAACGTCAATCCATTCATCTTAATCGCGCAAGTGTCGCTAAAGACATGACAGTAATCGCAATTCAACATGTCAACAACCAGCCGCCATATTGTGAACAAGAAAAAAAATTAAAGTCGACGAACTTAAATCAAGTATGGTATCATCGGGTAGGTATTGAAAAATGAAGTTTCTGTCACTATTTTTCATTTGAAATTACCATCATCATCATTTCAGCCGAAAGACGTCCACTGATGGCATAACCCTCCCCCAAACGTCATCATAACAACTGGTCCTCACCAGGAAATTTAAAAAAAAGTATCAGCTGCATTAAACTGAACAAAAGACGAACTGTCTCTTTTGAGACTTAAGTTTTTTTTTACAGTCAAACTGGCCTAGCCTTTTCCCAACTATATTGGAGTCGGCTTCTAGTCAAGCCGGATTTAGCTGAATACCAGTATTTTACGAGAAGCGGCTGCCTACCAGACCTCCACAACCCATTAACTAGGGTAACACGGTACTTCATGGCAAGACTGGAGTCAGATTTACTGGCTTCTGACTATCCGTAACGACTGCCAAAGATCTACAAATGACAGCCGGGACCAACGGCTTAGCGTGCTTTCCGAGGCACGGAGGAAACTCGTTATGTTAAGATGGTCACCCATCCACAGACCAACCTAGGCAAGCGTTGCTTAACCTTGAAGATCGACCTGTGCGGCTGTTATTATTTAGCCACGAGCTCCTCTCACACTCTCTTCACAGTCAGATTTTTTTAATACCTTCAAAAATTTTTTCCAAGTTTTGGCGTATTTTGCTGAAATGCATCCTACAAAGTTAGCCTTCTGAATTACTGCACTTATAATAGATCGATGAACGCGTGACGATTGTCAAACGAACGCCGCCTTCTGCGAACGATCCTAGTCGGATGACCAGGCGTTTTTGCAGACCTGACGTATTAGTCACCTCCCAGGTTTTGTTTACAAATAAATCAGAACCAGCGTTGCCTCACCGCGGGGTTTAATCTGATCATCTTTGTAGGAATCTAGAATAGTTCTGTAGTTTTTTTTTTTTCATCTTAGCGACTCCTTGTTAAGACTTTTTTTATTATTATTGATATGCTCGCGTTTTGGCTTCTATCTCATCTCGACGGTAAGCGATGATCTAATGGCTAATTTTAGTATTAAAACAACGTTTAACCTTAAGAGGCCTGCGGAGACCGCGCGCTATCTCGAGTTGAGACGAAATAAAATACGTTTTTGAGGTTGATGGAAGCAATGCAGATAGTATAAACAATTCTTGGACACACCGACTGGAGTTAAGTCATCATCCACACACTGACAGTTGCTTGCTGTGATAGCAATACAAACTATTGGAAATTTGGGAGAGGTTCCGTAATACCAAAAATGATGAATGAAAAATTAATGTATTTCCAATATTGTTTCGAGTATTTATAACTTGATAATAATGTCTGTGTTCCTACGAAAAGATATTTTGAAATATTGTTGTTTATAATATAGAAAAAACAAAATAAAAACATGACATTTTCGCTGTGAAAATGTGCAAATTTAAATTCGCTTAAATTTCGTTTGGGGTAAGTTTTTCAACAAAAAGACGATGTAGGAACCTAGATAATTATTGTCTGAATCCGAATAACATCATACTATGGTGTAAATATGCTTAAATTGCAAATGATTTTGGTATTACGTTTGTATGGATAATTCTAACGTCGCGCCCACCTTAAGTCGTTTATCGTCTCAGTCTAAATTGATGTCAAAAACTTGTCAAAATGTAGTACCTATAACTAGAAAAGTATGACTAATTGAGACTGCGAGGTGAAAGGAAATCTATATTTTATTAATATTATAAAGGTGAAGAGTTTGTTTGTTTGAACGTGCTAATCTCGGGAACTACTGGTCCGATTTGAAAAAATCTTTCAGTGTTAGATAGCCCATTTATCAAGGAAGGCTATAGGCTATATCATATCATCACGTTAAGACTAAACTAACTCTACACGCGGGCGTAGCCGCTGGCAGGAGCTAGTATTTTAATAACAATACGAGAAGTATCCCTTTTTTTGAAGTGAAACATCTACTGGCGCGCTTTGCTAGTAAAGCTAACTCATATGCCGTGACGCCAAACGACATGAGGCCTAGTCTACGTGATCGCTCTCCACTTGACCACCACTAGCATAGATGATAATAATAATAATAATTTTTATTTCTCTTCCACAAATAACAATAACAGTAGAAAAATACAACTTATAATATTGATTTGATATTAATAATGTTAATTTGTGGGAGTCTGGCGCCTAAACTAAGCCGGGGCTTGTATTTTAGGACACCAGGGGCTCCTCTCTCTACAGGGTAAGCAGCAAAATAAAACTTTATATCGTATTAAACAACATTATAGATGGTGAAAATCTAACGAAAGTTAAAACTGTGTGTGTGATGTTCTATAACCTAACGTCCGTTCTTAGGACAGCCAATATTTTCTATTCAGGGTGAGACCTCATCAAATAGCCCTGCTCTTGCATAGCATAGACTTTTCCTGATTAAAACCAATCAATGTCCTTACTTTTTCTAACAATTCCGCAGCCTTCACAAAACAACAATTACCCTAATCTACGATAACATCAACAAAAGAAACTTAGTAATCGCCATGCAACTCTAATCAAACACTATAAAATATTCCAAAATCTCCACGGAACGGTGCTAAACAACAATACACCATTCAAATATCGACATAGAAAATAGGAAAATAGATATCCCGTACGATTTCCCCGGTATTTTCCATACACTTGTTCACTCCCCTATTCTTTGACATAAAAACATCTGATATGTGACTCCCCCCGTATTTGGGAACGGTGGGGACTTACATAATTAAGGTGAATGCTTCAGCTAGCCCGCGAAATTCAAATTTTCTTACGTTTTTTGCAATTTGCAAGCCAGTGGTAGGTTGTATGAAGTTAAAAATACTTAAGCGACTGTAAAACGTAACTAGTTACATAATTATAACAATAAAAATCATCAATACAAGCTTCCAAGCTCACTTAGTTGCAGGAACGTTTTTGACCTCGAATAAATCGTTCCTACACTTAGGTGAGCTTGGAGGCTTGTATTGATGATTTTTATGTTTTTAATTATGTAACTAGTTACGTTTTACAGCCGCTTAAGTATTTTTAACTTCATACAACTTACCACTTGCTTTCAAATTGCAAATAACGTAAGAAAATTTGGTTTTCGCGGGCTAACCTGAAACATCCCCCTTAAACATTACGCCCAACAATACACAAATAATTGAAATATTAACGTGTGAGATGAAAGTTCATGTTTCATGTAACAGGTAGACGGGAAGCGGAAATTAAAAACAAGCAAATAAAAAATTACTAGCTCCTGCCAGCGGCTTTGCTCGCGTGGTGGTAGAGAATTATCCCTAGGGAGTATGCTCCCGGGATAAAAATTATCTTTTGTGCTATTTCAGGATGCTTAACACAACAAAAATGCTGACGGTTAGACTAGCGGTTTGGCTAGCCTATTGGTGTCGTGGTTAGTAGCCCCGACTGTTATGCCGGAGGTCGTGGATTCAATTCACACCTTTTATTCTGTGTCTGACACATTTGATTGGTGCGGTCTTCACGTTTCATGAATTGGTGTTTTCATCGCTGAATAGGCTCTTAATAAACTAGTGCGCCTCACCATCGATTGCATCGCTGCTTACCATCAGGTAGGATCTTAGTAAGGCTCTAGTACCAGTGGATAAGAAAAAAAAATCTTATAAACCATTCTTTAAACTTTAAACAGTCTTTATAATATTAGTGTCAAGTGTGATATTGGCATGGTTCTTCCACTGTGATCTAATCAGCTTATCCCTATATTAGTTTAATTTTCACGGTGGGAAAGGTGCATTTTCCATTTCTCCAAGCAAAGCCAGCAAAACTCATATGATATAAAGTGTCGATGACAATTACAATAGCTACGAGTACGACCAGGAAATCTTTAGAGCAAGAGTGAACAGATTAGTCTATGCAAGAGAGCTCCGTCGCTACCCCATCATCGCTTACCATCAGGTGACATAGTGGTCAAGCGCGACCCTTGAAATAATTAAATGAAAAATATACACTTTTTGTGACATGATCGATCATGTACGGTAGTTACTTATTAAAAAAAAGGGTCTGAGGAAGTGATTCCAATTTGCATTAGCAGTTTTTGAACATTTTTATCCATTTTTTTTTTGACCTCGCCTGTTTAACCACAATTTTCAGTGACAGTCATTCCCCTCAACGATTTAGAAGAATGAGATACTCCTCTTCAAGGAACAGTGATGCGTACCATCACCAGAGTAATCAAAGAGGTTACTAACCCAGGAACCAGTTCAAAGTGGTTCAAAATCATATGTGATGAGTTCAATATGCTTTTAGTTTCACAAAAACGTTCTCAAGCAAAAAGTATGAACTTGAAACTGCTCAGCACTAAAACACATGCCTTTTTTTCGTTTCCATAAAGCAGAATTGTTTTTTTTTTCTTCCTCACTGCTCTTTGATTTTGTTAAGAGTTGTTTTGAGAACCGTTAAAACGCACATTCGTTTTTATTATCCGATTTCCAAAATACCCAAAGGGGAGGTGATTCTCGATTCTAAGCACATGTTGGATATTCCTTTTATTGTGATAATGTAAACAGTAATAAGTTTTCTTTAATGCTTTTAGACTGAGAGTAATCCGTTTGTGCTTGATTCCATATTAGGGCCCTCGTCTAAGGTGATTTTTTGTAGCGATGCAGTAGCGCGGCTGTCGCGCGTTCGAATCGATACAGTTGCGATGCAGTCGCTAGCTGCTTGTCCTCGCCCACGCCATGATTCTCAGTCGCGATATAAACGCGATACAATCGCGCGTCTGTCGCGATGCAAACGCAAAAATTAAGATTTTGTATCATCATCTGCCTAGCCTTTTCCCAACTATATTGGGGTCGGTTTCCAGTCAAGCCGGATTTAGCTGAATACCAGTATTTTACGAGGAGCGGCTGCCTACCAGACCTAAAATTTTGTATGTAGATTGTTGTTGATTCATTCACGCGCCACCCTCTCTCCGATGTCGTCAGACATAGTCGCGCGTTTGCAGCGCTACAGTTGTGATGCTGTAGCGCGTTAGTAGTGCGTTAGCATCGCTTCTGTAGCGCGTTGCAAACGCGACTAACGCGCGTTAGTAGCGCTACAAAGTCGCCGTGGGCGAGGCCCCTCAGACATTGTGATAAAAAGTATAAGACTTGAAAGATGTTCGACGTCTATATTTACATAATGCAGGTTGTATTTTACATAAGAAACAATCTTTTAAGCTTTAATAATCTCGTAAAAACAAATCTATTTACTAACAAGAACTTTAACGTCCACAATTCCATAATAATTTGAAATTTTCACCTGCCGCCATTACTTTCTTTTGAATGAAATTGCAAAAGAGGTTTTATGGACACTTCTAGCTTGTTTATGATTAACATCTTTGCTTTTAAAAACAAAATAAATTGGTGACAATTGCAGCGCTTGGTAATCGACTAGCGCGATTTTTCGAAAGAGTTGTCGTGGCTCTGAAACGCACAGGGATACTGATGGAACACAGTGGGGTTTTAGTCAGTAAAAGTCTGAAACTACTTCTCACTCCACCTAGATTGGGAGGAGTTCTTCGATGATTTCTCACCTCTTTAAAAAGGGTATTGTATTGATATCGCCAAACGGAACGTGTTTAAATTCTGCTATATTTTCTATAGCAAAGAATACTCGTAAAATAAATCGTCATCTTCCTGCCCTTGTCCCATATTATTTGGAGTTGGCGCAACACGTTTTTTCCTCCAATCTGTCCTATATACCGTCACGCTATCACTCTCCCTTTATCAGACTCCTTTTTCTTTCTTATTTATTTATTTATTTATTAAATGCTTAAGTACAGAGGCGGACTTAATGCCTTAGGCATTTTCTACCAGTCAACCTTTGGGTGATGCAGAGAAAAATAGTGGTGGATCACTTCTCACACAATCCATTCATATTTTCTTTGGCTTCCATCCATATAATCATATCTTGAAACATGCGCTTCATCCCTACTCTTCACATGACCATACCAAGACAAACGATTCCCTTTCAACCTTTCAGTCACTGGCGCCACTACCAAGCCTTCCCTTAATATAGGTACTTATTTCTTATTTTATCTACTCTGATCACACCACACATCCCTTTTAATATTCTCAATTAAAATCAAAGAAAGAAGGAAAAAAGAAAACAAATAAAAACCATTTATTTGCGGAAAATACCGCACACTTGAAACTAGCTTAAAAAGGAAAATATACGAGTATCTTACGAGATTTTCTTTTAATAATGAAAACTGATTTATCAGAACGCGTTATATTGTTCACATTTCTGATAACAAGAAAAAATAACAGTCCCAAGTACCTACCAGTACTTAGTAGTAGTTTGATTCGCTCGAAGAGTTCCGTATGCTTTTTAATATTGATTGTCATAATGGCAATTAAAATATACACCTGGTAGAATTTTCAGCTTTTTTACTTTTCAGATAGATGGATCGACACCGGAGATTTAGTAACAGGGTTCCGTCGATTATTCTTCCAGTACGGAACCCTAAAAAAGCACTAGATATAAACACTATTCATCCATGTTTTGCAGCTTGCAACACCGCTTACACCGTTTTAGCATGAAACTACATAATTCCATATCGTCAGGTGCGAAATAATCAAATTATAAACGTAAAATATGAATGGTATGCAAGTTCACTTGGATTTTTTATCAAAAGAAAATCAATTATACAGTGTGCGCTTCATGTTACTGCACGTGATAAAAGTACATCCTGTATACTGCAAAAATAAAACAACTCCTATTCCTTACCACTTAAAGTCCACTTTCAAACGCGAGGAAAGTTTACACAAAGCAACAGAGGAAATTAAACTCTAATTTTTCAATGTTAGGGTTGGTTTTTGTTTGGACACAGGTTGACTTGAGTCTATACACTCAAGTAAAGTGTTCGGTATTTTAATAATGTGTAAAGTAAAGGGGGAAATGTATAAAACATGTGTAGTGTAAGTATTCGATTCTGTCTAATGGCGTATTGGTTTTTGCGGGAGAAGCCGCCATGTTTTATTATTGGTATCTGGCTCTCCGATGGGTCCGTTACTACGATTTGTCAGTTAGGTTAAGTATGTGGCTTTGATGTGGCTGTAGGTATGTTGGGTTCCTATATCGTGAAATGAATTGTTTTACTTAAGAGTGTAAGTAACTAGACGCAATTTTTCTTGAGATTGCGATCTACTGCGCGCTGGAGTGATAGGACATGTCAGTTTACTGATTGATCCATCTGTGCTCCTTCAGTTACCCTTGCCGTTCCAAGGCCACGGTAACTCTTTCTAACATACCCTGTTGCCACCGTAGGCGTGGGCTTGTGGACGACAAGCAATTGGTAGCTGGCCGTCCAGCCGTCCGCGTTACGCGCATCTCAAACAGGCACCGCAAAGCCGTAGAGGCTCAGCAAGACCGAAACCTACTGGGGCCATCGGTAGACTTCCTTTTCCTTCATTCATGATTTAACATCCTCAACTATCTGTAAACATCGCAACTATTTGTTTAATGCAGGAATCAAATTCCCGACACGCTGCGCAACAATCGCTCAACCACTGCGTCAACCATTCCATCAAAACAAGTCATCATCATCTGCCTAGCCTTTTCCCAACTATATTGGGGTCGGCTTCCAGTCAAGCCGGATTTACCTGAATACCAGTATTTTACGAGGAGCGGCTGCCTACCAGACCTCCACAACCCATTAACTAGGATAACACGGTACTTCATGGCAAGACTGGAGTCAGGTTTACTGGCTGCTGACTATCCGTAACGACTGCCAAAGATCTACAAATGACAACCGGGACCAACGGCTTAACGAGCTTTCCGAGGCACGGAGGAAACTCGTTATGTAAAGATGGTCACCCATCCACAGACCAACCTAGGCAAGCGTTGCTTAACCTTGAAGATCGATCTGTGCGGCTGTTATTATCTAGCCACGAGCTACTCTCATTTCATCAAAACAAGTACCTATAGTAAATATAGTTGTAGTGATATACTTGGGTAGTAAAATACTTGTCCTGTAGAAAAGTTTTACATAATAATATACAGAATTAACACAAAGTACTTACTTATGAGAAAGTCTACTAATTATATACCATGGCAACTGGCTCTGTATCTAATATATAACTATGTATATAATAAATATATAGTCAGAGTCTAATGAAGGAATTTACGTTTGAAGTAAATACTTAAGACATTAATTATAGGTACCTCATATAACCTTCATTAAATGGCAGTAGTAACATTTAGAAATTCAGTGAAAACCGTTTGCTGATGTCTGTATCGTAATATGGCAATATTGTAAACCCAATAATTTATAGTAAAGAGTAACCATGGAGTTTCTTACCGGTTCTTCTCCATAGGAAACGACCAATTGATGTACTAGCTTCAGACGTTTTACAAATGCCCATGTAGGCATATCTATAATAATATTATAAAGAGGTAAAATTTGTAAGTTTGTAAGTTTCTATGTAGGGGTAATCTTTGGAACTACTGGTCCGATTTGAAAAATTCTTTCATTGTTAGATAGCCCATTTATCGAGGAATGCTATAGGCTATATACCATCACGCTACGACCCACGGGAGCGGAGCAGTAACGAAAAATGCGGGTGAAACCGCAGGGGACAGCTAGTGTAAAATAAAAATATTTTTGATTTTGACTTGATTTGATTTTGATGAACGAATTAGGAATGAAGATATCCACAGGAGAACCAAAGTTACCGACATAGCACGAGGAATCGCCAAACTTAAGTGACAGTGGGCAGAGCACATTGCTCGTAAAATAGATGGTCGATGGGGCTGAAAGGTTCTGGAGTGGCGACTACGTACCGGAAGACGCAGCGTTTGTTGGCTCTCACAAAGTAGACCGATGACCTGGCGAGGGTTGCTGGAATCCGATGGATGCGAGACGCACAGAACCTGCCGTATACATATACTTAGGGGAGGCCTATATCCAGCAGTGGAAATCTTTCAGCTGAAATGATGGTGATGATAATGTTTTAAACAAAAAACTTCCCAGTCATATATCGATAATAGTGGCTAATCCCAATGGCGATTAGAAAGGTACGTAGAATATTTTATATTAGTTCTCAAGTGCGTGCACAAACACAGGTGCACTCCCTATGGACGGCAGTCCGACTCGACCCGAGAGATCAGGCGCCAAAATAATTCATAGAAAAACTATTGAGCTTTTTAGCCGGGCGCTGGCATCCAACCTAGGACGACATGCTCTACAGCCGCAATCGTGACCACGAGACCAAGGAAACAGTTATACCAAATTGTAATAATATCCTATTTTGCGCTAAATAATTTATCCCTCCCTGGGTGGAGAGTGAGGGAGTATCAGACTATTACTGACTAAAACCCACTAATATTCCTCAAATTAACCTTTGCATTTCAAGGCCGTGGTAATTCTCGGAACAATACCACATCATCATCTGCCTAGCCTTTTTCCCAACTATATTGGGGTCGGCTTCCAGTCAAGCCGGATTCAGCTAAATACCAGTATTTTACGAGGAGCGGCTGCCTGCCAGACCTCCACAACCCATTCACTGGGGTGACAAGGTACTTCATGGCAAGACTGGAATCAGATTTACTGGCTTCTGATTATCCGTAACGACTGCCAAAGATCTTCAAATGACAGCCGGGACCAACGGCTTAACGTGCTTTCCGAGGCACGGAGGAAACTCGTTATGTTAAGATGGTCACCCATCCACAGACCAACCTAGGCAAGCGTTGCTTAACCTTGAAGATCGACCCGTGCGGCTGTTATTATCTAGCCACGAGCTCCTCAAATATATTATAATCCTCTCGGAACAATACCACAGCCCAAATCATAATACCCTGTAAACGTTGACAAAGGCACGTACACAATTAGGCTAATACTCCCTCCCTTCCCCCCATTTACTCGTAGGCTCCAGTTAAGTACAAATTGTCACTACTATTGCGAAACCCTATTCGTATATAATAGGCCAAGAAACCTTGTATCGCCCTGCGGTCCCTTCCCATCGACTCTATAATTTAAACCAAATCTAATCACTGTTGCACCAGCATTTTCTCATAGTTCATTTTTGGATCCATTGCCGTCTCCATAGGTCATTACAATGTAAATCTATTGTAAGATTAAAGACCTTTTCGTGCCTTAACCACTGAACCTATTTGAAGAGGCAATATTATTTAAGATCTTGACCTTACAGTACAATAAATTGTGTTAAGATGGTGCGAGTGACAGCTGTCGAATTCATACTGTCTATCTATCCTTTTATTTCATCTCTTATATCTTCTCTCATATCTTCGTCGTGTTTTCATCCTACCCATGTTAGGTAAAAAAGATCTTAGTGGACGGTACTTCAAGCCGGAACAGTTGCTTAATCTTTAACAAACGCATGTTTGATTGAGCATGGGACACTGCTCTCCTCTTTGCGGTGGATTTCACAAAATACCAGCTTGACCCACTTGAGTAGATTGAAAAACGAACCCAGAAGATCATCTGCGATTGTACATACTCGTCGAGTCAAAACTTCAAAGTCTTGACCATTGATGCTTATTTGCTAGCCAAATCATACTTTCACCACTTTTTTTAAGGTGGGAGATCACCAAAAGGAGTTCTCCCGCTCTTCGTGTCAGACTTCTACTGACTAAAACCCACTCCTGTTCCTTTTTTGCCCTAATTTCAGGTTCCTGGGATTCTCTTTCAACAACCCAGGACCCCAGTAGGCTTAACCCCTACGGATGTTTTCACCACTGAACTTCACCCAAAATTCTGTCAAAAACTCCTAAAGAACAGTATCCTACGTGACTTGTCCCACAGACCCTCAGGCCTCAGCTACAAGAATTAGGTAGGTGACACATGTCAAGGTGACAGTTCATTGACAAACTTGATGATACCTCCACAGCATTGTGAAATATTAACAATGGCCGAAGAGTCTACGGTAATGACCCTAAAACAAAAGTAATGATTAACATTATTTTGTGTGATTGTGTTTATGTGGACATCTACTTCTGGATATTGCTTAAGTAATATATCATTGGTGTAAAAAAAAAACTACAAGTTTTACCTCAGGCTGTCTAATATAAATGCGACATACTTCTCCAAAAACAAAAAATAAATTATTATTACATCATTTTTGGATAAGTATATTTTGGATGAAGCTTTAAGTCAAGAAGAAGACTACCAGGTAATATATGTCAGGAAACAGACTCCGGCAGGGAATTCCACTCCTTAGCTAAAAGCACGATTATTGTGTTCCTAAAGAAAAGCAGCCGTATTAAACCCGCCAAAAATAGAGACTGAGGAAAACTCCAAAATTAGCTTTCAAAACTTACTCTACCACTCTGCAACTGAAATTAAACACCGCCTCTTAGAATAAGTTTAGCCAAATATTATTTAGGACGTCCAAATCTTCCCACTCAAAAAAAGATGGATGAGAAACTTTGAATGAACTGTTGAACGAGAGCGTAACGCCCACAGATCCAAACTACCTTCAAAAGAACGAAGCCGTATCAACACCCATTCATTCATTCATTGAAGATTAAAGCACAAACATGTTTTATGTGTGGAATACAGGAATTTTCTTGAAGAAAAGTAACATGGAGCAATCTCGTTTATTTAGCCGGTGTAATTGCGTTATGTTCGCCCCATTTGATACTAATTCGATTCGCCGCCCTACAGGACTGAATGAGTGGGACGTAACTAGAATTCGTCTTTGAGTTTTCTCTTGAGAGTACTTGCTATATATGTATGTATGTATGTTAGTAGGGTTGTGTCATATGGTAGGTTTTTGCTGGGTGAGTGTGTATGTTCAATATATTTATTTATATATATTAAGGCGGGCGCGACGTTAGAATTATCCATACAAACGTAATACTAAAATCATTTGCAGTTTAAGCATATTTATACCATAATATGATGTTATTCGGATTCAGACAATAATTATCTAGGTTCCCACGTCACTTTTTTGTTGAAAAACTTACCCCAAACGAAATTTAAGCGAATTTAAATTTGCACTTTTTTACAGCGAAAATGTCATGTTTTTATTTGGTTTTTTCTATATTATAAACAACAATATTTCAAAATATCTCTCCGTAGGAACACAGATATTATTATCAAGTTATAAATACTCGAAACAATATTGGAAATACATTAATTTTTCATTCATCATTTTTGGTATTACGGAACATCTCCCAAATTTCCAATAGTTTGTATTGCTATCACAGCAAGCAACTGTCAGTGTGTGGATGATGACTTAACTCCAGTCAGTGTGTCCAAGAATTGTTTATACTATCTGGATTGATTCCATCAACCTCAAAAACGTATTTTATTTCGTCTCAACTCGAAATAGCGCGCGGTGTACGCAGGCCACTTAACCTATCACATACCCACAAAACGAGACACAATAGTAAAACAATAACACCGCGGTCTCATAGGACCGGTCGGGGATTCATGAATTAAACACTTTATGCACTCAGAAGTAAAGAGTCGGACCTAATGCCTTAGGCATTTTCTACCAGTCAACCTTTGGGCGATGCTGAGAAAAATTGTGTTAAGCAAGAATAAATTACTAAATATGAGTTACAATTTGTTAAAGAAAATGAAGAAGTGAAGCTCCTACCGTTTTACAGTGCTCTCTTTTGCAAGGATTTTTTTTTTCAAAATTGATGATAAAAATCTAAAAGTACAAAATGCATAGGTATATGTTTTTGAATATACACATTTACTGTACGAACGGTGCCGTCAAAAAAATATTACTGATATATTCGATGTAGATTTTAAGCGATGATGTGATCGACAATGGAGCACGCTTGCCTAGAAGTAACTTTTTCACTCTTAACTTAATGACAATACTGGGGGTATAGAGTTTAGTTAAAAATATATTTCCTTTATATTGATAGACTCAAAGTTACCTTCCCAACTGGACTAATCAAAGTTACCGACATAGCCCGAAGAATCACCAAACTTAAGTGGCAGTGGGCAGAGCACATTGCTCGCAGAAAACTTAATCGATGGAGACGAAAAGTTCTGCAGTGGC
This sequence comes from Mythimna separata, assembly GCA_030763345.1. NCBI lineage: Eukaryota > Metazoa > Arthropoda > Insecta > Lepidoptera > Noctuidae > Mythimna > Mythimna separata. Next base: position 20,954,337 of record CM061184.1, on the reverse strand, counting down.
AATCGCCTACCGGAAGATGCAATGTTGGAAAGCCTCCCACAAGGTAGACTGATTACCTAGTGAGCGTCGCCGGAATCCGATGGATGCAAGACGCACAGGACCGGTCGTTATGGCGACACTTGAACAATGGAACGTCATCTGCTGAAATGATGCTGATGCTGATAGGCTTCTGTCTGACCACTATCTCACCTGATGATAAGTACTGAAATAATCATGGAGTATAAAATGGTCATCAATCAGTGGAGTACATTTACCTAGATGATAGTTCCGGTCCCTATCCTCTTAATCGGTCGCTCATCTCAAAATCAAAGACCTCATATAGTAATGTTTTATTTATAAACATGATTTGTGTTGTGATGACCGCAAATTACCTGATTGTATTCTTGTTAGCAACATGTTAAAGCATAAAGATGTCTGTCAGTTTTGAGTGATTTAGGAAACTCATGATTGTCCAAAAAAACACATTCAATAGTTTCGTCTCGTGTGGTCAAGTTTAAAGGTCCATTCAAACGTACCATGACAACACCACAAGAAAAACTCTTGGTTGGGCACTATTTTTCATATGTAAATAGAGTGCGTCTAATGCGCGCAAAGCGCGATCTGGAGATCTTTTTAAAATTTAATTGGCAACATTATTCGGCCGCAATTGTAGGAAATAAAAAGAATTGTGAAGTGTCAAGACATGCTTCTCCTACTAGTTAGTAATATCACATACAATTTTTTTGGATTTAACCTCGTTTTCTCATGTCGCGGTTTCATTAGACGGACTATAATATCATTCACACTGACCACATTTTGTCGTCGAACGCAACCGTGTGGGTGATGTTGCCTACACAGCTACCACATCGCGACCACAATGCAACCACCAGCGATCTCGCGAATTAGTCTGTCTGCAAACACTGGCCCGACCTGGTGAGGGTTGCGGGAATCAGATTGATACGAGACGCACAGGACCGGTCATTGTGGCGACGCTTGGGGGAGGCCTATGTCCAGCAGTGGACGTCTATCGGCTTAGATGATGATGATGAAATACTGGCTAAAACATAACCACAACGCAACCACTTCGACATTTATACTTACTACAATGCTACTGCAAGTAGTAACCATTTTTTGTCGCTGCGATGTGGTGTGGTCGTGGTGCCGTAGAGCCTTAAGGTACTTAGTAGTTTTTTACAAGTATCTTATGGCGTTAAAGCTCTTCGCGATATAAAAAGCATAAAACACGAATTGACCCTTTGGTCTGTTTGTCAATAACCGTCATGGTTGGCGCTTAGAAAAACGCCATTGTCGAATTTTTTTGTCAAAATTCTGTCGCGAATTCTATTATAACCATGAATTGCCTCGCACTGGGCCCATGCGATGACGGCCCATTCCCTCTTCTAGAGAGGCGGCCTGAGTTCCAGCAGTGGTAACATTATAAAGCCGATTATGCTCGAATAAAAAAATGTGGTTATTAGAACCTGGCTGCTATTAATCCAAGCGAACCATGTATTGAACGTTCTGGGTTATGACAGACTGGCAGCTGGCGCTCTCTACTGGTAATCTGTAGCAGCTGTATCTGCTCCTTTAGACGAGAAGCCGAACCCAATAAAGTAGGAAAAAGGTTAGGTAGACACTTCACTAATAGGAAGCGGCCACCGCCTTCTAGGAAGAAGTAATGCAAGCAAAAGAAGCGGCAGAAACCATGAGATGGAGCTCAGCCTTTCGCCCCATCATCACATGACGATTTTCGGTCATCACAGGCGCAGGCTTACAGACGAAACGGCAAAGGCCCTCCATGAGATCGTCCGTAGCAGCTATACTTCACACTCCCACTCTTAACCCCACATAAGCAGCTGATAATTTCAGAGACTATCTACACTATTATTATACAGAGGTAAACTCTGTTTTTAGGAAGTATTCCGATTGTTAAAATTTTTTCACCGTTAGTAAGCTGAATGTCATAGGTATTTTATGTACGCGGGTGAAGTCGCGAGTAAAAGCTAGTCTATTATATTTCTGGTTGTCATAAATATCAGTCTATTGACCACCACGTTACGTCATTACCACAGACATCGCTTGCACGCCTCCCGGCCAAAATGAAACAGCATTGTATGTAACCCTTAAATGCTCGTGGAATGTTCAATTTTTGCGCGGCCCGTCAGCGAACCGTTTTATTTCGCGAACCGTTTTATACCGCGAACCGTTTTATACCGCGGCCCGCTTTATCAGCGAGCGAGTGAAAAGCGTTTCCTGCGAACTTGTGCCTCGTGGTACGAGTTGTGACTAGAATTGTTCGTTGTTGAGATGTTGGGGTTATTTTTGTGATGAAATGTTTTGTAATATTGTTTTCGTGAGATAAAAACATTATTTTAGTATATTTGTTCTTTTATCAATAGCTAGGCCGATTAAGCATCATCTTTCTGCCCTTGTCCCATATTAATTGGGGTCGGTGCAACAGGATTTTTAATTCCATTCTGACCTGTCACCTGTCACGCTATCCTCGGTCCATTTTCTTTCATACCACTGGACAAAATCCATCCATCTTTTCTTTGGCCTCTCTCTTCATAACAGCTAAGCCTGAACTGAATGAAAGTTTCTCAGCATCTGATATATCTAACTAACAAGTCCATATCTTATAAATATGTTGGCAATAATTTAGATTAAATTAATCCTTTTAACGAAATTAAAACGTTTCAATTGAAGAACCAAAACAACGAAAACGAAAATCTTATGGCAGCTAATCATTTTAGAGCATTTTAACTTAACCTCTCTTATTTTTCAGAAGTGTTTTAAAAAAGGGCTTTGACACCATTATATATTTCATTTTCGAAAACCTTTTATTTTCGAGTTGCCGGTTAATCCTGGTGATAACGCTATCTCAACTTCCGCGAACCAGCGAACATATCGTCACGTTAATTGGCAACATTCGCGTATATTTTTATTAAACGCACACAAACAAAAATGGCCCTTTAAATATTTGCAAAAAGCCCCCTATCCTATGGTGTAACAGATTCTAATTTGCTACCCCACCAATTAAAACTCGACTTTATGTTCAGGATTAAAGCTTGAATTTTGAATGGACAGACGTGTTGCTAAAACACATTACTTTTTATACCAGGAAAAAATAATCATGTTGGAGTTTAGAATATTATCGTAACCGGTTTCCCTTTTTGTCGGAGGGGGTCGAATGCGCCTTATTTCCTGGGTGTTAGGGGTGCTCCGTAAAATCGTAAACATGCAAACTTTTTTTTAACCGCCAGGGTCAATAATGCGGTCGGCAAACGGAAGGGTTAAGTGGTTCCGTAGCACGAAAAAAAACCGTTTTAAAAAATAGAATTTTATTTTTGGCCCTCCTTGCTCTATATTGGGGACTGTGAATCTTAAGGTTCTATGTAAGTAGGTACTATCTATCCCCTTTTAAGGAGAGAAGCAGGGTATAAGGTTTTACAAAAGAGGACACGATTGGTGCAGTGGTTGAACTATTGACTGCTCCGCTGCGTGTCAAGGGTTCGATTCTTGCACGAAACAAATATTTGTATAGCATACATATTTGAGAACGCATACCTCGATCGTGGATGCGTTCACAAATACATATACTACTCTAGGCGAAGGTAAGAATTATAAAAAAAAACCTCTAAGTACTACAAAGCGATAACAAATTACAATCATGAACATTCTTAAGCTTTTACGAGCAAGTAATAATGCAAAAAATTATCATACAATACGAATGACAGCTGCATTATTTTATTAGCAAAACATACTTGCAATTTTGATGACATAAAACATTATATTATCTACTTAAATTCCGTCCAAGTTCGTCCGAACATGAAACAAGTATGGCGGCCGGAAAATGCTGCAGAGGAAAATAGTTTATGTACCTAAGTGAGCACGTGTACTGTATGCAAACGGTTAATTTAGTCACGATGTTCAATAAATCATAATAATGCATTATGTGTATACTTTTAAATATGATACGTTACATAAGTCTATCTAGGACATTACTGACACCCCGTGTCTCGGAAAACACGTGACGCCGCAGAAACCTTTCATTTCCTAACTTCATATTAATATATGTATTTGTTATATTAATTATATTTCTGTAGTATATTTATTTTAACTCTATTATGTATACTCTCTAGTTTTCTAAAATACATTGTCTTTTTATGCACCTACCATATTATCTCTTCACCACCCTAGGTTGACTGGTAGAGAATGCCTATGGCATTAAGTCCGCCTTTATACATTACGTTGCAAAAAAACTAAATAAATAAATAATAAATAAACCGCTTGTCATTTGTAGACCTTTGACGGTCTTTTCAGGTAGTCAGACGCCTAAAAGTATGGCCATTAGTCTATCTAATGATTATCGACAGTGGTTGTGTAGTGAGGAACTGAGGATGTCCTCTTCATCACGCTTCTCGCCACCTCCTTAACACGCATTATTGTTTTACAGATCGATCGATCTTCAAGGTTAAGCAACGCTTGCCAAGGTAGGTCCGTGGATGGATGACCATCTTAACGAGTTTCCTCCGTGCCTCGGAAAGCACGTTAAGCCGTGGGTCCCGGCTGTCATTTGTAGATCTTTGGCAGTCGTTACGGATAGTCAGAAGCCAGTAAATCTGACTCCAGTCTTGCCATGAAGTACCGTGTTACCCCAGTTAATGTGTTGTGGAGGTCTGGTAGGCAGCCGCTCCTCGTAAAATACTGGTATTCAGCTAAATCCGGCTTGAGTGGAAGCCGACCCCAATATAGTTGAGAAAAGGCTAGGCAGATGATGAGGGTCGGACGCGAGAAGCCGTCTCCACCGATCACCTCTATAAGGTAGTTTCTTCAAATACCCTTTGAAGACTGAAGCAGTCGTGACTTTTATGACCAATTCAACCCATCATCTAACGTGTATTTACAAGATAAACCATCACTTTTACTCATATATTAAAACTAGAGACAATGGAAAAATGCGACCAATAAAAACGGTTAAGCAATCAAGGTACAGTCAGCTAACAAAGCGGTAACGCTGCGAAAATCGACGCATTACTAGGTCATAAAGGCGTTATCTACCTCAAATTATTCCCACTTGAGTGCGGTTGACTGCACCTTATCTGCAGAAGTTCATGTAATTTAAAAAAAAAATCTAAACAATTGCTAGTCATAAAATTAATATAAAATAACGAGGATAGTGTAATAATTGCACGCCTATCGCTACTTTCAATTAAAGCATCGCCTTATTGTTTATAACACAGAGCTAGGAATCCGTAGAGGTCGAGGCCAAGTCCCTACTTATTACAATAATATTAATAAAACGAGACGGCGTGTCAAACTTTTATAGATTAAAACCTACCTTTTGCATCGAATAATCTTGAAAGATGGAGGCGGGCTACCGGTAAGGATTAAGCCGAAAATTACAGCGCACAGGCGTGTGTGCAATGAGAAAGAGATATCAGCAAAACTAAAGCGGCCCAATAGACCTGATGCCTGCTATGGCTGCGGAAATATTTGACAGAGAAATTGTGGGCCGATTTAATTAAAGAACACAGGTGGGTTTTAGTCAGTGAAAGTCTGACATGTCCTCTTCCTCGTTCCACTCGACACTCTAGAGTCACAAGAAACTTTGATGATTTCCTAAGTCACAAACATTACCTTACCTTAAGTATTTTTTAATGTACATTTAAAAACATCCTTAACTAAACCTACCTACCTTAATACTTGGCCCAAACGATTTATCTACTTTACCATCGATTCGAAACGAAGACCTAAAAGTTTTGACACACCGCTTCTAGCAGTTTCTCTACTCTGTAGCTTTCAACGAGGTTTTATTCTTAATTGAATTAAAAGATAAAATCTTAAAGAAAGCACTTGACATGGCTTGGTATTTTTACGCGATAATAATATAATGCATGGCAGTAAAAAGTTACTTCACTCGTTACATAATTAGGACTTTTAATGACCTCTGTAACAATTGAGCAACTGAAGGAAAATGAAATAGAAAGAAAGAAAAATTATTTATTTGGTACAGCACAAGACACAGAAAATCAACTTTTTACATGAATGTGACACAAAACAAAAAAAAAATAAGACTAAATTAGAAACAAAAAAAAAACAAATAGTTGTATGCCTCACGGCTGCACCAAAAAAGGTCCAGTTCAGCATGAAAGCCAGACTGACAGACAAATGATTTCATTAACAGACTATTTCTGCTATTGGTATCGTCCGCATCTCTATGTCAGACAGTAATAAAGTAGCATGTTGTTGGTGTAAGAATTTCCAAAATCGGTCCAATAGCTTTTGAGTTGGCTTGGTGTTTGAGATAAATTAATACATACTTGGTTAACACATGGCCTGTGGGTCTGGTAATTACCCTGCCAGATTCCAACAAGGTTAATAAAATTAACTTAACAGTTCCCTTTATAATCTCCTTTCATGCCCAACATGCACAACTACCTGAATCTTCAACGACCTATGCGAGGCCAACGACAGAGCTGTCTGGGTGGCTCCAGGGGATTATCGTCATCATCATCATTTATTTTTACATATTTATTTAATGTACATATGTGTTACATTTATGTAATGTTTTGAACCGCTTGCTCCGTCACTTTTCACTAAAGGTTCATTGGAAGACCAGCGTCAGACAGTATTTTGCTGTCTGGCAACATTGCTGTTTTTATTTACTTTTTTATTATTTATGTTGTGTGACCCTGGTGAATGTCACCGAATAAATATGTTTTCTTTCTTTCTTCTAAATATTGGCCGGATAACATCTGAGTTAAATCGACACGAGAAGCTAAAGACGTTACAGTATTTTTAAACTCGGACAAAAAAGCGATATTAATTGATATATTAAGATGCAAATACGTATGTAGAATGGTAAGCACGTAATATAATGGCAGTCAAATCCACAGATCAGCGGCTAGATACATATATACGACTATATAGAGATATATATAAGTAGCCAGTTGGTTTACGAGCTGCATAATGAGGCTATCAACCTAATCTCAGTATAATAGGCCGCCAATACACTTGTCGATATCACACAGCGGATTTTTTTCTTGTATTGCGAACGGGCCTCAAATATCTGTTTTTTTTTCTGGTCTCCGGTTCGCACTTGCCCAGTTTTTTTACTGTCCTAACGCGATGCGTCGATCTTCAACCAGAGCGGGAGAAGTCAATTGACAATATCAGGTGATAAACAAGGAATGCTGGACCTGGCCTAGACTAAATAATCTTTCAAACGTTGGCTTTTGATATAGGGATAAATTGGGAGGTCTATATCTCCCCATTTCCTTCCACTTATCTCTGTTAGGCTAAGAACTCACGGAGCGATTTTCACCCGCGGCCGCCGCGGTTGCGGGCCCGCAGCTTCTGTAGAATGCAGATATATATGTAAAAAATTAAAGCACAACTCACGACGCGTTTTACGCCCGCGGTGTACGCGGTTGTATGCGGCTCCCGCTGTACCGGCGGGCAACTAGTAGAATCGCGCGGGCCGCGGTTACCCGCAGCCACGGCGGGTGGCGCCCGCGCGCTCTGCGGTCGGTTGGCGGGCGACCGCGGGGGCCGGCGGGTGGCGGGAGGTACAGAAATCCAACACTATTTTGCAACCGCCCGTCTTGCGGTCACCGCCCGCCACGTCTGCGGGCGATGATCGCAACCGCGGCGGCTGCGTAACCACGCAAATAACCGTTCTCGTGAGTTTTGAAATAAAACCGCAGTTCCACGAGAGCGGCGGTCGCGGGAGAAAATCGCTCCGTGAGTTCTTAGCCTTACAAGCTATCCTTCGCCATCCTTTTGGAAAATTATTTTCCCATCCTTTAACGTTTGAATCCCCAACCGGTCCTATGAGACCGCGCTGTTATTGTTTTACTATTGTGTCTCGTTTCGCGAGTACCTATCTGAGTAATTAATTACGTAATTAAAACGTTAATTCGCAAACTTAGTCAATAATTAATTTGTTACACCGTCCTTTGGAACCTACTTTGTTGTAGTAGTCATTTTAGAAAAATAATGATGTTCATATAGTCCGTCTAATGAAAGCGCGACCTGAGAAAAAGAGTTAAATCCAAAAAAAAATGTATGTAGTATTACTAACCAGTAGGAGAATCACGTCTTGACCTTTCATTTTTTTTATAATGTTGCCACTTAAATTAAAAAAAAACTCCTGGTCGCGCTTTCATTACACGCACTCTATTGGTCAACTGGTCAACCAATGTACAGTCTCCACAATACTAAAGAAAATTTACACAAATAGAAAAGGAATACCAGATACGAGCTAACGACCTAGATCAATTACTAAAAAGACTCAACCAAGAATGACTTCAATTAATCAAAAGATATTGCAATTTGTACCAATAAATATGTTTATCTGAATATTGCGTTCAAATAAAACAAATCTTCAGCTTTATAATACTAAAAATATAGATAGCCAAGTGTATTTAAATGTGAACAAGATAGCGTATAGAAAGAAAAAGTCTAGATAATTATGGAAATTTCATATATCACTCATTTATTATTATTATTTATTAAGTATTAAAGGAAACTATAACTAAACGATATAGTTACATACAATGGGCGACCTTATCGCATTCCGCGATCTCTTCCAGAACCTAGAATGGACAGTAATTGCCTAGACAAGAAATAGGGCCATTATTGGTGTGACAATACCAGAGGGTATTATCCAAATATATTTTAATAGAAGATACACAGATAGACACATATTTTATTAGTATGTATAAGCTTGCCACTACCCCGACCACTATCTCTCCTGATGGTAAGCGATGATGTGGTCGACGATGGAACACGAACGTTTGCCTAGAAGTAACCTATTCACTCTTGACTTTTAAACCCTTAAGCTGTAGCTATAAGGAAACACAGAGTCCAGTAGGGAATCACACTCTTTGTACTAAACTGCGCTGCAAAATGCAGATGGCTCAAAAAGGCTGCCTAGCGGAAACAAGACTTGGCTAGACATATCTGCCGCATAAACGCAGACAATAAACAATAAAAAAAAAACATTTTTCTTTTAAAAACTTCTGAACGCTGCTTCCTTCTTAAAAACCGGCTGCCATTACCATATTCTTCTTTGTCTACTTAGCTATTTAACGTAGCAACCGTCGGTTTTCGGCAGACTTCCGGGGGGCAACCTTCAGATCAACCTCAAATGAACCAGACAGACGTATTGAGGTTGCGAAATGCGAATACGGAAAACCATTCGCCATAACTCTAAGGTTTGGGCATAGAACAAGGTTAGATTACACCATTACGATAAAAAAGTTAAATTAAACAATACCGAATCTTGAAACAAAAAGTTAATCTAGGCAGAGAGAAGTTCCTGAAATTAATCCCGAAGGAATCTGTATTTTTTCTGTTATAAAAAGTAGCCAAATACACTACTTACAAACTTTCTAAACAATGAAAGATTGCTCACAATCACTCTTCTACAAATTACCTAATACAAAACAATTCAGTTTATAAGATAATCACGGCAAGAAGGATGCGTTACTCATCCACTTGAAATAATTCATTGAACACCTTTAAAAGGCACCGATACTAAAAGGCTACCTACTCAAAATCCTCTGACCGCTGCCCACAAGGAATAACCCAATTTATCTACGCCTTAGTCTATGATAGTAACCAGCATCCATACAAATGATATAGACAACCTCCTTTTAAGAACTACACAAAAAGAATAACATACCTTTCATAGATCAAATCAACTAGGACCCCTACTGGTTGACATTGATACAACAAGCAGTTTTAAAAGAACTGCTTGTAATTCAGCAAAAAAGCCCATTCAATTCGCTGCAGTAGTTCTTAAGAAATACATTGACAGAATCGTGAAATTACCTTTCACCACACACTGCGAATCTAAATAGGTGTATGAAGTGAGTATAGTGGGCGAAGATATGCAGCCTTATATGGGAAGATAATAAAACAAGGAATGTGGCTGCACTGGCGATCCCCGAAGGCGATATAGTTGCTTTCTTCTACACATAGGTCATCAGTGAATTAGAAGGAACTAGGAAGGTATAGACAGAAAGTATTGGTGATTTTGTAGTAACTGACGAGAGGGTAACGTTTACAGACATAATGATAAACAAATTGGTAATTCTACTTCGTCTTTTTGGTGTCGATGAAATTAATATGAATATTAATTGCATCGACATGCAATAAATAAATAGAAATGTAATATTTAAAATACCAATGACCGTCCAAATTAAAGAAGTGACTTCATTAAAACTGCGATTTGGAAATAATAATTTTGTATCCGTTTCAAATTATATTATTTAAAAGCTACCGTTGCCAAAACAAGATACCAGACAGACTATCAATCAGCTTCAAGAGTCACAACCTGGCTTTCAAACCAAAACGAATTCGCAATAATACTAACCAATACTAAATCCACAAAACCCCAGCTTCCACCATTCAGTAACAACACTGGAAACCAAACACCAGCCCCAGTTTCATACGCAAAGTTTCGGGAAACATTGTCCTAAATCGTAACGGTCAACCTTGAAATTTTCAAGCGTGCCGAGCCCAGTTGCTTAGCGTGTAATCGGCTGACGTCAAGACCTAGGTTGTGGCAACGACCCGACAAGGCCAAGCCGACCGTTTACGACGCCATAGAAGTTTTATTGAAGCTGTTGTGACGCGAACCGACTTTTTTTTTCAATTCCAAGGCTGGTACAAGTGGTGGGATACCTTCGTGGTGGTTACTATGATCCTGTAGGTCTATTAGGATTGTCTGGTTGTTTTTTTTATTATTATTAGCTTTAGCCCACAGCTTCGCCCGCGTACATAAAATATAGCCTATGTCACTCAGGAATACAGCAGCTTTCTATTGGTGTAAAAACTTTTAGCAATCGAACCAGTACTCCCACAGATTAGCTCATACAAACAAAAAAACAAAATTTTATTATTGATAAGCTCGTGTTTGACCACTATCTCACCTGATGGTAAGCGATGATATAGTCGACGATGGAGCAGGCTTGCCTAGAACATATTCCCTTTTGTCTTAAAGACCAATAGATTATAGCTTGGTAAAGAAATACTCGTATCTAAGTTACGTGGCATTGTGATAGTTCAAGTTCAAGTTTGTATTCGTTTTCAATGTTAAAAGCAGTTTCGAAATGTATAGTTGTTGTAGTTATATTTTTGTACGGAGTTTCATTCTTTACGCGTTCAATTGGCACAAGAAATACACCAATTTCATTTTTATCATCATTATTCTTCTGTACATATCCCCCTAAGAAATTAGGGGTCGGTGCAGCATACATTTTTCTTGCAAATTATATTTACCGCCACCTTAATTATCACCTCCAGTTCAATTTTTATAATGTAAAGATAAAGCATTCGCAATTCGCATTCGCATTTCGTATGTAATTTCAACTTATCCTTAAAAATCTAAAACAAAGGATACACCTCGTTAGCCCGTCGTTGATGGACTAGCAACGTGTCAATTATTAATAATTAAATCTTTGTGTCTATCTTTACATGCCGCAGTTAGTTCCGCTTCGTCTTCTCTGCTGACACCGTGGCAGAGAGAGCGTAAAGATAAACTTTATGTTATAAATCAGTTCCTTATTATGTTTCTTACTTTCCTACTTAAATGTCAAATACGGCTTTCTTGACTCATTCATCAACTATGAATGATTCGTCAGTTATTTGATTCACTCCGACAATCGGTACTTCGGAATTCCAAATTGACCACTAAAGTTTTAATATTGCCAGACAAACATCTGTTTCCATAATCGCAGATGTTCGAATACAAAATTATTTCAACCGTTGATGATAGCTATGAAAACTCAACATCAACCGTGTCCAGATTAGCAGATTGTGGCCAGTTTCATCTAGTGAGCTAGTTTCCGCCGTACGTTTTACTCATCAAGGTGTAGCAGTGGTGAATAATCAAGACTGAGTCATTTTCAAAGCATTACATGAAGACCAGAAAGCTGATATTTTTTTCCTGTTACATACAACAGGTCAAACAGATAAAGAGCCAGTAAAAAATCTCAAATTTACACAATATATAGAATTTATTGCGTAACTCCAAAAGTACTCTTAAAACCTTTGTGTATATTTGTATGGCATTTAAACTTTTAACAGATATCCTTCCCATAGGGATTGTACAAGGAACAGGGAGCCTTCTATTGTCCCCATTAATTTGTACAACATAACTTGTATCAGGGAACGCGCGGTAGACTGACAAACCCGTATAATATTGGACCAGTGATTAAATATAATTGGTTATGATCATTAAATAATTTCTATTTGAAGTTGGTAGTCATTACTGTAAATGGATTGAATGTGCAAGGAATTGGACTAGGTACAGATAAATATTTTGGGAATACTTGGTGGCGAGAATTTAAACGAGCAGATATTTTTTTGTTCGTCGGCTGGGCAACAGGAAAAGTGGACCTATAATCTGAAGAGGCTGACAGAAATCCGTTATAGGCAACAAACAGAGCCAAAAAGAAAATAAGACATCACACTATTAATTTTAAGTTCCTATTGTAAAATTGCATTTATGCCTGGCGTAGGCCAAAAGCCTATGTTTAATCGTTGAAATGTTTCACCTAAAATAAAAAAAACTACTACTACTAACAATAACAACATTACATCTGACAAAGTAGGTTAAGAAGTGGGAACCAATGTTCCCCAAATAAACCCTTCAAAAATTCTTCAATGGGTAATGGAAAATTCCAACATTATTGCCAAAATCTTGATCCCAGAAAGATTATTCATTGATTTAATATATCACAGACGATGAAATCTACTGTAACTCTATATTTTATTGCTATGCAAATCTGGAAACTGGTATTTGTCTAAATATATAAATAGATATTTCCTAGAAAATTAGATGCTGATAAAATAAAAGATGGTGAAACTTAACATGAGAAAAAATCTATTAAAATGTCACTTATATATGAATAAATTCCTTTTTATACAACCGAACAACAGAAATTATAACTTCTTACCCATATTTTTGCGACTTGGTTATAAATAGTGTATTATTTCTACCAAACCTCAGAAATTAATGATTGATATGAGAAAAGTAATGTCTAGACTTAAAAATAGATATAGGTATTATATTAACTGTTACTTTTTGGTGTAAAATCAAGGTTATTCTATTCTATAGTCTTGAAAATTTCGTGAAACACCTACTTTTTTACTAAATAGAGTTATTTGTCACGTATAAAGGTATATTTTTAAGCCAAAAAATATTTAAATGATAATACGTCTAGCACCCTTCTTTCATGATAGGAGTCACATATTTCCAACTTAAAAACTAAAGAACAAACCGAATCATCAAATAAAATTTCAAGTCTACAACTAATCAAATGCCTTCTTCACCCTTCAAGGGAATCCAAACGCGAACGAAACGATAAGGCGATTGAATTTTAAATGTTATAGCTCTGTATGTAAATCAATAAAAAAACAGGTCTGATTAACGAAACGAAATGTTACTACGCAGTAAAACAAGAAGGATTGTTTCCTTATTGTCAAATTGATTAGCACTACGACATATTAATTTTATTGTCACAGTATGCGAGAATATTTAACGACGTGGATATGAGACGACACCGGATGATGCAATAGTTTCAGTAGTTTTCGTTGAGAATAGAGCAGATAAAAGACAGAATACAGATAAAGCTAATTATGAAGTATAAGTATTGATTTCTAAGCGATAACATAATATGGAAACCGATTCCAACATAGTTGAGAAAAAGGTTAAGCAGACTGATTGAACATAATATGGAAATTTATAAGTAGTAGATGTTGATACTGGTTTTACAGTTTCAATGTTGAAAGATAAACTCTCGATAACTAATGAAGTGATGCAAACAATCAACTCAACAATACTTACCAACCTACTAACATCTACATATCCAACACTGTAAAACCAACTAATACTAACAACTAACCGAACTGTCCAGCCAACCATAATGTCCTAAAAACACGAAACAATGGTCCAAATACGAGACACCCACACAAACACCATAATTTTGTTTACAATCCCCATGTGAGAAACGATGACCTATCAAGGCCGTCGTGTCACGGGCCAGCCATCACAATAGCAGGTCGGGGAAGTCGAACATTCTCACTTTCATACAAATACCTACATAGTTGTAACTGAGCGTAGAATTCCAGTTTAAAGTGTATAAGCGGACCAGCCTATTATGGTAGCGACTAGCGAACGATTTTAGAATTTATAACAGATTTCCTTGTGACCGCCGTTTGTGACGATGAGAAATTTAGAAACGTTGATATTGTAGAGAAATTTTTCCATGATTCTGAAGGGATTTTAGACGACCTTTTTAGGTTTAATACCCTACAAAAGCTTAAACATAAAATACAAAGTTTGAAGTATCGTCTACATAACATGTAAGACACAAAGTCACGAAAACTGAATATCATATTTCTAAATTTATATATTGTGTCACAGATGCCCCGGATCTGGTTCTCGCTTAAATTTTGTAACAGGACGCGAGTCATTAGTCTCAAGAAGAAAATTAATGAATGGAAAGGATTGAAATTCCTAGCGTAAGATTTAATATATGGGTTACGTTATATGGAAGGAAAGAGGAGAATTTGTTATAGGATAAAAAAGCATTATTATGGTAATTAATACAGAATTTTAAAGAATACCTTGTCTAATGTACATTAACGTAAAAGAATAATGAATAAAATTCAATTAACACGTAAAAACGTTAAGGTTAACATTAAAACCAATATTGAACCACTAAAATATTAGCACAAAAGCCGTAAATCGAAACGCAAATAAAATCAAGACAGAACTTAAACGAATATTTCCACATGAACCACATATAGCAAATATAAATCAGATATTACTAGACTTCCCACGGTCTTAGGAACTTTATGTTTGTCATCTTAAACACGCCTTGGAAAACTGATCATACACATTCCGAGGACCGCAGATAAAAACCAATACTACCCGAAAAATGGGCTATAAGGAAAAATGCCCGGAGATTTCGGACAATTTGCCGGGACATCAAGTTACAATGTTTTTTATTGGTGAACGTGCGTTTTACATATTTATAAGTTAGCAAAAATATTATCTTGTTCGTGAAAGTTTTAATATTGAAGATTAGAGTGGTCCTGTAATTTTGTTAGGAGATGCCTCTTTATACATACATACATATACCTACAATGTTTAACGTATGGATATGTTTTATTCAAAGAAGTGAATTCCGAAATGTTATATTAGTAAATTCGCCTATTTTGCAAGAATATTTGACTACAGGAAAGAATAAGTGAAAATTTTACTGGCACACTAGATTTCAGTCCAGCTTTTGTGTCTAGCAGGTAGGAAAATGCAGCGTTGGAATTGAAAGACCACCCACAAGGTGGACCGATGTCCTGGTGGGAGTCACGGAAATGCGATAGATGTGAGATGTACAGAATCGTTCGTCGTGGCGACACTTGGAGAGGCCTATGTCCAACGGTGGTCGTCTATCAGCCAAAATGATGTTGAGGCTAAGTAAATTGACTGTACCCGTTCATTTTGCTAAATTCTGGATCTTTATTTCATTATTGATCTTAAATTACAAGTATGTTATGAAACTCATGTATCCGAAATATACAATGTCATTCCCATCTCATTACCTACATAAACTGCATCTATGAGACCGTTCCCAAGCTGAATAACTAATTAACTTCACATGTGCAATCGAAAAACTAAATGTCGTAACATTTAAAGATGGATTCGAGTAATTAAAATGATTTATAATCTGAATATTTACTCAAGCTATTGTTCTTATTTATACATCATACATTACATTAGGTACTTTAATGCAGAATTACGAAACTGAAATTAAATAAGAACCTTTAGTTGTAGTAGGGACTGATTTAATCAAGATTATACTTTTCATAATTGAATACAACTAATTACATAATGATTTCGATGGCCGTGGACAACAGAAAATAGTAGATGACACCCCATAATCAAAGAATAAATTATACAGTATTATTTCTGATCTTGAAGACCACTACGGTCGCAAATTAAAAGACATCTTCTAAGTTTATCCTAAGAACAAAGGGACAGAGGATCTTCCGGGTAAACTCATTCGAATGAGGCAAAAAAAAATAGGTAATTGGAAATAAATTCTACACGTGTCTAAACAGACGCCAAGTACGCGAATGACCTCAAAATGTCGACGTCCTATCGTTGGCAAAAACCTATGTCCATAAATAAAATAGTACGTTTGGAAACAAGGAAAAACTTACTGAACTATCTAACTGTGAAACTGAAGACTCAAAACAAAGTAACAAAGATTTGAACTAGAATTTCAGCGTTCTGTGTCGGTCAGGAAAAAACTTCCGTCCAGGTGCATCTGAAGTTAATTTCAAAGATGTTAGCGATTTAATGTATTCATTGTTGGATGAAAAACTTGCTGGAATCGGTGCTGGGCCGTTATTACATTAGCAATCAATTGCTTTTTCGATCTGACACGTTCTCGGTCTGAATTCAGCTGAAATGTTGTTAACATTCCTATTTTTGTTTGTCAATCTATTTAGGAAGCTGAATTGCTCAAACATTTCGAGTACTTTTTACGCACCATAGCATGCCAAATTGACAAGCTGTACGATCTATAAACAGATTCTAAATGTAATCTATGTATACTTGGACACTCGTCGGCTGTTGAATGTTTTATAAAAACCCCTTCAAATAAAGATGAAACACAAATATTTGACAAAATAGAGACGTAGAAGGACAAAAAAGTTCCGCGTGTTCGCAATACTACGTTAAGATTCGTCCTAAAGTATTTCCAACACACAGACGTGTGTACCATTTAAATATTTATAGGTGTAAAAACATACAGACACACTGTAGGAAAAACGTGATCATATGCATGAAATATTTTATGTATGTATGTACATTCATTCAATTTTTTCAATCTGTACGAGGCAAAATCAATAATGACAACAAGTTTTTATTATTATGCGATAATGTATGCACATGTATCACTCGTTCATTACTATTCAGACATGTTATTCTTCGAGACTTTTCTTGTATTTTTTTTTTTTCTTATTAGAATCTTTAATAATTAAATCCTAAATATACCTGCAAGTAGGGGGAGTAATTAAAGGGAGTACACACACACAGTTAAGAAATTCAAATTCATTTATTTTTTGTTACAGGTGTATGGTCCCTTCTTATAATTATTAGTATGTAACAGTTCTTTTACCGACTAGAACCACACCTGTATCCTATAGTCGCCCTTTGCGTTCTAGGACCACGGATTTCCTCGTCAGAAATTCCCCGTGGCCTTAGCGAGCATCACACCTATTGGGCCTCTACGGTTTTGCTGATATCTCTTTGAGGCGCGTGTAGAATATTATGCACAGTCGACTACTCAAACTAGGCCTTTACCGAAAGGTCGGAAGGTGAGCTACCCTTTGCTCAGTTGTCGAATCTGTAATAGACCTTAATAATTGCTAGGTTAGTTGCTTGTACGCCTGTTTCAAATATACTCGCGTGAGGGGGTTCATTTTTGAAATGGGGTAGTAAGGGTTCTTTAACAGTTAGGAATATAAGAGACCTTCCTACTATCTTTGAGTAATTCCTAAATGCATTCAAATTTTTAATAAATAAAAACAATAAAAAATACTTCATTATTTAAATTTCTTATGATCGTAAAAGGTTGTAAATTTTGTGTTAAGAACCGTAGGATAATCAAGAATGATATATATTTTTTGAATTCATACAATGAATATTCGGTCGATATTGAATGTATTAGCCTTAATGATCCATTCAAAATAACAATAGCAATTGCATGTAACGCCACGTTATAAACTAAGTACCGTAAATCTAAACAAAACAATTAATTGCTAGCAATCATTACGGGCCCAAACATGCTCCCCTGAGGAACCCATCAAGATAATCATAATTAATTTCTCCTTGTTACGTCTAAACGGCTTTATTCAGACAGATAATGACGTAGAAAAAGTAATAATAGAAGAAGTGACAAAATTATTAACGTTTCCAGTAATTCTGTGTACAATTAGCCAAATCAGCGTCTCGTGGGATTATGTTTTGTTTATGATAGCTCATTCAACGAAAATCTACGTTCGGTTAACGTGGGAATGGAGACACAAACACTAATAAACAACGAACGCCACGCAATTTATTGATTTTCCTTATGTCGTAAGACGAAGTTTATTTACTTATTTATTTTAATATTTAATAAGGACTACGGAACAAGATTAACTTTGGCACGTACGAGTTTATTTGTACTTCGAAAAAAGTTGTAGCGCGAATACGTGTTCGTATTGAACAATAAAATAGAAGCTAATGGCATGACGGAACATGAATTGTTTTAAAATTCACAACTGGAAACAAGACTGAAAAAACTTTCGGAAAACTCGATATAATTTAGCCGTTATTGCGTCAATACAACCATTGTTAATATTAAACCTTAGATAGAACATGAAGTTCAACGCTATCAAATTATCCAAAACATGTTCTATAATGAGGATGCATCGTAAGGGCAAGTTGTGGGACACTGGGCAACGTTGCAAGGTGACGTAGATTTATCGTTGTGCGTCATATTAGGGGACATTCTGACCCCTAACGTATCAGAGACTACAAACAAAACGAAATCAACAGCTGAATTTATAAAGCTACTACTAAATAGTATAAAACTATTTCTGTAGATAATCGATTGCATATTTCCCAGACATTCCATCATAAAACCAGACAGACTATTTGTTTATTAACCAAAAAAAACGACCTGATCGCCCAATTGAAATGCAAGTTCACTAAAAGTGGATAACATGGCAAGATCAATGGCAGCGGGCGAGCTCGGCGACGGCGGGCGTCGTGAATAGTGTAATCGAATAGAAGTGGCGCGGCCTCGGTAGGTCAGTGGCACATGATGTCATATCGCGAACATTCCGCCTAGAAACTGCTTTGGGAGGCCTTCGGACTCACCTGTACGTGTGCTGTGTTTTACTTTGCCCTCGTACCACGTTTTTGCACAGTCTTCGTCTAGTGTTTGATGTTAAACAGTCTGTTGTGAATTTCGAAGGTCGCGCTCAACAGGACGATACAATGAATTTGATCAAATCTCATATTACCTGTTTTGGGCGTGTGAGACTGAGTTTACTCTAAAATTAGGCATGCAAATCGCGGTTGTTATTAATTTTTATGGTTCCGTATCCGAAGGGTAACCAGCGGAATCCAATTATCAAGTCTTTGTCAGTCCGTCTGTATGTCTGCCTGTATCTCATCAACCGTAATTTGTGGAAGGTGGAAATTTTCGCAGTATATGTATTTTTCTTGCCGCTGTAACAACAACGTAATAAGAATAAAATTGAAATTAAAATAGTCGCCGTCTATTATAAAGAAACGCGATACAATAACAAATGGACTTGTCCATATGTCTTATAAACTAGTGGCGGATATGCCTTAAGGCCAACTAGGCCCTAACCTAGGGAGGCCAGATTAAAGGAGCAGTCAATCTTTTTTTATGTAACTATATGCATAAACTAGTGCTTGACTGCGATCATATTCTAAGCGATAGTTACTCAGTAACAATAAACGGAGCTCTACACTAAGCAATTAAGCTCGTGCGGGGGGCTTCACGGGCGAAAATTTGCCTATTTTTATGAGGATATAAATGAATCAACATATTTAAATCCACATTTAGGTAAACGCCACTAAACACAAAATGGTTTGGGAACTCATTCATTGTGCATCCAACTGAGTAGAATTTTCTGCCGGAATCGTTGCAGGCAGGACACATTGGGTGCAGAACAGATGGTCGATGGAGCTGAAAGGTTCTGGAATGGCGACCGGAAGACGCAGCATTGGTAGGCCTCACAAAAGGAGGACTGATGACCTGGTGAGGGCCGCGGGAATTTGATGGATGTGAAACGCTCAAGACCGGTCGGTTGTGGCGACGCTTGGGAGAGGCCTACGTCCAGTAGTGAAAATCTTTCTACTAAAACGATGATACCCAAAAAAATAGTTCGAAACAGCATTCCCATATCAACTAACAAACTTATTCACTACATAATCTAAGTAACTATTCAAAATTAAACACACGCCTAATTCCACACCAAAAAAAGATTGTCGATCTTAATTACATGCTCAAAAACAGCCATCGATTAAAACTAGGCGCCATTAACCAAATAAAAAGACTATTAATCAAATTGTTTCGGCGAATATGGGCACCTAATTATTATGGTAATCTACAGCTTACTTAAGGAACCTTATATCGTATAACATTACTGAAGTTACTATTGTCTTGAGAGAAGCTACAACTTGTAAATCAGTATTATTGCGTACATCACTTGCATGACAATACAATCTGACGTTTAATGAAATATATTAGAATGTAATTAACTTCGTATACAGTTTTCCGTATAATGCTATGTATGTATGCTAGGATTTGGGTTTTTTCCTTCCAGTCTTTGTTACCATTTGTTTTATTTTTGAATTAATATTTGTATAGTGGTTGCAGAAAATGTGTTATTAAAGGAATCTGCCTACTACACCGTACCATACCATCTAATCAGCTTTTTTTTTTGTTCCCACAACTGGAACACAGGCTCCCTTTCCTGGGGATGGAATAGGCCGTAATTCACCACTCGGGCCCAGTACGGATTGCCACATCTCTTCGCTTTTCTGGTTCTAGGACAGTCCGATTTCCAAAGTAGTAATACCTATTAGTGTGATTAAAAATAAAAGAATGAACGATAAAGTTACTGTTGACAAGCAAATGAAAGAAAACGAAAAGCACCGACCCGAAGAAACATGGGGCAAGGGCATGTAGAATAACAGAATCATATCAGAAAATCTTTGAAAGGAAATAGCTACAACTGAAAACATATGTAAGTCAAACGAGCTAAAATCTACAAACGCATCTATGATAATAAATTAGCATAGCATAATCTATATATATACAAAAGAAGAAAATTACTGATGTATATATCAACGGAGTCTACAGGAACTAGGAACGTGCAATTTTGCATAAGGTTTCCCATTATGAAATAGAGAGGATTTTCCAAAATTTACTTCCAAAAAGGACAGCCCCAAATCTATCTCCTTTCATTCCGTTTCTCCAAAGGTTGTCTGTAAGAGGTTGCCCTGTGCGATAAGAACGCTTGTTTTTATAAATGCTTGTCCTGTGTCCAATTTCGCAATTTTTTTCTGTTGTGTTTTTTATTGCCAAAATATGACTATGGAAACAAAAATTCAGAAATTTGTGCATAAAACTACGACTATTTTAATTCGCGTGTTTGAAGGTTCATTTTTAAGACAGAACAACGCCTATCGGGTCAGTTAGTAACAAGCCAATAAAAAAATGCGTGATTCACCTATTTCGTACAAAATCGCGTGATATAATCGAATCGAACCAAAAATATTGACATTATATCATTAGCGACCATAACCAATTGTTCCACAGTATCAACAATTAACTTTAGAGGTCTAAGTTTCAAGGCGAACCCAATATGGCGCAACTATATGTATTACATTATTACCCATTCGGACCTATTGTTTAACATTATAAACGTGACAGATTAACAAAGGTTTTATAATTAATCGGAAAACTTGGCAAAACGTAACAATAGATGTAAATAATAATTTTGAACGTTATGAGATTGAATGAACTTTCAGTCTTACCATGAAGTACCGTGTTACCCCAGTTAATGGGTTGTGGAGGTCTGGTAGGCAGCCGCTCCTCGTAAAATACTGGTATTCAGCTAAATCCGGCTTGACTGGAAGTCAACCCCAATATAGTCGGGAAAAGGCTAGGCAGATGATGATGTCGAGATTGAATGAACTATGTAATACAAAATTAACTGAAGATTTAGAAGCTGATTGGAATGGATCATCTCTCGGGCAGTTACAGTTTCTTTTCTTTCTTTACCCACTAGACCTAACACCCGTCTGGTCGGAGGATCCTCACTTTTCAACGGAAGTTTGCGGGATTTTACACTCCGTTCGAAAGACGATAATTGAATTACTTTCTTTTGGGTATATATAATCAAAAGCCAACCCGAGATAATATTTTTCTCTAGATATTTTGGAAACACAGATATCATCTGGATACCTATTATCTAGGTTCCTATTTTAATCAAAACACAAATGTGTGTAAAACTATTTCAAGAAATACCTGAAAATTTCAATTTTACGTGAACTTTTGCCCTCATAAATTAAAAATATAAGTATAGAAACCTTGCACATTCAATTAAAATAAGAAAATATAACTATGTATAGAACACTTAATTAAGATTCTGAACGACAAAAATTTATTCCAATACTTTCAGGGTTTTTTAACAAAAACACGATTTTCCAAGAACAAGTTTTGTGAAATAGGTATTCAAGTAAATTAGGGGCTCGTGGCTAAATAATAACAGCCGCACAGATCGACCTTCAAAGTTAAGCAACGCTTGCCAAGGTTGATCTGTGGATCGGTGACCATCTTAACATACCGAGTTTTCTTTGTGCCTCGGAAAGCACGTTAAGCCGTAGGTCCCGGCTGTCATTTGTAGATCTTCGGCAGTCGTTACGGATGGTTAGAAGCCTGTAAATCTGACTCCAGTCTTGCCATGAAGTACCGTGTTACCCCGGTGGTTGTGGAGGTCTGGTAGGCAGCCGCTCCTCGTAAAATACTGGTATTCAGCTAAATCCGGCTTGACTGGAAGCTGACCCCAATATAGTTGGGAAAAGGCTACGTAGATGAAAAAGGAGGAGCTGTTTGTATTTTTTTCGAGTTGCCTCTTTATCAAACATTGCTCCTAGAAACAACAAGCTATAAAACAATGCACACATCGAACGGTGAGCTACCCATTGCACACCATGCGCAAGTCCGAGCAAACACGAGCGGCATGTTGCCAACGGCAGAGGTAACTGCAGCTAACGACACAGGGCGGCGGCAGCCGTCAACACTTCCACGGCAGCCGTCGACGCCTGAATAACACTTGACATACACGACGGCTGCCGCTGATCTTCGAAGTTGAAATGTCGCCGTAAGCTGTCTGTTAGGCTCCCGACGCCCAGGGCGATAGAAATAAAACCTAACCTACAATAATAATAATCTAGACGAAGAAACAACATAAGTAAGCAATCTAACGGCATAAATGCTACAAGTGAAGTGATGACGAAAGTGCAAATTTTTATATTATGACAAATCGTTTCCAACGGTAACTATTTTATTGTAACTGTTTCATAAATCAACATTCAAAGCAGAATATTTTTATTCTTATTGAACTTATGGAATATAAACGGAGAAACTTGACTGACATATCAACTGGCATATCAACGCACCAGCCGAAACTACTGGGACTAGACACATGAAATTTTGCACAGAGCTTCCTTTTATGATGTAGGCAAGCACGAGAATTTTCAATTGTTCACCCCTAAAGGGATGAAACGGGAGTCCAAAGTTTGTATAGAGAAACTAATGATGTCGCAGCTTCGGGTTGCACAACATTGGTCAAGTTGGTAATTCGTCAAATACGCAGTTCGTCAAATTTGAAATTGGTCAAAACTGTAGTTCGTCTAATCGTAAATTTGCCAAATTATAGAATTGCCAAATACGCAATTGCTCAAGTAATTTAAGTACAGTCATGTGTAAAAATGAAAGTGCCGTGGTAGTATTTATTAACTTATTTATTATATTATACTACAGTTTTGACCAATTTCAAATTTGCCGAATTTGAACTTAACCAATGTCGTGCAACCCGGCGAAGCGATGGCAGAAAATAATGGAGCATATAAAGGACCAATGATTCAACTGTGTTCAAGTGGTTAGCCACTTGAACATCGATTAATAGATTTCTCAGATTCGTAGAAAGAGCTATGTACAAAACCAATAGACGCTCAAGAGTACTCTGAAGTGATTAGCAACCAACCTCTGCAAACACTGCTATGGACGATGAGGAAAAAGAGCAAAAAAAATACCTAATAGAGTATAGACATCTAGTATCAACTGCGGTTAACTACAACTGTAGTACAAGCCTTAAGAAAACACCAATTACAAAATGTTGCTGTGTCAATATATCTGACAGTTGACGTAGTGGTTGGGGAATTGGCTATTGCTCTTAGTATCACCGGCTCGGTTCCGGACAGAACAAATGTTATGTTGTAGGACAGTAAAAAAAAATAGTGAAAAAAAATTATTGAAAGAATAATAATAATAGAAATATTGGTTGACAGGACCGGGTATCTAATGTGAATTTACATGTTGTACACGATACACCGTTTAAAACAAAAATTACAAGGTAGTATTATGAAAAAAAATCAAATTAATAACTGCTTTTTGTCTTTGTTGTGACTTCGCAAAAGCTTGCTAATCAAACAGTGACAAGTTTAGAAAGTTCTTCATATTTGATACAGAATAATGTTACGCCGTGAAACTTGAGTACGCTATATCTTCGACGAAACCAAGAGTAGCATCAAATAATTAAAACGCATTGCTGTGCGAAGCTTCGAGAATAGGAGTACATACTCAGGCCTGGCAAATTCCAGAAAAGTCCGACATACGCTATTATTATTAGATAACATTCAGTAGGTAGTTATGTGGGTGGATAAGGGAATTTGTACCTTCCGGTATTAGCAATAGAGTCGAAACTCGCATGTAAGGTGGTAGATAAGTACCTACTTACGAGAATAATAATAATGATTTATGGCCTCCCGATCAGACCCTATTGTTCTAGAATGTCCTTGAAACGTCGGTATCGAGAAATTTCGATGACTTCGTATATAAATACGGGCCCCCGGCTGGAAGCGAGTTCAGTTTGATTTCGTCAGCGATACAGAGCGAACTACCTAAGTGCTTGAAGTGATACCTAGCGACCTAAGCGATACTAAACGGAACTCTGAGTGTTTATAGTGATTGGTTATTTGTTGATTGGACTAATTTGTCATTGTTTTGTGGTGAATAAAGTTCTCTGCTAGTAAACCGGCATTTAATTACTCACGTTCGTAACAACTGGTGTCAGAAGTGAGATGCCATTACTACAGAGGGACGACGAACAGGGACCACGAACAAGGAGGCAAGTGGAGATGGATGCTGCACGTCAACGTCTGGAAGCGGAAGATCGGGCTGGTATGGGAGCAACGGCAGCTGCTGAGGCGCCAACAGGGCCATCCTCGGAAATGAACCTCGCCGCAGTGTTGGCCGCCATGCAAGCTAGTATGGAAGCTGCCCGCCGCGAACAGGAAGCTGCCCGCCGCGAACAGGAAGTTGCCCGCCGCGAACAAGAGGCTAACCAGCGTAAGCTCCAGGATCTAATCGCGGCTAACCAGGAAGAAGCCCGCCGCGAACAAGAGGCTAACCAACGTAAGCTCCAGGACCTAATCGCGGCTAACCAGGAAGAAGCCCGCCGCGAACAGGAAGCTGCCCGCCGCGAACAGGAAGCAGCCCGCCGCGAACAGGAGGAAGCCCGCCGGGATCAAGAGGCTAAGCAGAACCTGATCCTCGAAAAAATCGACCACGGCCTCGTCACGTTGGGCGAAAAAGTGAAAAATCTCACCTTAGAGGTCAAGGAGGTTTCCGCCCGAGCTGATAGCCTCGAAACCAGAATTGATGGCCACGAAGATCGCCTGCTGGACATCAACAAGAAAATTGTCAAGCTCGAAGCACGCGAACCCGTTGCTGTTAGCGCACCATCGCACACCCACTGTGCATCAGCCGCAAAATTTGATATGCCGCGTTTTGATGGCACTTCGTCCTGGACGGCTTTTAAGTACCAATTCCAAACACTGGTCAAGACGAACCGCTGGGATGATGACCAGTCTTTCGCGGCGTTAACTTTGGCCCTACGAGGCGACGCTCTGCTGGTCCTAGAGAACCTTCCTTCAGACGGCAGGACGTTGGAGCGTCTAATGGAGGGACTAGACACTCGCTATGGTGACAAGCACCTCGAACATGTTTTCCGCGCGCAACTTCGCGAGAGAACGCAGAGGTCGAACGAGAGCCTTCAGCAGTGGGGAGTAGAGGTTGAACGGCTGGTCCGGCGGGCATACATGTCGATGACACCGGAGATGGTGGAAGTAAATCTGGTGCAAGCATTCATCGACGGTCTACGGGATACTGAAGTCAGGGCTACGGTGCGACTCGGACACCACCAAACTCTGAAGAGTGCGATGGCCCACGCTTTGGAAGTGGAAGCCGTACGACAAGACTCACGTACGCACAGAGTTCGGGAAGTGGTGGTCTCACCTTCAGTGCAACCACGTCACCGAGAAGTGGCTTCGTCGGCAAAGTCTCGCTATATTCCGACGTGTTATGGATGTGGAGAAAAAGGGCACATTCGTACCGATTGCCCCAAGAGGAAGAGGGGAAGTGTGGACTCCGGAACTCAAGTTAACGAGGAGTCGTTAAACTAAATGTCGCCAGGGCCGCGGGGCGGGTGCTGGCTGGTCAACTGAAGGCCCCAACCATCACCATCAATCAAGTCCACAACGGAAATAGTTTGATCATCGAGGGAACGCTGAATCAACGTGCATGCAATTTCACCGTTGACACCGGGGCGTCACGGACTATTGTAAGACCTGAGTTGCTGAAACGCACCATCTTGTGGCGAACAGAAACCCCAGCCTACCGACTTCAGACAGCCACCGGTCAGCCAGTCTCCGTCCTCGGTGATACAGTAATCGAGTTTAAAATCGGTGATCAAGTGTACACCCATTCAGCGTTAATTGCGAATATTACCGACGATTGCATACTGGGTCTCGACTTCCTGCGGAATTACCGATGTGTTTTAGATATCGATAAAGGAGTATTGAAATTCCCAGACCAAGAAGTCTTCCTGAAAGGAATTAACACATGCAACCTCTATTGCTTAAAGGATACCACATTGGCTCCAAGAACGGAAACCTTAGTCGAAGTTAAATTTCCTAAGAAAATTAGGCAACGCAGATGTGTTATGGTTGAAGACATTGGCCGGCATCCGGAACTTATCACCGCGAGGACATTAGTTATGACGAAAGGAAGATCCAAGGTCAGGATTGTAAATCTTGGGAAAAAGGAGATCCAGTTGAAGAAAAACAGTGTTGTTGGAAGATGTGAAGAAGTGAAGTATCTCCGCCAAATCAACACATCTTCAGTAAAACAAGACGCAATAAAAGGTGAATCTGATCACATCCAGCAACTTCTGGAAAATTCTAAGAGCAATTTATCAGTTTCGGAACTACAGCAAGCCAAGGAATTTCTGCTACGGTTCCGGGATATCTTTGCAACGGGAAAAGATTGCGGAAGAACAGGTCTCGTCAAGCATGAGATAGATACAGGTGATGCTAGACCAATTAAACAGAGACCGCGCCGCATACCCTGGGCTAAAGAAACTGAGGTAGCAGAAATGGTAAAGGATATGGCTGATAGCGGAATAATTGAACCTTCTACGAGCCCATGGTCTTCTCCTGTCGTTCTGGTGAAGAAGAAGGACGGCAGTACCAGATTCTGTGTAGACTACAGAAGGCTGAATGATGTAACGAAGAAGGACAGTTATCCCTTGCCTAGGATAGACGACACACTGGATATGCTCAGTGGTATGAAGTGGTTTTCAACCATTGACTTGAAAAGTGGCTACTGGCAAGTGGAAATTAGCGAGAAAGATAAGGAAAAGACAGCGTTCAGTACAGGAATTGGCAACGGCCTGTGGCAATTTAACGTCATGCCTTTTGGATTGTGCAACGCTCCAGCGACGTTTGAACGCCTCATGGATAGAGTCATGGTGGGCCTTCTTGGTGACGTCTGTCTGGTATATTTGGATGACGTCATTATAATGGGCCGCACTTTTAAGGAACACCTGAGAAATATGGAGAAAGTATTCACCAGGATACGGGGGGCTAACCTAAAACTAAGCCCAAAGAAGTGTGCCCTGTTCAAGAAGGAGGTCAGCTACCTAGGACATGTCATCTGCGCCGATGGAGTGAGAACCGATCCTGAGAAGATAAAGGCTGTCCAACAGTGGCCGGCTTCAAAGAACAAAACAGAAGTACGTGCATTTCTAGGATTGTGCACATACTACAGACGGTTTGTTATGGGTTTTTCGGACATTGCAAAACCTTTACATCAGCTGACTGAGGATAAACGAGATTTTATCTGGGACAAGAACTGTGAGTCAGCTTTCAACGAACTGAAGCAACGGCTATGTGAAGCGCCTATACTGGGATATCCGAGCAGAGATGGAAGATTTGTCGTCGATACCGACGCCAGCAACACAGGAATTGGTGGAGTGCTGTCGCAGGTGCAAGAAGATAGGCAAGTCGTGATCGCTTACTTCAGTAAGGCACTTTCAAAACCAGAAAGGAACTACTGCGTGACTCGACGAGAACTACTGGCTGTTGTAAAAACTTTGCAACATTTCCACAAGTACCTCATAGGGAGACAGTTTACGTTGAGGACGGACCACGCTGCATTGAAATGGCTTCTACAATTCAAAAACCCTGAGGGTCAAGTTGCAAGATGGCTAGAGCAGCTGCAGGAGTTCAACTTTGTGACGGAACATCGTAGTGGAAAAGGGCATAACAATGCTGACGCCCTGTCGCGACGTCCATGTAATGAGGACTGTAGACATTGCCAGCAAAATGAAGCCCGGGAACACGTGAACTTAATTAGGGCTGAAGGCAACTTTAAGAAGTCCCAGGAAGAAGATGACGATATTCGACCTATACTGGACTGGAAGCGTAGTGGAACTAGGCCTCAGTGGAATGAAGTATCGTCACATAGTCCTGTCACAAAGAGCTACTGGGCACAGTGGGACAGTTTAGTCCTAGAAAATGACGTGCTTTGTAGGAAATGGGAGTCGAACGATGGCAAGGAGGTGACCACACAAGTGATAGTACCACGACGTGAAGTGGTCCCCCTGCTTCAGGAGATACACGATGGCGCTTCTGGTGGACACCTGGGAATCAAGAAAACTCTACTGAAAGTGAGACAGCGGTATTACTGGCTCAATTGTAGAGAAGACATAGAGCAATGGTGTCGGAAATGTACAGCATGCGCATCCGTGAAAGGACCACAGACTAGGAGCAGGGGCAAGCTTCAGTTGTACAATGTAGGAGCCCCATGGGAACGCATTGCCATCGACGTTGCTGGACCTTTCCCAGTGACAGATGACGGAAACAAATACATAGTGGTGATACAGGACTATTTCACAAAGTGGCCTGAAGTTTTCGCCATACCCAATCAGGAAGCGACGACAGTGGCGAAAAAGGTGGTCGAAGAAGTAGTATGTCGGTATGGCGCACCTTTGGAGATCCATTCCGATCAAGGCCGCAACTTCGAATCTGCGCTGTTCCAGGAAATGTGCACTCTTCTGGGGATTTACAAGACACGCACAACACCTGCGCATCCACAGTCGGACGGAATGGTGGAGAGATTTAACCAGACCCTGGAGAATCACCTGGCTAAGGTTGTCGATGACCATCAGAAAGATTGGGACCGGTATATTCCACTATTTCTGATGTCTTATCGATCAGCAGTGCATGATAGCACGGGCCATACCCCAGCAAGAGTGAATTTCGGCAGGGAGATGAGACTTCCAGTCGATACCATAACCGGCGTGCCACCTGACAAGACTAAGCCAGTTACGGACTTCGTAAGTGACCTACAAGATCAATTGGATGAAGTGCATAAACGAGTGCGTGAGAATAGCCTGCACACCAGCGTTAAAATGAAAACTCGATACGACCGCAATGCCAACGCCAAGGGATTTGAGGAAGGTGCACTGGTTTGGCTCCACAACCCACTTCGACGAAAAGGGAAGTCGCCAAAACTTCAAGCTCGATGGGAGGGACCCTACACCGTGATAAAAAGGATCAACGACGTTACCTACCGCATCAAGAAAGGGTTACGAGGGACCCCTAAGGTAGTCCACGTGGATAGATTGGCGCCGTATCACGGATCTAATAATGCTCGGGACGAGCATGACTAAGAGGGGGGCACTGTTACGCCGTGAAACTTGAGTACGCTATATCTTCGACGAAACCAAGAGTAGCATCAAATAATTAAAACGCATTGCTGTGCGAAGCTTCGAGAATAGGAGTACATACTCAGGCCTGGCAAATTCCAGAAAAGTCCGACATACGCTATTATTATTAGATAACATTCAGTAGGTAGTTATGTGGGTGGATAAGGGAATTTGTACCTTCCGGTATTAGCAATAGAGTCGAAACTCGCATGTAAGGTGGTAGATAAGTACCTACTTACGAGAATAATAATAATGATTTATGGCCTCCCGATCAGACCCTATTGTTCTAGAATGTCCTTGAAACGTCGGTATCGAGAAATTTCGATGACTTCGTATATAAATACGGGCCCCCGGCTGGAAGCGAGTTCAGTTTGATTTCGTCAGCGATACAGAGCGAACTACCTAAGTGCTTGAAGTGATACCTAGCGACCTAAGCGATACTAAACGGAACTCTGAGTGTTTATAGTGATTGGTTATTTGTTGATTGGACTAATTTGTCATTGTTTTGTGGTGAATAAAGTTCTCTGCTAGTAAACCGGCATTTAATTACTCACGTTCGTAACAATAAATTCTGTTTCAATTGATACTTTGTTCTCCATTAGCATGCGGATGTGACAAATTCTAATGCTTCTGCAATATTTGACTGCAAATGTATCAAGTCATCGATCTCAGCAAAGTTCGTTGAGGTAGTCAGTACTACAATAACATTCTCAGCACTGTGTTACCCCAGTTAATGGGTTGTGGAGGTCTGGTAGGCAGCCGCTCCTCGTAAAATACTGGTATTCAGCTAAATCCGGCTTGACTGGAAGCCGACCCCGATATAATTGGGAAAAGGCTAGGTAGATGATGATGAACATTCTCAGCACCATTTTACCAAGACCGCGTAAACAAATGCGGTCTCAATGATTCCACATATTGTCCAGTTGTGCAGACACTTGAGACAGTGCTTGAGATACAAAACTACGCCCACTAGGAATCAATTTGCGAATAACTGAAATAGCCACTGAACTTCTCTTGTTAAACATCCCAAACAAAACTTTTTTTATTATTATTATTATTTCCTTTATTCATTTTCTAATCATATTATTTACATTTTTAAATATTTTTACAAAAGTTTACTAAAACATTTAAAAATATAAAAAATAGTAGCCCACCGGTATCGGGAACAAGGTCCAAGCTACTGGTGGTCAGGGCTTCAGGGAAAGGAACCTCCTGACAATGCGAGCCGGGTCCAGTACCTAGTACCGCTTTCTGAATCAAGCCCTTGATCCAGTCACATAACGAGAGCCTCCTAAGGTGTTGGTCGAGGCTCTTGGCTATTTTGCCATTCCCTGAGACGATCATTATTATTATTATGCTTAGACTCGCGTTTGAACACTATCTCACCTGCATGAAGAACTGTCATTGTCAACTCACAGTTGCAATTGACATTGACAGTTCTTCATACATTTGCGTTCGCTGTTTGAAGGTTGTCTCGACGTCGAGCTCGTCGCAATAAAAATGACTATTAGAGAATAGCACCGCAGATGATAAGCGATGATGTGGTCGACGATGGAGCACACGCTTGCCTAGAAAAAACCTATTCACTCTTTGTTTGTCGTTGTTCAGATAACTGATTTAAAAAAAAAGAGGAATAATAAAGTTTGTATTTAGAATTCCAAATCAAACCGTAGCTATTACAGTTCTTAGTATCCAGACTGATCAACGGTAATTTTATTAGCCCAACATAAAATGAGAGGAAATTGGTAGTGGGGTTTTCACCTGTGAGTCACATATTCACAGAAATACCATTCAATTTAAGACAATGCTATTATCTAATCTAGACATGAGTACGACTAGAGATCTACCAATTACTTCTTGTAAATTCGAATGAATGCAAATTAATCTTAATGGCTGGGAGCTGTAACTCTTTGCAACTCTCATATTGAAATTGGAATTAAAAATATTTATTTCAGCCCAAACACACAGTAATGATACAAGTCCATATTATGTTAGAAGGTGAAAACTTTTTATTATACATAGGCTCGCGTTTGACCACTATCTCACCTGATGGTAAGCGATGATGTGGTCGAGGACGGCTCCGTCCTCCAACAACACACAACCAGTCAAGAGTGAATAGGTTACTTCTAGGCAAACGTGCTCACGTTTGCCTAGAAGTTACCTATTCACTCTTGACTTGAAGACTCCTAAGTTGTAGCTATCAGGAAACACATACTCCGGCAGGGAATTATAAACTATACTAGAAAAATGTATTAATTTTTTTTTTTAACATGCAGAACCACTGCTTGAGGATTTGGCTGTATACTCTTTTCGAAACCACGCCAGCGTTTTATTGCACTCGTGTTAACCTCCAAGAGTCGCCGGTCAACTCACGAATATTTATTTCTTCGCAAGCGTATTGAAAAAAGTCGTTTGATACACCCTCACCTGCGGCTCGTGCCAATTACGCCTCAGTCGTAATGATAAACTATCTCCACTTGCATCAAAATGTGCTATTACTATTGTTATTATTGTTGTAATATGACATCATCAGGAATTACACACCAAGTACAGATGGGGATTCCTTACCTTCTATCGATTTAAACCAGTATCATTTGTTTAATATAGAAATGACTAACACCTTTAATCTAATGAACACATAGCTTGTGTCAGCAGCTTCTCTCGCATGCAGTTCAAATCTTATCCCACTAGAATTATCTACACTAACCATAAATTTTCATCCCTAGGGATAAAACATACTCTTAGGATAAAAAAGTATCCTACGTCCTATTTTTTGCCAAAAAAAATTAGTGTGATTGTAAAAGCAAATTATGTGATAGGAAACACAATTTCTTGCCGCTTCTCCACCATAGGCTATGGGACGGTTCTTATGTATTAAGGCTTTTAATGATTTTTCCTTAGCCATTTCTGTCCCACTGCTGGGTAAAAGCCTCCCCCAAGTCCTTCCAGAGTTCCATATCCGAAGGATTAAACGGGACCCTAAAATTAAAACTTCACTGTCCGTCTGTCTGAAAGACATACAGAAATACAGAGAAAGACGGACTTTCAACAGACCCATGAAGGGTGATAGCTAATTACACTTGAAATCTTCACAGATGTTATATTTGTGTTGCCGATATACGAGTAACCACAAACAGTAAAACAGAATAAGTAAAAAAAAATATTTAAGAGGGGCAAGATAGAAAGAGTGGAGGCTTTTGCCCAGGAGTGGGACAGAATAGGCTAACAAAAAAAAGTGGGGCTCCCATTTCCCATACAACAAACTCGATTTTTTTGCCATATTTTGCAACAGACGGTACAAAGCCTTCTTGCGCCAGTCCAATTCGCACTTAGCCAGTTATTTAAGTCTGTTACAACAAGATTGATCACTAAACATACACGCTCACATTTATAACATTAGCAGAATAATATACAGTCCCCCATGCGTACGTCATCTTTGCATCGTCGCAATCTCGTACATATCTCTATTAAGGTTGACAGCAAGGCAATTCTATGAACAGATACTTGTACGCATACATTTGACAAGTTATTTATAGAAGTTACTCTATGTTGTACTGTAGGTGCTACAACTAGATGTATGCATCTTCTCGTACTACTATATCTAGTAAACTATAGGAGTATCACAGGTATCTAAAGCTGACGAAGGTTTTTCATTTACAAACGCCAACAATCGACCTTAGCCAGCTCTTTTGACATTTAGGCCTACTCTCCACGAATGCGTAGGTACATAGACGAGAATTCTTCATTATACGTTTTTTGTACGCGGCCACATCATTGGGGGTCTAACTTTGAGAAAGAGGTCAATCGTCGCATACGACTCGATAGGGGCAGTATTCGGGAAACTGCGCGGGTTCTTCTCGTCTGTCATACCACCAGTCTTAAGACGAAAGTGTACCAGCGCGTATTATATGGCTCTAAACGTGGTCACTCAGAATAGGCCTCATTAGAAGGCTTAAAGTCAACAAGACGACAATGGAAAGGGTAATGTTCAGAGTTTCCTCGTTCCTTGCGTGATCGAATCAGGAATTAAGGTATCCGTACAAGAACCAAGGTTACCGACGTAGCCCGAAGAATCCCCAAACTTAAGTGCACATTGCTCGCAGAACCGATGATCGATGTGGACAAAGGTTGTGGCGACTACTTACCGAAAGACGCAGGGTTGGAAGTCTTCCCATCGAATTAATGATGTATCATCTAAGTCATAAATAACATACTTACGTCATACTAAAAAAAAACATGATTATCTTTTGATAATTTCAATTAAAACATGCGCCTTTTCAGAACATATAAGGCCTAAAACAAACGAAAGAGTTGAAAACAGCTGAAGAATCATTCCGCATCTTTACAAAATGAATCAGAGCGCCACAGACGGTTCTTTGACACTTTTCTGTGTTGACACAAACACAATAACCTCTGTGTGTGTACGTCAGACGATTTCTTTTTATCTACACTCGAGATCTGTACTACCGACAATTAAGTACTTCAGTTACTAACAAGACATATGCGATTTTTGCCCTGCTTCGACAATGAGTGAGCGAAAATGTTAGGTATGTTACTGTAAAAGCCTGAAGTACGATGAATCCTAAGATTTACCAACTAGTTATAATATATGTAAATCCGAAAAGTTTTGATTGTTTTTTGTGTGAGAGGTTTAACAAAAAAATAACCACGACTTGGATAGCTCTAAATCGGGCTGTTAGATACTGGACAAATGGTTTGGCTACCGAAAGGGAACCCTGCGGTTCTGGGCCGGAACTCAAGGCTAAGAAGGAACATAGGTGTTGTTTTAGTCAGTAAAAGTCACCGCCCTTTAGCGGAAGAAGTCATTGGATATTTTCACACTTTAAAAAAATATTATCGTTACCACCACGACGACTTTTTTTTTAAGTTTAAAAATACTCCTAAAACCAACCAGCCAACTAAGCGCCCCAGGTAAAACCTAGCATTTACCAATCCCTAATAATATATAAGACTGAAAAATTGATTCCCCTTTTTATTAATACTTACATTTACCAACTTATGTAGGTAAATCTTAAAATGTATCGGTAACACATAATATTTACCATAGTTCAGGCATTTACATTAACATAAACATATGATTTCAAAATAAAGATTCTGGGATAGTAACAAGCCATTTAGCTAATAATAAAATAGTAAAAACAAAAAGAAATTCGAATAAATTAGAATAAAGTCGTAAAAAGAGAACAACTTGACACTTAAGTAAATATTAAGTTAAACTTAAGCATTCTTCGACGTTTTATGCGAATCAAACGAAATATATTACAGAATTTGAATATAAAGAATTTAGTAAAAATCTAGGTAGAATAAACAACCGAGAATAACATGAAACAAGCTAAGAAAAAGAAGCTAGAAATTGAAAACTTTTAAGTTATTTGGTGACTCGTAAAACCTCGTGTCTTCAAAGCTAGATTGAACAGGCTCATAATAAGCTAGTCACCATCAACAATTGCATCACTGCTTACCATCAGCTGGGATCGCAGTCAAGCACTAGCTTATTATACTATGTTTTTTTTAAATGCATAGTTTGTGTCCCTTTGCTGGGCAAAAGCCTCCCATTTCGCCTTGCAAATCTCTTTGTCTTGGGCCATCTCTGGCCAAGTTTGTCCCGCGAACACGATTAGATCGTCACACCACCTTCGTCGCCGTCGCCCTCGACGGCGTCGACCTCCCTCAGGCGTCCAGTGAGTGACATACTATGTTATATAAAAAAAATTGAGCTATTTCCAATTCAATTTTCAAATCAAAGGTGAACCTAAATTGGTTGGCAATAGGCATATCAAAGCACTCCACCTATTGCCAACCTCGGAACTTTTAGTACAATCGCGTTAGCGATTTGTAATGGTCAATATTTGATACTAATTTTGTACCGTATAAAATTAGTTTTTTGTTTGCATTGTTGATAAGCTCGCGCTTTACCCTTATCCCACCTAAGGCCTTACCACGAACAATTAAAGCAATCCATTTGAGAACCCAAACAGAACTGTTTAAGGGATGGAGCTATCATCATCATCATCTGCGTAGCCGTTTTTCCCAACTATACTGGGGTCGGCTTAGCTATAGAAGATGTAAAGCTCCATCCTTCTTTCTCGCTCACACGTCTGTAATACGCCATGGTAAGGCCCGATCCTGATGGAAACCGAACAATGTGATCGGTGATCGAGCTCTGCTTTAGCGTTCCCCCAATCTTAATATAAGTATATATTTTTCACAACCAAAACTTTCTACTAAACAATCATCATTATCATCTACCTAGCCTTTTCCCAACTATATTGGGGTCGGCTTCCAGTCAAGCCGGATTTAGCTGAATACCAGTATTTTACGAGGAGCGGCTGCCTACCAGACCTCCACAACCCATTAACTGGGGTAACACGGCACTTAATGGCAAGACTGGAGTCAGATTTACTGGCTTCTGACCATCCGTAACAACTGCCGAAGATCTACAAATGACAGCCAGGACCTACAGCTTCTACTAAACAATAATTTAGAATAATAATTTCTAATAAGCACTAAAAAATTCAAGTCATCATTATTGATGCTGAAAGGGCACAGTAAAGCCCATGCCTATTAGGGCTACGGTAACGTTCGAAAGGGTGACCCTAGTCCTAAAACGCAAAAGGCAATTGTAGAACACAGGTGAGATTTAGCCAGTAAAAGTCTGGCACGCCTTCTCACGAGCGGAAGAAGTCATTTGCCCTCAATAGGAAAGTTCAAAGATTCGTAAAACTACAAAAATAGAACATTCCACATAGAACACAGTCTGTATGGTGTTAAATAATGTGTCTGTCGAGGAAAGTCACGTGCTTCTATATAATTAGCAAGTCGAGTCGTGTCAACTTGTCTCTATCGGATGCCAACAGTTTTCTAGATTCTCTTTCATGGCATGATTTTAAATTTAGACAGGTAACGCACCTGGGTTTATGATAGAGCTGGAATTTTTATGACTGGCGACAAGCAGATGTATCGTCATCGTCATTATTTAAGCTGAAAGACGTCCACCATTGGTCATAGGCATGTATAATGATGAAGAAAAAAAAACGTTATCCTGAGCTAATGCACTTTTTGAAGTATATGCAACTGAAGAAGCTTTTGAGGAAAAGAGCAATGAAAATACAAATTGTTTTTATTTTGTATATTTTCACAAATTCACTGTAATCTCCAAAAGACGCACTAAGCCGGGTATAGACTACTGCTGTAACGTAACATCAAACATGCAATGTAACAGAATTGACTAGCGCGCGCGAACCATGCACACTATACGCGCGAACAGAGCATTTCAACAATGTCAGAAGATACATGTTCGGTTCTTGCGCGCGCGGTGTGTCCACACTTACAAATGCTCCTTTCATGTAACATTACAATAGCCTGTATCTGCCTTAATATCTGGTAATGTTTATAAACATTACAAACTATTAATAGAAATGGCAAATGACGATGAAAGTATTCCCTCGTTTTTGGACAAAGGCGCGTTTGGCACAGATCATAATTGCCCACTCTTGGCCATTGTACAATTATAACCAGACACTACAAACATTGAAAGTTTATTCAAGACTTAAATAGATATAGATAAACACACTGATGTCTGATCAGTTCATTGTTTAAGTTAATATTTGAAGTGGAGAAATACATCTAACCAGAATTAACTGCGACTATCGATTGAGTCTGTTATTTACAAAATTAAATTTAGACAAGTGATCGTTGGAATGAATGAAGGGAGGTCTTTGCCCAGGAGTGGAGTAATAGGGATTAGTAACAATAATAAAAGAAGATAGAACTAAAGCGTATAGGTAAGTACTTACCTTTTTCTTCACACAAGACTCTGAGGAGAATCTAAGGAGGATGAGGGATAGTTTAGAAGAATTACCGCGGTCCTGGAACGCAAATAATAACTGGAGGAAAACAGTCAATAAAAACGGAAAATCCCAACCCAGAGCGGAGGAGTTATTTTCAATAAAGAATGGGATCTTATGCGGTACAGGAAAACCAGAGGAACAATGGATAGATTGTGCTCAAGAAGATATGGTAAGGAAGAAGGTGACTATTGAAATGTAATGTGAAAATATAAACCTTCTACCTCGACCCGAAAGAAATTGGTATCAGGATAGAAGATGCTGAAATTAAAATATGTAGAACAGAAGTCCCGACTTCAAGCAAGCACACGTCAAATTGATTAAATTGATCTTCATTTTCTAAAAAGACACTTAAACAATCGCCGCCGTTTCCAATTCTCCAAGTTCAAACGAACAACG
The DNA here is from genome assembly GCA_030763345.1 of Mythimna separata. NCBI lineage: Eukaryota > Metazoa > Arthropoda > Insecta > Lepidoptera > Noctuidae > Mythimna > Mythimna separata. The sequence continues at coordinate 20,916,145 of CM061184.1, read as the reverse complement.
ATAAATCATAAAGTCAAACAGGCGGCTAATCAAAAAATTATACCCAATAGACGCCTTTATAATTCACAAATGAAAACGCGACATCTGAATCGCATTTGCACTGAAACAAATGTCTACTTTTCTCTATTACAATCATGGTCACGATGAATCATGTCCAATCATTGTAATTCACACTACAGCTGTTACTTTTCATAAATAAAATTGCTAAGTGCAGTACATTGAATACACAGATGAGATGAATCATGAGACTGGATCAGTCAAGCATGGGCGTACGCATGATGTCACGATGAAACCCAGTACAAATTCATCGGCAAAGCAATTCTACGCTGCTCTCCTAAAATTTTACGTAGTTTGGCTGATTATTTACACATAGATATAGGTACTATTAAGGTTAATGATACAAGAAGAGAAACCGAGAGGAGACCGGCATGTCCTAGAACCAAAAATTCGAAGACACCTGATATCTACCCACCTGCAATGAGCCCGCGTGATGGATTACAGCCCATACCCTCTCCAAGAGAGGAGATCTGAGTCCCAGCAGTGGGAACATTATAAGGCTGATGCCATGCTAAGGGTACAAGCTGTGGCGTCAAAATTTAAAATTACATAACGCAGGCTCGTAAAAAATATCCGCAATGGCGCTTGAATAGGTTCATAAGAACAGATTTTATTGTTTGAACAGCTGTTTTAGTCTCTTCCATACTGAATTTTTCTTCGATGTTTATTTTTAGATCGAGTTTAGGACTAACTTTTTCTTTTGTTTCGTTGTTCTTTTGTAGGGATTTTTCTTTGTACAAAAAAATAATATATAGGAGGAAACGTAAAAATAGAATAACTTAATTTGGGAGTGGTTTTGGAGACTAGAAAGAAATTGAAAGCATTAAAAATCTTGGTACGTTGATTCCATGGGTACGATGGCATGGCAGGTAAGTTATAATCCATTTCAAAAAGAATTACTTATTATTACCTATATTTCAAAGCACCTTCTGGAAAACGAACTTTTTCCCCAGTAAGCTTTCGTGATGAAAACGGTCATTTAACCGAAGCGGAAATCACGTGCGAGCAAAAAGGGCAATTAAAATGACACGCTTAATAAATAGAATTTTATTAAAGAACACTGAGAAAAACGTTGGTATCGAGGCACGGTCATTCATAAAAAGCCCGCGTTGATACGAAGGTCAACACCTTGGAAGGTACCATACGCAATATACCTCCCAAGGCCGCTTAGAGGCACGTTGGCAAACCACATATGTCCACGATAGCATGTGTTTAATCATTGTCATAGTTCCTCATGTCATGAACTCAACACTTCGCAAAGATCATCTCTCAGAAAATCTATTTGCAATCCGATACGTATACTATCTAAAATACAGTCTCGAAAACGGGTCAAAATACAACATCGAAAATAGAATACCTTGAGAGTACGCTACGCAGGTTATTTAATGCGAGCGGACAACGTAACATAAACTATGTTGAGATACACATCGTACATATTACGACTGTCTGGAACACTGGAAGAGATTAAGGGTGGCTCCGATTTAAGGAATGTTTCCTTGGAACCGCCCCAAAATTCTGAACTTTCGTTTGTATGCTCTACTGCGACACAATTCTCAGTTTAGGAACAGGATATTTAGCATAAACGTAATTGTCTTTGACGTCAGTGTAAACGATTTAGGACTGGTCATATTAAAGTTCATAAATAGAATATGTTTGATATTTGCATAATTGCGGCGCAATTTTTTTTTGTTGTACAGTTTTTTGCAGCCTTTCTATTTTTTCTTCTACAGGAGCATTTTTTATTAGCCCAAAAGGGTGTTAAAGTTTCGCAGGACTCGCCCAAATGGTCAGTTCCTAACTTGGTAGGTCTATGGAGGCTCCGCAGGGTGGCGGAAAATACCTCGCCAGTGGCCTTGGACGAGACGTCGAACTCAGTGCGGAATGCAAACACGAACAGGCGGACGTCTTGCCGAAAATTGTGTGTATGTGGCGAATTCGCAGATGTAACTTGTCTCAGGCTAAGCGAAGGTGTGAACGGTTCGACTAAATTTTTCATGTTTTTGTTTGCGTTTCGGAATTGGGTTAAAGATGGTTGTTATGTCATTACAGTTTATGTTTGCTGTTTGAGAAGTCTGTCCGCTGTACCATATTTATTTGTCGCTTTATACAGGGGCAGATTTAAAGCCTTGGACAATATCTATCAGTCAACCGTTTCTACTACGTTGTAGTCGGCAGAATTGTCTGTCAGAGCAGTTACAGAAGGATCTAATAATAATTCGACTGTTAAATTGTTTCCACGATTAGATTCGCCATAAAACCGTTGTCCTTGAGTGGAATATTAAAGTTCGTTGTATAAACGAAACTCTGATTCATTCTATTAATCACTCCGAAAATATATTACACGAAACATACAAGAATTTTCACTTTCCGTTGATCTAGTTAAAATGAGATCGTTAATTGTTGAAATTGGTGTGGCGGCCATAAAATAATTAGCACAGAACCCTTTTGTTAGAACAGTTGTGGATGCCAAATTATGTGAATTGAGATCGATATGACCTAAAAATACCATTGACAAATCAGTGAGATCACGTTGAAGTTGCTTGAAATAATTCTACCGTGAACCAAGATTTTGGACCAATTAGGGATAGCTTGGGTGATATAGATACAGATGTCGAAATAGTTCGTGGAAGTAAGTGAGAGAGAGTTAGTAAATTCTCTTCTAAAATCCCAGAATTTCTACAATTATAAATTACTTATTGAGCTTTAAATACATTTAAACTAAATATTGAAGAATCTTACAATTACTAAGAATCTTATTATTGTTACTGAAACTAAGACTGTAAAATTTAAGTACTTTGTATTAATTTAACAGTTTTAGTTCGAAACTCACACAAAAAACAGATTCTTCAATATAATAATTCGCAAAATCTTAAATCCCGGGATTTATTGATTTTAGTGAAGGTCTTATCAACAATACACACATCAAAAGTGTCTAGGGATCAACATATATTTTTGCAATAACTTTTCTCCTGATTGATATTAATTAAAATTTTCTTTAAGGATTCATCCTATAAAGTGTTTTCGTTTGTCACAGTAACGATAAACCAAGTCACCTTTGCATTAATAAAGAAATTTGCCATTTTCCTAATAAAGGGATTTTTGACATTTGAACCACTAACATTAAAGTTCGAAAAAAATACTGAAATAACAGTTTTCTTTAAAATTTTATTGGGTAACTTAAACAATTAATAATCCGTGTTTCTACCGCGAACACTAACAACACAATAACATCGGTTTGGCATACTCAAAATGAGTTCATCCAAATCACGCTGTGGAATGGCTGCCCATGTTCGTTGCAACAACAAAAAAAGGTCTTCTTGCGACTGGATACCCTCCATATTCGGCAGAGCTCTTCTCTGTAGCATATCCCATGCATGCTCAATCGGGTTCAAGTCTGGCGACTGAGCAGGCCAGGGCAGGACATTGATGTTAGCTGCGGCGAGAGTCTGTCTTACAACTCTTACGGTGTGCGGTCGTGCATTATCATGCATTAACTGAAATAAGGGACCGATTTGCACTTGTAGAGGAACGATGACGTCTGATACAATCGTCTCAGCATAAATTTGAGCGTTGAGGTTGCCTCTGATCCAAATCAACTCAGTTCTTCCGCCGATCCAAATACCCGCCCATACCATGATGGTTCCACCACTATAAGGATGGACTTCCTGGCAGGATTTTAATCGCTGTTGGCGTCCAGGGGTTCTCCAGTGTCGTACACGTCTTGTATCCGGTCTCATACCAAAACGAGACTCATCAGAAAAGCACACGAAACGCCATTGTTCTTCTGCCCAATTTCTGTGTTCAAGAGCCCATTGATATCGAATCCTACGATTGTGCATTGCTATAGGTGGTACCCGTAGCGGTCTTCGGGAATAAAGGTTCACTTCATGCAAGCGGTTTCTGACTGTTTGGTCGCTAATTAAGTTCCCTGAAGAGTGATGAAGCCTCACGGCTAACATCATGGCGGTTATTGTTGGAGCTCTTCGAGTTAAGATTTGAATGTATCGGTCTTGTCTCCGTGTGGTGCAGCGATACCGTCCTCCATGGCGCTCAGCCACGGTACCAGTGCTTCGGTAACGTGTCCAAAGTCGACTGATAACACTCTGACTTGTATTCAGAGCTAAAGCCACAGTACGTTGCCGGGAACCAGCTTCTATCATTCCCACGGCTCTGAGCATTTCTTCCCTGCTTAAATGACGTCGCCGCTCCATAATAACGTTGGTTTTAATCACTAGTAGGGAAACAGTAGCACTAATAATGTCTTCAATGCGTTGTATGTTTTTATAGGGAAAATATTGACAGCTGATTTTCATCTTTTACTCGAATTTGATTCACAGTTCCTGATTCAAATTATGAAATGCACCAAAAAGGATCCATATAAAGAACAATGTTCAAAATGTTCGGACACCGTCCCCACCCTTGTAGCACTTTATAACCTATATCAATCGAACGGCCTTGACCGTCTCATCATTTTATTGTATGACGGCGAAGCTGAAATATGCATCCGAAAAAAGTTATATCGACATGAAGTAGCCGAAATCAGTCACAATTATGTTCCCATCTACTACAATTATCCCTTGTAGCACTATAAAACCTATATTAATCGAACGGCCTTGACCGTCTCATCATTTTATTGTATGACAGCGAAGCTGAAATATGCGTCCGAAAAAAATTATATCGACATGAAGTAGCCGAAATCAGTCACAATCAGTAGATGGGCAATTATAATTTTAAGTTTTTCAATTTAAATATGTTCACAGTCCAAAAAAGCTATAGGTGAGTAAGATAGCATATTAATAGTAAGGGCAGCATGCACAGAGCATCGCGCAATATTGTAGTTATAGCAGAACTTTTTTTAGTTCGTATAGTGTATACAAGTTGCTTGGAGTAGCATCACGAAAAAAGTACTGTACGACACTTAATAAATCACTTCCTCACGTCTTCACTGTTTTCTGAGTTGCTGAAGCGCTTCCCAATACCTTCAGGGAGCCTTTTCAAGATAGTGCATACGCCACCGACTTCTTAGAACGAATTAGTCAAAGCATCCATACCAGTAATGACTGTAGAACAGAACGCACCGTTGACGACTTGGCTCCGTCCGGATTATTACCAAACTGCAAGTTACCCAGTGCTCGCCTTCCGCAAGCCTGTACGGTCTTTGAAAATCGGCATAGGGATCCCGGCGGCGGCGGGGGCGTGAGGTTCGTTCCCTCTCGCGCTCGTGGTCGGCCGCCTTCTTCGCTAGCATTATTGCTTTGCAGAAGAAAGCGACCACTCGCCACCCCTCCTCACTCCGGACTATGGCCTGTACCAGGGCCAGGTGCGATAGGCAGCCGTCGCTGATAGCCTCCACGAGGAAACAGCGGTGTTCCGCCCAAGCAAGGCACATCTCCACAGTGTGCTCCGGTACATCCACACAGTGGCGACACCCGGGCGTCCTTTCTGTCTGAATCCGATGCAGGAAGCTCCCGAACTTACTGCGTCCGGTGAGGACCGGCATCATATGGAACGTGAGGACGCTGTGATCTCTTTCTAACACCTCAAAGACGGGACTTACCGCCGCAATGACAGCGTGCCCAGCACTGGGTTGGGACAGTCGCCATGCCACCCTGAGATCCCGCCGGAACTCTGTCCGCTATACCTCGACTTGCATCTCCACGCGCAAATCGTGCCGTCGTGCAAGGACTGTTGCCTCCAGATCCCACAGTGACAGGCCATCAAGGAGGTTCACCGCTTCGCGGGAGATCGTGCGGTGGTATCCCCGAACCATTCAGATGACCATGACCCTCTGGCAAGCATTCAGCTTGGCCGCCGGTCGCTTACCTAGCGACGGTGCCCATAAAAGGCCACGGACCGAACGGCAACAACACGGATGGGAACATAATAGCCACTGATTTCGGCTATTTCATGTTGATATAACTTTTTTCGGACTCATATTTCAGCTTCGCCGACATACAATAAAATGATGGGACGGTCAAGGCTGTTCGATTGGTATAGGTTTTATAGTGCTACGAGGGATAATTGTAGTAGATGGGAACATAATAGCCACTGATTTCGGCTATTTCATGTTGATATAACTTTTTTCGGACTCATATTTCAGCTTCGCCGTCATACAATAAAATGATGGGACGGTCAAGGCTGTTCGATTGGTATAGGTTTTATAGTGCTACGAGGGATAATTGTAGTAGATGGGAACATAATAGCCACTGATTTCGGCTATTTCATGTTGATATAACTTTTTTCGGACTCATATTTCAGCTTCGCCGTCATACAATAAAATGATGGGACGGTCAAGGCTGTTCGATTGGTATAGGTTTTATAGTGCTACGAGGGATAATTGTAGTAGATGGGAACATAATTGTGACTGATTTCGGCTACTTCATGTCGATATAACTTTTTTCGGATGCATATTTCAGCTTCGCCGTCATACAATAAAATGATGAGACGGTCAAGGCCGTTCGATAGATACAGGTTATAAAGTGCTACTAGGGTGGGGACGTTTTGAACATTGTTCTTTATAAAATCATAAATTTATTACAAAGCCACATCTCAATCTCAAGAAATCCGCATAAAAATGCTTGATCCCTAGACACTTTTGATGTGTGTATGTACTTCCATCAACTTAGGTAAATATTATCTACTCGATCCCTGGGAATATTATCTTTTTTATAGTAGGAACATATGACTCCAGTCTTGCCATGAAGTGCCGTGTTACCCCATTTAATGGGTTGTGGAGGTCTGGTAGGCAGACGCTCCTCGTAAAATACTGGTATTCAGCTAAATCTGGCTTGACTGGAAGCCGACCCCAATATAGTTGGGAAAAGGCTAGGCAGATGATGATAGTAGGAACATATGACCCACTTCTGCTTTGGATGAAACGCGAGTGTCAGACTTTTACTGACTAAAACTCCTGTTCTTTTAATTGCTTCTTAAGTTCCAGAGTCACAGTGAATCTTTCAAACTATCCCGAAGCCCTAAATAAGCATTAATTTAAATAACTGTGATTCCAATAAGAATATATTGGAGTAATTCAATGCGATCTTTATTAACCAAGACAAAGAATATTATTGCAAAGGGATTGTAATTAGATCCATAAATATTTCCGGATACTTAAACCACGTTTTTAATTCTAAGTGTCATGGGGGGAGAGCAGAATGCGTGCAAATGATTATAATCCCCGGATTACCGCGGACCCTTATTAAAAATAATCACTTTTATTACAAAAAACTGCAAATATTTTCACTTTAAATTATGTGGGTTTCAAATTAGAGGGGTATAATTGAAATAATAAGAATTCTAAAGGCGAATGAGTTAGTGAAGTCAGATAGGATCTGGTAATACAATGTTGCTTTTCAAGTTAAATATGATACATAATTACCTTTCTCAAATCAGCCTTTTTTAATATTCCCACTGTCGGGACTCAGGCCTTCTCTTTAACAGAGGGCATAGACGGTAATCCACCACGCGAGTCCGCTTGGGTTGGTGGATGTCACATATCCTCAAATTTTTAGCTCTAGTAAAAGTCGGTTTCCTCACAATGTTTTCCTTTACCGTTTTGAGAGCAGTGGTGATGAAATAAATTACACCAAGTAATGCACCTGGCTGGGTTTGGAACTGTGGTCCCACAATCTACAAATCGGTAAGTCTTGGCCACCAATGCCCGCCACTGCTCATTCAGACCAGGAGAACTTAGTAGTTAGTTATCGGAATAGATATATCAACCTGAAGTTCCTGAAAGTATCTAACTAATTACCACTGGACCACCACTGCTCTCATCTATACTTCTATACTAATATAATAAAGAGGTAAAGTTTGTTTTTTTGGTATGAGGTAATCTATGGAAGTACTGGTCCGATTGCTAAAATTTTCACCAATAGAAAGCTGCTGTATTCCCGAGAGACATAGGTTATATTTTATATAGGCGGGCGAAGCTGCGGGCTAAAGCTAGTACCTAATAGATCTAAAATTATAATGATAGAGAAACAAAAAAACCTCATACCTACAAGTTTGACCACCGTAGTTACACAAAAGTGGCGAGATAACGCTAATATGACAACTTTGAACCTAGACGCAAATTGGGAAGTAATCCACCGTTGTTTAAACATTGTCTCACGAAGTTATTGTCCCCAAATATAAGGTACGTGTTAGATGATGCACCATGGATCGAGAATGTATTTTCTGATCTTCATTTTCTTTACTGGTATTCAGCTAAATCCGGCTTGACTGGAAGCCGACCCCAATATAGTTGGGAAAAGGCTAGGCAGATGATGATGATTTTCTTTCTTTAAAATCTTTTAAGGTAGGACTGCATTCTTCACACGTGGGCCACGTACGCCGATCTGGGCGCGTCGGTCTCCATACTCTCCATACATTTTATATGGCAACTAGATTTGTAGAGCTACATTAGATCCACGCCACAATCAGGCGTGGCCCACATGTGCTTCGCTCTAATGTAGTTCAAGTTTGTTTTAAGTCTTTTAAAATGGTTACAGATGCTATATGGGGACGAAAGGTTCTAGATTTTAATCTCATTAGCTTTCTAATACATTAAAATTGATATTCTTAACAAAATTTGCCATCAAATTTTTTCGAATCTTTTAACTAATATCTAAGAAATTGATTTTTACCGTCAATAAGAGACATAATATTCCATGGGTCGTCCCATAAATAAAATATCATCTTAATATGATTTCCTTATTACAAGCAATAACTTTTTTACGAACATTCTTAGCTATTTAGATCAACAGGAAAATCTTAAACATCTACTACATACAGTTGTAAATAATTACGATCGTAATAATATACATAAGAGCATAACTTTATAAATAAATATACAACTACCGTTTAGATTTGAAGGAGTGCAACTAAGTATTAATAACAAATATGTACTTACATGGATTTCTTCATTTGAAACAAAACGTTAAACAAGACAGAAAATAAAAATAATTTGTAAGTAGGTACTTATTTTTGCTATCTATTATGAAATTAACACCTATGTAATTGTACCTAAGTAAGTAGTGTACCGATAAATTATTTAGCAGTGTATCACAATTACAAATTAAATAAAAATATATTAAGTTACATTTTTAAATTGGCAAGAAGTGGCTCAAAGCCGCGAACGATGGAAGGAATGGAGGGAGGCCTTTGCCCAGCAGTGGGACAATATATAGGCTAGGTAATAATAATTTTAAATTAAGAAAAAGCCGAATAAAAATTCCATCACCAGGGAGTCCAGAGTCATGTACTGGATCCATGGTATACGTTTGTGCGTCGATGTCCCCATCCCCATTGTATTGTTCCCCATTATTGAGCATATTAGCCAAAAAAAATTGACAAAGTCGCTACAAAATAATACGGTAAATCACAAAAGCCCTAGCTCTTTCCTACCTAAACAATAATTACGATGCACTTACAAATTCATCATCTGCCTAGCCTTTTCCCAACTATATTGGGGTCGGCTTCCAGTCAAGTCGGATTTAGCTGAATACCACCAGCATTACGATACATTTACAAATTAATCATCTGAAACCCCCACATATACTACGCAGACCATTGACCTGCACCAAGGTTACAGAATCAAGTCATAACTCAATGAACGCCAATCCGTATGCATCGCAGGTCCACTACGTCACTATCTGAAATCTTTGCATATACTATACGCCAGCGACCTGACCGAAGGCTAAGCGACACGGTCTCGTTATATAACTTGGCGTATAAACCTGAGACTGCTATGCGGGCAGTCCTGTAAACTTGCACTTAGAAATCTTACGACATATCTTCAAGTTGATATTGTGATACAGATATATCCCTTTTTTTATTGGTGATAGGCTCGCGCTTGACTACTATCTCACCTGACGGAAAGCGACGATGTGGTCGACGATGGAACACACTTGTCAAGAAGTAACTTTTACAACATACATACAACTACGTCTTCATAATGTAACACGGATATATCCTTTATTTTATTGTTGGTAGGCTCGCGCTTGACCACTGTCACACTAATGCTTTCCATGACGACGATGGAGCGCAATTGCCTACAAGTAACCTATTCAGTCTTGACTTCATAATCCTCAGGTTGTAGCTATCAAGAAACACATAGTCCGGTACGGAATTCCACTCTTTAGCTGTATGCACAATACAGGTATTCTCAAACCGTCAACTATGGTAGGGGAAAAATGCAATAGTCCTAGATTAGAAATTGAAGTTCATTACCTCAAGCTGCCTCCTAGCCTTTCCCAAATAAGTCCATATATCAGCCCTAATCTAACCGGATGCAGCTGAATTCCGATACCTCCTTCATAACACGACCTGTAACTATATTTTCTGGCTTCGACTAAAAGCCCATTTGCATTGTATGTATAAAAGATATAGGCCAATAAGTCTATATTTTTGGGTCGATCGGTGGGAAATCATCCAAAGACTTCCCCGGTCTAGAGCGGAGCGGGAGGGCGTGACAGACTTCTACTGGATAAAACCCACTCTTACGTTCCTACTTTGTCTTCGTTACAGGACTTCGAAGTTCTCTTAAACACAACCCTAGTAGGCTTCGACCCTCCTGGGCCCCTACGGTTTTGATTCATCTTATGATCAAGGTCTACCTACCATGGTTCGCAGGCTTCAGACCTTGAAACCGCTTTTAGGTGAGTTTCAACTTTGAACTTGCATTATATTACGCAAGATTCTTCTTTGAATATTGTTTGTATAGTAAATTGTTTAGCTGTAAGCGTCTTGAGCAATTAGCGTGACTTGCCGAATTCTATGTAGGAATATTATTATCAAATTGATAATTAATTAATGATATTATCTGGGGTCACTAACACTGCGTATTCCGGGATGTTTACTGGTAATGATAACCAAAGAAAGGAAGCAACTTTTCAAAGACTCTGTTGAAAGTTACTGGATAGTCAACCCTGAGGTTTGATGCCGAATAGTGCGGTTTTTTCAATGTAAGCATAAAGAGTTATCGGTAACTACTGTCACCAGATGATATCAATGCAGAAAACAGACTTCTGAAAATAATATTTGGTATGTTTGTTAGCGTGCAAAAGAGCAAATTCCATTTATAAAGTGGCTTTCCTACCGCTAGCTTTAGTACTGCACGTCAGTGTGTCATCATCTAATTGATATCTAAGATATACAATGGCTGTCAATATCAAATTGTTACCACTAATTGACTATACGCAAGCTATCGTTGAAACTTTATGCCAAGTTTTTTTTAATCTCTTCGGCAACTTTTTCATCATCATCTCAGCGGAAAGACGTCCAAACAACAACACAAACACATAGGCCTCCCCCAAGCGTCGCCACAGCGACCGGTCCTGTGCGTCTCGCATCCATCGGATTCCCGCGACCCTCGCCTGGTCGTCGGTCCACCTTGTGAGAGGCCTTCCAACACTGCGTCTTCCGATACGTGGCCGCCACTCTAGAACTTTCCATCCCCATCAACCATGTGTTCCACGAGCAATGTGCCCTGCCTACTGCAACTTTAGTTTAGCAATTCTTCGGCATCTTTTTGCATAATTTTATTTATATCAGCCACAACATCCTCAAGCATACTACAGACATTCCTTATACTTTATTACATTATCAACTGCACCACACGTAAAAAAGTTAATTACCTCACACAAAATAAATTCGAATTATATTTGATCGTTATTAAGCCCAGAATAAAACGTCTGTGGTATGAATGCAAGGAGCACAATAGTCCAAATGGAGGGTGCAGATCGTTCGTCCCAGTTCGATTCCCATTCAAGCCCATTGACCCATTGTGATCAAACCCACTCTTCTCGGATAGGGCTCATTTATCATAATTTAGGTATTTAATAGGAATATGCAAGCCGTCGTTGTGGGCTAATGAACATTATTGGAAAAGATCCGTTTATTATGTGGCTGGTTACTTAGACGAATGGTTTGTAGTCAATTTTGATCTAAATTTATTTTGGAATTTTTGACAGGCATTTGACTTGAAAACAAATGATTTTTTTACAAAATTATTGCATGTTTGTCCACTATCCAAGTTGATAAGTCAAATTACGTACGAGTATATGAAATGTTGAAAAAAAATTATTTTTATAACTATTATTGCGCGTTTCTCGCTAGTAGTAGTAGTAGTAAAATGTCAAGCCTTCAGGAAAAACATTCTAAGCGACAGTTTGCATTTTTTGCTTATCATAAAAAGTATTTATGACAATAAGTAGTCGCATGAATAACGAGTCATATTTTTAGAAAGATATTACAACATAGGTACTTTTTGATTATATTATAATTCCTAACCTATATTGTCCCTGGGCAAAGGCCACCCTCCATTCCTTCTATAGATCGCGGCTTTGAGCCACTTTTTGATTAGTAAAGAAAAAATCACCTTCCTATAGTCGATAGCGGACCATGCCGGCTAGGAAGTAACCTATTTATTCTAGATTTCTTAATAAAAACCAAATTAATTCCTAAATTTGTGAGTGGTTGACCAAAAAGGGACCTGGAGGGATTGGAAACCGTTAATTTTTTTTTTTGATTTTTTTAATCTGTGGTCTTTTAGCTTTGTTTTGGTCAACGATTTACTCGAAATCAATTATTTTCCCTTGAGGTCCCTTTTTGGTCAACCACTCACATTTAATTCATGAATCCCCGACCGGTCCTATGAGACCGCGCTGTTATTGTTTTACTATTGTGTGTCTCGTTTTGTGGGTATGTGATAGGTTAATTCCAATTTAATTCCAAATTTCTTCAGCATTTAACAACTTAATCAAAAAATCATTGCAAACCTATTAAATCTTGTATGATTTGTTTTCGTAATTAAACTCAATGTTCTATAACAATTAGCGATTAAACAGAAAAGACATTAAGAAATTCTTAGAAAACGAGATTGTCGGCTACAGAGAAGCTTTAGCAATAATTTAACAAGTTTATGAGTTAATGAAGCCTGAAATGAAAACGGGGGAGTAAAAATAGATGTAACGCGGGATAGCTACTGGTACAGGTTCCATCTTGAAACTTGTAGGGGTATTGCTGATTTGTGTGGTCGTTTCTTTAATTTCGTTTTTTTTTTATCAGTAGTGCAGTATAAATTAGATAAATCTGACTCCAGTCTTGCCATGAAGTACCATGTTACTCCAGCTAATGGGTTGTGGAGGTCTGGTAGGCAGCCGCTCCTCGTAAAATACTGGAGTATTCAGCTAAATCCGGCTTGACTGGAAGCCGACCCCAATATAGTTGGGAAAAGGCTAGATGATGACGATGAGTGCAGTATAAATTAGAAAGAAGGTGCAGGTGCTGTTTTCATGTTTTGATCATCATCTGCCTAGCCTTTTCCCAACTATATTGGGGTCGGCTTCCAGTCAAGCCGGATTTAGCTGAATACCAGTATTTTACGTGGAGCGGCTGCCTACCAGACCTCCACAACCCATTAACTGGGGTAACACGGTACTTCATGGCAAGACTGGAGTCAGATTTACTGGCTTCTGACTATCCGTAACGACTGCCAAAGATCTCCAAATGACAGCCGGGACCAACGGCTTAACGTGCTTTCCGAGGCACGGAGGAAACTCGTTATGTTAAGATGGTCACCCATCCACAGACCAACCTAGGCAAGCGTTGCTTAACCTTGAAGATCGACCTGTGCGGCTGTTATTATTTAGCCACGAGCTCCTCTGTTTTCATGTTTTGATAAGTATTTTAATTCGATTTACTGTTGGTGTTTTTATTTACTCTTAAGGGAAGGTTATGGGTCTTTCGAAGCGTCTGGTAACCGTCAGAACTGAGCTCGAGTGTCGACGATGCGTAGTGTTTCACGCACGTTTCAAGGAGATGTCAGCAAAATCTTTTGGACCCGGCAGGGTCGAAGCTTATTGGAGCCATGGGTTCGCTTGTGAAAGGAAAACCCGGGATCCTCAAAGGCAAGGCAAAGGAGCATAGGAGCGGGTTTTAGTTAGTAAAAATCTGCCACGCTCTCCCGCTCAAAAAACAATAAAACTGTGGGTCCTTCGAAAAACCCACAGCCTTCCCGTAAGAGTAGTTCCTTAAACAATGATATTCCGTCATTCTAACTGGATTTCCTAAAATTCTAATTCATACAATAAAAAATTTGGCCAATAAGATTCCGGATGTTGCAAACGCTACTTCACTCAGGAACAAAATAAAAATAAATCTGCAGTGTTGCCAACAGCCAACTGAATTAAAAGCGTCCGGCTGCGATCAATCGACCATTTGCAAATTAATACAGCCTCAGAGCGAACAATTCCACATCTGTCCACAAATCAAACTTTTTTTTTATTAATAGCAACATTATAATAGGAGGATAGTGACCGCTGAATGATTCACAGGCTACGCCCCATTGTTCGACTGACTTTTTTTACTCTGCCATTTGTTCTAAGCTAGCATAACTGAACCGAAATAAGTTTGCGTACTCAAAACAAAAAAATAAACCGAAATAATAACATGCAATTTTGAAACAACTTTGCAAGTCACACGAAATACTTTTCGCATTGTTTTTTTTTTTGTAAGTGAAAGTTCAAATGATAAACATGCAATTCAAAAAAGGAATGGGTAAATAAGGCTGCATATTCAAAGTTCTCAAAACATGAAAAAAAAATCAAAGATGTGAAGTTGTTCCCTTTTCGAAATTGCATATTCCATTAAGATGAGGTTAGGGGTTGTTTCGAGTTGGTATCGGTACGATTTTGTCTCGTTTTTTTGATAATTTAAACATTACATTATGTGCCATATCAATTTAGGCAGAGAAGAAAAAACATTGGCTATTAAGAATCGCTTTAGAAGTTAATTTCGCTGCCACCCTGATGGTGGGTAATCCCTATGTAGTCAACTCATACGCTGACGAGATTTTTTTTCGATGGAGCAAAGGTTTTTTTTTTATAATTATTAACAAGCTCACGTTAGACCACTCTATCGGCTGTTTTGTATACCCTGAGACTAAATTGACACAAGTAATGTCAAATTTACTATAGGAATGACGCCAGTTCTTTTGTGTTGAAATGTCATTTTAGTCTCAGGGTGTAAAAAAACAGACTATACGTCATCTGATGAAGTGTGATAGATCACGCACGCTTGATTCAAAGTATATTAGTTCTACAGGTAACCCTAAACTGACAGAGTCGGCAGTTCTGACGTCCTCTCTCATGCACTTGCTCTTTTTAATTTAATTCATGAATCCCCGGCCGGTCTCATAGGACCGCGCTGTTATTGTCTTACTATTGTGTCTCGTTTCGCGGGTATTCATAGGTTAAATATACGTTTCGTATTCCGGCCGACTAGACGATTAGTCGGTGCTCAAATGGCCGACGCGTCAGCGAGTAGACGCCGACTACAAAATGTGGCTGCGTAACCCGCATTCCCGATTTGTTGGTACATCTCACGTAAATCTCTAGTCTATAGTTGACCAAGTTAAATCGAGACTGTTTTAATTTTTTCAGTTTTTGGCGGGAATTTTTTCGAGTGAAGTTTAGTCATTTAGTTAATTCATGAATCCCCGACCAGTCTCATTGGACCGCGCTGTTATTGTTTTACTATTGTGTCTCGTTTCGCGGGTATTGATAGGTTAATTATTTTCTTTTTTGCTAGTTTACATTGTGATGTAACATTGGTGTAGTTTTGTATCGCAAATGTATACTACTGGACAAAAACTTTATTTTGGTGTAGACTACCTCAACAAATCTTAATGCGATAGGTGGCTGGCAAATGCATTAACATTTGCTGCCAAATATTACAAAAACATTAGAATATGCTCATCCATAATCAAATTGTAAACAAATTAACTAGTCATACGAAGACATGGCTTAAAGAACTTAGTAGCCAAACTAATAAACATTACATAAAAAAAAGAGATAACTTGGCTACACTACGGTTGAGTTTTTGGCGGGATTTCTTCAAGTAAAGTTCAGTGGCTGTTTTAATTGTTCGCAAATTGATTCCTATTGGATATTGTGATGTAAAATTAGTGTTATTTTGTATCTCAAATGTCTATACATATAGTTAGACAATATGTGGAATTTCGGAGCGATTTCGGTAAATTTAATAGAAATGTTACTATATCATTGCAGTTTGGCTGAGGTATCAGCATAGCTTTCAAAGATGAGTGCCTTGACATTTACCACCAAATACGGCTAAACATTAGCATGTGTTACATCCGCACTCCAATGAAAGTCAAAGTTGCGCTAAGTGACTGTTAAAACTAAATACTTTCTAAACTTGACACTGGCTATAACAGTGTGAAGCCAAAACAAAACAAAAAACTTAGATAGCTTTCAACTAAAATTTGCTCAGTTATTTCTATATCTAACAAATTTCATTGAACTCTCTTTCTCAATAAATAATTATATTTGATCATTTTCTCCATTCTAATTAATTTGTAAATAATTGAATCAGTAATGAGTCTATTGGGATCTGTTATCTTATCAACATGCAGGGTGATTCCACTTTTCTATGTTACTAACTGAATCTAATACAACAATTGATTGTCATCAGTACAGTCAAGTTAAAGTGCATCCACTATAATCCCTAAGCCCCAACAGTGGGAACATTATAAGGCTGATTTTGTGTATTATTAGAATTGAAACTTACACTGCCGGCCATAAATGGATACTTAAGGGAACCCAAGTGTTTCCACAGCAACCATAGTCCGATACAACAGAATTCATCAAAGTAAATGATTGGATTCTAAAATTAACTCCAATAACACTGCAAAATATATCACATCCTTAAGAAAATCTTAAGAACAAAATGTGTTCCATTCAAAATTATAAAAGAAAAACCACTAAGATTCTATTTAGTAAAGGTACGAATTTAACAGTGAATCAGTACAGGTCAAATTAGAAAACAAAATCTAATTTACATAGAGGAATTCCCATTAGTTCATGAATCCCCAACCGGTCCTATGAGACCGCGCTGTTATTGTTTTACTATTGTGTCTCGTTTTGTGGGTATGTGATAGGTTGAATATAACATTTCCAACTAACATCTGATATAAATTTTCCAATGATTTTTCCAACTAGGCCACTTTCACCTTTAAAGGAAACCAAAATACTTACTTACTACTTGGATCTTGCGGGCTTACCATAGATGTAACCACTTTGTAACAGTTTCATATCAATGACACAAACAAGGCACCACATAATATATTGTAATAGTACAGTTAATATAGTTTGTGTTTTTAGCTAGTCTCAACTTCTATCATGCAAATACAAAACATATTTTAAAGTACTTGACGGGTCATGATTTCAGCGCACCTAGCAAAGCATAAGTATTTTTCACTTGGATAGATCTAACTGATATTTTACTGTATTTCCTTCATGGAGAATATGAAGAAATATTACAATTTTACTCTAAACACAATAACACAGTTGCTTCTAGTTGGTAAAAATCAGAAGCAACTTCTATTCTATCCTTGCTTCAAATAAAATGTCAAAAAACGCTCCACATCATATTAAAAATTATATCTAACACTTGGAATCACCATCATCCACGTATATATTTATGTTTTCATTTTAAAAAGGAATGAATCAGGGACATAAACAGAGTTATTGACATCAAAATATTGCTTTGAGGTTAGGATTTATTTCATAGTAAAAGATTGAGTAAATTAGTCAAATTGAAGAAAATGATATATTCCATATGTTTTATTTGATAGTCTTGCATGGCTAAATGCAGTTATATACTTGTCTAATGTGCCTGTGCTTAGAAAACTGTCCTACAGTTTGAAAACTTTTGAGGTTATAATCCGACAAAGTTTAATAACAAACCTGCATAGAATCTGCGCTGATGATCTCCGTCGCGAACTTTTGAGCTAATTCAACACCTAACTTTGTCTTTCCTGTACCTGTAGCACCTAAAATTATCACCATAGGAACTTTCGAAGACATCACTGCACGAAGAGCCATCGTTTCAACGGCTCGCGCGAACTTCACTATTGTTTTGACATCTGTCAACTTCTCGCTCCGCTTCGTTTGAGGCAAAGGAATAATATTTACAGGCAACGTGATAATTATTGTTATTTATAGAAATATCTATTTACATCCGGAAAGTAGGTACTTATAGCATTATTTATTTACCTTTCCATTTATACATTGTTTATCAACATGCTTTCTTCATATGATTATCAGCGTTGAGAGAACACGCCAATACACATAAATGTAGATACAATGTACAGTCGGGTTGTTTTGAAAACATGTTGCAATAATGTATTAGATTTATAGTTAAATCTGGACTTTCTTCTTTCTCGTGTATGTTTATACAGTCAGTTTGGTGATAGGTAACCTACAGTTCAACAATGTCGGTGTAAGGGCTTTGACGTCAATCGTCGCTGACGGCATTTAGCAGAATAATTATCGTCATTTATCGGGAGCAGTTCCAGTTGTTTTAACCGTTTTAACAGAAGTTTATTAACCGTAATTCCTTTAAATACTTTGGGTTGCCTCGGTTTCGAACTCGGGGATTTAGTGAGATTGCCACAGGGTCTACAAAGTTCAAACTTAGTGGGTAGTTTCCTACCTGAATGACGATGTATCTACATCTACCTACTTCAAAGTAATTAGTTTTAAAATATGTGAGAAATAATGGGCAACGAACGATGATAGCACAAAACTATGTGTAGAAGAGAATTCATTGAATGTGTACATCGCCTCAATTAATCTCGAGTTAAGTAGGTATGTCCGTGTGTTTGACCAGACACCGGCACCTCCCGTGGCGATAATCGTGTGATCCATTACATTTCAACTTTGAATTGATATAGAAACTTGGGATGGTGTGGTAATCGAACGGTTATCTTTGCTCATTTTTCATTTGTTTCACTGTACACACTTGAGATTTATAGAAAATTAATTAGATATTAAGTATTCAGTGCTTCGTACTTAAAGACAGTTGATTGATGATGTAGGACGATTTGGAAACTGTACATTTATGCCGTTTATCGAAAGGACACAATTCTTGCAGTAGGTACTATTTACCTAAGAACTTTGTTCAAATTATATCTTTAATGGTATTCCCAAAAGCTTTTACGAACTTTCTTACTGCATTTTGCTGTCTAAGGTTCTCTTGCGAATTTTGCCACGTTGCCAGTCAGTTTTCTGACGTCTCGATCTCAGCTCTCTTACTTACCAATATTTTTTATAAGATTTCGTGAGTGAATTCTGCCTCACCCAAATGGTAGGTAGGTACTCTGATGAGTTCACCAATTTTCGACGATAAACTGTCCTCCAACTCCAAGCCTGTATCTCTTTCGATCGAAGTAGATAACTCGTAAGCATTTTTTGTATTCAAATTCTTTATGAGTAAAGAATCTTCTAATTGTGTTTACCTAACATCATGTTTTTTTAAAGTAGGAATTTACCAAAGGCCTCTGTGCCTAGACCAAAATATTACGTAACTTTGTTTTTCACCAAGTAGGTATATTAGATAGACACTTTGTATGTGTGTGTGTATGCGTGTGTTTTGTATTGAATATTACTTTGAAAGTAATTTATTAATAAGGTTTTTTAGTGTACCTATGTGTTGAATGTTAATAACAGCCTGATTAATTAACTGTTTCTTTAAGGCTTTTGCCTCAGTTAAATGTTGAATCAAATATTTAGGTAAGTGATTCAGAAATCGTTCAATGATTCAAAATAGGGTTGAGTCACAGAAACCTAAATAAATAGCTTCACTATTTATTTAAATTCCTGCGGTTTAGGTGTTGTATGGATTAAAAAATCAAAACTCAATTAAGTATTTTTTTTTAAGTCAGACCAGATAGGGCTGTGGAAACCCAATCGTACCCCACAGGTACATAATCACAGAATCTATACTATACAATACAATGATTTTATTTATCCCAAATTACAGCGAATAAGTAGGTATAAAAATCACAATAATTAGCCGTCTGTTCCCACGCTCTGTCCGAATCCGACGTAAGCATTTAATATGTATAGTCAATGCAATACAATGTATCAGTGTATCCATACACATAGAGGAACAAAACCAAAAAAAAATCTATCTCTGTGTTACAATAGTATCCCAAAAACTTAGTTACATAAGTACAAAGGTCCTTAGACATAAGAGCGCCGCTTCAAAGATTGCAGAGGGCAAATTAATATTAGGCGGAATCTATGTTGCACCCTGCACTCTCTGTAGCGGCGCGCGCGCGCTGCCTGGCAAGCTGTACACTCGTACACCCCCACCGCTCCCCCACACAGCTAGATGGTACAATACGGATACTATACAAAGAATAAAAGGAAATCTTTTATATATAACAGGACTTATAATTTTATAACCCGACCTTAACTATATACAGTTCAACTTAAAACTTATTATCATTAATTCCTTCCCATTTTGGCAGTGGTGGAAATGTGCCTTGTCACAAAAGTCGTATAATAATGTGCTTCGCTACACGTTTCAAATATTCACTTTCTGTCTCCGATTTTTCTTTTTTTATAAAGCTGTCATTGCTTACGATTAAACATTTAACTACTGACTGTTTCTTAAGTGTCTAATTACACTGGTCATTATCACCAAAGCAACCGATTACATTTTGGATAACTAAAACCATTTATTAACTTTATTTATTTATGTCAAGATATGAATAACAAAAAAAAATAAATGCAGGTACAACATTCGAGGATCCATAACTCTCCAGTTAAAAAAAAAACTAAACAATTACTAGGAAAAAAAACTCGTTAGTAAAAAAGATTGATCAAAGTAATAATATCCTTAGTATTACCGTTACAACTGTATGTACAATTAAACACCTAGTGGAAGATAAGATATCATAAACATCTTTAATATCAATTAACTTTTTCATGTCTGTGTATGTACAATACCTAGAACAGCGCTAATCTAATCGTAGACATTCTTCACAAAAAATATGTCTTGCAACTAATTCGAGTATAAACCTAATATACATAATAATGTACATGAACTTAGCAAGGCACATTCCTCACACAATTAAAGCCTTCAAACTCACGAAATGCTGACATGTGCTTGATAAAACATCAACCTTGTGGGACCTGGCCAGGAGAAAGTCACGGCTCTCCCAAACGCGCAACCACCGGCCCCCCTTAACTACAACCATCTCATTCAACACCTTTATTATTCTGACCAGGCCCCGATTCAATTAACACCAACTATTGCGAGTACTTTACTAACTTACTGCATTAATAAAAAAAAAATATTATAAAGAAAAAAATGCAAAATTTACTATTAGTAGGTACTATGAGGAACTATGACTTGGTATTTTTTTTTATATCGGTCCATTTTTCCGGACCATCATATGGTATATCATAAGACTTGATGTTATTATCAAAATACACAGTCTATTATTTTCTTACGAATCGTTGACTGTAACTGAGATTATACAATTTACATCAAAAATTGTGTTTACCTTAATGTCGTGAATCATTTATGAAAATGGTATGTTTCCATTGTAATCCCAACATGTGAATTATTCTAGACGACTTAACATTAAAAAATAATGTTTACAATTATTATAAGGTACGATGATCGTAAAATGAAGAGAACGAACGCATTCGGTTAGCATGCACTTGTGACTAACTTCACACATACAAATTAAGCGTTTGTCCACAAGAATTTTAACAAATTACAAGTAAAATATTTAAAATAAACGTTTGTTTAGTTGTTCAACAAACTTCGAAGAGTACCGTTGTTTAAAAAGGTTGTGGACAAACATAAATATTCGTACGAGTGATAAAAATAAAGTCGATCTAATTTAAAATTTATAAAAAAGATCACGACACTATTGGGAAGAGAAAATTTGTTTGTAAAAAGTCACGATAAAAAGATTGTTATCACAAACGCATGCTGATCGCAGTAGAAGAGGAGTTTCACATGATAAAATTACATACACATTAATCATAAAATCGTTATGAATCACCATCTCATATGGAAGCTGTATGTGAATCATTTTATTATTGTATAAAACTAGATCGATTCAAACTAACCCAAAATCTATCAACGATTCCAAATTATCGAGAATTGGTACCGAGTTTATTGGGCTTCTCTAATGTAAAAAAAAACAATAAGTGTTAAAAATTTACAAAATAACAAAAAAATAAACTAATGAAACAAGCGCGCTATCCTAAAATGCAATTTACTTAAAGCAGTTAAAATAATAGTTTACTTAAAGCAATTAAAGTAATAGTAATTGATGTATCACTTCACTAACCCCACTCTCGCGAGTCAAAGGTTACAATTGAAAAATCCTGCAAATCGGGCCGAAAACATATATAGTGGCCATACATCTCCAGTCTGCTCCAAGCGCTGACCACATCCGACAAAGCGTTCTACTACCTGCACCCTCTTTATATTTACAACACTGACAAATTCTTGCTCCTTTAAAAAATGCGACATCGCAAGTCGCAATACTTAAATATTTAATGGAAGGTCCAGTAAAAAATCTTCACATTAACGTCTCGAAACAATATTTTAACAAATGTCATATCATTTCCGATCTGTTAACACGGAGTAAATCTGTAATGTGCTATTTCAACTATGTATAATTTTATGATAAATTCAAAAAACATTTTAGAGGTTTAACCAGTCTACTAGTTCACGAAGCAGTCTGTAACTATTAAGATATTTTACTGAAGACCTAGGATTTGTCGTTTACAACAGTTTTATGGCTCACTTTGGCACTGCAAAATATCGTTTTGAGCAAGACAAACCTGTGGTTATTGTTCATAACTATATTACTCTCGAGACATTGCCAGAAGCAGAGTAAGCCGTAAAAGCTGAATTTTCATTGAAATATAACAAACTCCCGACGGCCGACTCGACTGAAGACATCGCTTAAAATTTTGCAATCAAAACGGCGAGGGAGGTACAAACGGACGGGGGCTTCACTGCGCCACCGCGTCAACAATAAACGGTTCTAACGTTCACTAGAGCGTTTAGAAGCGACTTACATAAAAAGTTACCAGTCCATAAGTGTCCAGTCGAGTAGACCCACAGTTCCTCGGTTGGAACAAATCGATTACCAGTCAGGTAGTGCGGCGCGCTCAGTACGAGCGGTAGCGCGCTGACAGCATCGTGCGGAGCTTTTTCAACTTTGTCACAAGTTGGTGTTGTTTCTTCTTCAGCTTTTCCCTCTCGAGGTCTTCTTGGTTAAGCTTTCTGCAGAGCATGGCCGCTTCTCTTAGGATCACTACTTTGGGCGCACGCTCCTTGTCTCTCGTAGCGGGGATTTGCTTTTTGAGCTCATCAAAGAGGTTTTTGAGACCTATGCGCCGGAGTCTCTCCATGTCATTGTGTATGGAGCGGCGCTCGATCTCAGGCGACTCGGCCTCGGAGTCGGTGTCGGTGTTGGAGCGGCGGCCGCGGCGGCCTGGCCCGCGCGCGCGCCGGCGCGACGACGCGGCCGCTATGCTGGGCGGCGGCACGAGGCGCTTGCGCGCGGCCGGGCGCGGCGAGCGCGGCGTGATGGCGGTCTCCACCGTGCGCTGGATGTGCTGGCGCTCCTGCGCCGACGGCGCGCGCGGCAGCGACTCCGTGCGGACGTGCGTCTGCGCCGCGGGCAGGGGCTGCTGCGTGCCCACTGACACCACGTCGATTTCCTCCTCTGCAACAACGGAGAAACCAATTTAATATAATGTCGCATAATTAAAAAAAAAACTTCACAAGAATCGTTTATCAGAGTCCCGCCCGCATTTACCGTTTCATTGCTCGCATACTTTCATTCATACCGTTCATTACGCTCACATCACCATAAAAGGCGGGCGTCGATTGTCGTAGCCACGTCTGTATACGATCGCAGGGGGCTAGATCTAGTCGGGGAGATGCGACTGCAGTGGTCAGGTGCGCGGGTGTGGGGCGGGCGCGCGGGGGGCAGGGCGTCGACCCCGGCGTACTACCGCAGCGTCTGCCGCCATCGATCCAGACGCCTGACGTCACGGCGCGCCATTCGCGCCAAAACGAGAGCGCGTGCGCGGCGCGCTGCCGCAACGTCCGCACTCAATGGAGTCCGGATTACCGCGCGGTGGACACGCTTTCCGGCCTCCGCCGCTACCATTTAACAAAGCATCGATCGAAATTAACTGTCACGTGAGAGTTGCACGATAACGACGCCGGTCGGCTTACACGCTCCTAGCTGACATACCAGCCGGACCGGTTCGCGCGCGAGCTAGCCCGCACTATCGATCACGTTGCATTGCGTTTGGTATTTGTAATGTAAGAGACGTACGGGGTTGCATAGCGTCTATCCAGACTGCCTCAACACGGATCGTCTCTAATTTAATGTACCTGTCTTTTCTAGAACCGCCACCACAGGGCAATACGGCTCCCAAATGAACAGGATAACCCTAGTTTAAAAGCTGAAACTATGGCAAACTTAGTTATACGTAAAGTTATTGAAGCACGATTAATGCCGTTGCGGAAACGGCCTAAATTCCGTCCGGTGCAGCTATGCAGCGATACTCGTGCTGAGAGTGCATTGTCGACTTCTATGAATGAGCTATGTAGGTGCGGGCTGCGAGCTGCGGGCGTCCATTTCACGATCGCATTGCACCTAAGTGCGGATGTGGACGTTTGTCCGTCTCGTGTTTACGCCGTAGTGCATGTTTCGCGGAATCCGTTCGCCGTACTATCCGGTTACACCAACAAATAATTATGTCAGCGGTTCATTGTGATTAAAGGTTACCGGCTCCGCGCTAAACGTGTTGCTTGCAGTGCTATTTACGTCCCCAACAAGGACGAGAGTTTCCGTTTAAATCTCCAGTGCTTAAGCACTAGAAATAGAAACAAGTTACGTGGGCAGCTGGCCGATTCGATTACGAAACGGCGAGTCAGGGACGCGGCTAAATAGGTTCATTAGATTGCGCAGTTTTGCGCGAAAAAAAATGCGCATCAGACACATTTATCGAACAGCGCGACGATAAATTTATACACGAACGCGATCTTTTTACTACATTTCCGCATAGTTACGCGCTCGCTTATCGCTTACGCGTCGATCTAATTCGAGGATCGGCGCCTGTCGTCAAACACGCTTTGCTTACGTCTAAATCTAGGCGTGGGTAAGACTGCTGGCGCTATATCGAGCCACGTAGACACACCCTGCCTATTAGTATACTAGCACTACGGCTTCTATTCCCATATTTGGGGACAGTTTTGGGGGCTTTTCCAGAAAGGTGTTAATCGCATTTAACGGACGATAAATTCCGAATGATACGTATATCGGAGACCCTACTTAAGTGACAAAATTAGCGAGTGTAACAAAATACAGATTAGAGTGTGTAATCGAGAGGCTATACCGCAGGGTGAGAGGCGTAAAAACAGCGTAGACAGTAGGCGTGGGCGGCATTGTGCCGGAGTCAATTTTCACGTGACGATTTTCTCCGTGGCGCCAACGCGATTAACGGTCGCCGAGAGAGTATTTGTTTCAGGTCCGCGTGTAAGGCGATCCGCCGGTATTGTCGCGGTGCGCCGCCCGCCGGATCCGGTCTAGTGCATATCTATTATATCTCCATCACTCGAGACGCGATTCTCAGATCCGCCGTCGTTCCAATTTTATACCAGAGATAATCCGCTTTTTATTGTTCGAGCGACCGGTATACGAGTGGAGGGGTAAAAAATCGCCAGCTCTCTCTTATACTTGCCCATATGTTTCCAAGTCTAGATACGGCCAGACTTGGGACTTTAATAAAAACTTTGCTGAATTTTTATTATCGATGGTAAACAATGAGTAAGCATTGTTAGCTATGCTATGATACTTGCAGCGAGCCTGATTAGTCACAATTTCTAGGTAGGCTAAGCCTTACCGTGAGAAAACAATGAGTCATAGATCCGCAGACTTAACAGATTTAACTTATTAATCGCCGGCGATCTTTGTAGACAGTTATGTTTAACCGGTACAACATTTCCCCGGCCATAAAACGTTCGAAACATTTTCCCTTTAACTTTGTCAGCTTCACGTTTCTTGTCGACATTAAAGTTAATTCTCAATTATATAATTGCCGCGATTACAGTGATATAACAAGGAAAGGAAAACATCTGTTTGTTATTATGTTGTATTGGAGAAATTATGGAGATTTAATAACGCTTAATGCGAGATGTTGACAGATGCAATCATTCTTAACGCTGGCCATTAATATCGGGAATTCAAAGTTCGAAATTGGAAAAAGTTCAAACGGTTTGTTCTTGACAGATGTCAAAACAAACAAGTGACTATGTGTACGTTTGAAAACGGAATGCAATCCACAATGGTGTCGTCAAGTATGACCTGGTGAGGGGCCACGCTCCGCTGGCCACGACTTGAGGCCAAGTTCACTGGCATTTGAGCACGATAATTAAAAATTATCGTGACGCGCACTCGGCGCACGCCATCTTATAATACTGCTTGCCCGTAATGCCGGCCTAATTAAAAAATAAATAAAACCTTTTTTCATGGAACGCGATGGACTTTTGAAGCTACTTTTTTCTTTTTTTTTATGTCGCGGTCTCGTAGTCGCGAATTTCGATTGTAGAATAGCGTTAATATAAATCTACCTATTTACTTAATCTAAAGCGATCCCGTCCGTCGCCACGATAAAATGATAATCCTAGAGTGTGACCTTGGCAGTTTCATGAAATATTTTAAAGGTATTAGCGGAGGCAATTTAAAATCGCCTTCACGTTATCTCTGACTCTGAAGTAAGTCAATTGCCTAAGTTTATAGTTGCTTTTACATTCGTAATGAACTTCAAACTTAATTGCAAACACCACGCTTATCAAGAGAAATAATGACGCGACCAATTCCACAAAACGCGGGAAAATCACAAACAAAAATAGTACATTAACGAATTCCACCTACACATACCTACGAAACAAAAAATCGTACGCTACTATCACTGATAAGCCGATACGGCGTGGGTATCAAATAATCGCGCGTATTCATCAATATACGGACAGATAGTTGAGTATTTCTGTAGTGTTACGCAACTGAGAAAACTCGGTCATCTGGTATACTGTAACGACTCGTAGTCGGTTAAAATAGACGGGCTGTAATTTATCGTATGGCGCATCGATCCACCATATCGTCGGCTGACCTTGGGCAGTGTTCGCACCGACGGAAGTTCACGGACGGTACATATGCTCACAAAAATGTGACGCAACCATTTTTTTATTACCCAATTAATGAGACATACTGTGTATGGAGACTCATTAACATGAAACATGCGAATTCCTAAGCGAATTAAATTGAACTATGGGCGTGAAACTGTGATTCTGATTACTAAGTCAAAACTTTCTATGACGGAAAATGAAAAAATTCTAGGTGTGTCGGCTATGCAACAGAGTTGCACATACACGACATACGCAACCACACATCGTTATAGAAGTCCAGTATATTTAACTATCATTGCCGCTAATTATTCTTTGTAAAACAGTAATAGGAAGCTAATAAAACAACTAACAGACAATCTTTGAGTTGTCAGACAAGACAGGCTACACTACACACACGGTTTTACGATCCAAATACGCATAAAAGATGTCATAACAAATCCTACCTACAATATGTCATTTGAGGCGATATACATAGATGACACTTCCTTAGTATTAAATATTCAAATGGGCAGTTTATTACGTCATTTTGAGTAGTTGCTGTTGCTGGGCGCTACCACGCCCATAGAGCGACCGAATAAGAAACCGGATCATAATTATTTACTAGATGTGTCTGAGAAGTCACTCTGAGACCGGTCTCAGCTGTGGTATCTCATGGAGGTGGATTCCTCTTGGTTCTGTCTAGATTAGGGGCGGTAGTTACCATCGTATTCATTCTCATATTGATAAGAGGCTATTAGTGAATAAATAATGACTATATGATTGGATGTTCTAATTTTATAGCTCGCCATTGCTCGTTTTTTATATGGGGCCCCTTTCAGATTATATAGGTCACCTTCGAGATTATACGGGGCCCCATTGAGACTAGCTACGCCACTGGTAAGACCATGCTTTACTTTGCCGTGATATATAGACAACTTTCGAATGTTAGCAACATATTAATGTTGCTTATTAACAATGACTATACAGATTACAGTTTCCATATTAAGATCGACAGACTTTGTAATAGAGATAGCGACGAGTGACGAATTTGGCAAACCGCGAGCCCATTAAGTACGCAATTATACCTTGATTATTGCGCGCCACAGAATCTTAATGAAACATGAGAATTCTTTTTCAATTGATAGCGTATGTTATCACGTGTGTTACGAAGAATGTCACGTGTTATCACAAATTTTAGGGGTCATTTTCGCGTTCCGATAAGCGTTCGCGAGTTAGTGGCTCGTGGCAGTCGGAGCCGGACTTCGTACGCACTCGAATAAGCAAATATAAGTACGACATACAACATTCCTCATTTAAATACCTATTCTGCGATGTTACGAGATCAAACAGTAATAAAAAATCGCTATCTTGTTGCGATGTCGTTTATCAGCCGTCAGCGTGGCTTTAGTTTTATTTCGTGATAAGACAATACAAATGTATGTTAGGGTGTCACGTTGTAATAAGTACTATTGTTATCGGCATTGATAATGCGGCGGTCGCGCGGAGGCCAAGATGGCGGCCGTATCAACACATTCATACGATTGTTTAAATATCTAAGTGCATATTCTGTGGCGATAAGGCCCAAGGTCCTTTCCACTATACATGTACTGCATGCCGATCGACCAATGAAATTACTTTATCGGTTCTTGATAAAGTGCTATTTAATATTTTTTCGTTACACTGCCCTAGTAGCCTAGTGTTGCTATTCGCACTGTAATATGTACAGTGTAAACTCTATATAACGACACTGAAGGGACTGTGCATTTTATGGCGTTATTAAGAGGTGTCGTTAAATAGAGACGAACAAAAACATAATTAGAAAAGTAAAAGTTTATTTCAGACAAGTTCTCTCCCACTGCTATTGCGCGTATCATTAAAAAATAATATTACTATACTCCGTCGGTTTAGGTAGTTAACTAAATGTAAACAGTCTTGGCATGTCTTTTTATCTAAAAGTTGTCTATAAATTGTATGTAAAAATCTTTGCAAATAGGTATTTACCTAAATCGATGTTAGCTAATAAACTAAATTTAAATAATCTTTGTGTATATTCTATACGACCTCTTTAATATAAAAAGACATACCAAGATTGTTTACCTTTAGTTAACTACCTAAACCGACGGAGTATAGCCATGTTTACAGTCGGAAAGTTTGTGAGCAACTGAGAATAATGATAACGTATAGATAATATTGATAATCTAAACAGTCAACACGTGCAAACAATCCCAATTTGTAAACAAAGGAACGAATTTCGATATGCTGACAGTCAGTTTATTGCTGACTAGGATAACAAAGCCACAAACGAACGTACACAGCTGTACAGTTTATATCAATTTTAGCAACTTAAAAGGTACTTTTTATTACTCAATTGTCGTAATTGAGAGTGGGTGTGATGCTATGTGGAGTGTATCAATGTATGGTAGACAAGCTAAACCAACCAAAGTCAATTAATTTCGACGCTTTAGAGGGTTTGTCGTTAAATCGAGTAATGTTACATAGAGTTTACACTGTATTTACAAACAAAAAACTTTCTCTATCT
Organism: Mythimna separata; assembly: GCA_030763345.1. Taxonomy (NCBI): domain Eukaryota; kingdom Metazoa; phylum Arthropoda; class Insecta; order Lepidoptera; family Noctuidae; genus Mythimna; species Mythimna separata. The sequence continues at coordinate 20,886,540 of CM061184.1, read as the reverse complement.
TTGTGATACCGCTCGATTTGTTTGTTTACCTTATTAATGTACTTTTAATTGAAGTAGCTTGAACTTGAGTTTCTAAATCTCTTATCGCGGATACCTACTTTGCATACGTGTGTTGTTATTTGACGCAGATAGTTGTCTACGTCGCTTTCGATTTCGTATTACTAATGAAACATTACCGAGTATGATTAAAATTAATTATGACATTCTTGTAGTACAGTACATGCTGACTGTCACAGCATTTGATTTAACCATTGGTACTGTATATAAATCATACGAGCAAGTACTTAGTTAAGTTATTGAGACCGAATGTGGGCCAGGCCCGGTGACTAGGCGGTGCAAGGCTAGGTTAGTCTAAATATCTGCTAAACTACCGGCCACACTATTTAGGACAACGTGTCAACTATCACTTTGGCAAAGTACTGAGGACATGCCGACAGAATTAGAACGTTCGTTTAAAAGTTTAAATTCATATTTGGAATTTGCCTTTGGTTCCTCTGAAGAGAGCGTAAATTCGCGCGCGAATTCGTGTTTCAAATAATCAATGGCGGATGCTTTTGGTAATAAGAAAGCTCATTGTCAGCCTCCGGGTTGCAGATGCCAATTATAACAGATTGAAGAACATGAAGGTAGCTATATAACTGTGTCTTAAACATATATGTGTATAGTATTAACCGCGCAAATTGCTTTACTACGCGTTCGAGGCCTTTTGAATTATTATTATCACGCTTGACGACACGATTAATGTTTCTTATAAGTCTATGGAAAGATGGTAACTCAATATTGCACGCGAATTTCCGATAAGAATGAATGACTGACTTGATATAAAATGGCGCGAAATTCTGACAGCTCTGTGAAATGGCGGCCATCACTATCTTACTACGAGTGTATACAGGCTGATGCAAAACGAGTACGAATTACAAGTGACATTTTTTTCGTGCGATCTTATAAACCCTAAACTAAAGTTGCTTTCAAGTTGTGACATTATACGTGTGTATAAATCGCTATAAAATACATTTATGTACATAAATGTATACACACTAGTTTCTAAGAGGCTGTCTCTTAGAAACTAGCACGTAGCCTTGGCTCACTGATTGATACTAAAATGTTTAGGGCACCCAACAAACCGGATCTCTATGCCCTAAATTGCTCCTTAAAGGAACTTACAATTAATAGCTAAACTACTGGCCTACATTTGAGTAAATAGTTTTAATCAAGATTGCAATCTGTCAAGATAGTAGCATCAGGTCAAAAACACAGCGCTATTTAAACTTTGCTATCTCGACAAGATAGATAAAGCTAGACAGATATACATAGATACATGTACAGTAAAACGCTATATTTTAAATAGATTTTTTAGGATTAAAAAGGGTACAAAGACATAAATCATCGGCATGTCGCAGGTGTTATGGAACGTATTTTAAAATAAAATTATTGCAACGTTGTTACGAACTAAATTGGCGCGAAAATGTGACAACTACGGGCGTACGGTTAGCTGCGTGGCGTACGGACTGTACGGAGCGATAAAACCGCGCATGCGTCGTAAATTCTTCGCGTCTACCGCGCTCACTAGTGATGTGACACCTACTACAAGTATTTTTGTCGACTTCAAGATACGAATGCAAAATGACTTCATTTTTTTCATTGTCTTTGTCGGCGAGCAGTAATTGCAATTAAGTAGGGTACTCAAATATGTTATTTATTTATCTGATGGAGGCGCTTGCCGTCGATCACGATTATTGAGGCGCTGTCTATCAAATTGTCATCCGGCCAAGCTGGACATGGGAGCTCCGCGTTTCAAACCGGTCCAGCGGGCCGAGCAAGCTCCACTTCAATGAGATTCCATTTCATTCCACTGCATTCTTACACAAGTAACGGGTTAAACACGAGAGTGCCGAGTGCGAGGCAAGCGCCTAGCTCGCTCAATTTATTTTGTACTTCGCTAGGTTTTAATTAGATTACTATTTCCGACTATATATTTTGAACTAAAAGCTGTGCAACAAGTTAAAACGGGTAAACAAATGTTCTTGGCCGCTGGAATCAAACACATGCCCATCGCGACCTTACCCACTGCAATCAACGATAACTAAATTGCTACTATGTATAATAAACATTGTAGTTGTGCATAATCGGTGGTGTCTATTTGAGGTCGCACGCCATGTCATAGTCACGGTACTAGCTTTATGATAAGTCACAAGTCTATCATTTTCATAACAACAATAACATTCAAATCAGAGCAATATCTAACTGAATATTTAATTCTAAGCGGATGTAAATTTTCTAAGTGAAAGTACCGTTTCAAATACGAGTAGGTATTCTCTACAATCCAGATCAGTCTAAAACTCGATTTTATAAGAGCAATAACGCAATGGCTCTTGAACAAAACAAACTTGGATGAATTTCGTAGACCGAATTCATCATTTTAATGAATACGAGAGGATGATAACCCTGCCGGCGGCGGCGGGAAGCGCTGGTTGCAATTGGAGGATGCATCAAGGTCGGAACGTCTCGGTCGACGTACTTGTGACCTTAGTTCCGTCTAAGCCCGTGACACGCGGTGAGACCTTTTACTTAGTTTGCATACAACTTTAATTCGCATTCTAATTAACCATGTCAATCTCGAGAGATGAGAAGCCTGGTCCTAACGTTGCGCAATCTGACATTAAGGAAGGTTGAGGCGTTCAAGGTCGCAATAGGCGAAGGTTCCGGAAGAGCGGAAAAGCGGGTGCGTCTAGACGCGGCGGGGGACGCGGGATGGCGGTCGATATGCGCAGTTTCCCGCGCTCCAGTCTGCGCCTGCGTCCTCCCGACATTCCCGGTCAACCCCACTTGATGAATACTTAGAGAAACATCTTATGACTAAGCAATAAGCCGAATTTTTGAGACCTAAATCTGATGCGCGCAATATAATTTTATTAAATACACCGTATTTATCTTTCGTAAAGTACATTAAACCTTTGATGAAATTCAATGAACAGCTATATGCAGGTAGGTATTTATTGGTTGTAGTAATTTAAATTCGCATTGTGAATACAAAAATAATACGAATTCTTTGTATAGTTAATGTGAGAAATAAAAAATTACCACTTTGAATTCGTGATTAAGGTCACGGATCGTCACCGGTATCAGCGGCTTTCGTTGGAATAAGCCAAAGAGGCCCTTATATCATCCATTTGAATTTCAAATCAAAGCGACAACACTTTACGAAAATATTTAAACGATCGTGTTGAAACTTAATTTCAACGGTGACAATTTAGATTTGCGATTTTCCCGAAAATCAGCATAAATTTCTTGTAGCTTAGAAGTGGCGAAAATGACAAATTAATAATACATACTGTAAAATAGAGATAAGAAAGTGTAGGTACTAACCTGATTCACATGAGTCAGAGGGTGTTTGCACGCCGAGGTAGTCTAAGTGCCGTCTGGCCAGTGTGTACGAGTGGTCGGCTGCTACCACGGCAGAGTCTCTCAGCAGGCGAAGAGCAGTTCCAGCGACATCGACTGAGTGACGGAACTGAGGCGGTTCATCGCCGTCTATTGATGGTGGAGTCTCTGGTCTTGAAGGTGACATGTCTCGTCGTAATAGACTCTGTCCGGGTGTAGTCGGTGTTGTAGTTGGATCGGTCGGGACAAATGTGTTGCCTGGATGCACTGAATCCACACAAGAGCCAGCCCACATACAATCATGGTGTACGATGTTTTCTTTGTGTGGCTCCTCTGGTGCGTCAACTATTCTCCAGTCTTCATCACTGTCCTGCAGTGGGTCCGAAAAGTTGGCGGGCGGGACTAGATCCAATCTATCTGCTTCATATTGAACTTGAGTCCAAAATTCGGACGTTTGTGTCAACCTCAGGGAGTCTTCGTCCAAGGCTTCCCACATGTCAAACTGAACGAACGCATCGAACGGTGGCGACATTTTTAATTCTATATTCCTAAAGACTAACTAGTTTTAAAGCTAAGTCGAACTCGTCGATATCACAGGACCCTCTTATCACAGGGAAGATGCGCGCGATGGGTACAACGCACGCAGTCTGCAACAATACAAATAAACTAGTATCAATATATGAATGACTAGTTAATACACATAGGCTTGACTTAAAATTCAAGCGACTTCAAATTAAAATTAAGACGATGCGCACTAACTGATGAAAAGTTTACAAGTGTGCGAAAAGTTTTAAGTCAACAAACTCCTAAAATAATTATGATAGCTTCGTAAAATAATTATATACCTAATTGTAATTATTATGTAAGACATTTAAAGTTCAATAACTATTTAAGAAAGTACCTCATAATATAAAATATCGATGTTGTAGTTGATATTGTAATCCGAAAAATTTGCACAAGTCCACAAATCACCAAAGTATTTCACTGTATTTCGCAAAATTCGAAAAATAATTATTTTATAAAAATAAAATAATTAAAAAAGTTTAAGCACTCTAGGGTAATCACCCCTATTTATTTACAAACAATCGCGAATCGATACTGCACACGACAGAAGCTAACTGTCTACAAGAAGGAAGTGTCCACTACGGTGCCAGAAACCAGACTGAACTCTGGATACGAGACCGGACAATTTTAAAGAGTACATTGGCCTTGGGCCCTATCCCACTTTAAAGAAATACAATTAGTCATTGTCCTGACTACCTCCCCCGCGAGTTTTTTTCCCGGGATCTCTTTACCTGAAATAGAGCGGGCGCATCCCCGCCAAGTTTTTGCATCGTACTACCAGGTAAAGATTTCCGTAAAACTGTTTTTGTTTACAAGCGCAGAATGGCGCGAAATGGCTGTTTACTAATAATAATGCAAATGAACGAGTCTTTTTCCCGCTAATTTACGCCGCCAGTGCAATACGCGACATGCCTTAGCGTTATTTTAGTACTAACGTTATAATAATTTTATTTCTATGTTATACACATTTTTGGACATGCTGTATATTTGGGTACCTGTGTACTTCTAAAAATATGGCGTAAAAGTCGGGAATAAAATAGCGATAACATAATTTTACTTGTAAAAAAGGATGAAAGTTTTTTTGGAAACTTTCTTTAACAATTATAATATTTTTAGGAGGAGAAACAAAAAATGTACGTCTGAATAATTTTTGACATTATACTGAATTACAAAGTGCAGTTTTTGTACGACAAAATAGAATTGTTAGATACAACTTTGTGATAAATTTTGAAAAGTGGGTAGATTTTATAATAAATTCTAGTAACTTTGCAACATGATAAGTAGGTATTTAAAAATATTTTTTATGAATAGAATTTTGCATTTTAGATCTCTAATTCATTACTAAAAAACCTACCTATGCCTTTAAAATATAAAAATTTACTATAATATAATTATCCCGAACAAATATAAAAAATCTACTTTTTGCTTGGGTGCAGTTGTGAAATACTTTGGAAATGTTTGTAAATAGACTTTCATAAATATTGCACAATTAAAGCAATCGGACAAAATTCATTATCAATACCAACAGAATATAATTGTTATCTAAGTACACAAGTATTATGTAGGTAGAAGTAATAACACTTCACTTCTTTATCTTCATTCAAAAGTCCTAGCATTTCGTACGAAATAATTTAATAAAAAGAATATAACAATTTACTCTAAAAAATTACTAGTAAAAAAAATAATAGCTAATTAATAACAGAAATTACCAAAAGCAGGCGATAATTAAATTAATAAAAACTACTTTCGTTTCGCGCAAAGTGCAAACCTACCTACAAGGCGTATTTACTTTTTTATAAGTTCACATAAAAAAAGATTCTCAGAAAACTATATTACTCTTCTAGGCTATTACTGCGATCTTATTGAAAGTAACTTTGCCTCAACAATAAGGTAAAGAATTTGGGCGCTGCCAATTCGCAGAAAAACTCATTAAACCTATAGTATAGGTCGGAGTTAGCCGGCAACCGGCAACGCCCCGCGCGCACAAGTATTTAGTACCCACACTTATATCCAAAATTTAATGAAACACTGCACACTAGATAGACTAACATAATTATTAGATTCAATCAAACACTCACCAAAAAGTTTTGTGCAAAACACAATCCGGCAGCGGCCGGTGTATTACACAATTTTACACAAGATTCTTCAGAATCTTCGACAAAGTTTTTTCCGTACACACTGCGTAACACTCACTGAGAATATGCGATCGGTTATACAGTGTAAATTATTAAATACGATACTTCTTCCGAGACCTCCGATTGAGTTTGTCAAACACTGAAACATTATTCGGGAGCCGGCCGGTGCTAAGGAGAGCCGCGCGTGCGATTCGATGGGCGCCGTGGACACGACTACAAGCTAGATGAACGTATTGTACGAAGCGCGCGGCGAGTAGCGACTAGCGGTCGACGCCGGTCGCCGGCGTTCGGAGCGGCGCGGTGACGCGGCGCCCCCCGCACTCCGCCGCGTCCCGGCTAATTCGATGTCATTCACGAAATTCTCTGAAAATACGCATATATCCTAGCTGGATATTGTCTAAACGCAGGCTTAACTTACTAAAGAGTATGTATGACAACTATTCCTGGACGAATGCGTTGAATTTGATGTCGAATTTTGCAGAAGAATTTTGGTAACCGCGATTGTCTCGAGGGGTGGAGGGTGGAGGGGTCGCTCGAAGAAGGAAATCAGCGCAGCGGCATTCAAAGAACACGAAAGTAGGGATGTGTGTGTGGCCGTTTTGCGAATGTGTGCTTGGCGCGTCGAGTTGAATATCGAGAAGGCGAAACAACACCGGCTAGATACGCTACCTCTACCTCACTCGGTCCTCACGGCTCACTCGCCTGCCGGCCTTGCTGCGAGGAGATTGTGTCGCTTTGTTTTTTAGCAGCTGCAGATATCGAAGCCAGACGGTCAACATTCCAGAGGCGGCGGATTATGGCGCGAAGCAGAAATACCTGAGCGGTTCTGATGAATTGCCGCGTATTATTTACTGGACGTCTACACAGCAAACAATTAGCGTTTGTGAGGTCCGCAGCTGTAGTACAGGTGTAGCTCAGCCGAGATGGAGGCCTTAACCCCAGTCTGGGGACCCAGGTCGCGTATAACGAGCCCTTTTATAGCTTTCGTTTGTATTTATTATTTTTCAAAAGTAAAAATATTATGATCCTGTAGGTATGCAGATATTGCAATAAAATCTGGAACAACTTTTTGCGTAGGTAGGTAAACTAGGTACAGAAATATATACCTACAGAAAAAAGTAGGCACTCTAGTAGCTTTTAATAACTAAAGTGCTACTCGAAGTATAAGTAGATAGGTAACGATCCTAGCCGTCATTAATTAAATAATGTACTTACTAAGTACCGTACTAAATGAATAAGTTTAGGTAATTATCCAAAGAACATACTATGTAGGTACTTATACCAGGAAAAACGATCGGGTTACATAAAATTATCATTTGTGTAATTGGCACAGTAATGCCAATTTAATCATACCACCTGAATACACGGAATTAAATACGTATTACAACTGAACATTTTCTGAGACTTCAACACCTGTATGTTGAAGGATGATGTGCGCAGCCGTAAGCTACAGTCTCTTGTCTCTTCTGTCAATATGCATATCCTTCAGCTTAACGCTACTCATCACGCTCCCCATTGTAACCCCTCACTTCTAGACCTTATTTTGGTTTCTGATCCGAGCAAAGTAGCCACGCACGGACAGCTTTCCGCTTCCTTCTCATACCATGATCTTATATTTCTCTCATATAAAATTCGCCCCCCAAAACGTAAATCTAAATTTCTTTTCCTTCGCAGTTTCAAGAACATTGTTTTGGATCGTTTGAGGGAGGATGCGGGCAATATTAACTGGTCTCCTGTTTATAATAGCAATGACGTGGATACTAAGGTGGCTGAATTTAACACGTTAATACTGGAGCTTTATGATGTTCATGCTCCACTCAAGCGGGTCAGAGTGAAACATCCTCCGGCTCCTTGGCTATCTGACAGTATTAAAAGCGCGATGTCGAAGAGGGATAAAGCGAAAAGGAAGTACAAACGGGATCCTACCGATGAGAACTGGTCTCTATACAAGAAACTGCGAAATCGCTGCGGTCGTATGTGTAGAGATGCTAAAAGGCGCCATATCCACAACTCAGTTCAAAATTTCAACACAGCACAAGTTTGGCAATTTCTCAAATCTCTGGGTATTGGTAAAGCTGTCGATGACAGCTCACCTACCATGGATCTCAACGCCATCAATTTTCATTTCTCCAAATCTCCTGTAGTTCTGGACGACAACGTCAAAGCTTCAACTCTTAGCAGTCTCTCTAAGCTCCCGCTGCCAACTTGTGCTTCTTTCTCTTTTCATCCAGTTACGGAAGGGGATATTAAACGGGCCATCTCATCTATATCCACGAAAGCGGTGGGTGATGATGGCCTTCAACTTCAGATGCTTCTTCCTATTCTTAATGAACTCACTCCTGTTATCCTCCACATTATTAACTATTCCCTTTTTACTGGCTGCTTTCCTTCTGCTTGGAAGAAAGCGCATGTCCTGCCTCTACCCAAAGTCCCTAATCCTGTATCAGTTTCTCAGTTTCGTCCAATTTCCATACTCCCAATCCTTTCCAAAGTCCTTGAGAGTGTTGTCAATAGTCAACTGTCACATTTCCTTTTCTCTAATAGCCTGCTGAGTCCTTATCAATCGGGTTTCCGTCCTGGACACAGTACTGTATCGGCACTCGTCAAAATAACTGACGATATCCGACTGGCCATGGAAAACAGGTTGCTTACGATACTGATTTTACTGGACTTCAGCAGTGCTTTTAATTCAGTTGATTTTGACATCCTCTTAGGTATCCTATCCTCTCTTAATGTATCTCCTTCCGCGATTGCATGGTTTGATTCCTATCTTCGGGGTCGCTCGCAGTCGGTTCACTCAGGAGAGGCTTCCTCTGACTGGTGCGACCTTGCTGTGGGTGTTCCTCAGGGTGGCGTCCTTTCTCCTCTTCTTTTCTCTGTTTTTATTAACGCTATCACTAAAGTTTTATGTTCACACTTCCATCTCTATGCAGACGACTTGCAGCTTTATCGCCACTTTAAGCCTGAAGAGCTCACTAGCACTATTGAAGCCATCAATAATGATCTCAAAAATGTCTGTCAATGGGCTAAAAGTTATGGACTACTAGTAAATCCAACTAAGTCACAAGCTCTCATTATTGGTGGCAGATACTTCATAAATTTGCTGAATAACCAGTCTCTCCCACCTGTTTTGTACGACGCTGTTCCTATAGCCTTCTCTAAAAAAGTGAAAAACTTAGGTGTTTTCCTAGATTGTAACCTTTCTTGGAATGTCCACATTGCGGAAGTAAGCAGGAGGGTGTTTTGCTCATTTCAGTCTCTCAAACGTCTCCAGAAGTTCCTGCCTTTCTCAACTAAAGTTACTCTTGCTCAGTCTCTACTTCTACCTCTTCTAGACTACGCTGATGTCTGCTTCCTTGATGCGTCTGAGGAACTTCTTGACAAGCTGGAGCGTCTGCAGAATTTGTGTATCCGCTTCGTTTTTGGCCTTCGAAAGTACGACCATGTGTCGGAATTTCGACGACAACTGAAGTGGCTACCTATTCGGCAACGTCGGGATTGTCACACTCTTTCTTTTCTCTTCTCTGTTCTTCATAATCCCAACTTCCCCTTGTATCTTAAGGAACGCTTTGAGTATCTTGTTCCGAGAGGAAAACCTTGTCGCTCATCATCCTCCCTTCTCCTTCGTTTTCCTTCCCACTCCTCCAGTCGTTACACTGGATCTTTCACTGTCCGAGCTGTGCGCCTATGGAATTCTCTTCCACACACTATACGGGCTAGCCCCTCGTTGGATGTCTTCAAAGGGAGAATTAAGGAACATTTCCTGTCAACATGACCCATGTATATATGTATGTATATGTTTTGTATATTGTATATAGTATTATTATGTATTTTGTGTAGTTTATTTTTAGTTTTAAGCATAATAATGGCTGCTTAAGTTTGTTGTGCACTATTATGTGTTATCCTCATTAACAAAATTTTCTTTTAACGTATTTATAAGGTTTGCTGTAAGAAAACCCAATTGTGGGTTAAGCTCGCCTATGTACATCGCCTGTCCTACTTTTAATGTACTTATGTAAATTATCTGTGTACAATAAAGAATAAAGAATAAAGAACATTTATTGGCAATTAACATTTTCTTACATAGCAACAAAATGGGTATTGTCATATTGGCGTGAATGACGCCTGTCAAAATGGCCAACTTCTAAAATTCGTATTTTAAAATAATTTTAGGGTTCCGTTCGACTAACAAGGGTTGAGAATACGGTCTGTTATTCGCATTGTTATTATACGTAAGGTTAGGAACAAATAGGTAATCCCGCAGAACCAACCCCTTGGTCCCGCAACGGAGGTCAACGACCCGACATTCCTGGCGTTGCATTCCCGTACAAATAAAATCCGCATCGACTTTGCAATCCTTACGACTAATAAAAGTCATTCTTTCTCTTTCGTTTATGAATTAGGTGTACTATAAAATGCGGGCATTTTAATTTCGTTCGATTTTATAGCCTTTTCTCGATCGGATCATCCATCACTCAGAAATTGAAGAACTCGATATTTTATAGGTATCTACGCACATAAATCAAATAATTATAATACTAAAGTGAACGGTTGTATTATTAATATTAATTAATTAATTAATTGAAATTTAATTTTAACAGCTCGATAAGTGTGACACTGCAACACTTACTGAAAGTAGCTTTTTGTTGTTACAGTTTTGTAAATATTAATTTTATTATCACAGTATCTTGATCTTGAATGCGAACTGCATACAGATAGAACCACCGTTACGAAAAGAATCTTATTAACTTTGATTTCAAAGACTCCTTGAATAAATTTTTGGATTTATAAGAAGAAAAAAATAGATCAAGCGCGCCCCAATAGCTGTAACCCTTTACACGTATATCCCTTCAATTAATTTCACATTCAGTCATCCCTTTTGACTAAAAAATAGACAAGCAGGAAGTACAGAACATGTACTTCCGAACGTAAGCTAGGGTTGTCAAACAATGCCACTTAACCCACAATTTTACAATTTCCCCCGCGTAAAAGTAAAAAAAAATATTCAAATTTGCGCTCGGAATAGATTTTTAACTTTTTCAACCCTTTGAATGCTGAATTTGAAAGGGGTAACATCAAAACCCGATATAATCCGGGCCTGAGTCAAACTCATTTGTCTACGGTCGGTAGCTGTCACGTTTTTACGACATGTCACTTCATTATTTTGACAAGTGACACAGTATGGCCGATCAAAGTGTACGGCAGGTTAGATTCGTACGTTTTATTAGCTTGATGCAAGTTATTTCTGAGGGTTGAACTTGATTACGCGTATCGTGTTGTTTTAGTCAAATGTATGTACACGTATACATTTAAACAAGCTTTTTATGTTTGTAGCTATGTTTTATTACGAATTATACTTGACAAAAAACATTTCTTTAATAGCTAATTTAGTTGTGAATAATGAGCTATTAACGAAATGGTTTTTGTTAAGTGTAATTTGTATTAAAACATAGATTTAGCTACAAACATAAAAGCTTCATCATCTGCCTAGCCTTTTCCCAACTATATTGGGGTCGGCTTCCAGTCAAGCCGGATTTAGCTGAATACCAGTATTTTACGAGGAGCGGCTGCCTACCAGACCTCCACAACCCATTAACTGGGGTAATACGGTACTTCATGGCAAGACTGGAGTCAGATTTACTGGCTTCTGACTATCCGTAACGACTGCCAAAGATCTACAAATGACAGCCGGGACCTACAGCTTAACGTGCTTTCCGAGGCACGGAGGAAACTCGTTACGTTAAGATGGTCACCCATCCACAAACCAACCTTGGCAAGCATTGCTTAACCTTGAAGATCGATCTGTGCGGCTGTTATTATATAGCCACGAGCTCCTCCTACAAACATAAAAGCTTATTTAAATGTAAATGTTAAAATTTATTTTAAATTAATGCCTAAGTAATAGAGAAAACTGCATAATTATTAATAACGTTGCTTTACCAATTATCGATAGTACTTCACAGTATAATAAAAATTAATAAGAATGATTGCCTGGCGATACATATTAGTTATTACAATCGTAACACATACAAAATCTGTGCACCATATATAATTAGTTCTATGTTATTAATCACTAGTATTAAAATACGATAACTATAATGATTTATATTGGCTTTAATTCATGAGTCCCCGACCGGTCTCATAGGACCGCGCTGTTATTGTCTTACTATTGTGTCTCGTTTCGCGGGTATTGATAGGATAATAAAACTACAAATGTCGATCGAAATTTGTCAAAAAAAAAAAAAAACAAATAGGGTTGTCAAAAAAATCAAACAAAATCATCCCTTCTTGTCACATGTCATTAAAAAATACAAAAATCCTTAATACAATAGAAACGTCATCCCTAATAAACGGTTTCATGCGTTGTGCGTTTGCGCAGGGTAACGGGCTATTTGTCACAACAGGAAGAGAGATTATCCTCATTATGTTAGAAAGTGTCGTTAATCCCCTTTTTATTTGGTTAAACATTATCCCTAATGCACATTCGTGATGTGCAACCATCGCTCAACCGTAAGTGGGAAGTTTTGTTTACGGTTCACGATTGACCGCTAATAATAAAATGTTAACATGCATAATAATTTTAATTGTTAGGAAGTTTTGAATGGCGACGATGTGGAGAGTGTGATTGTGATGAAGATGAATGTCAATTGGCTTTTTTTTAGGTGGGAAATCATTCAATGGCTTCTTTCGCTTTGGGCGCAGCGGTAGACTCAGACTTTATTGACTTAGACCTTCTCTTTTTCCTCCTTTGCTTTCGTTCCAGGGCCCCAGGGTTCACTTACAAATAACTCATGGTTCCAGTAGGCCTCGACCCTGCTTACGTATCTAAATTGTATGCTTAAACAACGAAGTTAGTGTCTCTAACATGAAAGCATTGTTTTTTGAGCACACTTGAATAAAACTATTTTGTGGAAAAAAAGCTCAAAATCGCTAAGTTAAAAATACCAAGTAACTATAAAGCAACTTCATCATCATCATCTCCATCTCAGCCGAAAGACGTCCACTGCTGGACATAGGCCTCCCCCAAGCGTCGCCACAGCGACCGGTCCTGTGCGTCTCGCATCCATCGGATTCCCGCGACCCTCGCCAAGTCGTCGGTCCACCTTGTGGGAGGCCTAAAGCAACTAATACTGCAATAATACGTTTACAAATTCCCTCAATCACACAACTACACGAGTAATTCATTGGTACCTACTTACCGCTTTTGTCAATGCTATTTCCACCTAACTTCTACAGGTAGATAAACCGCACTTTTGTCAGAATATTAAATCAATATTTCCGTTTTAAACCCTTCAAGTTTCGGGACTTACAAAATACACCTTGCGCATATTCCCACGATAACACTATGTGACAGGATAGATATCTTAAATTACAAGTATCAGTGCTTTTGTAAACGACTCGGGTGTTCGCAGCTGCAATTTCTGTACAATAAGGTAAATTGTGTCAAAAAAATAACATTGAGACACAAAAGAGTATTTATTCAAATGTAAACTAGGCTGTATAAAAGTACGCTACCAAATACTGGCAATGTAATTAAAAAAATTAAAACCGTATTTATTTTCACTGTATTTGAAATTCGAACATGTTTCGTTCAAAAGTGCGGCAAGACTTTAGATGGGCGACTTCTCCAATAAATGAGTTATCTCACACTTAAAGATTTTTCAATTCGAACCCTACTGGTTCGAATTAAAAAAAAACCTGAGTAAAGCATGTCTAACTAAACAAAGCATCAAACTGTTAAAACTCGTCAGTTTTTACCCAATACATTTGTTGCCAAATACTGCAAAAACATTAGCATCTGTTTCATCCACAGTAATATGGAAAACAAAGAGACTGCATGCTTTATCAAAAACGAAATTCTTTCTAAACTTGACCAAAGGCTAAACGCACAAACCGTGCGAAGCCAATAGATAAAAAAAAAGCAATATGGCGACCAACTAAGGGACCGACGGTTATGAATATGATTTTTTTCCCTATTTCTCTGAAACTATTGTGGTATTGTTAAAGTAATTAGGGTCTGTACCCGGCTATTCCCAGAATTTTGTTAAATGAGATAAGGAATTTGTGAAAAGGTGGTGAACACATTGTTTCTGTGCCTAAATAAAAACTGATAACATTGTAAAGTTTACCTGGGTGGTAAAAATACATGAAATTATGAAATTGCCGTTTTAGCTAAATAACTACAATGCAAGTAATGGTCCAATGGTAATTGCCCCTAGTTACAAGGGTTGAAACCCAGCCAATTGCATTTTTGTTACTAGCCTATTCTGTCCCACTCCTGGGCAAAGGCCTCCCTCCACTCTTTCCTTCTTTCGCGGGCCCTCTTGCTAGTTCTTGTGAAATCCATCCAATACATCCCGCCATCTCCTCATCTCATCGCTAATTGTATAATTTATTTCATCACCGCTGCTCTCAAAACGGTGAAGGAAACCATCGAGAAGAAACCGGCATGTCCTAGAACCAAAAATTCGAAGGCATGTGACATCCACTAACCCGCACTGGGCCCGTATGGTGGATTATGGCCCATTCCCTAAAATACTGGTATTCAGCTAAATCCGGCTTGACTGGAAGCCGAGCCCAATGTACTTGGGAAAAGGCTAGGCAGATGATTCACTCTGATAGAGAGGAGGTTTGAGTCCCAACAGTGGAAACATTAGAAGGCAGATAATGCTAATGCTAAGTGCCACTAATTTGGCACCTAATACTTCCTAGAGCTCATAATATTATCGGTTTTAGGCTCGTTAAGGGGCGAGGCAAGGTTTAGAAAATGATTAATAATTATCGGATGATTATAATTATTTAATTGAATTAACTTATCGTTATCAGACAATGATAATGATAATTCTTAGATTTAATGGTGATACGTGGCATGAATAGGAAGATATTTATAAATATTGTTAAGTAACACAATAATAATGGGTCTTAAGAATATATGTACTTACGTATATTGTATGTTGTCCCGCCAACATGGTTTCATGGAAACAATTTCGCATTTTTATCAAAATTCGTTGGTGTATTGACATGTTCGCTCTGTGTTCGGAGTTTTTCGGCCACAGGTCACATGAAGACCCATAACAGAGCTGCAAATCTGAGCTCACAACTATCATGAGGAGCCAAAGAATGGCTAGAGTAGATAGCATCATCAGCATTTTTAAGGAAAGCATCTGCAATGCAATCTATCAAAGCAAAATGTTTATTGTTTTGGATGTCATTTACTAGAAACTTGTCCGAAGGAAACATACTCCTAGGATAGAAAGTATTCTATGTGTGTGCTATTCTAGAACATGGACTAACCTTGTGTCAAATTTCATGCAAATCCCTTCAGCCATTCGAGCGTGAAGAAGTAACAAACCACACACACTCAAAAACTTTCGCCTAATTTAAGTTATAATATTAGTTAGAATTTCTTATTTAAATTTTGATTGTCGCTGAGATGACACGACTTGAATTTAAACATTTTCTAGTTGGTACGGGAATTATTATTATGGAATTTTGTAGTTACTTATACAATTATTTACGTTAAGTACTGTACTTTTTTTGTAAATGATCATCTCGGTAAAAGGAGCCATCGCAAAAACTATCTCGGATTTACCCAAACACAAATAAAATGGATCCATCTACGGCTTAAAACTCACTTTTGTACTTCTTTTATACTTTCCTGGCGATCTATACTAACAATGCCATAAAGCATTCGAAATCTAAACTTCAGAGGAAAAAACCCCATGCAAAAAGATCTGAAAAAAAAAGTATTGTTTTTTGTTCTTGCATTTCTACGGCTTGGCTTAAACCTTACCTCCGCCGAGAAAACTTGTTATTATTTTTCAAACCTTTCGTAAAAGATTAATAAATAGAAGAACTTGTCTAAGTAAAAAATAGGTGTTAATTAACGTTTCAAAAGTTTACGGGAAAACATTGGGTTGATAAAAATACCCATAGTTACTGAGATATTGTCGTTAAGGAAAAATGTATTTCGATATTCTAACCGAGATTCCGTTGAGCGTAATTAAAACCTTGCAAATGTAGCTTTGTTGTATTATTTAAGTTTTCAATAATAATGCGTGAACAGGAAACTTGCCTGATAACCATTTTTCCAATTTAATTGACTTGACGATATTTTAATTAAAGTTAAGAATTTTGTCCATAGTTAAAAAGAGGAATCTATTTTTAAGTTGCTATGATAGGAAACCGATAAGTTTATATGCGAATAGTATGACTTATTCCTATGATTAATGAAATATTCAAATAGCATACATAATTAGATAAATACCTAAAAAAATAAAAACAGCTTTGACAGAAATTACACTCGAAAGTGTGTTGTTAACTGATAATAAAAATAATATAAGCTAGAAAGAAATTATTGCCATAACTTTTTTTGAACCAATGCAAATGCAATGAATCACAGACAACACATTTGTTGTCTATTATTTGTAAATTCCTAGAAATACATGAACAGATGAAAAGAAGACTCATACAAACTATTCGGACGACGATAAGTCATTTTCTTTCTTAATTGCTGGCCATAAAGAATTTTATGTAGCCCTAAATTCATACAAGCCATAAAATTGAGTAAAACAAAATGGATTCGAAAAAAAATTGCTTCATAAAAAGTGTCTATGGTAGAAATGACAGACTTTAGGGCGGCAAAACTGTTGTTTTTAAATACCTTCAAATTGTAATATTACTTATATTAATTACTAGCTTTAACCCGCAGCTTCGCCCGCGTACTTAAAAATAGCCCATGTCACTCAGGAATACAGCAGCTTTCTATTGGTGACAAAATTTTAGTAATCGGACCAGTACTTCCACAGATTACCTCATACAAACAAAAAAAAAAAAACTTTACCTCTTTAGCTTTATTATATTAGTGTATATTAATTATCATCTCCATTAGATAAGTTGTTTTTTTCTTTAGGGCCAGTTAGTTGATCGGTAGTTAGCTCAAGCAATAGTTAAAACTAGTACCTACCTAACTAATTGATGATTCACGAGTGTAAATATTTTCTTCAAAATGTACTTATTTGTTGTATTTTAATTAGGTAACCAACAGCGATACACAAAGTATATTACAGAGTAAACTATTAGCCATAATGTAGTTTACTGTAAGTCCTTTACATAACTATGGCTAATCATCATCTGCCTAGCCTTTTCCCAACTATATTGGGGTCGGTTTCCAGTCAAGCTGGATTTAGCTGAATACCAGTATTTTACGAGGAGCGGCTGCCTACCAGACCTCCACAACCCATTAACTGGGGTAACACGGTATTTCATGGCAAGACTTGAGTCAGATTTACTGGCTTCTGACTATCCGTAACGACTGCCAAAGATCTCCAAATGACAGCCGGGACCAACGGCTTAACGTGCTTTCCGAGGCACGGAGGAAACTCGTTATGTTAAGATGGTCACCCATCCACAGACCAACCTAGGCAAGCGTTGCTTAACCTTGAAGATCGTCCTGTGCGGCTGTTATTATTTAGCCACGAGCCCCTCAGAACTATGGCTAATAAATCTAATAATAAGTATTTTCTTGTTCTTCTTTCTAGACCAATAGTTATGAAACTGTCTACGCCCTGCTATGCTATTCTCTAAAAGTCATTTTTGCACTGTCATTGTCAACTCACAGTTGCAATTGACAATGACAGTTCTTCATACATTTGCGTTCGCTGTTTGACGGTTGTCTCGACGTTGAGCTCGTCGCCATGTAAATGACTTTTAAAGAATAGTAAAAATAAGATCCATTTTTAGGATTTCATACCCAAAGGTTAATAAAAACTTGACCATATTACTAAGATTCCATTATCCGTCTGTCTTTCACCAGGCATTATTTCATGAACCTTGATAGCAAGACAGTTACATTTTTCATAGATGACATATCTCTGCTACCGCTTTAACTACAACTAAGCGAGGCTCCTACAGTGATTTTTTGCCCGTTCTGTGCTACGGACACTACGGAACCATCGTGCACGAGTCCAACTCGCACTTGCCGGTTTTTATCTTAATAGTACTTTTGTTTCCCTGGCAATACATAGATTTCTATCTCTATTCATACAAATGAAACTTCAGGTAAAGTATCTATACAAATAAAGAACCAAAATTATCGGGTAAAGAGTAAATGAGTTAACTACATTACCTGTTATTCATGTATTATTATTTTCCAAGAACAGACATATTAACAAAAGGAAAGTAAAGTTCATAAAACAACTATTTTAATTGACAGTAATTAATTTTCTAAGGAAAGTATTAGGTAATTGAACCTCTTTGTAAATTGACCATAATAATATTCTATTACCTAAGCACCCATTCATTAGTTAACTACCTACCATAATTAACGCACAGCCATAATTAGTTAAAGTAAGTAATATAATAATGATAATGATAGGTGAAATCATGCAAAACATCGTTAGTAAACCGGCATTTCCTAGAATCAAAAATTCGAAGACATGTGACCTCCACTAATCCGCACTGGGCCCGTATGGTGGATTACAGCCCATTCCCTCTCCTAGAAAAAAAGCCTGAGTTCTAGTAGTAGGAACATTAAAAGGCTAATTAGTAGGTATAATATGCTATATTTATACCTACTAGGTGAAATATTTTACTAATGATAAATGTCTAAAGGCTGATTTTTTTATGGACAGATAAGTTTTTCCTGAGGAATAAAAATACATTAAAAATATGTCAAACAATCATATTAACTCTTCTGATAAAAGTTATTCGACTATTAAAAAATCGGCCCTAAAAGAAAAAATGAACAAACCTTTTTGCTCAACCATAAAGTTACAAATTCCATATTCAAACAGAGTTCACGTAAACCAGGAAAATAGAATGATTCGCAAGGCCTTGATCCCACTGACGGGCACGATACGGTCCTACGACCTTGTGCGTTTCCGCCCTTATCTGAACTACGCCCATTTTTACACGATACGCGCCAAACGTCATCGGCTTGACAGTGACATTTTGTTTTATGAATGAAATTGTCATCTCCATTATCTTTTACATAGTAACATATTATGTAGTATATTTTTCTCATTCATCAGAAGGCCGTCACGTTCTGTAATTTGCTCGTAGAAACATTCCGTGTAAATATAAGTTCCTTATTAATATTTTTTTACTGTATAGATGAAATATAAGTCAGTTATAGCATGTAACAAATCAAATATCCTCTCCCACTCTTGATGGAGCGAGAGGGGAGCTAACACCCACCATGTGGCCACGGCAACTCTTTCGAACAATCCTTAAACCCCGGCAGACCATGTAACTGAGGTACCTACTGGTGCCCATCAGCATTAGAACACTTAGTAGACTTCAACATATTCAGCATTCCCCCGTAACGTATTGATTGTTAGGTATCTTGAATTCTAAACAGAATTAATGTAGATTGCAAAATTTGCAGACCAGAGCGTAGGTTATGCTACGGACCATGGTGCGTGCGCCATGGCGACCAAATCCTCTGGTGAGCTTTTTTCAACCAGCCCAACTATCTCCAAAAATTGATAAGGCCTCTCAGGTTTTTCAGGCGCCTGTGAGGGAATTTGGGGATCCTAAGGTCCAGGCAAACCTTAGGTAAAATTCATCATGATATTCACCTCGAAACTTAAGCTAACTTATTAAGATATAATTTGTCTTAAATACTTATCTTATACTAATTATACCTAACGGATTAATATTGGTAATACTGTATAGTATTCAGATTAATCGATTTAAAGCGAAAAAAACCCACGATATCTAAGGACCAAGGTAATATGAATCTCTTATTGATAAAAGAACGACTGCTAAAAGTACCCGAGGCATTAAATCCGCCTTTATACAGTGTTTCGTACTTTTGTTCAAAGTTTTAATCATTTATTTTAAACTAATTTGGTAGATAACACATTACAGCCCAACAAGATGGGCAGATCAGGTCCGCTCCACACTGGGTAGATACCCAATTGCACGTTGCACTTCATGGTGCCAAGAACCATCACAGATAGCGAGACACCTTCAAGAAGAAGCTCACCCAGCGAGATCTTCACGACCCTCAGTAATAATGAATATGACTCGAGGAATAGGAGGAGGTACCTACATTATTACAGCATTTCAAGGTTGAAAGGAATTGAATTGTCTTGTGTGGTGTGACGTGGAGAGGAAGGGTGAAACGCATAGTAACATGCAAACTGTAATGAAAATAAAAACAAAACAGATAGATAAATGAGAATACATGTAGATGGATGTAGATGAAGAGGGAGGCTCTTTAGCTTAGTCTTTAGTTTTTCTTTTCTTACTCTCCTCTCGATTGTGTGAGGAGTGATATGAAAGACAAGGGAGTTAGTGATAGCGTGACGGTTGATAGGAGAAAATCTGCTTCTTTTTCTTTTCGAATCGATGTTTGGGCCCAGTACGTTGCTACGTTAACTGCTGATTACAGCTTTTCGTTTATCGTGCCGAAACCACCAGTCTTCTGGGTACGTTTTCGGATGACAGCGATTTGGAGGAGTACTTTGACGCCTTTTTAACGTTTGAATCCCCAACCGGTCCTATGAGACCGCGCTGTTATTGTTTTACTATTGTGTCTCGTTTCGCGGGTATCTGAGTAACTACTGTATTTGTTTTTGCATATAAGTACGTCGATAGATACACGTGGTAGTGTGATACATTGATAAGTTTTTGATAAGGTTGTTTCTCCCGTTTCGGCACCCAATGATGCGAGATGGCAGTCACCATCATCATCTGCCTAGCCTTTTCCCAACTATATTGAGGTCGGCTTCCAGTCATGCCGGATTTAGCTGAATACCAGTATTTTACGAGGAGCGGCTGCCTACCAGACCTCCACAACCCATTAACTGGTACCTGATGCGCGATGGCAGTAACCTATACAAAATCCCAATCTAAAATACCTATTGGTGCCGAAACGGGAATAGCTTGGGTGCCCAAAATTTTGGTGCCAAAAAACTTGGGTACTGAAAGAGGAATATTTCCAGCGATGTGGAGGAGTACTTCGACCTGTGAGTAAAGTGAGTGTATTCGTTTTCGCATATAAATATTGTAGATAGTATACACGTGGTGGTGTGACACATAGATAAGTTTTTGATAAGGATTTTTTGGCATAATCTGGGCTCAAAAGTGCGGTTCATAGGTGTAAAGCGGGAATTTATTATTTGACTTTTTTGGGTAAAATAAGTTAATGATGCCAAATCATCTTTAAGATAATTATCTAACGATGTTTTGGCGATTAGTTAACGATTGACTCATTTTGGCCTCGCATTACCATGAAGTACCGTGTCACCCCAGTTAATGGGTTGTGGAGGTCTGGTAGGCAGCCACTCCTCGTAAAATACTGGTATTCAGCTAAATCAGGTTTGACTGGAAGCCGACCCCAATATAATCGGGAAAAAGGCTAGGTCGATGATTACCATGACGTGTTAAAATGTTAGACGTCCGAGTGAGAAAGTGGGATGGAGCTTTACACCCTATGTTTTAGGTTAGGTTTAACAGTTTAGTTTAGGTCGTCAAAAGGATCACGTTAAGAGCTCGTGGTAGAGCTTCAATCACTTTTACCGATCATGCTTGACCAGAGATATTGCTTGATCTCTATCAACCTCTCTAGGTTTGAAAGGAGAAAGCAGCGCACTTTATACTTTATCTCCAATAGTGGGACGCAAATAAGACCAGGAAAAAAACCCGTATAATATTGTAAATAAGAAATAACTGGTTTTTATGTTAGAATATAAGAGAATATAACAATAACTTTTCTTATTTCTATTATACTACAAGGAAAATTCAATATAATAATAAGAAACAATTTTCCGAGCGCTTCCATCATCGGTTACAAGATTATTTATGGGTAATTTACTACCTAAAGGATCGGACAAGAGGATTGCTCCACGAATAATTAGGTTATTATTTAAGGTGTAACTAATTGATACATTGTTTTGGCATTAAAACATGATTGACACCTTATTTTAATTATTTTGTACTTTACAGCCATTCTAACTTATTATTCATTTATGAATCCCCGACCGGTCGCATGAGACCGCGCTGTTATTGTTTTACTATTGTGCCTCGTTTCGCGGGTATTGATAGGTTAACCTATCACATACCCGCGAAACGAGACACAACAATAAACAGCGCGGTCCTATGAGACCGGTCGGGGATTCATGAATTAAATTAACCGTTCGTTTTCGAAGCATCATCATCACACAACACTGCTAAAAGCGGACAAAACTTAAAGGCCTATTACACCACTCGTTTTTACGAACGGTTTTAGTCTACGTCGCGCAGTGTAATAACTAATAAGGGTAAGACGGTCTTACTTGTACGTAGACTCAACGACACTCTACGTAGACCGGTCTTAAAAACGGGTGGTGTAATAGGCCTTACTCCTTCACGCTTAAACGGCTGAAAAGATTTGGATGAAACTTCGATGCACAAGAGCAGAATTATATGACATAGGCTACTTTTTGTCCCAGGAGGATCAATTATTATCAAGAGTTACGCGAGCGAAGTCATTGGGAGAATCTAGTCACAAATATTTTGATATACATATTATCCTTGTATAATCAGGGAACCTGTTTGTAAAACTAGCGATGTCACTTGTGTAACTATTAACTATTAGTTTAAACTATCTACTGGTTCACTAACATGATCGATAAGGTATACAATATTTGCTTAAGCCGGAAATCGAAGGCGTGCCCAACAGACTCGAGGTTCTACCTACCGAGCAGATAAGTAAGTTCTTTTGGTAACTACATAGTTACATAGATAACTTCAGTTCAATTAATTATTATAGCTTTTTTTGTGGGTAGGCTCGCGTTTGACCACTATTTCACCAGTGATGATTTGATCGACGCCGACGATGGAGCACGCTTGCCTAGAAGTAATCTCTTCACTCTTATGTATACTCGAAGAATAATGTGAATATTCTAGAGATAATCTTAAATTTTTTAAGTAACTTATTTTTTAAATATTTTAGGTTTATTATCTTGTAACAAAAACGAGGAGCTCGTGGCTAGATAATAACAGCCGCACAGATCGATCTTCAAGGTTAAGCAACGCTTGCCTAGGTTGGTCTGTGGATGGGTGACCATCTTTACATAACGAGTTTCCTCCGTGCCTCGGAAAGCACGTTAAGCCGTTGGTCCCGGTTGTCATTTGTAGATCGTTGGCAGTTGGTCGTTACGGATAGTCAGCAGCCAGTAAATCTGAGTCCAGTCTTGTCATGAAGTACCGTGTTATCCTAGTTAATGGGTTGTGGAGGTCTGGTAGGCAGCCGCTCCTCGTAAAATACTGGTATTCAGCTAAATCCGGCTTGACTGGAAGCCGACCCCAATATAGTTGGGAAAAGGCTAGGCAGATGAATGAATGATCTTGTAACAAAAAACCCCTCAATTGCGTGAAGGGCTCGTGCACTGAGGATTCCATACAATCTTACCTATGTAGGTAAGTAGTTCGAGTTACGACGGTTTTTTACAAGTCGTATAAAACTTTATATTAAAAAAAAGTATTATAACTAAATAAAAATACAATTAATTAAAACTAGCTTACTAATAAATAACCGAACCTACATCGAAAGTATCATACTCGTGAATTTGGTAGTTCGCAGAAATCCGTAGATAAGGAACGGTATCACAGATTAAATATAAATACACTCAACTTATACATCCTTACGTAATGCTACACGTCATATTGCAGCCGTTATATGAATTACGTCAACAGTGGTTTTAAATCATCATCATCATTTCAGCCGAAAGACGTCCACTGCTAGACTGGACATAGGCACAAGTGGCGCCGCATCGAACCAATCAATCAAAATTATTTTATTTTGCATAGGCCTACATAAAACGTCAAAAACTAGTAGTAGAGGTGGTGGTCCCATTGACCATCTGTTCTACTAGCAATGTGCTCTGCCCATGCCCACTGCTACTTAAGTGCGACTCTTCGGGTTGTGTCTCCGACCTTGCTTCTCCTGCGAATATCTTCATTTCTGATGCTATGCAAAGAAACTCTGAGTCCCTTTTCATTGCCCTTTTGACTCAAAGCCTTCTGATGAGGTCCATACCTATATTTATTTTTGAAGCTTTTTGTTAAATTAGGTACTTAGCTTCTGCCAGTGGAATATTATCCCAAGGGAATGTTCTCCTGGCATAAAAAGTATCCTCAGTGCTATTCCAGAACATAGGTATCCGTTTGGTCATGTGTACCTGAAGGATCGACTATCTTTAACCTTTTTAATGTTAGTACAACGGTTTCAGAGCTCTTTGTAAATTAGCAGATTTATATTCCATGCAAAACCAATGTCAAGAATTCTGAAATATCGCTATGTTACTAGACCATATTTTGCAGCTTAAAAACACACTTAAGTCCGGTCTAGGAATTTTTTGATGGAAAATGTGACTCATGTCAAAAAGATAACTCTGTACTACAAGTATAATTATATTCAGCTACAAAAATTATTTAAATAAATGCGAAACCTGATTTTTGGCACGGTAAATATGCATAACCATTTAAAAATATGAGCTCGCTACACGACTTGTAACTAAGGGTACACCCTCACTGCTAAAAAAGTCGCATGATACATATTTAAGTAAAGGATTAAACCTTTCCGTCATTCGCTATCTTTAGATACTGAAGTATTTCCTTGACGACTATCTTAGTATACTAGTATTTATCAACGAAACATTTTTATATGTTCAATCATATGGCGCGATAAGTCGGCCCAATTCCAGAATATTTCATATCGATAATTTATTGTTGATAAAATAATACTTGTAATTTATAGGTAATTGGGTTAAGCAAGATAGCAGCGACTATTATACGATAAGGTGGCTTTTTGAAGAAATTTTCCGTTTTTTTTATTATTAAAGGGATCGGGGATTTAGGCTAAGCTAAGTCCTATACTCGTGTACGTCGCTGTAACAAAAAAAATTGAAGATTAAATTCGCATACGGCGATATTTTTTTCTAATCAGAAAACGGCCTTATGCTGTCCCAATTTTGTAATGTATTTATTATTAATTAAATAATTGGCTTTTGGTTTTCCTAATCATAATTTACAAAGTAGGTAAGTCAATGTTTCCGCGCCGTTTAATTTAAAGGCTGATTTATGATATCTTGTCTTTTCTTCGAATTAAAAATGGTATCAGTACGTTATCTATCTGGCCCAATTATTAAGGGAAATAAGCTGCCAGTTGCCATGATATATGTATCTAATAATTGACGTCAGCACCATATATCTAATTATTATATAAATAAGAATGTAATTTCGTTTGTTGGTAAACGCATTACTTGAGAATGGCGCCACTGATTTGGGTATTTTTTATTTAAATTTGCTTGTATGTGTCCGGATAGTACCTTATCCGAAGGGAAGGTTAAGGAAAAAACTAGTCAAGTGCGAGTCGTGACTGAACGCAAGGTTCAGTAAAAACAAAAAAAAAACAAAAATAACAATTTAATTGAATTTTAACCTAAATAATAAAGTTATTTAGTTTCATTTGTTTGGCACATTTTCGTAAACGCACAGAGATAGACTTAGGTCTCATTTAAAAAGCTTCACCTACAAAGTACGCAAGTTTTATCATCATCATCATTTCAGCCAAAAGACGTCCACTGCTGGAAATAGGCCTCCCCAAGCGTCGCCACAACGACCGGTCCTGTGCGTCTCGCATCCATCGGAGTCAAAGTGTCATGGGGCAACAATATTTTGATAATACAATAAGGACAAAAGCACAATAGCATTACCCAAATAAAATTCTTGTTGATTCTCTAGCTAGAGATAACAAACATTTGTCTATGTCCACTTGTGTACACTAAGGGTTATATGAACCATAGATTAAGGAAATATGTAGACGAGTTGTCATAGACATTATGTTCTGTTTACTTTGATATGACACCAGTAGACAATACATTGTAAGTTGAGAACTTTGGAGCAAAATATTGGTTTTAGGTATTTACTCTCTGATAGTTAGAATGTTTAAGAGTGCTATGTCGTCACTCGAGAGAATATGGAAAGACTGCATTATCGCAAAAGAAACAAAACGATTATTGACCATGAAAATCAAAACCAAAAGCATTATTCTATATACAGGAGAAACTGACTGACAGCCAAAATTATTGGATATGGGTGCGAAAAAAATTTCAACGAGGTTTCCATTATGACGTAGGCTAACAATAGGAGAGGATTTTCCAAAATTCCTCTTCTAAGGAGTTGAAAAGGGGTTAAATGTTTATTTGCAGACACCCACTTTTGCTACATTTTTCGCATTTGTGTTTACATCATCTGTATACTATTTCTAGCTTTGAAAGCTTCATACATGGGTAAAGCTTTTACCACATTCCAAGTTCAGACAACCATTCCAATCTTCCACTTAATCTATGTCCACCTATCCACAAGTCCATTTCTTATTGACATTAAAGGCACAAGCCCATGTCTTTATTAAAAGGTATGCTGTTGACGCAGTTGCCCTAACAACTAGGTTATGTTCATTCACTCACTCACTCGTTCACTCATTCGTTCAGTGCTTCCGCATGCATCTGCTTTGTGACCGGGTTGCAAGAATGCAGGATTATTCGCGACGTGGTTAGAATATTTAATTCTCGTGTAAATGTTAGGTTTTCATGATGAAAGCTTTGCTTTAACACTATTTAGTTAACGCAGAACATTCAGACAAAAGCTTGTGATATTATTTTCATGCAGGAATCTTGCAACAGAATAGAAGTATGTAGATGCTTCCTGTTGCGAGGAGCTCGTGGCTAGATAATAACAGCCGCACAGGTCGATCTTCAAAGTTTTGAACAGTGCTTGCCAAGGTTGGTCTGTGGATGGGTGACTATCTAACATAACGAGTTTCCTCCGTGCCTCGGAAAGCACGTTAAGCTGTAGGTCCCAGCTGTCATTTGTAGATCTTTGGCAGTCGTTACGGATAGTCAGAAGCCAGTAAAATCTGACTCCAGTCTTGCCATGAAGTACCGTGTTACCCCAGTTAATGGGTTATGGAGGTCTGGCTGCAACCGCTCCACGTAAAATACTGGTATTCAGCTAAATCTGGCTTGACTGGAAGCCGACCCCAATATAGTTGGGAAAAGGCTAGGCAGATGAGATGCTTCCTGTTGCATACTTAGTAAATCTTTTAACAATTATAATAGAAAATCTTGAAGAATTAAGACCGGAGATCGTGACTAGAATATAGGCTAGGCTGTTAAGCCTCACAGGTTAGTCTTTTAGGTTAAGCAACATTTGCCGAGGTCGAGTTTTGGATGGATGCTACCGTTTTAACATACCGAGACTCCACAAGACGACGAGAGAAAGCACGCTACGCCGTTGGTCTCGGCTGTTTTTTTAAACTCATTATGGATAGTCAAGAGCCAGGAATTTAGAGTCAGATAGACAGAAGTTATTTTTTTTTGGTAAAATGTTTTTGTACTTTTGTTATGTTGTATTTTCGGTGTCTGCTTTCTATTTTCCTTGAACTTGGGAATGATATCATATTTAAAATTGAAGAGTGAATTTTGCACCGATGATACTGATTAGTTGATTACAGTATTATCGACGCGAAATATCGAGTGTTTCTAGGAAAAACACCGTAAGCGTCCTAATTAGAACAAATAAATAAACAACACATACAACAGATAAACAAACAACAACAAATGATTAACTTAATAGGAACTATTTAAATGAATCAGTAAATGATACCTAATAATGATTTAATACTATTTATTTTGCAAATTGGTTTTTAAGAGGGCTGTCACAATTTTTGATGAATTTCAGCGTTTTATCCGATTTTTGACGTGTGACGATGCTTTAGATATAGCCATAAAAAAAAACAAAAATATGGATAAGAAAGTTTGATAACTTATCTTGGGAGTGCTTTAAATAAATTAATATTTGAATTTGTTTACCTACATCAGTAAAATCCTTGTCTCCGCAAAGGATGTTTTATAAAATGTTGCTTTTGGGTATCTTTTGACGCCTTGGTACACCGAAGATATTAAAGTTTAATCATTTATAAAAATGTCTATGATACAACTGTATCTTCTACATTGGAGTGCTGAAACCACTTTATTACTATTCATACAGTAATACACCAAAAATAATTCTGTAAAACCAAGATCTACTGACAGTTTTCCGTACGAAACTACAATTTTTATCTACGAAATTATAATCCAAACTCAAATAAAAAAAATTAACCAACTAAGGTGGTATTTCTATATATCTTGAAAAAAATAAATTGGGTTATTTAAAAGTTAAATAATATTTTTAAATAATTTTTGTATGCTATGCAAAAATCGAGCGCGACTGCTGCCGCCCGTCGTTTAATTTACCTATCGTCTGTTTTTTATACCCTGAGACTATATTGACACAGGAAATGTCAAAATTACTATAAGATGATGCCAGTTCTTTTGTGTTGTAATGGCATTTCTGTCAAAACGCTCAAATTTAAGAAAAATTGTAATAGCGCCCTTAAAAAAAACTTAGGTATTCAATTTTTTTTTCTGTTAACTTAAACTAGATAAGGCCGTTGTTTTCTAGTTGACTACCCTGGGAATAGACACCGAAACAAATTCAGGGGTCAAAGTCTTTTTTTAAGTCTATACATAGAGGTATAGCAATCATGCAATGGTCAATGGAGACCAGAACCACAGATTTGAGTGGACCCGTTCAGTCAGTGCAAGCATTTATCAGTATTCGTGTAGCTCAACTACTAAGGATCGCAGTAGTTGTATTAAATAACATATTACTTATATATTTTTTATTTTTTTTTTAAATTAGGGGAAGAGAACTCATTCTTGCAAAAAAGGAAATTGTCACTTATGCTATTTACCAGTAAAAAGGGTCGATTATGTTCTTCTAATCTCAGTTGTTATAGTGGCAGAAAACCGGATGCCATATTCACCACTTCATCTACGTTGGCAGCACTATCTACTAAATTACTTGGTGTTACCCAAAGAGTCTGAGTGACAAACAGACACCAAACAGGTCGACAAGTGCATTAGTGGCGCATCGATCGCAAAACAGGAATAGATGAAATACATTATTGATGGGAGTCTGTGAGCTGGTGCCGCGGGAAACTGAGCTTTATTGACTAGGGAGTGAGGTTTGTGTGCTAGGTGCACTTAGGCATAAGTATAGAGGCAGATAGTTTGGTCAAAAGACCAAGTGCCGTAAGTATAATAGTTTAATTTTTTTGATAGACACCCCACCCATCAAAGGTGTCCATCAAAAATACTTGGTCTTATCCGGATACCGACATAGCTTGAAGAATCGCTAAACATAAGTGCTAAAAATAAAATATTGCTCGTATGGTCGATCGAGATGAAAGATTCTGGAGTGGAGGCCGACGAAAAACGGTGGAATAAGCAGTGTTGGAAGACCTCCTACAAGTTGGACCGATGACCTAGTGAGGGTCGCAGGAATCCGATGGATGCGAGTCGCACAGAACCGGTCGTTATGGCGACACTTGAGGGAGACCTATGTCCAACAGTGGAAGACTTTTGGCTGAACTGATGATGATGATAAGGTCACTCTTCTTAGTGCTCACATAAGCATAAAACGCAAAATTCCACGTTCCAAGGCCAAGTACTTTCGGCTGTGTGTTCCTAAGTCAGACAATCAGTTTTTCCTTTTATTTAAAGACGAAAAACTTTCTTTGTGACTTGAACGTTTGTACTTCAGTGTTCTTTAGATATACACTCTTAAGGAAAACATGAAATAATGATTAAAAACCACTTAATTAAAACAATTAGTAACCTAAGATAGAATTGCTCATACTCGAGGTATTTCCCACGTCAAAGAAAATTCGATAAACAAAGATAGATATGACAATAATCAGGAAAGCAAACTCAAAGAATTTTCAAAGTATTTGTTTATCTATAAGTTTCAATTAGTAAATATTAATTATACCTACCTATCTGCCAATGATAATGATGATTAATTTAGTCTGACTGTAAGGTATAATGTGAATGTGACTCAAACATTTTTTTTTCAGTACTTTTCCAGAGCATAATCATCTACCTAGCCTTTTCTCAACTATATTGGGGTCGGCTTCCAGTCAAGCCGGACGGATGGCCGTATTCCACCGCGCGGGTCCAGAGCGGGTTGGTCCTACTTTTCAACTGCTGGGCAGATTTCCTCTAACTTCTTCCAGGTATTTTTTTCTTGAGTCCCTTCAAACTAGCTCTTGCGGTAGGCGTTTAGGTCATCTTGTGAGCGCTTTTCAGGTCGACTTCGGCGGCGTTCTCCATTCTCAGGCATCTACTTCATAGAGTCTTGTCCAGAGACATCTCAGCCGTATGCATACTGTTGCCGTGGGCTTGCGGACCAGCTCGAAGTCAGGCCGCTCCATAAATTTCCGGGCCATAGCCGAATCCTTGATGGCGCGTAGTGTTCCACGCAAATTTTACGTATGGTTTCAAAGAGATGTCAGCAACCACTGAATTGTAAAAATCTAAGAAAAAGTATTCTAACGTTCAAAGTTAGAAATAAGTTTCATCCACGATTACTCGCCTATCTCTGAGCCTCAGATCCTCAGCATAAAACTCAATATTCATAAACGAAAATATAATAATAAAATATTGCTGTTGCCTATATTAACCTATCAATACCTGCGAAACGAGACACAATAGTAAGACAATAACAGCGCGGTCGTATGAGACCGGTCGGGGACTCATGAATTAAAAAGTTTTTGGTCTATTTTAATAATAGCTTAATGAATAACATGGATTAACTTTCGACCCAGTTTCCCGAATTCCAATCCGTGTATTTATTATTGTCACCCACTATCTAAATGATTGTCTGTGAGTTTGTATATCCGTCTCTATTAACAATTGTGTAACACTTGTATCAAGTAATTCTTTTCTCATTATCTTCTTGCATTTTCACGCATAAATCTAACAAGAAAAATACTGTTATTTGCAATTCCGGCATAGAATATAAACATTTACAGCGCTAATATATTTCTGAGGCGACAAATACGAAATTTCTGTGATCCCTCGCGACGATGTGGGCGTGGACACGGTGCCAACTAGGCCATAATGTCTTTAATACCGTCTACCACAGCACGTAAATCTTCGCTGAGGACACCATCCAATGCGTAGTCAACGAGACTGATGAATTTTGTGAATCATAGAAAACTATCAGTGGATGTTGTAAAGAGAGATGAAACAGTGGAATTTTTACGCGATCGCGATCTAATTATAGAAGATCCGATTGTTTTGTCTGTTCAGAATTGTGTAACAGTCGTTAAACGTTTCCTAGTTTATGAAAATAGGGCGGTGAGCCGACCTGCCTAATTGTTTCGTAATAAAGGTAGGGATACAAAGATTGTGTTTTGACAGATCAGAGATACAGTTATGACAGGCGCATAAACTGATACGTTCGAAATGCATTAGCGCGAGTTATGGACGCCATATTTAATTTTGTTTCTAACAGATGTGTGTTTTCTAATGGTAGTTTTAATTTACTGTTAATTTTGCCTTTTTTTGTAAATGATTGAATCATAATTGTTTCTTTTAGATGAGTAAGAATTAGAGCAGAAAGCAACGAATTTTACTATCTTCACGTTTCCCTTCGTTCCCTGTCATAGTCCTTGACTGCATCTAGCAATGACTAAATATTTTAAATAATGTATTAATACATTTTTAGAGATCGTTATTTTTTAAATCCTTGAAGACGTGAAAGCTTTACTAAGTTAGATTTACCAGAGTGCCAGTTTAGCTGATGACAGTAAGCTTTGGTAAGATAAGTATTACAATCAGCAAGAAACATCAATAAAAAATGCTCCAAATGATCTATTGCTCGCTTATACTAATGATTTATGCTGGTAATGTCAACTAACGAAGCTTAGTACTATCAACTGCACGTTAAATGTAAGGCCTACATCGAAGGACTGGAACAGTTTACCTGCTGCGGTCTTCCCGTTCGATTATAACACCCAAATAGGAGTCTTCAAAGGAGCTCGTGGCTAGATAATAACAGCCGCACGGGTCGATCTTGAAGGTTAAGCAACGCTTGCTAAGGTTGGTCTGTGGATAGGTGATCATCTTAACATACCGAGTTTCCTTCGTGCCTCGGAAAGCACGTTAAGCCGTAGGTCCCGGCTGTCATTTGTAGATCTTTGGTAGTCGTTATGGATAGTTAGAAGCCAGTAAATCTGACTCCAGTCTTGCCATGAAGTATTGTGGAGGTCTGGTAGGCAGCCGCTCCTCATAAAATACTGGTATTCAGCTAAATCCGGTTTGACTGGAAGCTGACCCCAATATAGTTGGGAAAAGGCTAAGAAGATGATGAAGGAAGTAGGTATACAGAAGCTAGATGTAATCATTCTTCTAGCCTCATCAAAGTAAGGCTGATTTTCGTAGTTAAACTGTTTTGTGTGGTTGAGTGTACGTAAAGTAAGTACGTAAGGTAGTATAAATATCTAGTAACGAGTGTTCGGAAGGGCAGCGCTTGATGTTTCAATATTGTCGGATCGCGTGCGCGCGCGCATTGCACTCGGCTTGGGGCGGGTGTACATCGGAGGTAAGCTGTGGATGACTGCTGTGTTTTTTGCGATAGATTATATTTACTTATTTAACCTATCACATACCCACAAAACGAGACAAAATAGTAAAACAATAACAGCGCGGTCTCATAGGACCGGTCGGGGATTCATGAACTAAGAAAATAACTTGTCAACTTTATACGTCAATCGTTTTTGTCAATTTGAAGTTGTAGATGAGCCCGGTTTCCTAGCTGACCACCCAAAAAACACTGAAACAAATTATTTTATTAATAATTTTTTGGTTTAATTTTTTTTTTGCAATATTGTTTAATAATGTATTTCACTGTCGCGCTTTTTTTTGGCAAGTTGATTACAGGCTTCCAAAACTTACTGATCAAGATTAAAATTTGTACAAAAAAAAAACATTGTCTGAAAATTTTGTTACTGTGCGTCTAATGAAAGTGCGACCTGGAGTTTTTTTTTTATTTAATTGGCAACATTATTCAGCCGCAATTGTAGGAAATAAAAAAAAATGAAATGTCAAGACATGATTCTCCTACTAGTTAGTAATACCACATACAACATTTTTGGATTTAACCTCTTTTTCTCAGGTCGCGCTTTCATTAGGCGAACTAGGTACTTACATTTAATTTTAATTGACATTATTTATGGCATCTCCTGCACTCATTCTCTATGCCCCAGCCTTACGTCGCGACAGTGGCGCCAACTTCTAAAAACCAACGAGCCAACAAACCGCTCAGGAAGGTGGAAGTTATCATTAATCGCATTATTACACCGTGACCGGGCTTTAATTAAGATTATAACAGCAGATACACAATGAAATGATGTACATGAACACTCTGGATAGCAGCAACTAACTTTTACCTTATTATGCTTATTTTATGTCTCGTAAATCCTTATTTACGTTGGTATGTCGAAATTAAGAAAATAATTAACATAATGTAAAATACTGGATATGCGGAAGTCTGGCTGTGATTGGCTGTCTGTCTGGCGGATACGGATGATGGTAGGAGAACCAAGGTTACCGACATAGACTGAAGACTCGTGAAACTTTTGTAGCAATAGGGACAACGCATAGTTCTTAGAGAGATGGCACTTCAAAACCTTTCAACGTCTGTCCGCATCATTTACTGTATTTTAGGTTAGAATACTGAAATATTTTTGTAATTTTTACCAATAAACTTGTTTATCTGTTTATTTTTTTTAAGAGGGAAATCATTCAATGACTTCTCCCGCCCTTGGGCGGAGGGGGAGGACGAGTCAAACTTTTACCGACTAAAACTCACTCCTGTTCCTTCTTTGCTTTCGCTGCAGGTTTACCTTCGCATGTGTTTCTTATTCGAAAACTCAATGAATTTCGAGAAGCGTGCAGCGGATGCAATTTCTGAATGCTCTAATGATATTATCAACTTGGTGTTAAGTGATTTTAGAAGACAATGCCAACTATAACGCGTGCTCTTTCAGTTAGCTTCGAACTATGATAACTAGAATCAATTGAAGCTGGTTTTTAAGAGATCTAACTAAGGAGCCTATTACACTACTCGAACCGTCGACTCGATACGTCGACTCGATACGTCGAACCCCGCCGAAGACCGTCTTATCCTTATTACACTACGCGACGTAGACTAAAACCGTTCGTAAAAACGAGTGGTCTAATAGGCCTTTAAGGCCTACTGTCCGCAGACGCGTATTCATTTTTATATGCTTGGTGTACGCTTGATGCCACGACGACGTGCAGGCATCACGCTGGCGTATACTAAGCGTATAATGACTAATGAGCGTCGCGTCTATGAAACTACGCATCTGTAACACTGTGACAGTAAGTCAGTTTTTTTATTTTCTGTCGTAGACATCAAAAGACAACGAAGTATCTTTGTTTACAAATAAGAAAATGAAACGTTGTGCTAATGCAATTTTTATTTTAAGCTAGTTTATTTCAGTGGCATTAGTATTTCATCACCTGCGGGGCATTAGTATTTCACTCTAAATAAATGACTGAGTATGAGTGAATCAAACGGGATTAATAGAAACGCAGAGGTGAATAGAAACAACATTTTTTCTCATTATTTAAGTACCTACTCCTATTTATTCATTAATTGTAATAAAAATCGATGCATTTTTAGAAATAAAAATTATAAATATATGTCAAAGTAAAAATACAAATACAAATGTCGTTCCTATTCACCCTGTTTGACCGTATATTTTTATGATGAAACTGTTTAACCATTGACAATTTAACATGAAGCTGTAACTTACATAC
Organism: Mythimna separata; assembly: GCA_030763345.1. NCBI lineage: Eukaryota > Metazoa > Arthropoda > Insecta > Lepidoptera > Noctuidae > Mythimna > Mythimna separata. Next base: position 20,851,736 of record CM061184.1, on the reverse strand, counting down.
ACATTCACATATCTAAAATAAAAAACTTTCGCCTTTAAACTATTACTGTGATGATTGACGAGCGATGTTTTTAAAAATATAGTGTTCTTATTTAAAAATATTCTAGCCAGTGAAGTCGAAACAAAAATTGGCAAGTTTGACCTAAATTCTACAACAGTCGTTCATCTTTTTGCCAGAATATGTCAAAACGTAATAGCGATAAATTTTCTTATGTCTGTACCTTATCATTTATCGATGCATTGATAAGCGTGTACAATACCTACTTCGAGATAACGCTATCAAACAATGCACTGGGAGCACACTACAGAAAAACGCGTAGATATAATGTCTATGTTTTGTTTATTTTGAAAAAGTTTAATTTCTTTTTAAATATTAATTGGTTACTTTGCCATGAAGTACCGTGTTACCCCAGTTAATGGGTTGTGGAGGTCTGGTAGGCAGCCACTCCTCGTAAAATACTGGTATTCAGCTAAAATCTGGCTTGACTGGACTTAATTAGTTACATTGTTTCAATCAAAGTTGATTTCCAATAAAATTAAACCATTTTTACAATAAAAAGGCTGGAGAATTTTCATTATAAAATTTCAGTTTTTTTACTTTACAATTTGCAACGTAAAAATTGCTAGCCGGAACAAAATCCGAAATGCAACCAAGCGTTGCAACAAAGAATTTATTATGATGTAAGGTTATTTATTTATAGAAAATGGAAAAATACCGCCGTACTGAAATGTAGGATTAACAAAATAATAGTAGATTATGCAGTGAAGGGCTGTTTCCAGTCTTGCCATGAAGTACCGTGTTATCCCAGTTAATGGGTTGTGGAGGTCTGGTAGGCAGCCGCTCTTCGTAAAATACTGGTATTCAGCTAAATCCGGCTTGACTGGAAGCCGACCCCCATATAGTTGGGAAAAGGCTAGGCAGATGATGATGATGCAGTGAAGGGCTAAATCAGTATACACGGACGCCATATTGAATCCTAGGATTCGTTAACTCCCAAGCGGAGTAAAGGAGTTTAGACGTTAACCTACAAGTAAAGCGAGGTTGTTACTATAAAGGGTGTAAGGGACAGCCCTCCACAAACTTTAAGGGCTTGCTCAGTAGACAAATCTGAACATTCTCCCACAAAAATATTTTCAGGAAACGAAAAAAAAATCGACCTCTCCATACAAACTGTCCGATAAAGTTTATAATTTTGTATGGTGAGGCTGAAATTTTTTTTCGTTGTTCAGATTCGTCTACTGAGCAAGCCCTTAAAGTTAGTGGAGGGCTGTCCCTTACACCCAGTATATACTAGAAATTATAAATTTTCAAATCTATTCTTCTTCTTCTTCAAGCCCTTGTCCCATATTACTTGAGGTTGGCGCAATAAATTTGTTTCTTCCATTCTACCCCGTCCCCTGTCCCATTATAACAAATTCCCTTTTCTTTCATATCACTCCTCAGTATCCATCCATCTACATGTAACTATCCTCAGAACTGTTTTACTCCCGTTTTCAATAAGATATCAATCTAAAGTTGCAGCTACTAAAGATAACAAATCTATCCTTTTGCCCTTACTTGCTTTCCTATAACCTACCGACGGATACCATTTCCTACCAAAAGTTGTGGATTGACAGATAGAATCTTACTGTTTATCGGGGATAGCTATCTATCAATAAACTGCGGTAGGTTATTGAAAACGGGCGTTAGCAACAAACATTCTATCCTCCTCTTCACCTGGCCATACCAAGACAAATGATTTCTATTCCACACAATTTGAAATTTTGGAGTTGGTGGTGTGAAAAAGAATGAATAATTTACGCACTGTTTAAATAGTGTTTGATCAAGTGTGCGTGTGATATTGATCAGTTCAAATATTTGACTGAGATATTGTGTAGATGGTTAGAACTATAGTTTTATTATGTGGGTTATATTGTGGGTACTTTGTTGCTAAGGTCTTTTTTACATAGTATGGGTAGGGTGACAGCAGGACGAAAGTATGCTTCTTTAAGATGAGAGAAAAGGATAGGTGCTCTACATTGGTGACGCAAATAGGTAGAGTTGGTTATGAGAAACACCCTAAATTTATTTCTATTTATGTATCTAACCTACTGATACGAAATATTTTCAGTGGTTAAGAAATACCTTTCCATTTTGTGCAATATTTGGTCAAGCTGGTACTGTAAAAATGATCATCTCTCGTTTTGCCACGAGGTCTGGAAGAATCTAACTTTGCATTGTAGGACACAATATAAACTACTGTAAAAACAACCTACGTATACTTAATTGAGAATGGAATAGCAATATCCATTAGATATTCAATGAACAGTAGCATAACGGTCTAAATATCAAAGGCAAAACCGAGAAAGGATTTGCCTGATTGAGACCGTGAAAGGCTGATTGGCAACTGATTTATTTGATTGATTCATTGACTGATTTAATAACTAAAGCTCTAAAAAACCAAAATTATTGTATCGACAACTTTCACGTCTGAGATGCACATCATTTCTATTTTTAATTCTGACACAGTTGTTTTACCATTTACCAAATATTGTTATTAGTTGTTACGGATAGTCAGAAGCCAGTAAATCTGACTCCAGTCTTGAAATACCGTGTTACCCCAGTTAATGGGTTGTGGAGGTCTGGTAGGCAGCCGTTCTTCGTAAAATACTGGTATTCAGCTAAATCCGGCTTGACTGGAAGCCGACCTCAATATAGTTGGGAAAAGGCTAGGTCGATGATGTTATTAGTTGAACAACCCGCTTAATTTTTATAGATCCAGTTCTTTTTAAACAATCTATCTCGAGCCATTTTAAATTGAATAGTTTTTATGCTGTCTAATTTATGTGGGCTGCAAGTGTATTTTTTTGTGTTAAGACATTTTTATGATTTAATATCAAACTTAAAATTTTATGACTTAATTGCATTAATTTGCGAATTCTAGCAGCCTTTGCGGAATGGATTATAAGAGCTAGATGACTTGTAGAAAAAAGAGCTTTCATCTTTATTTTATTGCAATAATTTTATGGGAACAGCGCAAAAATATGTAATTTTACATTGACAGCAGAAAGCTTTTAGTGAATAGTATTTCGTTAAAGAACTATAAACATGACACCTGTCTTGTTAAGCCCTATTAGTATCCTACATTAAAACAGTATAATTATTTTTTTTCAAAGAAATTCATCAAATGACTTCTGTCACTCTGGGTGGGAAGAGAGGCGATAACAGACTTTGACTGACTCATCAACTACCTAGCCTTTTCCCAACTATATTGGGGTTGGCTTCCAGTCAAGCCGGAATTAGCTGAATACCAGTATTTTACGAGGAGCGGCTACCTACCACACTTTGACTGACTAACTCGTATATACGCTCCATAATTCATGAATCCCCGACCGGTCTCATAGGACCGCGCTGTTATGGTCTTACTATTGTGTCTCGTTTCGCGGGTATTGATAGGTTAACGCCCGTTTTCAATAAGCTATCTACCTTCGGTTTTGGCATACTGGAGACAGTAAAACAAAAGATACAATACAAAAATTTGACATGTTTCTGTTGTATAATTTGTTTTTCTATCTCCGATATATGATAGATAGCTTATTGAAAACGGGCGTAAATTGCTCTGAGCTAATGCCACGGTTAGGCTTACTATCCACGGACGCGTAGCTTCATAGACGCGTATTCGTCATTAGGTACATGCTTGGTGTACGCCCGCGTGAAGCTTGCATACAAAACTATGAAACTGTGTCGACGAAGCTTCATTAACACGACGGTAAGAGGTTGGCACTTCTTCGACACAGTTTTTTTTAAATTATTGATAGGCTCGCGCTTGTCCACTATCTCACCTGATGGTAAGCGATGATGTGGTCGACGATGAAGCACGCTTGCCTAGAAGCAACCTATTCACTCTCGACTTAAAGACCCCTAGGTTGTAGCTATCAGGAAACATAGACTCCGGCAGGGAATTCCACTCTTTAGCTGTACGCATAATAAATGTACTCTCAAAACGATTTGTACGTATGGGAATATAATAATCCGTGGACAGTACGTCTTAATCTTTCGAACAAACCCTCAGATTGGTTTAAAACCAACATTTAGAATTTACCACAGATCAAATAACATCTTCAAATAAGCACGAGCTACAAAGACACCAACATTATAACCATTTTTGACACCTTTACTTGATAAGTGTTAGACCACAAATATTTTCTCAAGACTGTCATATTTGCTTGACAATATCATCAGTAAATCTTGGACGTCATGTAGGAAGCATTAGCCTATCAATAGCCATCGGCCTTGTAATGTTCCCACTGTTGGGACTCAGGCGTCCTCTCTAAAAGAGGGAAGGAAGGTCCTATATAAAATGGTGGCAATCCAGTCGATAATGACGTAATTAAAGGAACTGCTTAAAAGGGTACATCCTATTCATATTCCATATTTTGTACCATGACAGCGCAAGCGCACAATGCACCGTCTTTATACAATACGTAAGAAGATACAGAAGGCTAACTTTCTGAAGAAGGTTGTTATTAAAGTAAAATCTTGCAATGTCGCTAGGGCGTATCAGAGTTTTACTGACTAAACCATATATTTGTTTCTTCCTGCCTTGTGTTCGAGGACCCCAACTTTCCCTTTGGGAAGTCAACTCATGGCCACATTAGGCTAAGACCTTGCTGGGCACTTACGGTTTTGCTGACATATATTTGAAGGGTCTGTGGATAACAAAACGCTGTCGACGATTTTGGCTCAGTCTGGAAGGTCGGACGGCGGCGAGCGAACCTATTGTTCGTCGACCTATGTCCAGTAGTGGACGTCTTTTGGTTGAAATGAAGGGAACCTTATGACTAGAACTATAAGTTTCCAGTCTACATAAGTGTGTGTAAATTATTTATCTCTCGATGTCTCTATGGACCTTCTGTTCTCTCTTCACAGTACTGGCGGCGTGGTCGTTGCATTCCTGTGCTCGAGCTGAGTCGCGAGTTTGTTGACATTGCGCCGCCGGCGGAAAGACTGGATGCGCACGGAATACGCGCGGCGCAGACGTCGCCCAGACGAACGTAAGCGCCATTTTCGAACGCCCTTTCCGCCATTTTCGAACCAGCCAGGGCTGGCGCGAAAATGGGTCACTTTGTTGCACCATTTTAAAATAGTATGGCGACTATTATGATGACAGACTCGACTATCGTGTTACGAAAAAAAATCTCTGAACAATTTCAACTCGTTAAATTAACTTTATTCGCAATAAAAAAAGGTTAATTGTATCAGAATAGATGTCTGTGCACTTAAAATGAGATTTAACATCGAGTTTCAAGATATAGGTCACTGTATTATTGCGTCAACGACAGAATTAGGTCGCAAATTGATTGCTACAGTAGCGACTCATAAACTATTATCTAATTGTAGACTGGAGATAGTATATCGCTTTGTTTTTGATAAAAACCAACTGTTAGAGAACTATTACCTTGTACTTATCTCGGTTGATAGTGGCAATAAAACTATTTTGTCCAAAAGACTAAGTTTTACGTGAGCGCTGTGGCGCGGTTGATTGATAAAAAAATACACGTGTAGAAGTTATCACAGATTACCTAATAATGATTACGTTAAAAAGAGGGCCCCCAATGGGTAATCAAGAAACAAAATCTAGAAGCTTAAGCTTAAGCTGAAAATAGACGCACAGATTACTTCTGTGCGTTTATTTTCATTTAAGCTTACGAATTTATCACAATAATTAATGAGATAGAGCAGGAGAACTAGAGTAATGTGGAAGAAGATATGATCAACCTGCTCGAAGTAAATTCAGATAAAGACAGACGAATAACAGATAAATAAGCCATGCCTGCAATTAACATATTTAAAGTTGCCAAAGACTCTATTAATCCTTCTAAAATTTCTATAAACGAAACAGCTACTCATAGTATCAAGAAAAAAATTTAATGATGCACTATTCGACTCGCCAGCCAATCTGCCAATTAGTAACAATTATGTTATCATCCACTCATTGATCTAGGAATCTAAAGCAAACAGAGTGTATCAACCTCTTATCTTTTTATCTTTAACGCCAGTGTTCATCAGCTGAGCGGAATTGGGTTAGTAAGGTAGGAGTGACGAAGTGGGGATGTCACTTATCAAGATAATTTAGACTGACAAAAGTAGATGGATGATAGATGATGAATTGTCTTAAGTGTTACGTAATTTAGATGAAATATTTCTTGAAATTGAAGACATTGAATTCAATGAAGAGGATTTGCTTAGGGGTGAAATTGTATGGGTTCTTATTCTTAGCGTCCAATTGGCAAATATAGTTATTAAATGTGTAATCGATTTGGTACATGTAGCAAGGAATTTTCCGAATGGAAAAAATGTGGTGTTTCCTTTTGATTGTTAAGCAGATGACCTTGAATTTTTACTCGTACAGTAGGTTAATTCATTCAGCGATGACAAGAGATGGCATTGAAAGCACAGCTGCAAAGAAGACCCTGAAAAAAATTGTTCAAATAAAGTTTATTAATTGATCCAAAAATTAAGAGCTGGATCGAAAAATTTAAAGATATTGACTTGACAAAATTGAAACACAAAGTCTCTAAAGATAATACAACTGGGATTCCCAGCATATTTATAAAATAACATGAACCTCTCTTATCAAGGAAAAAAATTGCTTAGAAGCTGGCAGTTCTGAATCATCTTAAAGATGTGTCGTTTTTGCTATCAAATACGAATTGCCTTGAAACAATGTCACTGCGTATGTTGTCAAATCCTACTGATAAAAAACGGTATCTGGCACTAAATAAATAATGTTTTACTACTGAACGTTAGTTTTGGTAGAATCAGGGGAGTTTTTGTGCAGAAGAAATTAGCGATAGAGATTATTACGTTTGCACAGGTACCTACAGTTACTGGTATGATAAGAGCAGACTTGATCCAAGCAACATTAATTGAAACATCAGAGGATGGTAAAAGGTGAAAAATAATTGAATCAGTTTAGCATTTTGTGAATTTGATAATTTTAGGTAGATTTGTTATGTTGTTTGTATTTAATGGAGCTCGTGCCATCTAATTTAAATTGATCAAAGATGAAACCATTAAAACATCAAGTAGTGTGAATAGAAAAACGATTAACATTCCATAAATTTTTAATTCACAGGCCATTTACATGTAAATTTAATAGTTGAAGATAAGAACTACCTAACAAGTATTCGCCACAGAACATAATATAAAATAAAGATTGAGGGATTATATCAAAGAGTTAGGGAGACCCTGGAACGCAAACTGCAACTGAAAAAAGACAGAATATTTAACAAGTAAAAATTGAGACAGCCATTTTCGTTATTTTAATTTCCACAAAGAAAGAAATATATGGAACTGCAAACCCTAGAAAAAACCCTAATACCAAACACCAGGTCACAAACGATGCGATTCAAGTAGAATCACAATTCTGGACATCATCTCAACATTTGGACAATGGGTTCAATTCCATACACGTAAAGGAAGTGCTTTCGGCAATGTCTGCTTTTAAATATCAAGTGAATGAACTTATTTGTCGTATAATTGAGTGAATACATGCATTTTATGGGTCCCATGAATGGACCGGCGTCATATGAGCTATAAAATTGTCTGATATCACTTTTAGGAAGCCAGTCATAATAAATGGTGGCTTGGTGAATAATAATGAATTTGTGAGTACAATCATCAAATCGATATCGATCAAAGTACAAGAGATAAATCTAAACTATCACGAAAATGACATATAAATGGATAATAAATGGGTAGAAACAAGACGAAGTTTGGTGCCGCTTTAGGGAAGCCTATATCTAGAAGGAAACATCTGAATGTTGTAAAGCTAAATACAAATATCTGAACAGCCTAGACGAAGTCTTCTTATGAGGTTGCGAAATTATCAATTATTTACCGACTAAGAACCTCTCGAACATTTACAGACTAAAAACTACTGATGGTGATAATGATAATGATAAAATTCTTTCGAACGATCCCGCAGGAATCGGGCCTATGACAAAGCCTTTGTTTACTGTTGGGCGTCTTTCGGTTGTCTTAATCGTTCGAAGAGTCGAAGCTTAAGAGATACCTATATCCAGTTATGGTCTATCCAAGGAGTGTGGTGTAGCCCAGTACCTGGGTTGTGGAGGTCCGATAAGTAGTCGCTCGACGCAGGTATTCAGCCGCATCCAGTTAGACTGGAAGTCGACCCCTAGCAAGTTGGGGAAAAGGCAAGAGATGATGTACTAAATTACAGTTTAAGAAGAACCATCGTAAATTCCAAGGATAATTTTACACAATACTACTCACAATAAACTGTAATAAAAGCTGTGAATCGTTTAAAATATCACGATGCTTCACGCACAAGATTGTGTAACGAGGCGACTGCTGTGCAAACAGACAGACACCGGCCTCTCACACCTATCGCGATTATGTAAATGTAGCATTTGTTACCACGAATATATTCATTTGTCTTTTTACGGTCCAGATTTTTCAATTAAAACTGTTTTTGTTGTTTTGTACGTCTATATAGCTTTGGATTTGGGGGCTTGTTTGTAAAAAGCGCCGTGAGCTTCTCTTGTTTTTGTGTTTCGTACAAAACCATTTTCATATATTCTATCTTTAGTGTGAGTTTTAGGATTTTGATTATTGTTTTACAAATTGTCTTTTACTGCAAGTTCATTGGGATCACATTCTGGATTATAAGATAAATGCTACTTATTGTTAGTAAATAATACTCAAGACTATTTTAGTAAAACTTCACATTGCTCTATATTCACTTTGCATCAGTTGTTTTAATCTACAATAGATGCGAGACCAGTCATTAGACGATATTTGGGTGAAACCTATGTCCAGCAGTGGAAGTCATTGTAAGTCTTTCAGCTGATGATATGATGATGATGATGTAGAACACATAATTAGAATCGTCGTCATTGTTCGAGACTGAATTCAGAATTCATGCAACGTCTGCTCAAACCTTTGACTTAGTACTTAGCATCCATTAATATATTTCTAGATCTAGATATCAGCTGACACCCAGTCCTTGATAAAAGTGGATAAGTTGTTAAATATGTAGTAGTAGTAGGTAACTGCTACTTCCTTTTTCGGTAAGAACAAGGCAATCAGATAAGATTTGATCGTTACGATGTCAAAGCCTATCGCTACAGGTGTTAGATAGCGGGAAACGACAATGATTTTACTACTAAGTACTATTGTTTTTACTAGTAGGTAGACATAGGTATATCTATTTGTATAAACGGAGAGACTGACGGGTTAAGACTACTTTATATATGATGTAAAATTTAGCAGTATATACTATTAGTATATTTTTAGTACGGTTTTTTTTTGTAGTATAGTTTTTTTATATTACATAATCCAGTGCTTGACTGCAATTCCACCTGATGGTAAGCAGTGATGCGGTCGTTGATGGTGAGGTGCACTAGTACCAATACGTTAATTATAAAGGTTGTCATTATTTGTTTTCAGAACTACCCTTAATAGAACAATTTAAGGGGTTTTAAAGATTGTATGAAGTATTTTTTAGGATAAAAATCTTGAAACTTGGCATAAATTATAATTTAAAAAAAAAGGTTTTCAATCTGTGTTTTACAAAACTGCCGTCCAAATACGGTTTAAGGTGTTTAAAAGATTTCTAAAAAAAGTACGAAGTAGCTGGCAAAGTGCTAGATACGAGAATATGAAACATTTGTTTATTATGTAGCTGTCGAGTTGTCTGATAGCTGCTAATTGGCATCATGGGTCTTTTAGTTGTCGATGGAAACTATAAAGGTACTTGACCTACATTAACATAGCAACACATGTGTATTCACTGAAGGGTTTTATAAAGCAGCTGTGACCTTATACACCCTGGTTGTGGGAGTGCTCGAAAGAGTGATTAACACAAAGGTAAGTTGAAGGAATAACCGGTGGATTTGAATCAGGTACAATTCTGATACTCTCTTTTACTATTTACAGAGAGGGCAAAGTTATGAGATGATTTCTCACCCTCCAAAAAAGCCTAACCTAAGTAAATCTGGACTACGGGTTGCTACAGATTAATCCAAGATCTCACGCTTTACAGTAGCAGTACTTGCGAACAAGAGGCCTACGAGGCAGTTCCTCTAGTTAAAAGGAGTAAAAAACACTAAATTAAAAAAGAAATCAGAATACAAAATTATCAAGGGCTTTAAAAACTTTTGCATCAAGATAAAAAAACGAGCATCATAACGGAAGAAACAACACTTCCTATTGACACTACAAGAATGGCAGCAAATACATTAGCACGGGCTACTGAGATAATAACACTCAAGTTCACCAATAGACAAACAGCCATGGACCATCTGATGGCATCTACTGTCGTCAGGGTCACTCAGAAGGCTGTGCCTACACTTATTGACATTTCTTATTAGCACCTTCTACCCATAGGGTCACATCACAGTTAACACTTCAACAAATTTTGTCTATAGATGGAAATTTGGTAACAACTATGGATTTTTCTGTTATAATGACTACCATTTCTTGGTCTGGTTTGTGGGAGGTCTCGTTTAGAGGATTAACAGCTTTTGAAATTGATTGGGCAGCTGGTTAGGAAGAATTTTGTGTATACTTTTCAGTATGTTATGTAATTTAGAGATCATTCTTGTCAGCTTTAAATTTGGTTGTTGCTATGGAGATTATACTTGAAAATTTTCCGTTAGTTGTTTTAGTTTTTAAGTGAGTTGGTATTATTTTATTAAAGATCATATCTCTTTGTACCTTCTGGTATATTTTCGTTTAGTCATAGGTCAGGTAGATAATAAGGATATGCATCTAATGTTTTTATGGTATGACCTTTGCATATTCTAAGAAACCTTTTATCCTCTATGTAGGTTATATTACAAAAGTCTTGCTGCAGCTAGCATTTAAACAGTTACACAAAGAAGGATTTGTGGACAAAATAAATCAATAATTAAGGCAGAGAAAGTTGTTATAATTTAATTTTGTTCAATATGCAACCATTTATCATTCGGATTAGATTTGTTGTTCGAAAGATTATTTCCGAAATCCGCTTTATACACATAGATTGAATTTAGAAGGAGAAAAACAAGGGAAATTAAAATAATTTAATCGCAGTTAAAACACTAACTAATAGTTTGCATTTAATTCGTGTCTAGACTGCGGATGTAACACATGCGATGTTTTTGAAGTATTTTCTGGTAGCAAATCAATCGAAACAATCTTCTTGGGATCTCGCGCCTGATGATTCCTCATATTGTCCAATTTTGTAGACACTTAATATACAAAACTGCAACAATTTCACGTCCCAATATCTACAGGGAATCAATTTGCAATTTGAACAAACCGTCCAGAAAAGAGGTAACATTCTTTTACAAAAACTTGCCGCTGAGCCCACAGCACTCGCAAACAGCGAAGGTATATAGGTTATTGGCACCGAGACCTCACGGGCACACAAGTTTAGGATACAGCCAGTTTATTTAATTGCTGCAATTACTGCCAGCCCTCACGGAGCGACAATTATGTCACCTCGCGTGACGTCACCACAATTAAAGGGCGCCATTATTATAATTTGGACTTCCTTAACACCGGCGTGTAATAGATTCTCTTGGAAAGGATGTTCTGGGAAATCGACGAAATTTGTACAAGCAAAATTGTAGTAGTGTTGCTTGTGAACTTGAAAACTTTAGTGCCATCTTGAATTTCTATACAATATGGAACTCTTTGCCAGAGTCTATGTTCTTTCTTTCAACTGTTCTGTGTTCTCTACCCTTCAGTCTTCAACTGGAATCTGTTGGATATATTTGAATGCAGATCACATTTTATATCGAATAGCTGTGAATTCGTTCATAAAATATAGTTCTCATACGATGTTTTAGTCGGTTTTGCTTGACAAGATTTTTCGAGTAAAGAAGCTTTAAGATATGGTTGACTTGATAAATTTGCTACCAAATACTGAAAAAAAAATAGCATGTGTAACACATCTATCTTTTAATGGATAATGTGAATATATTCTGTTTAATATACTTTCTGAACCTAACACTGGCGAAATTCACAAATTGTGCAAAGTTAAAGCAAAACAAAAATGTTCTTGTCACATCATTGTGTGGGAAGACCCCGTTACTAGTATCTAATTAATTTCATGATCATTGATATTATAATAGGCAACCGTTTTTGCATTTGAATAGCCATGATGTCTTCCATTATTATTTGTTTGTTTTTTTTTTTACTAGTAACTTTACGATGATCAAATACTTGCCGTTCGGGGCTCTGGTCAAAATCAAATGCATTGTCTGTAGTACTAATAAGGCTAACGTAACTGTTCAATTGTTTAATAGTAGTCTTTTAAGGGTATCTACGTATTAAGGAGAAAAAAGTTAATGGCCAGATGACGGCTGACAGAGGTAAATTGAAATGACAATCAATCAAATGACGTAGACTTAAGGAAACACTGCGTAGAAGAAGGACTTGAATGTACATGAAATGGCGGATCGAAGCCTCTGGGGCCATGGGTTCGCTTCTGAAAGGAAAACCTGGGGCCCTGGAACTTAGGCAAAGAAGGAACGTAGGATTGCGTTTTTAGTAAAAGTCTTACAGGCCCTCTCGCTTCCCTTACGAGCGGGAGACGTAATTCTGATGATTTCCCACTTAATAAAAACCGATGTTACTTTTTGTCCCCTTTTCCCATGCCTATGCCATGGGCCATGGGTTTCCCTTTTTGGAAAACCAATGGCTCTAGTAGGCTTCGGCCCAATTGGGCTGTACGGTTTTGCTGATACCTCTTGAAGGCGCGCGTGGCCCACCACATGCCGTTTCGACTCATACCTAGAAATACTCAGACAAACAAATCAATCCACCTTCCCAGCCATGAAAATCTTCGACAAAACCTAATCTGCTAAGCGGTTTTGACCCTAATTAGTCAATAGAGACAGTGTGTCACTTGGGCCAGCCTTCGCGAGAGGCCGTGGGACCAGGCGCCCGCGCATGGGAATCGCCTAAAACATATTGTTTTTGCGCCCAACTTAGATTTGGTTGAAGAAATACTAGTATTATTGTTTGATTTGGACAATAAAGTGACTATGGTGTTCAGTTCCGAAACTTGTAATGATTACGTGTATTTTTTACTATTGTTGATGATATTAGATTTAAATTTTCAAGCAAATTAAATCTGGTCTTTTTTTAGGTGGAAAATCTAAGGCGGAGCGGGAGGGTGTGATAGATATTCACTGACTTAAACCCATTCCTATGTTCCTGTGCCTTTTGCTTTGCTTTCCAGTAGTCTGAAAGGGAACCCCTGAATTCCCTTTCATAATGTAAATAATTGTTGATGCTTGAATTTGAGAGCATATAAAAACAATATTTTCCTGAAGTTCCGGAAATTTACTATTTAACCTCAATATTTATAATAACAGGAGAAACTGACTGTCTGACATATGAACGTGATGTACAACCGAATCTACTGGGACAAGGAGAGTTAAATTTTGCACAAGGCTTCCTTTTATGACGTAGGCAAGCACTAAGAAAAGACTTTTCAAAATTCAACCCCTAGAAGGGTTTTCCTTTCAACCCTTCCTTCTTCCTTTCCGGTCAACATTTTGTATGAAAAAATCTACTTTTAAACGGGCGAAATCATTGGCTAGCTTTGTATGAAAATCTGACTCCAGTCTTGCCATGAAGTACCGTGTTACCCCAGTTAATGGGTTGTGGAGGTCTAGTAGGCAGCCGCTCCTCGTAAAATACTAGTATTCAGCTAAATCCGGCTTGACTGGAAGCCGACCCCAATATAGTTGGGAAAAAGGCTAGGTAGATGATGATGATGACTCGATGATGTATTTACCGTCTGGGTACAAATATAAATATATCTGGCCACTTCAGGCTACCTGCAACTTACTTAATTCGAAGTAAAACCGTAATAACAGAGGCACCTCATAAAAAATTAATAAAATACGTCCGTGGTACTCACTGCAAACGATTTGGTGACGATTCCCTCAGTTAGGACCTCCTTTATTGTCACTACCAAATTGTTAATAAACATAAACGAATTTAAATTGTTTTAATGCTTAACTTTATCTAAATAGGTGTCAAATGTACAAGATCTTGGAATTGGAAGCAGTGGATAAGTTTTTAACGCCCGTTTTCAATAAGCTGTCTATCTACAGTTGCAACTACTAAAGATAAACAAATCTATCCTTTTGCCCTTACTTGCTTTCCTATAACCTACCGACGAATAGCATTAATTTCCTACTAAAAGTGGTGGATTGATAGATAGAATCTTACTGTTTATCGGGGATAGCTATCTATCTATGAACGCGTAAATGTACCTACTTAAACTCAGAACGGAGGATAAAAATGGTTGAAAAAAAAAAACATGTAAGTATTCCGGCCATTTCACTTTTCGATGGACAAAAACCTGTCCCCTTCTAAAGTCATAAAACTGCAAAATTATTTCTTTTCAATTTAATGCTTAAACTGCATAGACTACTGCATAATGCAGTAAGTAATTTGATTAGTTCATTAAGCCTCGTATTCATGGTAAACATTTGTTTAACAACAGTTGATCAACGTTGTTGATGAACGGCAAGAATGTTGCTGGAAATTTTGTTTAAATCAGTATGGGTTGTACACACGGCAGTCCGCTCATCGAGCGAGAGCTTGTCAACATGCTGTTGTCAACTCTGCAACACACAGTGTTGCCAGCAACATGTTGACAGCAACTCCGCAACACGTTGATTCAACTTTGTTGCTAAACAAATGTTTACCATGAATACGGGGCTTTAGTCTTGTTGTATAAATTACGAGCTGAGTTACTTTCATTAAGGCGAAAATGTATTTATTTTTATTTATTTATTTTATAATTTATGTATACACAAATATAAACAAGGTAACATTATAATATAAAAATATGTACAAAGGTATTTATGTATGTGTATGTTTGTTACTTCTTCACCCTCGAAAGGCTGAACCTATTTCGGCGAACCTTACTACACGGGTAGAATATGTCCTGGAATAACACATAACTTTACCTAGGATACTTTTTATCCCTGGAACAGTTTCTTTTGAGATATTTTTCTACAATCCCGCGGGCGAAGCGGCAGCTAGTAGGTATGAGTTTTGAAATGGTCTGGACATCATTTTTGGAAAGTCGATAATGTCTTTCCGAGTTTCCCATTAAGTAAACTAACTTATTTCGAAAGAAATAAAATTATCAAGGTTTTTACATTATCAGGCTTACAAGATTCAAGACCATGAAACAGCCATAAAGTTATTATTAACAATCCCTTGCTTAGTAATAGCAGTTATTATTATTATAAATAATAATATAATCGTAATCAGTATCGGTATACCCGTTATCAGGTGTAGGTAGCGCCTCGGTGACCATGAACTGAGTGTAACGTTATAACTAGAGATCAGAATTAGGTAGAGTTATATATGTACTGACAGTGGGCAGGGCACATTGCTCGTAGGACAGATAGTCGATGGGGACGGAAGGTTCTGGAGTGGCAGCCACGTACCGGAAGACGCAGCGTTGGAAGGCCTCCCCCCATAAGGTGGACCGACGACCTGGCGAGGGTCACGGGAATCCGATGGATGCGAGACGCACAGGACCGGTTGCTGTGGCGACGCTTGGGGGAGGCCTGTGCCAAGCAATGGACGTCTTCCGGCTGAGATGGTGATGATGAAGATTTATGTACTTACACTGATTTCATACAGCGAAAGAAGAAAGTGGATATGACTTAAAATCCCGCGATTAATAAAAATAAAAAAGGTATTTATTTTAACACAATTTAAACCAGTGCACGCTGACGCTGTAAAACACACATCAATAACATCGGATATCCGAAATTGCAAAATCCTAATGCGTACATGCATGATGTTCTCATATTTGTAGTTCTCACAACATAGCTTGAGCGAACAATAAAAAAATTATCATTATTATTGTTTGTAATATTGTTAGCCACACGGGATTGTCCATTACAAATCCTGTGAATATTCATAATAATATCAACAATTCGATGCAAGTACATAAATCTTCTTCTTTTTCCTGCCCTTATCCCATATTACTTGGAGTCGGCGCAACACGTTTTCTTCTTCCATTCTGTCTTGTCGTCCGTCACACTATCACTAACTCCCTTTTATTTAATTCATGAATCCCCGACCGGTCCTATGAGACCGCGCTGTTATTGTTTTACTATTGTGTCTCGTTTTGCGGGTATGTGATAGGTATCGGTCCTTACACAATCCATCCATCTTTTCTTTGGCCTCCCTCTCCCGCTCCATCCATCCACATGTAAGTACATAAATAATTCTACCTAATTCGGATCTCTAGTTATAACTGCTATAACTAATGCCTATCATTTGGTAGATAGCTGACTGTCGATAGCAATGTTTACTTTGCAAGAAATACACTGGAATGCTTCTTTAGCAGCTTTTTTTTGCAAGTATTGGTACTTTTAGTAAATATTTTATAGAGCAATAAAATAATATTTAGATTACAAATAACTGATACCCTGACTCCTGAGTCAGGTTAGGTGCCTGTACTTTAGGAGCCAGTGACTTCTTCTATTTACTGTGCAGTCCATGCATTTTGATAGTAACAAGGAACAAATAAAAAAAATATTCTTCTTGGAGCTTTAAAAATTTAACCACCTAAAAGAAATTAAAATTGACATTACTTGTGAGATTATTTATGAGGATAAATAAAAAGTAAATGCAATGTTAGAAGGACTCAGGAGTAGCAGTTTTAATTTTTTGATTTGTCAGTTATTTTGCCAAACAAATTTGCCAAATGTTCGACAAAAGATACTACACAGCTACTAACCACTAAACTACTAAACTATAAACAAAAACTACTAAACTATTTTGTTTGTCTGAAATGACGACAAATAAGAATGATGTCCGTTTTCAATATCACAAGGCCACTACCTAAACAAAAGAACAAATACATTAATACCAATATTTATCTGGCATAATTCAACACGATCGTAACTTACAACAACCAAATCATTTACATACGCCCATCCACATATTTCGCTTCCATCATCAACAAATCTAAGTTCAGCCAAAAATCAAAAACATACAGTATAAAGAATATCATTTAAAATTAGTCCTTAAACGGATTCCACACTAAAAACGTGTCCAAAAACGATATTGTTGATATTCATTTTACGATCAACGAGAAGTTTGCAGGTTGCCTAATTGTAGGCCATATCTTCTGACAAAGGGTCAACGTGCTAAGTATAATGTTTTAGTGTCAAATTAGGATTTAGTTTATTATTATTCGTTTAGTTTTAACGCTGGTTCTGTATTGAATGGCAGCCAATGATCTTAGAATGGATTTTTCACTCCCAAGAATAGGATTATTTTGAAGGTGAACCCACCCATTTTAAATCAAAATAATACTTTGGGTTAAAATTCTAGAAACGTTCAAAAGTAATGGTTCGTAAATCCATACTCATATTATGAACTAACTACCCCTAGTGGTTTCACTCGAGTCTTTAGTTATATCACTCATGTGGGCAGTATATAGCCTTATATAGCCAATAGCTTTCCTCAAAAAATTTGCAATCTTATAAAATGATTTTAATTCCAACCTGTAGTTACTGAGATTAGCGCGTTCAAACAAACAAATATACACAAAATAAACAAAGATTTCAAAAAATAAAATATAATATATAAAGGCTACAATTCTAATAACTGTGTATGTGTGTTGTTACTTCATCACGCTCGAGTAGCTGAAATGATTTACACGGGCACACGTGTAGACCTTGTCCTGAAATAGCACATATAATACTTTTTATCCTAGAAGGATATCCCCTTGGGGCAATTTTCTACTTTCACACAAGCGGCAGCTAGTAATCTATAAGCAGGTGTTTTTAATCTAGAAAATAGTTTCTACAATTGATAAAGTATCCTCCAAGGCGCTATTCTGGGCCCCAGTAATATCTGTATATTCAAGGATAATAAGAATATTAAACACTGTAATTCTCTTTCACATACCTGCATTCTTGCTCTAATTTGTTCACCACTTTGTACTTTAAAGGCGGTACCAATTGTAGTTGTGAATTGACGCTAAGTAGGGATAATAAGTGTTATGTTAAAGGTTAAAAGTAATTGCTACCTTAAAACCACTGAAGTTATTGGTCAGAACAATGTGATTACATACTTGAGTTAATTCAATGTACTAATAAGTTTTGTTATGCAATTAAATGCCTCTGGTAATTCAGGCTGAGGCTTTCCATACGTAAGCGGTAGAAATTCGTGGAAGGATGGACGATAAAAGTTTTGGCTTGATTTCTTCGAGTGCAGATCAATGGCTGTTTTAATAATACGCAAATTGGTTCCTAGTGGACATTGTGACGTAAAATTTATGTAGTTTTGTAGCTTAAGCGTCTATACAATTAGATAATATGTGGAATCATTACAACAGGCGCGATCACAAATTGGAAAATTTAATCGTAGTTGATCATCTCAGCGAAGGCTGACCCGGTATATTTTCTACCAAATACTTACTACAAAAAATAAGAATGTGTTACATCAATATTCTAATGAATAAAATTTACAGTTTCAGTATAGTTACATAACTTAATAATTTTAAAATTTGACACTGGCTAAATGCTTAGAACGTTTGGAATAAAAAAACCTGAATGTTAGACAAGGTATATGTTGTGATAAAGAGAAAGAGAGAGAGCGAGTCAAGTCCGATTTTTTTGTTCTGATTTAACTTGAGTTTATCTCTCACGGGTTTAATTATGTTAGCCAGTATCATAGGCCTACTTTGAGCCCAAAACCCAAACATTAAGTCATCTATGCGTTACCACTGCCATCATCCACCATTATGATTCATTCATCAGTCAACATGCAAAATACGCAAATGGCAAACCAAACAACGCTAAGGTCACAGCTGAAAGGTGATCTTGAAATTCAACAAATGTTCCAATAAAAGAGGTTTTAATTGTCCATTGAGAGGTTTTTAAAGATTTACGTAAAACCATTGTACCCGCTACAATAGACATATTACAAAATATGTACAGTATACGCAATATAACCGAATTGCAAATGAATATTTAAATGAATATGGCAGTTAAAATTTGAAAATGGAACTACAACAAAATAGAAGAACAAGAAAAAAGAGCAGAAAAGTACAAATTCAGAATCTTCTTTTTCCGTAAGACGTTTACTCCAGAAAATATGTGTCCCCAAGAGTTGCTATTTCGTCTTGTTTTTCTCGCATACAGCAGATTCACTCGCCCCTAACTATGCCATCAGTCAATCTTATGGGAGGCTTATCAGCACTGTTCCTTCTGGTACACAGTCGCCATCACTCAACGAGTTAGACAATTCGTCGGACCTTGAGACCCTTGCTTCTCCTGCGGGTCGCTATGGAGTTAAAGGCTGAAAATATTTTCAATCGGTCCTAACTTTGGAAAACATTCAATATGATCATAAAATGATTGAAAATATGATTGATTGATTGTTTGATGATTTGGAAAGTTACTGCAACAGTATGCATATATATACTGCATTAAGAATTGAAAGCTGGCCTCATCATAGAGACTGATTGTGATTACTAATAGAAAAACTAGTTCAAATCTTCTGTATACACTGCTTTCAGACAGCACTGACATGAATAAACACCAATATGCAGTCACAGACACGGATGTGCTAAAATTAGAATAGTAATATAACTTGCTATATGTCTGTCTGTATGTAGAGACGAAGAGAAAGGAAGCTGTCGCTTTTATTGTTCTCTTATATAGTTGTCATTTCAAATAGTTTAATTATAACTTGAGAACCTGCAACTCATCATTGTATTAAAACTTTTCGTTCGATTGCGTTTTTTCTATAGCATCTTCAGCGCTTGTATTGAAGGCATCAAGCAATAGATCATGTACATTTTCGATATCCTCGTTATGTTTCGTGTCGTTTGCGTTTCATAATGCAAACCGATTACTAGAAATATTTGTTGCATATTAGAAGTTTAAAACACAATACGTCTCAAGTCTGAATAAAAGTTTATGTTTCTAGCGCAGTTCACTGTTAGGCATTGCGTTTTATTTCTTGCGAAAGCGAGACAGCGATGACGTGTTCAGCGAAACTTTGCCGATCATCGCTTCAGTAAATGGTCTGAAATACAGAATACAAAAACCCAGAGCCGGCAGGACCGGGTCATTGTTGATCATCATCTTCCTGCTCTCGTTACGTGTTATTTGGGGTCGATGCAACACGATTTTTCGTCCTGTCACCCGTCACAATATCACTAGCTCCTTTTTCTTTCATATCACACATGCCACTATCTACTGAAGCAATCATTTTATTTTTCTGCCTAGTTTCTGGTAAAAAAGGGTTAGCAAAGCTAATAACAGCTAATTACATACAAAAAGCGATAAATGTGTCCATCCTAGCATTGCTCAGCTACACCAATTCACTGCTACGCTATGCATCCTCGCACTGCCTAGCTTTCTCACATCTTTGGTGTAAGATTCCTCTACACTACAATTGCCATAAGATGGGTAGTGGCGGGTGACAGCTGTCAGATTCATAAAATGTAGCTGCCTATTCTTTTCTTTAATTTTACAGATGTATATGGTTTTGCTTTTATTCTACACATGCTATTTAAAAAAGATCTTAAACTCTGTCACTCAATCGTTTATTTAGTATTGGAACTTATGACAATGCCAACTCTAGTAGTCTCAAAGCTCTGTGTTCTGATTTTTCATTTCGTAAATCGATTAAAACTCTGCTTTCTTATACTCGTTCTCTCACTGGATCTAATACAGCATTCCAATGTGTCATGGATACTTTATGCACTTGTCTTTTTACGAGCAAGCTTCATAAATTTATTGTTTCAGACACTCCTCGTGGGGTTTAACCGGAAATTATCTTAATCTGGCAATAATATCTCTTTAGTGATAGATTTTACATTGTATTAAAGTGTTTCTAGTTAAACTGAGTTTCTATAGTCAGTCTTTTGATTGGTCTGTTGTTCTAGTTGTTAGTGGTCCTGAATGCTATGCTGGAAGTCGTGTTTCGATTCTCAATCAAGACAATTTTTTTGTGTAATGAGAACGATCATTTGGACTAGAAGCTAGCTGGGAAAAGGCTAGGGCGATGAGATGATAGATTTCTCCAATGCCTTTAATGCCGTCAGTCACGATATACTCCTATCTATCCTTTCCCATCTTATGGTTTCTCCCGAGGTGCTGGAATGGTTCTCATCTTATCTTCGTGGTCGCCAGCAGTCGGTTCGCGTTGATGAGAGCTCATCGAGTTGGCGTGATCTGGAAGCTGGAGTTCCACAAGGCGGCATTCTTTCTCCATTGTTATTTTCTATCTTCATAAATTTTATAACTCACTGTCTTCGGTGTTCGTATCATCTTTATGCCGATGATCTTCAGTTGTATGCATCTGCGCGGGTGGAAAGTTTATCAGACGCTATAGAGGATATAAACCGAGATCTGGATGCAATCAGTAGCTGGTCTGACAGGTTTAGGGTGTCTGTAAACCCCTCAAAGTGTCAGGCCATTGTTATTGGTAGCTCGCGCATGATGGGTAGAGTGGCAGTTAGCGCTCTGCCCCCTATTGTTTTCAATGGTGCCGTTATTCCCATCAGCCCTAGCGTAAAGGATCTCGGTTTGCACCTAGACTCGACACTTGGCTGGCAGAATCAAGTTTCTAGTGTATGCCAAAAAGTCAACGGGACTTTGCGGTGTCTATATCGTCTGAGGAACTTTTTACCTGCAAAAACGAAGACAATGCTTGTGCAGACTTTGATATTCCCTATCCTAGACTATGGTGACGTGTGTTACTTTGACCTGAACGCGGTTTTGCTGGATAAGCTAGACAGACTGCTTAACAACTGCATCCGGTTCATATTTAACCTGAGGAAATATGACCATGTTTCGAACTTCAGGTTGGAACTCAACTGGTTGCCTATTCGCCAGAGGAGAAATTTGCGCGCTCTGACTACTCTTTTCTCTCTACTCAATTCTCCCACGCCCCCAGCCTATCTCATCACTCATTTTCAGTTCCTATGTTCTTCGCACGCTAAGAATCTGCGTTCTACTAATAATCTCCTACTGCTCTGTCCTTCTCATACTTCTGATTTTGTCCATTCTTCTTTCTATATCCAGTCCATCCTTCTGTGGAATGCGCTTCCTCTCGATATCAGGACGGCCGAAAGTCGATATGCATTTAAGCGGAAATTGCGGAATTATTTTCTACACTAATAGCTGAATCGTCTCAAAATTTTCATCTCCTAACTTCTTATTAGTATATATATATATATATGTATTTATTATATTAAATATATATGTATGTTTATTTTAATTCTATTATGTATACTCCTTATACTTACTCTGTTTCTACTTACATTTTCTTTTTATGCACCTACCATATTATCTCTTCACCACCCTAGGTTGACTGGTAGAGAATGCCTATGGCATTAAGTCCGCCTTTGTACATTGAGTTGCATGAAGACTAAATAAATAAATAAATAAATAAATATCTTATTGCATAATTCAAACTTAATTTTACTTTTTATAATAATGATTCCTGGAATTCTTCTGCTATTTACAATGTGATGGAAAGTTAAAAGCGTAATTTTAAAAACCTCACAATTCCAAAAAGCGTCGTGCTCAAGGATTCGTTCGTTTCCCATGATTACGATACCGGGTACTATGGTAATATTAAACAAAAACACACTGGTGCCATAACGAGGACTTTAAAATAATTTGTGCGAAATTCGCACCTCATCGCCAATGCGGTAGAACCACGTACAAGGAGACAACAGAAATACCAGCGTGGCTACTGGCTACTATGTCGGCTTTTAAGTCAAGAATGGCTACTTCAAGGCAAGCGTGTTTTATCCTCGACCACATCTTTGATTACCATCAGGAGAAATAGTAGTGAGAAAGTTTGTCATTGCAACCGAGGCAGAATTCGCCCGAGCCCTAAGCAAGGGTGTTATGGAGCCGAGTGATAGTGTAAAATTTCCATGTGTATCAAACGACGTTTTTCAATAAAATTATGAAGATGTGAAAAAACGAGGGTATGCTTAGTACCCAGCCCGATACGATAAATATAATAAAGTGTGGCGGGGGTGTGCTCGCGCACTTTTCTGTACTAGTGCGAAAAACTGTTTTTTTTTATTAGAATAGTGTGTAACAATTAGTGCGGTAGGAATAAGAGTGTGTTTTCGAGTAAGAGTATTGAAAAGTATATTTAATCTATGTAAGTATCAGTGGTTCTTCTGATTTTCTCCCGTTAGTGGTGGGACAAACCATGGCGATTGTTTTTATGGGAGTCGGGTAAAGATTCTTGTTACAGGCACGCGATTATTTTTAAGTTAAATATCGATGCTTGAGAAATGTCGGATGACGCAGTCATATGTTTTTTTTTTAATATATTAACATAAACTACTGCTTGACTGCAATCCCGCCTGATGGTAAGTAGTGATGCAATCGTTGATGGTGAGGCGCACTAGTTTATTAAGAGCCTTGAAGAGACCCAAATTATAATCGGACGGGAAGACCGCAGCAGACAAATTGTTCCATGCCTTCAATGTACGCGGTATAAACAAGGAGGCAAAGCTCTTAGTCCAGACCGTACATGTTTCAACTACTATAATATATGTTTTCTCCGAGTCACCTTCCTTCATTATCAACCTTTGTCATCTTAGTAGATAATACTTTTTAATTATAAATTCTTTTTTGAATTTAATACAATGATACCGATTAGTTCTTGTATTGTGTTTTAATTATTGTTTGTTTTATTTCGTGTCACTGTAATGTATCTTAATGCAATTTGTTTTTTGTTAAATTTATTTTTATGGAGGAAATCATCTTATTACTTCTTCTACTTCTAGATTTGATTGGGAGGGTGTGCCAGATTTTTACTGACTAAAACCATTCCTGTGTCCCTCACTTGCTTTTTCAGACAATTTCCGTGGCAGTTAGCTGAAATCTCTTTGAGGAGCATTTGAAACTCTACGCGCTGTCGACCACTTTTACCGCCGCCGCCGGTCCCAGTTCTTGATAGTTTAAAAGTTAAATTTTAGTAGTGGTAGATATGCGGACTCAATGCAACAGGTCATTCTCTATCAGACAACATTTGGGTAAAAAAGACAACACTGTGGTAGGTTTGCATAAAAAACCAATAACAGATACAGGAAGAAGTGTCATTAAATTAACCTATCACATACCCGCATAACGAGACACAATAGTAAAACAATAACAACGCGGTCTCATAGGACC
This sequence comes from Mythimna separata, assembly GCA_030763345.1. Taxonomy (NCBI): domain Eukaryota; kingdom Metazoa; phylum Arthropoda; class Insecta; order Lepidoptera; family Noctuidae; genus Mythimna; species Mythimna separata. Next base: position 20,827,524 of record CM061184.1, on the reverse strand, counting down.
GGTCGGGGATTCATGAATTAAGCTGCTTATAATAATAAAAAACATACCTATATTCTAAAATTACAAATGAATAAACATATTATTATTACTAAAATTACTAACTAACAAATACAAAAATAAATATAAAATCATTACAATCTCAATCAAATCAACTCAAAATACAACAATTATGACGAAGACCAAACTAACCAAATATAACTTAGTATTTTCCCTAGCCCGACAACAGTGTACACCACCGTTCCTCCGGTATGCAGCGGATATATCCCGTAGAAGGAGCTACACGCATTATCACCTCTACAAGAGTATCATGTCAAAGCATTCCGAAGACATTTACTGTCAAACAGGAATTCTGCGAGAGTTCTGTAGATGGTTTGTAAAAGGAAATTCCCTTTTTTATCTGGTAATGGAGTGGAGGAATCACTGATATGGAGTTTAAGAGCTAATGTTGAAGATAAAGAGTAAAACTGTTTTATTTTATTACAGTTTTTAAGTGATAAATATTACCTTTTTTGTGGTTGATACTGTAGAGTAACAATGAGTATTAAATTGTTTGTAAACGAATCGAAAGTGAAGCCTTTAAATTGAAACTAAATCGAAATTTCAAAATTATTCATCGTTGTAAATTTTTTACACAATTTACTTATCTTGTAGATAGATTAAAAAGTTGCCTCTAATTACATTTTTCTGAAAGCCTTTTAACATTTTATTTATGTATTTAATCTTTATGCACTAGTTAAAAATGAAAACTGTACAAAGGCAGCTTTAATGCCTAAGGTATTTTCTACTTGTTGACCTTAGGGTGCATTTTAACTGTAATTCATATTTTAGAACCTAAACAAATGTTGGACTTGAAGGTGTTAAAGGTAAAGAATATAAGACTAATTTTCTCACTATCTCTTAGGTATCTTATCTTATCTTAAAAAGTAAACTGCGTCAAAAACTTACAAATAAGCATCAAAACAATGATCACAAATTCAAACAGCCTAACCGAAACACACATCACTATATAAAAAAAAACATCCATTAGTTTTGTTCGAGCAGATCACGTAGAAGCATGTCATTGCACCACAGATGCCCGACCAGGCAGGACGTGAATCAAGAGGAAATCCGCCATCTCCTACCCATGAATATTCGATCAGCCATTGTTACAAAGTATTCGCAATGTCCAAATCTGGACAATGATTTCTCGATATAAGATGTAATCGATGTTCTTATATTGTTATCGATGCTTCTTGAGTTGTGGTGGGAGAGTTTTTTGAGGAGCTTTGAATTGTACCGGCTGTTGGGGAAAATTGGAAGGAAGGAAGTTGAAGACCATAATTGGATTGGGCCAAGGTAAATGATTATAGGCATAGCATAATCAGTCTTATATTGATACAATTGCTGGAACTCAGGCTCTACCTCTAGGAAAGGGAATAGGTCTTAATCCACCATGCGGGCTCAGTCTGGATCGATGGATGTCGTAAATATCTTCGAATTTCTTCTGGTTCTAAGACTTGCTAGTTTCCTTACGATAGCAGGACTGTTAGGGCCCAAATATAAAAAAGCAAACCATTTGCCTAGGATTAAACCCTCGATGTATACAGAGATTTCACTAAAACACTGCGGAAAAACACCTAAATGCGATAAAATGTAATTCTTCTGAAAACGAACAGTTACGAAGTATTGGCACTTTACCGTCGTTATGTATTTGAATCATACCAATATCGGGGCCGGTATCAATTGACAAAACATTATCATTGAGAGATCGGATTACTGAGATCAAATCTATGACACGTTCAGACAGCGTCTGAGATTAGATGCAAAAACTAGCTTCTGCCAGCGACTTTACCCGCATGAAAATAGGCTTCTCCATACAAACTTTGGACTGTCGTTTCATCCACTTAAGGGGTGAATTTTGGGAATTCCTATCTCCTCTCTGCTCTCTCTTTGCATCTAGTCCCAATACTTTCGGTCAGTCGGTGCGTAGATTTGTCAGTCAGCCTTGTTTTATCTGCGATCCTTAACAGGTCGTCTGTCCGCCTTGTCTGGCCTTCCGACGCTGCGTCTTCCGTTACGTGATCGCCTCTCCAGAACCTTTCGGCGACCATCTGTTTTGCGAGCACTGTGCCCTGCCAACTGCCACTTTTTGGCAATTCTATGGTCCTAAATCAAAATGAATTATCTAAATTCCTTGTGAGTAATATGTAGATAGGCATAATTTTGGACTGAATTTCTGATAGGCATATTTCCGTTATCTGGTGAAAGTCTAGAAAACAGTTTTATCAATATTAACAGTCAATGACCGTCTGAAGTAGTGTTTACTATAATTTGTTTATCTGTTGATGTTTGTGCTTGTAGATCGGTACGATAAAAAAGTTTGTATTTATGTTTAGTTGCTTAGGGCTGTGTTGTCAGCGTGATATGCAGCATTTCGTTTAGGTAACCAATTGCCACCTGTTTTGTTATCGCTTTTCTTTTTGAAGTATGAAATCATCAAATGACTTCTCATCTTTGGTAGAACAAGAGAGGGTGTCAGACTTTTACTTACTTATGATCCTTATTTGCCCTTTGCATTCTAGGGTCACGGTAACTCATGCAAAGGTTCCTATGAAATGTACTAATCATCCGAAGATTCTCTTAGAAGTTACTGAGGCCATATTTTAAGGATAGACAAGCATATGTCAATTTTTTTTGTTTTGCGTCTATAATTACCAAAATATAGCTCTGCGACAGAGTCATGTTCACAGAAATCACTGTTTTTGCACAAGTTTAGTTACTAATTTAAACCAAAATTGTTAATAGATAGAACGAATAATTGGCATAAGAGTTGCTTAACAGTTCACATTATTATACGAATAATTATATAAATACGTAAGAGTTTCTTAATTATATCCTCCAGTGTCCAGTAAAGCTGATTACCGATAGAACTTCTACGTCAATCGTCATTGACGTAAGTAACCGTGATGACAAATGACACCGATGACGGACAGTTTTCTCCAAATAAACTCATTTAGTTCGACAACTAGTTGTAAGACGCCTTAATAACAATAGGATTCAGGCCAGACTTAAAATAAACTAAACAAGAAATATAATAACCTTGTGGGAAGTTATATTTTCGAACCGTTTGGGGTTGAAACTCTTGGTTCGTGGGGTCCGAGTGCTCACAAATTGTATAAAGATCTTTCGAAGCGCCTAGTTGACACTTCGCGTGACCCAAAGGCTGGCTTTTACTTTGGACAGAAAATAAGCATTGCCATTCAGCGTGGCAATGCTGCCAGTCTTTTGGGCACTTTACCAGTCGACAGCGATGTGGAGGAGTTTTTTGACGCCATATTTTAGTTTGTTTTAAGTTAGTTTTAATTAGTTTAGAGTTAGTTTTTATTATACTGTAAATACCTTGTACCTATTGTCGTAACAAAATAACTAAACAAGAGAATTAAAAAGTGGAATTTGACAGAATTTCGACTTTAGATTTGTATTTTATTAAATTGTTTTCTAGTGGTCATTTTTAATTGTCCCTACAAAATGGCCCAGAAATACTGGCTGGGATGGAATTTGATCTTAATACAGTATTCCACAGAAATTTTGGTTAAAAAATTTGATAATAATCTCGAATTAAGGATAAAGTAAGACGACAAGTTTGAAAGCGACACCAGTGAATGAAAAATTGGAAGGAAATCGTTTCTCTTGGTATGGTCTTGTAAATGGGATAAAACACATACTAAAAGAGTTTTGTATATACATGTTACAGATGGATGGAGAGGAAGGGGGAGGTTTAAAAAAAATGGATGGATTATTTGAGGAGTGATATGAAAGAAAGAAAAAGGAGTTAGTGATAATGTGGCGAGTGACAGGACAGAATGGACGAAAAAAACGCGCTACGCCGACCCCAAGTAATATGGGACAAGGGCAGGAAGAAGAATCTCGAATTTTAAATTTAAATCTAGTAGCAGGTGTAAATTGTGAAATATTGCGAAATCTAATGGTTATTTTACATAAGCCGATAAGTGTGTTGATATTGAGAACACACCTTGTTGAAGATATTTCGATAAAAACTTCTAAGGAAAAAACCATATCGCCAGTCGGAAAATTGATGAGGTGAGGCGATTTATCGAGTTTTAGAAGCGGATTAAGAAGTGAATTAAATTGCTTTAATATTATTTCACAGCAATTTAATAATTTATTCTATAAGTTCAGAGTTAAAACTTGGAAAAATAGGTACATAAAATCTTAGAAATAATTTCTTAGTCTAACCGGATGTACCGATACTCCTTGGATAGACTGATGGTCAGACATTCTGGCGTATGTCAGTAAAATAATAAAAACATACATACAATAGCCTAAATTAAAATCCCCTAAGCCCTATCTGGTCTAAAAAGGCTCCTAAAATTATTATTGAATCAAGAATTCAATTAAGTTCTTTAGAAGTACAACAGAACTCCAAGGGTGACTTCGTTTGTTAACCCTTGCAGAGGACGTGTGTAAAATGCCGAATTAAAAACCTTTGCCGGCATCCGATGAGACAGAGAGGGCAACAAACCTAAAACATAATACGCAAAATAAATTTATTTCTCATTCCCATCACGTTTTCGCTGCAAAAATTTGTTAAACGTCCGGAAACGCGTTTTTCTCTCTCACTCCTTTAAAAACGAGTGCAGCCGACGCATACAACCACTGTTTTGATTCATGAATTAAAAATATCACATAGGTACATAGGCGGCCGCCGTTTGCCAAAATCGTTCCAGGAAAATTATTTTTACGACACGCCTATAAAACGTGCGTTTTATCGGCGGTGTTTGTCTTAGTTCTAATATCCTTTTGTCTCGTGCTATTTTCTTGTTTCTTGTGTTATATTTCACCTGTAGATATATTCATGATTTTGACAAAAATCATAGTATATTTTAGCGAACCGATAGCGAAAGACTAGAACAATTTGCCTGTTGCGGTGTTCCCATCCGATTATAATTCAGGTGTCTTCAAGGCTAGAGTTTTTTAAGAGCCTATTCCTCTGTATTAACTAGCGCGCTTCACCAGCAATGATTGCATCACTGCTTATCATGAGGTGAGATAGTGGTCAAGCGTGTGCAGAAACTGACTGAGATATTAAAGCACAGCCGAAATTACTGGGACTAGGATAGTGCAATTTTGGACAAGAATTTCTTTTATGATTTAAGTAAGCATTAAGAGATTTATTTTTTAAATTTACCCCCTAAGAGGATGAGAGCCAAAGTTTGTATGGAGAAACCGACACTAGAAATCCGTTGGCAGAAGCTTGTTTAGATAGATCAAAAATAACAACGTCTGTCTGTCTATCAATATAGCTAAATGACTTCGTCAAACGTCCAAAAGAAAAAAAGGGTAACAATAAATAGCTCTCGAGTTTAACGGCCTGAAGACGCGGTTCTGTAGGGCGTGCGTACACGCATGCGGATACGAGCGGTGCCAAGCGATCATCAGACTAAAACAGACCAGCTATACACTGGTGTATAGGAGACGAGACAGGGCTAAGAATAGTCTGCCCTGCCCCGAATAAGGGATTCTTGTGTTAGACCGTAAATGTCAAACGTATACTGGAGCCATGAAACGGTTGCTGATGGATGGTTGCAAAAAGAAGGTTGTTCTTGGACAGGAGGATGATGGCCAGTGCTTTGGAACATTTCTTAGTAAAGCCATTGAGGAAAGAAATGGTCCGAAGTTTTTGAGATACTGAGCAGGCACGGTTTGATACGGGATCAGTACAAAACCAGACAGATATTTTTTTGATTTGGACCTATGAGTATATACTCTACGAATTTGAGTAAATTGATAATTTTATTTTAGACCTACCTTTAAGAGTTCCTATAAGGACCGAGACCGAGTCGCCGACGGCGCGTAGTATATTCCAAGCGCCTTCTGGGCTTCAGGCTTCTACGGTTTGCCTCGGCATCGGCCTGTTAGGACCACGAAAAAAAAATACGAAATTGATACCCGTGGACCTAGAACGCACAGGGCAACTAAACAAGCATAGGTGTGCTTTTAGTCAGTAAAGTCTAACACGCCTTCTCGCTGCAAACTATAGCAGGGGAAGTCATTAGGTAACCTTTAAAAAAACCCTGAAGAGTTAGTTAACCTAAACATATTTTGGAGGTAGGTGAGACAGAGTAAAGTCCCACATACCTCCGTTGAAAAGGGAGGATCCTCCGACCGAACGTGATGTTATGTCCGGTTGGCTACTGCCCGACAGATGATTTCGAGTTGTTGTATCTATACAAATCGCGCGGAGAACTTTGCTTTGTGCGATGCAGAATTCTGTGTCGTCATATGTAGTAGATCGCTACAATATTTTTATCAACACGATAAAAACTGTAATACCACCTGCAAACTCTTATCTTAAAACTGCAATTAACTACTTACTTAGGGCCGCATTACACTAGTGGCTTGCGAGTGGCTGCGGGGTGGAGCGGGCGAGTAACGAATGCGTCGCGTACACGCCGCGGCTGCGTAGCGATCACGTCGCGGACGCGTGGCGAATTCGCTACCTCCTCGTCGCGTCGTGTGTTTGTAGGCGGGGGGTACGGGCTGGCGTTTTTACGAGACAGACAGTATACAATGGTGTCCAAGCTGCTATTGTTATTACTTGATTTTTCTCATGATTCATGGTGTGTCAAATAAACGTGTTTCCTTGTTTTCCTCGTTTCTTTTCGCGGCGGTCACGTTACGCGTCTGCAACAAATTCGCTGCGCTTGCGCGGCGTGTTCGTTGCGCACCCGTAACGTAGAGCCTAACTTCAGACTCGCCAACTTATAACGGCCGTACTGTAGGTTCCGAAGGGGAGCGGCAATATAGGTTCAGGCCCTATCACTGCCATGCTCGAGCCTCTTCTGGCGAGTTCGTCCGCAGCATCGTTGCCACGGGAGTCGCTGTGTCCTTTGATCCATGCGCTAGTGTGATAACGCCATAAGTATTCCACACCGAGGATATCGTCTCCAACTATCTAAAGTCGATCATTGTCGGCCTTTAAAGACCGCGCCCCCTTTTGACTGAAGACCGAAGTACTCACGATCCAGTTTACTGTCAGGTTTGCGTCATACATACCGCTCAGACCGACAGTAGACTTGTCATGCATACTGATGCACCAGACATCATCAAGTTTACCAGGAAACGTTTCAAACGCGCTGGAACGAGGCAGTAAACTGGGTCGTGAGTGGCTGGCATAATGATGGGGTCTCCGAGACAGCACACTGATCCTGAAACCTAGTGCCATGAACTGGCCCGATTTTAAGCTAGGACCTGGCTGGCTGCTCTGACAGGACGAAGTACTACATTAACCTACTGGAACTCATGGTCTCGTGGCGACCCGAGGAACGCCTGGCTAAGTACTTTAGTACTGAATGTGTAGTATATAACGGCACATTCCCTCCTCTGCAGAGGAGGCTTGAGTTCCAGCAGTGGGAACTTTAAAAGGCTGATTAGTGATGATGACCCAGTAACTTTTTACCTTTTGGCAAGACAGTTGCAGATTTCCTGATTTCTGGCTACGCTTGACGACTGCCAGGGATCTAAAATTACAGTCGAGATTAACGGCTCAAAGTTCTCTAATAAAGACCAACCTAGGTAAGCTTAGAAAAAAAAACGAACATTCTAGATTCAAATTTCTGCAAATTAAAAGTAAATTGACGTCACTAGTGTTGTGACTGTCAACAGAAAATCGCGATGCATACTGTTTGCCGACGATTTTCCGAGAACGATAAAACCGAATTGCATCAACAAGACGCTACATTAAATTCTGTGAATACTGAATGCTCGATATAATTGCTGTTTTTATCGATTCGCGATTTGATAGATAATGTTATGCGGAATTGCGATAGGTGTGTCGTTATTTCTGTGTAGGTTTTCCTTCATAGTGCTGGCGCCAGGTATATTGTTTGTCTGTTTATACAGCTTTTAATATGAATAGGTGGTTGTGTATTTTTCTCCGAAAGTGTTTTTATTATTTCATTTGTGTAGTTAACATAGTCCAGACATAGTATAGTGTCTAGAGGTGGGGATCAAGTTTTTGGACAAAGTGATATCGTAACAATTTAACCTGTAGGTCCTCGGTGGCACGAAAACGTGCCACTAAAAATGCACTAAAAATGCATTATCTTTTAACTTTGAGAACCGCTGGAAAAAAATTGTGCCACCAAACCCCGACCGATTTAAAATTGTACTCTAGTAGTATAATTACAGAAGCAACAGAAACAGAGCAATAACAGTTTATATTATTGAAATTATTTATATTAATTTATTAATATTAATTATATTAAAATAAAAATAAATAATGGCGGCCCCCCCGGTGCTCGACAGGCTCAAATATGACTTCTAATGTCTAAATGTTTAGGATTTGGCTTAATAGAAAAAGCCAATCGTATCAGCTTTTTAAGTATAACACGAATAAATAATACGAGTACATCTCTACCACGAGCTCTTAACGCGATCCACTTGAAGACCTAAACTGATTTATTTAAAGAGATGGAGTTAGCGTTGCCAGGCGTCCGGATAAAGCCGAACACGATCAGGCTTTTTACTTGTGTGTCCGGCCAAATTAGGTGGAGTCCGGCCTATCCGACTTTTGTTAGGCTTTTTAAATTTGACAATTTTTATAGATTTGTGATGTATTCTTGTAATTGCAAGCGTTTGCAGACCAGCAAATCTAGCCAGTAAATCTGACTCCAGTCTTGCCATGAAGTACCGTGTTACCCGAGTTGTGTAGGTCTGGTAGGCAGCTGCTCCTCGTAAAATACTGGTATTCAGCTAAATCCGGCTTGACTGGAAGCCGACCTCAAAATAGTTGGGAAAAGGCTAGGCAGATGATGATGATGAAATCATCAAAATGACTTCTCCAGCTCTTTGTGGTGCGGGAGGCCGTGTCAGACTTCTACTGTCAAACTCAGTCCTGTTCCTTCTTTGCCAAAATAACACATGCAGTGTCAAATCCACTACATTACCAAAATTAGTAGTACATTCCCCTACCTGTCACCATACGCTGCTCGGTTAGTAATTCATGATGTTCCTCCATGTACCTACAGCTTGCGCGCCCAATTTGGCGTCGCGCCAATTCTCAACTATAACACTAATAAATATAAATTAATGATTAGAAACTAATTATAATATCAACGTTTACGTTACTTTGTATCTACTTCTTGACATTGAAATTGTTTTAACTACTTTCGCTAGTGGCGTAGCTAGGTCACCTACGTCACTGGGGAAAAAAATATATGGGGCCCCTTTTTTATATGAAAATTTATCAAATAACTTTTCCTGCTCTGGAAGGAATGTCGGATTTTTATTGACTAAAACGAGTTGCCATTATTAAAGTAGTGCTGCAATCTATGTAGATTTCGAAGTTTTCGTTTTTTTTTCTTTTATGTAGTTTATCTCACGTAGCATTAATCTTTAATCTGTTGATCAGTGGATAATAGTATTGGTTTTACAATAAGTGCTGTAATTTTATGTTTACATGTGTTTGATAACATTATATTGTGCTATCGTTTTTTATCCCAAATAAATAAAGTTAGGAGAACTTCTTGGTAGTTCATAAGAGAGTTGCTAATAAGGCTTTGGGGGCCCTCGAGCTTAGGGGCCCCGGGGTATTGGGACACTCCACTTATCCCTTCGATAGCTACGCCAGTGCTATCAACCTTCGTTCTTTTCTATTTATAACAAGTTTACATACAGTCGGAATAATGTTAGTTTTTTTTATCTAAACGGTATGAATATACATGTGAGGTTTTAATGCTTGAGTAAATAAAGGATTATTGTCGACTTCCTCCCGTTACGTTGGTGACAAATAGTAGTTTTGTACATTGATGTAGAGAATGGACTGATCCGTTAAAATCCGTTAAAATAATTCTGTGTACAATATTTTAAATTTTACAATAAATAGCACTAAAAATAGGTCAGGTCAGAAACAGCATTAAAATGAAGATCGTAATTAATGACGAAAGTTACTCTGCAAGCTTATTATGTGGCCCCGAAGAAATCAGAAAGGAGGCTTTATTAGGATTTCTGTGTTACTAAGTTTTTAAATAAGTGATCGAAGGTGTGGCCCTATCAGAATTGTTGGAAAAACATAACTGTTAGTATACTTATAGATACCTAAAGAGTGAAATTCCCTGCCGGAGTCTGGGTTTCCTTAGTAACAATCTAGGGGTCTTTAAGTCAAGAGTGAATAGGTTACTTCTAGGATAGCGTGCTCCATAGCTTACCATCAGGTGACATAATGGTCAGTGTTCTTTCAGTGCAAGCCTATCAAAAATAGGCTATATCTCGCTCCTGCTTCTCTTTCCATATATAGCAAATATGCCTAGAATAGAGACCGGTCAGTCCATTCTCCAGGTTTCATACAAAGTAAAGGTGACATTGTAACAAACACAAAAAACCAGTATTGTACGCGCAAGATACTTAATAGCGCAATAAGTGGTCCATTGATGCGTTATTTTACTACAAAGTTGTACTGTAAAGAGTTTTTATTAGTAGAGAGCGCTTTTTAAGCGCCCAAGTAATTGAGAGAGGTAATTAACTAATCTAATTAGTGTGATGATCTCTTACGTTCATGGGTCAAACGTGGATGGAGATTGTGTAAGAGTGATAGGATTTATTTTTTAATTTTATAGGTTCGTGCTTGACCACTATTTCAACTTACGGAAAGTGACGATGAGATCGACGACAAGCTTATCTAGGAGTAATTTTCGCTCTTGACTTAAAGAGACGCAGACTCCGGCAGGGAACTCCACTCCTTAGCTGTACGCCAATGACTGGGCTTGGCAGAAATAAATTTTACAATTCCGACGCACACTCCCCGAAATGCAGAGATGGTTGGGGACGAAAGGTTCTGTTGTGGCGATCACGTAACGGAAGAGGCAGTGTTCGAACGCCTCCCACAAGGTGGACCGACAGCTATTGACTCACTTTGTGAGCGGAGAGGGTCGCTGGAATCCGATGGATGTGAGACGCACAGGACCCGTCGTTGTGGCGATACTTGGGGGCACCCTATAACCAGCAGTAGACGTCTTTCGGCTGAAATGATGATGATGAGAAACTATAGATGAACCACCTGCTTTGACCCTTTCATACTCCCAACAATTAGCCCAAAATCCTTTAGCATATCTTCTCCAATTGCATTCACACACACACACACACACACATCTCAGCGATAACCGATCACCGCGGCACGTGTACATATCTAGGAAATCACGATAAGGCTCGCGGCTCGTCGGCGCCGGCGCACCGGCTGATAACGATAATTTACGCGGTAATCCCGATGATTTTTTTTGCCTGTATTAAGTGTAATACGTCATTTAATCATTAATGTAGGTTATTTATAATTATTTTTGCTATCGTTTTGATCTGAAGGATGTGACGTCAGTTTTCCTTATATGAAAACGCAGTCTAGGAGTCTGTCGAAGCCTACTGGGGTTCTGGCTTGACGAAAGGGAACCCCGGGAACCTGGAATAAAGGCAAAGAAAGGAGTGGGTTTTAGTCAGTAAAAATTTGACTCGCCCTTCCGCTTCGCCTAGAGCAGGAGAAGTCATTGAATGATTTCTCACCTAAAACAAACTGGGGGGCTGTGTTGATCACAAGGAGACCTTCCAACCTTTTTCCCACAATGTTTAGGTACGTTATTACTAAAAACAGAATTTAAAACAGAACTTTTAATATAAGTAAAGTTTATTTGAACTAATTCCAAGTCAATCCAGAGATGTACAATTCGTCCACTATAAGTTGGCGAGTGTGAAGTTAGGCTCTGCGAATTTTGGCGCTTGAAATATCGTACAAAAATAAAGGTTTTAAAAAAATTTAATGCCAATAACTGTTTTTAACAGCAATAAGAACTGCAAATTGCATTTAATTTTTTACGTAACGATATTTCAAGCGCCGAAATTCGCAGAGCCTAACTTCACACTCGCCAACTTATAGTGGACGAACTGTATCCCGTTACAAAAAACAGCATACGAGTATATACGAGTATAATAATCAGCATAATACTGTTCCCACAGCTGGGACTCAAGCCTACTCTCTAGGAGAGAGAATAGGCCATATCTAATCCTCTACACGTGTTGGCGAATGTCACAAGTCTTTGAACTTCTAGTTCTAGGACATGCTGGCTGTCTCACGATGTTTTCCTTCACCGTTTTGAGAGCAGTGATAATTTTAGTGATTGATGGTGATAATGAAATAAGTTACACCAAGTCATCATCTAACTAGACATTTTCCCAACTATATTGAGGTCAGCTTCCAGTCAAACCGGATTTAGCTGAATACCAGTATTTTACGAGGAGCGGCTGTCTACCAGACCTCCACAACCAATTAACTGGGACTGCAGTCAGATTTACTGGCTTCTGAAGTTCTGACTATCCGTAACGACTGCCAAAGATCTACAAATGACAGCCGAGACCTACAGCTTAACGTGTTTTCCAAGGCACGAAGGAAACTTGGAATGTTAAATGATATTTATTTGCAAAATGTTAAGATGGTATGATAAGTTACACCAAGTAAAGTGCCAAATTTGAGTATGGAAAGAGTTTCCTATGCGTCATCACATTACAAATGAAGGTATCCGCAGGAGAACCAAGGTTACCGACATAGGTCGGAACCGCCAAAATTAAGTTACTGGATACGAAAGTTTCTGGAGGAGCTCGTGGCTAAAGAGGAGCTCGTGGCTAAATAATAACAGCCGCACAGGTCAATCTTCAAGGTTAAGCAACGCTTGCCTAGGTTGGTCTGTGGATGGGTGACCATCTTAACATAACGAGTTTCCTCCGTGCCTCGGAAAGCACGTTAAGCCGTTGGTCCCGGCTGTCATTTGGAGATCGTTGGCAGTCGTTACGGATAGTCAGAAGCCAGTAAAATCTGACTCCAGTCTTGCCATGAAGTACCGTGTTACCCCAGTTAATGGGTTGTGGAGGTCTGGTAGGCAGCCGCTCCTCGTAAAATACTGGTATTCAGCTAAATCCGGCTTGACTGGACGCCGACCCCAATATAGTTGGGAAAAGGCTAGGCAGATGATGATGATACGAAAGTTTCTGGAGTGGTGACCACGTACCAGAATACGCAGCACTAGAAGGCCTCCCACAAATGGACCGATGACCTGGTGAGGGTCGCGGAAATCCGATGGATGCGAGACGCACAGGACCGGACGTTGTGGCGAATTTTCGGGGAAGCCCATGATCGACTGTGGACGACTTTCGGCTAAAATGATGATGATGATGAAGTAAAGAACCTGCTAGGTTTTGAACTCTAAGTCCAACTTTCTGATTCAATAATAAGTTTCAATTTTTAACTTTTTATCTATTTAAGATATCTCTTTGTTTAAGCGTGATTATTTTATACAGATATTTATAAATACATATGATCATAGCCACAAAAAAATGATTACATTAACGCGATTTTGTCAAAGAAACACGGCGCCAGTGTAACTGATAAGCGAAATATTTGCTAATCCTGGGATAGTGATATCTCAATGAAATTCAATGTACTTATTATATGGAGTTATTTATTGATGGTATCAGTGTGGGAGCTAGGGCTGTCACACACGTGGTAAACGGGAAAACCCGGAGTAAGGTATTTTACCTTTTTTATGGTAAACAGTTGTGTTACAATGATAACTGGTATTGCCAAGATAGTACAAGTTACTAGCTGTGGTGGTCTCGGGAAGATCCTCAAGACTTGGTTCCACAATGTCATTTGAGTCTGTGTTTCTTGATAGCTAAAACCTAGGAGTCTTTAAGTCAAGAGTCAATAGGTTACTTCTAGACAAGTGTGCTCCATCGTCAGCCACATCATCGCTTACCATCAGGTGAACTAGTAGTCAAACGCGAGCCTATGAAAGTTAAAAAAAAATGCAAATCCTTGATAGTTGCCAAGGGTAATCCCAGAGGGTAATAATTATACTCGTATCAATCAGAACAGTCTTGCTAAAACAGTACATTCAATATGTAAAATAAAACTAACTTACATCCTGAAGGTAGAACCTACGTTCAAAATCATAAAGAAGGTATTATAATTATCCTAAAATAATCGCGAAGAATTATTTTTGGATAAAAAATTACATAATTATATTGATTGATTCTTGATAAATGATGATTGCGTCACTAGAGTGTTTGTGGGGCGTAGATACCAATACGGATGCGCTACCAGTATAGTGCGTTGATTTCCATATTATTTACCTACAATTGGGGTAACTAATTTCCCAAAAAAAGAAGTATTTCTGTTTCGGCACCAAAGGTTTCGGCACCAAAGCTATTCCTATTTTAAAAACATCGTACCTATTTTTAAACCTTCGGTACTGAAAAACTTGGTCCCGAAACAGGAATACTTCCATCATCATCATCTCAGCCGAAAGACGCCCACTGCTGGACATAGGCCTCCCCCAAGCGTCGCCACAGCGACCGGTCCTGTGCGTCTAGCATCCATCGGATTCCCGCGACCCTCGCCAGGTCGAGGATATATACTTTCATAAGTGTACCTATTTAAACAAAATTTCAGAGTTTGAATTTTGATTGTACCTGAACTAACTTATTATTGGAATAAGTGTGAATTATTTCAGTTACATCTTGTATTCAGCTGTATTCGTTTAAACTAGAGAGGACCTCAGATTGATTTTTGATTTGCCTAGTGATGTGTTCCGTTCAAGGCAAAAGGTGTTTCTAAATTCAGCCACATCGAAATCATGAAATTGAGTGAATTCTGACGTAAATATTTACATGGAATTGTATGCGGAAGTGTATTTTGCTTGTCAGAGTTGGTTTTTGTCTTTGTAGCCTTTCAGCAGTAAAATACTGACTGAAATGGAGTCAGAGTAAAGTAAGCAATGGATGGAGGATTTCCATGATTTTGTTTTTTTTTTTGTAGTTGATATAAACTAGTGCTTGATTGCGATCCCACCTGATGGTAAGCAGTAATGCAATCCTTGATGGTGAGGCGCACTAGTTTATAAAGAGCCTATTAATTATTACATTTTTTTTTTTTTTTTTTTACTAGCCTATTCTGTCCCACTCCTGGGCAAAGGCCTCCCTCCACTCTTTCCATCTTTCGCGGGCCCGCGCTTCCTCCTATAATTATTACATATTTAACGTAAATAGATCAACATTAATAAATTAGTGAAAACATTTTTGAAATCTATCAACAAATGAGTGAGAAATTATTGCATTTTACGCGCGCTATACATATAGGTGGCCATCAGCTAGGCTCCAAATACTTTAAAGGAAACAAAACCATTGGTTTGAAAAGAAGAAGATCATCTGGCTTCCTGGTTTTAAATTCAGATATTATAATAGCATTTCATGATTTATTGAAAAAGTTCATTTGGAGGCCTATAAGTAGTTAATAGTAGAAGCGTAAATAAATCTATACTCTAACTTCATAAAATTCCTAAAACACATTAAACTAAACGAAGCCCATCGCCTATCTCTTAATGTTGTGTAAACATACATAATGTGACATTTTTATAATATAATATAAACATTATTATATTTTATTAGCAGCTGATTTATTTATCTTTGGCTACTGCGCCGCCGCGTTGCGTAATAATGTATTTGAAATCATATAAAAATATTATCTTTAGTCTGTTTTTATGACATTAATTCCACGTTTAGTGCTATTTGAACTGTTTCCTGACTTTACAATCATTTATTGAATTAGGTTAAATTAAATGGTGATACTTTTTCACTCCTACAAATTAAGTTTTTCAGGTTACATTAACACTTATATCGTGTATCGAAGTATCGAACCGAAGTCGATCTTCTGAAGCAAGCTAAGTATTTTATACTAAACATGACCTTGGTAGGTAAAATAAAAAGAAAATTAAGTAATAGATAAAATAAATTAAAATAGGTTCAACACAAAAAAGCGTGAAGCGACATAAACAAAAGGTCTTATCTAGTAAACAATTAAACTCAATTACATAATTTATTTACATTACAAGTAAACGAGGAAGATTTCAGTACCTAAATATTTTTGTAAACTAGTTATTTGTATCAAAATAAATAAATAATAATATATTAATGAAGATTTTTTTATTTAAAGATTCTATACCTATCTTTATCAACCATTAGATTTAAAAGACTGTGGTAGGTGTGTGCAATAAATAAATAATATTTAAAATAGAATTAAGTGTCCTATAGATTACTCGTATGTAGTAAACCATAACAATAATTAATGATTCATATCAAAACATATTAATACAATAAAATAATAAATAAATACTATTACAACTGTACTATTTTTTGGTTGTAATATGGACACAGGTTATCTGAAAAATAAAAATAAAATAAATATTAAAACGTTATCATTCAAAGGAATCAGAATAAAATAATTATGTCGAAGCCAAAACAAGTTTGATAGGACTTTACGAGTAAAACAAATAGTAATTAGTATCCGAATTTTACCCATGCAGAAAAATATAACACCTTTTATGTAACAAATTTGATACTGAGGAAACCTTCGTTCCACTGCAGGATTACGAGAACCTTGTCTGTATAAGCCAACGTTTCATATCTGATACCGTATCTCTGGCCTCGCCACATGAAGGAAGAACTATTGTTTCCAAGATATCAGTCATATGGCCTGATAATCTTGTGTTTTTGTTTTAAATCAATACTTGAACAAATGATATAATTGTTACGTTTTTTGGCTGAAAACAGCTGTTTTATTGTGTAACTATGTCGCCTATGTATTTTAGTCGAAGTGAGCTTGAAGGAAAGAAAGAAAGAAAGAAAGAAAATGGTTTATTTGGCCAACAAGCGTACAGACAGTGTAGAAAAAAAAAAAAAAACATGTAGATAACATCTAAGCATAAAACTTAAAAATATAAGTACTTAAAAATAAACATGAGTAAAAGTAACAAATTGGTTGACACTGCATGTCACACGGTTGCGCTAAATAGGTCCAGTTCAGCAATAATGCCAGGCAACTACGTGGTAGTTGCCTGACGCTGGTTTTCACTTTCGCTGAAGGGAACTATAATAAGTTCAAATTAACTTCCCGACTTCTATTTTCAGGCACTGTATGTGTGGCCTTGCGAAAAACGAGCAATGGGTAGTTTGCTGTCTGGCTATCCCGTAACCATTCGGTCTGAGGCCGAGACGTCGACGGCGCATAGTGTTCCAAGCACGCCTCAAAGAGATTTCAGTTAAACCATAGGGTCCCAGGAGGGTCGGGTTTACTTCCGAATGGGTAATCCATGGTCCTTGAACGCAAAGGCCCTAGTCCGTCTATCCTGCGAGGTGCCAACGGAAAACGAGCGCTAGGTATCTGACGCCCAGCAAATGCTGAGGTAGTCACCGTTTATATTGTACATTTTAAACTGAAGTTACACGGGTTGGTC
The DNA here is from genome assembly GCA_030763345.1 of Mythimna separata. Lineage (NCBI taxonomy): Eukaryota > Metazoa > Arthropoda > Insecta > Lepidoptera > Noctuidae > Mythimna > Mythimna separata. Next base: position 20,810,197 of record CM061184.1, on the reverse strand, counting down.
TTAGTGTCATTAGCATTATCAGCCTTGTAATGTTCCCACTGTTGGGACTCAGGCCTCCTCTCCAGGAGAGAGAATGGGCGGTAATCCACTACGCGAGCCCAGCTCTTAACTTTTTTGAATTATTGGCCTTTAATATAACTCTTTTGAATAAACGCGCAGTCCAAATTCGAGGCTTTAGAACAGTTTTAATTGTTACTTATTCATGAATTAAGTTTAAACAAACAAAATATTAGCTCAAACTCTTACACAACCATTTCACAATGGAACTACTGAAAGTTTACACTAACAAAAGCTCGACACAGATTTTCAGTTTTGAGTGATTCCTTCGCAAATATTTGTTAAACATTATACCTTCATATAGAAAAGTGGGTTAATCACATTTTCATGATAAGATCTGACTTGATAACTCCACTAGCTGTTGTAATATCAACTTTATTTCAGCTAGATAAGGTAGGTTTTTCGTTAGTGGAAGTTATCTCTATATTTATATAATAAGAAGAAGTAAATAAACTAGTTGGGGATTAGTTATGTGTGTGAAATGAAAGTAACAGCAGAAGGTAGGTATTACAATGTAAGAAAATTGTAGTACCTACGTATATAAATTCGTACTTACTTTGTATTATATTACTAGCTTTTTCCCGCGGCTTCGCTCCCGTCAAATGACTACCCTAGATATCCTACGCTACCCTACTCTACCTTCCCTACCTACCCAACACTACACTACCCTACACTACCCTACACTACCCTACACAACCCTGCACTACCCTACACTACCCTACACTACCCTACACTACCCTACACTACCCTACACTACCCTACACTACCCTACACTACCCTACACTACCCTACACTACCCTACACTACCCTACACTACCCTACACTACCCTACACTACCCTACACTACCCTACACTACCCTACCTACCCTACTTTACGTAACTTTTTTTTTTTGAATTTTTCTCTCCGTAAGAACCATCATTGAACTTCAAGGAACATTTTAAAAAAAGAATCAGCCAAATCGGTCAAGCCGTTTTCATGTGATGTCGTGACAAGGAAAAACGGGTTTCATTTTTATATATATAGATAACAGTTAAATTAGAAAGTGTGGGAGAAAATCTGTTGTGTTTAGGCAGAATTGTTTAAATATAAAAGGCCCTTGATCATTTACTTGCTGATACAAAACGTAAGTATTTTTTCCACGGTGGAAATAATGAAATGTCTTCTCTAAGGTAGAGCAAGAGAGACTTTTACTGACTAAAACCCAGCTGTGTTTTTTAAGTTTCCCTTAGCGATTCTGGGCCACTAACGGGCCTTGTCGATCTTTTTGGCATCTCATTGAGGTGCGCATGTAACATAATGTGTTGTCGACTTACCGGACGGCGAGCTACCGATTACTCATACTCACCAGATGGTGCTTACAGATGTAAGCCGGCAATCGTCCTAGCGACTTCTGATGTCCAGGGTGTCTTCTTCTTCTTTTCGTATCGATGCTCTCACTAAACTTTTTCTGCGCAGTATTTGGCAACCTGTATGGCTTTGGCATTGGCCTCGTTTAGATCCTGCAAAGTACAGGTGGTTGTGCAGGATGGACAGCATAGCAAGTGCCGCATATCCTGGGTAGCTGCTCCACATTGGCACTGCGTTAAGGATGGGTCGAGGAAGCCCCATTTGTTTTTACAGCGGCCAACCTGGGTCCGCAATCGGTTAATTCATGAATCCCCGACCGGTCGCATGAGACCGCGCTGTTATTGTGTCTCGTTTCGCTGGTATGTGGTTTCCAGATTGGCCACTGTAATTCGCTTCCAGGGGGAATGTTTTAACTTCAACTTAAAACAATTATTAACCTTTAAGTACCGACGTGCACTTTTTGTAACGTTAGTACCGACGTGCGGTCTGACAGACCGCGGTAAAAAATCCGTGTTTTTTTTAACAAAAGTATATTTTTGATTGAATTTCTGTGCATTATGGTTAAAAATAAAGATTTGTAAGAAAAAATAAGTATAGAAAGAAACCCAAATTATTTTTATTTTTTAATATAATGCGATAACAATATTTGGCCTGAATTTTGGAGGGAAATCCGGCTATTCGATATAAAAAATCAAAACAAAAAGAATACAGCTCACAGAAAAACCAAAATATTTTTTTTTGTATCAATACTATTATAACTTTTGGAAAAAATACATATCAAGTGTATAAACCTTCAGAAAAAGAAAATGTCCACTGCTCAACTACACTTTAAATTTTTAGCTTAGTCAATTCACACTTGGTTATCGTACTGTAAAAAAAACATGTTTTTTTGCACGGATAACATAGCATGTCTATTTTCTTTTGTTTTTGGGTAGATAAGTCAACCTTTTCAGCTTGATTTTTAGGTGTATCTGGCTTATCAGAACCAAATACTCGCCAAAGTCACAATCCCTCGCGAAAAACTTGGATTCGATTTATTTGCATTTCTGAGATTTGTTTGAGTACCATAAATCTGTCCCAGGACTGCCTGAAGCCCCCTGACGTGAAATTTAAATATTTTTGTAAAAATAACAATAAACTGTAAGAAAAACAAAACAAAAAAAACTTACGTAAGTACCGACGTGCGGTCTGAGAGACCGCTTTGGAATTTCAAACAGTAATTACTCACCAAATGCGAACGTGACGATACCACTTTCTGCATCTACATCATCATGGATACTGTTCTTACAGCTACTAAAAAGCGGCGATTGATATTCCTCAGCGAAAGGGGTAAACTAACAAGTGAAGTACCTGCCGCGGTCTAATAGACCGCACGTCGGTACTTAAAGGTTAATTAACTAAGTAACAGAACTATGATTAAAACTAAAAATATGACCAAGGAACTGCCATTTAAAGGAGCCATTACACCTATTTCGTGAGAAGCACCTCACAAATCTCTGCTTAACGTCCAAATTAAAAGAAAAAGTGTGCGAACGAAATGAGGCGTAATAATGAGTGATAAGTGGAGTATTTCCTGTATCATGACCTCGACAACACGCTGATAACCCGTATCAACAAAGTAATTATGACTGTAAATAAATACAGGGAGGACTGTTCGGGTGTGTGTCATTTTGGATAGGATGGAGACATATTTTTATAAGATTGATTATTATGTCCCTTCATATTAAAAATCAGGACTCGTCGAATTTGGTGTATTGAAAAAACGAATAAAAAATTATTTTGTCGTTTTTTGAACCATGTAGGTACTATTGCACCAGAAATTGTTAAAAAGAGTTACCGTGACCCTCGCAAAGGGCAACTAAAGGAACACTATAGATTTCATTTGGTAAAATTCTGATACTCTATTTTGCTAGCTTTTGCATAGAGCGGGAGGTCATTTTATTTTTAATTCAGTTTGTTTTTATTTCACTTAGGCCTACATGGGCAGAGAAGAACCAGCAAAAAACTAAATGGGTGCTTTAGTTTTTCATTTTTTGATTTTCATTAAAGGTTTTTTTCATGAAAAATTATTAAATAGAATTACCTTAAAGGTGGAAAATAAAGTAGTATATGTCCGAGTTGGTTACCCTATACTAATATAAATTATATAACAATTCAGTTTTCTGGTTTGTGCGCAAAAAGTAGGAGATAACTGATCGTAGAGCGTATTTATCTATGAACTGCGGATCGTAGCGTGTGTGGGAACGGATAACCTTGTGGTTTTGTGGTCCCTAATCAGAGAGTCTAGTGCGAGTTTGTTTTACGTTAACGCGATTGACACGTTTAATTATGACGTTCGGCGAACCGATTGACCTGCTTCAAGCTCTCAATCAATCAGAAAGTCAAACACGGTAAACGTTTCAATCGCGTTAACGTAAAAACAACTCGCACTTGGTACACTGTATTTTGATTTTTAATTCGAAAACAATGAATATGTTTTCGTACCTCAAAAGGAAAAAAACTAAACCCTTATAGGATCACTTTGTAGTCCGTCTTGCTGTCTGTCTGTCAAGACTCTTTATATCAAAAACACGTGGAGATATCGAGTTGAAATTGAAACCATGTACTCAAGTCTGCGCTCCCTGGAAGCTGTGCAAAAATCAAACTTGTAACAAAAATACATTCCGACACTCTCAAAGGAATTAAAATTCATAAGGTACTTCCCGTTGACCTAGAATCTTGATATTGATGAAGGGAAAAGGAGGAAGATTTGTTGAGCTGTACATGAATTCTGAATTATTTGTATTAATATTAAGTTCTGTGTAAAATAATGAAAAACCTTAAAAATAAAATGAAAGTGCTAAAACGCTCGGTATAATCTTCTTCTTCTTCTTCTGCCTGGCGTTAATCCCGGCCATTGCCAGGGTCCGCCTTCCGACTATGTTTTCTCCACTTTGCCCGATCTTTAACATCCTTCTCAGTGAGGCCATTGGCTCTCATGTCGGACTTGACGACGTCCAGCCAGCGCTTGCGAGGGCGACCACGGGACCTAGCCCCAAGGACAGCCATATCCATGCATCTCCGACCAACGTACTCCGTAGGGCGGCGCATGATGTGGCCATACCATCGCAGACGACACTCTTGCAGTTTTTCCCCCACGTCACGGACACCAAGACTACCTCGGATGAATGAGTTGCGTATGCGATCGGATCGCGTTACGCCGCTCATCCACCTCAGCATCTTCATCTCCGTGACGCGAAGCTCCTGGGTGTGTCTGCTTAGTGCTGGCCAACATTCGCCACCGTACAGGAGGACAGGCCGTATGATGCATTTATATATCTGCCCTTTGAGCCTCGGAGGCATTTTACGGTCACATAAAACGCCCGTTACCTCGCGCCATTTTGCCCATGCCGCGCCTATACGTGCTTGGACATCGTCATCCACGCTGCCAGACTCGTGCAGCACGGATCCAAGGTACCGGAACTTATCAGACTTAGCGATCAAATCCGACCCTATCCGGATAGTACTTGAATCCGTGCCACCACAGGACATGTACTCAGTCTTCGCCACATTTAGTCTCAGACCGCCGTTTTCCAGCGTGTCTTTCCAAATGTTGACCCTGCGCTCAAGATGGGCTTTGTTCTGGTTAACGAGGGCGATGTCATCGGCATACATCATTAGCCATGGAGGCTGATCCTGGATGTTTGCCGTAACTACATCAAGCACAACGTTAAACAAGAACGGGCTTAGAGCCGAACCTTGGTGAACGCCAACAGATATTGGAAAGACATTGGATTCGCCAACAGCGGTCCGGACAAAGGACACGGAATCGCGGTACATATCTCTGATAATGTCAACATAGGCCTCGGGAACACCCTTGAAGCGGAGCGCCCACCAGATAGCCTGCCGAGGTATACAGTCGAAGGCCTTCTGCAGGTCTAAAAAGGCCATATGCAGAGCTCTCCTTCTCTCTCTGTAAGCCTCAGACAGAGTCCGTAAGGCGAACACTGCATCCATGGTGCTGTTACCCGCCCGGAAGCCATATTGACACTCAGAGATAGTGCACTCGCTACGGAGCCTTGTGTCAATGATGCGCTCGAAGAGCTTCATGGTGTGGCACATGATCTTGATACCGCGGTAGTTACTGCAATCCTGTACGCTACCTTTGCCTTTGTGGACCGGGATAATCAGGCTTAGTCGCCACTGGTTTGGCATTTCCTTGGTGGTCAGGATGCGGTTATAAAGATCAGTCAGAAGGTCCACACCATGTGAGCCCATCGCCTTCCACACCTCAATTGGCACATTGTCAGGCCCAATCGATTTCCGGTTCTTCATGTGGCGAAGAGCAATGCGGGTTTCGTCGGGGGAAATAGGGGAAATAAGTCCGAGATTAGGAGGCGGTTCGGGAGGGAGGTTGTGGGGATGCTGTTTATTAGACAGCTCCGAGAAGTATGTACACCATCTCTCCTTAACAGAAGGAGCATCATAGAGCAGCTATAATATCAAGCACAATAACCATAGTTTTCATGACTATTGCGTTCATTAAACGCCAACCGTCGCGTGCGCCGCCCAGTTAGATTCAAATGAGCTAATACCAAGCATTATGTACCATCATCCGGTGTTAAACACCCCTTACATGTACGATGCGACGTACTACGGAGTAATGTCACAGGGTTTTATAGCTAGGGATGTTATAGTAATTTTAAATTCACTATCGATATTGTTCTCACTTCTGATAGTACACTTGTATAGTGCACGGAGTGCGAGTTGCTTTTCCGTTAATATTATGATCGAATCGTTTGTAACGTTTGCTTTCTGATTGGTCAAGAGCTTGAAGCGGAGCAACCAGAGTGCCAGTTATTATAAACGTGTTGGTCGCGTTAATCTCACACTAGGTACACTAATCTAAGCTCGAACACCCCCTTACCTAGGATCTGATTTGAAAATATTTTTCCTCCTATACCTCCTATGTTCAATATATTCATGGATAGATTTTTATTCAGTTATTAGTTGTTGTTGTCTCTCAATGGGACATCAAGTAGGTAGTTATTCATCATTATGCGAGCATAAACAAATAAAAAAAAATTGCATCAAAGTTAATATAGACATACACTATTAATTTCCAACATACGATCTGCTAAAAATAGGAATTGCTTATGCTTACACAGGTAGTGTGCCATTGTCTATACCTAACTATTAAGAACCAAGTTTTTCTATAAAAGAAGCAATCGATACATTCTCCCATCACTATTTATGTCAAGTAGTAACCGTAGTAAAGGACGCCGCACACGCAATGCGTGTCGCAGGACCGTTGCACCCTCCCCCAGGAATGGCGGGAGTACAAAATTTGATTTATTATCTTACCTTTTAAGATTCGAACCCTTTTAAATATAGAACGGCTGATGGCGGAGATTTCTAGTTCGTTCCAAGTTTGAGATTCGCTTGGTTAACGGTTGATGTGATCGGATATTTTTTTCTTTGGATTTGTGTGACTTGATCATACCTACAAAGATTTTTTTTGTTGGCACATCATCCGTCGTCATCATCATGACTGGAGCCCGCTCTGGATGGAGCTGGAGGGCATATCAGACTTTAACTGACTATAACTTACTCTGTTCCTTCTTTGTCCTCGTTCCAGGGCCTCAGGGGTTCATTTTCACGTTACCCATGGCCCCAGACGCTTCGACCCTGCTGGACTCATATAGTTTGCTGATATCTCTTTGAGGCGCGCGTGGAACAGTCTGCCCAAAAGCAGAAGGAATCACTGAATAATTTCCCACCTAAAAATAAAAAAGCCCAGATATTGAAAACGACGATCCAACACAGTTCTATCCATCAGTCAGTCCTCAACCATTTGTGAACAACACAACCTGTGCGTTTCCAAAACCGACGTATTTCCCAAAACGCAAGTCAAAATCTTATGCAAAATCAATTTTTCTTGGTAGCAAGCATCCCAGACGAAACGTCTGAATGAGCAACAATACAAATTTTAATTGACAAACTAACACAATAGTGAACTAACTGAACGGCAGCGCGGCAGCTTTGTGTAGCTAAATAACTTATTTGTACCGTCTAGCTCATAGAGTAAGGAACTATTAGAGATGCCATTACTGATAATACCTACTAGATGCATTTCCAGAATCCTGTGGCTCAATAATGATCATCGTCATTTCAGCCGGCAAAACGTCCACTGTTGGACATAGGCCACCACAACGAACGGTCCTGTGCGTCTCGCATCAGCTACTCTTACCAGGTCATCGGTCAGCTAAATAATAGATCTTCGAAGTACACGATTTCTTCTCAAATGCTACCTACGAGATATAAAAAATGGTAGGACTCAAAAGATCGTCTCTATATTTCGTATACCTAAAGTTAATTTGATTAAAAAAATACCAATTCAGAAATTTCTCGTATAGACTGATGGTTTATGGTGAGAAATTTATTATACATGCTGAAACTGTTGGTATTTGCAGATCCAATAGTTGTTAAAAGTGGGTATCGTACTGTCTACTTTTTGGGCTGTGGATGTAAGATATGCAATTGCTCCATACTAAATACTTAACATATATTATTATGCCCACAGCCAGTCTGTAAACCAGCCTTTGCTAGCATCAGCCTGCAAAGTCGTACACTATAATATCGCCCAGGTTAATGGCTATCCTTCATTCCATTGAGTTTGACCGCCATAGGCAAAATTCAATCAGCAGTGTAGGCCAGTAAGGAATTTCGATGGTCTATGGTCTAGCTCAAGTTGGAGCTAAGTAAAGTGATACTTGAACAACGGTCGAGTCTTCCGAGAGATTGTTAAGTTAAAGTTTCATGTATTTGCGTTTACCTTGTGATTTTCGGAGATTTGATATGGAAGTTGTGGGATGGAATTAAGACGTCTCGTGGGGTTCGTAAAACATAAGTTATAATAATTGAACGAGTGAGACTTCATTAGTAAATTAACTGTTTGAGAGGGGATTCTCTACTCATGTTAGAGGAGTCAAATTACTTATTTTATTATTGTTGTAGCTAGCCCGTATTGGTGTTGTTGGACAAAGGCCTCCCTCTATTCCGAGTAAATGTATTGTCGATACAAAGGATTATTTTTTTTCGAAACTTTAAGAACAACCAATACAATCTAACATACATCGTAGTAAATTAAAGCGATCCCTTTAGCTTTTTGTTAGCATTATCGGCCTTGTGATGATTCCACTGTTAGGACTCAGCCCTCCTCTCTAGGAGAGAGAATGGGTCGTAATCCACCACGCGGCCGGGCCCAATGCGGATTGGTGGATGTCACATTTGATCGAGTTTTTGGTGGAAAAATAAATTCGAAATGCCGGTTTGCTTACGATGTTTTCCTTCACTATTTTTGAGAGCAGCGTCGATGAAATAAACTATAAAAAGTAATGCTGGCTGGGTTTGAACCAACGACCTAAAACTACTCGGGCCACCACTACTCTACAATTCCCTTGATCCCTTTAGTTGCGTAAGATCTATTAATAGATCCAATAATTAAAAAGACATTGTAAACCGAACTTTCGAAAAAAATAACAAAAGTTACATCAAAAAGTAACACATATATCATTAGTCAGACAATTAAAGGCACACTTGCACCGGATGATTGCATAACTTGTAATGTGGGTCATTCTACTTTCCTACAAACAATTTGCAAATACTGAGAAATGAAGAAAATCAACGTTGTTTCTGCATATCTATTACATTAAATTAATTAATTCACTCGTAATTTATTCTGTAATAAGTTCATCAATGACAGAACTGATTTCGTAATCGTTAGATAATTTTTATCTGAAGTAAAAGCAAGACTGTTTGGCATTTTTTGTATCACATCAGAGTGTAATGATGAATGTAAACTATATTTGATACTTCTTAAAACTGAACAGGTTTAAATGAAATTTTGCACACGGGTAAATCATGTCCTGGAATAGAACACAGGATCCTTTTTACCTCGGGAGAATGGTTTTCTTGGGATAATGAGAAGTTCAGCAGCTGACAAAAGCTAATAGAAAATATGTCAAATCGCCATTTTTATTCTTCTTAATTTTTTATTTGTGATTATTAATAGGCAATAGACAGACATATAAAATTGGTATAATTAAATATTATGTAAAAGAGGGGATTTTGAAATTTTGTTTTTTGTAAAGGGGCTTCTGCCCCTTATGAACTACTTACTGTTAAAAAAAAAATTGGAGAACTGTTGCAGAATGGCCCCAGTAGTCGCACGATTCGCGAGGCAGCACCGAAAGGAAGAGGACGGGGAACAAAACGACGCTCGCATCTGCATGTTTGCACTAAATTAGCGATGACGCCCGCCTGCTTTCCCACACATTACGACCGAGGAGCGTCAGCAGACAAGACTTATAGCTATTATATATTAATTACAACGTACAGAGAAAAGATCTGAATTTTTGTCTGTCAAAACTCGGAAACTAATGGACCGATTTTTTAAATTCTTTCAGCAGTAGAATACTAGTTTATCATGACATAAACTGTATATTATTTTATACTTTCACACAGAAGCTAGTAAATTATTTTGTGAAAATTAATTGCGTCGTTTTTTTTTAAGTGGGAAATCGACATAATAACTTCTCCTGCTCTTGGCGGAGCGATAAAGCGTGTCAGACTTTTACTGACTTAAACCCACTCCTGTTTTTTTTGCCTTCGTTCCAGGGCAGGGTTTCGTAAAAACGCGGAAGGTAAGGACGCCTGAATTCTTTCCAGACACTCCTCAAAGTGGGGACTTCTTTACCTACCACCATAATGATGGCATGCCCATTAATTCATGAAACCCCGACCGGTCGCATGAGACCGCGCTGTTATTGTTTTACTATTGTGTCTCGTTTCGCGGGTATGTGATAGGTTGCTAAGCATTAACCGGCTATTGCTTGCATCATCAACAAAAACTTAAAAAACAAAAGTCAAATAAAAAACAAATAAATAACAAAGATGCAAGAGGAAACGAATCGCGACAAATATTGTTGACTACATTTCAAAATGAGCCGTTTAACCTAAATATTTAAGACAACCAACTTCTGAAGAGATTCACGCTAAAAATACAAGTCGTTGTCTTCTATATAGATATAGAAAAGAATGCATTCCTGACACACTAGGCAAACTGACAAAATGCTTTACTTTTTTATGTTTTGTTGATATTTTCCTGAAAGAAAAACGTTGTTTTTAATGATTTTGTAGAATTTAAGATGTGGGGAATGTTGCGGTAGCGGTTTGATTTATGTTGAAACTATCTTTTCTTGTGTTTTTCTTTCCATGGTCTGTCTTACAAAAAACATTGCATTTTTTTGGGATAAAAGTCGATAAACTTACCTATAAGATCGTGGACACATTTAGAGATTACTATATGAATATAATAAAGATAAATTATTCGTATTTTTGGAGTTTTATTTGTAATGAATAAACTACTGAACTGATTAAAAAAAATCTTTCAGCAGTAGAATGCTACTTTATTACTGAGTGATATTACCTACTTTCACAAGAGAAACTACTTAGTTACAAACAAACAATTTTATTTTTCGAAATAATACGCTCAGACTTTTACTTTTCCATCGTTTATTAGATCGATTCGTTCATTTATTAAAATTAAAAAAAAAGACATAAAATGCGGCGATAATAATTAGTTATCAACTAAACATTCCATCACAGAATATTTAATAGCAACTCAATTGTTATGCTACCAGTAATCCACTAAGTAAACCGTACATAAACTTAAGACAGGCAATAAATCAATTACAAAGATGCGACAAATTAATCGCACGCTTAATTTGCTGTCGCATGGTGCACAGGATGCTCTTCCTTCACACTTAGTTGTGGCAAATAAACTTAGACTGTGTACGCATAATGAATGGGCCTCATTTGCCGACCGGCCCTAAGCTGCAATCACTCGTGTTTTTCGTTACAACACTTACTAACATGGCTTTTGAAGTTTTATTTAAGGCACTGTGTGACTTTTAGACGTAACTCTGTATGTTTCGGTCGGGAATTTGAGGGTTGAGTCTGGTGGAAAGTATTTCTGATGTATAAAACATTTTGAAGAATTAAAAAACATTAACTTTCCAAAATTAAATGAAATATTAATTAAAACGATCTTAAGGTGGCACATATGCGTACATATGTGCCATCTTAAGAATTGACAAAGAATATTCCGAAAACTCCTATAGAGGTCACTTTGGAATAATTTCTCTAGACAATAACAGAAAAAAGTTTGAGAAAAAAGGATCGGAAAATTTGGCGTCCATGGACAGTGGTAATTGTTCATAGTGTAAAATGTAGTTTAGTTATCATAATATTTACTATGACTTACCATCAGGTGGGAACACAAAACCAAGTGCTAAAATGAAAAAACATGTTCATTAACATTATACTTAGTGAAAACCCAAAATTGAAAAAAGCGCATTCTCGTGAACCCAGTGCCTTAATAATAAATAAATACTGACTGTCAGAACACAGTGAGTATTTTGCGTTTGAGTGAAAATTCTCGGAACAGCGCTGTTGATTGCGGTATGTGTGTGAATACTCGTAAAGGTCCTCTTTTTGAGGCTTCTTTGGGCAGTCAGCAGTTTCGTATTCGCACTTCGAGACAAATGTTTGTATTGTTTCGCATCAGTGCGAATATTTGTTTTGTTTAAGGAATACTGTATACGGAAAGTGAGAATTCCAGGGCCGTGGTAACTCGGCTAGCCTTTCGGTTTTTTATCGTTTACATTTCGGTGAGTGTGCATTGGAATTGCACAATTTAATTCCGTCAAATCTGTTCCATCAATATTTTAAAACCATCATTATACTCATATTCATATTTAGATGTGTTCAGAATAGAGGTTTATATGATAAAAACCGGCCAAGTGCGAGTCGGGCTCGCGCACAAAGGGTTCCGTAGCAGCAAATATAATAACTTAACCAAAATTACAGTTAAATCAACCTATCTCAAAAACTATAAGAGATACTTTGATCAAACCAAAAATCGTTGAAAGAGTTAATTAGCATGCATCACCTCTATTTTTTTTAGAATTTTATACCCCGTAGTTATAAAAATAGAGGGGGGGGGACATACTTTTTACGACTTTGAGAGCTGATATCTCAAAAACCGTTCACTTTAAGAAAAATGTTTTTTAGAAAACTTTATATCATTTTAAAAGACCTTTCCATTGATACCCCACACGGGTATGTACATCGAAAAAAAAATTTTCATCCCTCAGTTACATGTATGGGGGGCCCCACCCCCAATTCTTTTTTTTACTATTTAGTGTCATAATTTTGTAGCGGTTCATACAACACATATTCCCATCAAATTTCATCACTGTAGTACTTATAGTTTCCGAGTAAATCGGCTGTGACAGACGGACAGACGGACAGACGGACAGACGGACATGACGAAACTATAAGGGTTCCGTTTTTGCCATTTTGGCTACGGAACCCTAAAAAGGGTTGCAAAATGTTTGTAAATAAGCAATTAAGCACTCACTAAGGAAGTGCCAAAAATTTATCGATTTTTTAGGGTTCCGTACCTCAAAAGGAAAAAACGGAACCCTTATAGGATCACTTTGTTGTCCGTCTGTCCGTCCGTCTGTCAAGACCCTTTTTCTCAGGAACGCGTGGAGGTATGAAGCTGAAAATTATATCAATTACTCAGGTCTACTGTCCCTTGAAGCTGTGAAAAATCAAACTTCTAAGCCAACGCAATCAAAAGATACAGCCGTTTATGCCGCAAATTTTCGACACTTGCAAGGGAATCAAAACCTACAGGGTACTTCCCGTGAACTCAGAATCTTGAAATTTGGTACGAAGCAACGTCTTATAGCATAGATAAAGGAAAAATTACGAAAACCATAAATTTTTAGTTACATCACATAATATATTTTTTTTAATAATTTTAAACTTACTACCCATTTCCTCATAAACGCGTAGAGGTATTAAATTGAAATTCATACCAAATACTCAGGTCTATAATACCTTTAAGCTGTAACAAAATCAAACTTCTATGTCAACGCAATCAAAAGAAACAGCAATTTAAGCTGCATATTTTGAAACTCGCAAGTACTCGCAAGGGAATCAAAACCTAAAGGGTACTTCCAGTCGACCTAGAATCTTGAAATTTGGCATGAAGCAACGTTTTATAGCACTCATATAGGGAAAAGTCTGAAAACTGAAAATTTGTTGTTACGTCACAAGAATTATTTTTTTGAAAAATCTTCAACGCTCGATTCGAGAATAGAACTTTATTCATAGGTAAGTTAGAGGTATTGAGTTGAAATTAACACCATATAATTGGGTCCGTGGTCCCTTGAAGCTGTGCTAAAATCAATTTTCAATTCAATTGGTAAAGTGACGGGAAAAAAAGATTCGTCCGTTTATACTGCAAAAAACGTACATTTCGAGACTGTCGAATTGTTCGATTGAACTGTTTTTATAGGTAAGTTACTACGGAACCCTCAGTTCGCGAGTCCGACTCGCACTTGCCCGGTTTTTTCTTTTGATGTTGAAAATCATCCAATGAGTTCTTCTGCTCTAAGGTGGAATGAGAGTGCGTATCAGACTTTTTCTTATTAAAACCACACCTGAAATCTTCAGTTGACCTTTATAGTCGGAAATTCCCTATGGTCCTAGTGCGCATCTGCATTGCAGCGCCCCTACAGTTTTGCTGACATCTCTTTGAGGCGTGCACTACGCACAGCCGATGACTCGGGCTCGGTCCTTACCAGACGGATGGACGGCTACCCACTTCAATGGTTACGCGTGGAAATAAACTGTAAAACTAAGATAATGAATGCTAATTTTAGAAATTAGACCACAAACCTAACAGCAACCATAACCGGCCCACACGTGATTGATCGAAAGAAAGAACAAACACACAAGGCCTTGAAGAAGATCTGGGCTATTCACCCCTCACCACCTGACAAGAAGGGAGTAATGGCCCGTCAAGCGTCACTACTAGGTCTGCTAACTGAGATGACGTATGTTAGCACATTGCGTAAGATCATTTAGGCGATAATTATTTGAGGCGGGATGGAAAAAAAATTCGTCACGCCATACGAAGGAAACATTGGCTATTTTTGGATGGCGAGAAACAAAAGATTGGCGTTCTTCTTTGGTGTATCGATGATTCCAAATTGTATGTTTTATTAGAATTTAGACATATCGATAAGAGTTAGCGTTTATCTCGCAAATGTATGTCTTTGCTAGTTACGCGCTTGACCATTATCTCACCTGGTAGAAAACGATAATATGGTCGACGATGGAGCACGCTTGCCTAGAAGTAACCTTCAATCTTGACTTAAAGATCCTTTGGTTGTAACAATTAGGTAAGAAATACAGACGTCGGCAGGGAATTCCACACCTTAGCTGTACGCACAATTGTGTTAACAAAAACTGTTTTTTGCGTATACCTAATGATAAGGAATGATGGTGGTCGACGATGGACCATGCTTGCCTAGAAGTAACCTATTCATTCTTGTCATAAAAACCTTCAATTTGCAACTATCAGGAAACAGACTTTTAAGGAACTATCGAATCTGTCAACAACAACAATAATTATAATTTCTCGCTTGAAAAAGAACCGAACCTAATTCATTTCGCAATGAGGCTTATTTCTGTAGTAACCCCATCAGACTGTGATGCCAGTTCCAGCCCACCTGGCTTGACTCCTGGAAACTGGACTTGGCCAATTAGTGTCCAAAGAATTCTATGAACAGTACTAACAAAAATTTAGCTCGCAATTATCTAACAGTTTCGGTCCAGAAGTTTTTCACAGAAACCATATTTCCTGAAACCTGTAAACATAATAATATAAAAACTAAATTAGGCATATCTAATAACGTGTGACCAACTTCTCAGATTTCTAGGCTAGGAAGAAATAGTTTCTAAACTAAATCGTTGATAGTTTTCATTCATAAAACGGCGGGTATATTGAGAATATTTTATTTCAAAACGTCTACAATCAATCAGGCTGCCAACATTCTCAAATATCACATCCAACATCCAGTTTGAACGTAAAAATAAATGGGCAAGTGGGAACTGTCTGTTTTTGTAAAGAGTTCTGTAGGTGAGTGTTATGAATAGCTACATTTTTTGGAAAAGCATAGTAAATGTTTATTTGTAATACCTCACACAATCATGTGAGCATATTTATCAGATGAATATGAAAAATAACAATAAAATGTGTGATGCCAAAAAGGTTCCTAACCAATCCAACCTGATGGTAAGCAGTGATGCAATCAATTAAATATGCGATATTTATATTTTTTTTATTTGTTTTTTTTTCTTATTATAAGTAGATATCCAACTTAGGTGCGAAAGCCGTTTCATCAAATGTCGTTCGTTTCGAAAACATTTAACGACATCTTTATAACACCTACTCAATTAGTTATTCCCATTTTATAGGTATTACAGCCAAGATTGGTACTAAATCCCTAAATCTGCTTTCTCTTCAAGTAATTGTGAAGATTAAATTACGTTTAGAATTATGTATTAGCACGAAACCGATCTTTTGAACCTGCATTACACTTCGCAGTTTTGATTTACGCCTAACTCGACAATATAGATTACGATCTATGAAGTAAAAGCGAAGACTGTGAAAGGTCGTGAATTAAATCACACAACAATAGAACATTCAATTACTAAAACATAACCTGTCATTAAATAACAGCTGCTTTCATGAAACCACTTTGCTCACGGAACCCTAAAAGCAACATGAAAGGAACGTCACGTAACATGGACTCAAGCGGATGCCAAATAGTTCTTTTTCCATTTTCAGGTCAGTGACCTAACGAGACTAGAAAAGTCGGTGACTTCGCTCGTTTTAAAATTGTGGCGAAAGCTAATGTTGTCTAAATAGATGCGGAGACTTTCCAAGTGTTTAAGACTTTTTTTGTTTGGTATTCTTGTTTTTATTTGCTTGTCGAGAGTCCATTTTGAGGAAGTTATTGTTATTTCTGGTGTTAACGGTTAAAAAATTGGTAATACTAAAATGATTTTTAGACAAGTACGGTACAGGCACGGTAACTTCTCGTTCAACATACTACAGTGTCTTAAGACGAAAGTCTATGACCAGTACCTGTTGCCAGTGATGACTGAAGGTTCCGAAACGTGGTCGCTCACATTGGCCCGATCAGAAGGCATAAAGTCACCTGAAGTTATTGAATGGTTGTGCTCTTAGTTTATGCGTGATCACATCAGAAACGAAGATATTCGCAGGAGAACCCAAGTTACCGACAAAGCCTGAAGAATCGCCAAACTTAAGTAGCAGTGGATAGGGCACATTGCTCGCAGAACAGATGGTTGATGGGTACGAAAGATTCTGAAGTGGCGACCACGTACCGAAAGATGCAGCGTTGGAAGGCCTCCTACAAGGTGGACCGATGACCTGGGGAGGGTCTCGGGAATCTGATGGGTACAAGACTAATAGGACCGGTCCTTATGGCGACACTTTTGGAAGATGCCTTTATCCAGCAGTGTTTCAATTAAAATGATGATGATGAAATAGAGAAATAACAATACTGATCCAAAAATTCAAGCCAAATTACTGCCAACTAATAATCGAAGAGGCGTAATCCTAACAAACGTACAACACAATTTATTTATAATATTCATTCATCTAAAATTCTTAGTCGACTTTCAAAGAATGATAAACGCTGACAGTTTTGATGATCTTAAATGTTATGGCGTCATTCCTATTAGTATTTAAGGTTGGTCATAAAGTCAGAATTAAACTCTTTCTAGTCGGGCGATCTCGTCTCGATTTTGAGCCAAAACTAATTTTAGAATCGCCAAAAAAACCGTTGTAAATGTCACAAGTCTATTGGTATTCCTTTTAGATCAGTAGTTTATTTCAGTCGTAGTTATCTGCCTCACTTAAAAAGGTGGTGACTAATTGTGTAGGTTACGGAGAATAGAGATAGAACGCAGAACGGCAGAAGACACAGCGTTGAAAGGCCTCCCGCAGATAGAACCCAAAAGACGTAGCGTCCGAAGGCCTCCCGCGGGGTGGACCTATTATGACGGGGTGAGGGTCGCGGGAATCTGGTGGATGCGAGTGCCCATGTCCAGATAAGGCAAGCATTTTGTCAGATATCGTCTAGGGTTGTGTATGGAAGAAGAAGTTTTAAAGTGCTGGCCTCGTAATAAATTAGGTTAGGAGTAGGATGCTAATGATGACCATCCGCCTATTATCATCACCATAATTTTCATTTCAGCCGAAACATGTCCACAAGGACCGGTCTAGTGAGTCTCGCAACCATCAGATTCCCGCGATGATCATTCGCCCATGTCCCTAATCAAATATAGTAATGCATGCCCCTAACTAACTAAATACCAACATTTTCGTCGTACACGACTGCTTCCACAGGTCTGATATTGGGTGGCATCATCATCTGCCTAGCCTTTTCCCAACTATATTGGGGTCGGCTTCCAGTCAAGCCGGATTTAGCTGAATACCAGTATTTTACGAGGAGCGGCTGCCTACCAGACCTCCACAACCCATTAACTGGGGTAACACGATACTTCATGGCAAGACTGGAGTCAGATTTACTGGCTTCTGACTATCCGTAACGACTGCCAAAGATCTCCAAATGACAGTTGGGACCAACGGCTTAACGTGCTTGCCGAGGCACGGAGGAAACTCGTTATGTTAAGATGGTCACCCATCCACAGACCAACCTAGGCAAGCGTTGCTTAACCTTGAAGATCGACCTGTGCGGCTGTTATTATTTAGCCACGAGCTCCTCGTCGATGATCATTCGCCCATGTCCCTAATCAAATATAGTAATGCATGCCCCTAACTAACTAAATACCAAAATTTTCGTCGTACACGACTGCTTCCACAGGCCTGATATTTGGTGGCAAATAACCTAAATGTCCTTCTGTAAGCGTTAGTCGTCAGTCTCACCCAAATCAAGTTCCGTATCTCATTCATCAAATTAGTGACCATTTTTGGAATAAAGGTGTTAATCTCTAACTGTCTTCGCCATTTCCTTTGCCACGGAAGAAAGCTGTCACCATTGAACTTTTTAACAGGTCTCCAGTCCATTGTGCTGGTCATAATTAGCTCTATTATAGGGCTGTTATGGCCAACCGGTTAAAAAAATATATTTATTATAAAATTAACAATAGCTTTTAAAGAAGATATATTTTTTATCGGTGATCCAAAAAATATGATTAATTAAATAAATACTTAAACTATGAACCAAATATTGGCCAAACATCTGTCGAACCACTCAAATTAGGTAGTAATTAGGTATCTATGCAGGCTCGCGGACGGCGAGCACTAGGTAGCTCGCCGTCCGGCAGTCTGATAATAATCTGGACCGAGCCCAGTCGTCGCCGGCGCGTTCTGTTCCACGCGCGCCTCAAAGAGATGTCAGCAAACTGTAGGGGCCCGGCAGGGCCGAAGTCATTGGGGAATACAGAAAATCCGAAAGGTTGTCACCGTGTCCCCCAGATCGAAGGCAACGAATGAACGGGATGGGGTTTAGTCAGTAAGAGTCTGACGCCCTCCCGCTCCGCCCAAGAGCTGGAGAAGTCATTCTGATGATTCCACTTCCAAAAAAAAAACTTTGGTATCTATAGAATCTCTCATATATCGATCGAATCACTCAAACATCTGTCCAATCACTCAAATAATAACTTACTAGAGCTAGCAAGAAACCGTACCACAAAAACCATATCTAACAATTTGTTATCACGTCGTATGTGTACACTATGGGCGTTTCACTCGACTAGTATGTTGTATGTGAAAGCTATAATTATCGAGTAACGTGGAACACCTATTTGCATACATAAAGGCTATTAGGAACGGGGTTGTCGCCATACTGTTCCTGGGTCGAGACATTTCAATTTTTTTTCAATTATGAAGCAAGAATTTGTCACCTCGTCTATATGGGCCTGTGTAATAGAAAATAAAGTTTTATTAAAATTAAATGTTGTAGTAGTTTAGAGTTACTCGTTTAGGTTGTTAATTATGATTTTTTTTATGAAAGATAGGAAATCTATGTTGTCTAAAATGTCAAATCCTGGTTCTTGTACTTGTCCGGGGCATTGCTGGTTACAATGGTCGCTGATACCAGCGACCATTGCGTTGCGGACGGAGAAAAAATTAACGAGGCCCACTAGCAGTGATAGTTAAAATTAACTTGTACCTAATATATAATTGGTTACATAATATTTTTATATGTTAGGTTTCTATATAAGCTCCCTCACTATACTCGGGAATTAATTATATAAATCCCTCACTGCATTCGGTATTAAAACTTAGCAACCTTCGTTTTTTTCGAAATTCAAAAATATAGCCTACTAGCTTCCACCCGCGGCTTCGCCACACATCCACACATCCATTCTTACAAATTTTCACATTTATAATATTAGTAGGATGACTTTAAGACACTGCTTTATTCTGGAGTCACATAATCTACTACTATATCATCAACCTAGTTAGTTATACCGTTCCTTAAATCAAATCCAAACTTCTAAGGTCACACCAAAACGTAAACAAACCAACATCATCTCGAAACAATAACAAAATAATAATCAATAAGTTCAAAAGGGCGGTTACAAAAACATTTGACAAACGATCTCACGGCGGGTTCAAATTGAGTTCTTACTGGTGATATATTGAATAATTAACCGAAGCGGTGATTAAGTGAGGTGGTGATTAATTATGTGATGGTCAATGACACGCGGGTGAATAATAAAAACCTTTGATCAGGGTTAAGCAAGGGTTTTAGTGGTCTATGGATGAGTTAGCGCTACGGGATAGTTTGAAAGAGTTATCTAGGTCCTGGAATGTAAAGGGCAACTAACATAGGTGGATTTTAGTCAGATAATAGTAAGTGGATAAAAGTCTGACATTCTCGCTGCACCCAGAGTGAAAGGACTTTTTGATGATTTTGAGAGATACAAGTTATTAGCACAAATTAAATCAAACTTAAGAGGGTCTTACCCACTCGTATATCGTCAACATGAGCATGGTTTAAAAGTTTTGCATAGACCGAAATCTATACTAATATTATAAAGAGGTAAAATTTGTAAGTTTGTATGTAGGGGGTAATCTCTGGAACTACTGGTCCGATTTGAAAAAATATTTCAGTGTTATATAGCCCAGTTATCGAGGAATGCTATAGGCTATATACCATCAGGCTACGACCCACGGGAGCGGAGCAGTAACGAAAAATGCGGGTGAAACCGCAGGGGACAGCTAGTGTTTGATAAACAGGCTACACGAAAAAAGAAAGACACTGCCTGAACGTTCTATTGGCATTCGGTAATTTCATGATTTACTCGAATATCTCATCAAACTTGTTGTTCCTCATGAATCACTCTATCTATTGATGTGTGAACTGTATGAAAATCCGTTCAGCAATTATCCAGTTAATCGCGTACTGACAGATAGACACGGTGACGGGCTTGGTTTTCAAGAATTTCCAAAAATACACCCTAGTTTGTACCTCCCATCATCACCCAACAATAGTTAAACTTTTGGCAATCCCAACACCATACTAGGTAATAAAGATGACGTCACAGTGTTGCCATTTCTAAGAAACAGACGGGCTGGTGCCAATTGGCAACCGGCGTGAATACGTTGAGCACTTTCCATGGTTGCTAGCTCACGCACCGACCTGCGGGCAACGGTTAAGCAACCACGTGACCAACTATTTATAATGGTTGGAGACCCAGATTTGGTAATTAAGGAAAAGTTTTTAAAATCAGAAGTTTTTAATAAGAAGGTATATTTTTTCATATAATTTAGTGCTTGACTGGAATTCCGCCTGATGGTAAGCAGTGATACAATCGTGGATTATATGGTTCACTAATTTATTAAGAACTTATTCACTAACCAACCAAATAAAAGTGGTAGTTAGGCAGGGCACATTGTTCGCAGAACGAATGGTGAATGGTGAATTAAGAAAGAAAGGTTCTAGATTGACGACCACGTACCGAAGGACGTTGCGTTAGAAGACCAGCGTTGAAAAGCCGAACAAGATGTATCGATGACCTGGTGAGGGTTATAGGAATCCGATGGATGAGAGAGAGAGAGATGCACAAGATCGGTCATTATGGCGACACTTAAGAAAGAAGAAAGAAAGAAAAACTCTTTATTTGCAAGGAACAGTGGCAAATTTAAAAAAACAACAAGAAATATGCGCCACGCTCAGTATAATGCTGTAGGCACACATATAGTGCGACTAGTCCACAGCACTGGTTCGGCGTGGCCTGGACTTGGGGGAGGCCTGTATCCAATAGTGGAAGATTCTGTCTGGCTGCAAAGATGATGAATAACCCTTTCCGTTACATCCTTACTGCGGACACGTTCCTAGCACAGTCATACAAAGACCATAGCACGTTGTGAGGGCAGCCTAGACTCCGCAGTCACTCTCAATAAATGTAAGAATGATGTAGTAACAAGGCTATTGGCTCGTTAGGCGTCGGTTGGTAAACTGGTAACTATCGCAATTATTCTTCACCGAACTATGAACCGATAACGAGTTATATTTTAACTGGTGAGTAGAAGCAGAAGGTTAACTATACTTTATAAACAAAAGTAAACCTCGCATTTTCTTTAATGTGGATGGAATTTAAAATGAAATTTGCTTTGAGAAATATAAATAAATATCTATTAAAAAAAACATGAGCATAGCATAATCAGCCTTTTTTATGTTCCCACTGTTGGGACTCAGGCCTCCTCTCTAAGTGAGTGACTGGGCCGTAATCCACCACGTAGGGCCAGTGCGGTTTCCTTCACCATGTTTTAGAGCAGTGGTGTTAAATAAATTATACAAAGTAAGCACCTGCCTGGGTTTGAACCCATGTCCTGTCCATTTTTCTACTACCATCCATCTATGAGTATCTACATAATATTATCTATCGGCTTAGTTCTATCTTTTTATTCTGCTGCTTGTCCTATGCGAGTACCAAACATATGTTTTCCTTTTTTTTTTTAATCAAAACTGAAAATTTCTACCTGGCTTTTACGGTTCAAGAGACAAAGCTTGCTGACATACCTACATACGAACGGAGAGCCGGAGTAATATTCAATGGTGCGACCTGAGAAAAAGAGGTTAAATCCAAAAAAAATTTATGTGGTAGTTATTACTAACTATGTAGTAGGAGAATCATGTCTTGACACTTCACAATTTTTTATTTTCTACAATTGCGGCTGAATAATGTTGCCAATTAAATTTAAAAAAAAGCTCCACGTCGCGCTTTCATTAGACGCACTCTAGCCTGATGATGATGCTGTCAAAGTGAACCTTCTGTTTCAGCTTTCCATGGTGTCCAGGTAAACTTAGGACCTCAATCAGTCTGGACCAGTCGACCACGTCGCCTCGTTTCGTTGTCGACATCGACTCTCCGCGCTGACACTCTTGCTATCAGCGTTTCACAAGCATACTTAGTGTTTAATGTACTAGATCCTGTACTTCGGAACTTAATGAGATATCGTTTTCGCATTTCTTAAGTTGTAGTTCGTTGAAAGAATAGGGAGTTAGTGATATTAGTTATGATGGGTGACAGGACAGAATGGAAGACAAAAACGTGTTGCGCCGACCACAAGTGACTCCATCGAATGCCTTGTTGTACAAGGAACGGTGGATGGGATGAGACAGTGTGACACCATGGGTGTTGGCAGCCCATTGAACGAGTGGTGGAAAGTAGAGTACCCTGATAGCTTCCGAAGAGCTATCTTCATGATAACCACGACCACTCTGGCAAGGGTGAAACAAGCATTGCATTGCTGCATTGCTTGTTTAAAGAAGGCTAATGGAAAACGTAGGTTGACTACCAATACTGAAAAAAATAGTTATAATGTGACAAGCCTAAGGTTTCCTAAAAAGCTCAGAAGGTAACCGCAACAGCTTGCCAATATCCTGAAATGTAAGGTTGAGGTAAAAGCCTTTATTTTTTAGATATTCCTTCCTTATCTTCGTTCCAGGGTTCTCTTCCTCACAGCCCATGGCCCCAGGTAAACGAGCTTGGTAGCTTGGTTTGGTTGGAGCAGGTAATATTGTCTTTGAGTCTTTACACAGATATTGTGGAACACTTCTTCCCTTATCTTACAAAGTGTTACAACTTCGCATATCTACAAAATGTTCTAAGACCAGAGTTCTCAGAACGCCTTGAAAAGAATTGAATGTATACCACTATTTATTTTCATATTACCCAAAGATTAACTTTTTTGATTATTACAAAAGTTTCTGAAACCAAAGATATATTTTATGACTCATTTCTTTTCTTTTTAAATATTTTTTTTAAGGCAATACCTTAGTGTTTAGTAAATCGCAGTTAGCGATAAGACCGCCATAATACCCATAGATTTAAGTTTATGTATAAGTTATCTTACTATTTCGGTGTACAATTAAATTGACTACTATTCTACCCTAATAATATATACCTATAATCACACACGCACTAAGAGACTTGTACAATGCGATTAGTCGCAAGTCGCAACAGTTCACGACCGATCGTAAAACAAAACCAATGTGATTAAGAACATCCGATTTAGGGATGGGCGAACATTATCACTTACCATCACCAGACAGACTTGAGCCCCATCCCTATTACCAGCCTTCGAAATTAAAGACCACTGTCAACTGGAAAGTCTGACCACGATAGTTTTGCTGTTAAATCAAAGGGTAATAGACCGTATTGCAACAGACATAAGGGCTTCGTTAACGGCAAAATGGTTTTCGTCTAATTCACGTGTCTACACTCACGTTTCGCTTGGGGCGTTCGTCGCCAATCTGTCAAACTCAATACTTATGCGTTACAGTTAAATATGAAACAAAAAAAAACTGGCCGTTAATAAACAGTAATTTTGAATTTAGAATGACGTCATAGATTAATGAGATTCTATTCTCTTTGGTGTACTGCAAAAAGTTTTTATTCGGAGTATTCCCGTATTGGCTCCCAGATTTTTGGCACCAAAATTTTCGGCACCCAAGCTATTCTCATTTTGGTACCAATAGACCTTGGATGGTAGTAACCTATACAAAATCCCAATCCAAAATATCTAATGGTACCGAAAATTTTGATGCCGAAAATCTGGGTGCCAAAACGAGAATACTCCATATTCCACATCATGGTGGTCTTGACTATGAATAGCTTGTGTTTCTGTTTCTTGGAATATAAAAAGGGGTCTATTCATAGCCGTGATCAGGAGACAGTTGTCATCGGTCCTAGGAGTGGGTGTCGTAAGAGACGAGTAGGGGATTATGTCAAAGAAAGGGCAGTGACCACCTGTGAACCAAAATGGCCACTTGATAAATGGCTTCAGCTTTACCGTTTCGTCAGCACGATTCTTCATGTGTCATGATAAAAGTTTGTATGATATTTTAGGTATTTGAAACTAGGGCTGCGGAAATGTTCAAAAGAGTTACTCTACCTTTTAAAGGTAGAGAAAACTAGAGGAATACATATGGGTTTTAGTTAGTCAAAGTCAGACACTAGGTACCTTTCGCTCCACTAAAACGGCAATGGTGATCGAAACAATAAAGAAAGAAAAATAATTTATTTACCATAGCAAAAGGCACACAACACAATATTTAGGTAACACGAAACAAAAAAAGGAAGTAAAAAAATTAACCAATTTTACCTAAATTCCATAATTTACAATTTAAATTAACGGCGTTTGCAATTATGGCATACGAAGGTTTGTTTGTGACTTCTTCATACTCAAACGAATGGACATATTTGGATGAAATTTGGTAGCACATACACGCATGTTTTCGTCCGGGAGTATGTTCCCTTAATTTGTTCATGAATTCATGAAAATGTTCATGAAAATGGCAAATTTGCTGCCAGCTAGTATACAGTTTACGAAAATGGTTCTTAAATAACTGGTGTAAGGTGCAGGAAAATAACGATACCTATCTCAGCAAAATCAATGAAGGAAAACCTGTGAATTTCGTACTGATGACGAACGATTACGCATTCCTATTTAAATGTCCTAATTATAATATCATTATCATTCTGCTGAGGCCCGTCTTGACGCAATGGCGTGCTATGTGCGGCATCCTAACCTTATCTCACTTTCTTATGTCTTGTCTTATATGGCGGTTTGTGTATTGGTTTAAGTATTGATAAAGTGATCAGGAATGAAGATATCCGCAAGAGAACTAAAGTTACCGACGTAGCCCGAAGAATCGCCAAACTTAAGTGGCAATGGGCAGAGCATATTATTCGCAGAACAGATTATTATCGATGGGAGCAAGGTGTACCAAAAGGCAGTAAGCGATTATGAGCTACCAAAAGACGTAGTTTGTAAGCCTCCAGCAAGGTGAACCGATGACCTGGTGAGAGTCGCGAGAATCCGATAGATGCGACGCATTCGGCCGATCGCTGAGTCGACACTTGGGGGCCACTTAGGGCCTACGTCCTACAGTGGTTTTCTTACGGTTAAAATGCTTTTTTTTATGATGATGATATTATATAAACAAACAATCTGCCTAGCTTAGCTTCCAGCTTTGCTTAGAGCTATCTGAAGAATAGTGAGATAGCTCCAGCTACCATTTTTGAGAACCGAGTTTGCCCTTTGTGTTCTAGGACCATGGGTTTCCTTTTCAAAAATTCCCTGTAGGTCATTTTTCATTGATAAATCCATCTTAAAAAATCCTTCAAAAGTGAAAGCGTGAAAGTACCTTCGAGTAAAAGTTTATAATAATTCATTGAATAATTGATAAAGAAGACTTGATGATAAATATTGAAATACTTGCTGGTGCCCGTGACTTCGTCTGCGACCTATAACAAAGCTTAATTTCAAGTTTATTTTTTTATTGCGAAATCCCATTTTTTTCTTAAATAAAACTAGCCTAAATAACTCTTCATCACATATCTATTAGTGAATATCCCGTCAAAATTGGTGCAACCTTTTCGGAGATCAGACGAAATTATTTGACAGACAAAATTTAAAAACAAAAATTGTTATAAGTGTCGTATATACTTTCGTATTTTGATAATACAAACAGACACATAAACTTTATTTATATGTGTAGATTCACACACATACTACTTCCCACGTAAACCAGATAATTTACATCAAAACCGTATAAATTCGACAAATGATTGACATCTGACATGTAAATTACGAGCCATTTTTATATTATTATAAAAATCAGCATAATTGAATTTTAAATTGCTTAATCGACACTTTTGTGGAAGTGTGTAAGTGCAAATTACTTGAAAAATAAAGGAAATGAAACTGTATACGGTATTTTTGATGAGGGGCAATTATCCGAGGCAATACCCTAGTTGCTTGTTGCCAGTTATTGCCCCTCGAATTGACCTGAAACACGGAAAGGAACTGCCCTTTCCGTGTCTTTCCTCCAATATTTTGACACTCCTTGAAAAGCCTTGTTATGTGGTTTTGTTTTCACGTTTTGTGTGTTTTTGATTATAGCAGGAGTTAAGGAGGCCAAAGTTGTCCTTAAGTTACAGGTATAGAAAGAATTATCAAACTTAAATGGCACTGGGCAGAAAACGCAGTAAATATGGTCAATGTGGTCAAAAGTTTCAGAAGTGGACACCGCGTACATACACAGCTGGAAAGCTTCCTAAAGGATAGACCGAAGATCTGGTCCCACATGGCCAGGCCAGTGTGACTCGCATCCTTCGGATTCCCGCGACCCTTACCAGGACATTGGTCCTCCTTGTGAGAGGCCTTCCATTGATGCGTCTTTTGATAGCTCATAATGGCAATCGTGTTGGAAGGGCTGGTGAGGGTCGCAGGAATCTGATGGAAACGAGAAGAGTCGAGACAGGTCGTTGTGGCGACGCTTGGGGGAGGCCTATTCCCAGCAGTGGACTTTTCTTCCAGCTGAAATGATGAGAATGAATCGTAATTTAAATTCGGTGTCCGAATGCCTTTTTTTCTAGACGGACGAGGTAAGCGACTTCTATAATTAAAACTTGACTTTAAAATCTTTCTTTTAGTTACGTAACAAGTTATTTTTAATCAGATTAAAGGAGTCAATGATTTATCTGAGGTTCATGGGAGGGCATTGATAATTGTAATAATAATGAACAACACTATGTAATGTGGGCTGGCATGTAGGCAGTAGTCTGTGCAAGTATTTAGATCACAAGTTAAGTGTAGGCATTATTAATGAGCTGTGCCTGGGGCTACTAATAATATCTAATTTTCAATTTATGTTATGTACTTTTCTACGGATAGTCAGAAGCCAGTAAATCTGACTCCAGTCTTGCCATGAAGTACCGTGTTACCCCAGTTAATGGGTTGTGGAGGTCTGGTAGGCAGCCGCTCCTCGTAAAATACTGGTATTCAGCTAATAGAAATCTGGCTTGACTGGGAGCCGAACACAATTTAGTTGGGAAAAGGCTAGGCAGATGATGATTATTCTTAATTCGCCTGGCCTCATTTCATCATCGCCGGAAAGTCTGACCAACTGTTTGTAACCAAGGAGTATCGTGTTATCCATATTTTGGGTTGTGGAGGTCAAAGTATACTGGAAGATGAGCCCAAGCTAGGCTAGTGACGCGATGATGTTTGAAAGAACTGAACGACAGTTAAGAATAGGTATTACAAAATCTAAGTACTTCAAATGACCCTTAAAACTGTGTCGAATTCTTACAGAGTCTGGGGAACAACTAATACAAGGATATTAAAAGCACTTAGGTGTTGAATACCTTCACAATTTCAAAATATGCAGCAAATGTCGATTAAAATCTTTTATTGCCTTGAGTCAGAAGACTTAGGTGTTGAAGACTTGATAATTTGACATTACTAGCAACTTAATATTTCCATGTGTTCGTGAGAAAAGAGCTCTTGACAGACAGACAGATAACAAAGTGATTCCTAAAAGGGTTCCTTTTATCCTTCGTAGCTTTGTTCTGAAAAGATAACGTACAATTGATTTGTAATCTTATCAAATCCTTACATCTTCCCAGGGCGATCCCATGCCATTGTAGGCGCAGGCTTGTGCATCACGAGTAATGGGTAGCTCGCAGTTTGGCTGTCAGGTAACTGTCGTTGACTAGAAAGATGTTAGCAAAACCGTAGGGTGGCTTGGGCGCGACGTTAGAATTATCCATACAAACGTAATACCAAAATCATTTGAAATTTAAGCATATTTACACCATAATATGATGTTATTCGGATTCAGACAATAATTATCTAGGTTCCTACATCGTCTTTTTGTTGAAAAACTTACCCCAAACGAAATTTAAGCGAATTTAAATTTGCACATTTTCACAGCGAAAATGTCATGTTTTTATTTGGTTTTTTCTATATTATAAACAACAATATTTCAAAATATCTTTCCGTAGGAACACAGATATTATTATCAAGTTATAAATACTCGAAACAATATTGGAAATACATTAATTTTTCATTCATCATTTTTGGTATTACGGAACCTCTCCCAAATTTCCAATAGTTTGTATTGCTATCACAGCAAGCAACTGTCAGTGTGCGGATGATGACTGTACTCCAGTCGGTGTGTCCAAGAATCAACCTCAAAAATGTATTTTTTTGCGTCTCAACTCGAGATAGCGCGCGGTCTCCGCAGGCCTCTTAACAGGGTCGATAAACGCCAGGGCCAAGGTGAATTACTCAAAAGGAAACCCGTGGTCCTAGAAAGCCAAGGGCAATAAAAGGACACATGGTTTAGTCAGTAACAGTCTGACACCGAATGATTTTTCCCGTTTTACGCCCGTTTTCAATAACCTACCGCAGTTCATAGATAGATAGCTATCCCCAATAAACAGTAAGATTCTATCTTTGATAGATCCAGAACTTTTTGTAGGAAATGCTATCCGTCGGTAGGATAGAGGAAAGTAAGTAAGGGCAAAAGGATAGATTTGTTTATCTTTAGTAGCTGCAACTATAGATAGATAACTTATTCAAAACGGCTGCTAGAGCGGTAGAAGTCATTAGTAGCTTCTCACCGTAAAAAACCAAACATCTGTTCTAAAAATAAACATAACTTAAATAATTATTATTTGATACAACAGACGCAGTTTTAAAAGAGTTTCGTATTTGCCAACGACCTGTGCTAATTGAAAAAAAAAGTAAAACGATTCGCATTCCAGTTCAGTTCGTAATCGGACAAGGCTGTCCGAATCGACTTTTTCGGCTCGATTAAGGAGATTTATTTGCTATATTAATTAGTGCTTTAAATATCACAAGAAATACATTAAGGTCGCAAAGAGTGGTTTTTATATCATACGTATAAGTATCTATAATCTGTTGATTGGGCGGAAAAAATTGCCTTTACTTTTAATTCGATTTTATAGTTTAGTATTTTATTATTAAAATTATCTGTGTAAATAAATAAATTCTATAACGAGTAATTTAGGTGGCGAATTTGATTGTAGGTACAAATCCAATTACCTATACAATTTTTTGTTTTTATTTACAAAATATAAATTAAAAAGGATTGAAGCCTATTGGGGATGGCCTCAATAGGCTTCAATCCTTTTTAATTTATATTTTGGAGGATGGAGGTTATGTGAAAGCGAACCCCGGCCCAGGGCCCTGGCCTGGAATGAAGGCAAAGAAGGAACAGGAGCAGGGTTTAGTCAGTAAAAGTCTGACACGCCTACCCGCTCTACGCAATAGCGGTAAGAGTAATGATTTCCCATCTAAAAAACAGGCCGAAACCTACTTTGTTTCGAATAACAGGACCTAAAGATCCCACATACCGAAACGTAAGCCTGGCGATAAAAATCAGCCGATTTCCCCCACGCCTGAGCCCGCCGTCCAATTACGACAAACTACTCATTATTTTAAGAAAACATTAACTACTTAACATAAAAATTTGAGTCGAAAACGCTATGCAATTACGTGCACCACAAAATTGCGAAGTGTATAATGTAGGTGGCGGCCACACGGACCTGAGGCACTGGATGTGGCTGTCTGAACTGTAGTTTAATTTTTTTATAATTTATTATAAAAAAAACAAATACTGCTAAATCCGGCTTGACTGGAAGCCGACCCCAATATAGCTGGGAAAAGGCTAGGCAGATAGATGATGATGATGATACAAAGAGAGAGGCTCCAAACGAGAGCCTATAAATAATTATCGGATAATCCGACGTACGGCGAGTGTCCACCCTTAGGTTGCTGATACTTCCACTCTGTTAAGGACTAAGCGAGTCGCTTCGTCGTTTATACCACGTACATTGAAGGACTGGAAGTATTTGCTTGCTGCAATCTTCTTGTGTGTTTATAATTTGGATGTCTTTAAGGGTAGAGTGAATAGGCTCTTAATAATCTAGTGCGTCTTAACATCAACGATTGCATCACTGCTTACTATCAGATGGAATCGCAGGCATGCACTAAGGAAATAATAAAATAAATTGTCTGCCCATTACACCACACCATGCTCCTGTATAGCTAAACCGTGCTAGGAACGTATCAGGTCATTTCAACCAAAAGACGTCCACTGTTGGACGGGACCTTCCCCCAAGCATCACCACAACGACCGAATCAGCGCGACTCTTACCATTTCATATGCCCACTATGTGAGAGTCTCTCCAACGCTGCGTCTTCCAGTACGCGGTCATCTCTCCAGAACCTTTCGGCCCCATCGACCTATTTTGCAAACAATGTGCCCTGCCCACTGCCACTTAAGTTTGGTGATTCTTCGGGCTATGTCGGTAACCTGGGTTGCAACAGCTATTTACGCTACGTAGCTGCTGCCAGCGCCTTCTCCCGTGTAATTGGAGAAAATTGTCCCAAGGGAATATATCCCCGAGATAAAAAGTACCTATCCTATGTGCTATTCCAGGACATGGTCTATAATACCCGGCAAATAAGTTGGCAAGTTTCGCGCATGGTGCACAAAAAAGCCAATGAGCGAACGGAACGTGGTGCAGTGCGGAGGCAAAAGTCATCTAACGCACCAATCATAAACTACTATTATAATACTGCAGCAATCGCGCGCCGGATCGGCGCTACCTCATACCCCGCGTCCCGCTTGACCACCAAATAGATCTAAAAAACGATTTCTGCGCATTGCCAAGTTATGTGCCGCCGGTTTTACCCGCGTCCAAATTTCAGTCGTTCGAGCGTGAAGAAGTAACAAACATACACAATCATAAACTTTACCCTTTATAATGTTAGTGGGATTTGTATTAAAAAAAATGAGTAATAAATGGGATGGGATTGAATACATTACATTTAGATTGACAACGGCTGAAGGGATTTCAATGAAATTTGTAAGACCATATCCTGAAGTATCACATAGGATACTCTTTATTCCGGGAGCGTATTCACTTTAGATAATTTACTACTATCACGCGAGTGAAACCTCTAACAGCAGCTACATAAGTATATATTTATAAGTTTTTTTGAAAATCGCTCATTTTTTTTACAATTTGCGACAGATTTTCAAGCCTTTCATCAACCTAAAGCCCCTTACAAGTCACATATCACTTCTACACACAGTATATCTTGGTGGCAGCCCCGACCCCCGCTGCAAGTGACTGCCGAAACATGCTCGAGCTGCAAAAAGTACAAGACGCGCTCCAGATCAAATGAGATCCTCCCCAGGGCATCAGAGTAGGGCGGTGCAGATGCTGCACACTGATTTGGACAAGAGTAGCCGTTTTAAAAATGATTTTTTATGCTCTGTGATAATGGAGGACATTTAGAACAAAATAACATTTTTATTGTTATTTTTTGTTTTTTAACGTTTGAATCCCCAACCGGTCCTATGAGACCGCGCTGTTATTGTCTTACTATTGTGTCTCGTTTCGCGGGTATCTGAGTAATTAATAAAACGTTATCTGACACTAGGAATTACTCCTGTGTCGTGGGCTTGTTGACAAACATGTAAACTCATATGTACAAGACACCCAGATCCTGAACATCTATCTGTAGGCTATACAAATACTTGTTCCGTAATCATGGCTTAGTGTCTTATGTTCTAGTAACGGCCAGCAGGGTCAAAGCCCACTATGGCCATGGATCGTCTTCTGAAAATATTAAACGTGGTCTTAAAGCGGAAAGTGCTTTAAAAAAGGTTCATTACTTAAAAAAAATATTCGTGATTAATTGGGGTATTTAACCATTGAATAACTTCTCTCGCTCTAGGTGGAGAGACAGGTAGTGTCAGACTATTTCTGACTAAAACTCATCCACGTTCCTATAGTTGTTCAGTTACGTTTCGCTCTAATAACCCTTTCGAACAATACCACAGCAAACTAAAACTTTTGAAGGCGAAATTTTGTCAATATTTTATGTACGCCTCTGTCCCAAACTACTCTGTACTTACATTGCTTTTTAATAACGTGTTTAATGCAAAAGAAATTTACGTTCGAAATCAGTGGCGAGGCAAGGAACAGTTCCTCGCGCCGGAGTCGCTCATTGATGCAAAATGAGAACAGGTTCGGAAACCGATACCATATGAACACATACCTACTCATTACCTCTCCGTCAAGAGACAGGTGAAATTTTAATACCGAACTTTATTTTATATATTCAGGGCTGTCGATTTTCGATATCGAAATTTTGATTTTGTATCAACCTCACGTTTTCTTGGCACGTAAATTGCAATTTGCGCGATATAGAAGTGACTTTTCAATACCGAAGCGTTCCATTCAGATAAGATGTTGATCGTTTACCACAATAACATTCGTAAGTTATCGTGATTTCTCAAACTATTATTGCTTTTCGCATGACTTTTCCAATTTTTCGATTACGTGATTTTCGACATGACACTTTACAAAATTCAAAGAACTCATAAAAGTGAATTTAACGCTGTAAATAAAGTATTTAATGTGCTCTGTTGTTACTTGAATTTAACGGTCTTATAAATTATAATAACATTTCAATATTTCAGCGTAAATTTTAATAAAATGGACCATTCCAAAAAC
The DNA here is from genome assembly GCA_030763345.1 of Mythimna separata. Classification (NCBI taxonomy): domain Eukaryota; kingdom Metazoa; phylum Arthropoda; class Insecta; order Lepidoptera; family Noctuidae; genus Mythimna; species Mythimna separata. The sequence continues at coordinate 20,776,971 of CM061184.1, read as the reverse complement.
CATTTCGTCGAAATTACTTCATAAGTATCTTTTATGATTCCACCTTTATTTGTCTCCTTGTTTGAGAACTTTTCGTACAATAACAGAATCCGATATACCAAATAAATAAATATAATTAATAAATACTTATTGGGGTTATTTCAATCACTTATATCATGCTTATAAAAGACTAATAAACGATTTATTTATTTACCAAAAAAAACATACACCAGTGGCCCAGTAGAACTGACATCAACTTACAAGTCGTTGTCTTAGGTTAGAACCCACGTTGTCACTTTAGTTGGTGTACGAGTAATAAAGTAAAACTGTGAAGGAAAACATCGTGAAAAAACGGACATATCATAGAACCAATTTTTCTAAAGACATATGACATGCATCATTTAGGACTACCATTATCTCCCTAGCCTTTTTCTCAACTAGTTTGTGGTCGGATTCCAGTCACACCAAAAGCAGCTGAATACCGGTGTCTTACATGGAGCGACGGCTTATCAGACTTCCACAACCCAGTAACTGAGCAACATGATACTCCTTGGGTAGACTGAACAGTCAGCCTTACTGGCGTCTGACTACCTGTAACGACAGTCAAATATCTACAAACGCAACTAAGTCCAACACGGCTCTACGTGCTTTCCGCGAAGCACGGAATATCAGTAATTTCCTAAGTAAACTTATAAAAGTGCATATACATACCTATGACAAAATTTCTCCACCATAATCCGTGCTCTACGAAAGAAGTGTCAGATGTCAGTTTGTTTATACCGTCGCCATATAGTATCGACTATTGACTGATAGGCCGAGCGGATTGCATGGCGTGCCGCGGCCGCAAACCGCAGCGGCTAGCTGTACGCGTGAGAACCGCGCCTGCGTACGCGCCGCCTGCAGCGCTGGTGATATGATAGCCTTTCCTCATTGTTCTATATTGTTTTGATATGCTCGGAGGTTTATTTCTTTCGCTTTCTGTCTGTCCTAGGATTGGAGGTATTGGTTTATGATGCTGGTGTCCCACAGCATTCTTATTCTGACACGTCTTCCCGCTCTATCCAGAAATAGGAGAAGTCATTCTGATGATGAAACTAAAAAAAAAACATTTATCCACTCTTCTCTGTTCTTCATCGGCGTAATCGCCGATGACCTTTGCCTCTTGAGCCACACCCACGCTGACATGCAGGCTAAGTTGGACGATCTGAGTCGGGAAGCAGCAAAAACTAGCCTCAAAATAAACATCCGAAAGACACAGGAGATGAGAGCTGGTGTTAGGAATCCCTCACCGTTGATGTTGAACACAGAGGTAGTGGAACGCGTACAAAAATTCACATACCTAGGAAGCGTTGTAACAGAAACCGGAGGTAGTGAAGAGGACATCACTTCACGGATCGCCAAAGCTCGAGCAACCTTCGCGCAGATGAGACCTGTTTGGCAGTCGCGGAAACTGACCCGAAGGATTAAACTCAAAATCTTCGGGTCCAATGTCAAACCCGTACTGCTCTTCGGGTGTGAAACGTGGAAGGTCACAAAAGACATCTCTCGCCAAATCCAAGTTTTCGTCAACCGCTGTCTCCGTCGCATCCTCGGAATTTACTGGCCCGAGACAATATCCAACGTAGAGCTGTTGGAAACATGCCACGAGAGCCCGATCGACCACCAGATCAAGCGTCGCAAGTGGAGATGGATTGGCCACACGCTCCGAAGGGATTCCAATCACATACCCAAACAAGTGTTGGATTGGAATCCCCAAAGAAAAAGAAAGCGTGGCCGTCCCCGTCAAACTTGGCGTCGCACCGTGTTGGCAGAAGCGGCGAGCAACGGAATGACGTGGAGCGAGGTGAAGCGGGAAGCTCAAGACCGTTCGCGATGGAGGATTACTGTGGACGCCCTCTGCCCCATCTAGGGGACATAGGACATTAAGTCAAGTAAGTCTCTGTTCTTAGTCACTTCTGGCTAATCCTTCAGGGAGGAGTCCAAATCGTCACAATCATCTGCTTAGCGTTTTCCCAACTATATTGGGGTCGGCTTCCAGTCGAGCCGGATTTAGCTGAATACCAGTATTTTACGCGGAGCGGCTGCCTACCAGACCTCCACAACCCATTAACTGGGGTAACACGGTACTTCATGGCAAGACTGGAGTCAGATTTACTGGCTTCTGACTATCCGTAACGACTGCCAAAGATCTACAAATGACAGCCGGGACCTACGACTTAACGTGCTTTCCGAGGCACGGAGGAAACTCGTTATGTTAAGATGGTCACCCATCCACAGACCAACCTAGGCAAGCGTTGCTTAACCTTAAAGATCAACCCGTGTGGCTGTTATTATCTAGCCACGAGCTCCTCGGTTTTGTGTTAAGATTGCCGTAAGCAATTTCGGTTAAACAGACAACAACCTGACTGGTTGACTTAAGAAAAACCACTCGTAAAAAAGATTGACTGGTAACTTGAAGCACTGCCTGGTAATGTAAATTCATGTGAAAAATCTGTTTTGATGAATCCGAACTGCGTTGCTAATGAATGTACATGCTAAGAGTAGGTACTGTCTAATATTTTTTCCTATTATTAATTCCTAATATTTTCTGCTTTTATTCTCAGATTTTATTAGAATATGAAATCCATCTTTTGTGCTGTGAATCTTCTGAATTTTTATTTTCTTTGTCAGTACGCTCTCCGATTCTGCATAGAACAGTCAATGGGTATGTACGTGTCTATGTGCGAGACGCCATGTCTGTGTACGTACAGCTGTGATGATGACTGGGAGTGGGACCCTTCAGACTTGATCAACTCCCCTTTTCGCTCCCCCACCGTCACCCTCTTCTACTTCAGCCTTATGATGTCGGAAGATGGACCTTACTACACCACTGACCCTGCGCAATTTGAGGTAGGTTTCAGTAAAAACAATCTTATCCTTTTGTATGTGAATAATTATGTAGATGTAAAAACAAATACTATAGACAGATTAGGTATAAAAAAAACTAAAACTTTGTATAATAGAGATACATTTCGTTTTAGCAGGGGAGTATAAAACTCAGAGCAAATCGTCACAATAATAATAATAAAATATGATGGTTGGTTGTCTTGCACAGCCAAGTCCCAAAGTGATTTTTTCAACTCATATTATGTACTCATACTTTTCTACAGTTTACCTAGGAAATTATTCATATTGCATGTCTCGGAAAACACGTAAAGCTGTGTTGGTACAGGTTGTCATTCGTAGATCTATGAATATAGTTACAGGTAGTAGGTTATAGACATCAGAAAGGCTGAACATCAGTCTATTCGAGGATGTTTGTGTTGCCCAGTAACTGGGTTGTGGAGATCTGATAGGTAATCGGGGTAGGCTAGGAGAAATGGGCAAGACCAAGGAAGAAGGAAGACTAGATGCATGTTTTCTGCGCGACGGGCCACAAGAGTATAGCGAGAAAAATAATATTGGATCTACATAGATGCTGGCTTTAAGTACCAACCTGAGACACCTTCAAAGTTTCCAGTAATCAGTGTCCGGAAGAACATCTAAGTAAAAACCATTTTACACGAAACAGGAACCCGTATTTCTCACTTTATTAACATTTTTACGTAAAATGTCGGACAGTGTACGGTAAAAAGTTTTCCCCCAGCTATAAGTGTGGCTAATTTCCATAAATATGAATCCAAGTGTTTCCTTATGCCGCCATAGTTTATTATCCGACCAGCATGGAAGTTGACAGCCCGTAGAAGATCTAATACAGATTGTGGGTCTCCCCTATGAACCTAGAACGAGCTACTACAGGAAAATAAGTATGTATTGAGAAACGAGTCAAGAGGATTATTGGTAATTAGCGTATCGATGGCAAAACTAGTTAAATATCTTGCCTGGTAACTTGGCGAAAGTAATGCCGTCTACTGATGCTATCATTAGGTCTTTACGTAAACAAGTAACAGATCACGTGACACAGGAGGCAGGAACCAACCCTTACTAGGTCCACGTGGTGGATTTAGGCATATTTCCTCTTGTAGAGAAAAGGTCTAAGTCCCAGCAGTCGGAACATTATAAGGCACCGTAGCCGTAGACTTGCGGACGGCGTCTCAGAGGTGGAGTGGGTTTTAGTAAGTAAAAGTCTGACCCGACCTTCCGCTCCGTCCTACAGTGATAATTTCCCACATAAAATCACAATTGCAGTTTTATTTATTTTATTTATTTTATTTAAACTTTATGTACAGTGGTGGTACATAGGCGGACTTAATGCATCAGGGCATTCTCTACCTACTATGACTGTTTACAAGAAAAAAATGTACTAAAACAGGTGTGTCACCTGTTAAGAAATGCGAAAGTTAAAAAAAACCTAGATTTCTCTATCGATCTCACGGCTTCACAAACTATCCAAGCGTGTAATTCCAAGTTTCTTAGTATCAGCACTAAAATACAATGTAGAGTTGACATTTAACTGGGTACTTCGCCGCCATAGTTGCAAGTTGCAATAATCATTCGCTTAGCACCAAGCCTTATAGCTAAGTGTCGTAAAACGCCAGCAAACAACTTTATCTGCGGAACTTTGACGCTTACAACTTCATAGAACTTAATTCTTTATATACCTACTCGTAGTTATTTAAAAAATAGTTAATTAACTTTAATTACAGAAAGCCCAAAAAATAATAATATAAACTGTAAAATAATTAAGACTATCTAAAAACGAACGATGAACGATGAAAAATTATGGCGTCAAAATACTCATCTACATCGCTGTCGACTGGTAATGTGCTTAAAAGACTGGCGGCAATGCCACGCTTTATGGCAATGGCCCCGATTAAGAAAATAAAAAAATATTGTTGAACTTATTTTTCACCCATAGTTTTTTTTAATTCAAAAATAAATTTGGATCAATTTTTTTAGCTAAGTTATCGTTTAAGAAAAACATTAGTTCTGCATAAAATCTATAAGTCAGTAATTCAGAAGTAAATGATTCACATAAGTAGACAAAATACCTCATCGCCGAAAGATGGCCAGAAATAGTTCTCGTCATTCGTCTGTTTTTCTTGAGGCCTATGCCCTCATAGGTCTCTCCCAAGCATCGCCACAACGACCAGTCCTGTACGTCTCGCATCCATCGGATACCCTGAACTTCACCGAGTCATCACAACCTGACATTCTATACCAAAACATCTTTAACGATTTTAAACCAAACAAAATTAGAACCATATCATTCTAAAATACAATTTATCTCAAGAATTTCGATCATCACAGTATAAAAATTTCGTCGGCAGCAGAGTTCCTCCCTCCTCAATAAAACCACGTTATAACACGTTACAGGTCTGTTCACGACGTTTTAATGTTTAAGTCATAATTATATCATATTTTATCTCCGTTGATGGTAACCGAACAATTTGGTAAACTCTCTGGGTGGTACTGAGGTGGGTAATACGCAGGAATGTAAGGAAAATAACTTGTAAGAGTTTTTTTTATTATACGGGTCTGTGTGCATTTTGTAAAAAATAAGAACAAATAGATGAAATAAAAATCCTAGTAATAGTAAGTATGTGACTTATGAATAATTTGTATAATAAAAAAAATATAAAATTTCGCATGCCCAAAAATATTCTTGTGATTCAATAACTTATTAATAGCTCAATAAATAAATAACACTTGTAACTTATAAAGCAAATCAATAACGTCACATAATAACAAAAATAAATAATCTAACTTCCTGTGCTAACTTCAATTTAAAACCATAACAGTAAAAAAAAATACCTGAGTTCCTTCAATTGCCCTTTGCGTTCCAGGGCCTTTGGGCCTTTCGAACAAACCTGCAGTTACAAGCTTAATAAACGTACATATTTATTAATCGTTAGATGATAAGATCTTGCAAAATGAGCAGATAAAATTTTAGTGGGACAATATTTTCCATCAGACAAAGTCCTTACAGGTAGAATTCCAAAACGTATAATTATTGCACCAAATCGGCAATCTTAACAAAAATAATTAATCACTAAAATCTCGAAAATCCAACCACAGGCAGCTTATTAATTTCTGATATTAATACAAACAGACAGACCGGCGCGGCCGCAGCCTTTATTATGCGCACGCGGTGATTAAACACGCCCGCCTCATTTGGGCAATTTAAAAGTAAATTGTAACTGAACTGTATTAAATAATTCCTTTCTCCTTAAGGGCATTCAAATACCGCATCACCATGAAGCAAAATCAAGAGCGGCTCAGATTTCTGAGAACGCAAAAGCTCGACATATACTATCAGAGAGTATAACGCAAAAATGTTAAGGAACTTGCAAAAATCTGGCTGCACCGCCTAACCCTGCCGTCCCACGATCAAGGGCTTTTTTGGGCAAATAATTCTGAACCAGTTCCAGAGCATTGACCTCACCCGCCGCAGGCTGTGGTATTTGGGCTGATTTCGGCTCCAAAATCGCACATCGTAACGTTGTTTTTGCCCTCACCATTATTATTATTAATTGGATCACCGACTTGTCCAATGATGGAAATCGTTAAGGAACTGCCAGGACCGAGCTGTGTCCCAGGGTTCCGTGGGAAACGAGAACGGTTTTATGTTTGTCTTTGTCCTCAGCTAAGGTGGGTCATGCTTGTCATAACATTCTTAAGTTTAATACTGCTTGTGTCCGATGCTCTGAGTGTAAATGTTTTGCTACTTTCATTCTGTTTTCCCATGAGAGTCAGTCTAACTATAAAATAGAGTAATAACCAACCGATTGTATTATTGAGCTTCTCTCATAGTATTAGAAATCCTAATTGTTTAGTTCCCATTATCAAGAAAATCGTAATTTGAAATTTTATATCTGAAGTCCATTTTCAGATTTACGACAATTCTTATAGAAAAAAAATCTGCTCTATAAAATGTCGTAACTAAATCACACCTTATATTTCCGGATTCCTGTCAATGTGGGACCCTAAAAACGCATTCAACTTTATAGCCCGAATAAATCAAAAATCCTCGGTCGTATTTCACCGGCAGTGCTTTCAATGTCCTCCTCTGTATATCCGGATAAACTTGTCAATTTGTTCACTGCCGAAACGCGTTGGTCAATAGAGATATGGCCACAACATACGTTATAAGTTGATTTAATTTTGTCGGGTTATAAATCTGGAGTACCACCGTAGTGGGACAGTGTCACAGTGTAGGGGAATCAGCGTGTTAAGGCAATTTTTTGGTGGATTTTTTGCAGGATTTAGTAGCATAGCATCAGCCTTATAATGTTCCCATTCCTGGGACCCAGCCTCCTTTCTAGGAGAGGGAATGGGCCGCAATCCACCACGCGGGCCCTGTGCAGGTCGGTGGATAACACATGTCTTCGATTTTTTTGTCAGCAAACAGTACTTTGGATTAATAAATGCTTGTTACAAATATTGTAGTATTAGAATTTACAAAATGAGATTGCCAGTCTATCTCCTGATTAAACCCACAGACCAATTCTCTGAGAGAGCCTGGTATTGGCAGAGACCCTTTCAAGTTTGCACGTAAGTCCCAATCAATACCCCTGATTTCCGCACTAGCGGGTCCAGTCCAGATCGCTTCATCTCACTGGCTCCTCTGCTCTGTGGATGCGTTGCATTTCCCCGAAGCTCGGCGGCATTCGGCCGTCGTTTCGTTTATATTAGCTTAATGACTTCGCTTCGGCCCGAAGGCATCTTTTTGCTCCCTTTGGCGAGTAATAAAGAGTTACCACGGACCACGGTGTTCACATGCACCATATTATGATCATTTTTTATTACACAACAGTTATGCACTTTGCGCGATTGACCAATTAAGTTATTTAGGTATTGGTTTAGTTGTACTGTTCTCTATTTTCGGTGATTCCGTTTCGTTGTGGTCGGCTTGTGATGATTGCGGTTTTCGTCCGTTTTTTGGCTGTTAATTTATAATTGAATGGTCGTTATGTTTTAATTTTAATGGCAGATTTTGTTGCGGTGTGTTGTTAAATAACTGTTGACCGCATCGTTGTTATTAAATTATTTTATTGACTTAAAGCTGAGATGATTAATGGCTTATTTAGTTTTATATGGCTAACTTTTAATTTAAAATACACAGTGAAGATGTACTAAAATAATTAGCTTTATAAACACCAAGATGTAGTTACAAAAAATACCTGACCAAAACCTTGAAATTCGCAAAAAGGCAACAACCAACATAATAAGAATTATCAAAAACACCAGTCAAGCAGAACTGTCATAATATTTTAATCGAAGTAACACATCAGATGCTGTGGACTGCCCCCTACGGGCCGCAGGTACTCCATTAGTCCTATATTATTTCGTCGGACGAAAAAGCTGTCCAGACTTTTTGTCAGAAAAAAATATCGGGGCGAAAAAACTCTTTGAATGATCCGCCATCGGTAATACTAACAGAGATACTGGTTCAGGCTGTGAACTATAATTTGCTAATAAGCTCTCCGAAGAACTTGTAAGCTAATTAGCAGTTACAGTTTGTTTTGAAATTGCTGTGAAAGAAGAAAAAGATGAAAATGGTGGTGCTCTGGATTTGTGAATTGCTTTTTCGGGAGATAATGATGCGTGGAGATGATTTAGTGTTGATAAATGTACTGTATGTCGTGCAGTTTCGGGTTGCAGTTTTGAATCAGGGATGTTATAATTAAGAAATTTTGGATCTGTTACGAAGACGGTTACGAAATAATTTTAGATATCTGCTAGTTTCGGATATTTGCTAGGTTTTAAGTTTAATTTGTATCCCTTCCTACCTATAAGAGGCGATTACATAGTATAAAATTATCAATTATGAATTATTTTTTGAACGGTTTTCCTTATTATTTTCAAACAAAACAAAAAAAAAATGAAATTAGTCAAGTCTTTCAGTTTTAGCGAGATTAACAGAACGGCTTTTGAACAATAATCTAAGTACTACATTATATCCTGTTCATGAGCGAAAGACTCCTTTTCACACACGTATGTCTTTTGCCATTGTGGACCAGTTACTCCTGTAAGAATTAAGATCATCTCTCTCACCTGCGTCTATGGTCTATCGGTTTAGGTGGTTAACTAAAGAGGTCGTATATAATATACACAAAGATAATTATTTAAATTTAGTTTATTAGCTAACATGGATTTAGGTAAATACCTAGTTGCAAAGATTTTTACAAACAATTTTTAGACAACTTTTAGATAAAAAGACATGCCAAGATTGTTTACATTTAGTTAATTACCTAAACCGATAGACCATAGGTCTATCACAATGTCACCTTGCGTTTAATAAGACCCTTTAAGTGGTTATTTCAGCCTACAGATAATCTCAGATACTGTAGACATGTCAGGTTAGCCCTGATGTCTACCGCATGTCAGATCAGTCCTCTAGCTAAAATTTTATGAACTTACAATCAGGGGATAATCCGAATGTGCTATGTTTCTGAGAATTTCGTGTTGAAACAAGAAATCTCCATGTAATGGTATACCCACTCGAGTATGAAGGTGTATCGATTTTGTAACATGTTATTTGGCAAATTTTTTCCTTCATCAGATCACCTGCATAAATCGTTTTTGGATGACACCAGCTTTATTTTGATTGATTTTGATTCATAAAGGAACCAAGCTGATAGGCCATCCGGAAATTTCGTGACGTGAATTTTGACGTGACGTAATATTATGGAAGTCCCATTACAATGGTTTTTATTTTCACAGAAAGGAGAGCTTGCAATTTTGCGGTACTGCAAAAGTTAATGGGCAGTTGCGTCGCCCGGATGAAAACTTAACATTGTTGCTAATAAGTCTTAATATCAAGTTTATTGTTTAAGTGCATATGCAATTAAAAAATTAAACTTGATATTAATCTATCTTAAATATGTATTAATTCTGGTAAGGTTCTGTAATCACAATAATAGGTATTATAAAGGCGAAAGTGTATTTTTATCCTTGTTACTCCTTCACGATGAAACTGTAAGGAATTTGGATGAAAAGCACACGGATAAACTATGACCTGATGTATGTATTTCAGGACATCGATTTTTCATCCAAATAATCAGCTGTTCCATACATTTGTCTATGTTCACTTATTTCGTCAAAATGTATGGAAGAGCTGATAGTTTTTTCTCGATTTCAGGTTTGGTCCCATACTAGAAGTTGTTCATAATGATGAGTACAATGACCCCCCAAGAGGATGTGCGTTAATTATGTTACATGTTGTATATACTATCATGGAGGCAAAGCCACCAGCAGAATCGAACACAAACAATAAACCTTTCAAAAACCGTCAAACAATGCCACACAATTAATTTTTCGCTCACGGAATGTGTTTCCGGATCCAAAGCCTGGCAGATTCCGATCGAACCAAACCTGATCTAGAATTACTAACGGTCAGTCTAGGCTCTTTACAATATTCATATCTTTTTGATCAGCACTGCCTTTCACAGGTAAAAAAATACTAGCAGAACCTGCTCAAAGACTCTCAAACACGCTAAAATCAACCATGATTCTATCACTATACAGTCCACATCAACTGCTTTATCATCTTGGTTGGTATGCTCCTTAAACATTTCGTCAATCTAAGACAAGTATTGATTAATAGAGTTGAAAGCGGTATGTTTAGATCTCTCTCAAACATTATCAATTTAGTTTGATTTAGTACAGGCTGAGTGCAGAATACCTGGGAGCAGACTCGAACAGGTGACTGATGGATGATCCTTTTGCACTTAGGTGAATTACCGGAGGCGATATAGTCTGTCTAGGTTTAGTTGAGATGATGAGATCATTTAGTACAGTTACCTCCTCCTTGCGTCGTAGTCGTGACCTCCCTGCTTCATCACTTTAACTTATAGGATATCCTCCATCTGTTTCTGTCTCTAGCGGTGTGATGCATTGTATACCGTAGAGTCAAGAGTGAAAGATCTGGTCGGACCAACGTATTGGGCTGCATCCCCGAGGCCTTTGCCGGTCATAATGAGCCTTTTGAGGTTGCCACCGCCTTTCCTTACAGTTACAGTGCTTGGGATAGTGATTTAGGAGACCGGAGACAGGAGGAGCAAATGTTCTCTTTAGGCAAAATTTTTGCTGGTCGTAAAAGGCCTCTTTCTCAAAATGACACTTTTGCAGAATGTCCATGGTCATACGTCATAGTCCTCACGCCAGGGTATTCTTTGATCCTCCAGCTATTAAATGTTATATGTAAAATGTTATATGTGATATGTGAATATCTGTAATATATGAAAGATAGATGGATAAATCTATCTGTAAGTGCATATGATTGCTTTTTGTCTCCAAAGCTTCTCAAATGCTTTGTACTTTTTGTATCTTGCCATAATCTTTTATTTGGCTGAAAACGTTCAAGTGTTGGTCTCTGTTGTATTAGAAGGTGTGAAATGTCTTACACATCGTAAAGCTTACAACAAGTTTCAACATCGGCTGTTACATGTCATGTCTTCACATTGTCCTCAAGGTACCCATTAAATAAATATTTCACAGAATTCGTCAAAGTAGGACAAGTGAAACTCGTTTTATTCGAGGGAAGCAGGATTTGGACGAAATTTGCATATAAATTGGATTTTAAAAGCCTTACCTTTAGGCAAATCTTAGATTCGATGCGGAAAATCGCGACTAGCCTGAGTACCACCTATTTACTGGTATATTTATATTATGAATCTATCACATACCCGCGAAACGAGACACAATAGTAAAACAATAACAGCGCGGTCTCATAGGACCGGTTGGGGATTCAAACATTAATATATTATTTCAAGTTAAGGTGTCAAAAAATCCTTTTTTTTACTTTGCCCCCACATAAGGCATAACTTCTCGTACATGTATACTCTCATACATAAGACATCTAGACCCGGAACAACTGTGACTAGAGTACTCGGCTTCGTAGCACCCTCGCCTGCGGCTCGGGCAAATTACGCTTCGTAGGCAATGTGTGATGGCTTAAGGCTTTCTCCACTTGTATCAAAATGTACAATTTCACTCTATTTTGCCAACTCCCATTTTTTAAATAAATACTATAACCTTTATGGTCGAACATCGTTTGCTAGTTCAGCTAGCAATATATTTATAATACTAAAAATAAGGTCGTAACGTCTTTCAGTTAAATTTTCACGCATGCAGAACAACCCTGCGTGTTTATCAAACGTATAAATAAACAGGAACCTTCTAAAAACCGCCACCATCGCGTTCTCCTATCAAGTGTGTCGATTATCCTATTTACATAAGTTTTTAATCCAATGGCATTCACGTCAATATATCGTTTGTTTTCGCTCCATTGGCCAATTGACATCTACAAGTATTCTTGCTGTGGAGGGTCTAGCAATAAAAACTTCTGGTTAAACAGAGAAGGTGGTAGCGTGACTTTAAACATACGATTTCCTGTGAGCTAATCCGTATGGTAATTCAGCACCATAGTTATCATACTTAAGCATTTTAATTTCATAGTCCGTAGGCACCCGGCCATTTTAAAGGTTACACGTGTTACTTGGCGCCGCTTTTTTTTTAGACTAATGAATTTTCGTTATTGCATACTTAAATTAGGATGAAAAAATGCTCACGAAATTAGCGTGTTCTGTGTCTGTAACGTACCTAGTTACAGTATATGCAGAGCTTATGGAAAAACTCGGAATTTATGATTATGTAAAAATATATCTGCTTCGGTTAATAAATATGTTTTGAGTTGCTGTATCCTAAAGTATAACGTTTTACTAGCGTAGTTTTCATAAAAACTTGAACAACCCTTAAGCAGCCTTTTGAAAGTAGTTTTACATGCTAATTCTGATATTATTGATCAAAATATCGAACGAAAGGTCTAAATTGGTAGACCGTATGAGGTCAGTATGAGGACAAGGTCAACTATCCCCAAGTTGACCTTGTCCTCATACTGACCTCATACGGTTTTTTCGTTGGTTTTTTTTCAGGTTCGAGGTGAGAAATCATTCAATGACTTCTCTCATTCTGGGTTTGAATAAAAGAGCGTATCAGACTTTTACTAACTAAAACACACTTGTCTCCTTCAGTAGCGTCTTGCGTTAACACGGTCATTCTTTCAAGCTTTCCAACATCTCTACCAGGCATCGGGCCTACAGAGCCTCTTCAATTTTGCTGACATCTCTCTGATTATCACTGCGCAACGTCGACTCAGGTCTGGCTTTGTCCAGACGGGCGGCCGACGAGCAACCTATTGCTCATCATCCGCAAACCCAGTCCTAAGATGCCTGGAAATCATCCAGCGACTCCCGGCGTCCAGAGCGTCAGTTTTTCATCCTTCACACTCTATACCAACTGTCAAAGATCTACAACTAACATGTCTAAAGACATATAGGCATACAATCAAGAAAAGTAATTAAACTTTGCTTCACACCGTCTCTGTCTGTTTCCCTCTAAACAAATAGCACTGTTCTGCATAATGAGGTCTATTCCGACGTTACCATGGTAAGGAGTGCGCTTCCCCTTTCCAATCATGCATGAAACTCATTAGCAATATGCAAATGATATCACAAATTGTATTATGGAAAGTTAATAGAAAAACGCCGTGACAAATGTAGTACAAAGAAATGCTTAAACAAGTATGGCATCTTCATCATCCACCTCAGCTTTTCGTTCTTTCTCCTCAATACTAAGAGGGGGAGACCTCAAATAACTTTAAGGGAGAACTACATTGTGTCCATTAGACTCACCTCATGCGACGCGGTTCTACAACTCAGGCGTCATCTACGTTTATGTTCGCAGTTTGGTCTAATGTAGTTCCCGCTTTATTGTGGATATTTTTTCGCCATGTTATCTTGCGTATCAAAAACTCCCTAGCCTTTATTCCCCATTACTGAGCTTAAAGCTCAGAGGGAACTTACTTCACACTAACCACATCCTTTAACTTCAATTAGGTATTCTAACACTGGCATATCGCCTCCACGATGTCTCAGTGGTGCTCCGCCCAAGCGGGGCAGACATTCATCGTATACCTCCAGCGATTCTTTTATTTTGGTACGGCGTACTTCATCGTCAACTACATCATCGTTTATTTTAAGTGAAATAGTGGTCGAAGGCGAGCCTATCAGTAATACTAAAGTTTGTCTAGTTTCTTGATTTTTTTTTTGTATTTATTGCCATTAGATATCAACCCATCACGTCCGAAGTCTCGCTACTTAACCTTACACTGTTCACGAGTTCATATCCTGGATGGTTTAAAATGCGAAATCACGATTTTTGCTCGCATTAGGTCAATCACAAGATACAAGTGAATTCTCGGCCTGATTGCAAAGGTAACGAATTCGGTTTAAATTGAAAATCAATGGTGTACGCACGATTTGGTTATTTACGCGAGGTGAACTTTGAATTTACCTCCGGGGAAGCTGGTAGGTGTGTCTATTTGTCTTCGAACTTATAAACCATGCGACGCAATGGATTTTGATGCTGGGTTCAACCGTTTAAGGCAACTCTTGGGGCAGGTTATTTCCAAGAGTGACAATTTTTCGGCTGAAATGAGTGGGCGAAACCCCTGGTAGAAGCTAGTATAATAAACAAAACTCCTGGCGAAGGACGTATTACTTGGCAATAATAAAAAAGTCTGCCAAGCTTTGGCATTATAGTAGGCTTTAAGACATGAGCGTAGTTAGATGACCAATAGCCCAAGGGCAAAAAAAAACTAGGGCTCGTTTTTTACGTGAGTCGTCAAATAAATTCTTATGCGTAGAGCGGGAGTGTGTTAGACCATTACTGACTTACGCCCGAAACCAATAACCTATCTATCACATATCGGAGATTGAAAAACAAATGAAACAACAGAAAACATGTAAATTTTTGTATGGTATCATTTGTTTTTCAATCTCCGATAAGTGATAGATAGGTTATTGGTTTCGGCTGTAAAACGACTTGCCATAATAAGTGTGCAACCTATTTTGTTTAGATTTTGAAGTCGGGAGAATTTTTCACTAGTAGTTGAATAAAAGGTTTGATAATTTCCTAATAAGTCCGTTTGTAACCCCCCAAGCTATGGGGCCCCTAGCCACTGCCCCGCCTAGACCTTCGGTAGCTACACCAATGGCTTAAGACACTCTTAAAACCAAATATATTCAATCAAGAAACCGGCCCTAAAAGTTGATTGGCCCCTTCTTAAACAGCTGTGGCTTATTCAAGTAATAACTTTTTTTACACTACAATAAAAACTACACTGACCTACGCACTGGCACCGACTATTGTGCGATCTGATATCAATTTAATCCATCACACCATACCAAACTAAAGCAAATGTTTCCATCAACTTATTTTTTATCGTTCGCAGTTTTTAGATCCGCCATTTTTGGGAGTCCGTGCCTTAGTCGGTAAAACGGAACCCTTATAGGATCAACTTGTTGTCCGCCTGCACGACAGAAAAGATACTTTTTCTTAAGATCATCATCATCTCAGATGTCTACTGCTGGACATAGGCCTCCTTCAAGCGTCGCCACAACGACCGGTCCTGTACGTCTCGCATACATCGGATTCCCGCGACCCTCGCCAGGTCGTCGGTTCACCTTGTGGGAGGCCTTCCAACGCTGCATCTTCCGGCACGTGGCCGCCACTCCAGAACCTTCCGTCCCCATCAACCATCCGTGTAGTTATCAAGATGAAATTAATATCAAATGCTCAAGTCTGTCAATACTTGGAGCAGTGAATTTTTTTTCAAACTTCCAAGTCAACGCAATCTAAAGATAAAACCGTTTATGCCGCATATTGTGATCCCGCAAGGATATTAAAACCTAGGGAACTCCCCATTGACCTAGAATGTTTGGCATGAAGTAAGGACTCAGTCACAGCACAAGTTAAGAAAAATTTCACGATTCGGAAAAATCTTCGACATTCGATTTTGGAATCGGTGTCATAAGTAACTTTGTACGGAACCGTCAGTACGCGAGTTCGATTCGCACTTAACCGATTTTTTACCACAGATTACTTAAAGTACTGTCACTTATATAAAGTACAACAAGATCGACAGATCCGATTAGTCGTATCTCCAAATAGCAGTCAAAGAAATTTGAACTTTATTTTGCAAAACATAAGTTAGTTATTGGTGGTTGTATTACAATTTTCGGCTACACCAGTAGAACTTTAAGCTCATGTCTTTCTTGTACTGTAAGTACCACAAAAACCGGGGTCCTTATACCTTAGAAACTGCGTCTAATTATTCTGAGATGTTATCTCCTCCAGATGTTTGACAGAATCCGATGGTATCAGCGTCACACATGACTGACTACCGCAGATACCAGTGACAGCCGCTCAACGGTTCTTTGTGTGGAGAAAAAATGTTTTAATTAGGTCACACTTAGTATTAGATGTAGTAGTGATACTTGAGTAAGACTGGCATATCTTAAGCAGTCAGGTCCGTAGCCACTTCAGGTAGATTCAAGATTTATTTTTGCATACCTCTTCAACACATCTTATTTTAAGGCAGAATTTGTTGGTCAAGGACTGAAACCAGTAGTTTTATCTTCACCCACGAATCCAACAGTTACATTATATCTTCATCATCATTTCAGGCCGTTGAAAGGACGTCCACTGGCCTGCCTAGCCTTTTCCCAACTATATTGGGGTCGGCTTTCAGTCAAGCCGGATTTAGCTGAATACCAGTATTTTGCGAGGAGCGGCTGCCTACCAGACCTAAACAACCCATTAACTGGGGTAACACGGTACTTCATGGCAAGACTGGAGTCAGATTTACAGGCTTCTGACTATCCGTAACGACTGCCAAAGATCTACAAATGACAGCCGGTACCTACGGCTTAACGTGCTTTCCGAGGCACGGAGGAAACTCGTTATGTTAAGATTGCCCACTGGTTTGTTGGGCACTCTTACCCAGTGGCAGAACTATAGCAAATCTAGTATCTGGGGTCCCATTCAATAAAGCCACGGGACTCACATGATATAGTTACGCCACTGTTCTTACTACCTACCTACCTAGCCTTTTCCCAACTATATTGGGGTCGGCTTCCAGTCAAGCCGGATTTAGCTGAATAGTTACCAGTATTTTACGAGGAGCGGCTGCCAACCAGATCTCCACAACCCATTAACTAGGGTAACACGGTACTTCATGGCAAGACTGGAGTCAGATTTACTGGCTTCTGACATAATAAAGAGGTAAAGTTCGTTTTTTTGTTTGTATGAGGTAATCTGTGAAAGTACTGGCCCGATTGTTAACATTTTTTCACCAATAGAAATTTAAGCTGCTGTATTCCTGAGTGACATAGGCTATATTTTATGTGCGCGGGCGAAGCTGCGGGCTAAAGCTAGTATGATATTTATGTAGTTATGCCACTGTTCTTAGGCACTTTAAATTTTTAGAAAAAAATCTTCTCTACGGTAGGCCATATTAGTTCATGAATCCCCGACCGGTCCTATGAGACCGCGGTGTTATTGTTTTACTATTGTGTCTCGTTTTGTGGGTATGTGATAGGTTAAACTATAGTTCACAGAAGCCGAGAGAGACCTACCACATACTATGCTATAAGTAAACTTATGAAGGTGTATTTTGACGGAGACAAAAAATATAATTACGTAAAAATCAACTTCCTGCGAGGACGTAGCCACGCGCTTTGCTCGACTGGCCACTGGCCAGGCGAGTTGTACAGACAACAGAAAAGTTAGCTTGTTATTTTTTAAATTGGTTTTTTTGTTTTACTCTTGTAGAAATCCTCGTAAATCCAGGGTGTTAAATACTCAGAGTGACTAAGCTATTGCTTACCATTATCATCTCTCTGCTCTTGGAGTCGGCGCAACATCACACTATCACCGACTACCTTTTCTTTCATATCAGTTCTCATACAATCCATTCATCTCTTATTTGTTCCAACTCTCTTTACATCTATACAGATAGGTACTTGTAACTCTAAGGTATAGTATGTTATTTGAAAATAAAAACTCATAACCAAATTATCCCCCCCAAATTATCCTTGTGTATTATCGTAATTGTTTCTGCGATTCCAGTTTCTGATAACCTTTTACAAACAATCTTTTTATAAAAATGAGGAAGTATCTTCAGGCTTTTCTAGTCACCAAAAAAAAATATATTTTTAAATGTAAGCAACTCAAACTTTATATTGTTATTTTTTTTATATTAATTTTCGGTAATAATTTTAATACGAGTATTATTGTTACCTTTTAGGTAACAATTTTAAGGTTAAAACTGAGTTGAGTTTTTGTTGTTTCATCATTTTGTTTGTAGTCTTTTCGTCAACAAACTTAAAATAAAACCCATTAACGAAACAAGACATGAATGGCTGCGTTACTATAATCACAGGAAATGCCAATTGACCGATAACCTAATCTAGTTAGATAACAACAGTAAGGATTATATCAAATGCAATCAAAAAGCTACTCGTGGAACTTGAGTTAATTGCTGTCAGCGCCGCTATGCAGTCAACCCGATGCTTATCTAATGTCTCTATGAATCCATACTAATACTATACATCATCATCAACTGCCTAGCCTTTTCCGAACTATATTGGTGTCGGCTACCAGTCAAGCCGGATTTAGCTGAATACCAGTATTTTACGAGGAGCGGCTGCCTACCAGACCTCCACAACCCATTAACTGGGTTAACACGGTACTTCATTGCAAGACTGGAGTCAGATTTACTGGCTTTTGACTAACCGTAACGACCAACACTATACATTATTCTGTATATTGACATTGCGTTTTTGTCATTATTGCACTTAGTGCAGATACATAATAATTCAAGCTGTTGTTTTCAATGGTTTTGTCACGTCAGCTTTACACGTGCTCATAAGCTCACAGTAAGGTATTTTTTTTTAGTTATGTGGTGTTTGCCAATAAATAATTGTTGCATGTTTTAATGTTTTAGAGATTTTTTTGATCACGCGCAGATGAAATGAACTAACTTTGTGTAACTAACTTATATTGGAAATAATAATTATGTAATCATTTGTGAAACTTGTAATTAGCAGTTTTGTTATTTATTACTGGTCAGTAACGATTCTTAAAATAAAAACAAAAAAAAATATAAAAAACCGTAAGATTTTTTTATTACTTTTGTGCTGACGCTCCAGTCGGCATGTCTCACAGACTCAGAGGCAGCGTAATGAATATATATTTTTTGCGTTTTTTCTCTGTCTGTACATAGTGGGTGTGCTTTTTATCACCCTCGCCACGCTTTCTCCTTGGTTCATCAGTTCCATACCCCGCCATTGGAAACTATTCAATTTGTGTTAATATGTGCACACGCAGAGTAGCTCGTGGCTAGATAATAACAGCCACACAGGTCGATCTTCAAGGTTAAGCAGCGCTTGCCAAGGTCGGTCTGTGGATGGGTGACCATCTTAACATACCGAGTTTCCTCCGTGCCTCGGAAAGCACGTTAAGCCGTAGGTCCCGGCTGTCATTTGTAGATATTTGGCAGTCGTTACGGATAGTCAGAAGCCAGTAAATCTGACTCCAGTCTTGCCATGAAGTACCGTGTTACCGCAGGTAATGGGTTGTGGAGGTCTGGTAGGCAGCCGCTCCTCGTAAAATACTGGTATTCAGCTAAATCCGGCTTGACTTGAAGCCGACCCCAATATAGTTGGGAAAAGGCTAGGCAGATGATAATGTGTACACGCTGTACATTATGAATTGAATACAATGGTTTAGTGGTTAATGGTATGCCTTTCAGATGTTCGTATATTTGTTTTAGTGTAGAATGAAGATATTAGGTTTTAGTTTGATGGATTGAGTGTTGGTTGGTATTTTTTGATTGATTGATTGATTTCTTTATTGTACATAATAAATAGAATTACAGTAGGAGCTTACAATTATTAGGCTGTTTATCACAATGGATGGTTATAAGCAATAAGTGTTAAAGCGATTTTTAACCTCTGGAGTTCTTTGATTTTTTTAGCTATACTAATTCTTTTTGACTTTTTTTTACGTATTATTTATGAAACGAAGTCCCCAAGCGACAGATTTAAAACTTGCTGATAGAGTAAATCAAGTGTAAGTTAGGTTTAGATATCTATACATCCATATTGTAGAAGAGAAAAACCGTTAATTTGAAAAATTTGCTCTAAATTTGTCCAAAGCTAGGACAGGCCGTTGAAACATAAAGAAATCAACATCTCCACTCCACAAAAGCTCTAATAAATAGTTACATAACAACAAAAGCTTGATAGGCCAAATTCCCCAGGTACCACGTAACTCAATTTTATGAGCATTTCATAAAAAGTATGCCACTAACTTATTTAATAACCGAAAAATCGATTGGCGTTTGCGTCGGAAGTTTGGAACAAGCGTCCGTTGCCATAGCAACGCAGTCGGATCAAATAATTGGCCCGCGTTGGCCCGATAGGATCGCCACAATTCGCCCCACTTTATTTTTTATATTCAACTGAATATTGCATTCCAGTGCCTTTACGTACCCAAGTTTTGAACAAAAACTTTCGACTCGTGAAAATCTACCTTTCCCTTTCTCCCCATACGATACGCGAAAGAGATGACGATATGTTTGAGCGTTTCGTTAAAAAAATGGCCGTTTTGCATTCGTCATGATTGGCGTGAATTCGAAATACCGTTCGAAGCGATCGAAAGCTCTTTTTGCCGATTGCCATGCATTAATTACTATCAATGATGAGTGAAGTGATAAAATAAGACATACATCTACATATAATACAATATAAAATCGCGATGTTCCGCCTGCTTAAGGATTCAAGGAGCTGAACGTCTTTGAAAAGAGAAAGCACAATTAAAATTATGTTTTTATTACTGAGCAAATATTTGAGTTTTATAGTTTGGTCAGGTTGTTTTTATGTTTGTCGGAGTAAAAGAGAAATGTGTGGTGAATGAAATCAGCTGGTTATGAGTTCGTGCCAATTTTGAGGTTAATAACTGGACGCGAGATGTAATGGCGGTTTGTTACCATGCCATCTTTAAAACTGATGTTGGCTCACGTAATGTTTGTATTGACCTGTTTGAAAATCTGTGATTATTTTTAATAACAATAAGATATTGTTTTTTTTTTTAAATTTATTACTTAACGTTTGAATCCCCAACCGGTCCTATGAGACCGCGCTGTTATTGTTTTACTATTGTGTCTCGTTTCGCGGGTATCTGAGTAATTAATGAATAATTAAATTGTTATTTTTTAATTTATCAATTGATAGTTAAATTGTTATTTTTTAAATTATTCACATTGTTCTTCCACTATGGAAGTGACAAGAAATATGTAATCGTGATATTTTAAATAAATCATCTGCCTAGCCTTTTCCCAACTACATATATTGAGGTCGGCTTCCAGTCAAGCCGGATTTAGCTGAATATCAGTATTTTCGAGGAGCGGCTGCCTACCAGACCTCCACAACCCATTAACTGGGGTAACACGGTACTTCATGGCAAGACTGGAGTCAGAATTACTGGCTTCTTACTATCCGTAATGACTGCCAAAGATCTACAAATGACAGTCGGGACCTACGGCTTAACGTACTTTCCGAGGCACGGAGGAAAGTCGTTATGTTAAGATGGTCACCCATCCAAAGACCAACCTTGGCAAGCGTTGCTTTACCTTGAAGATCGACCCGTGCGGCTGTTATTATCTAGCCACAAGCTCCTGTGATATTTTAAATAAATAACAGGATAAAAATAGTGCCCATAGAGTTTCTTGCAAATCCTTCTCCAAAGAGATCTAGGTACGCTTCCGAATGTACAATTAGTTAGTATATTTTTTTTGTTTGACTGACTTCTTAACAATTCAAAGATAAATGATTTATTCGAAATATACACTTTGAATGTAAAGGTCGGACACGCCTTCTCTATCTACCGAGAGCGGGAGAAGTAATTGATGATTTCCCTTGCCACCTAAAAAAAAACCTTTGTCTGATAGGCTCATTGTATTTGATCTATACTAGTTAATAAATCAAAATATACGTGACAAAGTATTCCTTCGTAAAGGAGACCAAATCAAATCACTAACTGTCAATAAACCTATACAATTCAAATGGACTTTAAAAAAACTATCAAAGTCAGATCTCTATATTCCAACCTACACTATGAAGTGTAAATTGACACTAATACCTCATTGATGACTATCGTCTAATTAACATAAGAGGCCGATGATATACATACAATCGCAGTCGGAAGATTGATGGCTTCCTAAAGCTAAAGTTTTTTTTGTTGTTAAAATGTCACCTACTGGGAATTTGTCCTGTATCGCGGACGTGCGATCACAAACGTATCCACTCAGCTCCGAAATACTATCTATCTGCCATACAAAAATGTATTACCTCTGGGAATCAAACCAGTGCAGTACCCAATCGTCCAACCACTGCGCCAACCGTATTAGCAAATTACTAAGAAATAAAAAAATAAAGATTTATTTCTACAGTATCCCAGTTTAAATTTCAAACTGGATTATAAAAAGAAAAAAAGAAAATGTGTTTCTTTCTTTCGGGAAAGTATATTGAATAATGCCAAAAGCGCTTCAGCTAAGCTGGCAACACAAGAAGGTGGCCCTAAGACTGATTTTCAGCTCCAATGTACCCAAAAACTTATCCAGAAATAATTAGGGGACATTCCGGGACATGAAGAAAAATCACAAGAAGGTAATTATAATTTGGGTATCTTCAAGTCTAGAGTGAAGAAGCTCTTAATAAACTAGAACCTCGCCATCAACGATTGCATCACTGCTTACCATCAGGTGGGATTACAGTCAACCACTAGTTTATATTATAAAAAAGGTCTACTTAAGGATGTGGCGAGGAAGGCAGGAATGATAACAATATATTAAATCTCATAAATTAGCTACCGGATGACACACGAATGAAAACAATAATAAAAAAAATTGACATTTATAGGCATAAATATTTGTGCAGAACATTTGTGTGTGTGCGTATGAAATAGACTACTTTCAGTATGAAGACTGATTGCATGCCAATACCCGGATGCGGAGTGTGGGTGCCTTAGGTCACATTCTTTGAGAGCTAGATGAAAGTTTTATTGCTACAAGAGTCGGACGGTCTCGATACGTCCAACCATTGGTCATAGATACGTGTCTTCAAGGCTACAGTGAATAAGCTCTTAATAAACTAGTGCACCAAGCACCAGGTTATAGAATTAAAAAAAAAACATCGTGAGAAAAAAGACATCAAGCAGTAAGATTGGTTTGCCATTTCAGTGTTAATTTTTCCCAAAATTTTGTTGCTCCCATTCCGTAGAAATACTTCTGCGCAAGCGCACCTTATCAACCAACCACGTCCACTTTTGTGTGTAGGCATCACAGCTCCGACTACCTCCCTTTTTTCTTACTCCTACCTTTCTTACTTCTGCCGCTCTAGGGTGGAACGACAGTGCGTGTTAGATTTTTACTCACAAGAACGAACGGACCACAGGTTTCCTTTTCAGAAATTCCCTGTGGCCCTAGCGTCCGAATACTTGGTTTTGATATATCAATGCTACCAGGATTTGGCTGTGAGAAAAAGGACGAATATCACTTATATCTATCTCTTTTTGACAAAGATGTGATGGAATTAGTGACAGAATAGAGGAATGATGGTGACCCTATGGTAACGGCCCTCCTTCTCTCACTTGAAGAGGAGGCCTGAGTCACAGTAGTGGAAACATTATTAGGCTGATTATGATAATGCTAGTGCTAATTCAGCAGCTTCTTCGCACCGTGTCCAAATGCTGGAGATGAGATCAGAGCTGAGAGTTAGTGTAATGCGGAGTTAGTGTTGGTTTCCAGTCCAACCGGATGCTAGCCGCATCCGGTTGGACTTACTTACAATACTTGTGTTTTACAAGGAGCGACTGCGAATTAGACCTCTACAACCCAGTAACAATGCTGGATGCGAATTTGGCTACAACCTAGGGGTCTTTAAGTCAAGAGTGAATAGGTTGCTTCTAGGCAAGCGTGCTCCATCGTCGACCACATGATCGCTTACCATCAGGTGAGACGTGGTCAAGCGCGAGCCTATCAATAATAAAAAAAAACAATGTGGCTGATTATGCTTAATGCTAGTACTAATTCAGCAGCTTCTTCGCACCGTGTCCAAATGCTGGAGATGAGATCAGAGCCGGGAGTTGTAATGCGAACTGGCGAGTTCTTTCACCCGCTCGCCGCCCGTGGGTGGTTGCTACTTTAGTTGTCAGTACCACCACTGCTGCTAGCGACTTGGGATATATTGTTGTTAGATGATTTTGTTTTTGTTGTGGAAACAGTAGGTGTTTTGATATGAACCGCAGCTCAGCTCAGCTGAACAACAGAGCAAATATCTAAAATAACATCATAATTAGTTAGTTGATAATGATTGTTTGAACAGTTATACTACTCTGCGAGTAGATTTGTCAAGAATGAATGGTAGAGGAGGAAGGCAAGAGGTCCTACTACAAGCTCTTAACGCGATCCATTTGACGATCTAAACTGAACTGTAAAAGAGGAAGGAGCTATATAGGGTGTATACCTCTATCCCTCCTTCTCGCTCGCACGACTGACATTGTAACACGTCATGGCAAGGTCCCAGGAATTTTAAAAGTTTGAGATAGCTTGATTTTTTACAAGCACATCACATGGAACAGCGACCAAAGGATAATGATAGATTTCGCAAAAAAATCTGTGGACCTTAAAAATAAAATGGTTCCCTTAGAAACCTTTTTTTAGACGGCAAATCATTAAATATCTTCTTCATAAACATCTATCGGCTAAAATCTACCCATGTAATGTTTTTTCTTTTGCCCTTTCGCAATCGCAGTACTGGTAAGAAAATGATCTTAACCCAAGTAATCTTTAGTTAAAATTTAACCAAAACCATAATAAATACGTAAAAGGGAAAGTTAACAAAACCTTCTTAATAATAACAATACATTTTAACTTTAACCTTTTCTTAATGAGGTCTTGCTCATTCATTGGCGTGGGTAGAACCATCTCAAAATGTTACACATTACAATATTACAATTGTATTGTGTTCTGTGTACATAAAGTACACACAACAATATTTGTATTAATAATTAGTTGAATAAAACATCAGATATTTCGTATATAACTGATATGCAGACTATCGGTGTTCTACAGAATGCATTTCGGAGAGTGTGCGCAGAAATTGCATGAGCTAATTCCACCATCTCCCTTCTACCATCAGACAAACCGTCGTACGGCAAGTATCCATCCTTTCCTTACGTTGTCGAAACCTGCACGGTTTACACCGCGTACATCGAAGGATTGGAACAATTTGCCTGCTGCGGTCTTTCTGTCCGATTATAATTTGGGTGTCTTCAAGACTAGAGTGAATAGGCTCTTAATAAACTAGTGCGTCTCACCATCAACGATTCATCTTCATCTCATCATCACTGCTTACCATCAGGTGGGATTGTGTTGAAATGTTTGCCCTTTTTGGAGAGCAATCCTTAATAAGAAAGTCCCTCACGCCCGAGCCACAGGATACAGACTTCGAATACCAGCCACCTTAGACGAATGCTTGCGGACGGTGAGCAATGGGCAACTCACCGTCCGGGCATCCCATAACCGTTCGGACCGAGCCCAAGTCTTCGACGGCGCGTAGTGTTCCACGTGCTCCTCAAAGAAATGTCAGAATTTCTTCAAAGAAATGTCAGAATTTCTTCAAAGAAATGTCAGAAAATGGAGACTAGCTAAGGGCAGTAGGGGGTCGAAGTCTTCTGAAGCCATAGGTTATGTGAAAGTGAACCCCGGGGCCCTGAAACGAAGGCAAAGAAAGAACATAGGAGTTGTTTGTAGTTACTAAAGGTCACACACTCTCCCGCTCCGCCCAAAATCGGCAGAAGTCGTGACCTAAAAAAACTACCAATAAGTACATCATAGCCTCTATTTCAACGGCTCCACAGTTTAAGTGATCCCACTCAAAGTATTTCCTAATCCGCGTAGCTAACGACATGACGTGAACGGGAAGGCAGGACGATGCTCTCTGCCCAGCACCGAAATATACAGTCAATCAGCAGGGAACACCGTCTCTTGGTGATGCTGATGTTAAGTCACGTGACCAAAATGGATGGTCATATTGACAGGTGATAATTAAATGGTTGAAACACCTAATCTGTTGCCAACCAGATATCCGCAAAGACGGAATAGCAATCATCTGGTTGTGTGGACTTCGACCTACAAGAAATTAGCTGTTACCAGCAAATGTGTGACCATTCCCTAGGTATATTTTTATACTACTTCTACTAAACGGAAGACCGGATGTGCACGAAATTTGGCACACAGGAAAACTATGTTTTAACCGGTATAACAGCTAATGGTAAGCAATGACGTAGGGGACGACGAAGCTCGCCTGCCTAGGAGTAACCTAGTCACTATTGACTTCAAGATCCAGATTGTAGCCATCAGGAAACGCAAACTCCAGCCGATTATTTTTTATTTGTAGATGAATGCAATGCCTAGGAGAAGACAAGCAATCATCAGAAAAGTGTCACTTCTTCATCGTCTCTCTAGCCTTTTCCTAATTAACTTGGGGTTGGCTTCCAGTCTAACAGGATGCGGCTGAATACCCGTGAATTCAAGACCCCTGTCTTAAAATCAAGAGTGAATATGTTACTTCTAGGCAGGCGAGTTCCATCATCCACGTCATCGCTTACCATTGGCTGAAACAGTGGTTAAAATATGATCTACCTGTGTTCCATCGTCGGCCACATCATCACTTACCATCAGTTGAAATGAGATAGTGCTCAAACGCACACCCATCCATGATAATAAAAAAAAAACAATTGACGATCGAATCAATTCAATTCCCTCGGAAAATTCCCGGAATATGTTTATTACCTCAATAACTCTCGTTTCATCGAGCCATTACCACACTAAAACTATTTAGAGTCGTCTAGACAGGCCCTTTACACATCTATTTGTGTGCTCACATTTTTTCTAACAGAATTAGCTGAACTCGCGTCCAGCCAAGATTTCATTGATCCCATCATTACGTATGTAGGTACTACTGAAATATAATGTCTGTCAGCATTGTCTGTAACTGTCTGTAGCTGTTATAGACTACTTGTGATTTTGTTCATTGTCCAATTTTATTTGGCTTGTACTGAATTGTGGAAGTGTGGACTTTGCGTTGTTATTGTCCCTTTTTTTATCTTGCCCTTACTTGTCTTACTGCTCGGCACGTAGTGTTCCACACACGTCTCAGGGCGATGTCAGCAAAACGTAGGGAATCCAGCAGGATCGAAACCTACTGAGGCCATGGGTTATGTGAAAATGAACACCGAGCCGCTGGAACGAAGGAACAGCACTTGGCTTTAGTAAGTAAAAGTCTGACCCGTTCTCCCGGGAACTCCTCCCAGAGCGGGAGAGGTCATTATGTGATTTCCACCAAACAAAACTGTTTTTCTGCTGGGCAAGAGTCTTCCCCAAGTCTTAGCACACTTTTATCTCCTGCAACGTCTCAAACCATTCCTAGCGATAGGCACCAAATCGTCCCGCCACCTCTTTCTTGGCCTGCCTAGTAAGCGCTTTCCTTCTGCAGGAACCCACTGCACTGCGTGGCCTTGTTCGCTTATTTCGTCAAAATGTTTGGAAAAGCTGATTATTTATTCTCGATTTCAGGTTTGGTCCCATAGTAAAAGTTGTTCATAATGATGAGTACAATGACCCCCCAAGAGGATGTGCGTTAATTATGTTACATGTTGTATATAGATAATCGAAACAAGAGATCGCTATAGTTTTCTTTTATGACGCTTTTCTATTCATCGTCAATTCTTACAACATATTTCCATTTATCGGATCTAATTAACTTATGTATATCTAAAGTAGTGATTCTAATATGATGCGCAGTTGTTACATTTAAAATGATTAGGTTAACAATGTTTTTCCCATTATCGCCATGTTTAGCCTTTGTCTAGGAGTTTATCAAGATGTGCCTAATTTGGTTATCTTTTCTATAATTTAATAATGTTATTTCTAATGTTTTAGACTCGCTTTCATTAATTGAGAACAACGAACGCGAGTTTAACAGCAAAAATGGCGTCAAATTTATTTCCTGTCTGAAAAAGTGAGACTAAAGGGCTGAGTAAATTTTATTGTTACTAACCTCAGTCTTCCTAATAACATTCATATATTTTGTGACTGTTGGAATTTGATAATGTTAGACTAATAGTCACATTGCTCGAAGAACGGATGGTCAATGGGGCCAAAAGGCTCTAGAGTGGCAATGGCAACCATGCACTGGAAGACGCAGCATTCAAAGGCCTCCCGCAAGGCGGACCGATATGTCCTGGTGAGAGTCGTGGGAATGCGATGGATGCAAGACGCACAGGACCGTTCATTGTGGTGACCGTGACACCGAGGGGTGGCCTATGTCCAACAGTGGACGTCTTTCGGCAGAAATGATGGTAATGATGACTAAAACTCGATGAATAAACGCACCTACATATATTGTCGTCGCGTCTCACCACAATAGCATCTTTGACAGTCAAACAGAGAATTACCCGCCCTTTTTAAAGTGTTTTATTTTAAACACTTTGGATATTATAATTAAATGTTTTACCTATATGTTAAAACTGCGTTTATCTTTATTAATAAATGTGTGGTCATTTGCCGGTACATACATCTTTGTACCTAGTGGTTTTCCGCAACGTGATGCTTGGAAGGAAAAATATAAATAATATTATGGCATCGTGCCTGAGCGTTGTTTATATTATTTTGCACGTGGTTTTTGTGATTATTATCGCAGTTATATTATAGGGCCGGAGCCTACTGGGGCCATGGGTTGACTTCTGAAAGGGAAACCACTCTAGGTTTCCCTGGAGCGGTAGGCGAAGAAGAAACATAGTAGTGGGTTTTAATCAGTAAAATTCTGATACTGATAGTCATTGAATGATTTTCCACCTTAAAAAACCTTCATAGTTAACTTCTCCCGCTCTGGGTGGAGCAAGGAATGTCAGACTTTTATTGACTTGAACCCACACGTGTTCCTTCGTTGTCTTTCGTTCCAGGGCCACGGTAACTCTTTCAAACAATTCTGCTGCCCGCCAGGCTTTTCCAGCTCCTAAAGAGCTTGGATTGATTGAAGTAGATCAGTGATGCCACTGGTTTTAACATTAATAAAAAAATTCATAAATAACAACCACTGAAAAAGTCTAAGGGCCTATTTCACCACCTATGATTAAGTTTCGAGTATCTTACTTGGCAGATAATTTCATACAAATTCTGTTCCATTTTTGAATTTATTCAGTGAGTAGTGCCTACTCGGACATTGTGAAACAGGCCCATAATCTATTTAAAAACGCTTATTAGTTGAAATACATGTAGGTATTAAAATTATGGCGATTCAATAAACACTACGTAGTAGTGCACTTGTCATCGAAATAGCATGATGTCTAAAAAACTGATCAGGTTTCTTTGGCGCAGCAAGGTCGCAACCCATCAAAATGTTAAACAATAGATATTGAAAAAACCTAATACACAGTTGAATTAGAAGCACGTGGCTGAACTAAATAATCCTATTCCTGATCTGAACTAAGTTTTCTAAATAATATTTTCTTTTTTATGCACCTGTCATATTTTCTCTCCACCACCCTAGGTTGACCGGTAGAAAATGCCCAGGGCCAGTCCGCCTTTATGCCTTTTAGTGTTGCATAAAGAGCAGACTTAGAACTATCATACAAATGTATGTTCCGTGCAGGAATTGAACCTGCGGCAGGCCGCAGCCAATCGCTCAACCACTACACCAAATGTGGCATCAAAGAAAAGTAAAGCTATAATTTCTATCTTCCTCACCACGCCTTTTAATGGAGCTTTTCATCATATTTCAAGCCACGGTAGATTTTCGGTAAGTAAGACACAGCATTGAAAGGCCTCCCACAATTTGGACTGATGAGTGATGACCGATGCTTGGGGGAGGCCTATGTCCAGTGGTGGACGTCTTTCAGCTGAAATGATGATGTTGATGAATAAATAGTCATCATCAAATCATTGCTTAACTTCGAAAACTGAACCATCATCATCTTACTCGAAAACCGAACCGCGCGGTGATTATTCCTTATCCAATTTAGCTTCATATAGGTGGCCATATACGTCCAGTCGGAAACAATGTGGATTCTGTTCACACGCCAACCTGACGTGGGTGCGTTTAAAGTTTCTGAAAAGCGACAGGTACAACTTTTTAGGCCCCCGGCCGGGGTCAATAACCGGGGCAAGTATTTCGATAACTCGCTTGTAAGGGTCAGCTCACACCGAGACGCGACGCGACGCGACGCTGCATGCAAATTTTAATAGAGTGACTCAAAATGGAACTGTATTTACTACGTGAAAAGATACACATTTTATGTTGCTTCATGCAGCGCTACCCCGTGACGTCGCGCGGCATCGCGGCTGCGCCTCGTGACGCCGCGCGGCGTCTCGCTGCACAGCGGAACGTTTTTACATTCACAACGTCGTGTTGCCAACGATTTTACTATGCGCCTCGCAACGTTGCGATGCATCTCGAGGACGGCGTGCGGCGCAGCGCGAAATCACTGGCCTCTTCCTGCATCGTCGCGTTGCGTCGCGTCTCGGTGTGTTCTGACCCTAAGGCGGTGCGTCAATACTAACGTGTCATATTGCAAACGTGGCCACTAAAAGTGCGATTTTTGTTACAATACTATACTTTGATACTTCGTTTCCGTTCATTTTGCGTTTTAGCGAATTCTAAGGATTCATATTTCTTGACGTTTGTGGAATTTGTGTAATTTTATAGGTTTCTAGGTGACGCAAGTAGAAACTTGCTTGGTTTATTGTGTTAAATGAATCGTTAAAAAATATTATTTTAATTATATTCGTGTACTAGCTACATTTTTCTTTCTCTCGCTTTTATTGCACCTACGACTAATAGTCCGCCTTTGTACAATGCGTTGCATAAAGAATAAATAAATAAATTCTCTGCATTGCCCGAAGGTTGACTGGTAGAAAATTTGCCTAAGGCATTAAGTCCGCCTTTGTACCTTATATGCATTTAGTATTAAATAAATAAATATTATTTAATTTGTATTTATGTACTCGTACTAACTTGTTCCAGCCGCTGAAAGAGTTACCGTGGCTATAGAACCCAAGGGACCATTAAATGGAAGAACACAAATGGGTTTCTTCAGTAAAAGTCTGACACGCCCTCTCCACCCTAGACTGAAAGAAGTCATTGGATGCTTTCCCATCATAAAACTTATGTAGTTTTTGTTTAGGCACTAAAAGTTTGACACTCCCTCCCACTTAATCCTAGAGCGGGAGAAGTCATTGAATAATTTCCCACTTAAAAAAAAATGATAACAGAAAAACTAACTAAAAAAAACTGATAATACCGAACAATTATTTGATAATAAATTTAAAACTGCTCCAATTTAAAAGGCAAAAGAATTGTACCGTAATGGACAGACTAAATGTATGAGATACAAGTTTTTGCCGGCTTTTCACTCGCAGCACTTCGTTAATTGGCCCAAGATTTTTTAGTGTTGACTTCCTTACTCGATACCTTGATGTAGGTGCTGAGCAAAAAGATAAGTATTCCATGATTATAAAACTTATATAAAAACGAATAATTTCTGCTAATTAAAAATATACTAAACTTTATTTATCAGCAATATATGTATAATCTCATTACTAAATATTTTTTCATCTTTATTATAGAAAAAAGTAACTTAAAATAATAAAAAAAAACTACTAACTGTTCGATTACATATTGCAAAAAAAAATACTAAAAAACCCAAAACTTGATTTGTCAATAACAAAATCTTAAAAAAAAAAATTTCATAGACACGTACCAGTGTACTATACATTAGCATAAAAAATTAAACGCCCGTAAAGACTCTAAATTAAAAAAATAAATAAAAAATATGAAACCAAAGCTAAAACTAAAAACTTTTTTGTCTCTTAGGAAAGACGTGCGTAGCCAAAGTAATTAGTGTTGAGCCAAATCGAAGTTTTTCTTTTACTTCTAATGGCTGCGCCCGCATGAATGTAGAAAATTATACCAAGGGAACAATATTCCCGGAATAAAAAGTATCTTAAGTGCTATACCAAGAAACGGTCTATTTGTTTGCCAAATTTTATCGAAATCCTTTCATTCGTTTGAGCGTACACACTTACAAACTTTCGCCTTTATAATATTAGTGTCATTAATTTTACTAATAATACGTGCAATCTATTCACAGGTATCCTGCACTCCACCAGATGAAAAGGCTATGCAAATAAGGAAACAGGTTCTCTAATAATAAACAAATGATTCGATTTCTGAATCAAATCACAAGATGAAAGTTGGTTCCTGACATTATTTACACCAAAACCTCCATGCGAGCTTTAGCGGGAGATACTAAGGTACTTACCTCTTCGAGGCGTCAGTGAGCTTTCCGCCTAGACACGCGTTGTCATGACCAACCTGGAAAGCTGTAAACAGACTCCGCACTTTTTGAAGACCTGATAATTTATTTAAATTAACCAAATTTCTGGGATATTACAAATATTTTGCGGGAAAAAAAACTATTACTTATCGAAATCTTGCCCCCAGCGGGCATCACCTCACATAGGATACCTGTCCAATTAACGGACGCCCCCTAAGAAGAAGAAGAAACATCAAAACGTGACCACCATCAATTTATTCCCTCTATATCCACCATAAAAAAAACTACAATCAAAACCTACATAAAGAAATACAGACAAACACAGCCTCACATTCTACCTATAAGTACTCATACATACATCATTGAGATATAATCCGTCTAATGAAAGGGCGACCTGAGAAAAAGAGGTTAAATCCAAAAATGTTGTATGTGGCGTTACAAACTAGTAGGACAATCATGTCTTGACACTTAACAATTTTTTTTTATTTCCTACAAATTGCGGCTGAATAATGTTGCCAATTAAATTTTAAAAAAAAACTTCAGGTCGCGCTTTCATTAGACGCACTCGACCTATAAAATTAACGGCCACCCCCTAAGACGAATATTTAATTTATTCCGTCTATGTTCACCATAAAAAAATACAATCAAAACTTACATAAAGAAATACATGTGTTTGTACACAGCCTCACATTCTACCTATAAGTACTCGATACAAGTATACATCATTGAGAGCAGTTAGCTCTGCATGGCAACCGTGTTTCTCGGCGGCTAATTTTGACGGGCCGCCATCCAGTCCGCCACAGGCTTCACCGCTGCCACACCCATATTCGATTACATGCCGTGATGACGCTGGAAACTGGACCAGATTGAGAGATAACCAGGTTGGGCAAATTGTGGGCTTCGTTTTGTTGAAGTTAAATGTGAGACTTGATTTTTGTAGTGGGATTTTTGGTGGATAATGATATGTACAGGACAGGCTAATTAGGGATCATTCGTTTTTTATTTTTTATTATATACTTAATCTAGTGCTTGACTGCGATACCACCTGATGGTAAGCAGTGATGCAATCTTAGATGGTGAAACGCACTAGTTTATTAAGAGCCTATTCACTCTAGCTTTGAAGACATCCAAATTATAATTGGACAGGAAGACCGCAGCAGGCAAATTATTCCAGTCCTTAACCACTTTGTTAATTTAGAAATCAGTAATCACTATATTCATATGTACCTAGGTTTTTCAGTATTTTTAATATCTTTATATAATTACCCATATTAGCAAATAATCGATTATGATTATGATTATTATATTCTAGGACATTAGGCCTACTGACACCCTTTGCCTCGGAAAGCATGTATAGCCCCAGTTGTCATTCGTAGATCTTTGACAGTCGTGACGCCAGATAGTCTGACCGTCAATCTATCTATCCAAGATTCTTCTGGGCAACACGTTTCTTTGTGTTGCGTAGTAACCAGGTTGTAGAAGTTTGATAGGCGGCTCCATGTAGAAAACGGGTATTTAGCCACATCCGGTTCGACTGGAAGCCAAACCTAAGCTAGTTGGGAAAAGGCTAGGAAGGTGATGAGTATATTCCAAGTATTTTTTTTTTCATTAATCGTTGACTTTTCAGTTACCATAAGATAAGACCGAAAATAATTAGGTTGTTAGAGAATATCATTATTTGATGGCACGGTTGGGCAATGGTTGAGCGATTAGCTGATGCGTTACGTATCGCGGGTTCGATCCCCGCACGGAACAAATATTTGCATGGCCTACAGCTAGTATATCCGGGTCTGAGGTTAATTTTCAAATAGGCTTGAGTAAGCAGGCTTTTAATAAACGAGCGAGCCTGCACTATCAACGATTGCATCACTGCTTACCATCAGGCGGGATCGCAGTCAAGCACTAGTTTATATTATTTAAAAAATTAAAGACTGACATAAACCAAACGATGTTTTATTTACTAATTAAAAAATAAAGTTCAATTGAAGGCCCAATTGAATCTCAAATCAAGAAATAGTTGTTTGCACTCAAGTCTTCCATTCACACAACAAAACAAAACTTAGGTCTCAAACCGAATACCGTTACGTCCTCCAAAGAATTTATACCACAACAATGTAAATCGATTACAACATTCCAACCGCAGTCTAGTAAATACGACTCAGGTAAGTACTATTTAGAACTTAACAACACAATACATGAAACGGAACGCCAACTCGCCGCGAAAAACTCGCCGCACAAACTCGCCGCGCGAAATAATAAGATACACAGATCTAATCTTATAATAAAACAAAAAATCTAGATGACTAGCTTATAACATTTGCTAGTGAAACAGATATTCGCAAGGCAAGACTTTGACGCGCAGGTGGTCGTCAACTGCCATGCGAAAATGAACCTTATTTTTTAACCAGCAGAGTGTAAATTAGTGTTAGTTGAATATGTCATTTGGAACAGTTCAAGGAACCACACTCCCACACTGATACATTGAGTTATATTTTCTTTTTTAGAGTTCCGTTTGAACGGAAACCGTCGCGGAAAGACGTTTTTGTCGATTCTTCCGAATTCGTGTTTTTTGAAAGTCGTCATTTTATAGTATTTATGAGAAAACTAGCTTCTACCAGCGGCTCCGCCCGCGTGACAGTAGGCTTCTTCATATAAACTTTCAATCCCGTTTTATGCCCTTAGGAGGTGAATTTTAGAAAATTTTTAGTGTTCGCTTACGTTATAAAAGAAACCTTTAAAATTTCAATACCATTGCCATTCAATCTTCGATAACGAACTGAGAAGATTGTAAATTAATAATTTTAGCCTATCACATACCCGCAAAACGAGACACAATAGTAAAACAATAACAGCGCGGTCTCATAGGACCGGTCGAGGATTCATGAATTAAGGCATAAAATAACCGCAATATGAACCGATGACCTGCGGTGCTATTCTCTAACATAGCGACGAGCTCGTCGTCGAGACAGCCGTCGAACAGCGAACGCAAACGTATAAAGAACTGTCATTGTCAATTGCAACTGTCAGTTGATAATGACAGTTCTTCATACATTTGTGTTCGCTGTTCGTATGTATCTCGTCGCCATCTCGACCTCGTCGCCATGAAAATGACTTTTAGAGAATAGCATAGCTGGTGAAAGTCACGGGAAGGCAACGGATGCGAGACGGACAGGACCAATCGTCATAGCGACACTTTGGGGAGGCTTATCTTCCTTAGCTGCGGACTTCCTTCGGCTGAAATGATGATGATGAAATTCATAAGTAAATACGTTGTGTGTTCTTGCCTTCTCCTCTACTTAGCCTTTTCCCAACTATATTGGGGTCGGCTTCCAGTCAAGTCGGATTTAGCTGAATACCAGTATTTTACGAGAAGCGGCTACCTACCAGACCTCCACAACCCATAAACTGGGGTAGCACGGTACTTCAGGGCTACCTTCTCCATCACATTTTAAACAGCATAAAACTTTACGCTAACCAGACCAATATCAAAAAAGTTAAGAAAACTAGAATTTCGTCGGCACAATTTTTCAAAAATACGAAAGGCCGCCTGCCTTTCTCAAGTTCCTCCACTACCAAAACAAATGTGCGACCAAATTGTGCAAAAAGTCTCCGTGTGCATGTCTTAAATGTAGAATTTACTGTCGACGCAAAAACTAGAGTTTGGCTCCTTGCCGGCAAGCGCCGAGGAAGCCGTTTCAGTTGACTTTACAATTTACAGAAAAAGAAGACACTGTTGCCAGTTCCGACTTGGCTGTTTTTTTTTTTCAGGAAAAAACATGATACACATACTGAATTACAGGAATTTCGAAGACTTTGGACTTGTTAACTTAAGAGACCTGATTAAACTAATAATACAAACCTTTAACTAATACACTAGCTGTCCTCGATGATTTCACCCGCGTCTTCGACTATTGCTCCATTCCTGTGGATCGTAGC
This sequence comes from Mythimna separata, assembly GCA_030763345.1. Classification (NCBI taxonomy): domain Eukaryota; kingdom Metazoa; phylum Arthropoda; class Insecta; order Lepidoptera; family Noctuidae; genus Mythimna; species Mythimna separata. Next base: position 20,740,830 of record CM061184.1, on the reverse strand, counting down.
GTGATATTGCGTATGGGTTATCTAACACTAAAAAACATTATTTATATACTCTTTATTGGACAACATAAATACAATACTACACCATCCAATTCGAAGCAATAGTTCTTAATCTCAAGAACTCCGCGTTCAAACAAACAAAAAATATTTCTTTTGGGTAGAAGCTTGTAATAAAAAAATATAAGGTACTATGAAGGTACGTATCTCTATACAAACTTTGAACGCCCGTTTCATCTCCATATGGGCTGAATTTTGGAAAATTCTTTCTTACTCTATGTACACACCGTAAAAGAAACCTCTGTGCAAAACTTAAGCATTCAGAATCCAAGGTTTTGGGCTGGGCGTTGTTGAGTTATTGAATGAACATCTCACCAGCTCATATACTATTAAATAGTAGTTCGAATGTCGCTAAAAATAAATTTTGTTTTTAGCGAGATTCGAATCCGCGTTACACAGCGCACCAGCCAATGGCTAACCTATTACGCTAATGATGCCGTATAACATTGTTCCTTATGACAATGAATTTAATATCAAGAAAAGTAATCAAACCATTGCTTCTATCATAACCGCACTCTTCAAAGCCTTAAAATACCTGACGGAACCATGACTTTGCGCACGGACTATTCCTACGTAATTTTTTGCTGTCCAGTTCTTGTTAATGATGAATCGTCTATTATTTGAATAGGTAACACAAGCTATCGGGAGCGTTGGACTTCAGCACTCCGCGGTTATTACAACGATATAATTCTAGATTCGAGAACGAAATCCGACAAAAAACACAAATGTTTACGGAGCACGAGTGCTTAAAACACTTAGGAGTGTGTTTAAAGTGGTTCAAAGAAATTGTCTATACGTATAAGTTAAATTAAAGTGTCTGTTTGTTATATCAAATTAACATTTTTTTACTAAATGCCTAAGAAATTATCATCATCCATCATCTTTGACAGTTGATACATGTAGTCAGACATCTGAAAGTCTGACCATCAGTATATGCAAGGAGTGTCGTGTTGGTCAGTAACTGAGTTGTGGAGGTCTGATAGGCAGTAGTATCATGCAAAACACAGGTATTCAGCCGCATCAGTTTAGACTGGAAGCCGACCCCAATATAGATGGGAAAAGGCTAGGGAGACGGTGATAAAGGAGTGCACTTTTTTGACGATTGTCTGTCTTCTCGTAGGCATCGCATTGCTTCTGCAAATAAAAATCAGTTATGTCAGTTATGTCAGAAAACCCCTGGAACATGTTTATTACCTCAATAACTTTCGTTTCATCGAGCCTATAAGGGCAAAAAATATTCTTGAAATTGTGATCAAATGGTATTTTGCTGTTTTTCAACTCGACGCAGATGAAACCGCGGGCACCAACTAGTCTTCTATATAAATTGGAATCGACTTATCTGCCGCTTGATCATTCACGATCTGTCTTCATTCTTTTGAGAGGAACAAGTTGTTAGCATTGCGATATAACCGCGTATCTATTTATCCCGCCATTTTGTCGAGATTTGGGTTTTAATTCCAAAATGGCTGATTAGATATCCTTGTTGAGATCAATGAGCTTTTGATTCATCGAACAGCTATTGTGAAGTGGTCAAATTGTGCTAGATTGCAATCTCACCAGATGGTAAGCAGTGATGCAATCGTTGATGGTGATGCGTGAATACTAGTTTTTGAGCCTGTTTACTAGTTTCTCTTTCACAGATAGACATAGACTAAATCTATTCTTCTTCTTCTTCTTCCTGCCCTGATCCCATATTATTTGGGGTCAGCGCAACATGTTGACTAAATCTATTAATTAAATTTTTAAAGAACATTGTATAAGACCACTTTTTCAGTCATGAACCAAGGTTATCGGCATAGACTGAAGAATCGCCACACATAAGTTATAATGGGCAGACCAGACGGTCGAAAGGTTTTAGAATGGTGCTACAAGGTGGACCGATGCCCCGATCAGAGTCGCGAGTCATCGGATCCTGTGCATCTCGCATCCATCGGGATACGAGATGCACGGGACCATTCGTTGTGACGAAACTTGAGGGTACTATATCCAACAGTAGATGTCTTTCAGCTGAAATGATAATGATAAAGCCTTTTTCAATGAAGTTTTAGATTTGCAAAAATGACTAATTTTATGACAGTAAGATATTCTGCCTCACCATCAAACTTTTTCGTCCGACCTTTATCACCGCCGTGACAACTTAGAGTCACTTTGTTTACCTAAATGTATTTTATAGCTTTGAATATTAAACTATGTTTTTATGTAGTCTGAGTGTGTCGACCCTGGGATTAACGTCTTGCCTCCAAAATGTACGCCCGATAGACTGTAGAACTAAATGTGTTTATGACATAATCTTAACGTGGATACTTAGCTATGCTTCCGTTTTTTGCTGAACTGGGTCTGTTTTAGAAGCAGATTCGTCTTTGGGAGTAAGTGGGTTGCCTGCGAAGTCTGCTGGATTGTTTGAAAAAGTTGTATATCACTGCATTGAAACGCAAAGGTTAATTGAAGGAACACGGGTGCAATTTAGTCAGTAAAGTGTGACACGCTCCACCCAGAGACCCAGAAATTACTTGAACATATCCTACCACAAAGAAGGAACACTTGAGTTGTGTCTCGACTGAATTACTGTGTTAAATATATGTCTCGTCAGCCCATGTTAGATACTTTTCAAAAGGGAAACTGAGCCCAAATATTGGGATGCAGCGAAACAAAGACAGTAAAGATCTGATAGGATCATTCTCTCAGAATCTAAAAGATGATTCCAATGAACCAATGGATTAGGAGCGAGAGAAGTCAATAAATTATATCAAAACCTCAAAAAAAAACTGTACCTACTATATGTATAATTGCGTCGAATAGCGTCGAAATCTCAAAACAAATTGTCACATGATTCTTCATTCCGTCACAACCCCGGAATTAACATCATTCACCGGAATTCACCCTAAAAAATGCCCTTCCAGCTTTCTGAAAAACGGTAAAAAGATCAAAATGGCTTCACAAACCCTTATGGAGTGATTATATGAAGGTAGCTGACATCTCCAGTCATCGGATAAGCTCACTAATTACGGAGGCACAAAGGGAGGGAAACGGAGGGAAAAATCAACAATCGCGACCATGGAGACCCTGGGACTGCACATAAAATCTTCTTTAATACTACCCTCGTTTTAATTACGTTTTCTCCTGTACAGATCTTTTTTTAAGGTGGGAAATTATCCTATTTCTTAGTAGGAGGGCCTTTTATTGAATGAAACCACACCTGTATTACTTATTTGCCTTTTGCGTTCTAAGACCACTGGTTTCCTTTTCAGAAAATGCCAGAAGCTCTTGCGGGCATCGGCCCTGCTCGGCCCCTACGATTTTGAGGACAGCGTCCACTAAGCGCTGTCAAAAGCGCGATCCGGACAGCTAGACGGAGAGCTACCCATTATTCGTCGTCCGCAAGCCCGAAACTTCTGTCGCTGTTAATCGGAGTCGGGGTCACGGCGACTGAAGCGCAAAGGTGTCCGTTCCCATACGCATGCAGCCGTCTCCTTCATGCTTCTCCTATCTAGTTTTTTTTTAATTGTTATAAACTAGTGCTTGACTGCGATCCCACCTGATGGTAAGCAGCGATGCAGTCGTTGATGGTGAGGCGCACTAGCTTATTAAGAGCCTATTCACTCTAGCCTTGAAGACACCTAAATTATAATCGGACGGGAAAACCGCAGCAGGCAGATTGTTCCGATTCAGATCTTGAAAAACCTACTAGAATTGCTTTAATTACCGCAACTATGGCATAATTCAGACTTTAGATTGAAGAAATGTTGATACTGTAACTTCCTAATTAAAAAAATTGGGACAAGACGCTCAGCACATTGCATAAATTTATCTAATTTTCTATGAACACAAAATTATAATGAAGTCTTTAAAACATAAATACACAGTATGATTACTTCATCACACGACTGCCAAAACGCGACCGTTGCCCCCGAAGTATAAAGTAAATACAGTCAACCAACGTCAATCAAGAAAATGTTAAAATACCCTCCCACTGATCAAAAGCACATTAGCTATTGGCGAAGAGAAGAGAATGCAGAAGCCTCACTAGTTTGTGTGGATGGTTAATGTGCTATATTGCTGTTTTCATCTCCCTTTATCTTCGGCTCTAGCAGAAAGTGCGATGTATTTGAGTATTCTGTGCCTCAGCAGGCAAAAATTGACCCTTATACTATCATTTCGTTGTCCGTCAGTACCCTTCTTGTCGAAAAGTATGGAGGGATTTAGCTAAAATGCATATCAAAATACTTAGGTCTACTACTCCTTGAGGCATTGAAAAAATCAAAATTATATAGTCTCAACAGAAGAAAGAATTATTGCATGTAGTGTATTCATTCAGCAACTTAAACCTTTTATTTGAAGTGGCAACTGATCAAATAACTACTTCCACTCTGGGTGGAATAAAAGGGAGTGTCAAACTTTTACTGACTAAAACCCACCTTGATCCTGCACTTGCCTTTTGGTGCACGGTGACTCTTTTGAACAATCTTGAACAGATTTATTTGATCTTAACAATTCCAAATTTTTGCAGCAGAACTTCTGACCAAACCTGTACATTGCTTTTAGCGCTTGTTCCGTCCACATTTCAATGCGCGGGCGCACCTACGCGTCGGCGGCGAACACTCACACACGCTATTACTTTCTCGGTTATTTTCCGATTAGTCAGTCCATGTCATAAAAAATGGAGCGATATCACGACTGTTACCACGTCAACGAGTTGGTTACTGATCTCTAATGTATCATACAAGTAATTGTTTTTTTTATCAATGATTGGTTCAAGATTTATGACCTATTAGTCGTAAATATCGTTTGTTAATTGCTTGGTGTTAGGCGGTTAAGCTTTGATATATCGGAGTATTGGAACTGAAACAATTAAGTTATCTCGGTTAAAATCATCGTTATCATTATTCTAGAACCTTCCCCAAGTTTTGCTACGGTGACCGGTCTTGTGCGTCTCGCCTTCATGAATTTCTCGCGATCCTCTCCAGGTCGTCGGTGGGAGGAATTCCATCTTCCGGTACGTAGTAGCCAAACTAGAACAATTCAGCCCCATCGACCATCAGCTTTGGAAGGCCTGGGAACAAGGTGGACAGATGACCTGGTGAGAATCTCGGATATGCGGTGGATGCCAGACACAGACCAGAATTGACCAATGTTCAAAGTGGACGTTCTATGGCTGAAATGATGCCGATGACGAATATCATTAAAAAAAAGAAATTAAATCTGTTTAAATACCCCTTATCGATTTATAGAGTAACAAAACCTTCAAGATAATATCCTCTTGAAAACAACAGCTGTTTTCTCAATGAATCACTAATCTTTATTTACCATGGCTGATTACTGTAATCGCTTCTGTTTTCTATAATTTCGTAGGCCAAAAATGAAATAGAGCATAAATCACTAGGAGAAGTGGACTAATAAATAATGATGAACGAAACCACAACTAGTGATGGGGGATTCCGAGATGTTTTAACAATCGATACAATCGAAGTCGTTAAAATAAATCGAGTCACAGTCAGTTATAGGTCGCGGGTTTAAACCCAGCCAGGCGCATTACTTTGTGTAATTTATTTCATCACCACTGCTCTCAAAACGGTGAAGGAAAACATTGTGAGAAAACTGGCATGTCCTAGAACCAAAAATTCGACGACATGTGACATCCACCAATCCGCACTGGACATGTGACATCCACCAATCCGCACTGAGCCGGCGTGGTGGATTACAGCCCATTTCCTCTCCTAGAGAGGAGGCCTGAGTCCCATCAGTGGGAACATTACAAGGCCGATAATGCTAATTCTAATGCAACGGAATCGACCGCTAGTATTCGATTGTTTGTAACAGTAACTCTCACTAGAATTTCTAAACTGTTTTCTAATCCCTGAGAATTGACACAGACATTTGTCAAACTTAAAATAACAATGATACCAATTTTTTTATGTTGGGACAAGTGTGACAACTCACGTAATATCATATTAGTCTCAGAGATTAAAATATAGACTTTAACGAGAACCAATTCGCGAATAAGCGCGCCAGTCGTAATAACAATCTGACTCGGACTCGAGTCAAAGTCTAAACCATCGAGAACCAGACCTCCACAACCCATTAACTGGGGTAACACGGTACTTCATGGCAAGACTGGAGTCAAATTTACTACCTTCTGACAATCCGTAACGACTGCCAAAGATCTACAAATGACAGCCGGGACCTACGGCTTAACGTGCTTTCCGAGGCACGGAGTAAACTCGTTATGTTAAGATGGTCACCCATCCACAGACCAACCTAGGCAAGCGTTGCTTAACCTTTTGATCGCCCCGTGCGGCTGTTATTATCTATTATACAATCAATTCAATCGAATTAAACTTCTCGCCATCTTACATCGCTAACCACAACCAGACTATCATTCAATGAGAAAATTTTAGGCTTGGCAGCCATCTTGTAGAAGGGCAGCGCCTAGCTGTCTGCTCACGACGATACTATGGTCTTCTATCTGTCAATTTTTTTATATATGAGATATGTGTTTCATCGCTGTCACTTATAGTAACCGGTTTTTAAGTATGTTGATTAATGATATTGTATATGTATAGGTATGATCTGCAACTGTTCTTCAAAGCGTTTTTTGGGAGGCCTAGTAGGTGACCTTTATTTTTTTTTATAGATAGGCACGTGTATGACCACCTGATGGTAAGCGATGATGTAGCCGACGATGAAACCCGGTTGCCTCATCATCTGCCTAGCCTTTTCCCAACTATATTGGGGTCGGCTTCCAGTCAAGCCGGATTTAGCTGGAAACCAGTATTTTACGAGGAGCGCCTGCCTACCAGACCTCCACAACCCGTTAACTGGGGTAACACGGTACTTCATGGCAAGACTGGAGTCCGAAAGTAACTTATTCACTCTTGACTAAAAAACCCCCATATTGGGACTATCAGAAACCACACGCAGGACCACGACGAGGGAATTTCACTTCTTAACTGGCACATTCGTTGTTGGAAAGCAACAGTTAAGGAGTGAAATTCCCAAAACGACCTAAATTCAGTTGACGTAGTAAAAGAGTTTTTGGAGATTTTTAGTAATAAATGTGATGTATGAACCATGGTAAGAACTAATAAATGTTATGAATGTGAACTAATAAATCTTCATCATCATCATCTGAGCCGAAAGATGTCCACTGCTGGACATGGGCCTCCCCCAAGAACTAATAAATAAAAACGGGAAATAATAATGGTTCCGAAAAACAAATTAATCTCCAGCGATCTGTGGCCGACTATTATTCTAATTAACCAGCGTTATAATTAACTACCGACAAAAAACCCAAAACATTAACGAATCAAAATACCTAATTTAACAACAAATTAGAGCAGTTCAAATTTCTTTTTCTCCTCTTAAAAAAATGAGTCGTCGAATAACAAAACTAAACTTCCGAATGGAATACTGAACCTCCGACAAAATTACTAAGTTACCGACAACAGAGGTTTTGTCAAAATAATCATATTTTTACAACTTGCATGAACTGTTTTAATTTCTATTGTTGGTCATCAAATTTATTTTTTAACTCTCAATAATAATGAAAATACCTTAACTATTCGGCCCGTGAGATCGGGTTTAGACATTTTTTACTACCTATTAAAACTAAATTATCATAATAAACTGAGTTTTGTAACACAGACCCCGCCACTTCCTTCGAGGTTATTTTTTTTAAACCACCCCAGAAGTAGGAGCCCCGCCCAGCGGGGCTCCGTCGACCACGCTTTACCTCACGACTTGGGGGTAGCCCGACTCAGACAGGTTAGGTTAGAAGGAGGTGGCGGGGTTGTAGTGAGCGAGCGAAGCGAGCGAACACAGACCCCGCCACCTCCTTCGAGGTTATTTTTTTTTAAACCACCCAGCAGTAGGAGCCCCGCTCAGCAGGGCTCCGTCGACTACGCCTTTTAATCAATTTTTCGAATCGTAAATATTCTAGGAAACCAAAGTCTACGTGGTTTTACATTAAAGCATAAATACGACTGTTCTAACTTTTTAACGCCTGAAATAGGTACTACTTACCGATACCCAAGCATACCCGTAGTAAGTAAAATCCATGATATACGATGCAAGCAAAAGTTATTGTACAAGTACATTTTTATATTTTTTATAAGTTTCTGTATAACCACTCAGAATAATATTTTTAGTTTAGTGTTACAGTTAAAATAGCACCACAGTCTATGAAATTTGAAAGGTAATTTATGAATTAATAGTTGGCAAATATAGATAAAAATCACAAAGCATAGTTTTCGGTAGAACGTAATTTAGGCCGGTAGAAAAGTATTATAGCAATAAACAGTCAAGTTTATTTTTCGAAGATTTCAGTATCTCATTCGGTCGTTTCGTCATTTTTATTCGGACAAAAGTAGTCGGAAAGTTAGTATTTTAGGCAGTAGATTTAATATTTTGAGTAAGGGTAATTCTTCTTTTTTTGTCGGAGCTTTTATTACTACCCAATAAAAACTCCCAAAGCAAAGTATATTACTATACAATTTGTCCAGTCATTCTAACAATCAATGGACGACGGACGTACCAACGAACGTCTCCCATCTGAAGATGCTCCAACAAAATTGAATGCATATTCCAACTTTTTTCATTACAAACAAACAATTTTCCCAACTCTCTCTTTCTATTATTTCATAGTGGATTCAAAAACTATAATAATAACTGGACTAATAAATAATTACACTGTAGTAAAGCGTCAAAATTCCGAATTAGTTCCAGTGCGCGGACCGCTTAGGGCTGTATTACACTAGCGGTTTATGAGCGGCTGTGGGGCGGGGCGGGCGAGAAGCGAATGCGTCGCGAACACGCCGCGTCAGTAGCGGTGAATTCGCGACGTTTTCGTTGCATGTTTGTGAAAGACGGGGGGAAAAGGATGGCGCTTTTACGAGATACTACACAATGCGTTGCGAACACGCTGCGGCTGCACAGCGAGGACGTTGCAGACGCGTGACGAATTCTCAACGTTTTCGTCGCATGTTTGTGTAAAGCAGGGGAACGGCCTGGCGTCTTTACGAGACAGTACACAATGACGTGAAACGCATCTTACTAAAGCAGTTATGAATTTACATGTGAAGGGATGGAGAGAAAAAGGGAGACCAAAGAAAAGATGGATGGATTGTGTGAGAACTGATATGAAAGAAAAGGGAGTTGCCGATAGCATGACGGGTGACAGGACAGAATGGAAGAAAAAAACATGTTGCACCGACCCCAAATAATATGGGATAAAGCCAGGAAGAAGAAGAAGACACAATGACGTCTACGCTGCTATTCGCGGCGCTTCCGCAGCGTGTTCGTTGCGCACCCGCTCCGCTCTGAAGACGCTCGCAAGCCGCTAGTGTGATAAAGCCCTTAGATACCAGGGATGGCTTGTGACCGGTTACTATGGAAAGTGACTCACAGGGCTCCGGAATGATCTGTAGGCGATCTACTCTCACTTATTTGTTCTAAGTACATATTATTATAGTTTTTGAATAAAGTTAATCGGATTTTAAAATTAATTCATGAATCCCCGACCAATCTCATAGGACCGCGCTGTTATTGTCTTACTATTGTGTCTCGTTTCGCGGGTATTGATAGGTTAATACATATTATTTTAAATGTCAATACCTAAACTAGAGTAAAATAGTTATAAAACGCTTATGACTTCCTAGTTCCTACTGATGTAATATTTGGGAAGTGTGAGAACCTCGTTAATGTCAAATATCACCTACATGTCTGAGTAATACATGTAGGTGATGCGAAACATAACTGAGTAAACTGCTTATTGTGTCTGGAAACCGGCAAGTCAATGTGTAGAATGCCTAGTCATTCTATACAATGCAGAGACAATTTAGGCAATGTGTAAAATATTGTATTTATTTTTTATTGTTATATACTTTGCCTAGTCAATGTATATAATACCTAGGTAATCTAGGTATGTAATGCCATGGGGTATAAGGCAAGGTATAGAATGAAGAAAAAATAAAATGTCTTTTGTTAAAATGTGAGAAAGTGCGTACTAACAGAATGACTTCGCAATTCCGTTAATATGTCTAACCTAATTTGTCTAAGAATGACCGAAGCTAGCTCAGGCACTCAGGGTAAACAGAAACGGACAGGTTAGGCTCAAAGGAACAGTGACATCGTCATCCCTCTCATATTAGGTTCGATTTAAGCTAACGGGTAACTTCTCGGCAATCTTTAAAACATTGCCGGCAAAACTTTCAGCCTTGCATAAAAAAACAGGCAAAATAGACAAAAAAAAAAAATTACATTTCATTAATTACCTGAAAGTTTTAGGCATTCCATGAAATACCGGATTATACAAATTGCTGGTAACAGACACTCCAATTAACCGGGTTGAACAAAATAAAATGTTTATTTAGACATTTCACAATCGAGTCTATTTATAAATATTAAACCCGTTTCAAAGGTTATAAATCAATGTTTAACAAATGTCAAAATTCATGTTAGAGGTGTCTGACTCAAATTAATTCATGTTTTACTGTTTGGAAAAGTAGAACAAAAATTATATTAGAGAGTAAACTGTATTTAACACAGACAAGGACAGTTAGTAGAATAAATTGTGTAATAATTTAACGAAAATAATTTGTTTCATGTTTAGTTTTAATTAAGTTTCAAAATTAATAAGGCCTTTCCTTGTTAGGACAAATGACCTGATATTATTTTTAGGTATCTTAGAATTGTATCGTTTCCTGTTATATTTTTTTTTCAGAAGGCTGAGCAAGTATGCTCTACTTACCATAATTCAGGTTACACCAAAAGTCGCCCTGGGTGTCGGGAGTCACCCTGAGCTTGCAGATGGCTAGCAATGGATAGCTTACCATTCGGTAAAGACTAAACCCGGGTCGACGCGCGTCGCAAAGAGATATGCATGATTGCTCGTTAGGGCCAATGCCTCATAGGGCTGAGGGGTTGTTCGAAAGAGTTACCGTGATCCCCGTACACAGCAACTAAAGGAACACTGTGGAGCCAGTTAAAGTCTGACACTCCTGTCGCTCCGCTCAGAGTAGGACAAGTCACAATAAGTATTACGACAGTGTCTTTGGATCAGCGACTTTTTAACCCATTTCGTGTATTGTCCGGCCAGACCCGCACCGCTCTTGACTTCACCGTATACAAGGACTTTCACACCACCAGAGTCAAAAATAGGTGGAACAATATCACAAAATGAAAGTAATAAAGCATGCAACCCTCTGCATTGAAGAATACGATGCAAGGAGGAAGTATAAACTTTTAAAGATCCGGATATCTAGTCTTATAGCCAAAAATTGCCAAGTTCTAAGCTTAATTCTTACCTCATCTTCCCCCACAATCCTTTCACCACCACCGATTAGCAAACCAAACAAAAACAAATGACATTTAAACATGATAAAGAAAACAAATGAGTAATGCAAGTGAAACTTTATTTCACAAGATAGATACCATATCTAAAGGCTAAAAGCTTCATAATAACTGACGCATACTGTCACCCAACCGGTTCTAGATTCGTAGAAGGAGAACATGAGAATTAGGGTCGGTTCACATCTGACGGAAAATGCGTCGCGTATTATCGGTCGCGTAACGCTTGGAAAGGCAAATGTATAATAAAAGATTCAACTGTTCACACCTAAAGATGCGTTAGTACGTCGAGCGTACAGCGTCTGTTTCGTTTCCGTCAACTGCAACGCATTGTCGGTCGACGTAATAGCCAGTTTTGCTAGATTTTTCGCTAGATCTTATTGAGTGTTCAAGAGCCTCCCAAATAGCTATTATTTCGATGGGCTTCATTTTAAAATTCAATGTCGCACAACACAACCGCTCTATAGACACTGAACGGACAAACTGACTAGACGCTTAATGTGAAAGGTCTAATTTGACAGAATAGACGCGACCGATGATACGCTCTACGCATTTTCCGTCAGATGTGAATCGACCCTAAGTATTGAAATAGTGGGTCGATTTGTGTATGTTTTTTTTGCAGGTTAGAAGAATCTGGTCCAGTTATAGCAGGAAAGTTCCTTCAGATTGGTTTATCGGTTTCTGAGATATGCTCCGAGGAATATACTCAGTGAGTCGGTGCATCGGAAACTTGTTTTGGAGATCACCGCTGTCGATAAAGCTTTAGTGTTATTTATTCCTTGTGTATGTGATGGTATTATCAGGTGGTAGTGTGGACAATGATCAGGAACAGAATAATCAGGAAGAAGTAAACCCCTTTTTTGTTTGCATTTGGTTTTAGTCACCGGTTTTGGATTTTAGTATCTAGTTTTTTCTAGTCTAAGAAGTGGAATTCCCTGCTGGAGTCTGTGTTTCCTGATAGTTAAAACTTAAGGGTCTTTAAGTCAATAATGAATAGGTTACTTCTAGGCAAGCATGCTCCATCGTCGGCCACATCATCGCTTACCATCAGGTGAGATAGTGGTCAAACGCAAGCATATACATAACAAAAAGAAAAAGTGTCTTGAGCAAAACCAAGGTTTTGATTTTTGGTCTGTTTTATTGAAGTTTCCAAATCACAAAGCAACAAATAACTTCCGCTCTGGGTAGAACAAGAGGGAATGTCAGACTTTTACTAAAACCTACCCTTCAGTTTTGCATTCCAGAACCACAGTAACTCTTTCCAAAAATCCCTTTAACGGCGGAAATATTCCATTCCTTCAAAATAGAGGTAGCTTTCAGTAGCAGCATTTACAACCAATCGCAGTGAAAGGATTTGAAAGGTCATCTAGATACAGGCTGTAACACCGAGAGCTAGGTAACCTAGACAAGGTTGAGCCGGAAGATCTAATCTGTACGCGGTACAGGGAACCGATTTACTAACGCAGTGAACTTTCTTTTTAGCTTAGAATAGTGACTGGTACAAGCAGCCAGGGGCCTGACTATGACATGGTAAAATGATAGGCGTGCGAGTGAGAAAGTGGGATGGAACCTAGCCTTTTCCCAACTATATTGGGGTCGGCTTCTAATCAAGCCGGTACTTCATGGCAAGACTGGAGTCAGATTTACTGGCTTCTGCCTATCCGTAACGATTGCCAAAGATTTACAAATGAAAGCAGCATTAATGTGCTTTTCGAGGCACGAAGGAAACTCAGTATGTTAAGATGGTCACCCATCCACAGACCAACCTTGGCAAGCGTTACTTAACCTTGAAGATCGATCAGTGCGGCTGTAATTATCTAGCCTCGAGAAAGTGGGATGGAACTGTACGTGTACACGCTATACAGCTCTATCTTTTTACCAGTTCTGTTTAGGTCGTTAACTGGATCGTGTTATAAGCTCGTTGTAGGACCTGAGGTCAGAAAAGAAAAATGGCTGGTTTTTTAAATTCACAATTTTGAGTTGAAGAATGTGTCAACGATTGTGTGAAAATCTTTAGCAGCTTTCAGGCTTGAGCTTGACCAATGTTCAGCTTTAAATTCTTAGTTCAGAAATCTATGGTAACACCACAGTCGCTATTTGATTAGAGGAGGTGATCCTCACCTACTCTCGAATCGTATGAACTGCGTTTGTTTACATTCACAAATAGGTAGTTAAAGGTTAACACTCATAATATTGAAAATAATGAACATGTAAGTTGAACTTATAAATGTATCATTGAGTACGGGGACAGCGGTTCTCAATTACTGTCGCCACCCATTTTGAAGAAGTTATAACCAGTTATAAAAATATGCGTGCAATGTGTAATATCATGGCTCAGAAGGCTGCCCAGCTAAGCCGAAATAGTCGCTCAAAAATCTCACGACCGAGTCGCGATAGACCGTGGATGAGATATCGAGTCGACTTAGGTTTTTTCCCGGCTCTGGACCACTGGTCTACTAGGCAAGAAGTGGCCCAGAGCTGAGAAAATTTTATAACCATTAACCAGTAGTGGGAGAGTACAGGCCAGATATGATGATGATAATAATGAACGAGGAATGATTTCTTTGCAATGTCTTTTTCTTAGAGTAAATCTATTCCAAGGTAGGGCTATTTAAAACCTGGAAGAATAAAGTTGTGTCTGACGGTGGTCTAACTATCAAATTAGTTCAAGAAATCGAAAGATGTCTATAAAAATTCTTTGTCTATTCATTACATATTTGGATGTTTCAAACCTTGTTCACCACGGATCATAAAAAAGCCTTTACTGTGTGTAAATGACGTGCGAAATCTGGCCATCTAACGCTGCCCATAACTTTGGCGGCCGCAAGCTTGGCATTCTGTACGCTAATCGGGGCTCATTGTTTTCCACACGCATCGATCTGAGGCCCAATTAGAGCATTCGATCGACACGGACGATTAATCGAATATTTTACATTCATTCATCGAGATGCTGGTGTACTGGAAGGTGCTAGGATGTACTAAAGAAACGCCGACTCAGTCGAAATGCTAATTAATATCTCAGACAATACTCATCATCTGCCTAGCCTTTTCCCAACTATATTAGGGTCGGCTTCCATTCAAGCCGGATTTAGGTACCTGAATACCATCTCAGACAATAAATAGTTCCTGAAATAGTTATCAAACGCTTAGCTAGTGTCTGGACCTTGAAAGAGATTATAGCTCAGTGGTTGAGTTGCTTTGCTGTATCACCACTCAGAATAGTCAGAAAAAAAAAGTGATCGCAACTTGTTTTAAAATATTACTTATTTTCTAACGTTTCCACAATCCACTGTAGGAGCCGCCAGAGTCATCTATACAGATAACAAAGCAAAATCTGTCCCATGCCACAGTCACCACTACATGACTAATTGAAGAATTGAATTGAAGTTTACCTCTCTGAGAACATTTTACTTTTTAGATGGCGGTCAAACGGTTAACCCACATTTGCAAATCTGCATGACAGTGAGCTGATAAGAGAAGTCTAAAGTCTAAAACTGGCAGAAGGTTCAAGGTCACCTCCAAATCGCAAAGTGACGAAAACAAATAGAAACGAATGAGATAACCTTTTCGGGAAGCACAGCAAATTGACCGTAAATTACATTTAGACCGATGTCTTGTCTACGATAAGACGGTATTGGACATAATAATAAGACGCTAAATATTATTTATATTTTGTTTATAATAATAACGAGGTCACGGCAAAAGTAGATGGCGAGACGACTTAGATGTCATTCTTAGGAAGTGGCTCAGAGCCGGGAACAATGGAAAGTAATTGACCGAATCTTATAAAAAAAAAATTGGGTATATTTTGCTGGGGCTTAATCACTGCAAATTTTTCCGAGTTCTACAAAACTGTGCATCAAATTTTAACCCCAAATAATTATTTAAAAAGCAAGGACAGGACCGGTCGTTGTGGCGACGCTTGGGGGAGGCCTATGTCCAGCTGTGAACGTCTTTCGGCTGAGATGAAGATAATGTAAAAAATAAATTAATTGTATAGCACTTATTATACGAGTAAGTACATAGCCACAAAAACTTTCTTTTGACTCGGTTATTTAATTCTCGTATTAAACCATTTAAAAACGGTACACATTCTCCAGTTCCCGATGTCCAGTCGAACAAACATTGACGTTAGATAGATGAACAAACAATGTTTTCTCGTAGTCTTGTTTAATGAGACTGCTTAGTCAATATCTACAGAAGCACGATAATTAAAGCTTCGTATGCCGCCAGGAGATGCCATCACTTTAGGAGATCAATGTTGATGCTGAGCTGAGAGAAATCAGTCGATGGGAATGTTGTAAACATAAAATTTACTGTTTTTACAGTCCCACATCCAAAGGGTAAAACGGGACCCTATTACTATGCCTTCGCTGTGTGTCCGTCCGTCTGCCCGTCAATCACTCAGCAGGCTGTAACTTATAAACCGTAAGAGGTAGAGAGTTGAAATTTTCACAGAATATATATTTCTATTGCCACTACAATAAAAAATAATAAAATTAAAGCAAGCTCCATACAAAAGACTTCAACTTTTTTATCGATTTCAATATTGTATAATAGTGTACAGAATCCGATGATCCGAATTGCAAGTCCGACTCGTAATTAACCAGTTTTTTTTACTATCGTATTTTCAATACTGTCTACCCAAAAATGGTAACTTTTCACCATCTGGCGGTGTCAATCAAGCCATAATATGTAAGAGCGCAAAAAGCTGTTAGCTTAACCGTATCTAGTGGTTGTACGTCTGTGTATCATAGGCAGTATGTATGGCTGGTGAGTCAGGCCTGATCGATGGGAGTGAGTGGTGATCGAATGTTGGCCAGTTTCATTCATGAGTTGGACAGACAATGGGTTTTTTCCTATTAATGAGTTGCTCTGATTGTGATTGAGCGGAATTGTGATTTGAATACGATTGGAGCCATCGGTAACTGTTTATTTTAAAGTTCGTGGCTTGGTTTTGGAGAGAAATAGTTTTGTGGCATATTTGGACGGCATGGTTGGTGCAGTGGTAGACCGATGGCTGAAAAGAAAAAGAGAAGAAGGTTTTTTTCGTTGAGTGTCACGGGTTCTATTCCTGCACGGAACAAATATTTGTGTGGCCTACAGTTTGTATATGTGAATTTACATGTTTGTGAACGAGTCCATGATACAGGAGAAATTCTTAGTGTAGAGAAAAGTAAAAAAAAAGATGTTGAGTTTTGAAATATTCAGGAGGCAAAGCTTTCCAACACAGTCTACTGAGAAAAGTGTTAGAGCGCAAAACCGTGTCTGGCTTAATTACATACTCACATATATTTTTCAACAGTGTCCATAATAAAAACTACACAAGTTTTCCATTTATTACTTTTCTTATTCTGAATAAATGAAGTTATTAACTTAAGGTAATTCAAATTCTGTGGTATTTAAGTTTTCCAAAATGTTTTTTTCTCAATTTGCAGCTCGTATCGTATCATATAGACTTAGTATGGTAGCAAACATTATATTTGTGGTAATGACATGTGGATGTGTATCTCTAGGGTAGAGCGGGAGGGCCTGTCAGACTTTTACTAACACGACTAAAAAAACTAACACGACTAAAAAAAAGAGGAGCTCGTGGCTAGATAATAACAGCCGCACAGGTCGATCTTCAAGGTTAAGCAACGCTTGCCTAGGTTGGTCTGTGGATGGGTGACCATCTTAACATAACGAGTTTCCTCCGTGCCTCGGAAAGCACGTTAAGCCGTTGGTCCCGGCTGTCATTTGGAGATCTTTGGCAGTCGTTACGGATAGTCAGAAGCCAGTAAATCTGACTCCAGTCTTGCCATGAAGTACCGTGTTACCCCAGTTAATGGGTTGTGGAGGTCTGGTAGGCAGCCGCTCCTCGTAAAATACTGGTATTCAGCTAAATCCGGCTTGACTGGAAGCCGACCCCAACATAGTTGGGAAAAGGCTAGGCAGATGATGACGACTAAAACCACACCTATATATCTTCTTTGTCTTTTACATTCCAGGATCACGGGTTTCCCTAGAAGCACACCCATGGCTCCAGCGGACTACCATGAAGCCTTAACCTAAAGCGGTTCTAATTTTTCGTTCACGTGTCATTGTTTACCAATACACAGGTCGGGATTACCCACCCAATTATTTCCGGCCGCGTCTGTTCCTGAGCCGATCAAATAACAATATCACAAACACAATCCCGAAATAAACTCGTGGGTAAGTCCGTAAACAATCACTAAAAATAAACATGTCTCTTGGAGAAGAATTTCTTTTTCGACACCCAAGCTATTCCAGATTCGGCACCAACACCATTAGGTATTTTGGATGGTAGTTACCATTTAGCATTAGCATTTTTTTTTAACCTAATAGAAGCCAATAAATCTGACTCCATTCTTGCCATGAAGTACCTTGTTATCCCAGTTAATGGGTTGTGGAGGTCTGGTAGGCAACCGCTCCTCGTAAAACACTGGTATTCAGCTAAATCCAGCTTGACTGGAAGCCGACCCAAAATACAGGGTGATTGGAAGATCGATGCAAAGCTTTAAAGCGAAGATAGTACAGACCATTTAGAACCATTTAAGCCATGATTATGTTCGGCGAAGTTTTATAATTTTTTTTTAAACCTACTTTTAAGATTTTTTTCAAAAATTCCCAAAATTTTATGTAAACTGCATATTTTTAGCCAAATTTAATGATAAATTAATTAACTTTTATTTTATTTAATTAAAGTAATGTCTAAGCAACCCGAAAAAACATGTTTTAGGCTTTTCTGTCATAAGGCGATTTTTTTACGGACATTTAAAGTTCAGCAGAAATTTAGAAAAAATTAACAGTACGTTTTTTAAACCTTATTAAAAAAATAACAAAGGTTGTTTTTTTTTTTCAAACCTTTTTGAATACATGTGTGATAAGCGTTCTTTCTTTTGAGGTATCATTTACGCGGATATCTTACAAATTATTGAAGTTAGGACCTAGAAATCGGTTGGAGGGAGATTTTTTTAAATTTCGGCAGACTACTTAAAACAACATTTGAATTAAAATTATTTATTTTTCATACATAAAGCTTTAAGGCAAAGATAGTACAGACAATTTAGAACCATGTAAAACATGATTGCCTCAGACGAAGTCTTACCAATTTTTTTTTAACCTATTTTTGTATTATTTTACAAATATTCCCAAAATTTTAAGTAAACTGCTTATTTATAGCCAAATTAAATGATAAATGAGTTCATTTTTATTTTACTTATTACGGTAATGTGTAAGCAACCCAGCGAAGTATGTCTTAGGTTGCTTAGACATTACTTTAATTAAATAAAATAAAAGCTAATTCACTTATTATTTAATTTGGCTAAAAATATGCAGTTTACATACAATTTTGGGAATTTTTGAAAAAAATCTTAAAAGTAGGTTTAAAAAAAAAAGATAAAACTTCGCCGAACATAATCATGTCTTAAATGGTTCTAAATGGTCTGTACTATCTTCGCTTTAAAGCTTTGCATCGATCTTCCAATCACCCTGAATAGTTGGGAAAAAGGTTGGGTAGATGATGATGATTTTTTTTTAACCTAAAATACCTATTGGTGCTAAATGGGAATAGCTTGGGTGTCGAACCTTTTGTTGTTGCAAAACTGGGGGCCCAAAACAGGAATACTTCTCTTGGAGTAATATAATACCCCATATTCCACATTACCCAGCAATCACATCAAGACTTATCATCAAGTTGTGATAACTCTTGCGGCATGATTCTTACGGTCACCTGAGCAGCATTTCGGCGGCGCGGGGTCAACGGCCGCTGCATCGCGCCACTCGGGAGATTGATCACCATACGCGGTGCAGATAACCAGACAATTTACTTGCCTTGGATCGCTCAATTGATGGCTATTCTTGGCTGGAAGAATCTCCAGGAATGTATGGATTGTTGACTTGGTCAGATCTTATTAGGCTTTTTTCCAGTGAGGAACCATCAGAATAAAGAGCGGGAGGGCGTGTCAGACTTTCACTGACTAAAACCCACCCCGTTCCTTCGTTGCCTTCGATCTGGGGTCAACGTGCTTCCCTTTCGGAATGCGCAATTCATGGCCCCAGAGGCTTAGGTCCTGCCGGGCCCCCACAGTTTGCTGACATCTCTTTGAGGCGCGCATGGAACAGAACGCGCCGTTGACGACATGGGCTTGGTCCGGATTTTATCATCTTAATGTGCTACGTCATAGGATGGATAAAGCAGTCTCAGTGTGACGTCAGGGGTAGTTTCATGACGTCATCCGTGAACTAATCTTCGGCGAAGTATGAAGGTCACACCTCTTTGAAGTTCGGGTTTCCTGGTACTTTAGTCGATGAGTCAGCCAGCCCGTCATCTGTCGTACCCAAATCTTTTTCTCGATACTCAGTATATATATTTGGTTTTATATTTATTAAAAGTGTACTAGCTTCGCACTGGAGTTAGATATCTTTGAAATTCTCTTTTTTAGGCTTTTTTATACTATAATATGTTTGATATACATGTAAACCTTCCTCATGAAGCAGTACGTCTATTAATTCAAATTGCATGAAAATCCATCCAGCACTTTTTAGGTTATCGCAAACTATCTGTATAAATACAGATAGTTGCAGTCGCAGATTTTATTTTTTAATACACAAGGACTATTTATTTAGTGGCTATTTTGAGCCACTAATATAAAATTAAGTTATCTAATCCTTCTCATAGAACTGAAAACTGTCTAACAATAACGCATAAGCAAACTAGTCGAATCCAGGGTTGGTCTCCAAGAGCGCGTTGAAAATCGTTGTCATACAATCAGGGAGGTGATACACTGATTATATGTAAATCTTTAAAGGAAATACGTGTATTTCATAGACAACCACATCATTACTTACCAGCAAAAGAGACAATAGTAAAATAGCAACCTTTTTGGGGTGTTTATTACTTGGGGTCGGCGCAACACGTTTTCTTCTTTCATTCTGTCCTGTTGTCCATCACTCTCTCACTAACTCCCTTTTCTTTCATATCAGTCCTTACATAATCTGACCATCTTTTTTTTGACCTCCTTCTCCCTCTCCAAACACCAACGAACAAATAATAAAAAAAATGTCTTATCCCAAATATGCATTAACCAAATTCTAGGGCCACAGCACAGATAAGACAAACAAAAGAAGTATGGCCCAGACTGAAATACCAGTCGGCATTTAAGCAAACCTGATTAAGGCGGTTAGGTAGACATTTCTTAGAAGTCTAAGCTCTAGACTGCTAATCCAGAATCAAGGCTGTGCCTAAATGTGAAGGCTGAGATAATTACACCGATCTGAGGTCAGTCCAGGCAGTTCTTAGTAAGTTAATCGGTTAAGTAAGTATAATTAATCATGTAGAGACAAGTTGTGGGTGTATGTTACGAAAATATGAGTCTGTAAAATGCAATTACTTGCAGCTATATCATCATCGTCCAGCCTTTTTCCTGACAGTGTTATCGACTTCCAGTTTAACTGGATACGACTGGTTTTAGGTTTATTCCCTCATCTGCTTCCTTTGAACTGGCCACCGGGGTGATGGCTGGCAGTAATAGGTGGCGTTTACCACCCTGGTAGTCAGTGGTATCTAGACTAGGGGATGGTAAACGCCACCTCTTAGTGCCAATCACCACCCTGGAGACAAGCTCAAAGTAACGGGCAGATGGGAATAAAGGGTGTTTTACATGGAGTGACTGTATATCCATCCTTCTTCATCATCATTTCATGAAAGACGTCCACAATTGGATGAAGACGACCCAAGTGTCGCCCAAATATCATCCAGAACCTTTGATCCTGTGACCTCGTCAAACCAGTAACTGGGCAATACGATACTCTTTAGTTAGATCGATGGTCAGACTTTCTGGTATCTGACTACAACTGTCAAAGATCTACGCATGACAACCGAGTCCAACGGCTTTACGTGTTTTCTGAGACACTGGGTGTCAATAATGTTCTAGATAAACTTGTAAAAGTAGCTATTTCTCGTTTCAATCCTGCAATCTCATGCATGAAAGCCGGGTGCTTAACCACTGGGCCATCATACTTCTTATCACTTACAGCAACAAATTAACATTAATTGTAATTATAAGTGTAATTCAATACAATGATCATATTGACTCGGTAATGGAAATTTTCTTAACATTTGCGTCACCTGCGAGTTTATTTTACTGTACTTGTATAGTTATAGACGTTTATAGAAGTTTATAGAACAAGTGTATAAATATTTGATTGCTTTTCTATTTGTTATTGATACACTGTTATTAAAGTTTACTGCAGACAATGTATCGTAAGACAGTCTAGGAAGCGAAAAATATTGTTCCAAAATTGCACTTTAGATAGAAATATTTATAAGAGTTATATTCGCCACAATCTCAGTCAAATATCCGATCCTTGCAAAATATTCTCCTTATTAGTCCACATTTTCACACAGCTGAGCACTCGGGATCTCACTTTCCTACAACATACATTGATAAAAAAAAATAAGAAGAAAGATAAATTCGGAAAAAAAATAAGTATTCAGGGTGCGGGAATCGCGAACCTTACCGACATTTCTTCAATTCTTACCATTATTACCAAATAGAACTGGCGATTCTTTCTTAAGATCGATTTTTGAATCGATTCTAATCAAAGCCAAAAACATCGTTTTTGAAATCGATACACAGAATCGATCCATTGTTCAAAATCGATAATCATGATCAATAAAATCGATTCTCCGATCAATCGATTTCAGACCACTTCAGCTCCTAGCAAAATAAGATTTTTAATTCAGTATTTCGTCATTAACTTTCAGAATTACCAAACCATTGTCTCGCGATGCCTGACACTAATAACAGCTGATCGTCTATCGGGCTCTCCTCCAATCAAAGCTAGGCGATGTAATTATTGGCACGCATTGTCGGCGTGACGCCTGCACTTTCTCTTGCACTATGCGTCACGTCTGCAAGGCTTCGAAACCAGTATGAGCTTAAATATGTGTAACGCTGTTTCATTAGTTTCGATTTTAGATTGATCGGTTCCGGTTTGTATTTTTTTATTGGTTTTAAACCTTGCCTAACACTAGGAATTAGTCCTGTACCGTTGGTTTTTTGGGTGGTGGGAATTTTTTTAATGACTCTGCCGCTCTATAGTTTTTTGTTGGGAAATCATCAGTTTTCATGTCTGCCCAGATTTATTGACTAAAACTCGGAGTAGGTGTTGTTCCTTCTTTAACTTCGTCCCAGGGTCCCGGGGTTCACTTTCGTCCAACCCAGGGACCCAGTAGGCTTCAAACCTGCTGGGCTTCTACAGTTCTCCCGCGCTATAGAGGAGCGGGAGTCGCGTGTCGGACTTTTACTGTCCCAGGGGTTTCCTTTCCAGAAATTTCCCTATGGTCCTATCTACTCCTGTATCATCGTTTCGTTCACAAACATGACACCCAAACTCGGAGAAATTATTCATAGACCATACAAATACTTGTTTCAAGTGTGAAGAAGTAACAAAACACGCCCACAAACTTTCGCCTGTATTTAGTTTGATTCATAAGTATAGGTATAGCCTTCAACTTATTCTAAACAATAGATAATTAGTACGATAGGTGAAACTGTTTTCAAAATGGCAGTTTCTTCAATGCTTTATGTTGTTATTTGCTAACAAATCGTAATTGTAGCTTGGAATTGTAATATAGGTGTCAAGTTCAATACGACCTTTGTATTAACTAGAGCTGTTTTAGTGCTAATAAGACGATTTTTTTAAGTTACTACATAATTCTACATTCCGATAAATTATTTTCCATTTAATTCTGAATTGTAGGTTTTTAAGGTTCCGTATCGAACACTATTTCTAGTCAGAAGCCAGTAAATCTGACTCCAGTCTTGCTATGAAGTACCGAGTTACCCCAGTTAATGGGTTGTGGAGGGCTGGTAGGCAGCCGCTCCTCGTAAAATACTGGTATTCAGCTAAATCCGGCTTGACTGGAAGCCGACCCCAATATAGTTGGGAAAAGGCTAGGTAGATGATGATCCAACACTATTTCTAAAGCCGCTGTGGTCCGTCTGCTGTTACCATTACGGATATCTATGGTCACCAGGCTGTATTTATGAACCCTGATAGCCAGACAGTTGAAGTTTTCACCGATGGTGTATTTCTGTTGCCGCTATAACAACAATGCAAAAAACTTCTCCGACTTAGGGTAGATCGAGCGAGAATATCAGACATTTACTGACAATAACCCACTTATGTACCTTCAATTGCTCTTTGCCTTTCAAGGCCATGGTAATTCTTTCGAACAACCTCGCAGCCTTATTCTGAATTATATTTTGGTCTTCTTTTACGAGTATTATTATAGCATCAAGTAGTCAGAATATCTTGACGAAATGATTGATGTTTCTTGACATCTTACTATTTACGGTTTCCGCTCATAATTACGAGTTGCGAACAGTGTCGTAACTAGCCTTTTATAGGCCCGGTCACTGGCGGCGTAGCTACCAAAGGGTTAAACGGGGCAGTGCCCCGGGGCCCCCCAAAAGCTGATTAAAAATCCTTTTTGAACAAGCGAAAAATTCTTCCATATTCGAAATGTAAATAAAATAGATTGCAACAATATTTTATTCACAGCAACTTCTTTTAGTCAATAAAAATCTTACACTTCCTAAAATAGATTGCAACAATATTTTATTCAAAGCAACATCTTTTCGTCAATAAAAATCTTACACTTCCTCCTACTCAAACCAAAGCAGGAGAAGCTATTTGATAATTACATACGTAAAAATGGAGCCTCACATTTTATCGACCCAGGGCCATTGGTCACCTAGCTATGTCCCTGGGACCAGGCCGGTGCGAGCTTCAATAACTGCACCACTAGAAAAAGCGCAATAGGTACATACAAAAAGGACTAGATATTATAACATTTTTGCGCCATCACCGCCTTAGTTACGGTACTGATTGCGACAGAGGGATGAAATAATCAAGCAGCAAGTTCTCAATGATCACATCTCCAAAATGTTTATCTTAATTGACACGTTGATTGAAGGATAAACGAAGACTGAAAAGTTGTAAATTATAGTACGTGTACCTACCTACGGTACCTACCGACAGCAGGTTTCAGTGTATTGAGGTTAGTCTCTTCATTTATGATTTACGAGTGGGGAAATAACGAAAGTTTTGAGTTCTTTTGGAAGCCGATGCTGCTTTTTTTGGAGTGTGAAATCATCAAAAAGACTCCCGAGCTCTGGGTGCAGCGAGATCCCTGTATTAGACCTTTACTCCAGTTTCTTGCGCGAATTCCTAATTGTTTTTCCAAAATAAAAGTAGCCTAAGTTAGGTACTACTTATAACATGAGCTCCAATGATTTTGGAGAAAGCCAAAAATTTTGAAAAATTATATTTTTGCTATAGGTAGATCAAAGTATCGAATATCATATGCTGCAGTTAGCAAAAAATAGTTTAAAACAAACAGACCCTTTAATTTAAACGTTACTTTTGAACTTTAAACCTACTTCTATGTTCCTTCTTTGCCTTGCTGGCAAAACGAGTATACGATTACTACAAACAGCTGCTAACATAAACCCCGACAAAATTGCAGCAGTTAGCAAACACATCACAATTAAGTCGAAATAGCTTGCTTTAACACATTACTTATTCTGTGTTTTAACTGACGAACCACTCCATCCCTTACTTATATTATAGGTAGCTCTACAGTCGACCTCATTTCTCCTAAATCCTCCGTACCCTCCATCTGCACTGCGGTTGCAGCATCCTCCATCTTTACGAGTCCTACCACCTGCTTTCAGACGAAGTCATTTCAACATCTCGGCTCACAACAAAAGGCAATAATATAAAGTTTTTTTTCCAACAAAAACAACAGTAACTTAATATAGACGTTGACCTGAGCATTACAATGTAATCGTTAAATCGTAAGTACATTTATCTTCACGAAAAAACACATCACTCGACTGCCGAGAACTGTGTTCGATGGTTAGGGAGGTGCTGTAGTTGAAGCTATGCTGTGGAAGCGATTAGGCAAAAGATTATGTTTCCATTTTGACCAGCTGTTTTCAACTGTAAGTATCAACAGTCGAAAATGCTGGAAGTCGACAATAATGCAAGACCAGTGAATTAATTTGGGTCTAAAGATAACACGACATAGCCGGAAGAATTGCCAAACTAAAACGGTACTGGACAAGGCATATTGTTCGTAGAGCAGATGGCTGTTGGGGCCCGTCAGGTTTTGGAGTGGCGACCACGTACTGGAAGACGCAGCGTTGTCCACAAGGTGGACCGATGACCTGGTGAGGGTTGCGGGAGTGCGATAGATGCAAGAAGCACAGGACCGTTAATTTTAGCGAAACAATGGGGAAGCCTAAGTCTAATAGTGGAAGTATTTTGGCTGAAATGATGATGATGAATGATAAAGATAACACTGTAGTCTTTATCTACCTTGTATCTGACCTTGCACCATTAAATTCAACATTTTCAGGCCTCCGCAGAAAGGACGACCATGTGTTTTCATACAAATAGCTCTACGGATATTACTTTTAAACTGGTTATTAGATCACGGCAAAAGCTTATAAATACGATAATATGAACACAATCTGCCTGTCGAATAAATAATAACTTAGCATGTTATAGCAATATCATATCATCGCTTCGCGTCTCACTGGACAAAATCCTAACATTCCATAACTGACAGGCAGCCCAATTAAATGAGCAAATTTCGTAAGCATGAAAGTCACTTGCGGGACAACTTTTATCCATTGCCATTAAACTTTCGTCGGCCATTCGCGACTGTATGTATGAAATGTCACTTCTGCGGTTCTGTCCAATGGCCAGTATTTTGTATGTTGATATAATATGTCATATTACTACTCCATAACTTTCACATAACACCATCTAGTCTCAAACTAAACAGGGCTTGTACTATGAGTACTGGATATCTGATAAACGTACTTATATAAATACATACATATTATAGATAAATTACACCTAGACACAGAACAAAATGATCGTGTTCATCACACAAACATTTGTCCTGGGTGGGAATCGTATTCACGACCTCCGGCATAGCAGTCAGGGTCACTAACCACTAGAGGCCGAACCCAATAACCTATCTACGAGTATCTCCAGTTTTGGCATACTGGAGATAGTAAAACAAATGATACAATACAAAAATTATACATGTTTTCTGTTATTTCATTTGTTTTTCTATCTCATAGATTATAATAAATTGGTTATTGGGTTCGGCGAAGAACAGGGCAGTCAAAAAATGTCGATTTTGCGGTTCTGTCTACCAGCCAGTTTGTCGAAATATCTCGTAGAGGGTGTGGCGTCGTGACTGACATGTAATAATATTTTATGTAATATTAGTGATCAAGTCAGTTCTGCAATTAGCGGTCTTACTTCCTGCAATTTCACGTTCTGTCGCCTTAAGAGTTGCGTTATCAGTGGCGTAGCGTGCCTTGTCGGGGCCCGGTATAAAAAAATTGTTTGGAGGCCCTTATATGGGGGTAAAGATTTTTCACAAAAGAAAAAAAGCATTGCGAAAAGAAATATTTATTTATCATAACATAATTTTACAAATAAAAATCAAATTTTAAATATTCACTCTCCTTGCCTTCTTATATTTTTTTTCCTTTTTTTGATTTTGTCATTTGTAAAATAAAATAAATTAGAAAGTTTTTATTTTTTTTCCTTACACACTTTGGGGGCCCCCGTGGCCCGGGGGCCCCGTATAATTGATACGGCAGATACGGCGGTAGCTACGCCCCTGTGCGTTATTAAGTGTCAAAGATACTTGTCCTGCTAGTTTGCTATACTTACCATTATCTCTGAAGATTTAACTGCGTTGCTGATGTCGTCAGTGATAACTCAGGAAAATCTTGTTAAGAAGTAGTGTGGAACGTGCTGTTGATAATATCATGCTGCGTTTATTTAGATTGTACTGGAAGAAAGGAGTAATTTGTGATGGAAAAGGATTTGTGGGGTCCTTCGAAAGAAGGAATACAGGTGGGTTTTAGACACGTCTGAATCTCTCTCTCTTGCTCCACCCAGAGCAGGAGGAGTTATGTATAGTTCTCTCCGCGAAAATAACTTTGTCCGACTCTAGGAATTACTCCTGTATCACTCATAAACACGTAAACTTACATACACAAGACTCCCAGACCCGAAACAACTTATCTGTAGGCCATACAAATATCCGTTTTATACGGGAATCGAACCCACAACAAACAGCGTAGCAGTCAATCGCTCAACCACTCCGCCAACCGACCCTTCGATGAGGCAGGATATTGCCAAATCACGGAGCAAAGACCTTACCGCACGATTGCTAATCGCCAAACAACACATGTAAAAAGGAAAGGAAACCAAAACCTCTGCCTAAATATTATTTCAATTAACATATCCTATAGTCTGACACCTTAATTTAAAGTGGATAAAAAGCCTTTACACATGTACTCACTGACATGGCGATGAATTGCTCTAGAGATTAGTCATCGTGTTCAAAGATACTCGTCTCTCTAGTGGGCTAGACCGCGGTCATCGTCCGCAGATTGTGGCGATAAGATCCGATTCGAGATTACACGGACAAATTAATTTTCACTCGTCGTTACATTAGTTGGTTCGTTAAAATTTTTCACCAATTATCTGTCTTTGAAAGTAATTTTTGGAATATTTGATGCTTACTAGCTTTTATCAGCGGCTTCGCCTGCAAGAAAAGTAGGTTTCTCTAACCAAACTTTGAGACTCCGATTCGTCTCATTAGGAAGTAAATTTTGGGAAATCCTGTCTTGTTCTCGCCTACGTCATAAAAGGAAACCTTGTGCAAAATTTCACGCTCCTAGACCCAGTAGTTTCGGCTGTGCGTTGATATGTCAGTCTAGTCAGTTTCTCCTTTTATGTATATAGGTTTTTATATCAGAGAACAAATCATATTTCATGAAATTATCGTGAGGGATCTGGAGCATGAATATTTTCGGATCCGTTTACAAAATGCTGTTATTTTCTTTTGGACTTTGCTCGGGTTGATTTTCTGATGTTTATCGAGGCCTATTAGAAGAAATATGTGGTGTTAAGTGCTTACTAAGCAATCTTGCAGTAATTTTGCACTGTTTTCAATATTGAACAAACATTTTTAGCAACCTACATACTTGTTGTTGATTTTGAAACGCTGACACATCAACTTTCTAGGTTGTTGTTGACTTCTTTTTGATTGCATAAGCAGGCAGGAACGTCGATTTACCACCATTGAAGGCAGGTGGAACTCTGGGATCGTGGGGTCCACCGAATGACCCCAGGAGAGAGTGGCACAGTGATCACGAGCTGCCGTGCACAGCAAGGTTCAGAGGACACCTTTTTGCTGTCTCCTCAGGGATGCCCTAATAGGCGTTGTATAGAGGGGGTTCCGAGTTGATCTTTGAAGAGGTTACAAAGCCATGTGCTGATGGTGATCACTGGTGTGGCTTTCATGAGACAAAAATCCTACAAACCCTGGCCTTTTCCCTAAAACAAACCTCTATTTTAATAATCGCTTATTTATTTATTGTGCAGACCTACCACAGTGTTTTCTTTTTAACCCTAAGGTTGACTGGTAGAGAATGCCCTGATGCATTAAGTCCGCCTATGTACCACCACTGTACATAAAGTTTAAATAAATAAATAAATAAATAAAACTCCAGGCTGTTTTCAAGTTTCCATCCGATAACAACAAAATGGCGATGTAATTAAATGCGTTTTCTGTATAAACAAATACTTGTGTAATAGTGAATACGTGACAGTATTTGCTGACAATCTAGTTTCATTATTATGTCAGTGACCTTTGCGTCATTAGTGTAATTAAACACTGAATTTATCAACTAACACGGTTTGGTTATTTAGTCGAAATATCCACTGCAACCTCATTTGCGATACATTATAGCTAGCATATGTCTCAAGAACCCCATAATCTTTGTTTGATACCCGAAATAAAACATTTAAATATATCTTAAGCAGTTAAAATTTCCTTAAAATCTCATAAAAAAAATAAAACTATAAATGCACGCGCGTCAAACTTGTAAATCATCAACTCTATCAAAACATAGAAGATTTATTCGGTATACGGCAGGATAAATAACGTAGAATTCATTAAAAACTTGGATAGAACCACAATACAGAAATATATTACAAAAAATTGTTTCGGCAAAGTATAAACAGAGAGTAAATCAGCTGTGCCTGTTAGCCACTGACACACAGAGAGTGACCTATTTACTACAGAAATACTTCAGCCACTGATCTACTGAGCAATGCACGAGTATTTCCGTGGCAGCCAACCTTTCCATAATCCCCATACTCATTATTTAACATGTCTTAACAAAAGTTCACCATTGTAAGGAAACAACTGTACAAATTGACTGTCTATATTAACCTCGTCAGCGCATTGAAGGGGAATTCATCATTAATATGATACCTATAAAGTTTATTTTCGTAAAGGAATTGTATACCGAACATAGGTACTTAGCCGGTTCGGTGCAGAGGTCGCGTCGTCCTGATGACATTGGATTAATTGAAAAATGACTTTATGTCTGACCTTCAGGCGTGCCATTCAACGCTCACAAGACATACGAATAACTGTGGGAAGAGACGCCACGTGGAACATCAATGAAACCAACATTCATGCCGAAACGTTTATTGGAATTCGATTTTAAATCAATACAAAATAAAACAATAACTTTCTTAAATTATAATTATTAACTGATTCATTTAATTAATAGATTGCATAATCAAATTTTTCTTAATAAAAAAACTAGATAGCAACCCCGGGTATTGCCATGCAAAAACTAAAACTCGAATTTAGTGATCAGAATTTAACCTAAAATCAAGTTTTATGTAGCAGGGCTCACGACTACTAAGATTGATCCCATAATGATGATTGAATCCATTTGAATTAACAAATTGTTGAAGTAAACACATCGATAAATTTAAACAATCAAATAATTTAAAATATAATAATAACATGTCAGAGTAGCAGGTTGTCTAATTAATTAACAAAACGTTTATAACTAAAATAATAAATTAAATATTAAAAAAAGATTATTTGACGTCATGCACACTCGCGAGTTGATATCGTAAAAAAAATAAGAAGTCATGCGTTAGAATTGTTTAGTATTTGTTAGTCAATATAATTCAAAACACGTATAGACAACACAAATACAAAGAATTGAGAAATAAAACAATAAAAAAATGCGTGAACTGTGAAGATCGCGGAGGAAAACGGAAAAACGTGATAAAGATCACAATAATGTTTCAAGTCATAAAACTTATTAACTAAGGAGCATTTTTGCATTTTCCTCCGGGATTTTACCATAACGTATGGTAAATTTACTACGCTTTACGTATCAATATTGGACTGCCAAATGTTAAATCACTGCTTCCTAAGAATTTACGAAAGTGTAGTGAAGCACCATCACGTAATACAGCGGAAAGGAACAATATAACAAGAGCGGTGATAAGCGTTGACTGCACATTTCGTAATATTCCGGATGAAAATAGGAATGTGGAATTAAATTATTTAAACAATATGATTGTAACATTAAGAGTCTAATATACTGGTGGACCAATATAAACTAAACGCTAGATGGAACAATGAGTCTCGGCTCCGGCCAGGGCGCGTTAGATCTGAAACAAGAATTTTAGCTCGTTAAGAATGTATAAAAGTAAAGTACAAGTAATAAAAAAGACAAAGTATAAAGAAGAATAAACATAATGAATCACAAAAATAATCATTGGAAAGAAATGCGGAATAATGAAATCAAAAAGATAATAAACCCACAAGAGGATTACACTTAAAGAGAAGTACCGCTCATGTTACTCAATACCGAATGCACAACAGTTGACAACAATCCGAAAGTCTACAATAATGAGGTCCTTCGGGACCATGTTAATAAAAGCGAGACATCTGCAACACTCAACGAAAGAAAATAATGTAACCTAACGTCAAAAGTAGTCAATTAAAATGGAGATGCAAAAATTGAAAGTCATTGGGACGACATCTTCAATCCACACCCTTGTGTTACAAACGAAAATGATGACGTATCACAAACTATTAAACTTAATAATCCATAAACCATTGTTATTGATACTAACAAAAAGTTTTGCGATACGGTGAAATGCGTTGCCATTTTAAATTGGTTGTATTACGCTATGACGAATGCAGTAATAAATCCAGGAAGGGGTGAAGAAAGATTAATATAGAATGCGTGAGTCAGCATTTAGGAAAGTTTTTGGATCAATAAGTGCACCCCGAAATCAGTACAAGGCCCAGAAATATTTTGAATGTCTTATGTAGTATGTTCAATGAAGTTGGGAGTTGATGCAAGAACTGGACGATATGTACAATTGTAGATCTCCTTGTGACAAAATTTAACTTCGGAATTACAGCAGACAGAGCCCAGTCGAGTCGATTGAAGACAATTTATTAATATTTTTTTCTATTCATCCAATTTGCTAGAACATTTACGAGAGAGTTAACTGCTTCAGATATAATTTATAGTTTTCAGTCAGCTGACTCGGTCGTCTCGTTTCCGTCGAAGATGTGTAACATTATTTAAAAGTCGAGATGATTTCGTCCCAAGAATAGATGGCGGGAAGCCGTTGACACGTTTGGAAAATTTCGTTCCGAACAATTTGGAACCGCTTTTCATTCATGACAATTTATGTAAGCGGGCTATGAAAAAGAAATTAAATATTTTTATCGAATGACTAAGACTTAGTCATGTTCTGTTAATACGAAATAATACTCAACCGATTATGAAGCTTTTTTTCTACTACATATTATTTCGGGCTTAGTATTTTTAGTATCCGTTATGAGTAAATTAGTGAAGAGTATTGTTATCTGATGCAATCTTTGTGTGGCGAGCCATCATCATATTTTCCAGCAAGAAACTACACTTTTAACAGATCCACCCACTAGCGTTGTCGGCACATAGACATAGTCTCGTGCGTCCTATTTTAACATAAAGAGTACAATGAACAAAAAAAAACCTGTAGCCGCGTATTCTGGCATAGCAACAAGGAAAGTTTATCAGAATACGTATGGCGGAACGTTATCAATCAGAGTTTCGTCATGGCCTCGATTCCACCCACGCCCCGTCGTAATCTTGACTATTTACCCCGTTTCTTAATCCTACATTGCCTCCAAACTAACCTGACCCGTGCTCAATGAGAATATATACAAAGCTATGGATCACGTTAATTTGCTACTGCGACCAGTTAGAAAAGAGCTTCTCTTTCTTGGAAAATGTATTACAAACGGTGTCATTGGTTTTGGTTCTGATACAGAGCTTGCCCAGAATATCCCTTTTCCTGATTACGGCTTCCATTGAGTTAGACTCTGATTATCGCATGTGCCCTCAATGGTCGATAATATTTATAAATAGTATGGCTGTTATCATAAGAAATACTTCCGATTTTATCTGTATGGTAATTGTATTGAGCGTTTCTTGAATACTGTCTTGTGGAGGCATGGGAATATCGTTATCATGCTCATAATCGCGGTGAGTTAAACTTTAACGGATGGTCAACAATAATTAGTGTGAATTAGCATTGTGGAGGGGACCGGTGATGTGGGCTATTGACTATAAAAATTCATTGACTTTATAGACAGTGGGAACGGTGTTTCTTCCTTATTAGTGAAGAAACTAATGAACGCTTTTATATTATCCTTTTTTCTGACCGCAGTCTACATTTTTAAATGTAGTTTTATTTAGATTTTTATCAGCTACTTCTATTAATATAATTATTATATGTATGGTTTACAAAATGACAATTTTATCACTTTCAGAAAAGATTTGGTCGGGACTTATATTTTGTCTTTGTTCGTATCAACAAATATTCCGTCCGACTTGTCTAGATAAAACCAAAACAAATGACTTGTGATTAATTTTTATCAATTCTAACAAATTGTATGTCGTGGCCCAGATCAATGGGTACTATTATTCTCTACAACAATTATTATTAATGAGCTACTTAAATAGTTAACTAGTCTTTTTCCCGTGGCTTCGCTCCAATGGTCTACTATGCAGGCACCATGAATTTTATTTTGGGATTGAGGAACTCTCAGCGACAGAGCAGATTTCTATCAGTGAACACTTTTTTTTAATTGGATCAAAATTTTTGGGGAATATCTCATACATCCATACCATAATCAGCGTAATAATGTTTCCACTTTTAGGACTTCGACTACCTTAAAGGAAAGAACGGGTCACAATCTACCACACGGGCCCATCTTGTGTTGGTAGATTCACCTGTCTTCGATTTTTTCGTTCTAGAACATGTCGGTTTTTTTACAACGTTTTTCTTCACTCTTGTTGGGAGTAGTGGTGATGAACCCACATCTGGTTTAGAATCCACGATGTACATCTCGAAAACACCCACCGTTACCACCTGATACACTAATTATGTCAGTTATTTCGCAAATATATTTCTTAGATACCTGATGTTGTATTGATCAAATTTACTACTAGTTCTATTTGTAAATAGAGATCGTATGCCAAAACCGTCAGACAGTTGTATTGATATTTTAGTTCTATATATTCGAAGCTCACAGACAGAAGTTAATTTAGTATGTGTATTAATATTTCGTAACGGTGTCTGAGCACCTTAATAATTTAATCTAACATTTTAGTCTGCGTAGTTTTTTCATTCATAATTTCGTCCGTGAAAATTATATGCTATTGGCATTTAAACTGCTTACTACATACTTACATGTTGATTAAAAATAAAACAGAGCTAACATTTTTCTAAAATGTTATTAAAACATTCAGCAATTAAAATTAATGAACTGAATAATGATTGTTGTAATTAAATAATATTTCCTGTGCATATCGGAGCGATTGCAACGACAAGCGTCATTTACAGGAATTTCGTCAACACAGCGCATTTTATAACTATAATAATGAAAGAACAGCGAAAACCAATATAACTTTACAATGCGAAAATTACGCGAATTCGAGTGACGAAAAAAAATAAATCGACAAGTTGTAATTTTAGAAGACGTACATATTAACGGAATAACTATGTTTATGACGATGAATGAACAGTGAGAAATCAACACGACTTTACAAAGAGAAAATTACGCGAATACGAGTGACGAAAAAAAAAGTCAATAAATTACACTTTACTCGAGAAAATTACGCAAAATCGAGTGACGAAAAAAAAAGTCGAAAAATTACAATTTCAGAAGATGTCACACGAAATAACTGTGTAATTGACGTCATTTCACAATCGTAGTTTTAATTATAATCCATAGAATCTGACCCGTTGACATACATTCATACATTGAGTGGATTTCATTGTAGAAACAATGGCTGAATGCCGTGGCAACAGCGCACAGCTGAACAAATCGCTTACAATACTACTCGGTATAAAACCTTTTCAGTACGTGTTCCAGCGATTGTGACGCAAATAATTCTTATTATAACACTGCTGTCCGAGGTGGAATGTTAAGTGTTAAAGATCAATTTACCTTTTATGTGAGTTTGGTTCACAGTTTAGGGCCTATAGGGTTAAAGTTGGGTTGTAGCCCTAGGGGTATAGATGATTTGATTGTAATTATTCTAGGTTTCGCTAATGTATTGCATGTTATTTTACTTACGGTATCTATCGAGAGACTCCTCAACTCCTAATAAGGTGACCGGTGAGGTATCTGTACGATTGTAGGTATGGGAAGGTAAAATGCGTTCAATTTTTTTTCAGCTTAGCCATTTTGTGTCTAGGTGGGCCATCTATACCAAACGCAAAATTTAGATGAATTTGGTAACTCATCCCCTATAAGGTATAGATGCCTAGAAATGTAGAGGTTCGCAAAAACTTAGACTCCGGAAATATCAAAGATAATCATTTATTATTTGTTAAATTGATTTCTCTTGATGATATTTCATGGTCGCACTTGATCTCTACCTCACCTTTGATCATGGAGTACGCTTGTCCAAAAGTAACCTATTTACTCTTGAGTTTACAAGTTTTTTATAACGCAATATCTACTAGTAGAAGTAATGTGATGCTTCTAGAAGTATTTAATTCCCATAAAACGACTAAGTAATAGTTATATTACAGTTCGCGTCTCTTTTAATTATATTTTTTCAAATGATCTTCCAATTGCCCTTGCACTGTATTATCTGCCGAGGTCACGTAACATCCCACTGCAGATATCGTATTTTACGAAAAAATGTATTTAGGCATGTATTTCTTATCAGTATTATCATTAGTGCACTAAGATCTACAGACTCACGTGCTTCAGACTTTATGTAATACGCACGTGAGTGCATTATCTCATATATTACGTAGATAGTGATTACGTGGTAAGTGACATTTTATTAATTAAATAAGACAATCTCAGATAGTGCGTTGCTCTCTTAAATTTTTCACAGGGAAATCAGCGGCTGCCTACCAGACCTCTACAGCTATAAATAATGATAAATATGCGTCTATGAATCTAAGCGTCCGTGGACAGCCAGCCTAACACTACCAATGATCCAGAGCAGGAAAAGTTATTTAATGATCTCCCACCTTGAAAAAAAAACCTATAAAATCAGAGATTATCCTCACTCTTTTTAATATTAGTTCAGATTATTAGCTCAAATTGGCGTGACCTTTTTTTCTTTCAGACTACTTCAGTGCCTATTGCTATAAAAAACTAATGACATCACCTAAAAAGTTTTCGGTTTTACATAACATTGTGCAATTGTAAGTCTTAAAAGATCTTAGTACCTATTTATACTTTAAAAAAATATGCTCCATCATTGTAGGATGACTCGATTTTCCTTATTTATTCATTTGCTAGAATTCCTCTTTAAATCTGTGTTTTCTTACCCACTTATTGGCCCTTTCATCGTTGAAACCATGAAATCGAGATCTAATGAAACTTTGAAACTATGTAACAGAAAAAGTGTTACATAAATAGAATTGATTACTTAGTGTTGGGACTGATAGTATCGATTCTTGTAAACGAGTGATTAATTTTGCCGACCACAGGTATGCTAGACGGTAAAAATACTTTTTGTTCTTCTTGTGTCGATCTGACTCAAATTTTGCCGCCCAACATTTATTTATTTATTGAAACTTTATGCACGAGTAAAAAGTACAGATCTGTCGGTTTCGTATAAGTTGTGGAAGATGCAGGTAAAGAGCAAAGAGGTGACGTATATTCTGTGAAGGGGCTCCACATTGGCACTGTATATGCGATTGTCCAAGGAAACCCTATTTCTCGATATTATATCTTCAGCGGTCAACCTGTGTCCACAATCGATTCAGAAATCAAAAGTGAAATTGCTATTTCACTAATTTACACTAACTAAAGCGCCCGGTTGGGTTTGAACCCGCGACCTACTCGTAAGTCAGGGCCGTAGTCACTAGCCCACTACTGCTCTCCTAATAATAATTTACACTAAAATAAGTATAGTTTGTAGTACATGTAAGAGTAATTGTTTAACTGAAGCTACCGCGGCCCCTTTTATCGACGCCTTATCTATCGATAAATGAGGGCCACATCGACAAATTTGAAGGTCGGGAAAAATTATCGATAATCGCATGCGCTGGACAGCCCATTGGTCGATAAGATAAAAGATTTATTCAAAGTACGTGTCAATTCGGAGGTTTTAGGATTAGAAATTAATACCTTGTGTTAGTAGTTAGTAAAGCTTTTAATGACTAGTTTGATTTGTATTGATCTATCGTTTTGAGGTTGGAAATCATGTAATGACTACTCTCTCTCTAGTGTAGAGTCATCCACCTAGCCTTTTCCCAACTATATTGGGGTCGGCTTCCAGTCAAGCCGGATTTAGCTGAATACCAGTATTTTACGAGGAGCGCCTGCCTACCAGACCTCCACAACCCATTAACTGGGGTAACACGGTACTTCATGGCAAGACTGGAGACAGATTTACTGGCTTCTGACTATCCGTAACGACTGCCAAAGATCTCCAAATGACAGCCGGGACCAACGGCTTAACGTGCTTTCCGAGGCACGGAGGAAACTCGTTATGTTAAGATGGTCACCCATCCACAGACCAACCTAGGCAAGCGTTGCTTAACCTTGAAGGTCGACCTGTGCGGCTGTTATTATTTAGCCACGATCTCCTCATCTCCTCACCTCCTCTCTCTCTAGTGTAGAGCATGCCAGTTTTTACTGAATAAAGCCAGTTGCCCTTTGCGTTCTTGGACCACGGGTTTCTTTTCATTTAGCCAGACGGTGAGCAAATCATTGTTCGTCATCCGCAAGCCCGCGCCAACGGTCACCAGTAATCGTCTAGCGTCTCTCGATTATTAGCTTGTATTGGGCGACAGTGAGGTCTGGTAGGCAACCGCTCCTCGTAAAATACTGGTATTCAGCTAAATCCGGCTTGACTGGAAGCCGACCCCAATATAGTTGGGAAAAGGCTAGGCAGATGATGATTGGGCGACAGTGATTATATTGTTGACTCACTAGCAACCCGGTCCAGAACCAAATCTTTATAATTTTGGACTTTTCTCTTCCATAATATGTATTATACACCTAAACCTTCCTTATGATTCCCCTTGTCTTTTGGTGATAACTTTACTAAAATCCGTTCAGTGGTTTTTGAGTTAATCGCGGATAGAAAGACAGATATAGGTATTGCGGGGTAGGCAACTTTGTTACATAATATGTAAGGACATACCACATTACCTAAAGATGATGATATTTTTATATGTATATTTGTATTGTTTTTTTTTTAAATAATGATTATTTAAATATTTGAAAACGTAAGTTCATAGTTACATATAAATATATCGAAGTAATATTATATAATCTGATAACAATGGTTAAATCAGTTACAGTTAGTTGGTTAAATCTAGATCTTTCTAACTGGTGTGGACCTACTATTATACGGTAGAATACGATTAAACCCTGAAAATCAATAATTTAATATTTATTATAAAATTTCGTTACGGTCAAAGAAAATGAAATAAAATCGTAAACTAGGTACACGTGGCTAATTTAATCAAAACTTGAATGTAGCGTTACTAAGGCCATTGATAACGCGTTTTATTATAAAAATAATAATTTTAGTTATGTAAATAATAAATAATAGTTATTGATAAAATTAATAATGATGAATTGTGATGTCACATCATTATCTGTGAGATGATGATGATAATAGTGCTTACCCACTATAATCACGATTTTTAGTCGTGACAGTTTTGTTACTTAACTATTAGTTTCACGCACTCGAACTTGGAACGACGGATTTGGTCCGCCCAAACCAAAGTCAAGTGTTATGGATTTGGTCAGTCGTACCAAATTCGAGCGTGAATTGATACCAACGTGTGGTTCCCGCTCTACCTCAATACCTACAGGCGGACTAAATCCGTCGTACCAAGTTGGAACGTGAGCTAACAGTATTACTTACTCATTTTCGAGTTTATTCATAATTTAGTGAGTTTTATTATAATTATTAATTATAAAATAAATTACCGTTGGTGCAAGTGGTGTCTGGCGGCGTCTCGTAGGTAAGTACCTGAAAATAGCAAAAATGTATTAATTATAACTGCTGCAATTATCGAATACCTATCATATACATTTCGTTAGGAAAATTGAATGGGGCACATGTAACATGTTAAACGTACATCCTAAAAATAGAATGTTCCAAATCAGTCGCTAAAACGAATATCAGTTATTTTTAAAATTGGTAATTTTTATCCGAATGTACTCGTTCATAATTTTAAAAATAGCGAATGAGTCAGACAATGTTTTTCCACACCAAACAAGATTCAATGTCGTTCAGAAAGCCAGCATGTACCGGAAAGTGCAGCCAAAACCCTAAAACATTAACGATCCCAGTCTGTTTATAAACCAGAACTCATTACGCAACCACGCGATACTCCGACTACTCTAAATACTATGCGACGAGCACACACACACACAAACCGGCACCACACAACCGCATTTCATTCTATAACCCCCATTTTCCCTCCACTAATGCAGTCCACTAAAACGTAATAAAAAAGTAGACGTCAAACTGACAGGCAAGTACTACTCCATTACTATTTCCCCATTCCCTTGCATCCGACGCGAGTGTAATGAAAAAAAAATCAATAAGCCAGTCCGACCTCAGACTGGGAAACATAAATACAATCTCCATTGATATAAGCGAGGCTCACGCACACATGTAGCGACTGCAGCGGATTGCAGCGCGCGCCGCGTCCTACACCCGCCGCCGCGCACACACTCACACAATACTACGATAGTACTATAATGAGTACTATAAACGGCGCTTCATTTTCCGACCTAACTTGCAGCCTACGTATCCGAGCGCCGGTCTTCCCCTCCAACGTAAATCCAACCTTGTGACGTTTCATAACGCTGCAGAATCGCGTAGCAACATCTTTCCTATGAAAACTGTATTTTATATTTTACAATCAAGTGTTAGTAGTTGAGAGTCAGCTTTGAGTTGAGAGAGATAAGGTTGAGTATCGTTTGTTGTGAAGTTTGTAGATAGGATGTTTGTGTCGGTTGGTGTTGGTAGTGAGACGTCTGCGGAGTCAGACGTATCTATTTATAGATAGCGATTAAGTTTAGCGCTCGGTGCAGTTAATGGGTGCAGGGAGACTCGACAGTTGTGAAGTTGTGCCATCGACTGTTGGGTTCAGTTTAATCGATTGTTTATGTAGCGGTTAGACGAGTGCTCGATGGAGTTGTACGAGTTGGCGGCTCATTTTTGTTAGCTCCATTTTGTCGTACTGCGTGTGGACTTTTTGAGGAGAGTGCTTGAGGAAAATGGATTTTTTATCTCGATTTTTCTAGTCCAAGAAGGATAAAATGCACTCGTCAGAGAAATTTTTGTGTTATTTACAGTAATAACTTCGTGAGAATGCGTTTTGGTAGTATAGGCAAGGTAAACGAGCATATTTTCGGAAGATTTAGGTCAATTTCTAGTTTAATCTTAGTGCCTATGCCAACATATTCGCCACCTCGTACCTTTGCAGTTACCAAACGGTATCTCAACACTTACTGCATCAGTACCGTACTAGAGCGTTAGCTCACGCTCTAGTACCAAGATTTTCTGATAATAACATGATAAATTCCAATGACACGTTCAGAGAAATACTTCGCACTCATTCTAAGAGAAGAATATTCTTTGCAAGCATCCTCCTGAATCCCATTTCAAAAGACCCACTACCCGCATCATAATTAACCTATACATCCCTATAAGACCATGAGAAACTCTGGTCAATCACCAAAGTTAAGCAACGCTTGCCGAGGTTAGTCTGTGGATGGGTCCATCTTAACATACCGAGATTCTTTCGAGCCTCGGAAAACACGTTAAGCCGTTGGTGCTGACTGTCTTTCGTGATCTATAAAAGGCAGTCAAGACCAACAGCTTGATGTGTTTGACAGTCGTTACGGAAACCTGACACGAGTCGTACCCAGGACTATGAAAGAAAGAAAGAAAGAAACATTTATTTCGCCCTAAATGGACGCACACTAAAATATACATTATAATATAGGTACTTATAATGTAAGAACATACACACTAAAAAATAATTGTCTAAACTAAACTGTCGGGCAAGTGTGGACCCGGCATTAACATTATGACATCATAGACACTATTCACTAGACATCATA
Organism: Mythimna separata; assembly: GCA_030763345.1. Lineage (NCBI taxonomy): Eukaryota > Metazoa > Arthropoda > Insecta > Lepidoptera > Noctuidae > Mythimna > Mythimna separata. Next base: position 20,699,864 of record CM061184.1, on the reverse strand, counting down.
GACAGAACACAGTTGTCTATGATGTTGAAATATTGTCCATTGCAAGTTATATTCTGTGGTCATTTGCACCTGACCTTGGCCGACAGACAAACAAAACGTAAACAAACAAGAAAAAAAAATAATTAGAACATTCCAAGTTGTGCGTCGCATATGGGCAAAAATAGGTCGTTGCTCAGCGTATACCGTGACGCTAGGTAATTCCAGCAATCTACGGTGCTGATTTTCAGCAACCACCGTTGTATGTGACAATTTGACGTCCCTCCGTGAAACTCAGGTTAGTATACATAGATCAGTTAATTAAAATACACACAGACAATAATTATACAACAACATAAACTCTTTGAAATTGAACATTACACAATAGATAACAAGTACAATATGTAAGTAAATACACTATACAAAACATTCATCATATATATAAAATAAGTAAAACAGGGCTCATAATATTTTCACGTTTGCAGCCACAATCTGTTTTTATCGATGGCAATGCTCGGTTGGAGCATACCTACATTGGACCATACTATGGGGAGGCGGCATGGTGGCGGCCATTGACATTACTCGCCTAAGCACGATTGTCAGGAGCAAATTGTGACCATCACCACTGTGGAAGACCTTGTCCATTGTCTGAAGTCCAGGACTAAAGAGGTAAAAACGATATTGAATCAATGTAATATTGAAAAAAAAACCTAAACTATCATGTTGGGTGTGTAACGATTGACATAATAACAAAATATCTAACGTTCACTTGACATAATTTCAGTTAACATAATTTTGTTTAACATAACGATCAGTTGACATAATGAATTGTTGATATAATTTCATTTTACCTAATTTCATATGCCATAATGAACATTTCCTATAATGCATATTTCACATAATATTCATTTAGCATATTATTCATTTACTATAATGTTCATAATCTCTAAGTAACTTTTAATATAATTTAGAAAATCACACCTGCTACCCTCAACTATTGTTACTAGGAGAAACTGGATACAATCTGGACTTTAGGGCACCCCGACTAGGATAGGTTAGGTTAGAAGGGGATGGCGGGGTCGTGTGAGCGAGCGAAGCGAGCGAATAGACCCCGCCACCCCCTTCGTGGTTATTTTTTTATAAACCACCCAGAAGTAGGAGCCCCGCGAAGCGGGGCTCCGTCGACCAAGCCCACCCTCAACCATGCATAGAATATTTTAAGGTTTGGTTAAGTGCCATTTGAGTTAGGCTAGATCTGTGCGCATTAAACATTTTTAGGTCAAAAGAATATTAGGTCAAATGAACGTTATATTAAAAGAATATTATACATATTGAAAATTATATAAAATTAACGTTATACTAAATGTTATTATATCAAATGAATATTATATGATATGAAACATTAGGTCATATAAATTTATGTCATTTGATATTATGTCATATGAAAATTATGTCATATGAACGTTAGTTCAAGTGAAATTAGAGCATTTGTTATTATGCCAAACATTACACACCCATCATGTTACCCAATTACTGAGTTATGGAGGTCAGACAGTCGGTCATTCCATGTATTCCATGTAAAATCAGTGTGAATCTGACATGACTGGAAGCTGACCCCAATACAGTTGAGAAAGAAGAATTGATTTCTTCTTTTCTTGGGCTATGTAAAAGAAGAATGAAAAAAGATTGCGTGAAGCGGAGATGAGAATGTGTGATATGATGTGGAGTGACGAGAATGAAGGCACTGAGAAATGAGTATGTTAAAGGAAGTTTCAAATTGGTGCCAGTGATTGAAAAGTTGAAAGGTTTGACTTAGTATGGTCATGTGAAGAGGAGGGATGAATATCATAATACTGAAAGAGTTATGAGTATACATGTGAATGGACGGAGAGGGAGACCAAAGAAAAGATGAATGGATTGTGTGAAGATTAATATGAAAGAAAAGAGGGTCAGTGATAACGTGATGGTTGACAGGTCAGAATGAAAGAAGAACCGTGTTGTGACGACTATAAATGACAAGGGCAGGAAGATGATTATGCCTCTTTGGCATATACTTATTTAAAATCTTTACATACCCAAAGGAAAATTACAACAGATTCATAATATATCAACAATAATACGTTCAACAAAGTAATCAATGAAAACAACGTAAGGTTACGAACACATCGGCCTACATTCGATAACCCGTAATCACCGAGGTTGCGCAAGCGCCGCCCGATGACAAAGATACGCGATCATTATCGTACAACTAACTGATATGCTAGTTAAGAAAATATTTTGTTAGCATAGAAAACCAAGGATTTTGTGTACTCTATGTAGTTCAATACATCTAGATGATTTATGCATGCGTATGAGTCTTCGATCGATTACTAAGGAATGACATTGTGTCTTTGGTCAGACAATGTATTCATTTTATATAGGATTCACCAGAAAGGTGGAATATAATAACTCATGTTGTATAGACACAAATCCTTCAAAAACAAAATCAAAATGGCACTTATAAAACGTCAAAAACTAGTGCACGGTTCCAAATTGTTCCTGTCCTATGGAGAAGAACTGGCAAGAAACTCCATGGCTACTCTTTTCAAAAAACCTTGCGGTGCGATGGGTTGTGGTTGAGCGATCGGCTAGTGTGCTGCGTGTCTCGAATTCGATTCTCGCGTATTGCCTACAGCCCGTTTTGACCCTGATCTAAGTGTCTTGTATATGGAACTCTACATGTTTGTGGTTACATTGACGGTACAGGATTAATTCCAGGTGAGACAAAACGTCAGGAATATGTTGACAACTAAGATATGGAGGAGGAGGGAGGTCACGATCCTCAGCATTGTGTAATACGACGCAGGGAGGAGAAGATATAGAAAAATGAAAAGACAAGTTTATCCTAGAAACTACAGCAGGCTACTAAAACGACAGATTATCTTTAAAAAAACTGCGATAAAATCAATCCAGAAAGAAATGTACTAACATCCCAGATTCTATCACACCACCACTGCTCCCGACAGCCATGGGAGAATGGCGCAACACTACATATTCATGTCAAGTCCGAACCTCTTAAAATTGCAATAGCGCATAAATAATGACGGCTTGTTGGCGCACCGTTTACCAACGTCAAGTTTTTGCGTTTCCCTCCATTATAGCCACAAATTGTGCAGAAAGATAAGCACTCAGTTCGCACTGTTTTTATTCAATCCTTACTTACAACCACCTATTGAATAATTTCTCACGAAAATTTATTATGGAAATGTAGCGATGGAATTTCCCTTTATCCTAGGTACCGTTTCACTGTATACTAGTATGGATTCCGAGTTCTGTTTCTGTCTTTGTAATACTGAATTACGTTTCTGATATTACTGGGAATGTATACCATTTGATTATAATATTACATAGAATCACGTGGATAGAGAGAACATATCAGATCGTTGTGGAAATCTATTGAAAGGCTTTTGTACAGCAGGGGGCGTGTTTCTGTTGCTATCAGTATAATGTTATGAGGATAGTATTCATGGAAACTTGCTTTTCATAGCAATTTGTAGTACTGTGGAGACAGATCTTCATCTGCTATTCAATCTACTGAAATAACCCCTGGTTCTCTTGCTACACCCACGGCTACAGACAACCTAATAATTCTGCTGCCCACAAGGCAACCTCTAATACAAATACTGAAACATTAAACGTCTGCCAACACATAAGAATTTTCCGATTTGCTATGACCTCGACAAACCGCGAGACATTAACGTATTACTGCCCACAGTAACACAGTAAAATACCTGTGCCATTAAAAATAACACGAAAACCAAAATCGATTTAAATCATACACGTTGATTATATAAACGTTTAATTTGTCTCGCTTCAAGCAATCGAATGGGTTAAAAGATTATTATGGAGATTCAATTTTTATTCAGGGTCAAGATGGTTTAAAAATAAGTAGAAATTGTGATATAAATAATGTGAAATTCTGTCATATAATGTATGAAATGTCAGACGTCTGGCATGAGAGATACGCATGTCACACAAAATTGCAGTTTACGAGTAATATCGAAAGGGTAATCGCTCATTCTCGATAAGTTATAATAATCAGCCTTATAATGGTCCCACTGGTAGGACTCAGGCTTTCTCTTTATGAGAGCGAATGGGCTGTAATCTATCAACCGGGTCCAGTGCGTGTAGTGGAAGTTACATATCTTTTTGGTTTTGGGACATGGTTGATGATGATGTTTTCCGATCTAGAAGACATCCATAACATACGCAGAAAACGTTTTAGGAAACATTAATTGCGCATAAGCCTAATGAGTGGAATTCCCTGCTGAAGTCTATGTTTTCTGTTAACAACAAACTTAAAGAGTGAATAGGTTACTTCGACATCGTCGCTTTCCATTAGGTGAGTTAGTGGCCAAGAACAAATAATTTTTTTTTGTTAGCTATTCTGTCCCACTCCTGGGCAAAAATATTAAAAACAATTTTATTAATTGCATCAACTGTGGTCTTTGTCTTATCTCTGAAACACCTATCAAAGTTTCACTTAAAAGAATCCAATCTAAAATCTACTGAAAACAAAATTTGTAGCTAAAAATAAATAAAACTCCAAGCATTATCGTCTGCCCGTAACCTAGACCTACAACCGATACAATAAACCTTTGTCCAGTCGACAGTCGTCATAAAAACAATATTGAAAATTGTCCTTTCTATGTTTCTATCACAAATACGGTTCGCCCTACTTGTTGCTCTAATGATATCCGTTAGCATTGTGAGCAAATATATAACAATTGAAGAGGCACACTATGTCATTAAGTCGTTGCCTCTAAATGATATATGCGAGGCCAACATTTAAATGAGCTTGGGGACTTGTAGAAACTACATGATTAAACTGCGATTATTTCTTTGTTTTGTTAGAAGAGACTTGTACTTCATGGCAAGACTGGAGTCAGATTTACTGGCTTATGACTATCCGTAACGACTGCCAAAGATCTATAAATGACAGCAGGAACCAACGGCTTAATGTTAATGGGTTTTGGAGGTCTGGTAGGCAGCCGCTCCTCGTAAAATACTGGTATTCAGCTAAATCCGGCTTGACTGGAAGCCGACCCCAATATAGTTGGGAAAAGGCTAGGTAGATATGATGTTAGAAGAGACTTGTAATAAAAATGCTTGATCGAGGCAGTGATTCCTATTGCTTGATTAGAAACGGACTTCGGAATTGTTCGGATGAGTTATCGCGGACCAGAGACCCTACCCCTAGCTTATAACGCGATTTCGACGACCTAAACTGAACTGGTAAAGATATGGTGCTAATAGGGTGCATCCCTGTTTCGCACTCACGCCTGACATTTTAAAACGTCATGGTTAAGCCCAAGAGGCTAGGGAGGACCCAGGGGAGAGGGAATGGATCGCATTAAGTGCTCGTGTTAGGGCCTCAGAAACGCAAAAGGCTACTGACGAAACACTAGCGAGTTTTAATTAGTAAAAATCTGACTATCCTTCTCATACCACCCAGAGTTAGGAATTATTTAATGATATCTGAAATCAAAAGAATAATTATTGCAGTAACAAGGTACAGTTAAAGCATAATCTTTCCAATAGCTGAGTTAACTGCGAACGCGTATAAGTTTATTTTATGAGATAGCCCGTAGTCGCTAGACTTCAGAGCCCGTTAGGAATGTTAATAAACAATAGTCCGTAGCCCCAAGAACAATATAATCCTGTTCAACTGGAAAGCGTCAAGCCGGCTGGAGCGAGCAAACGTGATGAATCTTGACATGCAATCTCGAGAGTCATAACTATGTGTGAAGCGTGTGCGGCGTGCGTACTACAAGATGTCTGGACGAGCTGCCGACGTCACCTCACGCCCTTCATAACTTCTCCGGCCATCGGCGCGATCCGCTGCGACAGCGCCATCTTTAAGGGCCTGTGTACAACGCGTTTTTTAAACGCGCCGTTTACGCGCGTTTGTATCGATACAAATGCGTTAAGCACGCGAGTCGGACGCAATCTGTAGATAGCGGTCAAGCGCAAACCTATCTACAATAAAAAATCCCTTCTGTAGGGTAAAAGCGCGCCGTCATCGCGCGTCATCGGCGCGTTTTAAAAACGAGACGTGTAACTCTACAGACCCTAAGGCTCTTTTGCCCATTTAGAGCCATAAAACAGAGACATTTTGATGCCTAGTCCTCGGTAACGGCTAGTATAATTATTTTGAAAAATATACATGATCATTATTGATTCATGAACATCATTTATCAACATCTGATTTTTTCGTACGATAAATACATTTGCCAAAAAAAAATAACGACAAAAATTTTTTTTGGTTGGTTTCCCTACTCCTATGAAACGACGTGGATCTTCAAAAATAATTTTAAAATTTGTGGTTAAATTTTCTTTCAAAGTGTGCAAAGCATACGTGAATCAATCAATATTTTGCAAAGAAAAGGCAGTACGAGTATGCATTAAACTCCGTCCGATCGTTGGCCAGACTATACGCCTTAATAGGCAGTTCTTATGCAACTTTAACGTGTACACAAGGCAATCTAGATAACGGAGATTAAAATTGTGGAAGTAGTTGCTTTACGCCAGTGATTGCTAGGCGCTGCTCGACTGGTTTTACGATATTTTGTTTGTCAAGCACTTGCTAATTGGTTTGTGCAGTGCCCTGCGGTCTCGGAGTACTGGTTTTAACACTGCCTTCATGAGCAGTACTAAAAAGTCATGTTTCTTTGTAATATTATGGCTCGTTCAGGTTAATCGATTAACATATCGATTTGTGGAGATTACTCGCACTGGTATTTACTGCTTTTTGATCGTTTTCTCTGAAGATTACGACTTGGGCTTGCTTAAGCGGTTACTAACCACTGGAGGTGTGTTTCCTGTACTTGTAACTAGAGATGCCGCCAATGTATTCCACCAGCTTCTATGACAATTTTTTTGCAGATAACAAGCAGTATGATGATGGTGTCAGTAGGGTAGGCATTCAATCTTTATCTACTTTAAGACGGCAGACAAAATCATCGAACGACGCCCTTTATGTCCTTCATCTCATTGGAGAAGTCTACTGAAAGATGGCCTCCATGGCCCACGCACAATGGTCTACCAAGTATCAAGTAGGTATATGCCACAGTTGACATCCCACTCACACGCACAAAACGTTTTAGGAATACATTGTGCCTACAGATAACGAGTGGAATTCCCTGCCGGAACTATTTCCTGATAGCTACAACTTGGGAATTTTTAAACCAAGAGTGATTAAGTAGATCTAAGCAAGCGTGCTCTCAAAACGGTGAAGGGTAACATCGTGAGGAAACCGGCATGTCTTAGAACCAAAAATTCGAAGACTTGTGACACCTACTTAGACCTAGACTTTTAGAGAATAGCACCGCTGGGTCCGCGTGGTGGATTACAGCCCATTCCCTGTCCTAGAGAGGAGGCCTGAGTCCCAACAGTGACAATCCATACATGGCTGATAATGCTAATGCTAAACGTGCTCTATCGTTGCGTTTTAACACATGTAAAAAAGGGATCAAGCGTGAGCCTAATCAACAATTAAAAAAAAAAGTGCCAAACCCTACTAGACGCAGAACACACCAAAAATCACACACAACTTATTCTTATCAGCGAACTGTGTGGTCGAATTCCCAGGAAGCATATCCAGTAACCACTATCAGGCTTCCTGATACAATAGGCAGAAATACAAAGCGGTGCCTATGATGAACGGAAGCTGTGTGATATCGGACAGGGATATTATTTTGAGCTAACAATATTGCTCAATTAGTTAGTCTGGTGGTCGGTGCGGTGTATCGTCACCGGGTTTGCGGTCGGCAGCCCGTTGGGGCGATGCCAGTGATGATGCCCACCCGTTCGGGGAGGGGGTGTATGTACGTTGTCGTTAATTAATTAACTCTCGCTCATCTGAATAAAATGTGTGTTTATATACCTATATCTACATTTTATTATTGAATGATCTCTACATAGTGTTATAGATATGAAATTTCAGATCTGGATATAGGAATAATATTAGGTATACCGGATACCAATGACTGAAAAGTGGAAAGGGAATCGTTTCGCTTGGTATGGTCATGTGAAGAGGAGGGATGAAATGAATGTTACTAAAAGAGTTATGAGTAAAAATGTAGATTGAAGGAGAGGGAGAAGGTGGTCAAAGAACTAGACTGTGTGGTTGATTACAGCCCTTTCCTTCTTAGAGAGATTATCTGACTTCCGGCAGTGGGAACATTATAAGGCTGATGAAATTTATAGGTACTCATAATTGTTCCGGGCCTGGGTGTCTTGTGGATGTGTTTACATGTTTGTAAACGCACCCACGATATAGGTGTAATTCCTATGTAGTTTAAGAAGACGTTTTTTTTTTAATGTTGCATTTTTTTTTAAACACTACCAGGGATTCAATCGCATAAACCCTATCCTATTTACCTACATCGCAAAACAGATTTTATTTACCATTGCAGTCAGTAGGTAAAACTTAAAAATAAAGCAGCAATAATAAAAAATGTATCGTTCAGTCCGCCGGGAGCCTTAAATATTATAGTCGGGGAGTCAGCGACGCGGCATGAATGCGCAGTGCGGCGCTATCGTCGCATTGTGACACTGATAACGACTGCTCTGTGTACGTCATCTCCGCGACTATGATGCTGTGATACTGAACAGATTAGAGGCTGTAGCTGTGACTGCTTAGTAGATTGTGTAAGAAATGAAGTTTAAGTTTGATTTGCAGTTTGCTAGGTGTTGATTGAGGAGGAATTTATAAAAAAAAAACTGGTGGTGGGCAGTGGTATACGGTGGAGTGGATAGTCCCAAAGAGTTATCGCGTCCCTGGAGCTGAGCAACTGAACAAATATGTTTTTTTTTACTAGCTACGAAATCATGCAATCACTTCCTACAACCCTCACCAGGGCATGGGTCCACCTCTTGGGAGGCCTTCCCAAGCAGCGTCTTGCTGTACGTGGTCGCCACACCAAAAATCTGTTCTGCGGGCAATGTAATCTACCCACTGCCACGTTTGGCGAAGATACATAAATAAATGCCATAACTAAAATACCAGGTCTACAAAATATGGTACAGTACTCGCTAATTGAATACCTCCATATCAATCAATCAACAATAACAGATACAATCATTATTGAAACCAACAATATCATCAACTATTGAATAGTTGGAATAGTTTCTGCTGCACTGTTGACGATCATTAGCCTTATTGTAACTAATATAGTAAATATAGTTACAAATTGTATATAATATTAATACTAAAATGACGATAGTTTGTATGTTAGTGTGGTCTTTAATTCTTTTTGAACACAAAAACATAACACATAGTGATTTGATAATAATAATTAATGTTCATTGTACGAAGGCAAGCAATGAGTTTTCTTCCAGCCATCTAGATAGAATCGAAGTATTGCTGTTTCGACACACAAGTTATTCCCGCTTCAGCACCAATACGTATTTTGGATGGTAGTAACCTATACAAAATCCCAAAATTGAGGAGCTCGTGGCTAAATAATAACAGCCGCACAGGTCGATCTCCAAGGTTAAGCAACGTTTGCCTAGGTTGGTCTGTGGATGGGTGACCATCTTAACATAACGAGTTTCCTCCGTGCCTCGGAAAGCACGTTAAGCCGTAGGTCCCGGCTGTCATTTGTAGATCTTTGGCAGTCGTTACGAATAGTCAGAAGCCAGTAAATCTGACTCCAGTCTTGCCATGAAGTACCGTGTTACCCCAGTTAATGGGTTCTGGAGGTCTGGTAGGCAGCCGCTCCTCGTAAAATACTGGTATTCAGCTAAATCTGGCTTGACTGGAAGCCGACCCCAATATAGTTGGGAAAAGGCTAGGCAGATGATGAGTAACCTATACAAAATCCCAATCCAAAATTTTCACTCCGTTTCATCCGTAAGAATCCGGTGCAGGAATCTCACGAACTTCCCATGACCGGTGAGGACCTGCGAGGGGACTTACCGCCATAATGATGGCATGCCCAACCTTTATACCTAACACCAGCAAATCAAATAACTTCATACAAATAAACACTACAAAAACCAGATAGAGTTATTATTCTATCAAACCAAACAGACATGAACAATTCTAAGACTGCACAGTTCAATGTGGACAATCATTAGTCGTTTATAAATAACTTAGCAGAGATTATCTCGCGTCAATCTTCCGCGTACTAAACCTTCGGCTAATCGTTTTCCTTGTACGACTGGTTTACTTAACAAATTGCAGTGTTATCTTGACGTATCTGCGCTGGTGTGATCGATTTGTCTTCATTTTTTAGACAGATTTAGGTAAATATGACCCTAAGGTTAATAAATCTGCTCGGATATTGTTTGAAAGACATATCGCGGCCTTAAAACGCAGTAACCCTTACTGAAGCAACATGGGTGAGTTCCTGGTAACGCAATGGAGTTGAGCACCAGTATTTTACATGGAGAGACTGCCAATCTGACCTCCACAACCCAGTTATTGGGTACCTAACACGATGCCTTTTAGTAAAGTTAGTGTAACATTCTCTAGCTTCCAAAACTGTCAAAGGTCTTTAAAAAAACAGCCGGGACAAACGACTTAACGTGCATTGCTCCGAAGCACAGAGGAATCTCAGTATATCAAGATGGTCACCCATTTGCAAACCAACCTCGGCTAGTATTGCTAACCTAACCTAACCTAACCCTGAAGACCGACATGAGCGACTTTTATTACTTTAGTCACAAGCTTCACATCAAAAAATCTCAAGATAACTTCGCCCTACAATTCCATTACCTCCACGTCAATCGCTACCATCAGACCGCGTCACGCTTCCAAGTCGTTTAAGTAGAGTATCCCTTTTCCATCAGTAACAATAAGCACAAACACATAATACCTACTTAACCGACACCAGCGGCGAACGTCACGGAGCCATGATCGGAATAATATGTGTTGTGGACATTATTATATTCCTTTTTTTTATGTGTTAGAGTAAAAGTTTGAATGAAGGTAAAAGTTAAAAATTGCCGGAAGAAGTAACTGGTAAAAGTTAGGTTTGTTATTTATTAAAAAAGTAATAAAATGTGTGAACTTACAATATATCCATCTTTTCTTTGACCTCCCTATCCCTGTCCTTCCATCCACATCTCTACTAAGAACTCTTTTAATAATCAGGCGTTTCATCCCTCCTCTTCACATGACCATACCAAGACAAAAGATTCCCCTTCAATTTTTCAGTCACTGGTGCCTCTTTCGAACTTCCTCTAATATACTACAATTTTGCCGATTGTAAAAAACTAATCGGAATCCGATGGATGCGAGACGCACAGGACCGGTCGTGGTGGCGACAATCGGGGGAGACCTACGTCCAGCAGTGGACGTCTTTCCACAGAAATGATGATGATGATGATGATTCGGACTTTTACCAATGACGGTAAATCCTACAATTTACCATAATTGAAACTTTTACAGTAACACACACACATAATAAGTCAATTTTGTCCACCATGTTTATTCCAAGGGTGTTAAGGACCGATCCTTGATTAATACCACATTATTTAGTTGTTAGTTTTCATTGCTTGTTCATACGTAGTTATTTATTCATTTAGGTAACACAAATAATAACGGGTTTCAGTTATATTGTATGTTTAGTTTATGAATGAAGGGAGTTGAAGGTCAATGACATGGGAGATTATTATTTTAGTGGGAGTTGTAATCAATATGATTTATGCAGTAGTTGATAAAACTATGACGTAGGTACTAATGGTCGAACTGTATTAAAATATCGATACTTAGTGGTCAAACGCGAGCCTATCAATAATTATTTAAAAACGTATTTCTTCTGAAATAGAATGTTTCTCTTTCAAAGAAGAATTATGATATTAGTTCATTTATTCAAAAATGTTGACCAATATCATACATAACTACCTACTTGCTGACGAAGAAAATAAACTGCCTTTCAGTTAAGCACTAGTTTATGTCAAATAAAAAAAAAATTAATGAAACCAATTCACTTTCGACATTTTGAAAATTTTTCAATAACAACATCTCATCTCTTTCGTTTAAATTGAAAGTGTGGAAATGGTCTCAAAATAATGTTCAAAACAATTACATAAATAAAAATATTTCAATAAAAAAAATCATAACCACGTGCGAACAATTTCACCTCGATATTAACAAAAAAAAAACATTTAAAAATGATGTCCAATATCATACATTGAACAAGAGAGCAAGCCATTAACTACTTCTTTACGAACAATATAAACTCCCATTCAACAGTTATCGTAAATTTTTTCGACATATTTAACGTAAATCTTAACAAAAATCGCCAAGTGCGAGTCGGACTTGCGCACGAAGGGTTCCGTACCATCATCATCTACCTAACCTTTTCCTTTTATTTATAAAAACGGCCAAAACCAAACCACTTTTGTTATTTGGGAGCCCTCTTAACTATTTATTTTGCTCTGATTTTTAGTATTTGTTGTTATAGCGACAACATAAATACATCATCTGTGAAAATTTGGACTATACCTTTCACGGTTCATGAGATACAGCTTGGTAACCGAAACAGTGGAGTCTTAGCAATAGGGTTCCGTTTTACCCTTTAGTTACGGAACCCTAAAAACGTAAAATCTTTATTGAACCGCAAATATTATGACCGTGTTAATTCTACACTTAAAAAGGAAAAAGCAAGTGTGGCATAAAGAATTCAATTGAAAGTCATTTTGCGGGCAACGGAATAACTTTATAAATTCCATGTTTTAAGATCAATTTTATTCAGTTTGACATTGATTTCTCGAGTGATCTACATTTGTTGATGATATTTTCACTTATTTTATAAATGTCTCTCGATTATTTTACTGACACCTTTTCATTGCTTGAAAACAGATTCAAAAGGCCTTGATTATTAATTCTGGATTACATAAAAGTTATAGGTACAATACAGGATTAATATCCAAAGAGGAAGTTAAATTAACTCATCATCTGCCTTTTTTCCAACTATATTGGGGTCGGCTTTCAGTCAAGCCGGATTTAGCTGAATACCAGAATTTTTCGAGGAGCGACTGCCTACCAGACCTCCACAACCCATTAACTAGGGTAACACGGTACTTCATGGCAAGACTGGAGTCAGATTTATTGGCTTCTGACTATCCGAGGATGTTATATTAACTATTGAGCGTAGTTGAAATGATTCGAGTCATAATATTTTTTGTATAGATACTCATGCATCATTAAATGAAGTTTGAACATTTCAAAATATTAGAAAAAAGCAAACTTAAACCATTACGTGACTGTGACCCCACCTGATGGTAAACAGTAATGCAATAGTTGATAGTAAAGCATACTAATTCTTAAAATCCTATTCATTCTAAGCTTGAGGTCATGGGTCAACTCAACCAAAAGGTAGGTGGGTCCAGGAACGCAAGGCAAAGAAGGAACAGAACGACGAGTGAGTTTTAGTCAGTAATAGCCTGGCACGCCCTCCTACTCCGCCCTAGAGCGGGTTATTAGATGATTTACCACCTAAAAAAAGGTCTTAAAGACGTCCTATTACTCGAATCTGCCTGTAATAGCATTAACGCATCTTCTTACTAAATCTTCAAGCTAATTAATAGATAACAGTTCGAAACCCCTCTCCAGCCCAAGTTTCATTGACAAATTGTCACTAGAAATGGTAAATGGTAGATTTCTGAGAAAAAAAATACCAAAATAACCAACATTCCCACGACACACTACCCCAATTTCCAACATATGCTCGTCCGCGGCACCCTTAATCATCAAACTGTCATCTGCGAGGTGGTCCGAAAAAAACTCAAATAAATCTCAAATCTCGACGAAGCTAAAAAAATTCACTTAGCACTTTATACATTCATAAAAGTATAAACGAACAAGAAAATGTAGCTAGCGAGACAGAGATAAGGAAATATTGTAAGGTTCAGTGTCCATTGCTGACTTTGTAGATGTTCAATCTCAAAAGTTTTCTTAAAAAGGATAGATGTAGTGTGAACAGTTCACGTTTGTAGTGATCCGTGATGAAGGAGGGTAGTGTGCAGGTCACTAACGGGTCTCGTTGAAAAAACTTAACTCACGACTCCCGAGTGATTTGATGGTGGCTGAGAAAAAATCGAGCAAGACAGAAAGCGAGAACATTACGGGTTCCGTAATCACCGAATGAATATTCAACGACATTCACAAAGAATTATTGGTATGCTCAGAATTTAATTGGGACTTTGTTTCGGATTAAAATAAAAGAGACGTTAATTAGGGAAAGAAGAAAATGCATCTGTGGGCTGCTAATTAAGATTAGAGGAATGGTAGAAACGCTTGTAAAAACTTTTATGTGACCTATTAATCGTACAACTTTATTAGGAAGATGTTGTTATCAAAATTAGGTAAACCACGTAGATGTATTTAACTACTATAAAAATTTTAATTAAATAAACACAATCACAATTAACAATCTTCAACATAGGTATAGAGTTGACGCATGTCGCCCAATCATAGCCGTTTCAGTACAAACCATACAGAACCCCAAAAACTATTGAACTTTAGCGAAAAAAAAAGCCCGGCTTCCACGAACCGTCTCTCATCGTGATTGAATCTTTCATCTTAGGCAGACATAGATAGATGTATAGTTACTTAATAGTTTTTATAGTCTTATGGAGGCTATAGTTTTTTTGGATGCTCTGATAGAAACCGAAGCAGGGTTCCGTCTGAATCATGTTTGTAGAGTAACGGATTATGACAATTGATTTGGTGTTGATGAATGCGAGGTAGTTTTCCATTGATTGTGATGGGTCCGAGATCAATATTCGTGTTGGTGGAACGTGTAAGCGCGTGCTTAAATCAATTAAGTGCGAAAAAAACTCGTGAGTTGAAACGTTCAAACTTTTTGCCTATAAAGCTTTTCATAACAAGCTTTTTTATTTGGGAAATCATCCAATGACTTCTGCTTTAAGACGGAGCGGGAGGGCGTGTCAGTCTTCTTTATCTTCGTTCCAGGGCCCTGGTTAGAAAAGGACATAGTACACGTACCAAATATGTGAACTAAAAAATTCACATTGGTACTTGCCCGTTTTCGAACCCGCAACCTCACGCATGAGAGGCGAGTGCCTTAACCACCGGACCGACTGTCTACCCTTAAAAATACACTACCGTTTCAGTTTACATTTAGTAAACAGTTTTTATTTACAATTTTTTTATGATAAAATGTAAAAGGTCTATCTTACTTCCGATACCTGTTTCCAAAGATGCTCTTACAAAACAGAAAAAATATCTACCCTTTAAAATTCAATAACACGAAAACTGAGAATCGTAAAGAGGGGTGGCACTGAATAAAAAAGCTAGATTGTACAAATTATACAGTATCTTTTAATCCCATTGAATTAAAAGGATAAAGGGTATTATTTCCATAACATTATACGTAAAGTATACATTAATACCAACACTAGAGGATATCCGGTTTTTTTTAATCGATCCCTGGGTCCCACGCCCACAACGTATGAAAGTAAAATATTTTTTTATCGATAACATTATAAAATTAAAGCCCATGTTACATTTATCTGTAGAGAGCTTCGACAGTCGGAAACAGATTTTATCGAACCGAGCTTCGTTTACAATAGATTTTTTGTGATAAAAAATACTTCCACATTTCTACCTGGATTTTGCGCAAACAGTTTCGGAAAGGACTCTTTCGTGATTACGTTAGTGGAATGCTCATTGCTCTCACGCCAGAGAGAGCAGTAACTCAATGGAGAAAAGAGAATTTATCTAACAGCGGTTGTCAAAACACGCAGACAAATCAAATCCGTCAGTGACCACACGACAGGCGCGACAATGGGACTTCCGCTCCTAAAAAGCGACAAAAGCATTAATCGGCCGGCCGGAGTCGGACCAAATCAACCGTATGTTGTGGTAGGACCGCCATTGTCATCGTGATACATTGTTTTTTTTATCAACGGCCGTATTAGGTGTGAAACGACGCCTAATCCCTTATTAAGTAAACGAACACACACAACAAAAAGTTCTTGTCAATTTAAAAGCAATAAAATTCTCGCGAGCACGAGTTATCTGGAGTGTCGAGCGGTAAAGAAAGCCGATATATCTAAAATGCGTAAAACTGGTTCTGATAACACAACTCGGTCCGGCTACGAGTGGCCCTTTCGAACTTTCACACGGAGTGCACATGTATGTACATCTCGTACAACGGATGTCGTCGCAATTACGAACGGCTGCGATTATTATTGCGCGGCCAAATTACAGCATCTCGGCTTCCCATCCGGTCTAACGCTGCCACCGTGACACGCAACACTCGATCTTATCATGAAAATAGCAGATACTAAATTGTTCTGTCGGAGGCGCAACCGTTTGAGATGATGCGGCGACGAGTACAGGACACAAGCCGGAGACGGTCGCGATAGACTGACTAATAAGGGCTGGACAAATCGCAGGTGAATGAAATGGAACAATCGCAGCACGCACACAATGCCGTCTCGACGAGCTGATACCGTGCGGACACCTGCGGAGCCTCTGTCAATAGCAAACTTCTGATTTATGGGCGCAAGCATAAACGTTGCGCTTTACCGATATGCACCGGAGAAAATCGCGCCTTTCTACATTCACAAAAGCATGTTCGAACTTGTTCAGCGATCAATGCGTCCATCCGACTGTGAGGACGCGATTTTGTTTTCATATCTGTGGAATAATGCAGCTGCATTCAATAGCGACACCCAGGGATGGCAAATGTATGAATTATTGTTTGGATGGGACGGATTTCTAGAATTTCTTTGAGTTCGGACGTCGGGTTTTTGGTTCCTGTAATTTGCACAATGAATGTTGATTTAGCGCACCTGCATTGTAGATTTTTTGCATAGTTGTGTTACAAAAGTGTTGGCTGGTGTGCGGCGACCGGGCGACTGGGCGACTGTGCTGGGAGAGCAATCACCCCTGCTGCACAAGGTAGAGACTGGGGACGTGAGTCACAGCCCTGGCTGACCCGGTTCGCACGCCGCGTCGCCGCGCGCGCGCTAAGCTGCGTCTTATATGACGCGGAATTTATTGGCTTCACCACACTAGCGAGCGCGTATCGCCTTACGAATACGTACTTGTAATGTAACTTCCTTACTCACTCCATGACGTAAGGAAAGCTGGCCTAGAATCCTGCGATGAGTGGGCATAAAATCCAGGCATCATTCGTGTATTATCTATTGGTATGACGGCTCATTAGTCTCCGGCTGACTGCTCCGGTTGAGATATTTGCAGAAACATGGCTCGCTGGGTGATAACTTTGATTGATGGGCATTGCCGCAATGAGCCGCTATTGCCTTGGCAACCAGTTGTTGTAGAATGTAGATAGATAATGTGGGTTGTAACAAATACGATAGAAGTGAAGTCGCAGGTAGTGGAGTACTGACGGGTCGAGTGCAGGTATTTGACATGGATATGCACTTCACTGTATTGTGTAGAAGTCATTAACACTTCCTGCTCAGAATTCCGGTTCTTTAGCAATTTATTGTCAAACTTTGCAAAAGCTACTGGATCTCTTTGAATGGAAAGTGCAGTGCCAGTTATTTTTTCATAAAAAAATCTCAATTCGAAGGGGTCGAGAGAATTCTTGCCTCATACAGACCAGTTTTTCTAGAAGTACCGGTTGATTGACAATAGCATCTGTAACTTCTGATGTTATTGACCTATACCAAGCTGATCCATGAAGGATACCTACGTAAACGCTTGTTTCTCTCAAGGGCCATACACCTTCAGACACCAAGCCAAATTAAAAGCATTAATTACGTGGCTACTTATAATTATTGTAAGCAATTGATGACGAGCGTCATGTAAACGTGTGGTGCGCGGCACAGCCGGCGTCCGGTCGGGCCGGTACAGCAGATGCCGCGCCGACCTTGCGCACACGCAGGCGACTATAACCATATATCACACGACAGACGCGATACCACGCTCTGTAGGAATGTAATGGAGGCTCTATTTCAAGGGACCTTTATCATTTCCTTCTATTTTTGCAGGACGGGCAGGAGGATAAAGGAACCTTGGAGTGTGAACAAGAGCAGGTTTCAGACGGGGCTATTCTCGTATTCTCAAGATCATTTTCATTCGTAAATTGGCGAAAACCTCTCTAATTTCGTATCGATCACCTGCTTCTACCAGCTGCTTCGCCCATAGGTTTCTCTATACAAACTTTGGGCCCCTGTTTTATCACCAGGAGTGATTTTTTAGATAGTCAAAAATCACTTACCTACGTCATAAAACAAAGCCTTTTGAAAAATGTCGTGCTCCCAGTAGTTTCTACTGTGCGTGTTGATATGTCAGTCAGTTTATCCTTTTATAGATAATGCGAGTTGTATTTTAAAGTTTTTCTGCTCATTAACTGTAACATTCATAATTCTTCTATTCCACTGCAATAAATAATTGTCCAAACCGCGATAGTATCGAAAACTAAAGTAAAAGTCAACCTGCCACGATATTCCATCCTTTGTGTTCGGCAGACAACATCTGCTCCATAAGACAAAAAAAAAGCGATCAACAATAAATAAAAGAGCGCATTCATGTCCCACTTCAGATGACCCAAGAACTCGATAAACAATATCCTTTAATCAATATTTCGACGATGAAATTTCGAAAAACAAGAATAAAAATGAACCTATTTATTCGTTTCTCGTTGTAAATGTCATAATAAAGTCTATAGCGAGATAATAAGGCGGCATCGCACGGGTTAAGGTCACAATATCCCGTAAAATATTAACTATAATTGGAAAAAATGAATTCTAAAAGACTAAAAGTAAATGTCAGGCCGCAAGTGTAATCTTGGGCAGTGGAAATGGCCATGTGGTTTTATGGCGTAAAAAAAGATATAATTATTACGAACAAGAGAAGTGGAGGTAATTGTTAGAGTGATCATTGAACTTATTGAAACTTGAATGGCTGCATCAATTTATGAACGGGTCGGAGTAGTTTTTATTGATAATGGAAGGATGTATTTTTGTTTTTTATTGCAATACAGGCTGCTGTCAGCGGTTTTGCAAGTCTAAAAATAAATTTTCTTAGTCTTCCGGGATAAAAAGTATTCTATTTATAAGATGTGGTTCCCGTGGATCAAACAGACATCTCACAAACGTTGACTTTATAATATTAGTTGATATTATAGTACTTTTCTTGAACAAGTTGTGGTCTAAAAGAACCACTTATTGGGTTTAAATGCTAGGCGACATACGCGGCAGACCAGGACGAAGTAAGCCTAGAAGATTTAAAATGTATAATTTTTTACATAGACAATCTTTGTATAGCCACAATGACTATTTCAGTAATATTGATCTATTAATCTATACTTTAATATTATAAATTTGAAAGTAGGTATAACAATGTCTGTCTGACATGGTTAAACTGCTTGAACCTTACGAAAAGACATATCTAGGCTACTTTTTTTCTTTGGCTTCGGACTTCGAATTCGCGTCCGTTATAACCAACATTCACGCAAACGAAATAGTCACCAAAAGCTGATAAACAACAAAACCTGGTTTTTCTTCAGATGACTAACATTAGCACTAATATTTTAGTAAACACCCATGGGCACCTTAAAGCCCAATTTCTACAAACCGTGACGTCACAGCCCGTTTATAACTTGGATTTTCGGCTCACAATGTGACTCACTCGATTGTGATACAGCTGTATTATTTTGATAAAGATACTATAGTTTTTTTATTGGGTTCTAAAGTCTGCGTTATCTTCGCGCTCGATCACAATCGAGGTAGGTAGAAGCCTTTATCACTAAGGATTTATATTTAACAAGATGATTTGGAGCCGGAGGTGCAGTAGTATTTATTTATAGTTACGTTTGTCCATGGCAATGAATAGCATATTTTTTGGAATCGCCATGAGTTCACTTCCGATAAGGAAATCCGTGGTCCTAGACCGCAAGGCAAAGAAGGAACATAGGGTTTTAGTCAGTACAATTCTGTCACACCCTCCTGCACCGCCCTAAAGTCATTGGATGGTTTTTCATCTACAAAAAAAGTACCTAATGAAAACAACTATATCAGACTAAATCTCACCAAGTTGAAAGTTTGTATGTCTGTTGGTTATTGACACTCGTATGGCTGAACGGATTTCGATGAAAGTCGGTACCATGATCAGTCTATGTTCTGGAGTAGCACATAGGTGTTTGTTCTAAATATGATAATTCTCTCCTATCACGCGGCTTCGACCGCTAACAGCTAATAATATGAAAAATATTTTTCAGTATGTTTTGCGCAATTTTGAGTAGTTCTCCCAGGAATTGTCCAGTCATAGGTCATGCCCTTTATCGCTACCGCAATCCAATTATACTATATCAGCCGCGGACTGGCTAAATATACATGCTTATCACGATGATTCACGATTCCACGAACACCAAAAATATAAACTAAATGGAGGATACCTACTATTATTACCAGTCTGTACTTTACTGCTATAGGACAAAATCTGCATAAAATATTTTAAACGGTCTTCCAAAAACAAAAAAAAAAACACTAACCTACATAAAATTATGAGATCAAAAATGTCCTGAATAGCTGGCCGATTTACGTTAATTTTTAAGGCTTGTGTTCGAAAGATGATAAATAATAAGGTTGTATTTGAGGACCTAAGGGCGATGTTCACCGATACCAAATCAACTGTTTTAATATTAAAACGGCTGTTTTAGCAATATTTCCTGTTCCTTATCGTCGGTTATTGACGTTAATCAGATGGTTACCTTAAACTTATGTCGGTGCACATGGCCCTTAGGTACCTTGGTACCTTGTAAGGACCTTTTCATTCAAGGAGCTCTTAAAGAATGGCTGATGAAGATATACGTTAGAGTAAATATCACACTAATATTATAAAGACGAAAGTTTATGAGTGTGTATGTTTGTTACTTCGTCACGCTCGAAAAGATTTGGGTGATGTTTGGCACAGAGACAGAGAGAGAGTATTATTGATCCCGGAAGTATACTCCTAACAATTTCCCACTTCCAAGCGAGCAAAACCACAAGCAACACCTAGTTACAAACAAATCTAAACTTAATCAACTCCTAACCATTTCTAAAACAATATTAACCAACAGTTAATGTATTTATCATTGCTTTAACGACCGCCCATTTGGGGCTAATCATCCCTAATGACAATCACGCAACGCAATCTGTCGAGACAAAACAACACTCCATGTTGTTTAGAAAAAAGTAAATAAAAAAAAAGAAAAGAAAAAAAGAATCTATCACCCGGTTATCATTACAAGGCTTGTAAACAAAAACTGGAGTACATTGACGACTTTTTAATTTATTTGGGATCAAACGACAGTAGGGTCAGGTTGAAAAAATGGATGACGCGGCTGTTATAGAGGACGGAGGAAGTGATGTTATGATTGATAAAAAAAAGGTGGGAATACGGGCTGCGGCTACTACGTCAGGTGGATGATGAGGTTGAAGTGAATTGGATTGAAAGTTATACTCAAATTGATATCGGAATGACGCTAGTGGACGCAGTGACAAGAGGAAAAGGTTGTCCTACTACAAGGCTTGACGCTCTCCTTCCGTCTTTCTATTTTCTTTGATCGAATTCAATATTTCGGCAATAATTTAGGTAGGGCTTGAAATTTCTTATAAGAGTAGCTTCAACCCCTGCTTGAAAGCCGAGAATAAATAATAATGATAAATGATGCTGATGAAATAAGTTTTACGCGTAAATTTTTCGTTAATTTAACTAGAATAGGCCGGTGTTTTTTAGCTGACTACGCTGAGAAGAAACACCGAAACAACCACAAAAGTTCCAATCTCTATAAGTCCATACAATAAACATGTAACGGTCAAATTACATCATAACCATGCAGATTAGTGTCTGAGATATTCTTCTGAGGAAAAGACCACCCAGACTAGAGTGAACCAGTCCAATCAGTGCACGTATTTGTCCCTATTTCTGTAGCTCAACTCAGGACTACTAAGAAACTCAAAGACTTGACGAAATAAAAATTGTAAACTGTAACCTCTAAAAGGGAGAAAAGGCATCTCCAAGTGACGTCCTAACATATAACTAGTACATCACTGGGACCTTTGATACAATGTTGCTAACTCTCATATCGAACGCCAGTCGCATACCGCGTATTAGCACCGCAGATCCCGTTGCTGGAGAGGATAATTGTTCTAAGATACACAAGTGTAACGTACTGTTAACCTTTGATTTCTAATGGGTAAGGCTGTAGGGTATTGTTATAGTAACAACCATGGATTCACAGCATCTTGAATCTATACTCAAGGTGATGTGGACTTTAGTTGTTCATCAAAAGATCAATCAAATATAGTAGCTTGATCTTTTGATGAACAACACAGGATCGAAGGTGAATGCTCCAGGGTGGCTCATGAAATTCAATTTTCTTAAGCTTGTTTACACTTTGCAGGTCAGTGTCAAGTTGTATAGTTTATGCAGCTAACCCTATAGTATGACTATTTTCATGAAATAGCAATTCAATTTAATGATTCGATTTTAAGTTTAATTTTGCATTTGATTTCTTTAATATGATTTTAATATACTGATAATGATATGGAAATATACCCGCTGTCACTCTGTCTGACAACAAATGATTTTCATTTATTTTAATTGAACCTTTTCAAAATATAATAATGCTTGTCAAACCATTCAAAGATAACATACGAAAACTGTAACAAATCACAGACCGACCCCTACTCACCTTTACACGAACAAATCTCGTAAAGCCATCAACAGAAATCGTCGAAAAAATCCCAGCGAACGATACAAAACGGTACAAACGCAGATACATATTTATGAAGTGACATCCTCCGGTCTGGACTATTCCCGTATCGGCACCAACATTCTCGGCACCAACATTTTCGACACTCAAGCTATTCCCGATTCGGCATTAATAGGTATTTTAGACAGGTAGTCATCTACCTAGCCTTTTCCTAACTATATTGGGGTCGGCTTCCAGTCAAGCCGGATTTAGCTGAATACCAGTACTTTACGAGGAGCGGCTGCCTACCAGACCTCCACAACCCATGAACTGGGTTAACACGGTACTTTATGGCAAGAGTGGAGTCAGATTTACTGGCTTCTGACTATCCGTATCGACTGCCAAAAATCTAAAAATTACGGGACCTATGGCTTAACGTGCTTTCCGAGACACGAAGGAAACTCGGTATTTTAAGATGTTCACCCATCCACAGATCAACCTTGGCAAGCGTTGCCTAACCTTGAAGGTAGACCCGTGCGGCTGTTATTATCTAGCCACTAGCTCCTCTCCTCCTCCTATTTTGGATAGGTGTTGACCATAAAACAACCTATAAAATATTGGTGCCGAAAATCTGGGTGCCGATACGGGAATATTCCTTCGGTCTGTCCGTTTATTGGGATTCATTCACCAAATGTCGCTATCTATTCACATGCTTATCGCCAGTTATCGGGGGTCGCCCTTCGAGGAAACCAGGGTTATCGATACGAGCTCCGACTCCGAGATAAACCAATCATGAGGAGGGATTTCTGAGGATTCCATGACGAGTTTACATGTAAATTATAAGAGGGAGTTTGTCACTGATAGGTCAGTAAAGTGTTTTTGTAAGGAAATATTATAAGTTCTTAGGCGCCGAGTATAGTGATAAGCGACAGCGAGTGACGAAAAGTCGGAATGTACATTTTTGAACGCGTTTTATTTTTGATTTGGGTAATCATCAAAATTCTTCTGGGGCTAGGGTTATAGGGTGGATACGAAAGGGCGCGTAAAACATTTACTTACTAAAACACACATGTGTCTTTTAATCATTTGCGTTCTAGGGCCAACACGCGTTTTTTCGATAGCGCCGCTAGTATTAATTAGGTTTATATCTTAATCTTAATGTCCACTAATTTTATGTTAAATAATATCATTATTATTGTACACAACTACCACAAAGTAATATTTTTGAACCCAATGGTTGTCTTTAAAGTCCATTTATGTACCATTACAATACATAAAGTTTCAATAAATAACTAACTAACCGTACAGACATAACTGGCCAATAGATGATTAGTGTCACCCGTTAGCCTGGGAAGCGCAGCCGTGACGATGTGTCGATAAAATAGAAATAAACGTTTACAGTATCAAATGTCGAATTTATCTGCTACAAGAGTAATGAAGATTCACACTTTACAACCTATTGAATAAGCCGTTAAGCCGGCAGATTCACAAACACATACCGTTTCTTCCCAGACTCTCAGATCAGTTACGAAGATCGAATATACGTACAATTGGGGCGGCGATAAACCTCCTATTTTGTCCTCTAAACATTCGTTGTTGTAAGGGCTTGGTTACACAGTGCGAGGAAGCGGGCGATTGAAGCTACAACTTAGAGGTCTTTAAGTAAAGTGTGAATAGGTTACTTCTAGGCAAGCGTGCTTCGACGTCGGCTATATTATAGCTTATCATCATGTGAGGTAGTGGTCAAACGCGGGCCAATTCATAATAATAAAATACCTAGCTCAGTTTGTGCACTGCAGTTATTCAGTGCTTTTTTGAGGTGGGCAGTCATTCAAAGACTTATCTCTCTTTAGGGTGTAGCAAGAAGTCTTGCTTGCTGTGTTCTTTTTAATTGACCTTAGCGTTCAAGTACGCTTAAGATATTATGAGTAAATGTGTGCACAAAAGCACAGGTACACTCTCTGTTCCTTTACTGTCACAGTTCGGTGGGATGGCCATTCTAAACGACTGGGGTGAGATCGGGCCCAGGACTAATGCTTTTCCGAATCACACCATTTCCGGACTCAGAGCTGCTACTGATACATTCCTTAAGGACACTGCCCAACCAAGAAATCGAATCCAAGACCTCACGCTCAGCAGTGCAACCAGGCAGACAATAGCAGAAGCCGTCTACTATCATAGCACCATGAGAAACCCAACCTTACATCCACCCACACAGTCTTCAAGTTTATTTGCAGTTCAATTTAGATCAAGACGAGCAATAAAATGGTAGTGAACCCTTTAAGACTCCCACTGACAAAATAACAATGGTCTGAGGTAATCATACAGATTTTGAGAACCAGTATGAGATGTCAGAACAAAACGCGACGATAAATAAAAGTGTTTCAATGGAACTGGATCATGAGGACGTTAGGAGCCGGTTTTGTAAGTCGTTTAAGACCTTAAAAGGAATTGCATCTTAAATGAACCAAATTTTGCGGTGGTGACGTGTTTCTAACAGGAAAAAATACGTGAGTAAAGTTAGTAGCAATGACAACGATATGAATAACTAACTAGGCACTGCCAGTGGCTTCGCCCATATGAATTATGAAAATTTTTCAAGAGTACATTTATTGTGCATACACCTAAGGAAGGGTCAGTTTTTAAGTCAAGTTTAGAGTAAATAGGTTACATCTAGGCAAGCATGTTTCATTAATGGCAACACCATCGCTTACCATTAGTTGATATAGTGGGCCAATCTTTAGTGAAAAAGAAACATACTTCTGGAATAAAAATCCGTTCACTCATTTGAGTTTGAAGATGTAACAAATATACACTCACAAGCACACTTACATGCATACGGAAGAGAATTGAATAAGTAAGTACAAGACACAAACAAAAAAACATCTCGTACAAGCAACCGTTTCAGTAATACAGAACATTTCACCAGACACACCGAAAGTTAACGCTACTGCGAAATACCCGACTACAATTATCGATACAAAAAGAATTAATTACACTAAATGAGACCCTTTCACCATTTAGATCGATCCCAAGGCTTTCATTTGAAAGACTGAAACCGCAAAATGAAATGGCAAGGAGAATGTCCGCGATTCTTGGTATAGCAAAAGTTTTGTATGTTTTTATTGTGGATCACAAGTATCTATCTGCAATCATACGAGAGAAACGAAGAGTTATCGAATACTTGACGCGGAGTTGACTTATTGGAAGCTAGAAGATAGTAATACCTACAGGAAGTTTGGCTGCGTAACTTCCAAATATGATTCACAAAACAAAATATTGGCAACGTGATGGCCGATTAGTAACGACTCCGACTTATGAGATGATGGTTGTTGGTCTAACGCAGTCAAACCCTCTACTTAGTGTAATATATTTCATTACCCCAGCAAAACGATGAGAGAAATCTCACATCCAGAATCGAAAATTCGAAGACGAAACATGACATCCACCAACCCGCACAGGACCCGAGTGGTAGATTACGGCACGTTCCCTCTCAAAGAGAGAAGGCATGAGAACCAGCAGTGGGGACATTATAAAGCTGATAAGCATTTTCTTAATAGAAAATACTGTAATCATAGGGCCAATGCAACTTACTACCCTTCCTCAAAATTGAATTCTTTGATCACCGCAGCCATAGCACAGAACAGTGTAAATAAATACGTTTACCAATTTCCGAAAAGCGTTTAAAAACACCAACAAAGCCACTTCGCACAAACGCCGCGGCGTCAAGTTCGAAACCGTGAATGAATCAACAACCGTTATTTAATTGCCAATATAAATTTGTCGCCAGCCATTTCGCAGCGCTTTTAGCGAAAATAAACTTCAATTTGAAGTTTAAACCAAGTACAAAAACCTCGCATTCTCAGAAAAGAAATATATATTTGTGAACAGGAAAAGTAGGATTTAACAGCATTTATGAACCCGTAATTGGCTGTGGGTAGACGAATGAAGATAATTAGCTGTTTATTGTAAATAGTGTTAACTTGATTGCTAAGTACTTAGTAGCAAGTAAAAACTACGAGTCGATCAATGAACTAATCAATCAACATGGTATAAAGCTATTTATTGATAGACATAAAATCGAACTCAATTTGCAAGACAACTTCTTTTATATTATCATACTAGTGAACCGTCCTCGGTTTTGCACGTGCTAAAATGTAAGTAAGTACATGAATCTTTTAAGTTTGTTGCTCTTTCTATTAATGAAGATCTGAACAAAACCCGTTGCTTGGTTAAGAAAGATTTAGCGAATTGACAGACGGACTGATTACAAATTGTACTACATATATAAAGATAATACACATGAGAACAGTGAAGATGACTTGAACAGAAAGGTAAATAAACGCACAAATTGTAATAAAAACATTACTCACGATGGGTGTTATGAAGGGGCCGCCGTCAACCTCATCTGGAACCAAAAACAAACATGATTTCAAATTAAGGGATAATGAAGTGTCGGCGTTTTGGAGTTCAGTATGATGAGAGTAAAACCATGTTGTATGTGTTTCAACTTATGCGTAAATATCATTTTTTAAAGTAATGTTAGCATACTTAATATTATTAGGGGTTACAATATTCGCAAGAGATTTTAAGAACAGTAAGTTGGATTTAAACTCAGCCAAACTTTGTGTAATTTATTTAAGTAATTAAATCTCAAAACGGTGAAGGAAAACATAGTGATATTAGTGTTGTAACCGTTATGGCCTGTAATCAAAAATTTGAAGACATGTGACTTTCAACGAACCAACCAGCGTTCTTGCGTATTGGAATATGGCTCATTCCCTCTTCTAGAGAGGAAGCCTGAGTCACAACAGTGGAAACAGTTTAATTCATGAATCCCCGACCGGTCTCATAGGACCGCGCTGTCTTACTATTGTGTCTCGTTTCGCGGGTATTGATAGGATAACGTTTGAATCCCCAACCGGTCCTATGAGACCGCGCTGTTATTGTTTTACTATTGTGTCTCGTTTCGCGGGTATCTGAGTAAATAAGGTTGATTAAACTTACGTTTACTTGTAGGAAAGCTCAGATAAGTGCCTTGAGAGACGATTGTGATTAAAATGAAAGCTAATTGAAGCTCGGAGATATACCAAAAACATATCAAAACCAACAGCATAAGCAATTGTTGGTACGATATTTTTTATACCCTCACCAGATTCCTCGCCTATTAACTTCGTATTTTCAAGAAGAACCCTTCGCCTTCCATACAGTTCGTAGACGACCATATTTTTTTCATTTCACCGTGTCCACAGTTCACCGCCTTGCTACCGTAGCGTAACGATATAACTAGCTATGTTTGTTCCAACGTGCTGCCGGCCATCATCACCGATGCCGATGGACAAACTAGTTTACACTAGTTTTAAATTAAGACAGAATATACACTCGTATTGTAGACTAAATCGAGAAAATAATAGTACTAGCATAAAGAAAGCTAAAGAAATTAACGACTTTGAAGATGAGAAAGACGATTTTGAAATCGTTTTTATTGAGTGCATTGCAGATATTAAAGTTGATAAAAGAATGCATGACTTGCAAGCTGTAGAAGTATAGTAACAGGATCAAAACGAAAATTTCATCATAATAAAAACATGTAGCCCAAGAGATACACCGCAACTCACAAGTCGCAGGTAACAATTATAGACAGCCACACTACCGATAACTATAATCATAGGAACGTTCGAATTAATGAAACTCCAGGCTAAATCGTTGCAACGCTCATAAAACATAGTCGTAAAATAATATACAGAAATGCCATCAGCCCATCACCGACGGTTCTCACGATGTATAGATATAAAACCCATATTATGTACGAGCAATTAAGAGGTACATAATATAAAAATGATTGCCAGACAGCACACGATCCTTTTATAGACGGCGAAGTCGATATACTGGGCTATTGCCAAAAAAAATATAAAAAATAAGCGATCAATGATCTGCAGCATCACTAATCGGTAATGTATACACACTTCCAATTTATTATCATGTCCAAAGTGGGTATATTAAATATATATATGATAACACGAAACCTCTAAATTACGTTCTAATGCTAATATGAATACGTAACGTCAATAAATTCTAATTTGTTTAACAAATTGTCGCGCATTTACTGTGATGTTCAGATCAAACGAATTCAGATGTTGATACTATATCACTGAAATTAAAAACTTGTCATTGGCATAGCTCACTTCTGAAGCAAAGCATCCTATTATAACATTATTCAAAAATTATCGCCATACTATAAAGTAATTAGCACTAATTAGGCCTCATTCATCATGTTATACTTCTTCATTTCTTTTTTTATTGACTGATTGAGGAACTGGTTTTAAGACTTCATAAGAAACTGGTTTCTGTCCACCGCAGTCCCCAAAGAAGCCAGATTTTGCAAAAAAAATGAGAGGTGTTTATAATAATAGATGACCACGCGGAAACAATAAAAATATCTCGTATGATGATGACCTATGCAACTATGAAGCTGATGAGGTAACCATGACCACATATGCTATTTATTTATATCACCATGAATGTATAAAGTTTACCCAGAAGTATTTATATTACAGGAAGTCAGAGGTATGAAGACCAAAGAAAAGTGCAAATTGTGGAAGGAGTCATATGAAAGGAAAAAGAGTTAGTGACAAAACAGAATGGAAAAAAAAAGCATTTTATGCCGACCCCGAATTACCCCGGACAAGGATAGGAAGACGATGATGATGACCATGCATATGTAAATGTCCGAAGAAACAATAAAGTCCCATTTAAGACAAAACCGAGATAAAGAGAACTCTTGATTCATGAATTAAGACTGAACAAAATGTGTCACACAATCTTATCATAGTTAAAAATAACTCAATTATTGGTATCAATTAGTATCAGCGTACAAGTGTTTATTATATTGAGTCACATTCTAAGCGCCCGTTGGCATGAATGGCTCGCCAATGACTCAGAGTTCGGTTCCAAACGACTGTATATTAATATGGTGTTCATGGAAAACTAATCATGCAGGACAACATATGATTATAAATGTTGAGCTGATATCTTACGTGGACTTCTCATCTTATTGAGGAAAATTGTTTAAAAAATACGATAGACTTTGTTTTTTAGGTAACCAAATAGCTTTTGATCTTAATCATACTTCAGTACATCACTCACGTACAGTTTGCCGACTTCATAAGTAGTAGTGATGGCTGAGAGTACGGAGGAGCTCAGTACAATAGTTGGTAACCTCAGTAGAGCTGCCGAAAGAGTCAAATTTACAACGAACATGAAAAAAACTAAAGTCATGGTAAATATCCATGTAGCACCCACTCCTATCAGGATCGAAGACTCTACACTAGAAGCTGTGGACGACTACGTCTACCTAGGACAGATGGTACAGTTGGGTAAGCCTAAATTCGAGAAATAGGGTAATCGTCAAATCTGACTTGACTGCAGCGTTCGGGAACCTACATGCTATCTTCTTGTCTAATATACCAGTGTCTTAAGACTTCTTAAGCCCTCTTTCCATGAGAATAGGCAGATAGAAACTTCAATTAATTACTTTAAGTAGTTGATTCAGCGAATCGCACATGTGCAAAATACAAGTACCGACGCCATATGCAATCTACTGGTAACTCATTAAAATTAACTTGTTTGTACCAAGATAATTTATTAGACAATGCAACTCATATGTTGAAGTTAATAAAACGCTTGCATAAACAAGTAAATTTATTAACTTCAGAATAAAATTAAAACAGAATACGGTTACTGAAACTATCTTGATGTTTAATCTGATACATGTAGTTTTAAAATTTATTCTATTTACGACCTAGGTAAGTAGAATCGAGGTATCTGAATTAAGTCATTTGGTACTTAAAAACCGCTCCGATTTAGTCACTAATGGTTTAAAAAACAATTAGGCGAATAGAGAAATTACAGAGTCGAACTTTAAGAAAATCAATTTATTTACATGCTTTAATGATATACAAACAACCAAACTAATAAAGAACTTAACAGAAATATATTCAATTTAAATATAATTGATGTATAAAAAGAATTCATTGGACACGAAAAGTCACCCAAAGAGAAAAGTACCCAGAACGCTGGTAGCATTACTACATTGAATGGCAATGCTGATTCCTCAGAAAAAAAAAGACTAGCTCTGGTCACGTGAAGATTCGACTAGCTGTTTACAAATATCTTGAACACTCGGACCCCCCACGGCTCTAGTGAAGTTCAGGGAGGAGAAAAAGAAACTAATCTCCTAACAGTACCAATTAGTCTTTGCAGTGAAAGAAAACGGCGAAGATTGTAAAGCGGAACGGAAGACGGAGGTCAGGGACGATCGAGAGTAAGCTGGCTGTTTAATTAATATATCAGGAAAGGAAAGACGGTGAAATATAAAAGGTATTTCTTCCTGCTTCGTAAAACGGCACTTAATAGCAGTATTGTAAAGCCGGAATTCGAATTGTACGTTTTTGTTTTACACTGATGGTTATTTTATCGGGAGTTTTATTGTGATCTTTGTAGCCTCTCTGGACTTTGGTTTGTCGACGGTTCAGTTTTATTTTCTACTAGCTGTTTACCTGTGACTTCTTTCGCGTGGAGTTTATGAAAATGACTCTCCATTTTTGAGACAAACGTGTAAAAAATATTATCTATTTTGCAGATGAGAACCACGCCCCCGCCAATGAAAGTCCCGTCAAAAATTGGTCCAGCCGTTACGGAGATTAATTGACGGGCACAAAATTTGAAAAATTGCTTTTTGTTATAAGTATCGAATACATTTATACGTGCATTTAGTAAAAGAAATGGAATTTAGATATTACAAGCAGACACTTCAATGTTATTTTTTGTAATAGTGTGATGTTTAAGTCGTAGTCCTATAGAAGAATTTTCTATTTCATTTTATAGCCGAGGTTAAGTTAGTTTTGAGGTAGGCATTTCATTAAGTAGCCAACCATCACTTATGTGAAATGGTCGACTACATCATGACTAATTCTACGATAACGCGTTTAGATTTAACACACTATCATGAGCCAAGGCCTCTTCCAAGACTCAAGACTGGTGATAGGCTCCTACAAGAACCCGCTTTCAGCTTGGTTTAGCAGTCTTGTTAAGGTCAATCTTATAAAGGTCGACGTACCCGAAGAATAATTACACACATGTAATTAAAAACCAATTGGTAAACTGCTCATACATCAAGCAATCAAGATCATAATTCGTGACAGTACGCCTTCTAATTCAATTTCGGCCCTCTTCGGTCGTCGGCATAGTTTTCGTAAACCGATTTGAACCCGTGACCCTTGCTTCCGCAGCGTGGTAGATACACTACTTGGCTATGCCGACCTCTGAACCCTGACTCAAGGCATACAAAACGCTACGGATGTCGAGTCTCTCGAGTTCGCAGAAAGGATGTAAGTATAAAGCAGTTGAGTTATATGATTCATTTGCGAACGAACAGTTGATCTGCATTCATGAATGATGATGTGAGCTTGGATTTTTGTATGTTCCCGTTTAATGTCATCTGTTATTGTATCGTTATAGATTTTTTATCGCAGGAAATTGTCATTAATGCGAATTAGTTAGTCAAATATGTGAGGCTTAAGTGGGGCAATTTGTCTTACTTTAAGAGCCTACTTGTTAGGTAGAGGCGCCAAGGGTATATTTGAAACCCACACAGGATTTGTCAAATATGGTGCTTTCTAACTCATTTCAATTACTCTTCTATGCTTCTTGTACTGACTGGACAGGTCCACTCAAAAATGTGTGTTTCTTTCCATAAAAGATCTCAGACTAATCGGCACGGTTCTCATATGGTTTTGACCATTAAATGATTACTTTAAGGACTAAAGAGACTGACGTCTGAGTTCGTTTCGGTGTTTCTTCTCAGGGTAGTCAGCTAGGCTAAAAACGGGCTCATCTAGTTTAAAATATCAAACAAAAAATTGACGTGTAAAAGTGTTAAATAGCGTAAATTTATAGATAAACTAATACTTACTTTGAAAATAAACCTCCGCCAGTCCTTTAAAACGTATCGAAGTAAGTCTACCGACGTGGGGCAGCGCAGTCTGGTCTAATTCAATATTTCCATACCAATTTCGCAAACAATAACATTTAATATGAGACAACCAAATAAAACACCTAAAAAGGCCTCGCTCACCATGACCATTAACTATATTTAGAGATACGACTACGTAGCACCATAAAATTTTGATTGCCGCGTAGGTCTTGAGACGGCCTTGACAATGCGAGCATGTACTCCTAGTTGTATGATTCACGCCACGCCTACAGTCCTAGTAGCTAGGACCTCTTGCTCACCAAATATGCAGAAGATTTAGGTACTCTACGTGTCAGAATTTTTGTATTTCTTCAAAAAGCTGCGTCATTGAATCTAAATTAAGCTGTGAGTGAATTTACGAGATTCTTTTCCTTGATTTTTTTAGAATTTTGAGAGCCTATAAAATAATTCGTGTAGGTACTGGACTGATTTATATTCCAAGCGAATTTCGTACACTACAACCTTGACGAGTAGAATATAATCAACATAAATTCACTATACTAATCAGAATACATTCGTCTACAAGAAATACCTACAGTGTTGAGTAAAGAGACTTCTTATAAACCTAATCGAGTTTTTAAAACAATTTTACTTGAAGATGAGAATCCTTTTACAAAAAGGTGTGAAAGAAATTATAAGAGAGACGCTACTGTGCTTTTTAAATTAGAGCACGTCTATCCATTTCTCTTTTTGGGATGTCGATGGTACAAGAGTACGGGAACGGGTTACAAAAGTCGATTTGATTCGGGAGGCTGGGAGGGAATGCTCATGTTTGTGAAGTAAATAAACACTGTCGTAGCAGGGGGCGCCGGGAACGAAGGTGCGAACAAACAGACGGACACACAAATTGCATATTTATTCTACATAACAAACGTAGTCGCCGAGCTGTGTAGACGAAATAATGCGATGAACGTACTCGCCTATATCTACATCTACGCGGAAATTTAAAAAGGCGGAATTTGTATGTTTGGATGTGGGAAGTAAACATCAAAACTATGAATTTGATTTCATACATATCGTCACTGATAGAAAGCTACATTATCCCCGAGTGTAATAAGCTACTTTTTATCCCGAAAAAATTAACAGTTCTTTTAGGAGAGGCCATGGGAACGAAGCCGAAGAAAAAAGCTAGTAACTTGACTTGGAGAAACAGTTCCAAGTAAAAGTTACGTAAGTGTAAACGGTAAAATAAGACATTTATAAAGATTTTATTGGCCGTTTTAGAAAGTCAATGTCTTTATAGAGTCGGCAATATATTGAATTAAACATTGGCTACCTAGTTTCGTCCACGTTTTTCCAGTTGCTACACATGTTTAAATAATTGAATCGTTACTTACACATCATTCTGCTAATATAGCAATTGACTGTTATATGTGTATTTTTTGTGTTGTAAACTTACTTTTTGCAGTAATTCATAAGTTCAATAAAGGTGTATAAATGAGAAACTAATAGCAAGAAGTGCCTGTCAATCTGTCAAAAACATTTAAGAATCACATCACTTCACACTTAACCAATCGCGCTATAATATAAAACCGAAACACAGTGCGTGTGTGTGTTTGTTAGTTAGTTCTTTACGCTCTAACAACCGAACGGATCAGGACATGTCTTAAAAAACATAGGATATTTTTAACACAAGAGTATTTTCCCTTGGAACAATTTTGTACATACACGCGGGCGAATCCGCTGGCAGCAGCTAGTTCAAAAAAAAAACAAACCACAATAAATAATGTGTAATCACGAGAATCGGTCTGTGTCCGAGCCGGACGCGTGGATTCGTTCCGAACATGTCACAGCCGTGCTGTCATGTTTACATGGTTCAGTCATCAATCTATGTGTCTGGGGAGCTATAGTTACGCAAACGCGCAAAAAGCGAAGTGTAACGACCGGCGGACCGCCCTTGAACCTGAGAACACGTGCACCGCCACTGACAGACATGACGACAGTATTTAACATTCAACACGTAAACTACTCCGAGAGGAAACTCCGCCACCGCCCAGTCCACTGCTCGCTAAGGTATGCATTATTATTAGATGAA
Source organism: Mythimna separata (assembly GCA_030763345.1). Classification (NCBI taxonomy): domain Eukaryota; kingdom Metazoa; phylum Arthropoda; class Insecta; order Lepidoptera; family Noctuidae; genus Mythimna; species Mythimna separata. The sequence continues at coordinate 20,665,144 of CM061184.1, read as the reverse complement.
ATGACGCTCACGTTTCCATCCTACGAGATCCTACGAGATCTCCGAAATGTACACCGTCCATCGCAGCTCTATTAAGCAGTCTTACAACAAAAAATTCCGCACTAACGGCAATGTATATCAGCAAGGCAAAATTGCTTTTCTAGACTCGTTTACTATCTCTGAAAGATCACCAAAAGGAGTCGTGCAGAATACATAAAATACTAGAGCAAATTCCGAATGCATAAAGCAATCGTAACAGGCTTTTAGAGGCACATTCGTTGCCCTGGGTTCCACTGCAGTGTTTAGATATTTTTGGCATCAATTTTTACGATACGCAGTAATCCGGCACGCTGTAACGACTGAACGGACTTGGATACAATTTGGAACAGGAATCGAATGTGTAGAGGATCAGTTCGAAGCTTGTTTTTTTTTTTCTGGAAAACTGAATATAATATTTTTTTCAGCAAGGTTTATAATATGTTTGTTACTGAACAGATTTCGATAAGAAACTTGTTACACGGGTAGACCTGCGCTGGTGCACATAAAATACTTTTTATCCCAGGAAAATAATCCCTTGGGATAATTTTCTACTATTACGCGAACGGAACCGGTGGCAGAAGCTAGTAGTAGTAGGTATACAGCTCATGTAAATGTATCCTACATCCAAATTCCTAACAGCCATCAAAATCCGCCTACAGTTACATAACATTCGCATTTATAATATCGGGAAGATTCGTAAGTACTTCCACATCACATCAGCTGAATGTCTGACATGGCCGACCTTGAACCGGCATGATGGACAGTTGGCAAGGCATCAGGCGCGATAAACCGGCGCTTTCGGAAGAAACGATCATTTTTCATGGATTTTCTCATAAAGACTCGATGGATTAGCGACCGGAACGGAGTAATGGTTTTTGACATTACATAATGCTGTTCCGAGTATAATGGGCATCGGTATTGGGAGGTCGTTTCACTGAGGTAATGTTTTACTAATAACTTTGTTGAATGATAACAAGGTTATTGTGGAATGGGATAACATTGCGTAACCGTTTTTACTTGAAGTTAAGTAAGAAGACTGGCTGATAAAATTAAAAATCCAAGGCCAAGATATTATAGATAGTCTGGTATCCATCTTTAATGTCTTATAAAACAGAAATAATGATTACGTCAGGCATTACATCAGAGAATTCCCGCTGCATTAGTATTATTATTACTAGCCCATATTGTCTCACTGTCGGGCACAGGCCTGCCTCCATTTTCGTTTTCAATTCTTATCAAAGACATCCAAGTCATCCCGCCATCTTCTTCGTGGTCTGTCGTACCCCCATGTCGGTCGCTTTGTCAAGGCATCAATCCTGTGTTTTACGGGACTTGTCCTGCCCATACCTATTAGTTAGGCATTAAAATACTAACTACAAAATTCAATTTTAATACAACATATGAAAAGCTCTAGTAAAACCTATTTCTATGATCCTGCTTAAGCAGTTTTTGGATCAACGCGACCCCATTTTGGTTCATCTTAAGCCGGCAAGGAATTTCTCACGTAGGAATTTACCAGAGAATTCGCTGTGAAATTCCCTTCAAGACGGAAGCTAGCCCTCGTCACATTTCGTCTTAATGTCGCTGAACTAAGATGGCCTTAGACCAACGTGTAAAGTATTAGTTTTGCCAATGAACTCGTCAAGGTCGAGTGTGCTCAAAGAATTATATACGCAGACATGTAAAAATACAAGGCATTAATGTAGGACTTTCCAGATATTGTTGTTATGGCGAGACAAATATACGTAGTGCAAATCTAGCAGCTAATGTGATTGCGGATGTAGCAGCTTCTTCTTAATCACACTAATAAAGGCGAAAGTTTGTGTGTGTTTTTTAATTCTTCTCGAACGGATTTTGGATGGCTAGCAACACAGATAGACCATGTCCTGCAATAGCAAATACTACACTTTTAGATCTAAGGAGTATCCTTGGAAACTATTATTACGCGGGTGTAGTCGCTGGCAGCAAATAGTATGAACGTCAAGTCTTCCCACGAAATCAAAATTAAAATATCCTGTACTTTCCCATAGCTAGGTAAAGGCCTCGCCTCATTTTTCCAGGTAATCTTTTCTTGAGCACAGCGAACCTAAAAATTCAAGGTATTTCCGGCGACTATCAAAGTTTAGCACTTGACGATTTTACGATAGCCATTGTAACCAGTTCAATGATATCTTCTTTCTCCGAAAGTCTTTCATAAATATTAGTACCGTGTGAACTTTTATTGACTCTAAGACGTCGGGAAATTCTTGAGAGAATAGAATTTATGAACAATAAACACAAAGCAAACCTATGTTATTCCAGCCAACGTCTACGAGGAACATCAAATCAAACTGAACCCGGAAATTATTGAATAAAACATTTGTCCATCAAAAGGCTGCAAAGTATATCTAAACAACAATCTTGATGAGTGAGCACACCCAGCCATCAACGACGACAAAGGTTTATGAGAAGACGATCAGATACAGAAGAAAATTTCGAAGATTTTCCGGACGGAATCGCGCGTGTATTTTTTAAGAACGATGAAAGCGATCATTATTCACAAAGAATAAGTACAAAGAAGACGGAGGAAGCGAGTACGGCCTACCTTGAACCCCGGGGGATCGATACAGTGGCATAATAACCGTATTTATAATAGCAATCGATCCCACTGAAGCTACAAACATTTTTCACGACCAAGGCCGCAGTGAAAATAGATTGATGGATTCCTTTACACGGAATTAAAGTGGTGTGTTTTGTGATAGCTTATTGCGATCATCAATTTAGTACAGGACAATGCCCCAGAAGGGTTATGAAGAAACGATTTTTTTAATAAATGACTGTTCAGATTTGAGGATACAAGGGGAACGGGAACATCTTTTATACATATAAATAAAATTGGAGTGTCTGTTTGTGATACCAAAATATCTTTTTTTTTAGTATGTGCGTAAGAGAGAATATTCGATACTTATACCAAAAATGTCTCTGGCTAATTCCCGAAACGGTTGGGCTGATTTTGCCGGGACTTTAACTGACAGATAGCTGATGGTATAAGAAGTAACTAAGGCTTTTAGATAAAAAAGGAATTAGGAATCCGCGCCAAAATAAACCTTGTTGAAATTGTGATCAAATGGTTGCGCCCTGTTTTACGAATTAGACGCAGACAAAGTCACGGGCATCAGCTAGTTTTGATATACTCGTATACGAGGCGAAAAGGGATCTTGTTTTCGGATCGTGTGCCAATAAAGGAACACCGCATAATTACCAGCTGCCTCGCTTCCCGCACAGAGTTCAATGAACTGATTAGGTTATTAATGGACCGCGTATACTATTGTCGGTCTTCTGTGATTAAGGTTTCATTTAATCTGTTTAGGGTCAAAATGTTGAGTTGCAAATTGGCTTAAGACAGACCTTTCCAATTAAAACATACGACGTTTTCGGCCATATCTAGAAAACATCTTCTTAAGCTATTCTAGGACTTGACTCCTTGAAGCCACGCCCTTTTAGTCAGAGAGATCTTAGTAGATCCAGCAGAAACTGGCTAAAACTATGTCATAACAACAATGATGATGAATGGCCCGGACTAGACTCATTATTTCGACTACTATGCATATTAGAGCTACTAAACTGAGTAGCTAGCCTTTTCCCAATTATCTTGGGGTCGACTTCCAGTGTAACACCATGGAGCGATCACAATTTTTTATGGAGCGATCGGTTTTTTCTTGACCGGATATCCACAACCCTGGATAACAAGACTGATTACAGAGACGCACAGTACTGTTCGTTGTGACAAATCTTAGAGGCGCCCTGTGTCCTCAAGTGGACGTCTTTCGACTGAAATGATGATGATGTTGACATCCACCAAGTACTGGGTCCGCGGGGTAGATTATGGCCCATCACTTCTCCTAGACAGGAGGTCTGAATTGCAGCAGTGAGAATAAGGCTGATAATGCTATTATTATTACTCTGTCTCACTTCACCGGGATTGTGAGAAGTTATTTGATGACTTCCCATCTCAAAAAAGCCATTACTTAGTCTTGAAGTTATAAGGGCTCCTAAATCAAATTTTTTGCATACATCACTTCGCAGATGGCATTCATACGACATACACATGAACCAGATAATATCTCAGTGAGTTTTCTATAGCGTGTTGTGCAATAAAGACATAATGGTATCATCATGTTTCACTGATGCTTATCAGACGCATCCTCATTGTGGTGACAAAATTGCCTGCAAATTATAACGCGATATCAAAATAGAGGTTTGTTCTCGTAATTATATGGTGCATTGATAACTAAAAACATGAATTATGTGCTGAGAGTCAGCTGTTCTGTGTGGATTATTCGTTTTAAACGTAGGTTAGATTGTGAATGACTGGAGTTAACGGTAAGTTTTTGAACGGTTTATCATCATCGTCTAGTGATAGATTTTAGCCTCTCCAAGTGTCGCTACAATGATTGGTTCTGTGCGTTTCTCACCTATGGAATACTGAGACTCTCATTGGGTCGTCCGTCCATCTCGTGGGTAGCCTTCCCAACGCTATGTTGTCCTCACTCCAGAACCTTTCAGCTCTATGGACCCGGAACGACTATCTGCATTCTATACAAATATTTGTTCACCGGATTCAAGCCCACAACCGCTATACCACTTCGCCTATTGTGTATTGTTTTTTAAGAAGCCTTTAATACTTTTGGATTTGATACGTCCAAATAGTATTTCGGCATGGTTACGACTGCATCTCATGAACCATGTATAGCAACGATTCCAACTGCGTGTAACCATCAATACGCCCCATTACTCTCAATTACACCATATTTCACAAGGATAACCATCTAAAATTTTCGCAGAACTTCGGAGGACAAACCGGGTCTCGGTCAGACCTGTGACCTTCGCAGGACGACGGACGCTGTGACCTTGACTTGGTGTCAGTCTACCCACGTACATCGTACGCCATATACCACTCATTATGGTAAGCCAAATGTACCAGCGTACAAAGTTTTATTTGCTGTCGTCCGATATGCTAATGTCACTTGAATGGAGGACGGAATCGGTAAGATTTCGGTTGCAAACTGCATAATTAAGTTTGTGTTTCGAACATTGCGCTTTTGTATTCAATTTTGACCTCTATTTGAAGGGCGTTAAAGTTAATGCGTATGTGTTTGAGGACGGAAACTAACTTCCCTAACGTAATAGTGAAGTGTTTGATATGTCGGAAGTTATGACTAACTCTGTAGAACTATGTAGGAGTTGCCAGTCTGGCTGGATGTAACGACCTCCTTTATGTGGCCGGCATGTACGGGAAACGTGCATTATTTTGATAATTTCAGTTTGTTTAGGCGAACTTGCGTCCTACTGCGAAATACGAAGTGTGGCAAGGCATTGTGTAGTTTATCAAAGAGTCTGTCAAAAGTAATATGTAGGTACTTTATTTTAAAGCATCTAGTGACGTCTCGTGGTATGAGTGGAGCGAAATGGAGTGTATAAAGAGGAGATGGACTTTTACCGACAAAAACCCACAGTGTTTCTTTACTTGCCTTTTGCGTGGGCCGCGGTAATTCTTTCAAACAATCCTCCGACCTGTCAAGCATGTGTTTAACTGGGCAGGCCAGGCCATTTCAATTTCGCAGTTTTCTTTTTGAGGCGCGCTTGGAACACTTTGTGCGATCCACAACTCGGGCTCGGTCCTGACGGTTACCAGACGGTGAGCTACCGATAAATCGTCGTCCACAAGCCCATGCCTTTGGAGCTTTCTCTGAATAAACACAAATTAAAGTTTAAATTGTCACTTACGGGATATCTTCCGTGATTTTTCATTATTACCGTAAGTGACAATTTAAATTGTGAAACAAACCGTGATAGCCTAAAACAGTGTACAAATGAAAGTACCTACAGTATCATAAAGATTCTGGAATAACTGTTATATGAAGCTAATAGACTAATGAGAATAATTAGACATAACTAGGTACAATAGAAACTGAGCACTGTAAAACCTTGACACGACCGCAGTAAATGCATGGTTGATTGAATTTTCAAATAAATTAGACACCTATCCAATTATTTTCTAATCATTTGGATAAGTACTTTATAGCGTTTTGTAAAAGCAGGGAAAATTGTGATTACAAGCACTTACCATACTTACCTAAGTACCTACTGAATATTTCGAGATACGGAAAACAATCAACAAATAGGTAGGTGGTATAATCATAATCGGCATTGTAATTTTCTCACTGCTGGGACTAAAGTATCCTCTATTTCTCTATTAGATACTATGTACATTTTTATACGAATCACACTAATATTATAAAGATGAAACTTTGTGTGCGTGTGTGTGTTACTTTTTGACGCTTAAAAGGCAGAACGGATTTCGATGAAACTTGGTTTACAGTTAGACTATGTCCTGGCACAAGGAGACTTTTTATTCCTGGAGTTTATTTAAACATCTTGCGATATAGAACTGCGTTTATCTTTTAATAACACAAGAAGTAGATTATAATTATCAATCACACTTCTCTGTGCCCACATCAAAACACGAACGGACCAGATTATGGAAATGCACTAAAACCTGATTGAACAGAGCGGCCCCCTCAAACAATATTGACTCGCACATCTAAAGAGGTCTGTCATTATTATCTTACAATACATTCTCCTCTTAATGGAGAGTCCGAGGTACTCCGGGAGGACAGGCGGATGCAGGAGCCAAACATAGCGACATCGTAGGTATCAGAAGACCGCCCGCCGTGTTTTTGCATTCGCCCCGTTACTAGGGCTGGCAGTATTAAAATCATTTGATATCTATACTTAATATAATAAAGAGGAAAAGTTTGTTTTTTTGTTTGTATGAGGTAATCTGTGGAAGTACTGGTCCTATGGCTAAAATTTTTACACCAATAGAAAGCTGCTGTATTCCTGAGTGACATAGGCTATTTTATGAACGCGAGCGAAGCTGCGGGCTAAAGCTAGTCAACTATATTTTGGTGTAGCATAGCATCAGCCTTATAATGTTCCCACTGCTGGGACTCAGGACTCCTCTCTAGGAGAGGGAATATGCCGTTATCCACCAGGCGGGCCCAGTGTGGATTGGTATTTCGGTATAGTAATGTTTAATTTTATATTTAGTTTTAACGTTCATCTTTTTTAAATCATATAAACTCATATCGACAACTATCTCTGCTCTGCCAGCGATTTCGTCCGCGAGATAATAGAAAATCTATCTTGTGTGCTATTCCAAGACATGGTCTATCCGTGTACCAAATTTTATTACAAGTCGGTTCAGCCGTTCGAGCGTAAAGAAGTAACAAACACACACTAACAATCAATTGGTAGCATTTGTGAGAAATAATTTAGGTGTAGGTAATACTGTGGGATAATAAATGGATATTCGTACCAAGAATAACTGAACATAAAGATTTTAGTAGTTTTGAGTGAATACACAGTAAGTACAGTTAGTAAACTATTGATGTCTAAAAGTATATAATTACGTTGCAAACAGCTAAAGTTACAAACGTATTAACAAATTAATAGACAGGTAAAGACACAAATAAAACATAACAGAAAACACTAATTTACTAAACGTCTTATTTGAACAAAAACAATTCCATTTTATTGCACATTCCAGCTCAATCATTTTATTTCTAACTCCAGACTAAAGGCGGCTATAAATTGTTTAAGTATATAACTTACGAAGCCATCATAAAGAAATCTTTGTGAACGACTCACAAACGAAGTTAAACAATACTTTGATACTTAGCAGCCATATCTTCAGGGGTACTAAACGTATCTGTAAACGGGGCCTCCGATCAAAACAGCCATCGTCTACACGCCCTACAAACTTTTTTCTAACTTTTTATGGCAACGTTATATGTGTTATAGACGGGGTAAATAGGTGTTGGAAGTTACAGGGCAATTTCCAGCCATCGCAGATTTGGGCTTGAGGACGAGGGGTAATGGGTAGCTCACCGTCCAGCTGCCCAGTAAGGACTGAACTCGAGTCGACATTGTGTAGAGTGGGGCCATAGGCGCCTCAAAGATATGTTATCAAAACTGAAGGGGCCCAGAAGAGCTATTACTTGCTAGGACAACGGACACGTTTGATACAGTCCCGTAGCGTTTAGAACACAAATGACAAAAGAAAGTAAAATCAATAAAAGTATTGGTTTCTAACAAAATAAAAGCAAATTGTTTAAACAACATGAAAACTACTCTTCAAAGTTTTCTTTCGATTCACCTCTAACATTAAATCTGTTAGTCAAACTTGCTAAAGAGGGATCACCCTGGTTTGACCAACTCATTTAAAATAATATTACGTCCGGGAGTGTGGCAGCCCTGACCGCCGCGAAGCTCTTATTGTCCGTCCGATATCTATCGAATCAATCGCAGAGGTCAATGCCACCGCTTTGATAGCCAAAACTTTGCACGTGGCAAACTTTTTGCCACTAAACCCATATTAATCAAGAGCTTTTTATCGCAATAATGGAGTGTGCATTCACTGAGTATTGCTTCCGAAAACTTGAAAACATTCCGTTTTTTGTCCAAGCAATGTTGTAAGACGCTCTTGTAAACATTTTCGGTTTAAACTCATCTATAGAACTCTTTAACTTTTCGCAGAAATCGAGGACGAAAATTTTATTTCGTGTTGTATTAAATTGTGATATTAAAAGAGTTAATAGTCACAATGGATAACCACGAGTCGATGTTCAAATGAAGATAAAAAGCTGAATTAATTCACAGCTGCCATTCAGCAAACACGGCCATAAAGTTCGCATCACAAACTTTGCTCCTCAACTACACCTGATAATTTTATATTCAAAGGTTTTCCCAAAAAACTGCTCACTCTAACAAAAACCTCACCTACGTTTCAACAAGACAATAATAAAATAGAACATAAAGATAAAAGAGCGTCTCGAAAACCGGAAACAATAAAAAAAAACGTAATATCATAACCGCATAAAAACCGCCATTTAAACATATCACTGGAGGGAATCGTAAAACACCATCTTAATATCGGTAAGTGTAGTTCTTAACTAGCGAAAAAACTTTATGTTAGTGAGCATTTTAAGACATAACTATAAACCTCACCAGATACCCAATCCTAATTAAACTGATCATACAATTTTAATTATAGACTTGTTCCATACATCGCGAATTTATAGCTTATATTTATGATTTATTGATATTAACTTCTTAGTCTAATGTGTGAGAGGATTTATAGAATTCTCGAGTCGACGACTCCAAACAAAAAATGTTAGCTTAAAAACAAAAGATTGAAAAAGTAAACCGGTTTAGGACAAAAAAGTTTAGTTATCTCATCCATCTTCGAGCTTAATATAAAGCTTACTTGTGCTATAAAAACATTTGACATTTCTAAATTATTTTTGATAGCATTTCGACTGTATCTCGCTATCTTTCGTCTGTGTGCAGTCGTTTCCCGCGCAGCACGCGCGGGCGCGAAAAAGCAGCGCTTGCGCATCGATCTCGACAAAAACGCGTCTGCCCGCTAATGAAGAGTTGGAAGGGCATGTATTAATTAGTTGGCGCTCAGCGGCGCGTGCGCCAACCAACATGGCCGACCGGCATTCCTTGTCAACTATTCTAGTCTTGATACGGTTCGAGTAGCTACAGATATCTATTGTGGGCACAAAGGAATTAACTTAATGGAAACTTTAGTAGCGCATTTATAGCATGCTGTTGCACTTTGTGTAAATTTAGATTCCACTCTGTCTGTCAAGGCGATGTATACGGTTTTAAAATTAGTTTATTTTTCGTTGGTGCGATTGTATCCATAAATTACCGTTTACACCATTGTCTTTTAATTACGCTTTAAGAATTCAAGCGTTGAACACGAGACTGTTCGGGGCCCATTCACAAAAGTGCCATAAAACAACATTCAAAACGCATAATGGTTGTCCAGTCGTCATCGTGAACATCCTACATTATATTTAATTTGTATTCACGCAGTCGGATCCAGCGGGAAGCCGCTCCGCCGGCGTTATCGTCACAATTACACGCCGAATCTAATCTCGAAATCTGTGTTACAAAAAGAGCTATCACATGTCAGATAAACACACCCACATCCTCTAATATTAACATCCACTTCTGTCTATCAAGATGACTAATGCCACTTTCCAACTAGAGCATCGTGTCGCAATGCTCGCAGCTAAACGTCACAGTGCATGCAGTGTCGCGTCACTGTGTCAGTCTGTGTCTGATATTCGCTAAACGCTATCAATTGTATCGGCATTACGCAATAGGAAGTCCACAGTAGTATATAGTATGGCAGTACGGAATTAGACCGGCAACGACCCGGCCCGATTTAGAATTGTCCCCGGGACAAAAAGTACATAGGAACCGGCGCGCCTAAACGACTAACGTGCTCTACTGTCACACCGAACTGAACTGAAAATATGTTAACTGCATTTACTGTAACAATTAACTGAACAACAACAATATTACAAAAATAAAATCATCGTAGGTACAATTTTTCAAAATTCAAATTCAGAATTCGAATTTTATTTTCGGCCAGGATGGTTCCAACGGTTTGTATAGATAAGACTTAAAAGCTATTGTTAGTAACAAAAATAAACTCGCACAAGGACAATACTATTTTCCACGCTTTAAAAATATACTACAGTATTACACTTAAATATTTTCCAAATAAAACAAGCAACGAATGTTTACAGGAACAAAAAGAAAAAAAGTTTCAAGGTAGATTTGATCAAAATCTTTGTTTTAGCGAGTAAAGAAGAAAGAAGCCGCGAAGAGTAAGCAAACGGTTTTAAAAGTCATTATTGTAAATGGAAACGATTTCACTCTTCACAATTCTAATCGTTTGTTAACCATTTTCTTATTTAAAAATTACAGTAAAAGTTTTACGACGGAAGTGATTTGTATGCTAATATTTTTTTTTTACTTGCAATATTTGTTTCATCGATCACAGACTCAACCTTGGGTTTTCTTGGCGGTTTTTCATCATAGGGAAGGGAACGACCAATTGGAACCGTAAGCTAACTTCTGAAGTTTTATATGTGAAATAAAATAATTTTAAGTTCAATTTTAAGTTTGACTCTAAGAATATCTTAATGAATTTTCACTTTTTAAAAATCCGCCAATTATATCTACACACATCAAAAGTGTCTAGGGATCAACATATATTTTTGCAATAACTTTTCTCCTGATTGATATTAATTAAAATTTTCTTTAAGGATTCATCAAATAAAGTGTTTTCGTTTGTCACAGTAACGATAAACCAAGTCACCTTTGCATTAATAAAGAAATTTGCCATTTTCCTAATAAAGGGATTTTTGACATTTGAACCACTAACATTAAAGTTCGAAAAAAAGACTGAAATAACAGTTTTCTTTAAAATTTTATTGGGTAACTTAAACAATTAATAATCCGTGTTTCTACCGCGAACACTAACAACACAAGAACATCGGTTTGGCATACTCAAAATGAGTTCATCCAAATCACGTTGTGGAATGGCCGCCCATGTTCGTTGCAACAACAAAAAAAGGTCTTCTTGCGACTGGATACCCTCCATATTCGGCAGAGCTCTTCTCTGTAGCATATCCCATGCATGCTCAATCGGGTTCAAGTCTGGCGACTGAGCAGGCCAGGGCAGGACATTGATGTTAGCTGCGGCGAGAGTCTGTCTTACAACTCTTGCGGTGTGCGGTCGTGCATTATCATGCATTAACTGAAATAAGGGACCGATTTGCACTTGTAGAGGAACGATGACGTCTGATACAATCGTCTCAGCATAAATTTGAGCGTTGAGGTTGCCTCTGATCCAAATCAACTCAGTTCTTCCGCCGATCCAAATACCCGCCCATACCATGATGGTTCCACCACTATAAGGATGGACTTCCTGGCAGGATTTTAATCGCTGTTGGCGTCCACGGGTTCTCCAGTGTCGTATACGTCTTGTATCCGATCTCATACCAAAACGAGACTCATCAAAAAAGCACACGAAACGCCATTGTTCTTCTGCCCAATTTCTGTGTTCAAGAGCCCATTGATATCGAATCCTACGATTGTGCATTGCTATAGGTGGTACCCGTAGCGGTCTTCGGGAATGAAGGTTCACTTCATGCAAGCGGTTTCTGACTGTTTGGTCGCTAATTAAGTTCCCTGAAGAGTGATGAAGCCTCACGGCTAACATCATGGCGGTTATTGTTGGAGCTCTTCGAGTTAAGATTTGAATGTATCGGTCTTGTCTCCGTGTGGTGCAGCGATACCGTCCTCCATGGCGCTCAGCCACGGTACCAGTGCTTCGGTAACGTGTCCAAAGTCGACTGATAACACTCTGACTTGTATTCAGAGCTAAAGCCACAGTACGTTGCCGGGAACCAGCTTCTATCATTCCCACGGCTCTGAGCATTTCTTCCCTGCTTAAATGACGTCGCCGCTCCATAATAACGTTGGTTTTAATCAGTAGTAGGGAAACAGTAGCACTAATAATGTCTTCAATGCGTTGTATGTTTTTATAGGGAAAATATTGACAGCTGATTTTCATCTTTTACTCGAATTTGATTCACAGTTCCTGATTCAAATTATGAAATGCACCAAAAAGGATCCATATAAATTTATAAAATCATAAATTTATTACAAAGCCACATCTCAATCTCAAGAAATCCGCATAAAAATGCTTGATCCCTAGACACTTTTGATGTGTGTATTTCAGGCGACTAAAGAAGTCGCCTGAAATAGATATAATTGGCGGATTTTTCTCTCTATATCTTCTATCTTTCTGCCCTTTACCAATGTTATTAGAGATCAACGCAAACGTTTTTTCTTTCACTCTGTCCTGTCATCCATCCTACTATCACTAATTCCCTTTTCTTTCATATCACTCTTTACACAATCTTTTCTTAGGCCTCCCTCTCAATACATCCACATGCATGCTCATATCATCTTTTAATTTCATTCAACTAAAACGTCACAAAGTTACACATCGGTGTAACAGCGTCCACCGCTAAATAGCCAGATATTTCTGGACACACGACACCCTCCGCTCACACCGTAATAGACACGGCTACAATGTCCACATGACATATATGGTGTAGAAAGTTATGTCATCCGATCGTAACCCGAGCTTGCGGAAGCAAAGTAAATCATTCTCGCCGAGGGAATACGTTTGAATCAATTTTGAGGCAGGAGTTAGTTATATGAGGATTTTCTTGTGTTGATTTACGATGGAGGTTAGATTAAGGTACAGTAGTTCGGTTTATGTATGGTTTGGTGTGATGGGAGCTTGTTGTAATTGATAAAAGGTGAAGCTTGTTAGTTTTGACTGCGGAATTTTATAGTAAACTGAAAACTAGGTTATGCTACCTAGGCACGACAAGGCACTTTCAATCTTGGAGCAGGACATATAGGGATAACGATCAATTGAAGATTAAATTTTCTAGGTTAAGAAAATCGATTTTTAAAAACAAACTAACCTACCTGAGAAAAAAACAGCAAAGTAATGATTCCTTGAATCGATCTAAGAGAGAATCGAAATCTTATTATTTAAAACATTCCAAGCACCAAGTTGCCTGAAACTATTTTTTACGTGAACGGAACAGATCGAACTTAAGGAAATAAATCGTTAAGAAAATGATTTATAACTGAATCGATTCTGTACTGTAGACTTCGATTCGAATCGATTCAAAAATCGATCTTCTTTAGGAAGTATCGCTATCTCTAGGACATATCAGTCTATAAAAACAAAAGAACTTCGGACTACTAAACTGAACTCGGAAAGAGGATTGATGTCCAGCACAGCACCCGTTCGTTTACACTGCCCTGATTTATTGAGACTGACTACTAGTAGCGGAGATAAATTGCCCTCACGAGTTTGTTTTTTTTCCCCGATGATATCAACTACAGAGTAAACCAGAATACACGTCGGTAATGTACAAATGTGTGTACATTTAGAACGTCAAAACATCCTGTTTTACTGTCTATTAGCTAATCAATTGTTTGCTGGTCGCATCTCATTAGATAACGGTTTCTTGTGTTTCCCATTATGTAGTTTTGTGACCTTTAACACTTTTAACTACGTACATTTCTAGTACGATCAGTAAGTATATGTAGTTAGACAGAGGTCTCCTCCAAGTACCACCACAACGACCGATCCTGTGCTTCTCGCATCCATCGGATTTCCGCAGCCCTTACCAAGTCCTTGGTCCTCCTTTTGGGAGGCCTTCCGATACGCAGTTGCCACTCTAGAACTTTCGGCCCCATCGACTATCTCTTCCTGGCGCAATGTGCCCTACCTTGTGCCATATATGTTTGGAAATTCTTTGGGCTATGTTGGTGACCTTGATTCTCCTGCTGATATCTTAATTTCTGATCTGATTACGTAAGGCAACTTCGATTAAAGCCCTTTTCATAGCCTTGGTGAAGCTAGTTGTATCATTGATGTAAACAAATAAATTATAGGTTAAGCAAACTAAAGCTTAATCTTCATTAACCATACGACAGCTACAGTCAAAGTTCAAAACCCAAGCCAATACACCACAAAAGAAGAGCAAGCGAACAAGGAAGAAAGCCCTCAATCCTCACAAGGAAACGACAATCACAATTCACCATGATTCATGACTAGAGTAACAAGTAACACAGAGCATTTCACAATTAGAACCATGTCATCCGTACTGGCTTTCTCTCCGTTGGTGTCAAGCGTATCTTGGATAACCTTAATACCTTTCGTATTATCATAACCTGTTTCATTACATAATTGCTTTGTATTTCGAATTAGAGAATGCAATCAAAGATAAATAAGATATTGAGATTAACTAACTGTATATGAATACTGGCTAACTGTTCGTAATTTTGTTCCGGGTGTACAGTTGACAAAGCTGTGTGTCGGAATGTGTGAGTTATTTAATATTTACAAAGGAATCAGTTCAATAGGTTATTGTATAAAGTAACAAGTTCGGCATATTGTTTTATTTTTGGATCATTTGATTCAATAACAATTCAGTCAAGTTTGTTTAGTAGACCACCTAGTATTTCATCGCTAACTGATATAACGCCATTAACAACATGTTTTTACCTATTCTTTTTGAGTGCGATACTATTAATTTTTTTACCTGTTAATTAAGACTCATGTTCCTTCAGTGCTTCTTTTTTAACTTTACCACACTGGTAGAAATTACTCCTGTACCGCGGAGCGTTCGAACATATAAACTCAAGACCCCCCAGACTTGAATCAAGTATCTGTAGGCCACACAAACATAATTGTATTTGTTCTAACAGCGCAGAAACCAATCGCTCAACCACTGCGCTCACCAAACCATTACCTACCCTTTTCGTTCCAGGACCGCAGATATGTTTACCCTTGAAAAGCTTTCCCACCTTTCTCAGGTCATTTAAATCAACAAGTATAATTTACCCTTCACTAATGTCTAAGCAATCGACCCCAATCATCGTGGAACCGACTAATTGATCCCGAACCAATTCCGCGCGTTGCTTGTTAAATTGTCATATTAACCTTCAGCTTTGACTCCTAATCTGTGCAAAAGGCGTCTCAGATGTATTAGTTAATTAATGCAACCCAACTTCACCTTGACACGATCTAAACGAGAACGCAGACAGTGAACGACCGACCTTTGCATTGGCAATGAAATATGTTGCTGTCAATTTGGAACGATATAACCGCATAGCAAGAGTGTGTGTCAACGGCCCGCTTCTATTCCGAAACATACTTTATTCAAACAAAAAAAAAACTCAAAAAATTCTCAATGATTCTTTAATCTTTAATATTATCTTCAACGATGCCGCATTACAGCATAAATTACTCACGGTAGACAAAAAGTTGTTAGGAAGTTAAGCTATGAAATTGCAAAAATTGTAAGTTAACTTTAAATTACCACTAATACGCTCAATAAAAAAACTTGCGAAAAATCGCGAGCGGTGAAACGTAAGATTTCTGAGCGTATAACGAGCTCGGCTATCAAAACATCGTAACAAAGTTCTGGGAAGTAATTCTATCGTTTAAAAAGGGAGCGAGCCTGGCCTAAGGGTTGCTAATCATCTTATTGTTCCAACGTTGGATAAAAAGGGCACGCGATTTTTATACCAGCGTAATAATCGTTTTTAAAAAGTTATTTTTCCATTCACCGAAATATCTTGAGGGGATGATCGGATAACAATCGGAGGCCGAAATTATACAGTAAATAAATATGAGAACACTTCGCGTGTTCGAAATTGAATAAAGTAAAAAAAAGGTGAAAAACTGAACGCAATACAATAACAGTCGGAATGAATTTAATAAACACTGTTCTACACGATTAACAACGAAAATATACAGAACATGTTTCTGTATTAAAAACGTCAAAAGCGCAATATTCATAATGAACACATTGAGAGAAAGCTCTAATAACATGTTCAATTTTCCCAAAATCAGTTGATAATGATATTGCGGTAATTATCGAAGCCTTTTTAAGGTGCCGAAGATTGACTTGTACAAATGATGTACAGGTGCACAGGTGGCAAAAATTCGTACTTCATTTCTGCAACGTGCAATTATTAAGCAATCAATTTTCGATCAAAGAATCTTGTTGAAAATGTTCAACACTCGCGAGTTATTAATCAAAGTGAATGAATACGAATGAAAACAACGTGTTCCTAAAGTTGTACAAACGATTTGAACAAAGCCAATTTAGTATGTGAGGGTATTTATCACGTTTATGAGAAGATTGGGTTAGAATGTGCAGTAAATGCTCTTGGGTTAGCATTGTTTGGTTTTTGATACTGCATTATTTTCCACTGCATTACTCTTTGAAATCTATCTTTGATATCCAATGTGTATTAACATTGCTGTCATAAAATTGGTGTGGTCTAAACTAATCAATAAAATTTTGTTATCGAAGCTCATAAGCTACATGAATTCTAAGACCTAAAGAAATAAGCCATGGACGGATTACAGCGGAAAACAACCAAAACGCCAACAACACAAGCCTAAAGCCTACCGACAAAGCAATAAGAACAATAGTAAGTTATAATACACCCTCTAGTTTATAAGTTACCACAGAAGGATTCCCAAGACACCGTGAGACGTCGCGGTAGACCACAAAGGAAATGGCGAAATGATCTCAGCCTTCCCAAAGGAGTGCCCGGATGATATGATGAAGATGAGAATGGACCCAGCCCGTAAATGTATTGTGGACTAGATAATCATGGCGTAAATTGTCTTGAAACTTGTTTTGATGTTGATGCGTTTCCGGAATTTTCGATGGCTGTTTTGTCATCAACATTTTGAGCTTTAGAACACAGACAATAGTTAACCAAAATAAAGATATGCGGCAAAGTCTTTAAACTTTTGTTGTACAACAATGAGAAGTTTAATCCTAACACTACACCGGTTCCTTTTAAAATAGGCAAAGGAACCTGACCGCTATCAGATTATCTCCCTCTTTAATTTCTCCGCAAATTCTTTATTTCCAACCAAGCAATCAAACATCAAAGCAACATGACATCCCCGTAATTAAAGAGTTTCTAATCGCCACACTGATCCACTCAGGCGCACCGATAAGGTACACAAAAAAAACGGGCCAATTCTTCGTTTATCGTTAAATTGTTAGCATCGGAGGGTTTTGGTCTTCGGTGCATCGGCACGTGAAGCCGTTTGTCGGTGAGGCGCAACTTTAGTTTATGGCTTTTTTCATTCATTCTCGTTCTGAGAACTGGCAGCTTTTTGGCGCCTACCTAAAGCTTTAAAGCCCTCAGTTTTTTTGGACGGAAAAAAATTTGGCGCGATGCGGTATCAGATTGAGGGAACTCGTTCCTATTAACTGTTGGTGCAATACTGTTTCTTTTTAAATTCCTTGGAATTGATATGGATTTATGAAAATACGATGCTGCGTGCCCTTGGATTTCTCTTGTGTAGTCAATAATATTCGTCCGGGCACTTAAAATATCCAACCGAACGATTTCTATGACATTTACTGCTAGCCAATTTGTTGGCACGAGGAAAACCATAGCTCTTAAGTAATTATCGTAAAAAAGGTCATTCAAAAGACCGTTGGTACTTGAAAAACAATTGTAAGAACACACTGGAGGCGTCCCTAAGCTGAGTTTTGTCGGGGCTGACATTGTTCCCGCGAGGTAAATAAAAATTTATTCATCACTAACAACAAAAACGAATTCTCTTACCGGGAAGACGCGACCATTTCACCAGCCACCCTCGACAACAAAAGATGAACGGAATCCATTGTGATGGAGCCTTTTATGGTGCTTGCTTATGAATCGGAATCTATGGGTGGTGCACCGGCGCTCATTTTTGTGTGTAATGTACATTCTGTAGGAAAGTCCCGAGTATTGTCTTGTCATTGGCCATTGTAAAACAAACATTATCCAAGGCGTCGTTTATGACACTTCCCTTTTTAATGATGGCAGCTGGGGCGTTGAAAATGTAAAGGTGTTGGTAAGGTGGCCCACCGGTCGCTTTAATATGGAGCTTTGTTTCATCCTACATCTGTATCTATCGGTAATTGCCATCACCTGCTCCGCGTTTCCTCGTTACCTTATATCGCTTTGTGTTTCTGAGTCCATTTCTTGCGGTGGACTCGATATCAAATTAGTGTTTATAATTGAACGATTGATTCGCATCCGGTGTTGGGCAATTTTGAACGGTTTCAAAGTCCGCAGTTTATGGGTATCTAATGCACAATTTAATCGAATACCCCTTCATTAGTGGTGGGTTTTTTGAGGTATTGATAAACTGTATTGGTATTATGGAATCTCATTTTAAATTGAATAGTATAATAGCGTATATTTTGCTAATGTTGAAATTGTTTTAGTGTTTGATGTGGGGTTTTTCAGATCTTCAATATTAATTATGGAAGTAAATATAGACACGGAGGGTGTTGCTGGAACAATTGTATTCGTAAAGGTAACTCCCCTTCTCTTGTAAGCCTGAGAAGTGTAAGCGACAGTGAAACAAACAATGCCAGCCTGTATAATGCCAACTTATTTCAGTTGATAATTAGATGAAACTTCGCAGACGTCTAGAGAATTTGGTTTTAACAGTTTCAGCCAATCCCCGTCTTCGTTTAATTATGTATTTCGGCGCGGTTAAGTCTTTTATACTTTAAATCCTTGTGGGCTTAACAAATTTTCGAAGGTGTCGAGTTTTAAAACTTTCGATAATAATACCTACTGTGCGGTTAATACTCGTATATTTTGGTTCACAGAATGTATTTTCGTATTGAATGAACGGAATCCATGAGAATGTATCACAGGTGGGAATTTGGCCAAGCGTGTCTGGTTTTTGGGTCGTTCGAATGTTTGTAAACTAGGCCACATTAGACAGGCAAGCATTCTGTACTGTTTCGATTGTTCTATGGCTACATTTACTTCTAGGAATTCATTGATAAGTATGTAAGATGTCAGTAGTATATTTAACCTTTTCAAGTTTTTACTAGCTTCTGACAGCTTTAAAAGTCCGCGAGAATTTTTTTTTCTCCATACAAACTTTAGACCCCTTTTCATCCCTTTAGGATGATATTTTTTTTAAATCTCTTCTATTTCTTTGTATGCATTAAAAAAAGAAACTATGTGCAAAATTTCAGTTTTCTAGGTCCAAGGGTTAAGGCTGGGCGTTGATGAGTCAGTGAGCGATTCAGGAGTTTGTCTATTATGTCCTACAAATCAGTTACATTTTTTTGAAGATGATTTATTATATTACTCATATAGGTACTTAAATAGTTTTTAATAACGGAAAAGAAAACCCATTCCTGCAAAAAACACTAGATTGTCGTTTACGACATTCATAAAGGAAAAGGTCTATTATCTCTGTAAGATCTGCCCTTACGCTATTTATGACCAATGGTAGAGTGCAGTGTACTTTGTCCTTTCGTTGATCGACAATACAACTTAAAAGTAAAACTGTCGACCAATAAAATTGCAATGTGCAGTCTAAAAATACGCACGACACGCCAACGTCTACGATATACTGTCTTCATACACCTTTTCTATACACAATCCTATAACTCGTGTAGAAAGTCTGACACGTCTTGATACATTTCATTCTACAACGCTGTCCTTTAGATTTTGATACTTGTTTTTTTTTTCTAGAGACAGGTGCCTGGTTGGTTGATGTTTATCTGGGAGACCTTCCAACCCACCCTACTTCCCGCTTTCGCCGTAATGAGGACTTTAAAACTCCTAAACATTTGTTAATATCCCTACCGATGGCTTTTTAATGTAGGTCCTGCGATTGTTAAAGATTTTTTTTTAGTGATTCCATGTTTTTGTATGTTGTAAATCAGCGGCAGGTGCGTCGGTCGTTGTGTTGTCGATCAATTAAAAGATTTTTGTTGTTAATTTTTAATGCTGATTAGTTTGAAGTGTGTAGTTGATAGCTCTGAATCAATATTCACGTTTGTCGTGGATGATGATCGTGGACAACAGCCTAACAGAATTTAGGGTTTTGATGAGATATTTTTAACGAAGTTATTTATTAAACACTAGCTGACCCGGCAGATTTCGTACTGCCGATTTTTTTTTTTCGATGTTTTTCTCACATTTCAAGTCCAAGATAAGATAAATCCGTTCAGCCGTTCTCGAGTTTTAGCGAGACTAACCATCAGCAATTGATTTTTATGTATATTTTGAGATGAAAGTAAAAAACGTCATGATTAAATAGAAAATAAGTAGGTACTCTATCGCATTAGATTACCCTGTAGTTGCAAATTCAAAATGTATATACAGAAAGAAGGTTTTGCAGTGATCATTAATTACTTGTGCGAGTGGCTTCGTCCGTGGATGTAGACAATAGGTATTTAGCCTATGTCATTCAGGGATAAAAGTAGCATTCTACTGATGAAAAGATTATTTAAATCCCGTAGCTGTTGAGGTTATTCATACAAACGAAAATACAAAAATATAAATCTTTTCTCTTTATTTAATATTACCTAGAATAGAAATATCCGAACATATAAAACGCAATATTTACCCTATATTATATTTTTTATACCCAGAATCTTAAAAAGAATTATAAAATCAAATGACAGTGTTTTATTTTTTTAAATCGTATACTTTTAATTCAGGAAGCCCTTTCTGTAATTATATTAAAAAAAAATACAAAACTCTGCCTCCACAAGCCTTACATTTGTTCAAATTAAGATCATTACCCCATTTATACACGTTTCCTTTCATTACAAAACAATTACGAGCGAAGTAAGGTGTAAACAATTATTGTAGGTATTTTCCTAAAGTTTATAAAAAACGTAATAATCGACCACCCAACGGTTCAGCAATGACCAACACCGTACACTAATTTAAACATGTTCGGTTTATTTGTACACAGTGTGCGCGTGCCCTTAGGTAATTGACCTGTCGATCAAGACGTTTATTGTAACTCAGATTGTTTACCCTCAACCTTGTACCAATAGATTTAAGACTCAATTTTGAGTAGAATAAAGTTCAGGACGAGCAACATAATTTGGTTTAGAAATTATATTTCGGTCAAAATTGGTGCGCTTTTTATCTACGATCGCATTGCAATATCCTTATTATCTAACACGTAAAGCTCATATTTGTTTACGTTTCCATATCGGATACCATAATAACTTTTTCCAGGAACAATTTCCCGGGACATAGAGCGGACATAATGATAAGTTCGGAAGTCTAATGCCAACTAGTAATTTTGTATAATTCGGTGCTTGTTTTAGTGAAAAAAAGTAACGCCTTTAATTATAAACAATTCTTGTAATTACGTCAGTTAACGCACACTAACTTTCAATTATGACAATTTGTGCGCCCTTTGTATTGGAGCCGAATATTTTCAGGGGTACGCGGGCAGATGCGGAAGCCTTTGCAATCCGAAGACTTTTATTAAAGTCGAAACTCACCGCCTTAATGGATTAATTAGTTGCTGGGAGTTAATTATAGCTAACAAAACAAGGAGTCGTAATTAATTCAAGAAAATATTGTTCGGAATCTTTGTTCACAGTTGCAGAATGAGGTACACAGATTAATCTGAAATACGGTTCGAATAACAGTGAAGATCAGATTTACCGGCTTAGATTTTTTTTTTTTAATATAAGAGTAAAAGTGATGCAATCTTTGATGGTGAGGTGCACAAGTTAGATTCACTCTAGCTTTGAAGACACCTAAATTATAATAGGATGGCAAAATCGCAGCATGCAAATTGTTCCAGTCCTTCGCTGTACGCAATATAAACAACGAGACGAAACGTTTAATCCGGACCGTAAAGGTGTTAGCAACGTGAATGTGGATACTCGTATTAGGTTGAAGGTGATGGCGGAATGAAGTCAAGTTATTCCCGCAAACACTCTCCAAAATGCATCCTGTAAAATACCGAAAGGATTGGACTTCACCAAATCTAGATCACCAACTAGCCTCTTCACCCGCTTTTCTGTCAGCGTTCCCGCAAAACCTGTCACATCACTTGTCACGTAAATTTTCCGCAAGTATAATACTGATTTATATTGTCGTACAACGGGCGAAACATACGGAACCCCACCTTGATTTTCTTTCATAATTGTTCAATTATTTCGACAATTAAACTTAACGTTGGTACATCTGAAACCTGGTATTACATACGATACGATGCCTCTAATAGTTGAGGATAGTAATCACAAATCATACATAATAACAGATTATGTAAGTTAAACAAATTTATTCCGATTATTTTTAGAACTTAATGTTGAGGGCAGATACTGAGTTACTGGTGTACGCATGCATGCGAGAAATATAAATACTTCTGTGGATTGTTTTAATTAGGTATGAGAGTGTTTTTATTATGATAATGAACTTTTGATACATTTGTACATAGGAACCGATCATTTTTGAGTTAACGCACGAAACGTTTTGGAGACACATAGATTGTGCGTATGCTAAGGAGTGGAATTCCCTGCCGGAGTCTCGTGTGTGTCCTGATAGGTATCATTCAAGGGTGAATAGGTTACTTCTAGACAAACGTGGCCCATCTTCAACCACGTCATCACTTACCATCAGTTGAAATAGTAGTTAAACGCAAGCCTATAATTGGTTATACGGGTTTTATTTTCTATCGGCAATCGGAAAGTACCTACCTACCTACAAATTAAGAAAAATAAAACACGCATCCAATTTAAAGCCCTTGAATAATAAATTAAAATAAAAGGCAGACCGTACTTACGCGGAAAACACGAAATTTTCACGCGTATTTTAAGTTATTATCAGTTGCATAAAGTAGTTTAGTGTATGCTACCCCGTAGGTACTTTTCCAAAAGCTTCATGTTATCATGTAGGTACCAAACAAAAGTTACCAACGACCATAACAAACAAAATATTATTTATTTACGCTACACACAGAGATATCCCACGTATCTACAAATGACTTAAGGACAGATAGGACACGATCACCAGAAAACTAAGTTCACGTACAAAAGAGACCGATAGGATCAACTTCGGACAAACTTAATGTCAAGTACCATCGTTAGGAAGTATTAGGTAGATACCCAATGTGTGGCCAAAGCAGAGATTACTGATCCAGTACGGGTTTTTTTTTTTTGGTAGGGGAATCATCAGAATGACTTCTCCCGCTCTTGGGCGGACCGGGAGGGCGTGTCAGACTCTTACTGACTAAACCCCTACCCCGTTCCTTCGTTGCCTTCGATCTGGGGGGGACTCGGTGTCAACCTTTAGGAATACCACGTGTTCCCCCCAGAGCCTTCGGCCCTGCCGGGCCCCTACAGTTTGCTGACATCTCCTTGAGGCGATCCAGTACGGGTGACGTACCTATATCATAGGAAGCCCATGGCAAACTCTTTGGACATAATATAATTTTTGAGTTACTTCTTCTGAGCTCACGGCCGCTTTGGACCGGAGGCTCCGTCAGACCGGAGGCTCTGTCGGACCAGAGGCTCCGTCAGACCAGGGGCCTACTCGGAACGGGGGCCCGTAGCATTTTGCCAGCCTTGTCACCCTATTCCACCACTATCCATTCCAAGCGTGAGGCTATAATAATAACAGACTCACGTGGCATTAAGGTCTACAGCTATTCTAAATATAACTCTGCTTAACCCCAAGGAGCACACAGGCATTTAAGTTCAACATAACCGAATATTATTTTTTTTAAAATAGCAATGACATTTTTATTTATTAAAAAACAAAAATAAAACCATGCTCACACGCAACTGATCAAGAGCATACAAAAACGACGGAAATTCAATGCACGCTGACCTTTAAGAGCATCAGTTAAAAAAACAAAAGAAATTGCCACCAGTCACCAAGCTGCAGATATAAATCATGATCCCCTCCCCATCCCTCCCATTGTCAGCACGGAATCGAACCAACGACCTTAAGGACGAAGAATTAAACATTCATTTATTCATAGTGTACTAGACATTAACATATTTTAATGCCTTCATTTGTTTTTCGTTTTTCTTTTCATTAGTCAAACAACAAAAACAAATGATGATCGCTAGGGGAGAAAAACTCAATTTCCCGGAGACTGGCTAATAAAATGTTAATAATATCATCATTCATCATTTCAAATGAAAGATGTCTACTGCCAATGGACAGACCTTCCTCCAAAGTATACAGTGATTTGACAATTCTCAAAACTCAACAAAACCTTTGAGTGACATAGAAATCAAATTCAAGGGTACTATTCAGTATACAATATAGAAGCTCGTCATAATCAGCGGTAAGCCCGTTTTTGGAGGTGCTGGAGAGGCGCGATACGGTGGAGGTATCCCACGCTTGGGCGGAGCACCGCCGAGTCCTCGTGGTGGCAATCGGCAGCAAAGACCTCTCGTGCCAGCTATGCGATGTATCGACATAAAAAGGCATCTATCTATATAAAAAATTAAGCTTAATTGAACCAGTTTCCTCCAGTACTAAGCTAGACAGACCAATGACAGATTGGCAGATATAAAACGCATTCTAGCAACATAGCGATAGCGCAGCTCTTGTGGAAAACCACTCGTTAAGACACACGGAAACTTGGCTTCATTTACGGCGGCCCAAAACAGATATTTACAACCGCGAAGCATATTAAACCGGGCGTAATAACAGCCGACTGAAAAATATTAGCGCATAAATAACAAGGAAAGCCAGTAGTTTACTGATTGGCATACATATACGAGCCGTAAACGAAACGGTCTCATACGTCGGTATGACCGTGGTAGTACTATGTCATGGTCGTTTTGCAGTTGGTGAATGCAGCCCGTTTGCACCATGTAACTTTTGCTAAGGATTTCGCGTTAAAAATGGCGGTGACCGATTGGTTAAGACGAAATGTTTTGTATGATAGCCAATTGTTAATTAAGAGAGAGAAGACGATGAAGTTCCTCGTAGCTACAACCTGGAAGCTTCAGTCAAAAAAGAAGGATTTGTCATTTGTCTGTTTATCGTGGAGGGGTTTTTGCTGAACTGGACCTGTTTTAAGTCCACATACATGTTTCTTTTTGCCTTTCTTTCTAGGACCATAGAATTTTATTTCAGAAGGTCTTAGCGGGCATAGGTCCTGCTGCACCCTCGAAATTTTGCTGACATCTCTTTGAGGCGCGCGCGGAGCATTACGCTACGGTTCGTCAGGGCATAAGACGTAGTCAAGAAGTGAAGCAATGCTCGTAACAGCAGTTGGCATACACAATCTCAATTCGTTTCGGACGCAATCGTCAAACTTTAACGATTTGAACGTACTACGCTTTGATTCAACCCGCCTAGTATTGTTCTAGTATTTAAACTACACGTGTTTCGAACCGATTTACACACGTAGTTTATAGTACGGTAACAATGTTCTTGTATTTGTAAATACAGATAAGGTTACTACGGTAGCCATGCGTCATTAGTCTAATGCTGTTTCACGCCTAATACTACTCTTCCGAGACAATAAAAACTACATACATGAAACTGTTGAGCGCTGAAACGAATAGGTTTTTCTAAGAAATATTCCGACTTAAAAAGTTAAATTTCAATAATATTCCGATTGAAGCTCGCATGGATATTACTGAATAATACAACGAGATTACCGCACTGTTCGAACATAATCTTAATTATACCGCAGACTTGCGCAAGAAAACGGACAAAAACAAAGCTGGAGAGAGATCAAGCGAGTTCAGTTGTCAAATACTGTGTGCTTCACTGAACAGCTGTTTATAGATTGCCCACATATCGGCTTACCAGATTTATTGCCAAGCAAAATCTTACATATTAATAGATCCGAGTGTACGTTTCCGTGCAGACGGAAAAACAGTGCTATTTCTTTTACAATAGACACGCTAGAATGTTTACGATGTTTTTATTACTGGCTACGGCATTTGTAAATAAATAACTATATCGTACCGGCCTGTGAGGAATGAAGAAACTTTTCGATAGGTGTGTTAGTTGGTCGGTACTAAAATAGCGCAGCATATAAGCGAGCCATCAGAGAACCCCTCACGTCGCATGCGGAGATCAAAGTAGATGAGTAACGTGTAGATACTAATGTATATGATGATTTAATGGCCCTTAATGAACGAGGGTTCTGTTACCGTAGGTGTTACGTACTTGCTGATAATCTACGTATTGAATATCTCCAAGTCTTTGGTCCGTGGAACCACAGTCACTATCAGGATACCATCGTTGCGCTTTTTTTTTTAATACTATGCCGAGCAGCTTATGCTGAGATAGGAACCTTTTTGGCCTCGCACAGACTTTTTTTCTTTTTAATTGTTTTTTTTTTTTCGTTCTTAGTTACTACTCTGTTCTAAGTTGGTTACTTGGTGATTGATTCACCAATTAACCAAATGTACTATAAATCAGACTAGTTCCATATACCTTTGCACAACCACTTAATCTTAATTGTATTTCTTATTCAATCCCACAAATAAATAACGATAAACCTCCCCATTGAACTAGTGAAAAGCCTCAATTATATTTCGACAACAAAAAAAAAAACTAAACCCACTGAACAATTCAAAAACTCACCCAGAAAAATAACTCATACACATCATTTTCACAACAAAAACACGCAATAATACTTATGGAACCGTTAAAAGTACGTTGGCCAAGATGTATGGAATTTATTCACCCCATGGAAGGAGATCCCATTCACAAACGACAAAGTGAACAAGGGGAAAATTGTAAGTACTTCAAGTAAATTGTAATAGGGCTGGCGGCCATATGATTTTGATGGTGCAATAAATTGTCAAATAATCGTCATATATGAAAGCAATCAGCCGTCGATATGGTGGGCATAATAAGTGTTTTCAATTCAATTTGTTTGTAATATTGATTATGGGAACCCTTTTTTCGTTTAGGGAAAAGATCATACTGATGCTAAATACGTTTTAGTGGCATCTGTGCCACAAAATTAAGAACTAAAAGACACATAGTCTAAATCGCGATTATTATATACAATAGTCCGGAAACCACTATGGGGCTTTTGACCAGACCTGGCCAAAATTTAAGTGGCAGTAGGCAGGTCACGTTGCGCGCAGAACAGATGATGGGGACGAAAGGTTCTGGAGTAGCGACCACGAACCGGAAGATGCAGCGATGGAAAGCCTCATACAAGGTGGATCGATGAACTGGTGAGGGTCGAAATGCGACGAATGCAAGATGCAAACCGGTCGTACTAGCGACACTTGGAGGAGGCCTATGTCCAACCGTGGGCTTTCGTCTGAAATCTCTCACGGAACACGCAGGGTAAATGACAATATCGGATTAAAATTACCGCGTTTGACACTGTGGAATCAACAACATTACAGGCGAATGATCCAAGTGAGGAAACACCTTAACACACTGAAACTACTATCAAGTAGGAACTTAATTTGAAACACAAGCATTCAGTAAAGTGCCCAACCAATCTATCAAAAGCTGACAAACCCTGATCGATCAACAACGATAATAAACAACCTAATCGACACAATATTGTAATTTCTCCATAGGCAACGTCTCCAATCAATGGAAACATAGGAATTAAACTAAGGGCGATGACGCGAGGAATTCTTCGAAGGCGGGTGAGCTAGTAATAAGCAATGAGCTTTCATATCATCAATGAATACATTATTCATTATATTGTCAAGGAAAAATAAGGAATCTTCGATAGTGCTGACGATAATGTTTTACAAATAGTTGGTGATGATATCATGGTGGACGTTGCTAGGCGGGTCTGCGAAGGTTCGTAACGGTAATATAGAACATGGTCACGTAATTCTGTTGTCTTGGGAATCAGTCGGAATGGATTCGTATGACAAAGTAACTACAAGAAGGTAATAGGATAGTAACGTGACATTATAAAGAACCGCCTTAATGGCATTTTTATATCCATAAACTAATCTGATTAGTCTGTTATGTCTTAGAGCTGGGCAAAGGCCTTTCTTTCCCATTTTCATACGTCTTCTACTATTCTGGGTGCCTTAAATTTCATCTCTTCACCTATCCTGTTTTCGAAAGACATGATTTATGCTTTATAAAAAATCTCCAGTTTCTTATACTTTGGACAGTGACGCGTGTAATCTGCCGTTTTTCTTCCTTTTTTTTTGCAAATATATTGGCAATTGGATCTTTGACAGACAGAATGCTTAGAAAAAAAATGGATGGCGTTGAAAAAGTAAGGCAGTACAGTCGCCATATTGCTAAAATTTCGCACACACGCTCACAATATATTGCAAAAACCGTTAGTGCTACCCCTAAGTGACAGTTTGGAAGGGAAACAATGCGTCTGATAGGGATCTCTGGCCCTCCCTATGCACCGCGCCTAGTGCCGGCCGGATAACCGCGACTTGACGGTATAGCACAGGTTTGTAGGATTTATTATAGAAATATATCTACAGATCCACGAACTGATTTTGAGTTTATGATTGAATCAGTTTCTGTGGTTTTAATCGCCGAGAACGGCCGAGAAGTACCTAAGCTAGTCAGTTTTGACTTAAAGATCTGGTTGTAGCTATTAGGAAATATACAGACACTCCGGTTCCTTAGCTGCACGTAATATGAAAGTGTCCCCAAATGTTTAGTGCGTTCGTGTTTTTTTATGTGAAAAATCATCATTTTACTTCTCCCGTTCTAGGGTGGAACGGAAGACTGTGTTAGACCTTTGCAGAACTATCCAAAAGTCTCTTCCGTTAAATGATGGTATATCCACTACCGTTTCGGTGCAGCAAGGCATTTGTTACTTATAATAGCCGACACTGTACATATAAAATTACAATAAAAAAACTAATCTATCGCGTATGAAACACCCAAATACAACATTTCCTTACAAGACAACTGCAATGAACAAAAAAAAAATCACAACACCCAACCAAAAAAAAAAAAACGTAACCGCCGCCGCCCGTTAACCCACTTGCTGAAAAAAAAACTGAACATCGCACCCTCGATAGAACAGTCCTTATGAGTTGGCACGTTCACAAAGAAGAACGTGCGGTGGTGTCATGTCGCGGCTATTAGCCACTAGCCATATAGCCCCGCCGAGGAGCCATATAGCCCCGCCGAGGACCCGTTATCCCCCACACAGCTAGGTACGGCACGCCGCATAGGGTGGTTCAAGATAAAATCTGCTGCATTGTTTGACTTTTTAGCTAGATTGCGGAGGGTGAGTGCAGTCTGTTTCGAGCGGTTCATGTTCACATTAATTTGTGATAATTCGATATTCTTTACTCAGTAAATCTGACTCCAGTCTTGCCATGAAGTACCGTGTTACCCCAGTTAATGGGTTGTGGAGGTCTGGTAAAATATTGGTATTCAGCTATCCGGCATGACTGGAAGTCAACTATCCCAATATAGTTGGGAAAAGGTTAGGCAGATGAATTCGAAATTCTTTACACGCCAAAGTAGACTACGACGTAGAACGCGTGGTATAGTATGTTTGAGGTCGCAAAAGTCACCTTCTACCGTTCAAACGTTCGTGCGAAATAGCGATTGTTGTAGAACTAATTTTATTCCTACGTTTATAGTATAAATTACGCCTCAGAATAAAATTACGACCAGTAATTCCAGCCTACGACTTACGAATAATTTTAATTCATTCATTGTTTAACATGTAAATAGACAAACAATATTGATTACATCAAACATTACCAAAGTCAACAACTCCTCAAGAAAACAACCACATACAATTAGAACAAAATGCGCAGCGCAATGGGAAACCCACCTTCGTTCCCTGTGGCCCCACTCTGCGCCATTCTGCCCCACGGTGGCCATCCATCATGCACCACAATGGGCAGTTCTGCGAAAGGCTAAATTTGCAGTCGGCTGATTTATGGCAGGCTGAGATAACGGATCCAGATACCATCGGACTATTATTACCAAGAAAAAGGCAATAATGCTAATCAGCTTTATGGAATTTACGTGGAGGTATTTTGTAACTGTGCTAGGTTAGGGGTTATTAGATTATAAAATATTACATATTATACACTGGCTTTTTATAGTGACTTCGCCTGGGTATAAGTAATCCCAAGGGCAAATACTTCGGGACTCCTTGCGTTAGACCTTACTGACAAAAGACCACCTGTGTTCCTCCAATCGACCTTTTCATTGCAGGGTCATGGTAACTTGGTACAACCCTGGAGCCAAAAGATTATTCCATGAGAACTAGTTTTGAGCTGGGACAACGTTTGAAGGAGTAATCGTGGCCTTAGAGCGCAAAGAACAACTGAAAGATATAGCAGAGTTTTAGTTAGTCAAACAACAAAAAAGTCTGAAATGCCTCTCGTTTTACCCTAGAGTTCGATAAGTCAATGGATGATTTACCATCTCAAAAAAAAACGCTTTAAAATCACTCTAAAACTCCTTATTTATCAAACAAAAGTACAAAATTCCTACAACATTCACAAATTGACATTTTAATTAAAAGCCAATAAAGAAGAACATTATAACGTAGTAACAAGTTGTCGGATAGTCCCACAGAAACGTTCTGGTAACTTTATCCCTTATTTAATTATTCATAGTTTAGATTAGCTTATCTCAAGCGGAAACTAACACCCTGACTATGATTTTAGCATGTGTCCCAATATTATATTTCCCACGACACACATGCCTTCACACTATTGTTTGAATCCCCGACCGGTCCTATGAGACCGCGCTGTTATTGTTTTACTATTGTGTCTCGTTTCGCGGGTATGTGATAGACTATTTTAGTTATGTTTATTGTTTTAGTAAAAAATCTTTTAGGAATGACGACTTACATTTTTTGGCCACATAAACGTATCGCAGTTGGCATTGATCATGTTTCTAAAAATGTATGATTCAACAAAAAAATATGTGGTTTGTGTGTAAACTAATTAACTAAAGAAATACCTTAAGACAATTTTTTTTTTCATTAAAATAATTTAGAAGAAAATATCTCCTAAATAAGTAGGTAGAAATTATAATAACGAATTTTCTGACTTATTTCTAAGTCAGAAAATTCGTTTAAAAATACACTGTTATTCTCTCACTAACCTCTACCAGTGGCTCTGCTCTAAAAAATCTTCCTGCCTTCCAGTGTTTTTTTCTTCCATTCTGTTCTGTTACCTTTCACACCGTCACCTTTTCTTTTATATCACTCTTCACACAATCCATCCACTATTCTTCTCCGATCACCCCTTCCCTCAACATGCATCACACTCATAACCTTGTTTTGCCCTGAAAATTGTCCAAGGGAAAATAGTCCCTGGATAAAAAGAATCCTATGTCTTACTCTAAAGACATAGTCTTTCGGTATAATACTCATCCCAATCCATCCAGCCGTTTGACCGTAAAGAAGTACCAAACATACACAAACATACAAAACTTTCGCCTCCATAATATTAGTGTAATTATTCTGAAGAGGCTGATGACAGCCACGTTTTAGATACAAACACAAAATTAAATACAGTTCCAGTCTCGGATGGTCGCACTAATAACACGGTTTTTTATCCATCAACAATATACTATGCATCAAATTACATACTACACTCTACTAATTTCGTTTTCATACGGACAAGGGCTAGTTGAAGACGAAGATAGAAAAAAATATTACGATCATTATGGATGATGAAATAACAAGACGGCTACTGTAGAAAGGAATATTTTTTTCGTGGACATCGTTAGATGCTTTAAAATGCGAGAAAGACATTAGATACAACTAGAGAGACTGCTGGGCTTGAGTCTACACGCAGTAGATTCCTATGGATAGCAAACGCAGTCAAGGACCACCAAGAAACAACTAGGATGGGAGGAGAGATGACACATACTATGGGAGAAGAGATGGTACTTACCACGGGGACTGGTTCGAGATAGCGCATGAGAAGAATGTCAGAAAGGTGCTTAAAGTTGACTTGCCCAACAGTGGCAGTTAATTTCAATAGCATTCCTTCCAGTTAACAACAACAAACTGCGAATAACTAAGAGACATATGGTCCAAGTCTTTGTTAGACTGGTGCCCAATAATAAAACTGAGGATGTCAGAAACTAGTATTAAGATTATTGAATAAATGCTATTATTATTAGTAATTCACTAGGTCAGGTAGCAGTAAAAAAAATATTTTTTAAATGTAAGCCATTTAGGTACTAGTTGTTTGAGAGTACGTAATCTAAATAGCCAGAAACTGTACACAATTATTACAAAACCAGAACAGACAGGAGCACTGAACTCATTCCAGGAGAGTGACAGGTCAGCCAACTAAATAATAATAGACACAGTAACGCAAAAGTTTCCACAAACGCTTGTAATCGCTATTCTATTAATAACACCAGCCGGATAGCAACTATCAACGTTCCCTTTTTACGTAGAAAATCATCATGAAGTCATCAAATAACTTCACCGGTACTGGAGCAGGAGGGAGTATCAGACTTTTACTAACTAAAACACAGTGTTCCTTTTGTCGCCTTTTTTGCTAGGGTTGCGGTGACTCATTTGAAGAATCCGCAGCAATTGCAGGCGTTGGCTGTAAGTGGCCCCTATACTAACCTATTTCCAAAGTATTGGGGTCGGCTTCCAGTTTAACCAGATCCATTTTACATGGATCGACTGGTTATCTGACCGCCATAACCCAGTAATTGGATTAATAGTCCTTGGCGAGACTAGTGTGAGATCTTCGAGGGTCTATCTGACAGGACCAACAGCTTAACGTTCTTTCCGTTGCATGGAGGGGTCTCTATATGTTACCTAATTAATGTTCACCAATCCAAGGATCGAACAAAGCGTTGCTTAACTTCCATGCGCGTGCGCGTGATATTATTTAGCAAACGAATTCCTCAAGCTACATGCATAGCAACAGTAGAATGTCGCAAAAAAATACTGTCGATACGCCAAAAATGTATGTTAAAAACTCACATGTTATCAGGGGAAGTTTATCGGCTATTGAACTCGTAGAATCTGAAACAACCAAATGGAATATTACTGATCGATTACGGATAGTTGGTCAGCTTATCTGCTTGGTAACCGTAACCCTGGGGATTGTGGAGACGTCAAAATATTGTTTAGAGTTTAAGAGGTTATGAAGAATTAGCATAAGAACAATCATTCTTATAATGTTCCCACTGCTCGTACTCGTGCCTCCTCTTTCGGAGAGGGAATGAGCTATAATCCACAACACGGGTCCAGTGCTGGTTGTTTTGAAGAATATTGCAATGAATAAAATACGTTGTTGTAATAAAAACATGTTGAAATTTTTCGATTTAAGTCCTATCCAATAACAAATTTTGATTTTGATGGGCTATTGGATTATAATTATTTTTCTAAGTGGAACTTAGCTTATAGAATCCCACTGCTGGGCGAAGGCCTCCCTCTTCCTTTTCCACACACGTCTATCGTTGCGAGCCAATCTCTCCACCTTCGCCTTTAATCTACAGCAATGTGGCCTTAAGTCTAATAGGCCCTAATAACTGGCTTTTAACCCACAGTTTAAAGCACCCATTAAACAAATAATCATGAAAATAAAAACCTTGACAAATGTGATACAATGTACCCTAATTTAATATTCAAAACGCGTAATTAAAAACTTGGAATTCTGGTTTCGGAGACCGAAACCACGGGAACGCTCCCAGTTCAGGAATTTATTCTAAAAATCGCTCATAACTATTCATAAGTGACAATTATTTATTATCCGACATTAAAATAATACCTTACTAAGTAGTTAAATTTAATGACTGATTATATTAATTATAGAAACTTGTGAACGTAAAGGCTATAAAAAAACATTATTTGATGGTTGTATTTTAATAAAATTTAGAAGAATATTTTTTTTCCTCTCTAGCCTTTACTGGCCCACTGCTGGGCATTTTTCGCGTTTCTCGGAGCGAAGCGAGAATATTACGTGACTTTATTTTTTTTTTTGACTTAAGTCACAGTAAAATCAAATATTTAACTTTATAACCGAAAAATAAACATTACCATTGTGAACTATCACGTTCGAAATTCAACAAAAAAAAAATCATACATTTAAATTCCGTTCGGTAACCGACCGATACGTTATCTTCACATAAGCCGTTCACACAGTTCCACGCCGACATGATGGATGGACGGACTTTCCACGTATTTGAACACCAGCCCAACATGACCCACCTATCATAACTAAAAATAAACATTTACATGAGGAATAATAGGTCAACTTACACCAGTAGGATAATTACGAAATCAACGCTCAAGTGATGGGCAAACATTCTGTGTATACCAACACCTACTATTACACTCTGTGACGCGGCATTACATGCAATATTCAACTTTAAATTAACTAATTAAAGTTCAAAATACAATTACAGTTTTTGTCGAGTTATTCAATTAGTTTTCTCATGTGTAGTTCGTAACGCAGGTTTCCGTCAAGTGTGACATGATTTTAAAGACTTAATTGGACGTGAGGATTTAGGGGTAATTAAAAATAAATAATTAGTATGGAAATTATAATTTTGAGTAAGGGCTTATTAGCATAGGAGCACAAACAAAAAATATGGCATCAGTAATAGTGTGTACGATAAAACTTTATCTAATATCAAAAGAGTGTAATGACCTCAGTTTTCTTCTAATGTGTGTTCACAAACACATGAATGCGTCAGTCTGCCAGACTAGGTGTGTCCTCCGACGTCACTCGTCTAATGATACACTAATTATTTATACGTGTGTTGCATCATCATTTTATTTTTAATTTTTAACCCATGAGAAGTTTATTAACAATATGGTGAGCAGTTGACACCATAATGAATACTTATAGAAATTTTGTCCTACTGAACCTATTTAATTTCATCTCAAATAAAACATCATTCATGATCTTTTTGAAGACAAAATCAGTCACAACATTCCAATCATATCACTAAACATAAAATTTTAGTCATTATTCAGACACAACATCTAATTAAAGAACAAAATTCACAAATACCTAACCCTCAAATGCAGCTACATCCACAAAAACCGTCGAACCATAAACCCAATAGGTAAACGTTTGAGTAAACAACATCGCTTCGATAATGCATCGCGATATAATTCCCGTGGTGGCCGCGGGGAGGCGCTGGCGGCGCATAAACAACAATTTTGCAGCGGCCAACCACCCACTGCTGCAATGCAGAATGCGGCGGGATCTTTAGCCAAATGCGGGCTTTTACGGTTACGTGGTCTACCTTGCGTATTGGAGGGTTAGGAATGTGATTTTTTTTTTTGTTTTTGGTTAAGTAATTTGTAGGTTTTGGACTTGGTTTTTATGATTGTTTGGATTAAGGAATGAGTGGAATTGGCGCTGTGATATTTTTATTAATAATACAGAACAGTTTCAATAAGTAATCTATCATTTTGTAAGCAGGATCTTCGTTCTGAAGATTCATTTTCAGAACATGAACAAACTCTTACGAAAACTTTTATTGTATAAGACAGTTAAGATTTTATATTCACTTACGGCCGAAACCAATAACCTATCGATCTCCAGTTTTGGCATACTGGAGATTGTACCTAAAACAAATGATACAATACAAAAATTATCATGTTTTCTGTTGTTTCATTTGTTTTTCAATCTCCGATACTTATGTGATAGATAGGTTATAGGTTTCGGATGTTAGTAGACAGTTCATTTGGTTGTTCATATGAAACGAAATAATAAGAAACAATTCATGATATCACTAACTTTATTTCCAATCTAACAAATAAATGAGACCATCACACAAATCCTAGGTACAAAAAAAACTTCTAGAAAACTAATTAAGTAAAAAATTATCAACAAACCTAATCTACTCTACTACACCCTAAATCCGAAGTTTCGTAATTAAAAACAACAGACGATTAAATAAATTAAAAAAAGAAATACACAAAATAGCCGACAGGTTAAAACTAAGTTGCATGCAAAGTGTAATAACAGACAATCCGAAAAAAAAAGAAAAAAAAAGCTAACGGCGGTGGAGGCACGAACCGACACTTTATTTATAACAGCGTAGAAAGTTGAAAAATCTAATTTTCTACGCAGAGGGCACCCGAACAGTGCACTGAACTTTCTCAGAAAACTAGACAAAAACCGTTTGGCAAAGTTCGCGTGGCTGAAATTAGTGTAAGAAAATTGCGCCTAAAGTGGATTTCGATGGCATCTTGGCTAGACTTTTAGCGCGAAAAGAAAATATTTCGGGACTAGTTTATTTTTATGACAGTTTTTCGTATGAAAATATAAACCGTTGTACGTTTATTGGTAATACAAATGGTACGCACGAATTCTTATTTAAAATAACATTTTTAGTTTCAGTTTAGAGAAAAAAATCTTTTTCAGACAGACTACTCTCAATGAATAAACAAATCGTACTATATTAAATTAGGTCTTAAAATTATTTATAGAGCTTTATTAATAGAAATGATTTGAAAGAAAAACATTTTTTGTAACGTAAACACAACTAAACATTACAGAAATAGAATGGCATATATTTCGAGTCGTAACATCGTTTAAGTGTCGGACTGTAACTCTGAAACAAAACACAGTAAATTCCGTAATAAATATTAATGTAGGAAATATAGTACAATGTTAAGGGACACCTTGACAGTAAACTGTGGCGAGATAAGGCACCAGCGATGAAGGTCACTTTATGACGGTATGCCTGCAGTTATCCTAGCAAGTGGTTACAAACTTGCAAATGGCCGCAAAGTTGCGAAACTACGTTAAACTCCAGGCGCTGTTCATTTATCCTAACTAAAATTATAAATGTGTAAGTGTGGATGTTTGTTACTTAATCACGCAAAAACGGCCGAACGGATTTGAATGAAATTTGGCATGCATATGGCCTTTGACATGGAATAGAACATAGGCTAACTTTTATCCCAATTATTTTGGAGCCCCCTACTTTTACGCGGGCGAAGCTGCTAGCGGTAGCTAGCTTATTTATTAAATCTTCATGCAACATAGAAAGTACACAGGCTTACTTAATGCCATAGGCATTCTCTACCAGTCAACCTAGGGTGGTGAAGAGAGAACATGGCTGTTTGAATAAATTTAATCTTATTCTTATCTGTGGCAAAAATCTGTAACGAAGTGTATCCTTTTTAAGCTTGAATTTTAAAAAGGGAGACGTTTAGTGTCGAAATATTCACGCATTGACGCACGGAGTCAACATATGTTTTGGTTTTGCACGACCATTTCCTCTCAATGATCCGCAAAATAAACCAAAAAAATCCTAAATCATTTATGTATGCGTCGTCACAAGCGTTTGATACTACTTTTAACTTCGTCACCTTGTCATCCTGCGCAAAATGAATACTATTAGTCAAGTCATCGTGATTAAATTTGAATGATGCGATTTGCCAAACAATGGGCTAGCTAGCCAGTAAGTTAGGCTATAAAACAGACGATAATTTGGAGACAATATGGGAATATGACAACATATAAATCACTTAGTTAATCTATAATTATTTATGTGTTTGTAACATTTTTTTGTTTCTGAAAGCATATGATAATACCTCAACTTTACAACAGTGTAATTTTGTAAAATTTTTGTTGTCAGTTTGTTTTGGAAAATCTCCAAAACGGCAGAATCGATTGGACGAAACTGGTAGTTAGTTGAAGTAACAAGTAGTAACTTCGGCTATTTTTATTTTAGATTAAGAATTAAATTTTCGCACAAAAAAATCTTCTTAAAATTGTGATCAAATGGCATATTGCTAAGACGAACGAAGTCACAGACACCATCTTGTATCTAACAAAATAGACAACATGAAGAAGTTTACAATTCAACTCAGTTTAAGACGCCTCACACCTCGCCAATTGAACGATCATTGATATCGTTCCCAAACAGTAAATAATGACATTTCTATTGACAGTTTTATGTGGCCTGTTACTTGTTACACAGTGTAGAACCAGCCTAAAGGTCAATCGTATGCAGCGAGCCGGGAGTTGTGGGAACATGACTATGTAACGAGCCATCAATACGCGTGTCAGATGAATGTGTCAAACGGAATCATGTCAATGTCAAGACCGTGTACAAACAACGCTCGATTTCATGCGAAACATTTGAATATTACTTGTTAGGGCCACCGGTTTCGGCTGCGTGATTTTAGAAAAATATCCCAAGGGAAAATGTTCATATTCCCGGGATAAAAGTACCTATCCTATGTGTTATTCAAGAGTCTGGTCTACCTGTGTATCAAGTTTAATCAAAATTCAGTCGTCCTTCCCACTTCTAGCTACCGTATGCGTAGGCTCGCGGACGAAGAGCAATGGGTAGCTCACCGGCCGACCGTCTGACAGCAAGTCTGACACACCCTACCAAATGATTTCCCACGTCAAAAAAACACATACAAACTTCGCCTTTATAATATTAGTGTGAATTTGTATGGACTGTATCGGGATATTCTGGTTGTTGTGGCAATTTAGAGATGACGTCAAACTCCGGCCGGCAATCACAATCTACCCACAGGAATTACTCACTGCCTTTTATGGAGGGTTTTTAATGAGTTCGGAATCTCACTAATATTATAAAGGCGAAAGACTGTGTGTTTGTGTGTATGTGCGGTGGGTTCGCAATTCCACGCTTTTCGATGAATCTTGGTACATGAGTAGACTATATCCTTAATTCATGAATCCCGACTGGTCCTATGAAACCGCGCTGTTATTGTTTTACTATTGTGTCTCGTTTTGTGGGTATGTGATAGGTTAAATAGCAAATAGTCGAAACTTTTCATCCCGGGAGTTTTCGTAGTAGTAAGTAAAGCAGTTCCCTTGGGACAGTTTTCTACAATTAAGCGAGTGAATCCACTGGCAGCAGCTAGTGTTTTCATATTGTGTGGTTTACGTTCCAAGCTGCACTATAAAATTAATTCGAGACATAAAAGTTTCAGCGAATCAAATTATATGTAAATTTTTAATTTGTCGAAAATCATACTTCGACAACAACGCTTAAACACGCAAACCGTTATGTTGTTCGTGTAAAAAACATTAGACATTTTAATTAATAAGGTCTTACACGTAGCGAGACCACACTCTATTTAGTAGTACGATTAGTTTATTTACCTCTCTGGGCTCAAAGGCGAATAGAAGTGACATTGTCTGCCGCCCTTGGCTTCGGCCCGACAACTTCAGACAAACCTGTTCATTTAGCAGATTTAAGAGATCAGAGGGCTCATACAACACGGTCGGTTTATCCTAAAGAGGTCCAATGTAAATCTCTTTGCTTTATCGTGATTACTCTTCCGCTGAAAGGAAGCTGAGCATAAATTTGGCCCCTCGCTTTAGAGCCAGGTCAATTCCGTTAATAAATGACAGCGTGTATTCATCGCTCGTCAAATGCTTGACTCGTTAGGCCTCATACACGTTACACACGTTGTACACGCCAGTTTCTGTGAGAACCGCGGGATTACCGTACCAGACATGTTTTACAATTAAAGATAAGTACGTAATTTAGAGGCTGACTGTTTGTCTGTTTGTTGTTTAGTGACGTTGTGAGCCGTTCTTTTAGCTGCTTATCAAGTTCATTCACTTTTGGGTGGAACATGAAATTGTTGGCGATGTCGTCAGCGTATTGATTGCGAACCTCGTCTTGTTATATTAAGAGGGCCCTTCCCGATCAGTTTTTCGTCAACATGAGCATGGTTTACAAGCTAGTTGTTTGATGAAACAACTAGCTTACGTGCTTTGTGGTTGATGAACCACAGTGTTTATTAATAAAGAGGCAACGCGAAAAGAGAAAGATAACTCCAGAATTCATTCAGGCATTCAGCAATCCCGTCGCTCACTCAAATATTTCACAAAACTTGTTCCAAGTTTCTATAGGTATTAGAGTACATTATGAAGAATCATAGTTCACGCAAAATAGCGAGTTTCAGAGTTCTTTACTGGTTTTACACTAATTTATTATTTGATTTCAACAGAATATTTCCCTAGATATGTGTATCGAAAATATATATATAGAGAAAGATGTGTAATAAATAACGCCATAATCACGTAACGTCGTGAATGTATGTAACGTCGGAAATATATCTCGGGTTGGACGCTCTTAACAACTTTTTACTATTAAACGAACAGCAATGTAGGATAGCACTCGCAATTTGTCGAAAAGACATTCGACCGGTCATCTTTTGAAGTCTTTACGTGTCACGTCCGTTTACACATCTCCAGCCGTCCGGGCAAGTCAAGCGGCTGAAACACTTAAATCTGCCAAATGAAATGGATTCAAAGAAAGATGCCTCATTCCAAAATCTTCGTAATTTACTTGAATAAATTCACAGAATGAATAATGCTTTGAAACATTCTCATGATGAAATATTTTTACAGGTTTCTTGAGACTCTCATTTTGATCTCAAAATTGGAAAATTTAATAAGGCCCGTCAGTTTGTGCAAGATCTATACGAAACAATTACTAGGCTACATTTCGTCTGCCTTAAACTTGTTTTCTTATTAAATTAATTTTAGTCACTGTGGATATTATAATGCAAATGAACCAAAGTTCTTTGTAATTGAAAGAAAATTACCAATCCTTCCTAAGTTTTGGCATGGCAACATTTTCCTGGATATCGTCTAACAAGCTAGGCCTTTAGCTCATAACAGGATGAAAGTGAGGCATCTGGACGAGCCTGGGGCAAGATATTATTAATAAATAATAAAGTCAGGCTCCGGACGCGAGAATATGCAAAGCCTGATAGACCACTCGTACTAAAACACTAATCCTATAAAAGGCTAGCTTGTTACGAAAAGATAGCGGCTAGTAAGGGCCATAGCCCACGACGACTTTACGCAGCGATGCAGTAGCGCGGCTGTCGCGCGTTCGTATCTATACAGTCGCGATGCTGTCGCTAGCTGATTGCCCTTGCCCACACGCCACGATTCTCAGTCGCGATACAAACGCGCTACTGTCGCGATGCAAACGCGCTACTGACGAGCTTCTGTCGCGATGCAAACGCGCTACTGACGCGCTTCTGTCGCGATGCAAACGCGATACAGTAGCACAAAAATAAAGATTTTGTATGTAAATTGTTTTTGTTTTTTATTCACGCGCCACCCTCCCTCCGTCCTCTCCCCGATGTCGTCTGACACGGTCGCGCGTTTGCAGCGCTACAGTCGCGATGCTGTAGCACGTTGCAAAGGCGACTAAAGCGCGTTAGTAGCGATGCGATCGTGCGTTTACGAGACGCGCGTACAAAAAGTCGCCGTGGGCGATAGCCCTAAAGCTCCTGTATCCATTTCTAAATTAGAAACAGTATAAATTTATTGGTTGTTACAGTGCGCCACCGAGGCTCATAATTTTTTTTCTGTTTTATCTCTAAGTCAATCACGTAAATGGCAGCTATATAAGGCGCCCCTCATACGTCATATATGACTGTGGCAACATTGAATAAGTCATGCATAGCGTTTATTACAGTTGTGTGTCCTGTGATGATCGATATTTTTTAATGTTTTGGTAGGTTTTATAATATACTAGCTTTATTTGTGTGAATGTCTATTATTGCGGACGAGGGAAGTTTGAAGCCAGATTAAAACGAACCCTAAGTCCTTCCTTGTGAGGAACGCTTAATCCGTACCAAACTTCATTAAAATCAGTTCAGTAGTTTAACTGTAAATACGTAACAGCTAGACTGAGTCATTTTTACATTAACAATATTCAAGTAATATGGAAGTATGGATAATGGAAGTAT
The DNA here is from genome assembly GCA_030763345.1 of Mythimna separata. Lineage (NCBI taxonomy): Eukaryota > Metazoa > Arthropoda > Insecta > Lepidoptera > Noctuidae > Mythimna > Mythimna separata. The sequence continues at coordinate 20,623,179 of CM061184.1, read as the reverse complement.
GGATAATGTAAGTGGATTTTCTCCCAATCTGATTACAACCCGCATGTGTTCCTTCAGTGTTCCGTAGCCGCGGTAACTCTTTGAACCACAAGTGACCATAGTATTCTGATATTGAACTGAGAGCCTGCAGTTTAGTTGCAAGGGGCGATCTGTCTTTAATTAAAAGTAACGTTAGCCTTCTAATGTCAGCAAAAAAGTCCCTAATTTCTCTACTTTTTGTATTTATTTTGCCTTTAATTGTTGTCTAAATACAACATAAATTACAGCGTTTTCAGAGCGAGAAACGATCTTTACCGATATCAATAATGCTGCAGTGCAAAAAACCACGAGACATTGTATGAAAAGCTCTACAAAAGTCGTCAGGCAATTATCCGAACAACTGATGCAATGTGGAAGAACTTTTCAAAATAGTAAACACAACAAAACAGTCCAGACAAATCGAATTCCTGAACAACAAAAAGCAGTTAGTAGCTAGACAGTTTTTGCCATCCAAAATTTGAGGAAGGCGCCTAGACTCGGACCGTTAAAAATCATAAACCGTGATGAAGACGCGAGTGTCGGGGACTTATCGGTCGTTGTCACATGCTATCAGTCAAGATAACAATTATGGGAGGTCGCGACATCTCATCGTTTCGTCAGCGACCGCAATGGAAAACTACGTAAAGCGTCCTTATCGTAGAAGAATGTGAGAGTGACAAAAAGTGATATTACTATTTGAATTTTGTAACTCCGTACTCCATGTTAGTAGTTCCATAACACTTTCGTATGGTGCCTTCTTCGATAAACGTGTTTGGACTCGTGATATGGAAGTTTGTTCTAACATTACCCAACTGTAACTGTTTTAAAATCTAGTTATTTATAGTTAACGGAACCGATTTAAATTAGACCTTTTGGACTTTCTCTAATATAAAATCTTACAAAGACGCTTTTAAGAGGTTTCCTCTAGAAATCTAAAGCTTTTGTACTGAAGAAATAAGTTTAAAAAATCTATTTTAAGTCTAGCAACTTTCAAATTGAATTGACATCATATAACAGTAAGCGCCTGTCCTAATAAATTTCTTTCTATAGTAAAACAAACTTAATAACATGGACCACAAAGTTGAAAATTGAATAGACAAGAACTGGCCAGAAGCGGCAAACATTTTATGTGTTTTTTATTTTACAGTGATTATTTACTTAAGTCAAACTTTTTTTTTATTGTAGCCTGGCTAATTGCAGTTTCGCAGAAGGACCGTGTTGACACTGGCAGTATAGTTTCCGGTTTAACTTTTTTTATTTCATTTTAGGGTCCTGTTTACATACGTCAGAAACGTTTTGGCACGATCCCGTTGAGTGATTCCCATGAGGGGCATAAATTCCCCATGGTTGAAATAAAAAACATATAAATGTCTGCTATAAGAAATGTATCGTTTTAGAAATACTCTCGGTGGGTTTTAAGATGCGATAAAAATAATACTGAATGGATTCGAAGTGGGAACCTATTCATGTCTACTTGAGAAATAAACATTTTAGAATATATATTATGTCAATTTATGTTGATATTGATAGAATAAACACCATCAACGTGAAATAAACGTCTATTATAAATTTAATTAGCCAATGAATTTACGGTAGCATATTTTTCTCATTTAATAGAGGTTAATGTTTTCATTTGGTGTCTAAAAATTACGACATTTATATTGGGGTCTTGGAGAATTTGTGTCAAAACATCAACGGTTTTGTGTGGGGCTACACAAATATTCCTAACTGAGGAAAAAATTCAATGGCCACATCAGTTAATCCGTAGCCAAACCGTGCCCACACGCAGTCAATTCCAAACGTCAGACAAAAAAAAATACAATATGGGGTCCGATTTCAAAATTCATTAGAGGCGCGTGCGCCTATGCGGGTACCATTTTACAGACATACGTTACTGTGTATATTAATGACTTAATAATAACGGCCGTCCACTCATTCTGTTTGAAATGATCCCGTATTGCTCCGGGATTCGTGATTCAATTGAATGCGACTTTTTTTGTTTACAAAGTATAATATTAAAATGTGTATTGAACTACCCGCATGGGTACATTAACTATGAAGTTAAATACTCTCACAAGTCATAAAATCAACAGTTAATGAACTGCCTCTAAGTTCTAACCCCCGGAGGAGCGATATATTTATATATTATACAGATTTTATTAGAGAAGGTTGATTTCACGTTGGGGTAACCTGACCATCTTGTGCCTTATTTAGGCACGTGTAATCTTATTAAAATTCGGAGAGAATATAACAGGAAATGAATTACACTTGCATATGGGAAGTTGGGAAATGGGATGGTTATTAATATTTGTAACGTGTAGGAGGAATAGTAAGTGACAGGCTGACGTGACGTAAAGCACGTAACGTAGATATATTTGTAAGTGTACCGGAACTACATAGACAAACCCAACAGCTTTATTAATAGCTTCAAGTACCTAAGATTTAATGCTAAACTAATGTTAAACTTACTGGAAAGTTCCCTAACTTCTGTCTTACGCAAAACTAGCTTCTGCCAGGGACAGAAGTAAACATTTCACTCAGTGATAAAGTAGCATTCTACTGGTCAAATGTCCTTCAAATTTAGGTATTGCGTCAATCAAAATGTTAAAAGAAAGCTTTTATAATTTATTCTTACCAAAAAAAACATTTATATCTAATGCTTTCCGATGTACCAATAGTTAAATTCATTTAAGAAACAAGAGCATATATTGTAATGATAGATCAAAATATCGACAAAGTACTACAAAACAGCGCATGATGACAGGTTTGAATCATATTAGGTAAATACTACATTCAAAGATATTATGTAGAGTATCGTTAAAATTAATCCCAGATGTGAAGGCAGCTTTGATAGACACAAGAACAATAAATGATTCATCCACAAACCCAAAGAAAAGCAAACTAGAGAATAATCAGTCGGAAAACCAACTGTAGAAAGAAAACTAAAGGAACACTGTAAATACAGTTCGACCTACATTTTCCTCAGTAATAGGGAATGAAAGAAAACAGTGTCAAGCGCTTATCTCCCGCACAAATTGTATAAATATACCGAGGAGTTGCTTGCTAAACCGGTCACAATGACAGCTAGTAACACGGTATCTATCTATGAAGACACTACTGTAAAGAATACTTTTATGTTTTACGATCAAGCCGCCAAAGGATTTATACGCAGAATTATTACAGTGAACTCTTTGATAAAAGTACACCGTACGATAATTTAATGTCTAAACAGTAGTTTGTGAGATAAGGGTGAAGTAGTAAAACGTGGAACGTTAGTGTGATGTTCCACTCGGAATGCCAAGGCTACGCCATAAGGTAGGTGTCTGCTGCCATTAAAATAAAACCATCGCAAAAACATATCACACACCGGCCCTAAAACCATGGACGGATCCACCTAATGATTAAATGGGCTGCAGCCTTGGGCCCCATGGATATACAGGGCCCCTAGGTCACATTGAAAACAATGGACAATATGGTTTCATCAATGTGGCAAGTAAATTAGTTGCTGGTAAATAAGCAGTACTTGGCATTGTTACTACAATGGTTTACAACCAGTCAACATTGGCGTTTTAGTTCGGTCTGTGTTCAATGATATGACTGCCAAGTTAGTCATAGTAAACCAATTGAATTTTGCTCAGGCAATGGAAGAAACATCTCTCCCTGTATCGATCATTTTGAAAAGGCACACTTTGCGAAAAAAAGAAAACCCTTTTTTGAAGTAACAGCAATTCGTTTGATTAACGAGGTGGGCCCCCCAAGTAGTGTTAGAACAGGGCCCAACAAATTCACGGTCCGACCCTGTCCAAAACGATAGCATCTTCATTGCCAGCCTTAGTAGTCGCCTCAATTTTGACATCATTAAAATCATTTGAGGCGGCAGCAGCAATTACATATGAGTCAGGGAGTAAGGCCCTTATGGCAGAATTGGCAACGTGCGTTCGTTGCATGCGACCGCAAAATGTGGGCCCGAATTGCTAACATACTCGTATCATTATGTAGGGGCTGAGGGAGAGATGCCAGATAACATTTTTAAATTATATTTGACGGCCCCGCACGTAAATGTAAATGGCGACAATTAAAATTTATCATTTACACGAAATATCATTGTTACTTATTGTATTTTGATATGAGCAGTGGTCGGCTCGATAAGGGCCTGGACTTACGAGTTATAGATCGCAGATTCAAACCCAGTCAAGCTAATTACTTTGTGTAATTTATTTCATCACCACTGCCCTCAAAACGGTAAAGGAAAACATCATGACGAAATCTGCAAAAATTCGAAAACAGGTGACATTCATCAACCCGCACTAGGCTCGCTTAGGATTACGCGACCCATTCTCTAGGAATCCCATTCTTCCTAGGGAAGAGGTTTGTGAGTCCCAGTAGTGGGGACATGATAAGGCTCATTATGCTTATGTTGTCTACGACTTTAAAACTTTCCATTGGTAAATTACACACAACAATTCCTTTACTTTTTTTGAATGATTCTTAAAACCGACTTTGAAGTAACGAGATAGATGGTAACTGTAATTTTTTTTCTTCAACCATGAAGATGAAAGAAGACAATTGTCGAAGACATCCCTTACAGGACTATTGCAAAAAAAAAACCCGGGCCCAGTAATAGAAAACCGTGTTAATCACACTGGTTGCTTCAGCTAATGATTCCAAAAGCTGTATAAGTAAATTGCTGCCGAACATATTTCCAAAGATGGGTCCCGTCAAGCTTACGCAGTATGAAAAACGACTATTAATCACATAACTAAGGGACAATATATATGGTAATATTGTCGGCCTTTCCGTACGCCTGTGAGGGACACAAAAGATCTTCTCTCCTCTCATAACAAATTCATTTCGGCTTCTAAACAAAACTACAAAAAGAATTTTCTGAATGTATCTTTTCTTTAAACAAAGATGTTTTTTGTCCGTAAGTTGAGTAAAGTTTTACTTGTTTTTGGTGTATTCTTAATAACGTGTACTGTGGCTACTAGCTACTTTATTCAAAGTTTGTTTACGTTTTGATATTCCTACATGTAAACAAAAGGAAATATAAACTAACGCAACATACATATAGTGACTATTTACAATCTATTAACATCATAATTATTTATCATATTGTTTTAGTTGTTTTATTGATTGTTAATTATTTAATTCTCCAGTCTTGCCATGAAGTACCATGTTACCCCAGTTAATGGGTTGTGGAGGTTTGGTAGGCAGCCACTCCTCGTAAAATACTGGTATTCATCTAAATCCAGCTTGACTGGAAGCCGACCCCAATATACCTAGTTGGGAAAAAAGACTAGGTAGATGATGATTAATTGTTAGTTATTTGATTATTATTTGTTAATTTTTAGCTGTTGTAAATTAATTCATGCACTACATAATTAAAATACAATGTAAATTGTAAAATAAATATACCCTAGCTAATCTAAAACCACAGAACGGAAATATCCATCTTTCAGACCCTTTATGCTTTGTCCTCGTTAATACATTTGGGACTCTTGTCAAACTGACATACAATTATCGATAAGAATTGACAACAAAATGTAAAATGTGTAAGGGATTAACATGAACCATTTTTTTTTACCGAATACTAGGAAATCATGGTTGCGTCGACAAACATGTATACTCACAAATCCTGTAGCTACTATCTGTAGACACGCAGTACAGCTAAAGACCATCAGAGATGTGCGGAGAAGCTGTGAGGATGACATGTATTTCAGACTATTGCTCTTGAAAGCCATTGCATTATTATCGTTATTTTACTTATTCCTGTATCAGGCTGGTTCGTTAAAAAACTAACTTATAGAATAGAATAAACAATCAAACGAATATATTCAATCGTAACTCTGGACCGATGACCTGGCGAGGGTCACGGGAATCCGATGGATGCGAGACGCACAGGATCGATCGCTGTGGCGACGCTTGGGGGGATGCCTATGTCCAGCAGTGGACGTCTTTCAGCTGAGATGATGATGATGTAACTCTATTAATTTTGTTTCCTTAGCCGCAAAACGAAATGTAACATGAAAGACTTAAGATATTCTTCATCAATATTACATGCGGGCAAAGCCGCGGGCATTAAAGGAAATAAATAAATTTTCTACAAAATTCTTGTTTTATCAAAACTAGCTTTGATTATATGACCGATTCTGGGCCTTCCGAGTGCAGTATACCCGTAGCATTACGCATCTGACCTTTTTGACAAACCTACTGTTATCAAAACTGATTTGTCATGTTTCAATCGAATTGAAAGACCCGGAAACGACATGTTTTTAATAGAACGCTCGTGTCAATTTAGAAAAGTAATTTATTTTCACCAGTTTTCATCCATTTCATTATTTATATTATTATCTATAGAAATGGTCACAACCAAATTAAATTGTTTGAAAGAGTCACCACGTCCCTTGAATGAAAAAGGCAAGTGTAGGAACACGGAAGACATTTAGTCAGTACAAATATGATATTCCCTTTGGCTCCACTCTGGGCGGGAGGAGCTATATGAGACTTTCACAAACAAAATTTAAAAAAAAAATGTCTCGTAAGTTTAAGACCCCTGACTCAATTTTCCTACGGGTTACCTAATTAACAGTTACTTTTATAAACAGCTTAATAACGTAAATATAATGTACAAAAGACTATTTATTTTTATATGTGAGAAAACAGGCATAATAGCCCATTCATACATATAATATAATGTAAATGGGATTTATAATATCAATTCATATCATTAATAGGATTTAAATGGAACGAATCGCTATTTTCACCGCACAATGCCCGTGGAAAAACTTACCGAGACATTGATTCATGGCCAGAGTTATTTAGTTATTCTTTATTTACATAGTTATTAACAATAACATGTTTAACAGCCCGTAGAGGGAACTAGAGCGCCAGTGGTAACGGTTCAAAGTGAAAAGAGACGTTTTAGTTAGTTAATTCATCACCATTGCTATCAAAATGTTGGAGGAAAACATGGTGTAAAAGCTCCCACATATATATAGAATAGAAACGATGCCGCATCGCAGAAACCTAGGATGCGATTTCGTGCTGCAAAGAATCGGTTCAAGTGACCGTACAACGTGCGATGCGAATCAATTCGCAAGTTCTTGAGATGAGTCGTACAATGTCTCAGATTTTTACGATGCAACGTTGCATCGCATCTTTGTGTTTTGACCATGAGACATCGACCAACCCGAGCAGTGCCCAAGTGGTGGATTTCAGCCCATTCCCTTTCCTAGAGATAAGCAGAGTCCCTGCAAACAGAACGTAATAAAGCTGATACATAATGCTATGCTATAGACCCGTATATCAGATCTGAACTTCTCACGTATACTTCATAAACCTTAGAAGATTAACGTTACTACAAATACGATTATCGAAAGATCCCAGGTGAAATTACATTAATCAGCAAGCCAAACATTGTCACAGAAATAAAATACATTCGCCACTGAATGATATCTTCCCGTCCGATTATAATTTAGGTGTCTTCATCATCGTCATCTCCTTCTTTTTCATCAAACATCGAAATACATCGAATAGTTAAGTTTAATTTTAAAAAGTTGCAATGTCCCGTTTTACCACATACTAAAACAATATAACTTCTAAATTCATTCGCAAACCTAATCTCCTATGCACACATTACAAAGCATAGCCAAAAAATAAACCAAGTATTAAAATGGCGGCGAAAACGAGAGCAATATCTGCATTTTTTTGCATTCGTTCGCGAAAAATAACCGTTAAACTATTAAAGAACAAACAAGTTATACACATTCGATCGCGGCGACAATGGTTGGGGTGCTTTTTTCCAATATTGTACATCATTTGTCACTGGTCCTCTTTTGAGGGTCGCAACTGGAATAAAGAATGATGGTGGATGGTGCGAGTTGGAGGAGACAGCGGTTTAAACTTACTTGGAAAAATTTAGGAGAGATGGAAACAGGGTAAATGCTTCCGTCTCACTAGTACGACTAGGTTCGCGTACTTATGAACAAATCATCGAAATTGACCTCGTCATAAGGCAATGCATGGATGGTTGTAATTTTTTTATTTGATTTTTTGTATGGTATAGGCTGTCTTAATTAAATAAATTAATAATAATAAGGCACACTAAAATCACTGTTTCTCTGTCACCAACCCACACTACACCAAAAAGAACATCTGTTTAGTTTAAACATAGCCTATCTAAATATCTTTTGATTGATTCTTTGTCTCCTCCATATTATTCTACATAATTTGTACGTCCCACGTTTAGTTTTTGCCTGCATATGTCCACCTTATCTGACAGTTCATTTATAATCGCTAATGTATCAAGTTTTTATTACCTTCTATTACAATATGCCACTTTGTATTATTATCCAAGAATTTATAAAAGATGATGTAATTGTAATATAGCCATATTGGTACTTAAATTAATGGATTTATGTGGCGTAATCTTGACTTAGTAATCGATAATACTTTATATAGAATAACAGTTTGTTTTTATGAACTATGAACTACTATATAAAGACACAACTACAAATTAATAAAACGCCTTTACATCTAATATTACGCTTTCGTTTAGCACACGATTGATTTATCAGCGATTATCCCAAGAAAACAGGTTTTGTCTACCCTTGTGCCGATTTACATCCAAATCAGCTCAATCGTTTGAGCATGACGAAATAACAAACATACACACTCATAAACTTTCTCCTTTATAATATTAGTGTGATTTAATTTGGAGCACATCTCACCCAAGAGAAGGCTGCAGTCCATAACCCGCTTATAAAAAATTGCATAACATATTTCGATGGACAGTAGTTAATTAAATCCGCCTTCGCTCATGCCTCACACCGACACAAACTAGAGCACCCGCCGACAAACCGTCCACCGATAAGTAGTGGATTTAGCAACCATTATACCATTTTCCCGACGTTTAAAATGATTAATGTGGCCACACCACGGTACGCGACAATCTGCCGCAATTTGTCCCGACGCCGCCACGCGTGAAAACTAAACAAAACTGTGTGAACCGACGTCTAACCATTGTCATACGACTGTAAATTTTTTAGGGTCGGTACACATCTGACGGAAAATGCGTCGTGCGTATATTCCGTCAAATTAGACCTTTCACATTAGGCATCTAGTCGGTTTGTCCGTTAAGCATCTACATACCGGTTGTGTTGTGCGACATTGAATTTTAAAATGAAGCCCATCGAAATAATAACTAATTGGGAGTTGTTAAATCTGATCGATGAAAAGCCAAGATCTAGCGAAAAAGACTGCACTGGCTCTTACGTCAACCGACAATGCTTCGACGGAAACGGAACAGACGCACTAACGCATCATCGGTTAGGTGTGAAAGGTAGAATGTTTTATTATACATTTGTAGGTTTTGGCGTTACGCGACCGATAATACGCGACGCATTTTCCGTCAGATATGGTACCGACCCTTAATAATAATGACAATCGTGAATAATCGCCGGTTGAGTATGAGCATTTGTTACAATAATTTCTATGTCATCATTAAAATATTACGTTTATATACAACGTCTTCTCAATCTTCGTGCACACACAACGGGTGGTAATTATAAGTTTTAAAAGATTATAATCGTTATTTATGTTAAACAACTTCAGCTGTTGATATGGAAGCTAAATAAATATGTAATTTTATTGCGTTAATTTGTTATTTAAAACGTTTATGCAGAGTATTTATCACATCTTCTGTAGTTTAACATTTTAGAAGCAAGTTCCCCACAAATTCATAAAAAGGTACTGGTATAGAGACGAACACACTTCCAACACCTATTAAGTAACAGAATATTAAATGTTAAATTCATTATAATAATCAATTTTTAAAAACTATTCGTGGAGTTTCTTGCCGGTTCTTCTTTATAGGAAACGACAAATCGGAACCGTGTCAACATCCACTAAAAAGTCGTTTCTAAAAAGCAAACGCGCGGTCCTAGAACGCAAAGTGCAACAAAAGGAACTATCTAGGGTGGAGCGGAAGGGCGTGTCAGACCTTTACTGACTAACACCACGCCTATGGTCCTTCAGTAGTCCTTTGCGTTCTAGGACCACTTCATTCGCACTGGACCACTTCATTCGCACTATCAATTTCGCACTTTTTTGGCCCTAGCATATTCCCTTAGGATGCAAGTAAAACCGAACAAAGTAAAGCTAGTAATATTATAACCTAAACCGATAATCGCTTTGTGACTGTATCGAGAGGAATGTGTCCACTACTCAACTCAACTACTTATTATACTTAAGCCCTGCTACTTTATAAGGAAGTAGACAATTTTCCTGCGACTGCGCTCGTCACTGTGGTTTTTGTTTTATTTACATTTAGCCTATCGTTCTTAATATGAACCTCTGTGGTCAGTTAATTGAGACAAAGGTTAGTTTTATAATTGCTTGTAAAAAAAAATAGGTTGCCAAGAAAATTTTTATAATATAAAAGATAGTTTATTTTTTAAAGGTGGCGGTTTACAGACAAATAAGACAAAAAATATCTTAGCTATCTTCATCATCATTTCACCCAAAAGACGTCAACTGTTGTACGTACCTACGTCTCTCCCAAGTCTCGCCAAAACGAACGCTTCTATTTAAGCTGTAACCTAAATGTTCCATTACTCTCAAAAACCCTGTAACATAAGCATCAGGCCTCCTCTCTAGGAGAAGGAATGGACCGTTATCCAACAGGCGGGCCCAGTGTGGATAGGTGGATGTCACATATCTTAGAATCTTCGGACTTAGGACATACCGTTTTCCTCACGATGTTTTCCTTCACCGCTTTCAGAGCAGTGGTAATGAAATAAATTAGGTAAACAAAGTAAATTACCTGCTTGGGTTTGAACGCACAACGTACGTCGTAAGTCGGTCCTATAACCACCGGTCCTCAAAAACCCTTTGGCAAGTTTAAATCAAATATTGATGACCCCTACAATACGGGGCACATAAAGGGGAAGTCAACACTGCAAGTTTCATGAGATCCCGTGGTGGTTTAAAATCAAAACTTTACTTATTCACCAGGGTCAACTCACTGGGTACACCATCGCAATTGGATCAATGGGATCAGACCCGTGTTTGTGGGAAACAAACAACAATCTATATTGTTAGAAACGATCGCCTGCCAATTTGGGGTATGTTGAGGAAAATGTGGTCAGTATTGATGTTCTGTCGGAGGGAATGTCACATGATATTGTGGATGGAGTTTCCGTTAGTTAGAGTTAAAGAGTGTTCTAATAAGAGGGTGGAAAATGGTGGCAATTTAATTCTCCTCATGATCAATTCAAGCTGTTATAAAGGATTTTATGGACAAATTATAGAAAGAAAAATATTATTTGACACACATAGATACACACACTGTAGAAAGAACATTTAGAAACCTTAAATTTAAAAAAAATATGTCGTAGTAGTACGTATGTGTCTTATAGGTGCACCAAATAGATCCAACAGGTAAAGCAGGCTTCCTATTCGACCCATTCATTCTCCGGTAAACCAATAAACCATTAACCACACAAATAGAAACGAATCAGTCCGACCAAAACAATGAAATTAGACTAAAACAATGCAAGACTGTACAGCACTAAACAAAGCATTAATCACTACATCGTAATTTCATCACGAACGTCAAATAGTTAAAACTAAACACGTGGTTCCGGCAATTAATTCTGGACATACGCAATGACCTAAGAACAATGATAGCCAGAACCGTTGCAGCAATAACAGCTGGTCTGCCAAGAAACTTCTGAAGCTAGGTAACGAATGGCTACTTTCTCTGCGAAGGACACACGGTTACTTTTACTTATTCATCCTTATAGGACGGCCCTTGCCAAGATCCGCTTTGTTTAAGATACTGCTCATGTATTTTGTGGTAACTGTATAAGCAGATCCGTTTGCTAGGATTGTGTAAGAATTCCATGTGACAGGATCGACATAAAATCAGCCTTTTAGTGTTTAACCATTCTATGCTGATACAAGAGAATCAAAAACTCAATTACACGCAGTTTCTGAAGTCTTGCAGATTGCTAGACCGATTTGGGACCACACTATTTGCAATATGTGGTAAAAATTAGACACATTCTAAATTGACGAGCCAGATTAAACACAAAACACAGAAGAAATACAGAAGAAACATAGGTGGTCCATTATGAATCAACAAGGTAACGGCAAGCTACCTAAAATAACATGTCCAAACTAAACCAATAATATAAATATGGGAATCGACACCGAAACGAAAGTTAATTCCCCAAAACCAACTGCCCAAACATTTCAACTTCTTTCGCCATTTCATATACAAAGTCACAACTAGGGTCTAAGTTAAAAGGGTGAGTTTGCAAATTTAACCGTCCCGGACGTAAGCCATTTTCTATATGTTTATCCATATGTAACCAGTTGGTGAATCAACAGGGTCTACTTTGGTAAAGGGATCAGTTATGGTATTATAAGGATCGGGTGTTTTCGGGTCAGCATGTATTTTAATGAAATTATTGTTATACACATCAGCATGGTAACGTCTATTGACGCCATGTGTAGGTTTTCGTACGGACTGATTAAATGGATATTTCGATACTTCGGCGAATTTTTAGTCTGGCATTCAGAAAGATAAATGCCACTGTACCTGCGTGATGGATTAGGGCCCATTTCCTCTCCTAGAAAGAAGACCCGAGTCCTAGCAGTGGAAATATTATGAGGTGATTATGCTTATATGCTATGCTTATGTTCAGAAGGACGACCGAACGTGTGATGTAACATTTCAAAGATTTACTTAGGAAAATGCCTCGTAAATTCATTTAATCACGAAAAGATGAACTTGAAACATTTCTGTACTTCTACCTACGATATCCTGTATGCGTAAAAATCCAATCCAAATACACCTTGGAGCGGAATAATGCTGAGTAAACAAACGGCAAACGGTTGTAAATCAAACAGTTCAACACATTTCATGAATGATTTGTACTTGCTCCACAAAACTTGGGTTATTACTAGCTTATTCCATCATCATAAAAACAAGGAAATATGACTCATCACCTGCTAGAAATAAGATTGAAGGCGTGTGTACCGTTATGTTTGCTTTGCACTGAACAGTTGCATGTCAAGGCCTGAATGATCGTAGATTTCAAGTGAAGAGCTAGAAGCGACTGATTGAAATATTGTTTCAAGACGAAAAAATCTCTTTTGTTTACGATTTTTTTGTAAATTGTACACTAACTAACCGTAAAGCGAGCAACTGTGTGTTGATTTAACGAACGAAGCGATATGAGCATTTCGTAAGCGCTCGCTATTGCTCTGGCTATCGTCTTATAATAATATTCCCACACTGCTGACAAAACGCTTGTCTGCACAACATAATATATTTCCCTCGTTTTGTTTCGCCGATGAAATTTATTCGAATAACAATCCAGAAAAGCTTTGCGAATAAGAAATTAGAAGAAAAAAACTGGGTCAATAGTTCTCATTTGAAATGATAGTCTGAAATGCTTTCGGACAGTTTCAAAATATTTACTATTGTGTTGCTAACTGATTTTTACACCGGTACTTTTTCCCGGGCTTTTGATGTCGTCATACGTTTGCTGACCGGCCTGTCGCGTGCTGATAAAGCTACATGACAACTATTTTCCCGCGGATTGCGGTCCGACCAGTACAAGTACTTCGTACCTACATCGCCACCCACGCTGACCTACAGTTAAGTAGCCATTAAAGTTCTTTACGACATAGGCAATAAATAAATAACATAATAAACATTAATTGAAAGCAACGCTTTAAGCTTGTGCCGCTGCTAAAACAGGAACGGCTCATAGACGAAAGACATATTTATTTTACGACTTTGCAAAATACTACCGCATTGTTGGAAAACACGTGAGTATGTATGTACCTTGTGACGGGGTTTTAAAATAGTTTAACTACAACTATTTACATCAGAAAATGCAGTAGGCTTGGCACATTGCTCGTAGAACAGATGGTTGATGGGTCCGCAAGATTCTGGAGCGGCGACCGCGATCCGGAAGATGCAGTGTTAGAAGGCCTTCTACAAGGTCGACTGACGACCGCGTGTGTGTGTGTGAGTGATGGTCGCGGGAATCTCGATAGATACAAGAACGTTCGTCGTGGTGTACCTCGGAGAGGCATGTCCAGCAGTGAATGATATAAATCATAGGATACCTTCGTAACGGAGAATATGGATATTGTCTTAACAGAGCCCTTCCCCTTAGTCTATCATCAAAGTGGGCATGATTTAAAAGCTTATTATTTCGTTCAATGCAATTTTTAATAAAGAGGCAACGCGAAAAAAATGAGATAACGCTAGAACACTCCGTTGTCCTTCGATAATTCCGTCATTTATCCGAACATTTTATTTATACTTGTCTTTTTAAAAACCTTTAAAAGTTTTTGATAAATGATAATTGTTGTGATTCCAAAACATTTAGAGAAAGATACAGTGAAGAAAGATATTAATAACATAATCACGTAAGAACGGTTGTTTGAAAAATAATGAAAATATATCTCGAGTTGGACACTCTAATGGACATCCGTATATATTTAGCGTTTTAACACTGGTTGTAAACTCCGTGATAATAAAATGTACGCACAAAACACAAATAAACGAACCTTCCTACTCATTACAAACGCTATTGAATCTGCTAAGATATCGAATCTGCTGTATCTCAGGCCGACAACGACTAACTACTGTTGTAATAATTCTGTTACTGCAGCCAATAGATGTAAACACACAGACACATAAACAAATACATAAAACTTCATGACCTAATTGAATTAACATAATTATAACATAGAATGCAGGCAGTATCGGTATCTCTAAACTGGAGTTTCCCATACATACATAATGTGAGGTAAACCGTTATAATTGGTCATATTAATAGGTTTCTCGTGAAGAGTGAATGCACTATGCATCGAGGGTCATACAGTTTTTTCTTTATCTTTTTTTTTTAGTTTAAGTCAAGAGTGAATAGGTTGCTTCTAGGCAAGCGTGTTCCATCGTCGACCACATCATCGCTTACCATCAGGTGAGACAGCGGTCAAGCGCGAGCCCATCAATAATTTAAAAAAAAAAGTTACGTCACAGTAAGTATGGACTCCTGTTTCGTAGGTGCATTCACAAACATCGAAATTCACATACTTAAGCCATGTACAGATAGTTGTTCTGGGTCCCAGACAACACAAAATATTTTTTTTCCTTGAGGGAATCGGGCCCGCGATATGCAATGCTGCAGCCAATTGCTCAACCACTGCGCTAACCGTGCCATCAATAATAATATTAATTTGTATTCAATCATCAATGACACAATAATAACAAATAGGTGTATATATTTACTGTAGTAAAATTATAATTAGATACTTTCTCGTGGGGGGAGGCCTATGTCCTGCAGTGGACGTCTTTCGGCTGAGATGATGACTTTCTCGTGAACAAGAACGGAATAAAGGTGACCTGGAGCCGGAAATTAACAGCAGCGTTTGGCAGACCGTGTCAAGAACACGGATGTTCTACAAAGGGGTCATGTCTCCAAGGTATTGACGCCTATCTATGCTGGTCTGGGCCCATTTTAAGGATGTCTGACTGACGAGAGAGCATCTTTTTACTGAATTCAAAGATAACTACAGACAAGGCGGCCATTCCAAGATATGAAGAAATGCAATGCCCGTAGAAGAATATACAGGGAAGAGACGGCAAAATATAGGCCTGATTGGAGTTGTAGCAAAGGGCAACTAAAGGAAAAATTATGGGTTAAAGTACCTAAGTTAAAGTCTAACTTTTATTTGATCCAAAAATAACGTGGCCTTTATTTTTGGATCAAATAAAAGTTAGACTAAAAAAAAGGAAAACAGCCGAACACCAGTATTTCACATGGAGCACCTGCTTCTCTGAACTCCACAACCCATACCACAACTTAAGAACTAAAAAATACCTTATCACGTTGAAACGGAAGCTACCCACTCACAATCCACGTAGAAGTAAGTACTCACCCTGAAACAAAATGAAAAACATGTTCAAAACACTAATTACATTATAAGAAGAAAATATATTAATTACTAGAACTCTTAAGAACGGACAGACGGTACTAGAGGAACAAAGTTTACGTCCGCGCGTCCCCGAAGTGTCCCGAAGTACCCCGAAGTGTCCCGAAGTGCCCCAAAAGTCTAGACCGGTCGCTTGTCGTACAATTAATTGCCCCATTCCCATTTAGGGGAGAGTCCGGGAGACCCGGGTATGTCTGTCCCGGCCCCTAACGTTACCGAGTATGTGCCATCGTTGGAGGCTCGTAACTGTATTATGGGCTAGGGCAGCCATTTGGGGTTGGCTCATTTAGTTATTTTAATCTAGCTTCTGTCATTGGTTTTGGCTGCGTAAAAGTAGGTTGCTCTATATAAACTTTGAATCCTGTTTCATGCTTTTAGGGGGTGAATTTTGGAATTCATTTAGTACTCAATACGTCTTAAAAGGAAACTATGTGCAGAATTTCACGCAGTCCCAGTAGTTTTGGTTGTGCGTTGATATGTCAGTCAGTCAGTTTTTCCTTTCATATCGAATTTTATAGTAGAGGTTTCGTATTAGTCCATTACGTAAAATTTTTCAGAGACTTCTCTCGACTTCGTTCAGAAATCGTGAACACCGCCAATCGCAAGCCTATAAATATACTATAGAAATATTTGTACGTTATATGTATTATAGCAGGATTTGGACCACTATTATATATGTATTATTATCTATTTTATTGTATTGCATGTCGTTGATCAACTTGATGTGAAACATCATGTTGACATTTCGTTCCCTATTGTTTCTGAGGTTTTATTATCTAAAAGCTAGAATTTTACTTGCAGATTGATGAGAATGAAAACAGATTCTATGCTGATGGTTAATTCCCGTGGATTTCATCAACGCCAGTTTTCTGCGAACGAGACCAGTAAAGTACGCAAAAAAGCACCAGCCCCATTAATAATCGTCAACCGTTCAAAAACCTTTTAACAGAAAGTCAAATAACAATACAAACTTCTTGGAACAATTCCTCGTCCCCAGAAAAGACGGCATTAGGAAACTTTCAAGGACAAGTTACAGCAAGTTCTGAACACAAGATGGAGTATATAACAGGAACCGATAGGTATTATAAAGCTTAAAGTTCGGGGTTTCGGATACTTTCGGATATAATGTTAAGCTATAGCGGATGTTATGCGGATCAGGATGTTTAAAGTTGTTAAAGCGTTTATTTCGAAGGAATATTGGCGATGGTATGATCTGTTTAGGATTAAGGAGAACGATTGAGTTGCTCCTTTTCTTCTTCTTTGATCACTGCGGTTGAATATCCCAAAATCCAAACGGTGCCACACTAAGAATTACTCCGGTGACACTGAGCTATCAGCTGCTGCACTATGTATATGTAACGGATTATATGTTTATGAATCGTGACACAGAAATGAGGAGACAAAGTTAAAAAAAAGTACATATTTTAAGCTGCATTGCAGATTATCTCGGGCAGAAAATCATTGGAGCAAGTTAAGTAGCAGTGCACATTGCTTGCAAAACAGATTCTCGTTTGGTCCGAAAGGTTCTGGAGTGGCGACCACGTACTGAAAGATGTAGCTTTAGTAGGTCTTTCACAAGGTGGACTGATGACTTAGGGACGCACAAGCCCGGTCATTGTGGCGACACTTGGAAGAGACCTATGTCTAACAGTGTACGTCTTTCGACCATCATGATGATGATGAGAAAACCATTTTATCGACGTAAATATACCGAGTTACACACCCACATAAACCCAACTCGCAAAAACAACATCACGATTACAAACGTTATCAATATGCAAATCCACTGCCAACTGTATGACTTGCGTTTCACTAGAACTGTGCGTCAGTAACCACATCACACGGTAAACGTACCTATGAGCAATTATAATTAGTCTGATTAGCACACTAGTGTGTATTTAAAACCCCGGTGTCCTTCGACCGCATATTTCCACCCGATGCGGGCCTGAAGCGTAATGGAACCAGACATAAAACTGAAATCATTGACATAACTCTAAAATCTGGTGTTCCACTTGACTGCAATTTGTGTGATGTAATAAAACTAGCACGTTTAATAATGTGGGTTATCGTAAAAACTGTTTAGAAATAAAAGAGGGACGAGATAAAATACTGCACGAGTATGCCATCACGGGCTGCGGGAATGTTCGAAAGAGTGTCTGGAATGGTTAGGAAACTGAATGAAAACAGGTGGTTTTAGGCAGTAAAAGTCTGAGACTCCCTCTAGCTCTATCCAGCAAGACGTGACAAACTTGAAAAAAAAATCAGTCTTGATTTAATACCGGAGAAGAAACAACACGTAATCTACTTAATTCATGAATCCCCGACCGGTCCTATGAGACCGCGGTGTTATTGTTTGACTATTGTGTCTCGTTTTGTGGGTATGTAATAGGCTAATGCCCGTTTTCACCAACAGCCCCTAAAATTTAAGTGTCTCTTAAGCCAATTTAATCAAGGTTTTTGCATATTATTAGGTTATTATTCTGAATTAAAGTATGAAATCGAACACGTAAGTTTAAAGTTTTCATATTTTAATTCAGAATAATAACTTAAAAATATGTAAAAACTGTGATTAAATTGGCTTAAATTTTAAATTTACACTTAAATTTTAGGGGCTGTTGGTGAAAACGGGCATAAATAACGTATTATCAGGACATAAATGGCAACTGATCTCTGTAATTGGAAATACCAGAATCTTGCGGTTACACTTCCTAAGTATTATCTCAGGATTGGCACTATCGATCAACCTATGATGTAATTTCAAGGTACAAATGTACCTGGAGATAGTACCGTTCACAAAAACGATATAGTCAAAAATGACACACTCAATATAATAAACGGTAGGTTCATGGTAAAAATCGCAATAATTTCCGATTAATTACAAGTAGATAACTGCGTACCTCAACAATGTAAAACTTGAAACTGATGCGTCATAATGATCAACCATGAAGGTAAGCAAATACTAACTCCAGCATACAGGAAACCATGATTAACAATTGTTCAAACCAAATACTTTACGAATTTTCATGACACCTGTTAAGACATTGACGACCCTGCATCAGTTGGTTTTGGAGCATATGAGTAAGCAGAATCCAATACCAGTATTTTACGAAGAGCGGCTGCCTACCAGACCTCCACAACCCACAAACTGGGGTAACACGGGACTTCATGGCAAGACTGGATTCAGATTTACTGACTTCTTACTATCCGTAACGACTGCCAAAGATATACAAATGACAGCCGGGACCTACGGCTTAACGTGTTTTCTGAGGCACGAAGGAAACTCGGTATGTTAAGATGGTCACCCAACCACAGACCAAGCGTTGCTTAACCTTGAAGATCGACCCGTGCGGCTGTTGCCTCAAATGAGGAAGCAGAATCCGAAAGCTAAATACCTACTAAAAGTGAATATGATCCTGACTAGCTAAGAGAAAGTCAATATACTGTTATTGATGCCGAAGTAAGTTAGCAACTTGAACGTTACGGAATAAGTGATTCACTAGATCAGCAGAAAGTTACACAGAATATTATGTTAGGTTTATACTCGTACGACAGCCGTATTGATTACGATGTGGTAGTTTATCAGGTAAATACTTGTAACTGTTGCATTTATTACCTAAAACATAATATCTGTCGGTAGGGACTGGATCACAACACGGTATCTGTTTGGGATCCAGTGTCACACATAATCAGAAAAATACCTAATATTTTAGAAGTATGATTTTCTATACTAATATAATAAAGAGGTAGTTTGTTTTTTTGTTTGTGTATGAGGTAATCTGTGAAAGTATTGGTCCAATTGCTAAATTTTTTTCACCAATAGAAAGCTGCTGTATTCCTGAGTGACATAGGCTTTATTTAATGTACGCGGGCGAAGCAGCGGGAAAAAGCTAGTACAAACATGGATGGATTAGAAGGGAAAGAGAGAGATTGGGTAAGGAGTGATATGAAAAAAAGGGAGTCAGTGATAGAGTGACAGTTAACAGGCAAGAAAGAATGAATCGTGTTGCACCGAACCCAAGTAAAAAGGGGCTAGGGCAAGAAAATGATGACTGTACTTAAAACTTATTACAAAAATAAAAACTTAACAAATGTTGACGATACAACTATAAGCGAAGCAGATTATTTTTACTCTCTCACTAGTCTCGTAAACGAAATTGTCATCAATATTTCATCATCAACCTTTATGAAGTATTGACAAAGACATGATCAAACAAGCAATTTTAACTACAATAAAAGATCCATGATAGGATGAGCGTAAAAAATATCCAAAAAACGAACACAATCCAAGTACCATTCAATAAAATACAGACATAGGTACCTATGACTGCACAGTCAAAGAAATATCTCCTAAACATAATTTAGTGTACGTCTACGACCATTAACTAAAGGGTATTATCGATGACATAAAGCAATTTGTGGTAGATTTATCAGGAGGAGGTATCTCCGTATCGACTGCTAATGACAGTGGGGAACCGGACGATACGATACAGATTATATTCGAAATTGCTATCGCTTTAAAATATATATTTTGTGAGGAGGAAACGATGTACTTTTGGGCTTTAGAAGGATGAGAATAGCGTTTCTAAGGAGTTGTAATTTATCAGAGTCAGCGGCTATTTGCCTTCCAATGTTGATAGTTAGAGTCTACCCGTTCTTTGATCTCTCTGGGCTCACCAGTGAAATAATTTTGCTTATTAACTCAATCAGTTATTAATTATATATCAATCAAATAAACGATTTGTTTGTATTGTTGTTTCCTGTTATAACTATTTGCCTAAATAGAACATCGTCGGTGCCCTGAAACAGCGAGACAGGATTGCGTCAGTATAGGAAAGAGATGGCGAAACAAACTGGACAGATTTCGCCAAAACTTGAAGGAGAAAGCGCGGGTTCGCTAAAGATGTAGCCTTAGCTACTAAGGTTTTGGCCAGGAATGTAACAGAACAGGTTAGAGCACAAGAAAAAACTATTTCAATATTTCACTCTCACATAAAGCGGTTCCCTATCTCCGGTGTCAAACCTACGCGTTCTTGAGTCCGTACCTTCGACATCGAAAGTGAGTGGGATCTATCCCGTAGGCAGCGAACCAGTTGATACGCCTATATGAAATGAAAACGGCAAGAATCCATCATCGTTTCGAAACCTACACAAAACATTTCCGATTACGATTATTTTGAGAGGCTGCACATCCGGGGAACCGAAGCTATTAATTACTAGGTATCTGTACTTTGTGTGTCTCATACATCCGACCCTAATTCGCCTATACTGATTTCTGTCAGAGAATTGGAATGCATCGCAAAAAGCGATAAAATAACCACAAAACTATTCAAAAGTCTAGACGCATCAAAAATTGGCATGATGATACGGAAGCGCTAAGCGCACCTTTAGCCGCCTCCGATCCAAAAATAACCTGCCCACTACAGACTACAACCCAGACATATACGCGGCCACCCATAAACAAGACAAAACACCATTCACACCCACACAATAGCACAAATTAATATCATTTCACCACACCGATAAGTCATAGGGAACGGCATTTTTCTCTATAAACTATATTAATATAAAAGCAAGGGAATTCACAACACGTCATAGAGCCAGCCCATATGGATCAGTCATGATGCCCTTTTTCGTGGTCGAGTATAATTTGGGAGCGCGGATATTAGATCTGCAAATTGGTCGTGTTATCTCCCGCCCTACCCTCGGGTGACCATTAGGAAATGGGAATATTACGGAAGTTGATATACCGGTAATAAAATCGTTCTTTTACTGAAAAGGACGTTTTGTCTTCAATAGTGACAGACTTCATTTGGTTAACAATGACCCGTCATGCTGAGAATTTTATGACGGATCACCAGTAGTATTTTAAAATAGACAATGCCAATATAATAAAATTATTTGTTAAGGACATTGTTTTAAAACTACACCATGTGCCCCGCACATGTTAAGTTTGACCAAAACTGGGAAATACCAGAACACAGTTCAAAAACAAATACAAGATGAAACAGAAAAATACCCATAAACATTCCTAGATCTTGATCTAAAAACAGTAGCAGACGGCATTTAAGAGGACTACAGGACCTAATGCGCGGTCTGTATAGAGTTGTGCAAAGAAGCGATGCTTGCTACTAAATACTTAAATACTTATAAAGTATTTTAGTAATTTATTAAAAATCTACTGAGTTGATTATAAAGTTAAAAACGGTAAAATATTGCTTGTAGAATCATTTGACAAACAATCAGAATGATTGCATTAGTCTGGTTTTTAATCAATAAAAGTAACTTTTACTTGTCGTACTAAATTACTTACTTACTAAACATATCTCTCAAGCATTTATCCAGAAGAATAACATAATATAATATATATTTTTCTGATTCTATTAACTGCAGTGGATCATATAATTTTGCGCATTATAAAACTCGCTAAACCTCCTATTATAGTCCTCTTAAAGGGTAAAATAAAACATTTAAAGTAGCTAGATGACAATGTCTGATCTTCTAAGCAAAGACAAATTAACATTCACGTCAGCACCTCCTAGGTTGTTGGAAAGTCAAACTAAAAATGGACGAAGAGAACGTATAGTCTACCTATTCTTATATATTTCTGGCATTGTATAATAATCACTGTATATTAGATAACTTCTAGAATTCTTACTGTGAAATTTAGACAAAATTTTAACGGCAAAAGTGAACACGTAATCAGTCAAAACTGCAGTGCAGTCTAAGACTGTCTAGACCTTTTTTAAGATGGGAAATCATCAAATAACTCATGAAAGCAAGGTACACTACACGCAGAAAGCGTTTTGAGAACATATTCGTTGTGCGTACAGGAAAGAAGCGGAATTCTCTCCCGGAGCCTTGTGTTTCTTAATAGCCCCAACTTAGGGGTATTTAAGACAAGAGTAAATAGGTAGGATTTATCAATGAAAAAAAAATGTGTGTGTATCTTTACTAAATAAAATCTACCTGTGTTCCTTTAATTTCTCTTTTCGTTCTAGGGTCACGATAACTCTCTCGTAGAATCCCGCAACCCTGGCAAGTTTAGACCTAATGCTACTAATAGAGTAATAACTAACACCATTTATCGACCGTCTGCCTAATGCATTTAAGATATTTACCAACAAGAAGACGACCTTCATTATCTACTTATCGAAACCACGAACCGTGCCAAATCCGCCATAAGTTTATCATAAAATATTCTCAGATGTAGCAAGCAAGTCATCATTCCCAATACATTAGAACCATGGTCACTACACCGCTCCCTCCTTGGCAGTCTGTCATGGCGGACACAGCGCCATCTAATAGCTATATTGACCCACGGCCTTTCCGCGAAAACTAAGGACGCCATTTATATCAACCAACTCTAATATTATACTCTAAGGAAATTACGTAAGTAGTGCGAAAAACCGCAGTGACTAAGATTCTAGACTATTAAACATGAACTGTTATTAATTATAATTATAAGTGCACTCGGTGTAAGAGCTGACTGCATTTGACAGAGACTGATCATGCTGAATCTTTATCTAAAACAAAACTGCATGAAATCATCTATTCCTAGAAATTGTGCGTAGTTTGAAAAGAAAATCCTGTCAACGATTTCAGCTGTGGTACCACAGGTAATTTATAATGCAGTAGGTACTGCACTTAAACACCAACATTTTTTTTTTTTCAGAAATTACATGACACTGGCTTAACTCCAATCTATATTATCTGGAAGATATAAAAATAAAGGAAGATTGTGGGAATGGAGGTATAATAAATATTAATCTATTGCACCTCCGATGACAGGGTCACCTTGAAATAGTCTAGGACTCTAAAATTGCATAATTTGCAACTAATGTTCACACGCTATCAAAGTGACATTTAAAAATGAAATAAGCGTTGGAAAATATGAAAAGAAAACTTAATTCTTTCAGTTATATGTAGCAATAAATATTCATCTAACGTTATCGAATACCTACTAGATTACTAGCAACCTGATCCGGTTTCACACGAGTGCTGACTATAAATAGAAATCTTCGTTTATCACTCTAACTAAACAAAAATAACAAACAAAACAAAAACACAGCAACAACCCAGCAATGACTCTTAAAAACAACATTAAAATCACATGGCGAAAAGATACCTATAAAAAAACCGTAAGGACCCAATAGAGCCAATGTCTACCAGGGTCATAGGAAAACCTCTTTAAAGGTAATCCGTGGTCCTAGAACGCAAAAGGCAGCTGAAGCAACATAGGTATGGTTCTAATCAGTAAAATCCTGACACGGTAGTGTCAAGTCCGATCCGCGCTAAAGCAGGAAAAGTCATTTAACCTATCAATACCCGCGAAACGAGACACAATAGTAAGACAATAACAGCGCGGTCCTATGAGATCGGTTGGGGATTCATGAATTAAGATCATTTCCCACCTCAAATAAGGATGACCAGACAGACGCGGAAAGCAACTTTATTTTACACTAAGGAAGCTACATATCTTTTGTCAGGTCATAAAATCGTAATCGTATATACTGCGACGGAATTCAATTGGAGCCAATTGCAGAGATAACTTGGCAAACATAATCAGAGCTAATTGATCGGACTGGGCTGATAAAAAACTTCGCCATCGGATAATTGGAAAAAGGGATGGAGCAGACAGACGGTGGGGATAGATAAAACCTATTGAAAATACTTCCTGATTTTTTGAGCACGCGACTTTTTTTTACTGGTCTAGTCATTTGGTGTAGGGTAGTGGAAAAAATTGGATAGTGACAGACTGATAATTTGATTATAATTAAATTCAATGTAAATGTTATTAAATTTATTTCTGAATTCTGATATACTTAATTTATTAGATATTTTTTTTATTGTAATTTAAAAGGGACAGCATTAGTGGCCAGACAGATTGATATAGATGAATGTATCTTCCTTAAAAATTTAAAAGAGGAAGCGAGGAATCGTGATCGTTACAAGCAATGGACCTTTGCTCAGCAATGGGTCGATACAGCCCGTGTAGCAATATATAGCAATAATAAAAATAATAATTTGAATAGTATGTAAGTACCTACTTAAAATTAGTCTATTAATACAATTAAATTGTAACAAAAGACTTAAGTTATTTAACGAAAATCTTTTATTAAACAGCAGTTAAGAATGCGCATTTCAGAGGCCGCAAAATAGGTTTCAGCCGCAATAATTTAAATAGCAAATATGTGGTTAATAAAATCACGGTACGACCTTGCGGACGACAATGAGGAAGCATGGAAACGGAATGTATTTGCAAAAGTAATTCTGAACGATAAAAACGTTATAAAAGTATACAATGATATAAAGAAAAGCGAATCATCACCTGTCACTATGTGTGAAATCCTTGAGAAAAATCGAGATCTCGTGATCGTGAAGAATTTCGGTAGTTTTTTTTATTCATTGGCAGTCTTTTAAAGTGGTGAAAGTAATGACTATAAAATACGTTTACAAAAAAAACATTCCTGCATTATAAAAAAAAATCAGCTGTTTAGTACACACTCAGAGATTTTGAGCATCGACACTGAGTTGCTAGCCTGTACATTTGCAACCTGAAATGTTACATTTCAGGGAACGTGCGTCGGAATTATTTTGTTCTAATTCCGCCAAGCCCGTGCCATCATCGGATCATCAGACGTACGGTTTAACGCCACAGGTATATGATGACCTGGACTTTCCACCTATACACACAAATTGTAGATATAGGTAAAACTATTTCCATTTTATATTTAACTTGATAAATAGAGAACAGTTACCAAAACCTAATATTCAAAACAACTTTCAGCCCCTGAAACAGCATAAAAGACACCCTGCAATGTGGATCGGCGAGCGCGTGACTAGGTGCGTGCGCGTGGCACAGTGACCGAGATGCGCAAGCGCCGCCGCCGGCGCCTACGGCCGTATGACGCAACATGTAGGGCACCTACTACACTATCCACGACTATATCTATCGCTGATGTCTCAGATAAATATCGCCTAGCAACAGCGTTTTGCATATTGTGTCGTGATGACCCATTGGTTAAGCAACCCGTCATGCAGGAGTTTTGATACCGGGTAAGTACCAATTTGAATTTTTTAATTCATATGTTCTTTTCTAAGTTAAATTAGGGCATTACTGACACCCCGTGCCTCGGAGAGAATGTAAAGCCGTTGGTAACGGTTGTAATTCGTAGATCTTTGACAGTCGTTATAGGAGTCAGACGTCAGAAAGTTTGACCGTCAATCTATCCAAAGAGTGCGTGCCCAGTAACTGAGTTGTGGAGGTCTGATAGGCAGTTGCTCTATATAAAACACAGACTGGAAGCCGACCCCAACATAGTTGGGAAAAGGCTAGGGAGATGATGACGAACAAGATTTTGCATAGCAACATTCATTCAACTATAATACCCCACACTGAATTTAGATCTGCTGAAATTTGTATCACAAATGATTTCATAAAAGCGACAACAGGTTAATCTTAGTTAAAAAACCGACAAGAGAACATAAAACACTGGAAATACAAAAGCTAATTTCATAATGCACAGGCGTTTTGCAAGATGACGTAAATGTAACAGGAAATCTAGGAGAAGTGTTCACGACACATGCAGATGTCACGTGAATCCAGATTGTTGAAGCGATGGAGACAATATTTTTCACCTCGTTAATGTCCGTTTGGATTATGAGTGAAAATGCAATGAGGTGTTTAAGTTTTATTTTTGTACAATTTGTACTATATTTCTATCATTATAATCATCATTTCAGCTGACCTATGCTGGATATATCAACGCACAGTCGAAAATATTGTGACTAGGAACGTGAAATTTTACAGGTTCCGCTTATGACGTAAGAGCACTAAGAGAGGTTTTTCCAAAATTCACAGGGCCTCCTAAATGGACGAAAATGGGTCCAAAGTTTGTATAGAGAAACGTATTCAGAAAACAGCATACAAAGTGGTTATTAAATAAATGAAGCAGCAATTAGTATTTCAAATATTAGGATAAGGAAGAGTGGAAGCTCGGTAGAAACATCTCGCTATCTTTTTTGTACACACGTTACCTAATAGCTGTAACGTTAAATTGCAGGTTGTGCATAATTTTGTATTACTTGTCAGTTTCTCCTTCCACCAGATTATTTTTTTGTGGATCAATTTATTTTTTTGACAAAAATAAACCAAATCCATACAGTTTCATCAATTTATAATGAAATATTAATTTACCACGCACCAGTTGTTGCAATCTTGACCTGACTATCGTTATCTAGTGACATCGCAATAGGGTCCTGGGTCACTGATACATTGCAACTGCAGTCGTCACGTGGCACTGAATACTATGTACTGTTACAGATATATAATATACATATAGTGGCTTATTACCTGCGGCCGACATTACTTACAATAGATGAGGAAAATCACCGCTTGAATATCAATGAAGTAAGTACCTAATTAACAAATGAAATTGTTGTAGGTATAGCCCTAAATACCGGTAGCGTGTTTGTATCGTAGGGAGTGTCTTTGTGTATATTTATATAATTACTAGCAGCCCGTCCCGGCTTCGCACGGGGTAGACAATTATTTATTTTTGGATTTTTTCCCGTCAAATGACTACCCTACATATCCTACGCTACCCTACGCTCCACTACACTACCCTATAGTACCCTACACTACACTACACTACCCTACACTACACTACCCTACACTACCCTACACTACCCTACACTTCCCTACACTACCCTACACTACCCTACACTACCCTACACTACCCTACACTACACTACCCTACACTACCCTACATTACCCTACACTACCCTACACTACACTACCCTACACTACCCTACTTTACCCTACTTTTTTTTTTTTTAGATTCAAACTATCCTATCTCTCAAGTTGGATCGAACTGCACATGGTGTGCGAATTTTATTATAATCGGTTAAGTGGTTTAGGAGTCCATTGAGGACAAACATTGGGACACGAGATTTATATATATTAAGATTTTATTAAAAGTACTGATAATATATGTCTGCGTCTAAAGATTCTGTTCCTCTGCTATCAGTTCAAGCGTGATGAAATATATAGCTTTTAACCTTCCTTGGTAAATAGACTATCAACTAATTACTACTAATAAAAATATTTTCATTTTCAATTCCAATCTCTGGAACTACTAACAAAGAGATTAGCGCGTTCAATCAAGCAAATATAGGACGTTTATACGTCAATTTTATTTTGAAAATTTTCAGATTGAGAAAAATAGAAGAAAATTTTTTTAGAGAGGTTATTAAAAGAGGAAATGGATGATAGATCTCCAACAATTTTTAAACACTAAGCTACATTACATAATTTATCATGAGCTAAATCCCAGTCAGACTAGAATCTGAAAATTATTCCAAGAAAATCTTGACGCAGATTCAGATCAAAGTCTCAAATTCGATTTACAAACCATATTTCAAAGAATGCATTAAGAACAAAGAAAGCTAACATGTTTTCAGTAGTCTGGTCTAAAACCTAGATCTTCAGCGAAAGCTTAGTGAAGAAAATGGCGTTGCCAAGCGGAACTGAACTGAACTGGGTTAGATCGCCTACGCCCTAGGAGTGCCAGTTCACTGACATTTGCACTCTTTCCTTCAATGCCAAGATATTTATGCACATCTCATTTCGTGCTCCATCGTCAGCTACATCATCGCTTACTATTGCGTGCCCAAATTGTCCCTACACCTGCACTGGACCTAAAAAATGCCACTGACGCCGCTATAAACTGGGCGACCGACTGAGCCCTAAAACTATGAGGGAAGGAAAATCATCGAAACGAGGAGAAGAATATCTTATTTCCAATTACAAGAAAAGTGAAAGTCAGACATTTAGGTTTTATTGACCAAGCAAGGGTTAAAATGTCAAGCTTGTGGGAAAGAAAGAGGGAACGAGTTATCCACCCTATGCAGCTCTATCCCTAAAACAGTTTAGTTTGGGTCATTAAGAGCGTGATCTTGGTAGAGCCTTAGTTATTTAGTAACTTAAAAAAAGCATGTTTTCTGCTCGTTCTTGTAGGACAATTTTTGACATGTACACGGGTGAAGCCGCTAGTAAAAGATAGTTCAGGCCACAGTTCTACTTCTAATTTTATAAAAATATTGTGGAGGCGGACACAGCGTATCAAGATCAAACCGAATATGTTCTTTGTGGGGTAGAATTGGAATTCTTTTGATATGTTTCTCTATGTGAAATGGGTAAAGAAAACAGAAAAAATAAATGCTAGGTTACCTACTACATTAGGAGAAGAATAAATTGTAACAACTGTGTTAGAAACAGTTCTTTGTTGGTGAAGACTTCAAGGACTACATAAACCCTGACACTAGCAAAGAACCCAAGACAAATAGCCTTTTTCTCACGCGTTATGGCTGAACGGGAGGGCTTAAAACCTTTGAAAGAGGACCTACAGAGAAAGAAAACCATTATTCCTAATTTACCAGGTCTGTGGTCAACAGTCACTGCCAACCCTGGAACTCAAAGGGCAACTGTAGGAACACAGATTGACATATCAACGCAGAGCCGAAACTATTGGACTAAGAGTTTGAAGTTTTGAAGGAGGTTTCCTTTTATAAAGGAAGGGAGGATTTTCCAAAATTCACTCCCTAAGGGAATGAAACGGGTATCCTAAGTTTGTACGAAAACACCTAATTTCATGTGAGCAAAGCTACAGGCAGAAGTAAGTAGTCTACAAAAATCTTGAACCCCTTCCAACCAGAACGGGTGTAAGTTATTTGATTTCCAATCCTTTAAAAAAGAAAGTATTTCCTAACTGGTCTGCAAAAGGAAGAAGGATGCAATAGCACAATGGTACGCAATGATTCAAGAGCTATTTTAAGGCGACGGCGTCGCATACATATCTTGGCACACGTAAGAATGCACCACATTGTATGATTGTCAACTTATTTATAGAAGCATACCGTTTACCTTTGAACGTGTAGCGTTCTCCGATGCGGTAACGTGTCTGGTTTAACTGGCTATTGAAATAGTTACTCAGAGTTCTGGGTTTTGAATAGATAGCTGGTGAGTCAAGTAGCAATGTCTAGCAGTTATGTAGCTCATTACGCCGTCCGGTAAGGATCAAGAATGGCTGGACGGCGCGTTGTGATCCAGCAAAAATGAACGGGGTCCAGTAGAGCTGTTGCTAGGGTTATGGGATTGTTTCAAAGAGTGACCTCAGAATGCAAAGGACAACTGCAATGCAAAATCGGTAAAAGTCTGAAGCTCGCTGTCGGTCTACCCAGAGTTTACATTTCCAGTTGTGAAGATATTAGAAGATGGCCTATGCAAAAGATTATGTTAAAAAATAACGGTTAAGGAATGAGACAGCTTAACATAAAAGAGGAATTTCTATTGATTGGTACGAAAAGCAATGAAAGATAACAAAAACCCCGCTCATCACCCTGATAGGTATTGTAAACGCGTAGTTAATCCTTCACGCTTAACCAGCTGTTCAGATTAGAATGAAAATTGGCATACGGGTAGACCCCGTCCAGGAATGGGAGATGGAATAATTTGATAGTTTTTATCCCGGGAATTTGTTCCCTCGAGATAAACTTGGACAAAACTATGGAGCATGTTCCACCAGTGGGTAGACCTGGGTTACTAGATCATGGCTTCCCACTGTATTAACTCGATTAACCCATTTCTTTCAATTTTACTACTTGCGTGGGTTTCAAAAGCAGCTGATTCGCTCAATTTACGTAATAATTCTCTCGCTTTTAGAGGAACCGGGAAATCTTTTTTTTTTCACTAATATTTATATCAGCACCCTCCCACCTGATTTTGTGCGAATTCCGTATCGTTTGGTGACGCAGAGTGTTTTTATTATCACGGAAAGATACTACATGACCCATAGATATCCACTTCACGCGATATTTACCAACTGTTGAAAATAGGGTAATTAATTGAACACTAACTTCTGCCAACGACTTTGCCCGCTTCAGAGTAGGTTTCTCCATACAAATTTTAGACCCCTGTTTCATCCCCCCAGAGCATACATTTTGGAAATTCCTCTCTTAACTATGTCTACGTTGTAAAAGGAAAACTTGTGCATAATTTCACACTCCTAGTCCCAGTAGTTTCGGCTATGCGTTGATATGTCAGTCAGTCAGTTTCTCCTATATTACCTATCTATTATATCGCATATTACATCATTTAACGCATACTTAGGTGATAATTAAGACAAAGCTTTATGCACATAGCATATTAAAAGCAAAGGGTTTCCCCGATAGCAGGATAACCAGTTTTCCAACCAAATGAACGGTAAACATGCAGATTTTATCCTTTCTAAGTAGGTGTTAAGGAAAGACGTCTTTGTACAAAGTTGACATTATTTTAGTCAAAGGAAGTTGAAGAAACTATTCGTAGAATATTTTTGTGTTACGATTTTGTAAATATTTATTCACGTAATACTTAATAAACTTCCTTGTCTAGTTTGTAGAATTTTAAGTTAGGCAATGATTATGTGATCAGTTTCCGATGATGAACCTTTCTGAGAAAGTAATATTATAATTTAAAAAAAAATGTTGCTAAGCGCAAATTCGAGAACGGCTTGACCAATTCGACAATTTCTTTTTTTCGTATGTTTCTTAAGTTTCACGGAAAGTTTTAAGAAAGAGAAAATAAATAAAAATTGCGTGGACGATTTTTTAACACGAAGTCTTTCCGTGCAGCTAGTTCTAAATGTTTCAATTATTTACATATATACAGACCTTGTTTTTTTTTGTATCGTGTCTCAATAAATGTAGGTATGTTATACAGTCAATTTTATTATTTATTTCGTTCACACTCTAAAAGTGACCCTATATTCCTAATTATCTATGTACGATAACTCGTCGATCCAGCAGATTTGGAGCAAAATAGCTGTGACAGACAGAAACACGAGTGATCCTAAATCGGTTCCGATTGTTCCTAAAAATAGGCATTTATCGAAAAACTCTGATGGATTCATATCTCTCCAATAGTACGTCGACAATTTTTGCTAGATCAACATTTTTCTATTCTGCATTAAACTTTGTCCTATCATACTACTTAAACTAGAGCGTAATATATAACAAGAAAACTGAGACGAGTCTATCAAGTATAGCAAGCTAAACAAACGTGCCACGTTATCACGCGATAGGCAACCTCTCCAATCAGTCCACATCGTTCGCCGGCCGCCACACAAAGACGTCTGTAATCAAAACCAAGCTTCCCAGAGCACACAATGCTATATCTTCCGACGAACCTACTAACCCATATACACCCACTTATCTAGCAACCTTGAGGCACCAACCGAAGAAATTGGCACGACCAACCCAAATACACGCGTGGCATTGAATTCAGTAATTTGTGAGTCCCATTCATTTTTATAAAGAAAATTATGTTGGAATTAAAAGAACGAAATGTCGTCTGGCTGGATAATTTACATTATGTATATGAGTGTCGCGCGAATGGCGGAAAAAAACCGCAATATTTTACAATGTATTTAAGGAACTGGTTACGACGTAGTAAGATGAATCTTCAGTGCCTACGGCAGCGTAGTAACAGATGTTTTATACTTTTTTAGTCGTGGCAAACGAGTATTGTTTCCGCGATTTAAAAATACTAGAAAAATTCCTGCGAAAATAGAGTTGTGTAGTTAAGTTTTTAGGGTGAGAAGAGCCTCAATAATGTGTCACGTCCGTTATAATTGTTTAACACACGCTCGAACTTCGAACGACGCATTTGGTCCGTCCGTACCAAAGTCGAGCGTAAGTTAATCCGAATTAGTATTAAAACACGTTCGAGCTTAGTACGACGGACCAAATGCGTCGTACCAAATTCGAGTGTGTGTCAACACTAACCTTCTTTGTATTCTTACAACATTTTATTTGCCCCTACCGGTTAGCATATATATTTATCCATCACGTGTTTACGATTTCCGTCTTTCCTCATTAAAATTAAATAATTCTCGAAGGTTAAGGTCGGTTTATAGGTGTGTTGTAAGGTGTTTCTATCTTTTTTTAGCATTACCGGCCTTACAATGTTCCCACTGTTAGGACTCAAGCTTCCTACTACTCAGGAGAGGGGATGGGCCATAGAATAGAATAGAATAAACTTTATTGTACACCAAAAGACCACCAAATCCACCGCGAGGGCCCAGTGTGGATTAGTGGATGTCACATGTCTTCGAATTTTTGGTTCTGAGACATGCCGATTTCCTCACGATGTTTTCCTTCATCGTATCATTTCTATCTATAAAGAAAAAAACAATTAGGGCAGTGGGTAATTGAAATCTATATTTAACTCCAAACTACAACATACAGATCAAATCTAAAGTAATTTTGAACATCAAAGATGTGGAACAGTCATTTGATTGGCCTTGAAGGTTCATGATTAAACAGTGGAATTAATTTTCTTTCTGCAAGCCTACGCACTTTTTTTTCTGATACACTATTTTGTGTCATAAGTATTATTGGTTTCAGCAGAATCTTCAAGACATATAATGTTGCGTACGGAATTTTATTATTCTAGAATTCAGCTAAATCTCTTCAACACTCATCATCATCATCTGCCTAGCCTTTTCCCAACTATATTGGGGTCGGCTTCCAGTCAAGCCGGATTTAGCTGAATACCAGTATTTTACGAGGAGCGGCTGCTAAATCTCTTCAATACTATACGAGTATATTAGTGTCCGACTGAAACTCTTTTTGCGGAAAAAACTGACTCCTTATAAGGTCATAATTCCATGAAATTACCTCCTTTTCGAAGTCTCTTAAAAGGCACGAACAGTCTCGAATTCAGTTTCGGGAAAAAAGTTTCCGAGACCGATAATTCGGTCGAACCCTTACTATAATAGATTAGATAATCAACACCAGGGCTCCAGAATCTCCCAGTAGTCTCACAGTCAACACGACAGCAGTAAGTAAACAACACAGCATCCACATCTCCTAGTCACAGAGACATGATAAGTGTGGCTAGACAGCGCAGTTGTCAGGGCATTAGACACTCCGTTTATTATGACGCTCCCAATCTCCAACTGACCCTTCATAGCTGTAACTCATCGCAAATTCACAACAGAATTTGTGACTATTTATGAAGGAAGGACGTTGATATCAAATCGTAATAATATATAGGTTACCTAGCCTTTTACCAACTATATTGGGGTCGGCTTCCAGTCAAGCCGGATTTAGCTGAATGTCAGTATTTTACGAGGAGCGGCTGCCTAAAAGACCTCCACAACCCATTGACTGGGGTAATACGGTACTTCATGGCAAGACTGGAGTCAGTTTTACTGGCTTCTGACTATCCGTAACGACTGCCAAAGATCTACAAATGACAGCTGGGAACTACGGCTTAACGTGCTTTCCGAAGCACGAAGGAAACTCGGTATGTTAAGATGGTCACCTATCCACAAACCAACCTTGGCAAGCGTTAACTTTAACCTTAAAGATCGACCGGTGCGGCTGTTATTATCTATCCACGAGCTCCAGGTTACGAGTACATGATTTGAAAAGATTGCCCATGGAGTTTCTTACACATTTTTCTACATATAATATACTAAGCTAAGGAGGCACATTCTTACTACTCTAATTGCACAATTAGCATCATTTTTCGGATGTCTGACTTCTTGATAATTCAAAAGTGCTTGTCAATGTTATGGTTTATTTGAAATCGTGCCTATGAATCCCAGACAGTCATCAAATTGTTATGATTTTTCGTGAACAAACCCGGATGAAAGACATGTTCGCTAATGTGAAGACAGACGAGCTCAATGGTATTTCCCGTCTATGTGAGAAGTAGGAAACATACCTCAGAGGTATGCCAAGGGCTGGCATACCTCCTTGTGAAAACGAAATAGAGTTGATGATGGAAGACCTCAGTTAAAATATTTAAATGATGACTAAACCGATCTATAGATTTCTAAACTTCCAAACAATGCTAAGATAAATATATTTCTGAAAAACCAGGTTTGGTTGAATGAAAGCCTAACATATCAATAGTCGATGATAACATGACAGATTCTTAACTTCTCAAATCAGGCTGGTATATCCTAGGTCAATTAAAGACTAATCAGGAATAAAAAAAGACCACTTTTTTGTGTTACTAGTTTAAAAAGGCCACTCTACTAAAGTTTCTTTATTGCGTTAGTTACTCTAGTCCTCCAAAAGCCCACTTTTATTTTAGGTTCTGTGTTGCCAGTTTCAAAAGGCCACTTTTATTTTAATTTCCGTCTTGCCAGCTCAAAAAGGTCACTTTATTTTAGTGTCTATGTTGCCAATTCAAATCAAAACCTAACCTGTCGTACAGGACACCAATTGACATATCTTATAAGAAAACTTCAAAAAAGAAATGGGCATGCCCATCAGCTGAGCTAACATAGTAGGTGTACTGAAAGTGTACCGGCGGTGGGCGTCGGCGGCATCACGAGACCGCGTGAATCAGCCGGTTATTCCCGACATCCTGGCCCGATTACATGCTACACTGCTTAAGGGGAAGCTGGACTGGCCAATACTGGATCGGGTTTGGCAGTTGTAATAAAAGTTAAGGTAAATTACTAACACCTAGTAGAATTGAATCAGATTGTTGAGTGTTTTATTATATAGGTATTTGTCTATACTAATATTATAAAGAGGTAAAATTTGTAAGTTTGTATGTAGGGGGTAATCTCTGGAACTACTGGTCCGATTTGAAAAATTTTTTCAGTGTTAGATAGCCCATTTATCAAGGAATGCTATAGGCTATATACCATCACGCTACGACCCACGGGAGCGGAGCAGTAACGAAAAATGCGGGTGAAACCGCAGGGGACAGCTAGTTTTTGAATAAATTAGGAAATAAAAACAAAAAATCTAAAAATTACACAGCAGGAAGATATATAATAGAAGATAGATAAAATGCTATTAGTGAGATATTTGCCTAGGTCTGCGATATTGATCGAAACGCCCTGAAACGCTGAGCTTCTAAGGACCACGGAAAGGCTTTAATCAGTTAAAGTCTGAAACTCCGTGCGCCACGTAAAGCAAAAGAAGTTATTTAATGATTTCTCACTCTTAAAATAAAAGTCAGTTTTAGCAATAAAGACTAGAAAAAGGCGGAAGTATTATTTTTCGGATTTATTTATTAAACACTTCATACACATAGAAGTACAGAGGCGGACTTAATGCCTTAGGCATTATTCTTGTAACTATTGACAGATTGACAAACACTGTTGCCATTACACTCCTTTTTGTCTCAGGACAAAACCGGACTCGCTATAACTACCCAGAAGTAAAGGCATGGAAAAATCTAGCACGTTACGTAAACGGAGACAAATTAGTAATTCCTTTTTGTTTCTAGGTTACGTTAGTACCGTCTGCATTTCTATGGTTTCGTCTGGGTTAAAGGTTACAAATAATTAGGCGTTGTTTAAGCACTTATTCGGCATAATCTTATTTAAATATTAGTTTAGTAGTAAGACAGGAGGAAGGTAGTGACCGATTGGCGTCCAAGGACTGGTGGGAGGAATGTTAGTCGATCAGCAGTGAGACGAGTAGATGATATTGTTAATATCGAAGACTAGCTATCCCCTGCGGTTTCACCCGCATTTTCCGTTACTGCTCCGCTCCCGTGGGTCGTAGCGTGATGGTATATAGCCTATAGCATTCCTCAATAAATGGGCTATCTAACACCGAAAGAATTTTTTAAATCGGACCAGTAGTTCCAGAGATTACCCCCTACATACAAACTTACAAACATACAAACTTACAAATTTTACCTCTTTATAATATTAGTATAGATAAAAACTGGATGAGGTTTTTTTTAAGATGGGTAGGTCATTCTATGACTTCTCCCGCTTTAAGAACAGGAGGGCGTGTCAAACTTTACTGGCTAAAACTACACCTGTATCGTGCAGTTTCCCTTTGCTTTCAGAAAATATCCGCGGTCCAAGCTAGCGGGCATCGGGCGTACTGGACCCCAACAAAAGAAAAGAGAAGCCCTCTTTTCTTGTCATCCTCAAAAAGATGTCAGCAAAACGTAGGGGTATATATGACCATATGCCCAGCAATGGGTGAAGGGCTGTAGATGATGATGAAGAAGTAAGGCAATTTGAACGTTCAAACTATTAGGATGTCGAAAATACTTAAATACTTAGTGAACCATTTGCACTCGCATTACAATTTGATTCAATTAACATTTAATTTATTTATTATTCCTTGACACTAAGTGGCAATACCTATTATCAGCTATTTATTTTAGTTCAGTGCAATTAGCATTTTAATGAAGTTATTTAAAATGTTAGGTACTAACATTGCACTTCTAAAACACTTACCTAATACCTAATTGCAATTGGTATGATGTAATTTAATGGACATTTCATTATCAACACAAAGAAAACAATTCATTCAATCATTTTAGGTAACTTTTACTCTGGTTTTTTTTTTATTACAAATACGCAAGGATGGTAAAAATGACATCAACAACAGCTATCATAGCAGCCTTTTTTGAGATCATCAAATAACTCTCGGTCCAGATAAAACGAAAGGGAGTGTTAGACTTTTTGTGCAAAATAAAACAAACTGCAAATACGCTTGCGAACGCCCAGTAGGCCCGAAGCCTGCTAGAACCTTGACGCAAAGTATGAATAGGATTCTCGTGGTCCTAGAAAACTAAAGGAACTTAGGTGTGGTTTGAGTCAGTAAAAGTCAGCGATCCACCACAGACCGGGAGAAGTCATTAGCAAAAGTCTGACAGTCCCGTTCGAGAATCTTTCGTGAATCATTTCAAAAATACAATTTTATAGACGAAAAATCCTTGATCGCTTCGCCTTAACCCGGCAGCACGTGGGTCGAAATGTAGACTATTAACTGAATCTTTATAGAGCCAATCTCTAGGAATGCGGAATAGCAACTTGACGATATTCGCCTTAGCAACAGCCGACTATAATACGATATTATTGAATTAATTCGTTGCTGCGCATACGTTTTGCGACGATTCGACTAAAACGCGGCGGGTGATTCGGATTCCGGTGTCATTGTTGAAAGTGTGCGGTAATTTTACAGCTTTTGAGATAATTCTTAAAGTAGAATAGTCTATAGTTATCTTTGGCAGTGTTTAGTTAGCATTTCTGGGGTTTATCTACTTGTGTTAGATGTGAAATAATCAAATAACTTCTCCTACTCTGAGTGAAGCGAGTGAGAGTGAAGAACAGTTTACAGACTTCTGTTATTTTACTAATTTTTCTCTAGGAAGAGAAAGAGATTAGAGATTTCTTTAGAAATAAGCATTACCTTGTACCTTTTTTCTGTCTCCTTCTTATTATCAAATTCTTTTATGTGTGTACAGAGCTGATAAATAAATAAACAAGTAATTTACAAAAGACTACACCAAATTGGTGTGGCCCGTTTTGAGTTTTGAGCCTATAAGAACCAACATTACATTTAGCTAAATGTAATAAAGCTTAGATTTGTTAAAAGTAAGTAGACGTTTACCTTTATTCCTCAAACTATAGTCATGTCGAAAATTACTTTTGAGTTTCGACTTCGTTTCCTGTATGGCATGACCAAAACATAACAATTGTTTTCAACACACAATAAGTTTCGTTTCCAACAGAAGAAAAACAAACAATTGATCGTCGAAAACTGCCTGTTTCCTATTTATACTTTGACCCAATAAATTATTCCTTTGATTTATTACCTTGACTAACTAACTCGATTATCGTGTAACTCGATACACGCAATAGTAACGAATCATTTAAGAAAATCGAAAGTAAATATCAACACATGAAATAATCAACGTTCAATTTTCCCCGTACGATTCAATATTTATAGAGAACCCCTATAGGAACCCCATAAACAAATACTAAAATAAAAATCACAAAGCACACGTGCGTTTTTATTTTCCACTTTTATTATAGTGTTGCGTTTATTGTGATCATGCACGCACTTCCGCGGCCATTTTGGATTTTTGATAAACAAACAAACAATAATACTAGTGATATTGAATATGTTAATGATTCGACATAATGCTTGATGATGTATAACGTAAGTAATGGTCGGTTAGTGCCGCGTTACAAGTGTTTGTTGAAATTATCGGAATACTCGACTGTTAGTACATTTGTATGGAGATTAGGGCCACAGAGCCTGGAATCGTTTTGTCGGCCCCTGCTAGAATTCAAAAACTTTAAAATATTTTTTATTTGACATCTATAAGTCTGCTTGAGCACTTGTAAAACGTCAGAAGCTAGAGCACGGTTTCAGAGGCCGTGTTATCAAAACTTGGCATACAAACCATAGTCCAAGTCAGTGAGTGTCCGTTTGCTCATAATGACGGCCTATGTGAATCCTGACTAAGGCTATAACTGCTGAAACATAGCTTAGAAAGCGCACATTGCACGAATCCTACTTAAAATAATTGAATGTGTGTGTTCACGCCTCAGGAGCTGAAAAGATTAAGGGCTGCGGGATTATGTCAAAGAAAAACTGAGCGAATTCAGGTGAAATTTAATCCGTACAAGTAACGTTGCCAGGCGTCCGGATGAAGCCGGACAGTCAGGCTTTTTGGTTGTGAGTCCGGCCAAATTAGACGGAGTCCGGCCAAATTAGACGGAGTCCGGCCAAATTAGACGGAGTCCAGCCAGTCCGGTAGTTAGGCTTTTTAAATTTGATAATTTTTTTTTAAATTTCATGTGTTTTCAATTGCAACCGTTTGCAGACCAGCATTGACTTATTTCATTAGAATGAAAAAAGCAAAATTTCCGGAATGGCATCAAAAAAGAAAATGTCGGCTTTTTAAATCAAACGTCCGGTTAAACTGGTTGATTTGTCCGGCTTTTAGGTTTAAAGATCTGGATCTCGCTCTTTTTCCATTCAGAGCTGGAGGAGTTATCTGAAAGTTTCTCTCGTAATAATAGTAATGACTTCAACAGCCACTGCCGATCGTGTTGATTCCTAGCTCTGTGACTAGTACTTCCTATTCCAAGGGGTTTGATTGTCAGCTGTTTATCGTATCACAAGAATCGAACGAGGAAAACGAGTTACAACACTTCGAAGTGCATTGATGAGTAATAAGAAATTAATTGGTACTTATTAGCTTATTAGATTAACTATGGATATAGTGGTCTATATCAAATAGTATAAAGTAAATAACACTAAGGGCCTATTTCACCACCTATGATTAAGTTTCGAGTATCTTACTTGGCAGATAATTTCATACAAATTCTGTTCCATTTTTGAATTTATTCAGTGAGTAGTGCCTACTCGGACATAGTGAAACAGGCCCTAAGTAAACAAGTACACTTGGAAGTAACATTAAGTACCTAAATAAATTATTTAGAAAACGTACAAAATACAGTAATAATTTCAATTTAATTTTTAAGTACCTATAGAATAAAGAGGTAGAACGTTAGTGTTTCGGAAAATTGGCAAAATAGACGCATGTGTATAGAATATTCGCCGATCGTGACAGAATTGCATTCATGTTACATTCATTTAATCTGCACGTCCGTTTGTTCCCTAGTTGCACAGTCGTTTTCTTTATAATAGTATAAAGCTGAAAAAATTTAGATAATCTTAGGAACTACTGGTTTGATGAATTACACAATTATTTTTGTATTGTATAACTCATTTATAAAAATGCTAGAGGCTATATAAAATCACGCCACAAGCGCCAGTTAGCCAAAGACACGATTGAAACCAAAGGGCTCAACTAGTGACCAAACAAAAAAAAATTGCTACCCAAAAACCCAACGCGTAACCAAACTACAAAACTCGAACTACAACACACCCACTATTTAAATCCAACCGGAATTAATATTTAAAATGGTTTACACAGAAGGAATGCCGGAAATGGCCGCAGCTGGTAATCTTCCCGCGCAAATTGAAAGTGTCAACTGAGGGCAATGAGTTGCCATGGCACTCGTAAGTACTACACCACTAGTGTTTAGTTTAGTCGAGTTTAGTCATAGTCGAATGGCTTCATGATGTAATTCCTATGCTTGGATGTTGGTCTTGCAAATCGATTTAAGTCAATTAGCGAAAATTTTTGTGAGGGTATCAAATTCTTAAAGATATTTGAGCAAATTGATATTATTATTATATGACAGTTTTCGGTTAGAGGGCAATTGGGGCCGAAAGGTTCTGGAGTGGTGTACGCGTAATGGAAGACGCAGTGTTGGAAGGCTTCCTACAAGATGCACCGATGACCAGGTAAGGGTTGCGGGAATCTGATGGATATGAGACGCACAGGACCGTTCATTATGGCGACACTTGAGGGAGGCCTATGTTCAGCAGTGGACGTCTTTCGGCTGAAATTATGAACAGAGTTTTCGTTTTACTTAAAGGTAGTTCTGTTCAAAACGCTTCTGGCGAAACCTACAGCTTTCGAGTTCGGCAAAAAATGTTATTTAAAGCAATCAAGCAACATCGCTTATTTCTTTAAGTTAAATGAGGAACCTGGAAACATATTAAAAGAAAATATAAAGTATAGAGTAGTAGAGTGGCCAATAGAAAAAACGAGACGCTATCAAGCCGTATTTCAAACATTATGAAGCAACAAAAGTTAATAACACAGAAAGAACACCTACGTTCTTCACCACAACACACCGCCTTTAGTTCTTAATTAAAGCTATACGGAACATAACAGCGATTAAGGTTCCGTACACACGAATAAAACGCGTCCGCTACATCAGCCGGCATACAAAAGAACATTTTCAAAACGATAACCACTTCAACGATCGCAATCACACGGCGATTCATTTAAAATTTATTGCCATTTCGAAAAAGATAACATACGGAGTCGAGCGCCCCCCTCTAAAGTCGAACAATAACGTGCCCATCGACAATAACCAATAACTCTTTTGAATACGGAGCGAAAACGGCGCGCGAACAATATATTCGTAAAGAAATCGCCTCCCGTTTACCCCCGTACGTTCTATATTCGAATTGTGTACCGGTATAAGTAACACAGCATTATGGCGACACCTAATTTATTTTTGAGTTTAGCGCTCGGTTTGCAGTAATAAATTTCTTGGTGCATTAAAGATGGGGCGCATTGTATTGCAATATATTTCGCGTGATAGTTAAACCGTCTCTCTCGACTGTTTATTATAGCTTAAAGTTACCGTTGAATATTGAAATGTGTTTTTATGCGAAGAAGAAATGCTATCAATTTTTTTTAATTCTTATTAAGTGAAAAAGTGCAAGCACGTGCAATGTTTATTTTATTTTAATCTATAAAGAGTAAAAGTTACGACTTTTAATTACAGTGCCTTAAGCGCTTTCTCGTAATAAACGCGAGGGGGTTAACCCTTAATGGTCAGGATTACGTAGCGTTACGATATAAAATGTTTTAACTTATTTATATTTATAATATGACACGGCAATATGAGTTTAACAGCGCTTTATATTTTCCTTTATTTGTGTGATCTCTAGCATAGAAGCGGAATGCCTCGTAAAAGCCGTAACAAGGTCGGAGGACTATTAAAACGATATCAGCATGCACTCGAAAATGATTTCAGACCACGTACAAGAGCGGTGCAGCCAATAAAAACACTTAATTCTTATTCATACCTCCTTTACGATGGGAAATTGTAATTTATTCAAAATATTACCGTGTGCACGGTCTAGCGGGCCGGGCCACGGGCTATGGACTTTCCTTAATGCGCAGACAACTTTGTTAAACTTATTAACATACATCGCGATGCACATTTGATTTTAATGTTCGAAATTGCAAAAATCCATGTCAGCTTCACGCTCTGACGGCTCACAAACAGTAAGCTTTTGAATTTTAATCGTAATCTACTAAACGCATTTATTATTCCATATTTTATAGAAATATTGTATTGTTAAGTAATGCTAGTGTCTAACCGATCAGATTGGGACTTCCTATCTGCTAGCAAGTGTGAAAAGAGAGCTTAACTCAGATTAAATCTGCTGTTTAAAATTCTAAGCCCGTTCTATTTATTCCTACAGGAAGGGTATCACAACTTTTTGTTAATTCGGGTTATTCTTATAAGTTCCCAGAAACCAGAAAAGGAAACGGCCGATCTCTTATGATAACGTTTACTTCCCAAATTCTACTATCTTCAATTCTGCGAAAAGCTAAAAGGAGAGCACGTCAAAAGGATGAAAACTAAAGAGATTGTTTGATCGCGCTTATTTAAGGAACTACTGGTTTGAAATGATAAATTATTTTAGTGTTGGATAGCCCATTAACGCCCGTTTTCAATAACCTACCGCAGTTCATAGATAGATAGCTATCCCCGATAAACAGTAAGATTATATCTATCAATCCACAACTTGAGGAAACTTGAGGAAATGCTATCCATCGGTAGGTTATAGGAAAGCAAGTAGGGGAAAAGGATAGATTTGTTTATCTTTAGTAGCTGCAACTTTAGATAGATAGCTTATTGAAAACGGGCGTTAAAGAGGAAGGCTACATAACATCACGCTACGACATACAGGAGCGAAGCAATAACCAAAGATCTGAGTGAAACCGTTGAGGACATATAACCACACCCCGAACTTACAAAAAGCCAACTACACATATCACTCAAAAAAAAAAACAGAAAACCATCCAAACAGCCACAAGCCCGTGATGATCACGCACCAGTCCGCATCACACCTGCACCACGGGTCGACGATGCGTGCATCAACTGCCGGAACATGCTGACGTCATAAAAATGATACAGAAAGGTTAACGATACTATAAAACGGCACCAAAGAAGCCGCTCTGACCTTTTAGTTAGAAATTTTTCTATGAAAACGTTTCGTGCACCTTGTAAAAGCTGTTTGAAGTAAGTTCTTCGTTCAAGTACGTCAAATACTTGATGGGTTTGGTTTATCTGTGGTTTCGTTGTGAGCAAGATATACTAGTGGCATTTGTAGATATATTAAGTGCACGTCATTGGTTTTTGTAATAAAGGTAAGAAACTCCGCGAATTAATTATTAATGTCAGTAAACTACATACTCTAAAACAATCAAATTTATTAATTTAGCGCAAAAAAAGGACCACACCCAGAAACCCTTATTTCCTAAATTGTAATTTTAGA
The DNA here is from genome assembly GCA_030763345.1 of Mythimna separata. Classification (NCBI taxonomy): domain Eukaryota; kingdom Metazoa; phylum Arthropoda; class Insecta; order Lepidoptera; family Noctuidae; genus Mythimna; species Mythimna separata. The sequence goes on along the minus strand of CM061184.1, from coordinate 20,579,151 downwards.
TCAAGTTTTTATAAATAATAACTTACGATGCATACTAAGTACTCGTACGTATGCCAAGAATACTACGCATTATAATCTAGACTTTAAATTTTTTTGAAAACAAACTTACGTAGGTTGTGACAGCTTGCCAGCCAAGCACCATGTTGCTAAGTCATCTGTTTTCAAGCAAATTCAAGAAATTAGATGTCATGTGTAGCATACGTGGCTTATGTGACTTTAGTTTGTCTTTAGCTTAAATTACAATGCTAGACGAATAAGATTACGTTTTTCTACTAAGGCTTCCCTAAAAAACTGTGGCCCAAAAACAAAGACATATGATACAGTACAATAACATTTTCAGATAACTGTGCAAGTTTGATTGGGCTGTAGATTTTCATACCTTCAACATCAGTACAGGACTTGTATCTAACTTTATTATAAGGCACGTTTCTAAGACCATTATATTGCTATTATAAATATTTCGTCGAGATAATTGTAGGACTACACAAACCATTTTTTATAGGGAACAAAATATTCCTTAAAAGTAACAAAGTAAACATAGCATTACTATGATTGCATTTTTACTTATTTTTGAGATATATGGTCGTATAGACGCTGACGATTGGTTTCATAAGAAAAACTTCTTCACCATTTGAAACCGAACTTCATAGGCTCAAACTACTTGGTCACCATCGATGCACATTGGGGCCAATATAGGCGATCAATGATATAAATTATTATTATTTCTTTTTCTCGTAAATAATTGTTTATTTGTACAAAAAAACTATAAATAAGTCAACCTCAACCTAATCTTGAAACGCGTTATAGGAAACATCTGAAAATATTAATTACTAGCTGACTCCCGTGGTTTCACCCGCGTCTTTGGCTACTACTCCGCTCCCGTGTATTGTAGCTTGATGTTATATAGCCTACGGTCTTCCTCGATAAATGGGCTATCTAAAACTAAAAGAATTATTCGAATCGGATCAGCAGTTTCTGAGATTAGCGCGTTCAAACAAACAAAATTGTTACAATAATTTAAAAAAAAAAATAGAAGAGCAAAAAGTTAAACACTTCTGACTTTGGAATTACAATGTTGACATTCTAAACTTAATAAAACTACTTACGGATGTGCTTAACTCATTGCTCTTATAGCATTTTTTTGCATCAACATATAAAATTCTAATTATCAGTATAAAAACTCTGATAACAATGTTTTCTAACGTTTTATATAAAAATAATACACACCACAGTATGAGTGCCAACTATAAACAAACACTGTCAAAATTACTTTTTCCATTAATAAAATACACAACCTCAAACTTTGTCACTAATCAGAATTCACTGAGAATACTAAAGTTCTAGCTGTCAGAACTAAGTCTTGCGAGTCACAGGTAACGTTGTGTGAGTTTTTTTTAATAAAAAGTATCTTCAACTTGACATAACCAACGTAAATTCACATCTACCCTCATATTTTAAAAAATACCTTTTTATCACCGATAGCCTATATAGGCCCCAATGTGCGATGGCTGCTTGTGTTAGTATTTTAGGCTTGCAACTCAAGCAGCTAAATAAAACAATCATTTCGTCCATGCACTAGTTAACATACTTAATTCCCAATAACGCCTAAACAGACGATCACGTCAGGCAAAACGCAAAATATCATGTCAAAACCAATTTCATACGAACCAATAAAACCGACAATACGCTTAATAACATTGTAGAGGGGTACGCTTTACGATCGGCGTACCTCGTTGCATCGTTGCAGTTATCAAATCAGTGGATGTATGGCATTGCGTGTTTGTTTTGACGGGCCGCGCTACAAAGCCACGGCGTACCGACCATAAACCTGGGGTAATTGTCTATAACGTGTATGTACATGTGTAGAGGTATCCGTGTCTAGTACATGTGTGTTTTTTGAAGCTTGTCTGTTCGGTAAGGGGGAAGCTTGATGTATTTTCTTTGCGTTTATCGGTTAGTTTTAAATTTTATATTCGTGTGTTGCATTGCACACTTGATGATCGCAGATCGACGGTGTCGTGCGGGCCCAGTAGTTAAGAAAATAAAATAACCACCTCTCATGCATGACGTTGCGGGTCCTAAACCAGGCACCCCGTGCTTCAAAAATCCCGTAAAGCCTTTGGTCCTGGTTGTCCTTCGTAGATCTTTGACAATCGTTACAAGTAACCAAATGCTAGAAAGACTCAGGTCAGGACAGGTATACAGCCGCATTTGAGTGGACTGAAGCCGACCCCAATAAATGACAGAGTTAGAGCCCAATCGCGAGTGATGATAAGGATTTTAGCAAAGCAACATTTATTTTCCCAGGATGAAATAACAAAAGCGAAAGTCTCATATAACTGGTGAAATTATTGATGAGCTTATAAGATAACTTTGCAGACAATAAAGACATGACAGTGAATGAAACCAAGTTTAATAAAAAAAAGAGAATATGTCACCAACCCAATCCCAGGTAACAGAAGACGCGCAATAAGCTTTCTCAACAAAAAAGGTGGAAAGTTTACTTTAAAATGGCGGATTCCTAAAAACACCCTGTAGCATGGCTCTCCAAAGAACGGTTGGTTCAAAATAACATCAGCAAACGCCAGCGGTCAGGTAAAGCCGGCAGGTAGTGGCTATCGGAACCAATAACCAAACAAAATGTCCGAAGCGGACAGACGGACAAACAAAATTAATAAAGCTTTTTGTGACTTAGGGATACGGAAAAACTTGACAAAAGCTGTATATCATTGACAAAAGATGGATTCTTGGAGCCGATGAAAAAATTAACAACATTTTTAACATGTATTTGAATCTACCGACGCGTTAATGTTTCTACAAATGATTGTAATTACTGCATGAAATTGTGTAAGGAGTGGTATGAAAGAAAAAGTTGAGGATTATCCGAAGGAGTTACCGTGGCTCTCGCAAATAGCAACTAAAGGAACACTGGAATTTAACCCTGGTAAAAATCTGACACAGGAGCTGTCTTGCCTCGCCCAAGTAATTTCATAATTTTCTACGTAAAAAAAAGGATAGTTTGTCGGTTAACAGTAGGTGCAGAATTAAAGGGAAAAAAAAGTGTTGCACCGATTCCAAATAACACGGTACAAAGGCAGAAAGATGACAAAGACAGAGGCATAGACGCCTCAAATAAAAAACAAAAAATTTCGCACGAAAACAAAAACAAATCGAGCGCCGATATTATTAACTAGAAGTCAAAATGCGCATTCATTAAACAGCGCCCAACACGAACCGAGCCCAAACACCATTTTAAATATTAAGGGTCCACCCTCCTTCGCACATCGTTCTAGTGTGTCCAAATTCCCGGTATGCGTCGAGCCAATATTTGCTCGGAACATTAGATAAGCATGATCGGCCGGTCGGTGTGTTCACGATCGATAATCTGTCACATTCATTCACTCCCCGACAGACCTTGGGTTTAGAGAGGACAGCGCTGAAGATTGAACTGGTATTTATCTTTAGATAGTTTAGATTGGTATGCCTGTAAATAGATCAATGGAAATGCTAGATTATTTTTAGTGGTGAATTATCAAATTTATTACGATAATGATAGATTAAGCCGTAAGTCCCGGCTGTCATTTGTAGATATTTGGTAGTCGTTACGGATAGTCAGAAGCCAGTAAATCTGACCCCAGTCTTGCCATGAAGTACCGTGTTACCCCACTTAATGGGTTGTGGAGGTCTGGTAGGCAGCCGCTCCTCGTAAAATACTGGTATTCAGCTAAATCCGGCTTGACTGGAAGCCGACTCCAATATAGTTTGGAAAAGGCTAGGCAGATGATGATTACGATAACGATAGATCTGTGTAGAACATATAAAACTACTGCCAGTAAGGAGTAAGGTACGATGAGTGGCATTTAGCAGGTCCTTAACTTAACCGCTTTTAGCTAGAACTGCACGCTAAGGGCGCCCAAAGCTGAGGTCCGTATTGGGGTACTGACCCCAGGATGTCTGGAGGGGGACAGCAAGGGACACACTAAATCGAATATTGATTTATTTGGGGACAAACTTAAGACTATACATAGTACTGTTTCTGTCATTGGTCGAGTTATTCTTATGCTATGTGGGATATTTGGCGTTGAGATCGCGAAGAGGGCAGTGATGTCGCTGGTGTGAGCGAGAAGAAGACAAGGATAATAAGAAATGACTATAATCGGTTATTTTTCTTACGATCCATCCTAAGGTCGTCTGGTAGATATCGCTGTCAGCGATAAGACCGCCAATGTACCCATAGATTTAAGTTTTATTACTTATTTAGGTGAACAATAAAGTTTATAATTCTATTCTATTATATTCATGCCTATTAGTCAGTCGGAGCACTCTAGTTAAAGGGCGTGGGAAGGATTTAGAGAAATGCTTCACAATTCCTTCCAGTAATACAGGAAAGTACGGCCACCGTAACAGCACATCCTATCGTCGCGAACTAAGCAGTATTTGGCAATTTTAGGGTCGTTACGGTGGGGCTTACAATGCCATCAGCGCATCCCCTACGACATGAGAAGCAATTGAAGCTACAAATCTATACTAATATTATAAAGAGGAAAGATTTTTTTGTTTGTTTGTTTGTTTGTTTGTACCGAATAGGCTCCGAAACTACTGGACCGATTTCAACCGTTTTTTCACCAATAGAAAGCTAAATTGTCAGGAAGTAACATAGGCTATAATTTATGTTAAAAAAATTAGAGATCCATAAGAAAATTGCAATAATGAATCCCAGAGTAGCAAAATTTTGCCTATGAAATTCATTATTTGGCGTGCGCTGAGAAAACTATTGATGATACATAAAAATTATATACTACATGATTAAAGTACTCATTATTACCTACATAAAAGTCCGCAATGGAATATATCTAACTACCATAGTTAAGTCACAATAGCAGCTTTTGTGTTCTAAAATTTAATTAAATCGCCGGTAGAAACAAAAGTTGGTTACATTCGTATCGTAGTATTAATTCTTATTCAAATAAATAGTTTTATAATCAAGGGCATTTATGTAGCAGTAAAATACTTTTTAATTCATTCGAATCGGACATTTAATTTCGAAGTTATAACAAGTATAAAAATGCAATACGCGAACCGTTCCACGCGTGGGCGTTGCCGAGGTGCGGGAGGGGTTACGTATATGACAATCGGTCAACAGCTATTACTTTTTATCCCGATATTTCCACGGAATCGAAACTTACGCGGGTGAAACCGCGGGGCGCAGCTAGTAAGTTATAAAACAAAACACAACGGCAAACAACGCCATTAAATTTGAATCCCCTATACCTAGACCTCTGATATATTTATACAGTCTAGACGAAAATATTGTTTATTGCACAATAATAGAAAAGATTTAGAATACCCCTTAGTCCTTGGACGAGGGGGAGGAAGGTGAAAAGTGCTATTTGCAATTCAGCTCAGTAATAAGAGCACACTTAATCCAATAAAACATAGGGGAAACTGAAATAAGTCACTGAATAATGGATGACAAACAAGCAATTTAGGTCTCAGTACTTCTATAACAAAGACAATATAGACAACTAACATTACATATTGTCATAAAAGTTAAAATATGTCCTGATGTTAGGCAGTTCATTCAAATGAGAATTGCTGCCCATTATAGGGACTGTACCTACATGAATGAATTGCTCAAAATATAATAACAGCACAAAAGACTTCGAAGAAACTTTGTAAGCCACAGTTCAATGAATTATCGAGACAGACAACTTCAATAAGGAATTCTTCTCCACAAAGAGCAAGACACTAAACAAAAAAACTATCCACTGAAAAAAATTAGTCCACTTAAGAAAAATAATTCATTGCACAATTTCAGTACAAAGAACGATTGTCTCAATAATTTTTACGACGAATTAAATCGCGTGAATTATCGACAAAAACGTGGCGTAAAATTAGAACGTACTACGGTCTACCTAGTTCACTAAAAAGGCGGTGTAGTAAAAATTAAAGCTTATCTACGGTAAAATATAATTGCTCATACATCAACCAACCAAGCGTGCACGGACGCTCGACCGGCCGTACCGACCGCGCCAGTTTGACACCGACCAACGCTTTCATAGACGACTACGTGACCATTCTTAACTCCATTGTCAACGGATCTGCAAGTCAGACTTCCCAGAAATCTAATACAACCTCAAAGGCTTTTCATTCCTAAAATATATTTTAATCTAGGTGTCCATGCCCGACGTACAAAAACAATCATCAATCGCAAAATACTTTTTTAAAGAAGCAATTACGTTTTTTTGTCAAATCAATCTCGTGAAAGCTTTTTTGTTCAGGAAATTAAATAACAGGAGATCTCATTACTTGAGTAAACAAAAGATTATAAAAGCGTTTTAACAATTAAGTTCAGTGATCGTTTCATTCAAATAAAACAATAACATTCATTTCAGGAGGAATGTCTGCGTAGGAGCGAATGCAAATGGGCGAGCTGAATAATATCTGCCTAGACTACAACGATTTCCTAATTCCGAGTGTCCGGAAGGAAGCCATCTAGGCATGTTCCTCATCAGGAAGGGGTTGACGCCGTCTCGTCGCCTACTATTCAAATACGGCGCGTTTATCGGTCCATAACTCAGAACTGGCGTTGTTATGAGCTTCAGACATTCCTCCGAGATTAAACCCAGCCCCCGAATGCTAGATGCGCCTTAACTGTCCGTAACGTGACTGGAATCCGACAGTGGGGACTAAAAAGTGCCCGCTAATTCCGCAACGCATAAAATGGACAACTGGCGAATTTAAAATGGAGACGTTGCGCAAGATTTATACCTCAATTCGGACGTTTGGGCGGTGCTTACGTCAAGTAATGGCTGAAAAATGCCATCGGAGCTTTCTATGAAATGAATGGGCATTGACATTCCGAGTCGTGCCCGGGAACATGTAATAAAATGGAGCTTTAAAGAGATTATAGACTGATTTAATGATGAGCAGTTTTATGTTCTGTTTATAGACTTCATTGAGTCGACGCCTCGTCCAGTTCTATGGCTGTGGCACGGGGAAATATCATTATGCCCTTATGCGACAGCATCACTATTAGATGCCGTGGAATTAATTCAATCAGCCGTAAAGTGTAGTGAATAAAGATTCTATCAAGTTGAAGCGTCTCAACTACTCCGTCTACATTTACTTATCAGGTTAGACGATCCTACGAAATGGCCCAATAACGAATTTAAAGTAAATCTTGTAGGACTAAAACATGTCTAAATGGAGGTATCAAACGGCCACAGTTGCTACGTAATGCGTTTGTTCGATACACTGAAATTGTTAACCACACAGACGTCGAAAGGGCTTTTTTACTGCCGAGTTTTGAGAACGATAGCTATAAAAATGTAGTAGGCACCAGCAGCACAAGTTTTTGCGGCGAACTGGTACAAGTAGTCCACTTGATTTCTGAGTGTTTAACTGAGACACTTGAAGCGGCAGGACGCCTGCCGATGACTATTGAAGGGGTACGAGGCCCTTTGAAGAAAAATAGAAGCGACGAATTTGTTATATTTAGCGGTGAACCACTAAAATAATGTTTTCGTAGATAAGTGTGTGGGAAAAACGTAAAAAACGCAGGTGTTTGTGCATAAGCCGTTGATTTATACGCTTTGTAAAAAGCGAAAAATTTAAGTCAATTACGCCGTGTAAACAGGGAACGTAAACCGTATTATTTAAACGACCAAAACGATTTATTATACCAACAGTCGTTCAATAAATCAATATTACCGCGGCTACTGAATAAATAATATGGAACAAGATGAACCCTACAATGGCGGTGGCAGTTGTACAAAACGGGAGCTTTTCGAACTGTAACACAATACATCAAAATCAATGCCGTAATCGACATCTCACGATCGCAATCCCCGCATACCTGCATACAGAGGGTACTCTATACTAATGCCAAATTGCAAAAAGGTTCCCACAGCTTCATAGAATTCGCAGAAAAAGAAAATTTGCAATATGCCTTAGGAAAGCGGAGAACCTAAGAATTTCTCTGTAACAATGCTGTGTAATACAATGGAAGTTACAATAGTAGTGATCACAATCAGTTTGGGGGTAAAAAAATGGGTGCTTGGTAGAGATGGGCAATTGAAAGGGAAGGTCTGAGCCGAGCCATCTGCCGCAGCCGACGCTGCCACGTACAATGTGACCAAACGACCCCATTATCGTGGACTGTGCCGCTACAAACGCTAATTTCGACAATCGCTCAACAAAGAAGAGTGTCGTAAAAATTTAAGACTTGCAAGGGGAAGGGTTATGATTAAAGCAAGTTTAGTCATAAATATGACGATTAAAAGTTATTATTTAAGGCTAGGGTGAAAGCGAGACTGGTCTGCGAGTGATTCTCTTGTTAGTTACACGCCTCAAATTAACTATATTGTACCATTGAGACCGCAAAAAAAAAGAAACTGGCAAGTCTCCAGTCTAGATAGCCAGGTTTTGTACGTAATTCTTTAATTTATCATACAACAACTTGTACCTAATTGTTTAAGACATTCACTCTCGAAGAATTAGTCCAGCGTGAATTTAGTACAGGAAGTAAAATCTTCACAAATTACAGGCTATGTGTTACTCTAGAATAAAAGCTATCCTAGTATCAAATTTCATCCAAAACCATTTAGGCGTTAAAGCGTGAAGGAGTAACAAACATACATACTCGCTAACAATCACCTTTATAATATTACTGTACTTTTAATACATATGATAGAAACCCCTAAATCCGAATACCGTAAGTATGTTCTTTTATAAAACTTAAGGAACAGTATAAGACTTGTACACCAAAAACAACGAGTAACTCTCACAGAACTAGATAAAAAATATCTACATTGCTAAAACATGAGTAGGTATACACATAAATGCAAAATGTTACATAAAGTTTTATCACTGTCAAGTTTTGCCTTAATGGCGTACAAAATATAAATGAGTGAGAATAAATGTCATAAAATGATTTACTGATACAGGCAATACTTAAAAACCAATAAGTAACGGCGAGGCTAAAGAAGATATTTACCTCTCATAATAAAATACACATTCCAAAACTAATCCCACACACCCCACAAACCATGGCCACATTACAACACACCCTACTCCGCATCTAACTAAACCATATCGTACACGTCCGTAGAACCCGTAATTTCTTCAAGACCGCACGTGTTCCCATTCTATGGCGCAATTCGATGGCAAAAAAAAAACAAAGCGGACCCTATAAGGATAAATAAGGGGATTAGATACAATTTTAGTTTTTTTTTTTACTATAAATTTCGTGTCATAACAGCGCAAAGAAGTTTTATTTATAGCTGGAGTTAATTTTAAAGGTGTAAGACGTTGAAAACGGGTTGCGAACGGGAACTTAAATGCATTGGAATGCAAATTACTATTTGATACTGAAATAAAAATTATCGTATTGATAAGTAGTAAGAGTAACTTATCGGAAGCGTGCTCAAAAAACGAAATATAGTAACGAAATCTCCTTGTTAAAATTATCACAAGTTATTTTTTACCGCTTACAACATCCGTCAAGCGTGCTAAGAACAGTTCGTCGACACATGAGTTGGCTAGCCTGACCGCAAACATACTTTGATGTAGTTTCTTGACATGTTGGATAACTTATAAATTGATTTACAAGGTAAATTAAACGATAGTTTTTCCTTATCACAACGCACCTAGAAAGAACTTAGACTTAGCCGTGTAACAAGCAAAAAACTTCGTTTCCAAGTTTTGTTTTTCTTCTTTTTTAAGAGCCGTTCATTCACATTCCGAACGTCGTAATTCAAGACGAGCCGCGAGCGTTTTCTCACGCGTTCTAATTTCAAATTTAGGCGCGAAGTTGCTGCCAGACACCTAGGGATGGGCGGCCATGATGACTAATAACTCGTAATGGATTATTAAATTACTTTAAATTAATTACTCGTAATGTTTTGATTAATTGTACACTGCTATGTTACTTGCGCAATTGACGCGCAGTAAAAAAATACTTAGCGCAATATATTGAAGTATAGTTATCTTAATTAAAGATTATTTAAAAGATAAGATTTGAATGAAAGGTCAGTCTGATAACCAATACGATACATTTAATTAATTAAGAAATTAAACGCGGCTATATCTGCAAAGACTTAACGTCTAGCCATAAAACCACGGCTTGCTTGATTAAACTATAGAAAAAGCTACGAGCGTATAAAAATTTAATAAAATCAACCATTTTAATTTGATAAATCGATAATGGCTATTCGGAACTGCATAGTGGATTAGTCGATTATGCAAATCATTTGTAATGGTTCATCACTAACGTCTCGGCGATCGCACTCGCCGCGCTTCGGCTGTCATGTCTCAACAAACGAGTTTATTAACACATTTCTGTTAATTCGATAAAGAACCAAAAAGTTACAAGATTTAACCATTGAGCTTTTGAGGTAGACCTCACGCAGTCTGACTGGCAATGCCGCCCACACAATAATTGCGGATGCGAAATGAATTTGCAGCAAAAAATAAGGCTTGTAGATTCATTAAAGATTAAACATGGCGTCATAATAGAGGCAGGTTGCCAGTCAATGTTTGTTTACTACTTGGGTCTGCCAATAGTACTAAGTAGTGTCTATTCTATCTATGCTTATAAAGCACATGCCAAAGATTTTTTTTAATAACTTGATTTTTGCTTCTGCCGAGGTCTGTCACCACAGAAGTCGTTCAGTTTTGAGATAAAAAAGTGCCTATAAGTAGATATGATTTGTAGGAGATCCTAGAAACATACAATTAAGATTCGTAAATAATAAATAAAATATCAATTACGATTTTCATATCTGTTTTATTGTATTATCTGTCAGGACATTAAGAATTCGACTAATTCAATAAAATCGAGTCCCCAATTAGTCTCGTCTCTATTACTCAATGAAGGATCGTTTATGAATATATTAAATCTTCTGCAAATATTTTAATTTGCATACGATAACGTCAAGCCACCTACTGAGAATTTTTCATATTTTCCTTAAAGGAAAATGTACCAAAATATCGGTTAAGGGTATTTCCCTTTTCGTCGATACGCAAATCGACTATTAATTTTACGACTAGTGTAGTATTGAGAGGTTTTTCCACAACCTACTAAATGAAATCCTGCATCTATTTTGAAGATAGCATCAACGATTGCATTGTATTATGAGATATTACATAATATATACGAGTCAGGTTATTCAACCAAGGCAGGGTTATTCGTACGGGTAACTGAAAGAATACAAGTAGGTTTTAGTCAGGAAGAGTCGTGACACTTCCTCTCACTCAATCTAGAAAAGAGAAAATGAATGATATCTCACTTCAGAAAAAGGTTAATCAACCAGAAAAAAACTTATTTCTAGATTCGTAATAAGAATTTTACACACGATTTGCGAAAAAAATGTAATAAAATCGCTGCGTCACTCCCCAAGTAACTGCTAGGCAATTAATTTAATATTGAAAACAAGTTGTCACCCTCGAGACGGGCATACTGCACGAGGGGCCGACCAGCTTGGCCAGATTTTATTCAGTCCATAAAAAACGACTTTACAACCGACTTCCCGGCTAGACGCGGTCGCGTGAGAGCTAACGATCTCCCATTAATATTTAATACATACTAGTTAGTTACATACATATTTGAGTTAACACGAGCCGACTCCATGTAATATCCCGTAAGAGTAGCGTAGAAACGCGAGCGTAGTGGCCCCACACGCAAACTTAATGTGGTGAAACATTGAGAGGTTTTTCTTTCTTAAATAAAGACGTTATGTTTGAAATGAATTGCTTAAATTGTTACCAATGTTTTCGCTGTACGCTTTTTAAAGAGATTTTTAAGTAGCGTACAATTCGCGCTTACTATACACGCATTTTTGTATCAATCAAAATAAATAATAGTTGTTAAAACCATTTTATAATTGGATAGAAAAGAACAATGTTTTTGGCGCAAAAGTAAATTACATCGCAAATGATTCAGGTTTGTGAATGGCTTTTTACGATATGGATGGAGTAAGTTACTAATGAGATAAGGCTCCTAATAGTCTAATAGTTGCGGTTATCTCAAACTTCAGGTTTCAATATAATTAATGTTAAGGCTGTTTAATAGGCTCCCGTCGATTAACAAAGTTTTAAGACCTGGAATACTTCGCCGAACTAAAGTAACAACTTAGCGAATTAGTCTAGACACTATAAAACATTGCAAAGACGCTCCACCCCCCAAATAGGTTTAATATCCGTTGAATCCGTACTTTTCCAAAACTTTCTTAGTCAAGGGGACTCTGTCCAAACAAGCTGGGGAGACGAAAAAGTGGAAAAAAAAAAACGCAGACAGTTTTGTGAAACGTTATTTCTATCCCTCGCCAGCACAGTGATTGATTTTTATAAATCCCCTCCGCGTAGACACTGTTCGATATTTGAAATGAAATGTCAAACGGCTTTCGATAGTCTACGAAAACCGTTAAAAACACTGGCAGCTCAGAAATACAGCTAGTGAGTGTAGTCCGATGTTAATTGGCCGTAAAGCGTAATGCAATGTTTACATCCAGATGATTTTGAGGCAGCCGGCCGGCTTCCTCGAAAGTCTATGAACAAAAACTAATAATAGTCCCGCAGATATTTCGCAATGTGCAATTACACAGTTTTTCCTCGGTATACATTACATTGCTAAAAAGATGTTGGATTACAACACGAATTGTTTGAGTGGCCGCGCGCACGCAGCCGGGACATCTTAGATATTCGAAGATCGCACGCTTGCACCAATAGATTAACGGACAAGCATTCCACAGGCTTACTGTGAAAAATGTTTAGGTAAAGATGTTTGTAAACGGGCATGAACTTAGAAGAATAATAAAGACATAACATGATGAAGTAATGAAATGGCGGTGGTCTCATTGGACCGCGCTGTTATTGTTTTACCATTGTGTCTCGTTTCGCGGGTATTGATAGGTTAATTGAAACATTCAGTAATCAGTTATGGGAGGCAGAAAAACTGCACTGACAGGACGAGAAAATGAAATGGAATGCCTGAAAAGCTGAATAAGCTGCCAGGTGGACCGATGACCAAGACGTGAGGGTCTCGGGAATCCGATGGATGCAAAACACACAGGACTGGTCGTTGTGGCGACACTTGGGGGTCCAACAGTGGACGTCTTACGGCTGAATTGTTGACGATGATGAACTTTTATAATTAGATATGTATGTTATTTTTTAAGTATATAGGTTATTTTTTAACAGAGGAAGTAGTAGCCACGGAGTAGCGAAGAGCATTATAATTATTATGCAAAACGTTGCATTTAGATTCTTGTATTCATTCGCCAGTATGTGCAACTGAATAAAAAATAACAGTTTAATGCACGAACAGCTGCAAACACGGCGTCGTTATGAAAATTCTTACATAATTCGATGTAATTATAATTATAATTTTTTTATCTGAATTAGCACAGCGACGTTATCTAGATCAGGCGCCAGTGGTGATTAATACATTTTTTATAGTCTTAAAACGAGTGCGGTACTTCCTACTTCTCAATACGATAATAATTTTATTAATTAACGTTTTCTTTACGTTAACATATTACTATAATAAACGAAGCCATTTTTTTCAAGCAACCCAATCAAAAAACCATCAATTACTGTTTACTAAACCACAATAAATAAATACAAAACTTTACATAGCTCATCATTCAAATTCACACAGTACAATAAAATATTTATTTAATTTAGTCATACACACGAGTACAAAGTCAGTCATCAGCCGCCCGCAGCGACCCATTCACTCGTTCAATCATTCATCCCATAAAAGCGCGGGAACCATTGTTGGGGGGTATCAAACCGATTGACAGACAGTGTCAACTGTCAATTTTGTTATACTGTGGCGGTGACAGCATTCAAAATTAAACATACTCCCACGCGTTTGGGTCGGTGCAATCTTGACGCCGAGATAAAACTGAAACCGTGTAACGCATAGACCACTAATCCATTTTAGTATTTTTAGAGAGTCCTCTGTCAAGCAGTGTTAGAGAAAGAAGAATAACACGCATTAATCTTGTGATTTTCGAGGCAACGAACTCTGGAATAAGCATCATTTTTAGTGACTAATTGTTAGTTACGAAAATAGATGATGTTTTAAAGAATCTTACTGAAACGTTGCTTTAATTGCTTTCGATCTGTATCTCTAACATTTTACTGTGTAAACCAGCAAGCAGGATACGAACGAGACTTAAATATAAAACAATATCATGTATTAAAGTTAATAATCGTGTTTATTCGTGATGGCGGCGAGCGTCAAGCTGCGGCTTCACCTGGGACCAAGGCAAAAAAAAACTATTAAATATAAAGCATCGCGGCACGCGACTACAGTCCAACGAACTAACGTTTGGACATTCAGCATAACCATAGTTTTTTCTACAACCCCCCTTTTTACGGCGAGTTTTTGTGCAAATCTCGCATCCATTGTAGTTTGAAACGAAACCGTCCACAATGCTATCAAGGAAAAAAGTACCAGTCGCACCTGGCGGGAAGACGCCGCCGACGACGACGGAGAAACGACATAACCGCCAAAACGGAACAGCCGTAAATCAATACTGTCCCACTTTAAATAAGGGCTTAATTGCTTAATACGGAACTGAGCTTGCTCGCGGCAAAATTCGCGCCAGACAATAGTCTCGGGCACACAAAGGCACAAGACATTGAGTAACGAGACGCCAAATATATGGGGATCCATTTTTTCACATAGACCAAATGCAGGTGATGGCAAAGTTATAGAAGAAGGTAAGATTCAATTATTTGTGTATTGACAATGAGAATTTGGAGCGTTTCTAATCCTGTTGCCATGCGGAGCGAGGGAGCTCATACAAACTTCGGAAAGCTGCACCGCCCCGAGGCTGTACCAGCGCGTTTGCGTCAGCCATTATGCCGTGAAAAGTTATAATAACATCATCTGTATGATAATACGCTAACGTAATAATTAAGTTCTATTTTCGAACCTAGTCTTGGCAAAAAATGGCGGACTTCATTCTATTGGATATCGCTGTGTGCGGGATAATAATTTGTTCTTTGTATCCATTCGGATAAGACCAAAAATTATAATTTCTTGTAGGTAATGAATACAGCATAGCAGAGCCACTAGCGGAACAGACCAAGTCATCATATTCACGCGAACGGACTCGCGTGTAAAACTTAATTAATTAATTAAATTATGATAGCTACCGAGAAAATTAATTTTACTAGCGTTACACGACATTTTTACAACGAATATGCTGGAATAATTTTGAAGCTGAGTCCGTGAACGAAAATGATGGCGAATAAAAAAGAGCCTTAGGAATGGTAGTGTATTTTTTGTGGGCTTACCATTTTCTGCTAAGGGCATGGCAGGACATGTATAGGTTTTGCGTAAATCCTGTAAACTATTGATTTTTCAAAGGAAACCGTCCATACTTTCGACACTCGCTCCGCCCAGAGTGGGACATAGCAGATACCAATCTGATAATAATTGCGAACCTCAACAAAGAGCCAAATTTACTATCATCACTTGTGACCACAATCTACGCCTGGTATGCACGCCCCCCTCACAACTTAGCCAGTCTCTCCAGCATAAACACGGCCCCCAATATAATGCCCGTTTAAGTACCCTCGTAAACTAGCACTTTTGCAAATTGCTCGTAAATTACATATACTCGTGAATAATATGCAACCATTTAAACAACTAAATCTATTATCATATATATACGTTCCGACGCAATAAACTTTATTGTGAACGGAAACGCAAAAGTTTTAGCAATTGTTGGATTTTATAGGTCTATTTTGCTGTTAAGAGTGGCTAGCCCAAAATGCCTTTCCTTACAACCGCTCTTATGTGATTATAAAGTTATTACACTTATTCCTCAAGAAATTTTGGATACTCAGATATATATTGTGGATATTATTTAGGATTATTTATGTATAACTAATCCAGTAAGTTAGTTAGCCTGTTGTGGCCCACTGCTGGGCGAAGGCCTCCCTTTTCCACACACGCCTATCTTCAGCCATTGCAGGCCAGTCCCTCCGGTAATCCAGTAAAGACCTCTGAAAATCTGCTCTAATAATGGCCCTTCATAATGTAAGTTACTCATACATTAAAAAAGTAAAGAAAATATGTATAGGTATAGACACCTTGTACGTTTAATCATAATTCTGAATGACGAACTAATTCTCCAAAAACTTATTTTTATTTTTTAGGCTTTAGGCAGCCGCTCCTCGTAAAATACTGGTATTCTGCTAAATCCGACTTGACTGAAAGCCGACCCCAATATAGTTGGGAAAATACTAGGCAGATGATGATCTCTATTTTTTGCGATGTCTCTTTATTATCCCTGCATTGGATGCAACAACAAGCTTCCAAACCATGCTCACATTGACGATAGACGGATCAGGAAAAGCCCTCTTAATATTATTGTTCTATTACATAATATATAGGTACACATAGGTAGGATTGCCAGATCTTCAAAACGAAAAGCCGGACAAACCAAACAGTTTAGCCGGACATTTGAGTTAAAAAAGTTCCGGAAATTTTGCTTTTTACATTCTAATGAAATAACAAGTCATTGCTGGTCTGCTAACGCTTGCAATTGCAAGAACACATGACAAATCTAAAAAAATGTCAAATTTAATTCATGAATCCCCGACCGGTCTCATAGGACCGCGCTGTTAATGTCTTACTATTGTGTCTCGTCTCGCGGGTATTGATAGGTTAAAAAGCCTAACGGCCGGACAGGCCTTACTCCACCTAATTTGGCCGGACACTCAACCAAAAAAGCCTGTCCGTGTCCGACTTTTATCGGACGGCTGGCAACGCTACATATAGGTGTAAATCGAGGCGCGTCGGTGGTGCGTGACCGTCTAGCGGACAGATAAGCCGTAGGATTTGTAATTGTTACTAGTAATACTATTATAGCTCACGATCCTAGGCCGTGTTTCATGTGAGACTACTACATAACATAACATCACGCCGGTATTTGTTGGAGGGTTAGCAGAGGTAGCTGGTATTTATCCAATCATATTTATTAAGTCTTAAATATAGTGTCCTACAACTGGGCAAAGGCTTTCTCCTTCTCTTTTCAAACCTCTCCGTTATGGGCAAATTTTATTGAAGGTATAAAGAGAAGAAATTAGCTTCTAAAAAAAGATAGGCTAGATGGAATGAAGGTTGCTGCACAATGATCCCTAAAAGATTGAGTGGGGTAATTAGATTAAGTACTACTCGTACAACGAAAGAAGACAAAAATACGCTGCGTCTCCAGGTACCTATAGGGGAACTATGGGTTTAATTCAAGAGGAGTCATTTGGTGATTTCCTCTATAACCAAAGTTTCTTATAAAAGAACCTTCATAGAACCTCATGCTGCCTCTCCCTTTAATCTCAAGGTAAGGCAGTAGGAATAGCTTGCAGGCAACAAGTCGCGAATTCGCAACAAAACAACATCAACACGTTTTGTTCTCCAAACAAACTTAAACAAAACAATATGTTTCTCAACATAATATATATATATATGTAAAGGAACAATATAACAATATCTTACTCGTGTTTCCAACATCTATGAATATGGATAAGTTTAGGACGAATTCGTGTTTCAACGGCGGCTAAATAATTAAGGAATAATATAATCTACATTCTGTACTAATATTATATTAGCAGAAAAGATTTGTATTTTTGTTTGTATCAAAAAAAAACTTAAAAATTAAAGGATTTCTTTTTAAAATTCTTCCAACAGTAAATGTTTCTTAGCCACTGAGTGGCATAGGCTAATATATTTTCTACTATCACAATCCTATCAATAATAAAAAAGACTACACGAAATTAAAGACACCAATACGCGGTCCTGGATGGTGGATTAAAATATCCTCTGGTTATAACTAGGGAATGCAAATCCGTCGTGTTCTAAAAATCCGGGTCAAATCCGGATTATCCGGATTTTACGGATTTTTCATAAAAATTAAACAAACCTACTTATATTAGTTTATTAACATGATGTTTCCCTTCGCACGATTTCCCTTCGAGGGGAAACATCGTGAGGAAACCGGCAAGTCCTAGAACCAAAACTTTTTGACATGTAGCATCCACAAACCCACACTGGGTGCCATCCGCAAGCCTCCGCCTACGGTAGCTGGATATCGGGGTCTGGATCCGCCCCTGCCTCCTTTGCTAGCATTACTGCTTCGTAGAAGCAGGCGACCGCCTGTCACATTCCTTTGCGCTCCGGTCCATTGGTTGTACCAGGATCCAGCGTGAGTGGTTATTGCCCAAACGGAGTATACCTTTAATAATAGTTCTCCAGACCGTATTTTGATCACGGTGGCCTGATGCCTACAGAAACCTGGAAGTCTGATGTATACTGCAGATATTATAGTGCACAAGTGTGTACACAAACACTGGCGCACTCTCTGTTCTTTTAATCTTATAGTCAGATGGGAAGGCAATTCAACACGACCGGAGAGAGATCAGGTGCAGGACCCACAGCTTGACGTGTTTTCAGAGGCATGGGGGTATCATACCACCAACTTCCAAACTCCGGCAGCTATAATAGTAATTCCTAATGGAAAACCCCAATAGCATTATTTGCTTGACCTCTAATTCGAGCCCAGTACCCTCGCTAAGCATTCGAGCTTACGAACACTAAACCGGCAAGACAGTTAAACATCACACCTTAACCATAAGCTCCACCTGGCAATCGATCGACTGACACCTGGGCGTTTCTTTTGCACAAATCCGGCGCAGAAACCTCTCGAACCTTCCACGTCCGGTGAGGACCTATGTCATGTGGAAGGTGAAGACGCAGTGTCGTCTTTCCAACCACTTCTCAAAGAGGGGACTTATAGCCATAATTATGGCGTGCCCAAAGAAAGTAGTAGGGTTGGTAATTAGTTCATACTTTTTTCTGTCAGCATGATGATGCTTGGCGCCTTAAAAGACATTCAGTGTTCTTATTATTCAGAAAATCCGCGGATTTGATTTTCAAATCCGGATTTACAAGTCGAGTAAAAATGTACGGATATCCGGATTTTTCGGATTACGGATAGTCCGGATTGCATTCCCTAGTTATAACTAAGTACTACTATATTCGTAATATACTATCCTCAACCAACAGCGTCGCCCCCTTGACAGTAGGTCTCTCTATATACAGACCACCCGTTTCATCCCCTTACGAAGAGAATTTTGAAAAACACCTGTCTTAGTGCTCTTCTACAACATAAAAAGAATTCGTGTGCAAAATTTAACGCTCCTAGTCCCAGTCAGTCAGTTTCACCTTTAATATAGTACAGACTAGGTCTATCAGGAAATAATATTCACCAGAATTAATGCCCAATAGTGCGTATAGATAAGTTCTAACAGTAGTTTCTACGTATAACTACTGAGCAAATGAATAATATAAGATTTAGAACCAAAGCATTAAGATTTCCCCTCACCGCTATAACTAACAAGGCCATAAAAATACAGCCAGACTCAATAAAACCATACCTACTTTAATTATTTGCTTATAAAAATGCACATAAACCTGCAGACATACCCATTAAACAATAACTAGTTGAGTTGAACTTGAAGTAACGTACGGCCGCATTAATTAGTAGCATAGTATAAAAGATTGATGATGTTTGTACGTCATTACGGGATCGCAGAATTGTGCATGACCTGTTCAAGTGGACGAGGTATGCTAAACAGTGCGTAGATAATTAATGAGCTCATTCTATTATTGCAATTATAAAAGAATTAAACACGATATGGTTCTTATCGGAATATACCACGGACGATGTCTGTGTTCCTTTCTAGATAAGTTAATAGAGGAAGGAACAGTAATCACTCCTGATCAGACAATATTGAATAAGATTCGGCTTTCGACTTATTTGACAACGAAACGACGTCAAATGGAATCCTACAGCCGGCCGCTTCGGAATCTATTGAGAATACTCCAACGTCAATGTCAAACATTTCCGACTTCCAATTGATTCCAATAAGAACTACTTGTAAGACAACATTGTCCGAGGAAACGGCGCCAACAAGCCCCGCACACAATAGGATCATTGCAGCGGTCGATGTCAACAACACTATAATCGTATGGCCGGATCGAGTCGACGATTATATCGATTAGAAGTACCGATTCACCCTTTTATTTTATCCACTTCCTTTGGATATTCCATATCTGGACAAAACATCCGGTGCTGTTAACCCTTCAGCTTAGCTTTGTTTGTAAATATAAAAACATTTAAAATGTTAAACTTTATGTGAGTCACACGGCCGGGCGTTAGGACGCAAATACACCGGTAGCTAAGCGACAGAAAGCGAAACGTTGACTATTTTTAAAGCGTACAGTTTTATAAACACAGGGAAGTTTCGTCCCACACCCGACGTAGGCGACTTTCTAACGAACACGACACTGTTCTCAGATCATCGAACTTTCGTTTGATGTTGCTAATATTAGACTGAGATATTAACGTTTTTAAATGTACTCTGATTGGGTTTAGTGTCGTCGAAACTATTTAAACGATTTAGTAGGTTTGTGCTCTTGCACTGTAAAGGCCCATTTTGTCAATCCATCTTTGATTAAATTCCTCTATTTTAGTTAATGATAATCATGGCTATATAAAAAGGCAGGCTCGTAAACTAGAAGATATTCTCAAATCTGTATGGGTACATAAAAGGTAACATTCTGACTCACTCACTGACTCATCAACGCCCGGGCCAAACCCCTGGACCTAGAACGTACTACATTTTTTGGAACCTCTTTGGAGTAAGAAAGGTTTTTCCAATAAGTGACGGCCATTGTGGATGAAATGGGGGTCCAAAGTTTTTAGGGAGAAAGTAAATACTTTCACGTGAGTGAAGCCACTGTCAGACTTTTAATTTTGATTCCAGAACTAGCGTTCAAACAAAAAAATAATGTCAGCTGTCAGCGCATCCCTCATTGTGTCCCAATCTTAACACGACGCACGGGTCAAAATGTCCCAAAAAAGAAACAAATAAAACTAATAAATTAAGCAGTTTGTATTCTCTTAATACAGTAGAAATGTGGCACTTGAGAGATGGTAGATAACACGCTTTTTTAGCAGTTCATAAAGAACAAGAGATTTATGAATTATTTATAGTAGACTACGTGTTTTATTATTCAAAGTAGGTAGGAGTATAGGTATTTAAACCTAGTTAAGGTTGGGATTGCGAGTTGTTATACTACTGTTTTATTACTATGAGAGATATACTGATTATTACATTTGATGTGGGAAATCTTCCGAAAGGGGAAGCTAGGGGTAACTGACGAAACATGGACGGTTTTGTTAAATAAAAAGTCCGACACTCCGTTTCGCTCCACCTAGAGCAAAAAGAGTTATTTGATAATATCCTATTCACAAAAAAAAACTCCTACGACGGAGTATCGGTTTACCCAGTAAACAAGTTGTTAACGACAGTCACTTGTAAAATAAAAATGTACAAACCAAAATAAACTAGCTTCTGCCAACGGCTTCGCCAGCGTGAAAGTAGAAAATATATAGCCTATGTCACTCAGTAATAAAGTAGCATTCTACAGATCAAAGATTTTTTTTAATCCGTCTAGTAGTTTTTGAGTTTTTTCATATCAAACATTTTTCATTACAAACAAAATCAGTAACATGCACTGTTGAAAGAATTTTAAAAATATCTATTAATTTTTAAGTTTATTCGATACAAACAAAAAATACAAAATCTTTCCTCTTTATATTATTAAGTATAGAACTATTAGACAGGTAACCAGATGCGTCAGGTCTCCGATTGGAAACCACCTACAAACTAGTTTGATAATAAGTCTAACTAGGTGATGATGATGACCATCAGACCAATAACTATAGAACGAGATCAACAAAGTAAGTCGCGTAATATCGCATCTCCTACTAACACAAATTCAAATGACTAACATAACAATATGCTAACGGAACCCAAGAACCTATAAACACGGCCGCGAATGCTAAAACCCTTGGACCTTCGACAATCTCCAGGAAGCTATTGCGGCAAATACATAATATGCAAATCAAATAATCAAGTTACTCGAAATCAAACGTTCTACCTTAGTAATACGAATAGAATGCGCTTACGTATCTACATACATATTAAAGACTAGCGCTAGCGATCCGCCCCGGCTTCGCATCATCTGCCTAGCCTTTTCCCAACTACATATATTGGGGTCGGCTTCCAGTCAAGCCGGATTTAGCTGAATACCAGTATTTTACGAGGAGCGGCTGCCTACCAGACCTCCACAACCCATTAACTGGGGTAACACGGTACTTCATGGCAAGACTGGAGTCAGATTTACTGGCTTCTGACAATCCGTAACGACTGCCAAAGATCTACAAATGATCCGTCCCGGCTTCGCACGGGTGCAAAATTATCAGTGTTTCCCTACTATATTATACATACATATAAACCTTCCTCTTGAATTATTCTATCTATTAAAAAAAACCCCATCAAAATCCGTTGCGTAGTTTTAAAGATATAGGGACAGAAAGAGCGACTTGTGTTTTATACTATGTAGTGATACCTACGCGTCGTGGAGTTGCGGGTACCAGCCCGATATACCATACCATACTAAATCTACATATTCTGAGAACAAGACGTAAATGCTAAATAAAATGTGACGTGTTGAATTTAATTAATGCTAAGCAAAGAATGCGGAGTCCTCACGACTTTCTACGCAGGATGTGTGCTGTGGACTTCCACCGTGCCTGAATGTATTAGTAGCCTTTTCATAGAAAGACTATACGAGTATTTATGCGAACTAGATGACTATCAGTGAAGTGTCAGTATTTAATCAGAATCAGGAATAGTTTTTATTTCACGGCCTACACACAGTAACAATTCCATTTCACAATTTAATCATCTAAACTTAGGGCTGCAAGTTTTAACCCTGGAAAGAAAAGGCCAACGGAAGGAACAGGGTTTTATTCAGTAATAATCTGATACCCCCTTTCGCTACGAAGTAACGCTACGCTACGCTTGGAAGTTATTTGATACACATCAACTCGTCTGTCCCGATTCGGCACCAACTTTTCAAACTATTCCCGATTCGAAACTAATGGGTGCCAAAAATCTGGGTGCCGAAACTGGAATACTTCAAATGAACTCCACATTTTGTCAATTACTAGTACACTAACACGAGTATTTACACCTCTTACAGTAAGTAATCAAAAGATTCTAATTTGATTCGCGGTAATGACAACTCATCAGGGCCTATTTCATTCAATTTAACAGCTTTTTAACTGCTAAATTATTAAAGATGAGTATTTAATAACCAAATATTTATAAATCACGATCCACGAACCTAAAATTAGCTACACAAATCCTACTTATTTATGATAATGAAGAGACTTCTCGTAAAACACAGCTTTAATGGCCAACTATCAATAATTATTGCTGTAATTAATTTTATATATATTTAAATACTAACTTATGTTTTTTTCTCGAATTAAAAATAGGTAGTGCTTGGCGGTTACTATGCCAGCGATCGGTGAATCGTTGTTGCTGAGAAATGTATTCAAATCGACATAAGAAAGGAATACTAAATAGCGATGCGTTTGTACCTGAATGGAAGCCGGAGGCATTCAAATTACTTTTCCGAAAACCGAATTCCAAGTAGTTTCGTCTACGTAAGCGAGGTTCAAGGCTGGTTTATTCAAATTTCCTATTCCGATTGCATAACCGGTTGTTTCACAACATTTCACACGGCTGTGGAGCTAGACAGTCCTTGACCGTTGAAAGTGTTTAAGGCAGATTAACGGATGTCAAATGCGAAGCTTAGTTCTTTAGATAATTGATGGCCGCCATGTTTGAAGATTCGCGAGTGCTGAATTGTTTGATTGTGTTAACAGACGCTTTGTATTTTTGGCATGATTTAGGTATATTATAATTCAGAAGTGTAATGATATTGTAATTTAAATGTAGTCCCTAGTTCCTATAACGCCATAGTCACATTAGCATTTTAAGCTAAGCATATACCTAGTCATAATAAGAAACCTTCAATTTGTTATAATAGCTGGTGCTAAAATTAAAACGTATTTTAAAAAACTTAACTTATACATAATATTTCATTAAATAAATTTTACACGCCTTATAGTCGATAATTATTAACCAAATACTAAAATAACCGTTTTAATATCTTATAAAATTAAAGTGAAACTTTGTTAGTCTCTAAAGTTCATTTGATCCAAGTAGCGCCATCTACATCTTTGAGTAACTAAATTCGTTCTTGCTACTCGGCACTAGATGGCGCTGAATTGAAAGCGACATCTAGTGACAACGTTAGTAATGTAAACTAATATTTAAACTTACCACAACGCCATCTAGCGTGGAGTGGCCGAACAAGTATCTCACTTGCTCAACAACAATCCGAACAGCGCCATCTAGCGAAGAACACTGCATCCAATGTGCACTTTATAAACACATAATTCAGAAAACTGTTGAACTCACATTTTATAATAATTATTATTCACGTAATATATTGGTCGTTTGCACAATTTCTCTTAGAATTGTTCACTATAAAATTACTTTTAGCACATTTTTTACACTGGCACATGTGGTATTTCATTTTTGGGTTATTAATCTGAAACAAAAAGAAAAATAAATTAATATATTTGTTACATATACGATTGTTATAAGAATATAAATTAGCTTATTATAATAAAAATAGTTATTGATAAGTAGGTAGACATGGATGTTGAGTATAAAAACATTATTAGGTCAAATGTAAATTTTAGAACTGCATTAATTTTCTATAACATTGCAAGACTATAAATATCATTATAATGTGCACTTCATGGCAAATGAACTAAACAAAACTCATGATATGGTCTTTTCTGTCTGATGTAACATGGATACCATCTCGGTAATAATGGCCCAACCAAGATACAGCAAAATGTAATACCCACACAGTCCAGCCAATACCTTTTTAACCTAATAATATTAATGTATAATAGAAATAAATACCTTATTTCATACTTATGCCTGCTTTAGTATCCTAAATTTTAAGAATTAAGTTTACTGATGTCTACAAATTATGGCTTATTCTAAATACCTTTATGATGTTAATACTGAAAAATCTATTTCCTTTCGTGTACTAACTAATAAGTAACTTTCATAACAAAATGTTTTGTTACATAATGCACTTTATTTGCATAATAAAAAATGATGCAAAAGTAATCCACAGAGCGCTTCTAAGATATTTTCCAATTACAATTGCAGGATTTAAGATTATCACATGCTATATGCTGGCTCAGATCCCACAAAAACTATTTTTCTAGTTGACATGTGATTGAATTTGATTAGTGCATTTAGAAGATGACAATGAAAAGATTGCCTATGTGGCAACTGCACATGTTTGAAAAATTGTTTTACTTGTGATAGATTATAGGCAGTACATTAGAGGAATTAGATTTTAACTTGTCAATCTGTTTTAATTGCATGGAATGCAAATAAAATAAACATTAAAATTAATGTTTATAACATTTCTTTGATCATAATCACACAGCAGTTTCTGGGCATATAGGGTATCGTCATGTAAGGTGGAATAATGCCTACAGGTGGAACTTAGATAGGAAAAAAAACAAAAACATTATGACCTTTCTAGAATGTCCTTCAAATGCAACTTGTTTTTTTTCTCATTTTCAGTATCAAAATAACCTATTTTTTTTAAATACGTACCACAGACACTTCATCCAATGGAATACTCATCCAGGACGTAAGATTCATGATGACACTGGTTCGTAATAAAACAACCAAAGTATTTTCCAACCTAAGATTTGAAACTTATTATAGCACTGTTAAACACACGTTTTCTAAAGGATAGACCGAAAAACTGGGCTCGAGCGGGGGTGGTTGCATAAATGAGACTGCTCTTATGATTCTAAGGTCGCCTTGCAGCACACTTCAAACTGAAACTTTACAATTAGCCTGAAAAATGCAAGCACGTGCACATAGAAATTCACCTATTATGCACCACGTAATTTAGTCTCCAAATTTTATATATTCACACTCTAGAGACGGTTAATGAGCATCAATACAGCATAACGAGCCGATTATCGAGGGTTTAAAGGCAATTTAACACGTGAACTTTATAACCAATTCGAATTACAGCGGCTGAAAAAACTACACAAAGAAAACATATGATCGATCGAAATTGAAGTGCACATGGAGTTGTCTATGGCTCGTCTCCTGTCATTTGTGAGGAACGGGAAATGAAAACGAATATTGAGCCATAGAGAAATCTTATCGAGATGAAAATAATTACGAATCAATGCATTTAGTACTATAAATTATCTAATTTAATCCTAGTAGAGATGACTTTGCACAAAAAACGATAGTAGTGATATATACATACGCTCTAATAAGAAGATTCTAAAAAGGAAATAAATTGAATCACTAGGTATCTGCATTCTAGTGAGAAATACTAGTCGAACTTCCCTGTAAAATGAATGTAAAAAAATAAATAAATCACGTACTAACCGTAACAGACTTTGTACAATTGATGTGCCGTGTATTTAAATGTATTCATCATGTATTCTTCGTTAATGCCTGCAAAAAAGAATAAAATTAAATACTGTAAGTTTGAAAAAAAATACTTTAAATAAATAAGTTATTGAGTAAAAAAGTTACCGGTTCATTCTCCACCCATAAAGTATCGAATTCCTTTTCAAACTTTCCTACTATAATAGGATTACTTGTAACTATAACACTTTCGTAATTTGACATCATAGCCTGGGTAGACCAGTTTAATGAACCAGACATAACGAAACCTCTGATTGGCTTATTCTTTGCTACTTGGTTAAGATTCTTGAGAAACCGTCCATGAATATTCAGCTTTTCTGCATGTGCTTTTAATAAAATCTTCCGTTTTATGGCTTTTGGCCCGTCAATAATACAAAACTTGTGATGCATCAGCATAGTTTGTTTGCTTGTCTGCACTTGGATAAAACCTGAAAACAGATAAAGTATAAAGCATAAAATTAAAAAATAAATAAATACGAATTTCGCAAAAGTTGGCTCTTTCCTTCATTGCAGACACAATCGGTAACGTAACGATGATACTCACTGTATTCTTGTAACTTTTTAATTTGCGATGGTGGTGTGAAAGCCATATCACTGTCAACTACTATTCTGACTAAAACATGTCTCTCTCCCAGCCGAATTATTTGTTCTGCAATTTCTTTGCTTGTAATTAAATACATACACACATCCAAGGTCTCACGTGCTGACTTTATGTATTTAATTAATTTTAACCAGTTCAGCTCTCTGCTTTCACTAATAAATATGTCCTTGTTAGATGGTACTCTTACTGTATGTTGGACTACGTCTTTTGAGAACAGTATCACATCGTTTATCTCACGATTTTTAGTACTCAAATCTTCGTTACATGTGTTTTCACCGGAACTTTCATGTTGAGTAATTTTGCTTGATTTTGAGAAATACTTGTAAGCTGTTTTCACTATTTGTGCTGCGACCACCATCGTCGCGGTAGAAGCCAGTAGCATCTTTGCGTTTTTCCAATCCATTGTTACAAATTTAGTGCATTCGTTACTAATATAAAACTATTAAATTAAAAATTAACTTTTCGGTATCAATAGTCCACCATGTTGTCCACGCATCTGCCTATTTCTGTGGCATATTCTAAGTTACTTAGACTTTTCTTTGAATACCCTCAATTTTCAAAGAAATCTTCAATAATGTTAGCAATCTTTTATACTAACTACAAAATTGATGGTTTTGATTCAAATCAGTTCAGTTTTAAGACTATCATTAAAATTGTCTTGGATTATGTTGTATTTTTTTTTTAAAATTGGTTTTAATTTAATTTCCAAAGATTATTTTCATTGAAATAAAACAAGGCAGAATGAGTTTTGACTACAGCCTGACATTTAGTCTTTGATTAAAAACATGGCTCTAAGTAGTCTGTGATTTAAAAAAAATACCAACAACAACAAATGGATAGATAACGAATTCAGATAAAATTTTGATAAATAGCGCCTTTGTTTTAGGGATTCAAACAACTTATAATGAGAAATATAGGTGCATTTATCTTCTAGGGATATTTAGATACTTTAATTGTTCTTTAATATACCAGGTTCTAAAATTAGATTAATGGATTCTGTGCTTCGCATTTAGAAGAAAGAAAAATGCCAAAGATACCGTACAAATCACCAGAATTATTAAATGAAGATGACGAGGATTACGAGATTGTGTCTTTTGAAGACTTTTGTGACAAGTCTCCTGGTTCTAAAACAGATTTATTGACTTTAAATGACAACATAAACTATCGCCTTTGTTACGAAGGTGATAAGAATTCTAAATTAGCTGAAACTGAAGGTGAGAGTTCTCGAAGTGCTGATAGACAAACGGAGACTTCATTGAATGGACCGAAGGGTGTTACATTTAAGAGGAAATTATCAAATTCGTTCGCTCCTTTTGGGCGATACAACAATGCAAAGGCGGGCAAGGCGCCACTATTTAGTGGCGTCATCCCTAAACCAAGGAATGAAGGAGAATCTGGTTCCAGAGAGCACAGGTAAGTCATAACTAAGTGTCACTAATATTGTTCAATTTTCAGAATTATAGAGCTATACACTTTGTTAGACTTTGATGCACAAAGGAATACCATGGATCCAGTACATGGTTCTGGATCCCGGTGAAATTTTTTATCAGCTTTTTTCTATTTTTTTTTAAGACCTGTACATGTATAGTTTAAACTGGGACTTTTAGCTGATAAACATACAGATATGAGAAAGCAATTTTGTTTTTATGTACAGTACGGCCGTTATAACTTGGTCAGTCTGAGGTTAGGCTCTGAAAATTTTGGCGCTTGAAAACTCATACAAAAATAAGGGTTTTAAAAAAATTAATGCTAATAACACTTTTTAACAGCAATAACAACTGCAAATTGCATTTTTTTAATACCTCGCAGAGCTTAACTTCAGACTCGCTAAGTTATAATGGCCATGCTGTATGTACAGACGCTGACCGCAAAATAATTTTATTGGGAAAAGGCAGATGATAAATTATCTGATTTATTGTTAATGTTCTACAATAAATTCATACTTAATGTTTGAATCCCCGACCGGTCCTATGAGACCGCGCTGTTATTGTTTTACTATCGTGTCTCGTTTCGCGGGTGTGTGATAGATTAAAATAGGAAAGATATGCCATATTATTGCGCATTAATATAGTGCGAGTCAAATTGTATTGCCTGATAGTACAGTGCACAATAGTTCGATTTGGCAAACTAGAACAAGAATTTTGTTTTATTTTATTCAGATGTGAGTATAGAGTCCAATTAATAGAATATTAAATAAAAAGTTTAAACTTGAGAATATTTACACAGACACTAATCATTATTTGATTTTAAGCAATCTATACTATTATTTGTTCCCTTGAACTACCAGTCCAGTCCAGTGGAGTAGTAACCAAATGTAGTTAAATCCTTAGGGAACAGCTAATGTAAAAAAACAAAATGTCTAATGCAGCAATTAATATTTGATTAACCTATCAGATACCCGCAAAACAAGACACAATAGTAAGACAATGACAGTGCGGTCGCCGGGTACCACTCGGGGATTCATGAATTAAATTGCTGTTCCTAATTGTTGTAAAATTATATTGATATTATTTAAAAAAGTTCGCCTTTATCAAACCAGTAATTAAAAGTTATATGACATGCTTAAACAGTTATCAACTACTGCCAATCCTAAGTACTGACATGATAAAAAGGGTTCATTGACCTCAAAACAAACACAATAGTCAAACAATTGACATATGTATATTAATACTATTATTTAGCCATAGTATAAGGAAAAGTTTAATAAGAAAAACTAAAAAATCAAATAAAAGTATACTTTATTGAAAAAGAATAAAAGTATTGCTCACACTTAAAAAAGAAAGTCAAAAGTACATAGAACAAGGTTCAAATTGCAACAACAACTTAATAATAATAGACTCTACAGTTTCTGATTAATCATCCATTTGATTTGCTCCGTAAACATGAACTTTGATTGAACAATAAATTTTCTAATATAAAACTAGTATAAATAGCACACATTCTCTTCAATCTACCTAACACTGTTGGTGAATAAAGATATGTTAGGAACCCTTTGTGTTTATTGTGGAGTATAAATCATGAAAAAGTGAGTATTACTTTCATAATGTTACTTTTGAGTATTATACCTACCACATGTTGTTTTTTTTAAACCCAAAGGTTGATTGGTTGAGAATGCCTTGTTGCATTAAGTCCGCCTATGTACCACCACTGTACATGAAGCTTAAATAAATAAATAATTTAGTTAATTTTCCAAGGTTTTGGGCATTACCAGCTTGATTTTGACTTCTGCCTACTGGCAGTCATCCGGGAAAGATCCATTGAACGAGTAATGGGTCGCTAACAGCTGCCTTTATCTGGTCTGACCATGTGGCCTTGTCCCATTCACCTTTCTTTTTATAACAAGGTATTCAAAGTAGTCAGTTCAGATAGTAATAACTTATTTTTTTTTCTTTTCTTTGGTAACTAAGACTATATCCGCTACCTTGCCAGTATTATGTAGTGACGGGAGTATGAGGTGAACTGGCAAAGTTTTATGAGGTACACTAATGATGACATCATTAAAGCAGTATTATTTATACCTTTAAAGCCTCGCTTGTAATACAGAATTATCCCAAAAGAATGTACTCCTGGGATAAAAAGTATTTTATGTGCTGTGGTCATAGTCTACTTGTGTACCAAGTTTTATTGAAACATTGTTTAACCGTTTGACTGTGTAAAAGGAACAAATAATCTCTCACCTTTCTATGTGTGTTAAACATGCATTGTGTAGATTGTTAATTCATGTAAATGATTGATCTTCTTCTTATCTTATCTTTGTACTTGGTTTCCGCACTCAGTCCCGTTGGACCATTGTGCGTGGGCCATCCGGCCTTTACTCCAGCCAGCCCACCTCGTTCCAAAAACAAGCAAGTTTCTTGGGTTTGCTCAGGGTTTCTGTTATTGTCTTCAGTGTTCCCAGGATTTGGGTTCTCATTTTGCTGACGGCTGTGCACTCCAGGAGTACATGCGCGACAGTTTCCTCTGCCTTCATACATCCTCTACACAGAGGACTGTCCGTGATACCCAGTGTGAAAAAGTGTTTGTTCAGTGAGCAGTGTCCGGTGATAGTCCCTGCCACCAGACGCAGGCTGCCTCTATCCAGTCGCAGAAGGCTGCTGGATAGAGCTTTGTCCACGAGTGGCATGGCCTCTTTGGCCTGCCTGCAGCCCGGTGCCAGGGACCACCACCTTCCCGCCTGTGTGTTAGTGTGCTCCCTTAGCCAACCACGCAGCTGACCAAAGGGGATCGGCACGATAGGTTCGGGCCCGAAGACTACCGCCCCAGATCCCCGTCTCGCTAGTTCATCAGCCGCGTCATTGCCCAGTGAGCCACTGTGTCCCTTTATCCATTGCAGCGTTATGGTGTTGTTATATGGCATCGTTGCACGTTCCAGTGCAAGATGACACTCTTGTATGAGTTTCGAGATTTTTTCCGTTTTTTCTAAAGATTGTAGTACTGAGGCACTGTCGGAGATTATACGGATGCGACTATCCCTGACTCCTCTGGCTTTTATGGCGTGGGCTGCGAGGGTGATACCAATACACTCTGCCTGATAGACGGAGTTTAGTGTGCCTAGCGGTCTGGATATCCTGATATTCAGGTCTTCGGAGTAGACTCCGACTCCTGTCCCGGTATTTGTCTTTGATCCGTCGGTGTAGATTCTCAGTTCCTCCGGGCCTGAGTAGTCGTGCAATTCTTCTGTGAGCTGGATACTGTAGTGTTTTTGGAAGTATAGAGCTTTGGGGGCTCTGTCATTTGGGGCCATCATCATGGGCTGTCTTTTAACAGCATCCTCGATGATGCCTGTGTGTTTTATGCGAGAGTCCGTTTTCAGTGTGCCTGCTTGCTTTAGTCTGAGACCTGCCATGGCCGCTTCCTCTCTTACCATGAGATGGAGCGGAGGCAGTCCTATCATTGCTTGTAGGGCGGCAGTGGGTGTCGTTCTCATGCTGCTAGTTATTGCTATGCAGGCGAGTCGTTGAAGTTTTTCCATGTCTTTTTGGGCTGTACTTAGGTTAGTTCTGGGCCACCAAACTAAGGAGCCGTACGTGATGATTGGTCTGATAACTGTGGTGTATAGCCAGTGGGTGACTTTGGGGCTAATGCCCCAGCTGCGTCCCAACATGCGTCTGCATTGCCACATCGATATACTGGCTTTTTTGATTAAGTGATCCATGTGTTTTGCCCAGTTTAACTGCTTGTCCAGGTAAATGCCCAGGTACTTGGCTTCAGTTGAAAGGCTTAGGGTAGTACCGAAGAGACGTGGTAGTTTAAGTGCGGGTAGTTTCCTTTTTTTTGTGAAAAGTACTAGTTCTGTTTTCGTGGGGTTGACGTTGAGTTGGTAATCTTTACACCAATCCTCTACTATTTTCAGGGCTTGTCCCATAAGGTTGCATAAAGTGTTTTCGTGGGTGCCGTTGACTATTACGGTTATGTCGTCGGCGTATCCCACGGTATAGTATCCTTTATCATTTAGTTTTTTAACGAGGCTGTCTGCGACTAGGTTCCATAGCAGTGGTGAGAGGACGCCCCCTTGGGGACAGCCCTTTGCTACGGTGGCCCTTGTTGTGCTATTTACGGTTACTTGCACTGCCCTTAGTTTGAGCATGTTCGTGATCCAGCCACTTAAGGTCGGGTCGACGTCATGCTTTTCAAGGGCTGCACTGATGCTTTGGAACATGGTTTTGTCAAAGGCGCCCTCTATGTCGATGAAGGCGACTAGCGAGGAGCATTTGTGGTGTATTGCGCATTCTATTTTAGACACCACTTCGTGTAGTGCGGATTCAGTTGATTTGCCGGTGGAGTAGGCGTGTTGCTGTTTATGGAGTGGTTTTTTTAGGAGAGGACCGTCGCGGATGTGTCTATCACAAAGCCTTTCCAAGGTCTTCAGCAGGAAGGATGTTAGGCTTATGGGTCTGTATGCTTTAGGTTGTGTATAGTCGGTCTTTCCCGGTTTGGGGATGAAGATTACCTTCACCTCGCGCCATGCAAGTGGTACATATTTGAGTGCTATGCATGCTCGGTATATTACCAGCAGCCACGGTAACAGGGAACTGTCTCCCCATTGGAGTAGGGCGGGGAAAATTCCATCCAGACCTGGGGACTTATACGGCTGGAAAGTTCTGATTGCCCAAAGTATGCGATCTTCCGTTATTATGTTCCGTGCTCTGGCCCAGTCCAGGCTTGTGGGTGTCGAAAGTGGTTCGTCTTCCCAGCTCCTATTTTCGAGCAGGTTGCAGTCTGGAAAGTGTGTCTCCAGTAATAGGTTGCTAGTCTCAGTATCTGTTTTTGTGTAACTGTTGTCTAGTTTTTTCAGCGCGCCGAGGGTACGATCTTGTTCTTTTGATAGAATCTTCCTCACTCGTGCGGCTTCATTGTTAGATTCTATATTGTCACAGAAATTTCGCCAGGCGTTGTTCTTGGCGGCTCTAATTTCTTTCTTGTAAGCGTATTGTGTTTCTTTGTATCGGTCCCAGTCTCCTGGGGTTCTGGAGTTCTTAGCTCTGTTGAACTGTTTACGTAGAGTGTCCCTAAGTTTACTAAGTTCCACGTTCCACCAGGGGTTTCCCTTATTGTTGGTGTTCGGAGATCTTAGTTTACAGTGGGTATGGTATGCTTCAGTTATGTTGTCCGTGAGTTTTGTCACCGTGTTGTTCAGTTGGTCAGGGGTAGTGATATTGACCGTGTCTGCTTGTTCCCTACCCAAGAGAGATGTTAGGAGACGCTTATATTCGGGCACGTTTGTTCGGCGTGGATTACGTCGCGATACCGGTTTTTTGGTGTTGGTTATTATGGTGAAACATATGCTTCTGTGGTCAGAGCAGGAGGGTTCATCGGAGACGCGCCAGTCCGATATGAGGTTTGTCGCGCCTTCCGTTGCAAGGGTTAGGTCTATAATCGTTTGTCCTCTAGCCGTGACCCAAGTGGGTTCAGTGCCTCGGTTAACGATATTTAGGTTAGTGGAGAATAGGTAAGTAGATAGTGTCTCACCTCGAATGTTCGATACTTCACTTCCCCATAGGGGGTGATGAGCATTCGCGTCGGTACAGATGATCAGGTCCAAATTGGTGTTCTCGCAGTGCCGGACCAAGTCCGCCACCTCTTTTGGAGGGCAGTTCTCGTCGTCGCCTGGCATGTATGATGAGGCTAGTACGATTTCTGGGGCATTGTTATCGCACCGGAGCCTGATTGCAGTCAGGTCTCTGGAACAGAATTCAGTTAATAACGTGATAGGTAGGTCTTGGGGTATGTAAATGCAAGTTCGTGGTTTCTCTTCATTTTGTACATTGAGTATAATTTTACCTCCAATGCTTCCGAGTCCGCATACTTTGTTCTTCCTGATCCACGGCTCTTGGATCAGGGCGATTGTTCGGGGTTTGGTTTCCAGCCTTCTGCGTAAGGTAGCCGTAGCAGTCTGGCTGTGTTGGAGGTTGATTTGTATTATGTGTGTGGGATTGGGAGTGTTTGTCGGCGGCGCTGGCGCGAGGTTAGGAGGAGATGGATCCATCTGAGATTTCACCTCCCTCCTCCGTCCCACGCCAGTCCTCACTGGGAGAGGATGCCAGCAGCTGGGTCGACCATCTGGGCGACGCGGGTGCAGCTTCCACCGTTGCCTCCGCCATCGCTGCTCGAGCCATCTCCTCTTCCAGTTCAGCCATTTCAGTGTCGGTTGGTGTTGGTTTCGGGGTGTCTGTGCTGTCGGTGTCGGTAGTTCTGCCGTCGTAAATGATTGATATTTAGCTGCATTTGCAGTTTGCCTGTAGCTATTTCTGTGTCGCTCGTAAAACCAGATTAATTTAATATATCCTAAATCCTGTTTCTTATCTATAAAATTTATAATAATATTACAAAAAAATATAAAATCCATTCAGTAGTTTATCACATTAATACAGACAGACAGATGCGGTGGCAGACTTTGTTTTGTAATGTGAGTACAGGCACTTTGTATGTGATTTCTTTCGAGAGAAAGTTATCATAAAAACTTTAAAATCTCCAAACCGTATTTTGAGGGTAGTTTTGAAAAATTGATAATGGTAGTCTTTATTATTCATCCGGTCACTGTGGCGACGCTTGGGGGAGGCCTATGTCCAGCAGTGGACGTCTTTCGGCTGAGATGACGATAATGAATCATCATTGATGATGATTATTCATCTTGGTTAAAATTATGCCAAGTTTCAAATGTATTATAATACCCAAGGAGTATGATTCCTATACATCCTCTAAAACCCCTTCTTCTTAGCGTGTCGATAGCGAAACCAAAATTTAAATTCCTTGTCTGGCCCAGTGTTCAGCCACGACAATAAATTGTTTTTCTATGACACCCTTAAAAGTTTGATTTCTAAAAACTTTTATTAATGCTCGGTCTACATCATAAAAGGGAGCTTTGCGTAAAATTTCACGTTCTAAGTCCCAGTAGTTTCGGCTCTGCGTTCGTACGCCAGTCAGCGTAAAAAATTGCAGTGATTCCTTTTATGACGTAGGCAAGCACAATCAGAGGGTTTTCTAAAAATTACTCTGTAAAGGAATCAAATGGGGATCCAAAGTTTCTATGGTTCAAATCTACCATTACGCGGGCGAAGCTGCGGGCAGATGCTAGTATTCTATATTATTCTTATTTTGCAGATACCAGCGCTTTTCGGAGCGTCGCAACATATTCCAGCGAGCCTGGGAACACATGCCCGGGCTAGGGTCGGGCATGCTGGGCGTGGCGCTGGTGTGCGCGCTGTGTGTGGGCGCCTGGTGGGCCGTAGGGGGCGCTGTCGGCGGCACGTGGGGCGAGGAGCATTACAGGTAGATGTAGCAGTCTGTAGGA
Source organism: Mythimna separata (assembly GCA_030763345.1). Lineage (NCBI taxonomy): Eukaryota > Metazoa > Arthropoda > Insecta > Lepidoptera > Noctuidae > Mythimna > Mythimna separata. Next base: position 20,543,263 of record CM061184.1, on the reverse strand, counting down.
GCGTCGCAACATATTCCAGCATGCTTTTAAATACTTGATCAGTATCAGCTGGATGAATAAACTAGCCTTAATCAAAGAGTTTTGGTACTTCTGGTGGTGGTTGGTCTCTGGGCTAAAAGTGCTAAAACATGTCTGTTTATTATGGCTATAGTTCTTTTCCCAACTAGTATTACTCTTAGTCATGTGGCATGCCTTTCATTACGTGGAACGACTGCCTGTCAGACCTCCACAACTCAGTTACTGCCCAAGACAATAGATATTCCTTGGATAGGGATGATCAGAATTTCTGGCATCTGACTACCTGTAACGACTGTCTACGAATGAAAACGAGGACCAACGACTTTACGTGCTTTCCGAAACGCATCAAGTTCACATTGATACATTATGAGTTTCAAAATGTACCAATCGTGGAGCCTTCAACTACACGCGTTTCTACGTCTAAATGGAGACCCCGTAACATGCAATGTATGACAAAATTATATATAATAAACTTATTTTTAAAACATTGATCTTTTATTACAGAAAACTATGGGAAAGGACTCACCCCGACACAATCAAGAAGCCACTTTCTCCAATGCCGTATGAAAAGGTAAAAACGTTGTTTAATAATAATATGGATAAAGCTGTTGTTTTTTTTATTTACTGTGAACTATTTTTTTCTGAACTAGTTCACTGTTTCCTTCACAGTTTCGATTGTTTTGGTTATTTATGTAATTCCAGTTCCCAATCCAGCAAGCTCCAGAATACCGCTACCACGACCACAACAACTTAAGCACAAAGAACAAGAGCAACGCCACAGAACGCAAGAAGACGGAGCTGAACAAGAAGAACGTGTACCCTGAGAGGACGGTGGAAGTCCAGCAGGACATGTGCTCCAAGGTGGACGAGATCATGAAGTTTGACTGTTTTCCTCAAGGAGCTGCTAGTGAGAAGGACTGTGTTAAACGAGGTAGGTTGGGTTTGCTTTTGTTATATACATAGGAGCTCGTGGCTAGATAATAACAGCCGCACGGGTCGATCTTCAAGGTTAAGCAACGCTTGCCAAGGTTGGTCTGTGGATGGGTGACCATCTTAACATACCGAGTTTCCTCCATGCCTCGGAAAGCACGTTAAGCCAGAGGTCCCGGCTGTCAATTGTAAATCTTTGGCAGTCGTTACGGATAGTCAGAAGCCAGTTAATCTGACTACAGTCTTGCCAGGAAGTACCGTGTTATCCCAGTTAATGGGTTGTGGAGGTCTGGTAGGCAGCCGCTCCTCGTAAAATACTGGTAATCAGCTAAATCCGGCTTGACTGGAATCCGACCCCAATATAGTTGGGAAAAGGCTAGGCAGATGATGTTATATACATAGTTATTTACTCACTAGCTTCTGTCAGTGGCTTCGCCCACTTGGTAGAAGAAAACTATTTCACTCATCAGTGCTACGCCTATGTCACTCGGTGAAAAAATAGAATTCTAATAGTGAAATATTTAAAAATGGGGTCAGTAGAATACTCAAGAACAAAAATATAAATATTTCTTCTCTATAATATTGTCACAGTGTTTGTTAACGAACTCCTCCGAAGCGGCTTGGTCGATTTTTATGTATTGTTTTGTGTATATTTTGTACTCATAGGTCTGAAAATAGGTCGTAAAGTATTTTTCACTTCCCTACACCACCTGTCTAATAAATAGTATTTTTTACAGACGTCTTTCTTTGATATAAAATTAATACAGGAAAGAAAAATTATAAAGTGTGAAAAAACCCTTTACGAATATAAAAATCTATATAGTATACGTTTTAAGTTTACTGACACAATATTGTATGAAGGAAATTGTAACCTTGCCCCTAATACCCAAATATGGTTTTCACGCTTGACCTTAGATAACGGAATGCTCAAATAGATTTCCACACTCATGTATTATGTAAAAGAATAATGTTAAACATCCTCTTTAAATTAAAGGTTTTAATTTTGTAATTACTAAATAGTACTCATTCGTTCTGCTAACCGCAATACTCGTATTTATATGACCTTCTTGGTAATACTGCCTTGGCTTTTGCGGTTATGCATACTATTGGTTGCGATTCGATTACTTAAAATGTATGATAGTTTAATAAATAAAATGGTCGTAATCAGTACTAGATTTAAGGCCCCACATGACACAAATGATGTAAATAACTTTTAAGGATAAGCAGGATCAAAGAAATACTCCTGCTTTGTGTGGACCGAGGGGAATGTCAGACTTACTGATTAAAATCCACCCGTTGCTTGTTGCGTTACAGTGCTGCGATAACTCTATTGAATAATCCCATATCACTGGACAAATTATGTACATAGGTACCTAGATGTCCTTTAAGGGCTCTAAATCGCTAATTTAGTTATAAAACTAGATCAAAGTGACAAAAACTGAATCGAAGTGACAGAAACACGTCCAACATGTTTTTGTTTTAAATTCTTTTCAAAATGTTTTTGTCGCCTTCATTCGTTCAGTAGAGAGACACTGATATAAAATACTGGATCCGCTCTTCCAAGCAGCGTCGCAATGACTTTCTACGCTGCCTCAAGCCAGCGTATTATTTCCGTTCATAACCAACGTTTGCAGCGTGGAGAAGCTGTGGCCCACATGGTAATTGACTCGGCTTTCGCGTTGTAGGTTGTACTACCAGGCGCTTAACTTTTTGTAACTTTCATTACCATTGCTCGCAAAACGAAGAAGGAAAATACCGTGTCGAAACCACGATGTCTTAGAACTCACAATTCGTAGATATGTGACATCCACCCATTATCATCATCATCCATCCATGCATTTTATCTCGTTTGTTCTTTTGGACATTAGCAGAAGCTAATTTATAATATTAGTAGAGTCTTTTCAAAAACCACCAAAATCTTCCATTCCAGGCTGTTGCTGGAAGAGCACGGACACACCAGGAGTGCCGTACTGCTACTACCCCTCGCACTTCGACTCGTTCCGCTTCCTCAACATGACGGAGGACAAGCACGGCATGAACGTCTACATGGAGAAGGTGCGGCCTTCAGGATACCCGGGAGACTTTGAGATAGTGAGGATGGACTTCAAGTATCTGTCTGATGATGCGCTGCAGGTTAAGGTGAGGAAGATGCTCGTATATTTAGCAGCTGTTTAGTTAAATGTCACAGTAATATTGTAAAGGTGATTTTTTTGTATTGGTTAACTAGTAGTGACATCTATTTCGCCATATAGGAACTATCCTGAATCGTGGTATCAGAGTTCTTCGCGCAATTAGAACATAAATATAATATGCAACAATCCGAAATCTAATATTGGGCGGTTGTCTGGACCAAACACAACAGTGTCTAGTTGGAGGATCCTCTCTTTTCAACGGAGATATACGGGGCTTTACACACTGTTCCGCATACCTCTAAATAGCTAAACGGATTTTAATATAATTTGGTACGGGGATAAACCATGTCCTGGATAAATTAATATTATACATTCCACATCTACGAAATGACTGGATTTTGTTTGACTAGTCCTATCACCAGCTATCGGATTCAATCCTCTCCTTTCAAAACGGTTTTAAAAACTTATTTCTTGAGTTTACCTACAACCCAATTCTCAAACTTCCAGATTTACGACGCAGAACACAAAAGGTTCGAGCCAATGCAGCCCGAAATAACGATAGTGTCGAAGCCTCTATCAAAGAAGAAGTACCGCGTACAAGTAGACGGATCACTCATCGGGTTCAAAATCATCAGGAATTCTGATAATGTTACTATGTAAGTTAATCAATCTTCCAGTTATCCTATTTTCCTCCGGTCGTGGTCTTTTGGGTCAGTCTCGTGGCTTGGTCTCTAGCTAAAATAAGTTGTGGATAATCAATAAAAACCTGCCTTTTTAGGTTACTGAGTATAGAAAAATAAAAGTTAAGAAAAACCTCACAATGTGGCAACAAAGATACTGTTTCTTTTTCATATCATAATAAAAAACTCCGGAACACCGGAAGACGCCGCATTGGAAAGCCTCCCAAGCCTCCACAGGGTGGACCGATGACCTAGTAAGGGTCGCGGGAACCCGATGGTTGCGAAACGCACAGGGCCGGTCATTCTAGTGACGAATTGGGGGAGGCCTATATTCAGCAGTGGACGTCTTTCAGCTGGAATCCGCGTACATCGAGGGACTGGAACAATTTGCCTGCTGCGGTTTTCCCGTCCGATTATAATTTAGGTGTCTTCAAGGCTAGAGTGAATAGGCTCTTAATAAGCTAGTGCGCCTCACCATCAATGATTGCATCACTGCTTACCGTCAGGTGGGATCGCAGTCAAGCACTAGTTTATAACAATTTAAAAAAAAACAACCCTCTTCTCCTCCATTCCAGTGTAAACACTCAAGACATAGGCGGTCTGATCCTCTCCGACAAGTTCCTGCAGATCTCGGCCGTCCTACCTACTAGCCACCTGTTCGGGCTGGGCGAGAAGAGGTCCCGCTTCATGAACAACGTTAACTGGAACACCTTCGCTATATTCAATAGAGATCGAGCGCCTACTGAAGGAGTGAGTATAACTATACATAGAATAGAGTTAACTTTATTGTACACTAAAATAGTAAGAATGTAGCGACTACGAAACCCGAAATCATCTACCGGGCAGTAGCCCACCGGACATACATAACACCCGTCCGGTCGGAGGATCCTCCCTTTTCAACGAAGGTATGTGGAACTTTACTCTCTGTTCCACCTACCTCCAAAAGAAGACTTTCTATTTTCTTGACTTCGCCAAACTCCAACTCTCAGACACTTACTCACACTCCAGTTTTCTTTTCTTTCAACTTTCTTTTAGATCGATAACTATTTTTTAAAACATCTTTTTACAGTTGACCCCGGAGGGTCGGAGATTTTGATATAGTAACCGCCGACTATGGCGTTGGCGGTAAATATCCTTTTTACCTTGACGTCAAATAAGCAAGTGTGTTTTCAACGCCAAAATGCATGACACTCTTTAACAACAGAAAGAAGGAATACAAGACAGTAGAATCCCATTCATAAGGCACTTCAATAGACCGTTCAACAACCCGGCGCCCTCCGCCCGCACGTACCTCGCCCCTCTCAACGCCACGCACAGCGTATTCTTGTTGTCGAACAGTCCAACCTCAAAACATTCTTTTTTCTTTATAATCCAATAATCCGAACATTCCAAGAAAAGGAAGTTAGTGATAGTGTGACGGATGACAGGACAGAATGAAAGAAGAAAACGTGTTGCGCCGACCCCAAGTAATATGGGATCGGGGCAGGAAAAATCCGATCATTCCAATAGATTCCAATAATCAATTTTGTCGGATTAGTGAGATTCTTCTGTACTTTCTTATAAGATTTATTAAAGTTGGTCATGTATTCATGACCCTGGCTTGCTGGATACATCTTGCTTTTTCATGTATATACGACTGTGGACTCTTCTGTAAATCGTAAAACAGCTGTGTTGCCTGTTGTATGATAAGGGTAAGTGGACGGACAATTACTATAGGCGGTTTTAGTCTCTGAGTACCTAGATTTTCTGTAATATATATAGTAGTATTTTCTTTCACCTACAGTCCTACTATAAAAATGACTAGTCTATACTAAATGCACACAACCCTGTCCGCTAGGTGAACCTATACGGCACGCAGCCGTTCTACCTGGCCGTGGAGCACGACGGCAAGAGTCACGGGATGCTGCTCCTCAATTCTAACGCTATGGGTACGGTATCACACTTGTAAATATACACTGCTTCGACTGGTTGTCTCTTAACTGCTTATTTTAATGTACTATATTAGGATTTTTTTACATATTACAAGAGACAAAATATGTAACCAGAATTTTTGGAATTCTTAATATTATTTAAAAGAGTGTCCATAAGAGTTTATTGTACATCCTTCTCCGCTTTGGAATGTGCAATTCGCTTAATTTTGGTGACTGACCGACTATTGACAATTCAGAAGTGCGTATAAAGATTTATTTAAAATAAATGCTTGATTACGAATCCGCCGTCAGCATGAAGCAATTTCTGATAATAAGTAATAACCGTGATCTTTTGTGGCTTTGTAGAATACTATCAATGCACAAAACAAATATTTTCAACGCACATTGTAATATTTTGCACTACCTGGTATACAGTATAAAAACTGTTTGTATATAATTATGTTAAATGAGTCTTTATAATGTGAACAGCACAATGCAAGTAAGTTCTTGTGTATAGAAGGCCTCATCTATTTTATTCAAAAAATACCCCGCATTACACATCGATGTTTTTCAATCCGACGCGCTAACATGTATAATATGTATATGTTGACCGTATCATCACATCTAAACTTCGATCAACAATGTACTAGATGAAGGATTCAGAACAAAATCATGTCACATAAGTGGCACAAAACGTTATACGTAAAGTAAAATATTTATTTGAGAAAAAAGTTTAAAAGATTTAATAACTTCAAGTAATTATAAACCTTAAGATCAAAATACACTACAATCATAAACTTTAATGTAGTTTGAATTATATTTGTATTTAATACCTTCTGTCTTAGATAGTAGGTAAAATCAATAAATGAAAAAACGGACATTCCAAATTCAAAACTCACTTTTAAATGAGGTTAAATACATTTATTCAAAAATTAAACCTAATTAGTTAGCAACAAGGTTTAAAATAAAATGATAACACTGGTGCTTTTCTACTTCTTTACTAGACAGATATCAAATTTTAAAACTTGAACAAAGTCAGCATGGAGTTGCGAAATTATTATATTTTTATGGAAAGTACTTTTTTTTATTTAAGTTGCAAACTTCAAAGACCGATTTAAACAATAAGTGGTTTTAGTATATTAATATATTTTTTTAATCAAATTAAAAATCTAAATGGTGTTTATTTCACATAGGCCTACATGGGCACTTATAAAACGTCAGAAGCTAGTGGACGATTCCAATTGGTCGTTTCCTGCGGAGAAGAACCGGAAAAAATGTCCACGGTTTTTTTTAAATAATGCGTTTTGTAAACGCATTATTTAAATATTACTATTTACATATTACAATATAAACAAAGAAATTGGTTTCATCACCTGCCTAGCCTTTTCCCAACTATATTGGGGTCGGCTTCCAGTCAAGCCGGATTTAGCTGAATACCAGTATTTTACGAGGAGCGGCTGCCTACCAGACCTCCACAACCCATTATCTGGGGTAAATCGGTACTTCATGGCAAGACTGGAGTCAGATTTACTGGCTGCGGACTCTCCGTAACGACTGCCAAAGATCTACAAATTACAGCCGGGACCTACGGCTTAACGTGCTTTCCGAGGCACGGAGGAAAAGTAATATGTAGAAATAGTATATGATTTGAAAAAAGAAAAAAAATCATTTGAAATAATGTTAACTAAGTACCTATAAATCCCTTAACAAAATTTCTACTAAGAAAGTAAATATAGTTATTTACCTGTAACTTGGGAACGGCTGTTTTTAGTAATCTACGCCTTTTCAAGTTTTTTTTTTATGTCAAAGTGGTGAAAATGAATAGAACATATAGCGGAAGTTTTACAAGGCTTGTAAAATTCTTGTCCTCTTTCCTGTGCAACAATGGATATCCATTCTGCACAGCGAAATGGATCAGTAGGAAATCTACAAGGAAAAATAAAAATAAATGCAAAAATAATATTTTACTCCATTCATTCCGTATTCTCAAGCGACCAACGTTTGACAAAAATGTTGGCGCGTTATGTCAAACATTGGTTCAGCAAACCAAAATAAATAAAATCATTGATATTTCACAATTTATGTTATACTTTTATTATGAACATAAGCAAATATATGTATAAACTTAACGAAAAAACGATATTCCTTCTGAAATTTGAGTTTTGCGCTGGTTATTTGAGCAATGTTTGAACGCGCAGTACGCCATTTTCGCTGTTGGCTACACTTGGACAACTCGAACTTCAATTGTTAAAAATATCATGCTAGCATGGTATTTTTCGGGCCGTTTTTGAAGCAGTGATCGGTAATCTAGTACATTGTTGATCGAAGCATCTAAACCTCTTTTGTTTTGAAATGTTGTATTTAATGCTGTGATTGTCTCTAAGTATTGCAGATCGATATTTTTCAAATAATTACAATAATATTTTTTTTCGCAATATTCTATCGGCCAAGGTTCCGCAAGCCCACCTTAAGGACGATAATTGCATAGCAATGCCCAGGGCACGATCGCTCGATTCGTGTTTTGCCACTACGCAGGAATATATTCTTAACTGAGCGTGCGTAATTTTTGTTGACAGTACAGTCTAATGAAGACCTAAACTCTTCACTCTAACGTAAATCTTACAGACGTAGTCCTCCAACCCACGCCGGGCATAACGTACAGAACCACAGGCGGGATACTGAATCTCTTCATATTCCTGGGTCCGTCTCCTAAGGACGTGGTGGCGCAGTACACCGAGCTGGTCGGCAGACCCTTCATGCCGCCCTACTGGGCGCTGGGATTCCATCTGTGCAGGTAACACTTATAGGAGGTAGTCTGAATTTGAGAGAAGTATCGAATTATGGAATAAAAAGCTCTATAATAAACTAGAGAAAGTTAAATCTCCTTTGAAATCCCTTTTTTTAAATGACCATTTTGTTACAACTTAGTTTTATTTTATTATGAGCAGTAGTTGTAACGCCTCAAGTAAACCTGTTAAAAAGTCAAAATTCTCTAACGTGTTTTTAAGAGTGTAAAGGTTGTTTTTCGATTTCAGGTTCAACTACAACACTTTAAATGCTACCAGAAATGTGTGGAAATCAAACAGGGATGCTGGAATTCCATTTGTAAGTAAAGAAAATAGTATTATATTACAAGAATTAATAATACAACCTATATGTTTGATTTTTATAACCACATTTTCTTTTCTTAGCTTATAACATTCCTTTCTTGGGTAAAGACCTTCCCCCATTCCTTCTACTTTTTACTCTCTGCAGTGCGGCACACAGCCCTATCATTGTTTTTTTTCTCTTCCACTAGGATACACTTTTGCGAGATTATTCAATAGTTGGATAACTTTTAATTGAGGAATAAAAATGGCGATTTGACAGTTTTTATATAGAAGCTATGTCAATCAGCCATATTTCTTCTAATAAAAGTTATCCGACTATTGAAAAAAACGGGCCTTAAGCAATGGCGAGCAGGAGCCGGGTTTTAATAGTAATTTAACAGTAATTAAAACGCTCTCACTGCATTTCTCCCAAAAAATTAGCCTAACCATATATCTATTCGCTATCAAATCTGTGCAACATGCACGATTGCGTCATATGCTTACGGCTATAGGTGTGATCGCAGTCAAAAACAACTTTTTCTTCCAACTATGCTTTAATGTCATCACAATCACACTAAAAACTCAGTACAAAGCGAGCCTTTATTGCTCTAGAGCAATAAAAATGTATGAAATTTCATTATTGCACAGTTTTTTTTTTAATCGCACCAAAAGGCACCAGTCTCAATGGATTAGCTCTATTCAGCCAGCCGAAATCAATACTTTTTTTTTTACGTACGAAATATTCGTTTCTATCCTACTTGTTCCAAATTTAAAAAATGATTGCTGCTAACTCTGATTTCAAAATGAAAGAAATTTAAAAAAGTGATTTGGCGGGAACTTTGATAATTTTGTTTTGACAATATTTTTAGAAACGATAAAGTGTAATACTATTTTATTTTGAGTGCTTCGGCTTCGAATTAAAATGGAATCCTTTAGCGACAAATTAACTCCGGAAAACATACTAAATGAAGCCGACAGTGTTATAGAAACTTCTATTTTAACTGTTTGATATGAGTTTCTTTTATCTACTATTCCTATAGGTAATAGTTTAAAGAAAAGCAGATTATGCACCTCGCCTTAAGTAATTTATATTGCCCTCGTGCCTGTTAAATTAGAGCTCTCGCTGACGCTCGAGCTCTAAATCAGGCACTCGGTGCAATAATGAATTACTTTGTGCTCGATGCAATAATCTACTATTTCTTCCAACTATGCTTTAATTTCATCATAATCACACTAAAAACTCGGTACAAAGCGAGTCTTTATTGCACAGTTTTTTTTTTAATCGCACCATAAGACGCCAATCTCAATGGGATAACTCTATTCAGCCAGCCGATATCAATATTTTTTTTTACGTACGTATTATTTTTTTTCTATCCTACTTGTTCCAAATTTAAAAAATGATTGCTGCTAACTCTGATTTAAAAGTGAAAGAAATTTAAAAAAGTTATTTGGCGGGAACTTTGTTAATTTTGTTTTGACAATATTTTTGGAAACGATAAAGTGTGATACTATATGATTTTAAGTGCTTCGGCTTCGAATTAAAATGGAATCATCTAGCGAACATTCTAAATGAAGCCGACAGTGTTTTAGAAACGTCTATTTTAACTGTTTGATATGAGTTTCTTTTATCTACTATTCTTATAGGTAATAGTTGAAAGAAAAGCAGATTATGCACCTCGCCTTAAGTAATTTATTATTGCCCTCGTGCCTATTAGATTATAGCCCTCGCTGTCGCTCGGGCTCTAAATCAGGCACTCGGTGCAATAATAAATTACTTTGTGCTCGATGCAATAATCTACTATTGTTCTTAGGACGTACAATGGAACGACATAGACTACATGCACGACCACAACGACTTTACGCTCGACACGGAGCGTTTCGCTGGTCTACCCGAGTTCGTAAAGGAATTGCACGCGGAAGGCATGCACTATATGATGATTATTGGTGAGTAGTATATATATATATATAATTATATTAAAAAAAATGTATATGATGGACATCGAACCCATACCATACCTTTTTTATAAACGTAGAAACGTTTTGGGTACACTTTCATCCCTGCCGGAGTCTGTTTACTAAAAGTTAGATCCAGGTCAAGAGTTAAGGTTATTTCTAAGCACGTGTGCATAAATGTCGACTACAATGTCCAAAACGTCGTCGATAACCATCTGGTGAAATAGTGGTCAATATAAAAAGTAAATTCTAACTAGCCATTACATTTTACAAATAATATGATATAGTTGTTTTATCTCACGAAAGCGGGTGAGCCATACTTGTAGTTGTGATGTGTATAGACACTCGCTCTTGTGTGCGTAACTACAGGTAGCGTTAGCAAGCTCATCGCTATTGAACAAAATAATAAAGTTGCCACTTGTTGCCCAATTTATTTAATAACTTACGCAGCGTTACGAGGCATCCATCGAAACCAACTTTTTCATTCAAAACTGACCTTAGCTTTGCTAATGTTATACAATTAAGGGAAGGAACGAAATAACCTCAACAGAAATATTAATAATAACTTACTGGGGATGTTTCATTAACACTTGTAATGTAACCTTTTGAGACCAAATAAACAATTTATTTATTTTATTTGATGATATTAATGTTGGAATTTGTTTTAGTACGATATGAAAATTTTGTATTGTGCTCCGTACAACGTCACCTGTAAATCCACCTTTATTTTCTCTCTTTCTTCGGTTTTTCAGAGCTACGTATGGTATTCCGAAATACCGCTGACCGAAAGGACGGTTTTCCGATAAGACTCTACTCCGACGGTTTGTAGTCCGAATGAATCCTTCGCCGATGAACGGTTCACCGAAAACACTCTTCAACGACGATTGGTTAAACGAACGAATCTTTCGCCGATAGCACTCGTTGTAGGGGAATTCTTTTGCCAAATAGATAGTTTTTCTTTCAGTTTGACAACACCCTTAGGTCATGTAGAAGTCATGTTAAAAATACAGGTAATTAAAATAATACATGGAAGAGTGGCAATAGAAATATACGTAAAACACGGAAAATACGGAAGCTCCCGGTATTTATTTATTCATCTATGCTGATAAAATTAAACATGGGACTCGAGTATTGTTTAGCTGCATTGCACATTATTATAAAATATAATAGCTAGCGTAAATAAATAAAAACTAAAAAAAAAACTAAAGAAAAACTATCTATTTGGCAAAAGAATTCCCCTACAACGAGTGCTATCGGCGAAAGATTCGTTCGTTTAACCAATCGTCGTTGAAGAGTGTTTTCGGTGAACCGTTCATCGGCGAAGGATTCATTCGGACTACCAACCGTCGGAGTAGAGTCTTATCGGAAAACCGTCCTTTCGGTCAGCGGTATTTCGGAATACCATACGTAGCTCGGTTTTTCATGGGTGACATAAAATTCGAAGATGTACTTGCGACATCTCTTCCTTCTTTTATTAGTTTTTTTGCACTGTTCTTTCACTTACCCCCGTCGCTGCTGCAGTGCGTTTTGTAATATTACGCAAATATGATAAATCACAATTTGGTTCCCGATGAAGTTCCGTGAATTAATATTCTTCTTTGAACAAATTTTAAATATTTGCAATCATTTGACGAGCCTTAATAAACAATACAGTTATAAAATCCAGTGGCGTAGCGTGCCTTGTCGGGGCCCCGTATAAAAAAATTGTTTGGAGGCCCTTATATGGGAGTAAAGATTTTTCACAAAAGAAAAAATATATTGTGAAAAGAAATATTTATTTATCATAAACCATTTTACAAATAAAAATCAAATTTTAAATATTTACTCTCCTTGCCTTTTTTTCGGCAAACTGATTTATTAAATCACTTATGGCTGATGACGGTTTTAGTTTTTCTAAAGTTTCTGCCTCTATGGACAATAGTGAGAGGTCTGACAGCCGTTCTTGTCCCATCGAAGTTTTGTCATTTGTAAAATAAAATAAACTAGAAAGTTTTTTTTTTCCTTACACACTTTGGGGCCCCCTGTAGCCCGGGGGCCCCGTATAATTGATACGGCAGATACGGCGGTAGCTACGCCCCTGATAAAATCGTTTAACATGTTGATGTGTTGTGGTGGTGGAACACAATCAAACGGACCAGATACTTTTTCAATAGTTTATTCTCACCACTAATATAGTTAACTCAGCAAAAGTAAGAGCGTGGCGTCTGTCATCTGTAAGCGACGCGGACTGACAGGCGCGGGTGCGCGCGTCGATGCTCCTTCGATGGTTTTTATGGTTACCTTGGTTACGCCATATAAATAATCTGCTGAACGCCCTGATTGCTCAGGAACCGAAATTCGATTTTTTTATACAGCAGTAAAGAAAAGTTCAATATCTGTGTAAAATTCTCTAGTTCTTAAGTTGTTGGCTAGCTTTACGCTTTGATGCATACTGTAAGTATAGCTAGTAATTAAAATAAATAAATACATTCATATATTACACACAACATAAAGTTGCCTTATCGCAACTACGAACAACTTTCCTCCGTTTCTTCGTACCTCGCATGCTGACGGTACTCGATAAATTATTTTGACGCGAACCAAGAAGCACTACTGACTAAGCCGGCGACCCGGCCGCGACTGAGCGCTCCCGAGCTTACGCACACAAAGAGAGTGTGCATGTACACTTACACACACTATAATGGGTCACCCGCTTTCGTGAGATAAAACATCTATAACACTAACAACTGAGCCAATCGATAAGTTTTGAAAAGACTAACCATCAGAATTTTGCGGGTCCTGACTGCCACCCATACCAGCTTTTAAAGACAAATAACAGTCGGGACAATCGGCTAACTAAAATATTCTTTTTAGTGTGAACCAAAGTTTAAATCAAAGTTGTAACAGTACCATGGTAGTTTAGAGCAGAAATAATAAACGTAATTTGTTTCAGATCCTGGTATTGGCGGTTCAGAAAAAGCCGGTACCTACCCGCCGTACGACCGTGGAGTAGAAATGGATATCTTTGTTAAAAATTCGACCAATCAGATTCTTATTGGACAGGTAACATTTATGGCATATGGATCTTATATCGTGTCTTCTGCTTTAGAAATAAAACTGGAAATAAATTACAAAACGAAAATTGGAGAAATTAATGTAATTAATTAATATGCTGCAATTTACAAGTCGTACGTCGCAAGTTCAAACCCAGACAATCGCTTTAATAACATTTTATTTATTCAACACAATATACTCTCTAAGTATCACAACAATAAAAAATAGCAAAACGCAACTCGTAAATTACTATATCAACCTATTATTAACATCTTACAGGTATGGAACACTGGCTACACAGTATTCCCAGACTTCACTCACCCGAACTCGAGCAGCTACTGGCTGGAGATGATGACCAACTTCCATAAACTGGTTCCTTATGATGGAGCGTGGATCGTAAGTAATAACATTGCTTATTTGTGATCATCTTATTTCAGTATCTGTTGGTGTCATTCCTCCTAGAAGCTGATATATTTTAACCAACCAAAAAATTAAGAAAGTTCTTGTAATAATAAATCGTTCGTTGGAGTCAGACTGCGTGGTAATTGAAACAACGTAAAACGGTAATTTTTCAGATGGGAAATTACTAACGTGCTTTGGGTGGAACGAGAGGGAGAGTCAGATATTTACTCACTCCAGGGCCACTCAGGATCGATATTACTCTTTGGAACAATCCTATACCTCTTTTGGGCATGATGAAACTGCTTTTGGTGAATTTCTTGAGTTCAATTCCGAACGGTCGACATTGGGATTGGATTGTGATATTTAGTGCTCAACGGTTTAGCGCCAAGACCAATCCCAATGCTAAGCGCACACCAAGTTCAATCCCAATGTCACTATAGTCACGCAATTTTAAACTGATGTGGCGATAGCATCGAACTCAAGAGTACGAAATGTTACAATCCCAGTATCTATCGATCGGATTTGAATACAAGAGTAAGCTCGTTGATCCTAGAAATCGTTTCCAAAACATTTAACATTCATAACAATTACATTCTAATCTTCATGCGTATGACACCTGATATGAGGGAGGATACGGTGGAGGCGCGCCCCGCTTGGGCGGAGTATCACGCCCCAAAAAGTCAAGTCATCAAGTGGGTAGACGAACCATCAATTATGATTCCTAAACGTATGAGGATCCTAAAAATGAATTTAATAATCATGAACTACCCTCTATTATTAAGTAATGAGCATTCAAAGTGGGTATGTCATGCGATTTGCTTTAAAAACTTCACTCGAACGTATTTTAAGCTCTTGCTGTCATCATTTATTTTTTATACTTTACATCGTTTAATTATTGTGAAAAAAATGGGAGAACAAGGTTAAGGTATGTACTTACTGACATATTTTTTTTAGGTCTATAATGTTATCGTATCATTGTTTAATTATGTTTCAAAGAAGGCATATCTGATTTTATCGAAAAAAAGTGAAATGTGAATATGTTTTGGACAATCTAATTATGAGTATACCATTATACCCCTACAATTTTTTCCTCAAACATAGCTTATATTGCTAGTATTTATATTCAGTACTCGGTTCATTTTGCACGAGTTCGCATAATATTTTTTTTTATTTTTTTAGGTCATAGGTATTGTTTGACTCGGATGGAGTTCTTTGAAGTCTGGGCTTCTAGCCCAAAGAAGGACCGCCCTAACGCTATATTGTCCTTCATTATAGAAAAAAGTGGTGTTGATATTAACAATAGTACATTATTGCACCATATCAAGTTGAAAACAAGATTACTATGTGCGAAAATAGAGACGAAATGGAAATCTGCAGGAAATCGCAGAGACAGGTAAATAACAATGTAGTCAAATTACTATATATATCATTATTTATATATACATAACTTTGTCACGTAATATAGACATAATAATTTTATTTTTCAGATTCTTGTTGCAATTTAAGAAGTGGGTTGAAGGTGAAATGATCAACTTTGCAACGGATTGCCAAGAAGATCCTGAAAACGAAGTTGAGGTTGTTTGTGCTCCTGGCAGACCACAGAAGCCGTTTCAAGAATGTGGTGAGTCTTCGAAACGGATGAAGGTACATGACCTATTGCAGTCCAGATCAGCAGCGGAGCTAGGTTATGCTAGTGAAATGGCTACGCGAGCTAGTGGTTATCGTGTAGCAGCCGACATGATGAAGTCACTATCCGAGTCTCCTGAAGATGCAGTTGCGCTCAGACAACAGATCACAGATATGAAACGTAAGACTGAGGAGCAAAAGCCGTATACAGGCGAGGAAGCTCTTGCATTATATATAGACACCAAATTAACTCGCAACACTTATACTATTTTGAGAAAGCAGGCAAAAAATAGAGGATATAACATCTATCCATCTATTTATGCTTTAGAACAAATAAAAAAAGATTGTATTCCAGGACCTGATTTTGTTAACATTGACGAACTGAGTGCTTCTCTGAATGTACAGGCTATAGTCAATCTTACAGCACAACGTTTACTTAAAGTTCAGGAGCCTGTGATAGCGAGTCATGTGCCAAATAATAGCACTTTAACATTATTTTGTAAATGGGGAGGTGACGGTAGTTCAGGACACAGCAATTATAAACAAAAGTTTTGCAACTCAGACGCTACTGACGAATACTTATTTGTGTTTTCATTTGTGCCAATACAGCTGAAAATAAATGATGATGATAGTTCAAATAATGTTATCGTATGGCAAAATCCACATCCTTCATCAACCCGTCTTTGCCGACCACTAAAGTTTTTGTTTGCTAAAGAAACTGAGAGTATGTCTGTAAGAGAATTTAATGCTATACGGCAAGAAATTCAAAATCTCAGTAGCATTCAAGTTTCTTTGGCAAACAAAACCATTAATGTAAAATTTAATTTTATGTTGACGATGGTTGACGGTAAAGTTGCCAATTATTTAACATCTCACAAATCTACACAATCCTGTTACATTTGTGGAGCTAAGCTCAGTGAAATGAATTTGCTAGAAAACCCAAAAACCGACAACATGGACAATTATTGTTACGGTTTGTCTTCACTTCATGCTTGGATTAAGAGCTTGGAATGTATGTTACATATTGCGTATCGATTGGACGTCAAGAAATGGGCTATAAGGTCTCAAGAAGACAAACTTCTTGTTGACAATAAAATAAAAGATATTCAAGCACGATTCAAGCATGACATGGGACTCATTGTAGACAAACCGAAACCTGGATTTGGCACTACAAATGACGGCAACACTGTAAGAAGATTTTTTAGAAATTACCATCAATCGTCTGAAATTACAGGCATTAATGAGCAACTCATTAAAAACTTTTATATTATTCTCAGCTGTATTTCATCTGGCTATGAAATAAATATGGATTTATTTGGTACATTTTTAAATGAGACTAAAGTGCTGTATTTAAATTTGTATGAATGGTATTTTATGCCCGTCAGTGTGCATAAGATTTTGTGTCACGCTAGTGAAATTATTAAACAATGCCTAGTCCCAATAGGTCAACTTTCCGAGGAAGCTCAGGAAGCAAGGAATAAAGATTGTCGCCGTTATCGAATTTCCAACACATGTAAAAGTTCCAGGGTTGGGACCAATAGAGATCTTCTCAACATGCTTTTGTTTTCCTCAGACCCAATAATTAATAATTACAGGGAACCACCTCTTAAGAATGTTAGATCCATTTCACCTGAGATCACTGCTTATTTGGTCGAGTCAAAATGTAATACTCCCAACAAAACACGGCAACAGGTGCTTTTAGACCAAATATATTCTGACTCAGATTCTTCTATTCAGTGTTCAGAATCGGATGATGATGAAGATTGACTGGTCGAGAATACCTTTATACTTAAAGTCCGCCTGTGTACATGAAATTTAAATAATATCAAAGGAGAAAGAAGAAATGGTACAAATTAGTAGTTAGTAGTTGTGATGTCTATTTTTACCTACTATATATTTTTATACATATTTATATATAAGTATATTACATATATATGTCAATACAACGTTTTCTTTCAATATAGTTGTTTAATTTATTCAACAGGAAACCCAAATTAGTTAAATACAATAATTTATATTTATTATGGAAACTATTTTATTATTAAATACCAACCTTACACCTAGTACATTACGAAAACTACGTTATTTACTCGTTTATAAGAGAAGTGATCATTAGGAACGATTTAATAGAATAAAATAATATTTGGTGTCTAAATCGGTCAAACACGCCACTGTGCGCCCCACCGTGTCTCTGAGATTCTTATAAGAATTTTCAATTCGCTATAACCCCACAGGACATGAACGAACCATCAAACTTCCGCGACGGCGCGGCAGTAGGGACGTGCGGACCAGAAGACCTGCCGTACATGCCGCACACGCAGGACCCACAGCTGCGCACGCACACGCTGTGCATGGACGCCAAGCACTACGCCGGCTCGCACTTCGACAACCACAACTTGTACTCGCTCACCGAGGCTGTTGCTACTTACTTGTGAGTTATAGTTATATAGTTTATAGGGAAGACCTGCCGTACATGCCGCACACGCAGGACCCACAGCTGCGCACGCACACGCTGTGCATGGACGCCAAGCACTACGCCGGCTCGCACTTCGACAACCACAACTTGTACTCGCTCACCGAGGCTGTTGCTACTTACTTGTGAGTTATATTGGATGCTAATGAAATTACTTGTGTTTTTGTATCAGTTTTATGTTTGTAGGACTTATAGATCTTGAAATAAACATGATTTACTTAAAAGCGTTTCGCCTCATCGCGTGACCGCGTGTGTTGAAAGACTGGACTACATATTCATGCCTGCAGCAATATTCCCGTCTGATTATAATTTAGGTCAAGCCTAAAGTGAATAAGTTCTTAAAAAACTTGTGCCTTTTTCTATCAAGGATTACTTAGTTGCTTACCATCAGGTGGGATCAGAGTTGAGCATCGATCAGAGTAAGTTTATATTAATTAAAAAAAAACTGCAATGTATACGCCATTTCAATGACCATAAGTGTATACAAATATTTCCCATGATAACACTAGATGATAATGCATCCGTATGAAGCTGGTCGGATATGTATACGGAATCGGATGGTAACCATAGGAATCACTAAGCGCAACAAAAGATTATTGTGTTTGGTTGAATACTATTCCCCTAGGTGATATTCACGGTCTGGTGATTACTAGAGAAGGTTGCCATAGGATCTACAGAACGCAAAATAATACAGAGTATACAATACTAATACCACGTGATAAAAACTTGTTATAAAAGTGTTTTTCATTAAAAACTTATTTCACTAACATAGAAACCCTTTTCTCCAACAGTTCGCTAGCAGAAATCAGAGGGAAGCGTCCGTTCATAATCACGCGCTCCACATTCGTGGGTAGCGGCAAGTTCACCGGACACTGGAGCGGAGACATCGCTAGCGACTGGCATGACATGAAGATGACTGTTCCTGGTAAGACCGTTAGAGAAACTGGAGAGAAAAGGTTTCTGGCCACATTCGTCTACATATATTGGTCTTTTTTTTCGTCTCATCTAAGTTTGCGAAAAATAGTGGTCAAAGGCGAGCCGAGGAATTTAGAAACAAAATGGAGTCCTTATAGCATTACTTTGTTGTTCGCCGCTCAAGACCCTTTTTCCCAGGAACGCATAGAGGCATCAAGCTAAAACTAGTGTCAAATACTTAAGTCTGCTATTCCTAGCAGCAGACAAAAAAATCAAACTACAAAATCAACGCAATACAAAGATACAGCCATTTATGATCACTTCCTCTTGGTTTTCACCGCGTAATTTTATCGGAAGATGCAAGTTCGACTTTCGCTGCCAAAAATTATTATCTATTTCAGATTTTTTTTAAATTTAATTTATTATATATAAAATATAAATATAATATATATTAAATTTCATTAAAGTTTGTTATATTCTATTTAACCTATCAATACCCGCGAAACGAGACACAATAGTAAAACAATAACAGCGCGGTCCTATGAGACCGGTCGGGGATTCATGAATTAATCCGTGAGTTCGAATGCATTTTCACTAATGCATTCATGCATTTGCAGAGCTGCTAAGCTTCAGCCTGTTCGGCATCCCGATGATGGGCGCGGACATCTGCGGCTTCCGCGGCGACACCACGCCCGAGCTGTGCAAGCGCTGGATGCAGCTCGGCGCCTTCTACCCCTTCTCCAGGAATCACAACTCCGACACTTCTAAGGTAAACTCTTTTAATAATGTATGGGCCTGTTTACAATGTCCGAGTAGGCACTACTCACTGAATAAATTCAAAAATGTGACAGAATTTGTATGAAATTATCTGCCAAGTAAGATACTCGAAACTTAATCATAGGTGGTGAAATAGGCTCTTAGTATTGTTTTTGTGATACTTAGAACTTTCTATACACTTAATTATATGCAGTTTATAAAGTCACATTTGTTTTAGATTTAAACCTTTCTTTGTGAGGGACAGTAATTTATCAATATAATTTTTGGTTCTAGGATATGCCAGTTTCCTAACAATATTTTACTGTGACACCGTATTGAGAATCGAAAGGAAAACTTCAAAAAATGTTTCTTTTTTTTGTCGACTGCGGGTGGGGTTTAGTCAGTAAGAGTTTGACACACCCTCCCGTTACGCCCAAAAGCGGGAGAAGTCATTCTCATGATTCCCCTTCCAAAAAAATAAAGCCCAGTTTTCTCGTCAAACGCGCAATATCTTTTAAGACGGGTAATCATCTAATAACTTCTCCCGATCTAGGGGCGGAGAGGGAAGGTGAGTCAGACTTTTACTGACTAAACCACACCTACGTTCATTCTTTACGCTTTGCGTTGTAGGACCACGGTTTTCTCTTTCAGAAATAAACCCCTGGTCAGAATTTACATAAGTTCTGTATATTGTTCCAGCCGCAAGACCCAGTGTCGCTAGGCCCCGAGGTGGTGGAGGCGAGTCGCGCGGCGCTGCGGCTGCGCTACACGCTGCTGCCGTACTACTACACGCTGTTCTGGCGCAGCCACGTCTACGGGGAGACCGTCGTCAGGCCGCTGTTCTTTGAGTGAGTCATTATCTTCCTGATCTTGTTCTGTGTTACTGACTGGAGAGGTCTAGTCAAATCTATGTGGTTCTTTTTTCTAAAGACCTTCTCGGACATTAGTCTAGCGATATGCGATGGCGAGAAGTTTTAGGGTCAGCTCACACCGAGACGCGTAGCTGCATGCACATTTTAATAGAGTGACTCAAAATAGAACTTTATTTATTACACAAAAACATACACATTTCATTGTGGAAATTTAGAATACGTTGCTTCAGCAGCGCTGCGCCTCGTGACGTCGCGTTTTTACATTCGCTCGTGTCGTGTTGCTGACGATTTTACTATACGCCTCGCAACGGTGCGATGCGTCTCGCGGTGGCGCGCGCAGCTGCGAAATGACTGGCCTCTTCCTGCATCGTCACGTCGAGTCTCGGTGTGAACTGACCCTTATTCAATTATTCGAACATCTCGAATTTTATGACTTTGACTCGAGTCCGACGAAAATATGTAAGTTTCGATTGACGAAAGAGCGTTTTTCTAAAAATATGCAACTTTCCAGAGCCCCAGAACAGAACAACCTGCACGACATAGACAGCCAGTTCATGGTGGGCCCCTACGTCATGGTGTCGCCCATCCTGGAACAAGGAGCCACAGTAGTGAGGGCAGAGTTCCCCGGCCCACAGAGCTGGTACAACGTGCTGGACGGACAGTTCCTCGCCAGCGACAAGTCCTACGAGCTCACCGAGAACGAGACCGTCTCCGTCAAGGTGAGCACATGTACTTTAAAACTGGAATACTTTTTTTTTGAGGTCAAATATCTTCTTCTTTGCCCTCGCCTTTTCCCTTTACACCGGGCTTTTTTAATCATTCGGCGCCATTCATTTCGCTGATAAGCATCGTTATCTTTCAAATAACTTCGATTTTTACTGTCTAAAACCCTTCTGTGTTGCCTAATCGCGCCCGTCCCATCATCGGACCACCAGACATACAGCGATGCACCAACGGTACATGGTGGCACATAAACAGGGTGTAAGGGACAGCCCTCCACAAACTTTTAGGGCTTGCTTAGCAGACGAATCTGAACATCCTCACACAAAAAAAAATTCCAGGAAACGAAAAAAAATTTCAGCCTCACCATACAAAATTATAAATTTTATCGGACAGTTTGTATGGAGAGGTCGTTCTTTTCTTTCGTTTCTTG
Organism: Mythimna separata; assembly: GCA_030763345.1. Classification (NCBI taxonomy): domain Eukaryota; kingdom Metazoa; phylum Arthropoda; class Insecta; order Lepidoptera; family Noctuidae; genus Mythimna; species Mythimna separata. The sequence goes on along the minus strand of CM061184.1, from coordinate 20,521,321 downwards.
AAAAAAAAATTTGTGGGAAGATGTTCAGATTCGTCTAGTGAGCAAGCCCTTAAAGTTTGTGGAAGGCTGTCCCTTACACCCTTAAAGCCTGGGATACACTAGGGAACATTTTGTCCCGAAACACGACGCGCAACACTAAATTTACGTGACGCTGCAACGTTGCATAGTGTCCTGCAACATGCCCCGCAACATAGTACGTGACGCGGGGCATGTTGCTTGCTCCCGCCTCGAGAGCGAGCGCACGAGTCTCGCGTCAGTATGCATGTTCCGCGTAGTTGTTGAGCAACATGTTCCGCAACATGTTGCTCCATTTGTCCCCTAGTGTATCCTTGGCTTAAATACACAAAACGTTTCGGGAACAATAAAATAATCAATAACAATTAATTTCGTTTCCACAGGGCGGTGGTATAATCCCCCTGCAAGAGCCGCCAGTGCAGGGGCCAGTGACCACGACTAACACGCGCAGTTCCCCGCTGCAGCTGCTCGTGGTGCCTGATAGAGACAACCAGGCTAAAGGGGAGCTCTACTGGGATGATGGCGACAGTTTGAGTAAGTTATTTATACTAATATATCATATGTATGTGTCTTTATAATATGCACTATGGTCTATCGGTTTAGGTAGTTAACTAAAGGTAAACAATGTTGGTATGTCTTTTGATATTAAAGAGGTCGTATATAATATACACAAAGATTATTTAAATTTAGTTTATTAGCTAACACCGATTTAGGTAAATACCTAGTCGCAAAGATTTTTATATACAATTTATAGACAACTTTTAGATAAAAAAGACATGCCAAGATTGTTTACATTTAGTTAACTACCTAAACCACAGAACATATAAAGGAAGTTAGAAAGGAAATAGTTCGTAATTTGTATCGGAACGCGTGTCGCCGTTTGTCTCCCACTCTTTAACTCCACTACAGGCAAGACACCTATACGGACGCGCATTACGCACATTAGTAGACAACGCACACTTAGATCGCAAGTTTGCTATTGGTTGTATCACACATGCAAAAAAGCAATTTAGGGCGACTAAAAGGTCGATAATTCATATCGATAAAATTTAAAAATAACGGATAATATTGTCGACTAGTTATCGTTATAATTTAAGGTGGTGTACCAATACGATGGATTTTAAAAAAAGCAATATAATTGTTATATTAAGAACAAAAAATAAAATTTAAAAAAAACTATAAAATTAAAACATTTGGTTCCGAAAAACCTCTTACAGGCACTTTTGAATTATTTATCAAAAAATTGTTCAGTCAGAGAAGTGATGCTAATTACATATTCCAAAGCGTAGATTTCTATGGAGAAGAACGTGCAAGAAACTCCGTATCTCCGTAATCTCGGTTACTCTCTTTTGTGGTTTTTATTATGTAAATAAATAATTTAAAAAAAAGTAAAAGACGCATGCTCAGGAACACTCTGTTCAACCTTTTTAAAGCAATGGAATGATCTAGTCACTCTCCGAGACATTTGAGTAAGCATAACAAACTCTCAATTACCATGCCTTTTTTATGTCAAACAAGTTGTAGCCTATAGTATATCAACAGATAAACATATTTTTTGCTAAAAATACAAGTGTGTTGAATACAATACTGTTGATTGCCACAAGAGAGCCTAGAACGGCCATCACCAATTAATTACTCACATGTATCATACGACGTTTTTCTTTTTCTTTATCTAACTATTACATTACACAACAGTAAAACTAGCATAAAGAATCGTAACATAGTGGTAAAAAATGAAATTTGTTTTCTTATGCGTACATCAAAATTAAGATACTTATAGTCTTTTGATATAATCAAATACCTAGTCTTACGTTTATACTTGCGTAAAAAGTTTTTATGATACCTAACGTCTTTCAGAGTGACAATAGAATAAAATCGTAACATTTTCTATGTTTTTGTTGTATATAATTCAATTTAATTAATACAGCCGCCAAACTTTGCTCAAATATATCACGCCAAAAATCACGGGCATTCTTAAAAGGCGGCCATAGACCACAAAGTAAAACAAATTTTATTTGTATTAAACTGGACGAAATTGCATGAAAAATTGCAAATAAGACACTAATTTATACTATTGAATGAAAAATATCCTATTGATTAGTGTTAAAACTCTGTTCGAGGACAAATAGGTGAAACAAAACCATTTTAACTACACTACATTATAGCACTCATAAAAAAATATTTAAAAAATAATAACTGCTACAAGAAACCAAGTTATTTTAATAGATCGATAATGGTTACAGTTACAACTTGGTACAACACTATGTCCATGGAGTGAAGTTGTCAAATTCAAGACATAGTTCTCCACACGTGATATCGCAATGAACACATTACATTGCGCGCTTGTTTACTCAGTACAAGATTGTACCAATGAATTGCACACAATGTATAATTTTGCATGTCATTGCGATTTTATCGTTATAATGTACAAATTCCATAATATTATCATTATAATTATAAATATCAATTGTATTTAAAGGTTTTTAGACTAACCGGTGAAAAGAAATCCCTTCTGGGGCTACACTACACACTTGGTATTTTTTACGACACGTTGCGATAGCGCAAGTCGGCATAACTGATATTTTTTACGGAGCTTCATACACAATAACAGTAAGATCGCGATTGACGACCGATGTCAATCAAATTTCGGTTGAACCAAAATTGAACTATGACAATTTGTCGTACATTGAGGCACGCCTGCCCCGCCTACAAGGCCATTCTAACTTCTTTTAACTGTTCTGTGACCTAAACTAACGGAGTATAGATGGTTTCATGAGTTATACATGTGAGTGAATGGAGAGGGAGGATCATAAAAGATGAATGGTGTGAAGAGTGATATGAAAGAAAAGAGTCAGTGATGGCATGATGACTGACAGGACAGATCGGAAGAAAAAAACGTTGAGTCGACCCCACAGGACATTTGACTATAACTAGCACAATGTAGATGTGGGTTCAATTGTATTTAAATCCCCTGTAGTAGAAAGCGAGGTTATTGGAAATAACTGAGCCATATTCAAAATAGAAATTCAATAGAACGCAGGACGCAAGGAGTCGTGCTTGTGATCACTATTATTATTATGGAACATATTTTACTCATTCCTATAACTTTTCTTCCTTCCAGACACATACGAAGAGCAAAAATACAGCCACATAGAATTCTCTCTGAACAACACAGAGATACGCAGCAACGTGCAATGGTGGGGATACGGCGTGCCTTCCCTCAACAAGATATCAGTCCTGAACCAGCCGCCCATCAAAATGGTCGCCATCAACGACCAGCCTTGCACCAAGCCCTGCGAGTTCACCTACAATACACAGTCCAAAGTACTCCAAGTAACAGCTAACCTCTCCCTAGATAAACCTTTCAACGTTAAATGGTATCAAACTATGAAACCGCCAAGCCCGAACTGGAGAAACAGGATGGGTAGCAAAAATAATCCATGAAAAATGTGGGTAGTATGAAGTTTATTGTAATTATTATATGGTGAAGGAGGTTTTAGTACTATGTGTACTCTGGTCCTGAAAAGTCTTTTGTGTCATGACGTGTGTGACCGTTTTGTGTACCCAGAATATATGAAGAAACCCAATTGTATAGAAACGTAAGGTCGAATAAGGATTTGTTCAAAACTTTGCATAACGCTGGTTCCTAAGAAGGAATTTAATAGTTTTGTGAGGCGTGTGTCAGAGAGTGATGATGGATAAGCTTAACAATGCAAGAAAAGAATGTGTAATACTCGATTTTACTATGAAAGTAATTAACAAGTAAAATTAATTCTTATGATCATGATACGATTGATGTAAGAATTTAGGAGGGAGCTATACTGTCTCGAAACTTTTCTAATTCTCCCCAGTTTTATTCATAGTTCATCAAATCTGGCAATACTCATTCTTATTAACAGGCAACACCAATACTTGTGTCAGCCACGGTCTCTGAGGTCTTACGAGTGAGACGGCATGAAAAAAATCATTAGCCATCCTTTTCTAAATATTAATATTTGTTGACCTTATCGCTTAGTATATAATATGGTACTTCACAGAATAATCTTCCCTTATTTACACTAATTCTATATTCTCAGACTTTTTAACCAGACATATTCGTAGCTACTAAGATCTTACATTTTAAGTATTAACTCTTGACATTTATATTTCTATTGACTGGCTGATATACTTTTAATTCATTGGGGACACAGTCCATTTAACGTTATTCTATGTCTATGATGTTAAACTATTGAAAACTTTTCTAGATAACTCTATGGTATAAGCCAAAGCTGTTATACAGAGTGATACATTTGAGATTATTTAGTAGGGAGTATTTTGTAGTTCACGAGCGGGCGAACTACGCGTAGTAGATTTCTGATCATTCATCGTTCGTTCACTCGTTCAGTTATCTTGTCTATGGAACTAGCAAAGCGAGCGAACAATCTGCTTTTCTCAACTAAGCCTTCGTTTTCCGTTTCTAGCGACATTTCTCCCTACTAACTAATCAAATTGAATCATTCTGTATACTAACCTAGTTTTCCTCAGAGAGCATCTGATAAAATGGCTTAGTTCTTAAGATATTGGTTTGTTTTGCTTATTTTTTTACTGATAATTGAAACACTAGAGTATTGGTATTCTCTACTTTTCGTATTATGAAGCTTTATAGAATCAATTATGTATTATTTTTCATTTAACACTGATTTTAAATGCTTTTCTGCCAATTATAATTACTATTGATATTGTTAAGTCGAAATCCAGATGACATGTTGTCAAGTTCAAAATTAATAGGCATTTTGAGTCTTAGACCAGGGTAGATAATTTTTGAAACCAAAAAAAATTACAGTAGGATGAAACCCATTAGAAAAGGAGGGGAATATGATCAAATTGAAAGGAAAAATAAATTACGGTCGATCCGAGTTCGGGAAGTGGGAGGGGGAGGTTTTTAAGGGTAAAAAATGGTTTCTCTTGATTTCCGGCAAAACTACAAGTCCTATGGAAAAAAGTTAAATGGCAAAGTTGTAGGCAATAAAAAGATCTACAACTTTTGTATTTGCAGATTTTTCACATAACCTCAAAATTTAGGTGAAAAATTCAAAAAACCAAGTTTTTGGTTTTTTATTTATATCTTTTTCAAAAACATTTTTTTTTCTACGAAATTTGGTGAAAACTTACCTTATTATGTCCCAAATACACTGTAATTTATTTGAATAAAAATATATATTTTTTCGCTTCATTTTAATTTAATATCAAAAAAACACCCTAATTTTCAATCAAAAATTCTGACGTCAAAATATCAGCTTTTTTCAAAAAGTTTGGAGGCTTTTTGTTCGTTGAAATATCTACTTTCTGATGGTGTAAAGAAAAATATACATTACTATAGGAAATATTCTTAGAAAATGCAAAAAATTGAAAAAATCTCAAATTCGAAAAATTTTTTTTAATCATTATGTACAATTTCATCAAAAAAATGTGATTGCTGCAATTTTTTTTAGTTAAAAAGTTTATTTATTTTACTCGAATTACATTCATGTCATAGAAAATCTCATACAAAATAACAAACAGTGTGATAATGAGCTTCTATTGCGACTAAATCAGGCACATTTCTTAAACGAGCTAAAATGTTTTTATCGAAATCATTAATTGTGTTTTGTTTTTTAATATGCTGTAATATATTTTCTCTTGTATCGTTATTTTGAACTGATGAAATTTTATCTTTAGAAATATTACCGAAAAACCCACCGCAGAGAAAGCAATGAGATTGAAAATTAAATATAAGAGCGTCCTTATTTATTTGTTTTCCTTCCTGTGATTTCTTACGTCTTGAGCTACAGAATGTAGCTATTGCAGTCTCATCATTATAATGACTTTGACAAGTTCGATGAATAAGAGCTGATGTTAAAGTTTCAAATTTTTTGTATCTATTGTCGATTCTCTTCTTGCTAGACACCACTAAACGATTCAAAGCTGTTTTTTTTATTTCATACACTTGCTTGTCGTCTGACTTATTGCAGATTATACAAACAGATTCTTCCATACTGGTAATCTGAAAAGACAAAATCAAATTAATAATGCCTTCAAAGTTTTATCATGAGTATAACTAAATCTGTTTGTATAAAATTAACGAAGTTACTATTTTTTTATTCTTGTACTGAAATATCATTCAATTTCAATTTTTTAGGTTATGTTACGTTAAACATACTATTTATAAAAGAAAATATTACTATTTTTATTTTGAAGCTGATTAATATAGATTAAAATGCAGATAGTATTTACCTTGCTATGCAGATTCCAAACGTAAAGTACGTAAAGTAAATTTCTCACAAATCACTTAGAGTAACTCAGCCTGCACGTGTATTTTTAAAAACGATGCAGATGTTGTACACTACTCTGCATCTCAAATACTGACTAACGGTCTTTACAGCTGCTATGAAATAGCAGGTATGTAGTAAGGCCCAGACTCTCCTAGGTCCGTCCCCACTTCTCAATTAAATAACTTACAATGGGCTTAAATTCACCGAAGGTCACTCAGGTATATAAATTATTTTTAAAACAGCAATAAATAGGCATCTACAAATATTATTTAAAGAAGATTCTACAACTTTTCCAAAATATTGTAGATTTCTTATTAAATATTAACTTTATTAACTTATTTGTTTGTTAGTTATAGAAGTATATTTTACTTTGTAATTTTTTCATTTATCAATAAAACATGAAATCTTACGTTTTTTGAGTAATTAAAGTGTACATTTTAATAAATACCTGAAAATTGTACATAATGATTAAACAATTTTTTTCGAATTTGAGGTTTTTTCAATTTTTTGCATTTTCTAAGAATATTTCCTATAGTAATGTATATTTTTCTTTACACCATCAGAAAGTAGATATTTCAACGAACAAGAAGCCCCCAAACTTTTTGAAAAAAGCTGATATTTTGACGTCAGAATTTTTGATTGAAAATTAGGGTGCTTTTTTGATATTAAATTAAAATGAAGCGAAAAAATAAATATTTTTAATCAAATAAATTACAGTGTATTTGGGACATAATAAGGTAAGTTTTCACTAAACTTCGTAGAAAAAAATATTTTATTTGAAAAAGATATAAATAAAAAACCAAATACTTGGTTTTTTGAATTTTTCACCTAAATTTTGAGGTTATGTGAAAAATCTGCAAATACAAAAGTTGTAGATCTTTTTATTGCCTACAACTTTGCCATTTAACTTTTTTCCATAGGACTTGTAGTTTTGCCGGAAATCAAGATAAACCATTTTTTACCCTTAAAAACCTCCCCCTCCCACTTCCCGAACTCGGATCGACCGTAATTTATTTTTCCTTACATTTTGATCATATTCCCTTGCTTTTCTAATGGGTTTCATCCTACTGTGATTTTCTTTCATTTTTTACCATTTTTGTAGGCTTTGACCCCGGTCTATCTCTCAAATCGATATTTTCCAATTAAAATCACTGGGCCTCATTTCATTGCTTAGTTTGTAAAAATCAAATGAAATATGCACTTGATCAATGGCCTAGTTTTGAACTTGACTCATTAAACATTTTTAGATAAAATTTATGTGTACCTCTAGTCATAAGGTATATATTTAACATTAATAAAAGCTCAAATCGCATTGAATTTTGTGATGCCCAAAGTACACCACACAAGAATTACCTAAATGATGTTCATTATAAAATAAAAAATGTTTTTCATAAATTATATAGATGTGTACGCTTTTTTAAACCTAAATATACATTCAAATAAGAATATTTGCGGTCTTTCCAAGATAGGTAAATTAATTTTATAGTAATAATAGCACCAATTTATTACGATTTTATGTGAATAGACATTACAGCATTTATCGTTGTTTAGTATTTAGTCTGTAACTCTCAGTGATATCTCCAAATATAGGCATAGATATCATTTGATACAACTCTTTCACATGGTACATTAATTTCATCATATCTCCGTACAATAATTTTGTGATATCTTTTGGAATAATTGTGATAATTATTTTGTTACTTTGTTGGCGTACAAAAGAAATATTGTGATAAAATATTGATTACACTAACTGTGGGTGTGATTGATGCCAAACTAGTGATTTGTGTTAACCATTGATTTTTGTAGTTAAGAATGCACTAATAAAAATGATGACGCACAATATATCATTTGTTTTTGTTCTTGTGTAAAATTACTAATACATCCCTCAGAATAATTACTGTAATTTGTCATAAAAATAAACACAAATTTATAAACTTAACAAACTTTATTATTCTCTATAACATCTAATAAATAAAACAAATGCTTTTAAATAACCTACTTTTCTAATTCTTTCTCTTTTTCCACATCCGTTTTAAGGAATGTCTCATATTGTTCTTCGGTCATCAACGTTTTTAATTCATCAGGTTTGGTCAACTTCAACTTAAACAGCCAGCCAGCGTCATAGTAGTTAGTGTTTATAAGCGCAGGTTTCTTCTCTACCTCTGCGTTTTTCTCTGTAACTACACCGGTGACTGGGGAATATATTTCGCTGGCTGCTTTTACACTTTCTAGGGCTCCACATTCCTCTCCCTCGCGGATCAATTTTTTAGGTTCAGGTAGTTGTGCGAAGACAATGTCTCCGAGAGATTCTTGTGCATATTTGCTGATACCTACTGTTCCTATATCATTGTCCACTACTACCCATTCATGTCTGTCGGTGTATAGCCTCGTTACTTTGCTGCTGTATTGATGGTGCAACTCACAATATGTCTGCTTAATATTTGACTGGAGAAGACAACTCCTTGATATATACTGTTTTGAGAGTTGCAGGAAACACCTTTGAAACGCCATTTTGTTCTGGAACAAAAAACATTATTGGCTTTTCAGGAAGAACATCATAAGCAAATAAAAAAGTGTTGTCATTCTTTTATTAATTACTCAGATACCCGCGAAACGAGACACAATAGTAAAACAATAACAGCGCGATCTCATAGGACCAGTTGGGGATTCAAACGTTAACCTATCACATACCCGCAAAACGAGACACAAAAGTAAAACAATAACAGCATGATCTCATAGAACCGGTCGGGGATTCATGAATTAAGAGGAGAGAAAACCCATTCTTGCAAAAAATGCAAAGAATTGGATATCCTTCCTAAAATGTGATCATATTTGACGATGCTAGAACCAGAGTGATCTAAGTGACATTTTTGGCAAAAATGGTTTTTTTACACAATTGCATGGAAAAATTATAATTCTTTCATGCCATACTGATCTAAGAGCTTCCCAGTATTATTTTCCTTGAGAAATCACAACATCTCACTATAGAATCGGTGCGATTTGCAAAATGGAGACATGCCAGACTGATCTAAGTAATTAGATCAAGTATAATATCTTAGTTACAATGATGACTACACCGAAACATATGAAACGGTTGATTTGATACCAAATGATATAGATTTTGAAACTTTCTTTTGTAACCTAAAGAATTATATACCAGAAAAAGCCCCTGAAACTAGACTAATAACGTATCAAAAAATGCAAGATATAAGAAAAGCTCTAAAATTTGTACCTCCTATCCATCATCAGTTTTACTTGACCCTACCACATGTGCCTAGAAGAGGCGGCAATCAGGAAGCACAAGATGATAATTTTTTGCCTGCTGTATTTGGTGATGATTAAAGTGATTTTTTCTTAACATATTGAAGTGAAAAAATATACTATTAACACATTTTTTTAAATTTGTGAACTGCCATAGTGATCTAAGTGATTTTTTTTTTGTAAAACTAAGAATGTTAGTTTTAATAAATAACTCATACTGATAAAAATTGTTATTTTATTATTTAAAACTTTCATGAAGTACATTTAACTAAAAAATAATAATAAAAAGCTCATAGATTTCAAATAATAATGCGTAACGCATTTCCTTCATTTTCTCAGAAATATACTATTGTGCCCTAGATCATTCTGGTTCCAGCGTCGTCATTTTGTTTATCATAATCAATGGTTAGTGCACCACTTCTTTTGGAGCCAAAGCTACAAAGCACAATACATCATACTAATTGGGTACAGTATTAAAGTTACTCATAGACATGTTATTTTGATAAATAAAAGTAAACAATGATAATAGTGTAGATTATTTGTTAACCTTGTATATTCAGACCCACAAAAAGTTATTATAATTCTAAAAATATAATAACATTTAAATGAAAATTGTTTCATATCGCTGGAACTGATATTGAGGAGGGTTTAATTATTATGAATATGAAGGTAGGACGGAGGTGGGTAAAAATTGTGGTGTATGGGCTTATAATGCCGTCTCTTTTGTGGTTCCATCTGGCTGTCTCAGGGTACCAGTTCTGTACTAGAAAGGCTTATATTGTTTAAATAAAAATTAAAGTGAAGAGAGCTTTCTCTTCACCAGAATCTCACTCAACCTTCATCTACCCTCAAAAATAATTTATACAGGGCCCCTTTCGGACTAGTGACTCCACTGATGAAAGAATATAGTTAAGGCTCCATGGCTTTATAATGTATATCAGTGTAAGTAGTCAGTGCTATTAAAATAAATTATATAAATATGTTTTTTTATACGCCGGACTCAGGCCGAACTTGTTCAATGCAATGAATATTTAAAGTATACTGAAATAACTTACGAATTACTCTTTAAGATGAAAATGTAAATTCCATCAGCGACGAACCGGTATTTGTAATCTAAATTAGTTTTTAGTTTACAAGAAAACTGACTTATGAGGTTAGAAAATGAAAAACTTTATGAGAATTGGGAACTGTCATCAGCTGACTGATCACTGACACTTTTGACTTTACTATTGACGTATTTGACGTTTCGATCGTGTTCCGACTTCCGTGTAAATCTAGCAACTCGATTATTTCTTACGACCCCATCGAGTCCCCACAATTAAAAAAAAATACGTACCTAGGTTGATTAAAATACTACCTATGATAGATTAGGTAATACAGTTGAGGATTCCGTGCTCGGTGGGTATATTGTGTCTAGCTATTATAGGGTACTATAAATAAGCTTTGGTACTGAACCAAACATTATGAACGAATAATGGACTGTGCTGTCGGTTAAAGAATAAACTCCTAAACTTAGGTTAAAATTATATTTATCTATAAAAAAAATATTTTATAGATAATCCTCTTGTGTTTTCTTTAGATTTTTTAGCCATAGTACAGTTCGTCCACTATAAGTTGGCGAGTGTGAAGTTAGGCTCTGCGAATTTCGGCGCTTGAAATATCGTACAAAAATAAAGGTTTTAAAAAAATAAATGCAATTTGCAGTTCTTATTGCTGTTAAAAACAGTTATTGGCATTAAATTTTTTTAAAACCTTTATTTTTGTACAATATTTCAAGCGCCAAAATTCGCAGAGCCTAACTTCACACTCGCCAAGTTATAGTGGACGAATTGTAGTTTTATTTCTCTTGTTTTAATATGGTAACATTTATTTGTCAAACTTGACAACCATTTTCCGAAAACGTCACAACAAATGTCATTGTACGCTTAGCCATGAGTGAAAGATGTCAAACGAAGCTTACAGAGAAATTTGATAATAAAAATTATATTATTTACTTCGGTATTCTATGTACGGCGATTGCAGTTTTATATTTTTACAGGTAGCATAATTAACTAACTATATATCTGTATACTTTGTGAGTGGTATCTTCCTAACCGATTACGATTTTTTTCAGATTTCACTTTGCCACTATAGCATTTAGCTATGTGTTGGGATGTGTGGCTTGTTATTACGGGCTCAACTCGAATATTTTACACGATTATATTGATAAATTAAAGTGCCATTTCGTCAGTGAGACGTACAAGGATGAGGGAGACGCGCCTGTTCGAGTGAGTTGGCACACTTTCTTTGTTTACTGTTTACTTGCTATAGAAAACTCGTTATTTCGCGATTGAGGTCACTATACGCCTCCCTGTCCACAATTCTTGCCATTTGATAAGCAGTTATTGTGAGGGCAATTATTATTCCAAGAAAAAGTAATCATGAAAGTACCTATAGAGTTGTGTTTTTTATTAATTTGCTTCAGACTTCACTAATCATTTTTATTGCTTAATAAAACATCCATGTTATCTTTCAAGTATGTTTTCTAATGATTGTTGAGGCAGTGCATGGAAGTGAACCAGTTAATGTGCATCTTGGTCAGTAATCACATACTCTACTTATCACTTAACAAAATAGAGCTTTATCTGATACTCTAATTTTCGAAGTAAGATAAACAATAGCTAATAGATAATACTGGTTTCTCTTCCTTGGACTGCAGTTGGTTTATAAATGTACTGTTAAAATAATTCATTGACTAATTGCATGAGTTTCAAATTCTAATTAGCAAGCACTGAGTCATATATTAAATTTCATTATAATTAGTCATTAGTTTGAGACATCAAGACTTAGTCAATGTTAGTTATTTGTTTTTAATTACGACTGTTAAGAGACTATATTATCTACAACTTTATAACATTCTTGAAGTTCAAAGAACTTACATAAAATGCCTGTTTGTACAATCTGAAATGGAATATAAAATTAATTCAATATACTCATTAATAACAATGTTTAGATGATAGGCAATCAGTCAATAAAATCTTGTATTGAATGAAATAGCTCCTGTTGACCTGATTTGGAACTATCATTATCAAAAAATAGATTAGATATTCTTTTAATTACTTGAAATTTTTCTGTGACTCAGTATGACAACATAAAAGTTCACACTTATATTCACTTCTAAGTATACTTATAATAATACTGACTGCTTTAGATATATCAATTTCTTTAGTATGGTCATTTGCAAAGATATAGAAAACTATTTTTCAGTATCTGCGTTTTCTGAGATAAAAAGCTGCTTACGATGCCAGCATTAGTGTAACTTCTTATTATTGCAAGAACTTGACACAAAAGGACAAACAATTATAAGAAAACAATTTTACTATCTTTAAAAGTAACAATAACAATTATTTATTGATTTTTCATTGTTATGTGCTTGTATGGATCATTATTGCCTTAAATAAAGGTTATTATTAAAACAACTTGGTTATTATAATAAACTAAACTTATATTTAAAATCAGTTAAATAGGAAAAAGTATAAGATACCTTTAAAAATGGGAGGCCAAGAATATGAGTCATGATTTATCCGTCAAGTGTTTAGTCATCTCAACTCAGATTTGTTATTGAATGACTAACTTGTTATTGTTTATTACTTACAGACAGATTGACTTTTAAAGCTTTCTTAGTTTTGTAATAACTAATATGATTCATAGCAATTTGTTTATAAATGCATCTATTATTTAATAATATTAACTCTGCATGGTTATATATACTCGTAGATATATATTTTTGGTGTGTATATTATGTTAATTTATACTTGTTGGATAAATTAAAAAAAAAATTAAATTAATTAAATTTTATTTTAATTTTACTCAAACTGGTTTTCGAGATTTTACCCTGTGTTTGAGGAAATAAATGACTCATTTCTTATACTGATAATGATGTTATGCATTTTCAGGGTTGCGAGACTTGCGGGTCTAAGGATTGCGGCAGACATGACTCGAGCATATCAGCGGAGCCCTGGGTGGGGCTCCAGATACACAAACAGTTGGATCAGGCAATAGAGGATGTGAGTATTCCTTTTTACACTTGACAATTTTATTATTTAGCTAAATACAGAACCGTATGAAGTTGGACGTTAATAACATCATTCGATCAATTTTCGTGGGTGTCGCAAATAGTGACTGACGGGACACACCAGACAATGTGCAGCAGTGCCGTAACTAGCCTTTTATGCACCCGGTGCGAGCTTTCAAAACTGCGCCCCTAAAAAATTAATGCTCTAATCAGGCTCTGAAAATAAAATAGACAAATGTGACTACAAATAAATCTATCTATTTATTGTTTACCAAAGTATATAAGTACCTACTTAGTATATTTCTAAGCAGGAGGGTGTGTCAAACTCTTACTGACTAAACCCCTACCCCGTTCCTTCGTTGCCTTCGATCTGGGAGGGACTCGGTGTCAACCTTTCGGAATACCCATGTTCCCCAGAGGCTTCGGGCCTGCCGCCCGGCAGGGCCTACAGTTTGCTGACATCTCCTAGAGGCGCGCGAGGAACAGAACGCGCCGTTGACGACTGGGCTCGGTCCGGATTATTTCCAGACTGCCGGACGGCGAGCTACCCAGTGCTCGTCGTCCGCGAACCCGCGCCTACGGTGGTCGGAAATCGGGATCCGGATCTCGGTGTCGGCGGCATGAGGACCGTTCCCTCACGCGCTCGCGGTCAGCAGCCTCGTTCACTAGCATTACTGCTTCGCAGAAGGAGGTGACCACCCGCCACCCTTCCTCGCTCCGGACCATGGCCTGAACCAGGGCCCGGCGCGAGAGGTCACCGCCGCCGATAGCCCCCACAAGGACATGGCGGTGCTCCGCCCAAGCGGGGCACACCTCTACCGTGTGCTCCACCGTGTCCTCTGGGCGGTCCACACAATGGCGACACCCGAGCGTCCTTTCCTGCTTGATCCGATGCAGGAACCTCCCGAACTTACCTTGAGCTTTGGGTTGCGTTTTGCGTTCCTGGGACCGAATGATCCCCGCGTAGAGCCTCCGGCAGGGGGCGTCTGGACCCCCCAGGTTGGGCAGGAGCCGCTTCAGAGCGGCCCCAGACCTGTCCAGTTTGGGGGCCAAACGTCGGAAATGCTCCTCGAAAGTCCACCGGCTGTCGAGGACGAGTCCCAGGTACTTCATCGTCGACCCGACGCCAATGTGGCCCCCCTACCGTTATTTGGGAACCCGGTGGTGGCGCGGTCCGCGGGCCATGAAAGCACATGGCCTCGGACTTGTGCAATGCCACCTTGAGTCCCAGTTGCTGGATCCTGTCCACGACTGTCGCAACCCCGCGTGTGGCTGTTTCGGCCGCTGCCTGGTACGACTCTCCCCGCGACAGGACCAGCGTGTCGTGTAGTGACCACGCTGACCCCGTCGGGGAGGTCGCCGCGCAGCACGTAGTCGTATCGATGTTCCACAGGGGCGGTCCTAGTACCGATCCCTGCGGAACACCGCACATCTCTCGCTCTCTCCACTCTCCCTGGTGACCGGGATAGACGATGAACCTATCCGACAGTTAGGCCTCGATTACACGACGGAAGTAGGCGGGCACCTCATGGTACCGAAGTGCCGCCCCGATGCAACTCCAGGGAAGGGAGTTGAAGGCATTTGCGATGTCCAAAGACACCGCCAAGACGACCCTGCCCCGAATCACCGCATCCCCCGTCGCATGATGGCGTCCACCGTGGAACGCCCCCTGCGAAAGCCGAACTGGCCGTCCGAGAGATCCGGCCCCACCCGCGCCAGATGCCCGACGAGGCGGTCTGCAATTACTCTTTTAAAGAGTTTGCCCACCTCGTCGAGCAGCACGATGGGCCGGTACGCGGACGGAGAGTCCACGGGGCGCCCCGGCTTCGCGATGAGGACCAGTTTCCCGGTCTTCCAGCGAAGATGGAACTGGCCTCTCTCCATGCATGCGCTAAAGCCCTCTCAATCGAGACCTGAGAGCCTCCATGGCCAAGACCCATACCCTTCCGGGCACGCCGTCGGGTCCTGGGGCGGTGTTCTTGACACTGAGTCTTCGTACCACCGCCCTCATCTCTACCTCGGTCACCTCTGGAGCGTCGTCCTCGTCGTCGCTGGTGTGGTCCGCTACGGGCACCGCAGGTGGCGGAGCCACGAGCGGGGGATAGTGTTCCCCTCGCTCAGGGAACAGATTGGCCACCACACCCTCCACAACCTGGGGCCGGAGACTTTGAGTCAGCGGGGGGAGCCCATAGGCGGAACTTGTCCCGCACCACCGGGCGTCGCCATGGGTCCCTGTTCAGCAGTCGCGAAGCCTTCATATAACTCCATTCCTTACGAGTTCACTTTGAAACAGAAATCTATAGGTCAACAACCCTTCTATTGTTCAATTACTTCGATTTTTTTAAATGTATACAACATTTGTCGTCAATGCCAAAATCATAAGCCGAAAAACACCGGATTACCTTTTCAAACAACTAAAACCCATAATACGCATCTATCTCTTTCTTTCCTATAAACTAACGCCTATTACTCGAACTCTTGCCGTCTCGTTTTCGCACGTAGAAAATTGAACTCAATATAACTCGATCCGGACCGAGTTATGAGGAAGAAGACAGTAAACATTGCATAGGTGCAAGCGAGAAAGAAAAATTCATTCATTGTGCAATTATAATGATTCCAAAATAAGAATGAATTTCACTGCATAATAACTGATATTGGCGAGTAATACATCTTATTTGGTAGGGTTTTTTATACAACCGAATTATCATGGCGGTTATCTTTCATTTTCTGTTTTGTAGTTGTTTTTTTTTTGTTTTTAACGTTACTGTACATATATTTCGTGCTATTTAGTAATGGCATTAATTCATGGTAGAGATATAATATTGTTAATAGATTCTTTGTATTGCAACCAAATCCTGTTCCCAAAATTAAGTTACGAGTGTTACGACAATGAATAAAAACGCCGGTTTGGATTTATTGCATCATTGAGCGAACTGCATTTGGTGAGTGAACTTTAATAATATATTTTACATACTATTTTTTAAATTGCGTTTACATAAATATTGGTTCACTGCGTCATCTTTTGAGGAAATTGTGAATTTGTGAAAAAAGTTGGGAACGCGGTCACTAGATGGCGTTGTTAGTTGAGCGACGTTTTCTGAATCTCGCAGTTAAGATTTTCCGTCGCTTAATTAGGTCAGGTTTATAATATTTTTGGAATAAGTAGCGGATTAACTCGCACGCAAGTCTACCCCTCGCCACTGCTGTTCAGGGTCTCCAGCCACACATTGCGGGCCTCCAACTTGGCCGGCTTTATCTCCGTTCGGAGGGTGCGCCTTGTCGCTCTGTAACCCTCGTACAGCTCCGCCTCTCTGGCCTCCGCATCCGGCGAGCGGGTGCGGAACCCGGTGTACCGGCGCCGCCCGGTGGTGCAGGCCTCGCACAGAGCCGCAATCTCCGGCGAACACCAGTACACCTGGCGCCGAGCACGTCCTGGATACCTTACATGTGTTGTTGTTTCAAGATTGCTTGAAAAATGCGATATAGATAGTGGGTACAGTAGGGCGCGTCTACACCATGTTCGCAATGAAACAAAATGTACCTACTACCATGCTTGATATAAAACTAGATACTAGTCTGGTCATTTCTGCGCCCCTCCAGGGTCTGCGCCCTGTGCCTGGGCACCGCTCGCACCGCCCTATTTACGGCACTGATGTGCAGCAGTATTCTCTGTGCTGCGATCGCCAACTCGCTTGTGAAGTATGTTGGTAACCCATATATAAAACCCATTACATGATAAACACAACAAAAAATTACCTCTAAATGATATACTGTCTACCCTTGATTCTGGTAGCGGCCAAGGTTGTGGCGAGGTTAAGGAATTTTTCTTCCTTCCTTGAAGGAGACCCGGCTACCTTAACTAAAGGCGACAACTCGACATACCTAACAATAAATGTAGGCTAGGTCCACTCGGACGAAAAGATCATCGAACTCGAAAAAAAATACGCGAAAAATGCGCGTCAAGGTATTCTTTAAAAGTCGTAAGGTTAACATTTCGACCTTAACACACCACGACGACAAAATTACTACTCTCAAATTTTCAACAAACTAACAATTTGATCCCTTTATTACACTTTAATACAACTCTTTATGAATTATTTGAGTTAACAAAAATAATATTCACACACCTAATCTAAATTCACCAAGGTCAAGAAATATCTAAGCAACAACATGTTAACAATGGCGACACCGAACCAAAACAATTGATATTATGAGCTTGTGAGATCACATCTTGTTTCAAATGGCATCACACTTCCTACATAAGTCTCTCAATCATTACGAATATTAGGTGTTACATAATATTGGGACTGAGACAGAAGGTCTACTTAATAACAAAAAAATGTTCTATGAAAAAGAAAAGTTGAATTTTCAAAAAACTCCCTAGTGTTCTTCTACAACATATATATTATAAGGAAGCCTTAGGCAAAGTTTTCACAATCTATCCATAATTTCTTTAACATAGGTACTCTTCATCCATCTACATGTATACTCATAACTTTTTTTTTAGTCACATGCGTTTCATCCTTCCTCTTCACATTGATTGCTCATACAAAATAAACAAAAGTTTCAATTATCTGTTTATTTATCGTCGTTGTACTCGAAAATGGTGACGATAACCAGGTTTGGGGATATACGGAAATATTCAAGATAATTTTTGGGATGACTAATATTTTAGAGTTAACAGTGAGGTTGTCCCGTAACATGATTACACATTGTAAATATTTATTAATATTAACGAGGATATTATTATTTTTAACTTTTTTTCCTTTGTATTTATTTGTAATCAACAATTGACATTAAAAATATGTTAAAACCAACTTACACGTTAGTCGGTATGTCGAACGATGGCGACCGCCAGTAAATTATAAATGACATTTATTTTGCAAATAGGTCTTAAAGAACACTTACAAGTCAACTTTTTTTCATCAGTTTAAACTAGACTACTTTTTATCTGAATGTAAAGGTTCGGGGCCTTGGGTTGTGCCCAAGGCATTAAGTCCGCCTCTGTACTTATATATGCATAAAGCATTAAATAAATAAATAATAAGGACAACCCCGGCCTCTGGAACGAAGGCAAAGAAGGCACGTCTGATACCTCCTGCTCCGCCCAGAGCGGGATAAGTTTTTATGATTTCACACCACGTCAGACAATGGTGACCGATACGACTTTCCTTGATTCGACTTACGTTTGGTGAATGCCGTCAGGCTCATCACATGAGTTCACATGACAAAACGTCAGTGTGACCCGCGCGGTGCTATTGAAATAATTTTTCGGTTTAGATCACAGCGGACTCACATGAGTAGCAGTAGTAAATAAGCTTAACTTATGTATTTACAAGTTAAAACTCTGTGTAAGACGATTATTTAATATTTTTTTGCCTTATCTCCTCGCTATAAACAAAAAACCGGGTTACTTTTTGACATTCAAATTGTTTTTCCTTTGGAAAACTTGTTAAGAACATCATTTGTAATTATTATAATAAAATCATTAATCATCTTTTTATTGCAAATGCTCGTCTGAAAAGTTTTGAACATTTTATCTATCAAAATACGTATACAAAATTCTCAAGTGAGTATATAATACATAATTTAAACAGGACAGGTTTTAGTGCAACCCATGCGCATACAGCATCATAATTTCTTTATTCACCTTGAAATGTCATCATTATGACTTTTTATCGTAGAATACACGAAACTTGTTTTTGTCGCATTGTGCTATGCAAAATCTACGGTTCTTAAATGCTTATAAATATGCAAATGATAAGTACATTCTGCAATCAAAAATGCCGAATTGTTATTTTGAATGGAATGTTACATAAAGAATATCATCATCATCTTCCTGCCCTTGTCCCGTGTTATTTGGGGTCGACACAACATTTCTTTCTGTCTTGTCACTAGGTACTTTTATAAAGTAAAAAAGAAAAAAATATGTTACCAACATAAATTACAACATAACAATACATAATCACAATTTTCAAGGTTCAATAGCGTATCGAAAAGTTGATACAAAAAATAGATGTAAAAATAGATGCAGGGGGGCACCTATGCCCAGGAATACGATATAGGAGAGCTCGTGGCTAGATAATAACAGCCGCACAGGTCGATCTTCAAGGTTAAGCAACGCTTGCCCAGGTTGGTCTGTGGACCATCTTAACATAACGAGTTTCCTCCGTGCCTCGGAAAGCACGTTAAGCCGTAGGTCCTGGCTATCATTTGTAGATCTTTGGCAGTCGTTACGGATAGTCAGAAGCCAGTAAATCTGACTCCAGTCTTGCCATGAAGTACCGTGTTACCCCAGTTAATGGGTTGTGGAGGTCTGGTTGGCAACCGCTCCTCGTAAAATACTGGTATTCAGCTAAATCAGGCTTGACTGGAAGCTGACCCCAATATAGTTGGGAAAAGGCTAGGCAGAAGAAGGATATAGGATAAAAAATATAACTTTTAAATAGTATACAAAATATTATAAGATCGCATTTATAGGCGAGCTATTTAATTGCTTGTTAAATGCAACAGGCCAGAGGGAACGAGGAAGGTCATTCAATGAATTCAAATAGAAAACATAATTGCTCCCCACTTTAGTATCTAACCTACTCTAAACAATACCTAATGGTTTTGATGGGCACTAGAATTTAAAAAATCAGTGACTTTTTGTTACAAAGATTTTAATTGTACGTTTGGAACTAATAACCGTGCATAACATGGTAACCGGAATAATTACTGTTTGAAATTCTCGTGTTTATGTAGTTTTGGTTTATGATTTTTTTCTACTCGCATTTTTTAAACAGTCGGAAAGCACGTTAAGCCGTAGGTCCCGGGCTCCCGGCTGTCATTTGTAGATCTTTGGCAGTCGTTACGGATAGTCAGAAGCCAGTAAATCTGACTCCAGTTTTCCATGAAGTACTGTGTTACCCCAGTTAATGGGTTGTGGAGGTCTGGTAGGCAGCCGCTCCTCGTAAAATACTGATATTCAGGTAAATCCGGCTTGACTAGAAGCCGACCCCAATCATCTTCATCTGCCTAACTAACTATATTGGGAAAAGGCTAGGCAGATGATGATTTTTTAAACAGTTTAACTTAAGTCACTATAGTGACAGACAGCATTATGGTCGATACAACCGGAAGGAAAATGCAGCATTAGAAGGCCTCCCCCAAGGTGGAATAATGACCTGGTGAGGGTCGCGGGAATCCGATGAATGCGAGACGCACCGTTCGGTGTGACGACAATTGGGGGAGACCCATGGCCAGCAGTGGCCGTTTTCCGTCTGAAATGATGATGATGATGATTATGACAGCATCATCTCTGCCTTAGCCAAGCGGCGATATCCGTAATGCTTTGTCCCACTGTATATGTCACGAATTGTGACTGAAATCAATCATGTATTCCAATTCCTAATCTACGTTTTCTGTTTTTTCCTGTCAGAACCTGTAATAAGCTCAATGCTCATATACAATGGTTAATCATCTGTTGTCAAGTCAAGCTGTTGGTTCACCTTCGAAAAAATAAATAAAAGTAATTATGATTGAAAACATTATTAATTTTGGAAACAAACAATGACCGTCCTTAGCAAAAGCATAGGGGCCCAAAACTTCAAAGGGAATATAAGCTACGCTTAGCTTAAGAGTCGATTCTAAAGACTTTATTTATTTACTTCTTTATGTAAACAAAAGTACAGAGGGCGACTTAACGCCTAAAGGCATGTTTCGATCAACCTTTAATTCAAGTTTTTTTTAATATATCATAAACTAGTGCTTGACTGCAATCTCACCTGATGGTAAGCAGTGATGCAATCGTTGATGGTGAGGCGCACTAGTTTATTAAGAGCCTATTCACTCTAGTCTTGAAGATTCCCAAATTATAATCGGACGGAAAGACAAAATGTTCCAATCCTTCGATGTACGCGGTATAAACGACGATACAAGATTTTATTTTTCTATTGCAGTTCTACAACACAATACTGGAGCAGTTCATCAACTCGTGGTACAGCAAGGTCACGCTGCAGCCCTTCTTCGTGGACGAGCTGCGCTACCAGCTCAGATACGCTTCTGCTTGCTTACTGCAGAGGGCTATTAAGGTATGGGTATAGTACAACTAATGTCATTGTAAATACCCTGGTGCTTATCGAATGGCGAACATTAGGACACCCTTTGCCCTAATGTTCGCCATCCGATAAGGACGAAACCCGGGTCAATGGTCGAATTTGGTCCGGTTCAATCCGGGTTTAAGTCATTAGTACAGTATTTGTGAATTATCATCTCGAAAAGTCGTAATTAAAACATTTTAACAATCCGTAAAATCTCTTAAGGAAATCCCTACCCATTACTACATTTTGACTCTCGGTCTATAGCGGAACGAGTGGGAAATTAGATGCTCCAATTGTCAAAACCGGGGAGGACAGAAACTGTTTTCCCACTAGTACCCAGTGGGGACGACCAGGAATAAACGCACAAGACATCAGTCGTGGCTTTTCATTAAGAGTCCTGCACTAGAATTTAGTTTTAAAGAAATCATCTAAATAAACCATCCTTCTCTTCCAGATAAACTACGCGCGCTTCATAACGTCCCGCCTGGTGCCGTGCGCGCTGCGCCACTACTCCGTGTGCGCGGCGCGGCCGGGCGCGGCGCTCGACTCCAAGATGGCGTTACACCCCGCCGCCGCCAACAGGAACGCCGAGTTGAAGTACTTGCGCTGCATCACTAACGCTATCATGCCGTATCTGCTCAAGAATAATGAGTTGCATAACCCGTAAGTATTGGCTTAATGTAATGTGTGGTCTGTCTGTGTGTGTGTGTGTGTGTGTGTGTGTGTGTTTGATCGGCACAAATGATGATGAAAACCATGTTCTCATTATTTTGTTTAGGACTAGCTTCTGCCAGCGGTTTCGCTCCCGTGAAAGTAGGTTTCTGCATTCAAACTTTAGACCCCCGTTCCATCCCCTTAGGAGACGAATTTTGGAAAATTCTTTCTTAGTGCTCGCGTTTTATAACCTCCCGCCTAATTCCGTGTGCGTCGCGCCCGGGCGCGGCACTGGACTCCAAGATGGCGTTACACAACGCCGCCGGCAACAGGAACGCGGAGCTGAGTACCTGCGCTGCATCACTAACGCCATCATGCCGTATCTGTTGAAGAATAATGTGAAGTGAATGATGTGTAAGTGTTGGCTCCATGATGCGTGTGTGTGATCGGCATAAGTGATGATGGAAGCCATATTGTCATGTCATGTCAAAGACCATAGAGGACAGACAGGCGGGTAAAAAGGAAACCTTGTACAGAATTTCACGTTTCTAGTCCCAGCAGTTTCGGTTATGCGTTGGTATGTCAGAGAATTGGTTTTTCCTTTTTAGGGTTCCGTAGCCAATTGGCAAAAACGGAACCCTTATAGTTTCGCCATGTCTGTCCGTCCGTCCTCGCTTAATCTATGTGACTGTTAGCTCTAGAAAGCTAAAATTTGGTACCAATATGTATGTCAATCACGCCGACAAAGTGCAAAAACAAAATTTGGAAAAAAATGTTTTATTAGGGTAGCCCCCCTACATGTAAAGTAAAAAGCATTTTTTTTTTAATTTCTACCCTAACGTGTGGTATATTTTTGGATAGGTATTCAAAAATGTATAGGGGTTTACTAAAATCATTTTTTGATAATATCAATAATTTAGGAAATAATCGCTCCAAAAGTAAAAAACAATGCGTCCCCCCCCCTCTAACTTTTGAACCATAAGTTTAGAAAATATGAAAAAAATCTGGAAAGTAGAGCTTTATAAAGACTTTCTAGGAAAATTATTTTGAATTTGATGGGACGAACCGTTTTTGAAAAGTTGGGGACACTTATTGTGACGGACGGGAATCTACGGAACCCTACACTGGGCGTGGCCCGACACGCTCTTGGCCGGCTTTTTATACACCCTATCTTAGACATCGACGCACAAACGAATACCATGGATTCAGTACATAATTTTGGATCACCCAATGGTAAAAAAAATCCAAGAAAAAACTAGTACAAAAACTGTAGGTAGGTACTTATTTTAATTCAAACTAAGAATGTCTTCAGGGTTGATTAGAATTACATAACATACAAATCTGTCAAGCCGTTTACGTGGAGTTAAGTGACAAATGTTTCATGTCCCAAGAATTGTTATTTTTCTTCGCATAGCTAAATACAAGGATTAATGTTCTTCACTTTGTTCGCTTGATTTATTAGCATGTTCATGATATTTTTACGAGGTTTAAATTAACACTTTAATGGATCCTTGTTAGCATAATACATAGTGCTAAATACGTGGGGAATATCATAATGCACCATTTCATTAGCTTGTGATAAGATCCGGTTATCGAGCCCGACTCACACTTGGCCAGTTTTTACATTACGTGTGAATAATGTCTTTTGTCCCCACAAAACCCTGTGGAGGATTACTCCGGAAAAATTAATAGACTAAAAACTGTTTTTGAAAAAACTGGTCACATGTGAGTCGTCTCGTAAAGTCAGTGTTTTTTTATTTGACGTAGGCCTTCATAGGTACTTATAAAACGTCAGAAGCTACTGCAAACGAAGGGTTCCGTACTACAATATTAAAATCAAGCTAAAAAACGCCAACAAAACGTTGACGTATGGAAACTTTCTTCAATTTCTAACTTTATTTTAATTTTATTATTTGTTGTTATAACAGAAATACACATTCTCACACGGTTTATGAGATACAGTCTACTTACAGATAGGCAGACGGTTGGAAAACAGAGGTTCAGAATAGGGTCTTTGTAAGGCGTTGGCATCAGAAAACAGTCTACACACTAAAATGTAGATGAACACACTCATCGTACTAATTTCGTCTCTAGGCTTAAGGTCATAAAGTGTATATTTTGGTGTTCTAATGTATTTTGGGTATTAAGAGAGAGATTCGCTATCTGAGAGTTCTATCACTGAATGACGTGTTTTGCCCACTCTCTTCATACTAACTTCATCTTTACTTACAAGAATATAAAGTCTATATTTCCTTGTTCCAGTGTTTTTCGCGTGTTAATAAGGGAGATATTCGCTGGCTGGGTGCTACTATCCCTGACGGACGTGCTAGCCGACCCGTATATACTAAACACGCTCATCATCCTCGCCACGGGTGATGAAACTATGGCGCAGTTGCCCTCCACGCCTAATTATAAGGTAAATTGTATGTGATGGTTGTTTACACTTTTATACTTATAGTTTTAAGGAACGAAGTCTTGTCATTGCATGTAAGTATATCCACCTCTTGATCCTTGCTAGGTCAGCGAGATTATTCGAAAAAGTTACCGTGGCCTTTGAAAGCATAAGTAACACGGAACAAGAGTGGGTTTTAGTCAGTAAAAATCTGACATTCACTCTAGCTCCACCCAAAGCTGAAAATTCAATAAAAATGTTTGTCCCCTTCTAATTATGATTCCTGGCCCACCATCAACGATTTTTTTTGAAGTGAAAATATGAATATCGTGTTACTCATTTGAAACTGTGTGAAAATTAAAATAAACCAAATCCACCTAACAACTACACTGTTACCCAAAAATTAACCTTAAAACCACTACGAATTATGTTTAGTAATATGCTAGAATTTTTTGCGTTATCAACAAAAAGTTTCTGATGTTACCTATATTTCCAATATTCTAAGTTCTCATTATTACTTACACTACAGTACATGTATTATAAGCACGTTGTGTACCGCTGCAGGGCAAAGGCCTCCCTTTCATTTTTCTATTCTTTTCAGTTTAAATTAGTAGTACAGTACATAAGGATAACTTTTTATTACTTGGGAAATGGGTATTTTCATAGACGCTATAACTAACTCCACATTACTCCTCCAGGTAGAATTCCTGGAAACTTTCGTCCGGCAAACAGAGTCGATCTACAGCCAACGCTGCAAGCTGCTGCGCATTGAACTGGACGTGGTCATCACTGAGCAGGAGCACTTCTTCGCGTTCCTGCAGTTCATGAAGACCACCAGCCACCTGCACTTGCTTAACTTCTATAACGATATTAGTAAGTATAGTAATAGTGCTATCATCATCATAATTTCAGCGGAAAGACGTCCAATGTTGGACATAGGCCTCCCCCAAGTGTCGCCACAATGAACGGTCTTGTGCGTCTCACATCCATCCGATCCGTGCAACCCTTACCCAGGTCATTGGTCCACCTTGTAAGAAGCTTTCCAACAATGCGTCTTCGACTATGGTCTGTACTAGAGCCCGGCGCGAGAGGTCGCTACCGTCATTCGCCCCTACAAGAACACGGCGGTGCTCCGCCCAAGCGGGGCACAACCGTATGCCCCACCGTTTGACACCCGGGTTTTCTTGTTTCTACCGTACAAATCCGGTGCAGGAACCTTCAAGACCGATGAGGACTTCATGCGGAAGGTGAGAACGCCGTGATGATCCTTAAAGAGGGGACTTACTGCCGTAATTATGCTGTGCCCAACTAATTTTCAGTTGCGTGTGAATTATTGTAACCTTACCCCTATTTTTTGGTCTAATTCGAGCAGGCTAATACGCAAGTACTTTAGAATAGAATAAAGTTTATTGTACACCAAAAAGTAACGGTACAGTACTCCTGTCTCATGTCTGTACTGTTGACCTGGTGTGTGTGTGTGTCCTGTGTGTGTGTGGTGTGTCTCCTATGTGTGTACTTTATTTATTCAGTCCATATCATTGTTACAGAATCATTTCAAACCAAACTGCTGAACCCCGACATCAACAGCTCGGAAGAAGAGTCTCTCCTCCGTCAGGCGCGCGTGATGTACAGCACGTACTTAGCCGTAGGACACCCGCTGCCCGTGTTCGGCGAGCTCGCGCAGGAGCTGCAGGCGCTGCTGCAGCACGACAACACTATCAACAAGTAATGTGGCTTCTCTATAATACATTTATATTGATCTAAAGCAGTTGCCAGATAAACATGGAGTAACGGTCATTACCGGAACGGTCGCTGTGGCGACGCTTGGGGGAGGCCTATGTCCAGCAGTGGACGTCTTTCGGCTGAGATGATGATGATGATGATGAACGGTCATTAACCCTACTACATCTATGCTACATTAACCCCCCTCCCCTCCCGCCCGCCATGGCCCGCGTGCTTGTAGGTTTCTCCGTAAAAAAATTTGGACCCTGCCTCCGTTTCATTCCCTTAGGGGTCGAATTTTGGAAAATCCTCTCTTAGTGCTCGCCTACGTCATAGGAAGCATACAGCTTATGCGTCAGTCAGTTTCTCTCTCTTTTATACATATACAGTTTATATTGACTCTGGAAAGTGCCTATGGATTTTTTTATTGTTGAAAGACTACTGGGGGAAAATAAGTATTCTGGGAGCCAAAATGAGAGTTGTTTCGAAGTTTCTCTGAGAGCTCGAAACTTCCGATTGAATTGTTCAGAACTCGTCTTTTATTCGCAACAGATCACTAATCATTTTGCGTGATTTGAAATGCATAGACATAATCTGTCGTGTAAATTTTTCATCGTTTTGATAGTCGTCTTTTCATCCTCAGGTTTCAAACCAGTCGAGCATTATACCAAGCAGCAAGGCAATCACATGCAGTATTAGAAAAACTATGGCTGCCTAAGTTCTTACACAGTGAAGAGGTAATAAATATTACGAAGATTGTTGTTAAAAAATATGTTATTATGTTATTTTCATTACCAATAAAATTAAAGCGGGTATGATTGTTCACAGTTCTACTTTTTACTTCTGGGTAGCAGGATACCTGTAGGATATCAAAAGCAGATGGTTAAAAAGTAAGTCTGTGTTTGTTTATTTATGCTTATATTTTATGGTCCTAATTAGAAATTATACTCTTCTATAATTTTTTTTTTCGGCATTGGTAAATCATCAAATAACTTTACCTGCTCTGGTTGGAGCAAGAAAAAGTGTTTGAGTTTTGTTGATTATTTTTTTCCGTTTTGTTTTTCTAGTTGCCCTTTGCGTTCCAGGGCACACTTTCGGATAATTCTGGCTCTATGGTAATTTAATTCTGTCTAGTGGGGACCACTTTGAGGTGGCCTATTGAGAAAGGGGTTTCTCAATAGGCCACCTCAAAGTGGTTTAGTTTATGGACGTGACTGACCTCTGAGTTGGTTTCGGTGTTCTTTCTCAGGGTAGCTATAAAACACCGGCCTCTAGATTAAATTGACGAACACTCCAAAGTATTATTCATAACCAATTTCCAAAGTAAATATATCAAATTTATCCCTATTTTTCCTTTTCCAGACCACACGACAGGCTACTAAACTCAGCTCTAAAACTAGGCCATAAAATAAAAGGAGCGTTAAAACCACAGACAGTAGACGGCCAAGTATTAGACTGTTACACGAACTGTGATGATTCAGAGGGCGATGGTGTGGACAACATGGACATCTTGAAGTATTTAGATAATCTGGCCGTCGAGGACGCGGAGAAGGGACACGATCTGAGCACTTATAAAGTGGTCTTGACTAATGTTGAGACTAAGTTGGTGAGTTTTTTGAGTTATTAGTTTAGAAGGTATAATAATACTCGTATATTTGTGTAGTCATTATATTTAATGGATAAAGTGAGAAATGAGTAATTACAAGAAGGTTTGAAAGTGGCGACAGGTACGTATATTATAAGTATATTATATGTGGATGGATGGAGAGGGTGAGGGTAGCCAAAGAAAAGACTTAGTGAGGTTAAAATGGGACTTTGTGATAGATTATAATGTAAACCACACTATACTCCGTTGGTTTAGGTAGTTAACTAAAGGTAAACAGTCTTGGTATGTCTTTTTATATTAAAGAGGTCGTATATAATATACACAAAGATTATTTAAATTTAGTTTATTAGCTAACATCGATTTAGGTAAATACCTATGTGCAAAGATTTTTACATACAATTTTTAGACAACTTTTACATAAAAAGACATACCAAGATTGTTTACCTTTAGTTAACTACCTAAACCGACGGAGTATAGTATTATGAAGGCGATTTGTATGTTATTTATTCACGCTCAAACAACTGTACGGATTTGGACAAAATTTGGTCACACTGGTAGATCAAATCCTGAAATCATCATCATCCCAGCCGAAAGACGTTCATAGCTGGACATAGGCCTCCCCCAAGCGCCGCCGCAACGACCTGTCCCGTGCCTATGCTTTTTATCGTAGGAAAATGTTTCTTTCTCTGGCCGAAGCTAGTAATAACCTTTCCTCATACAGCAAGCCCCACCCCGCCGCGGCACAGTGCGCGTGTTCACGCTCACGGTGCACCGCGTGGAGGCAGGTTCGGGCGCGTCGCTGTGGAGCGTGGAGCGCAGCGAGCACGACTTCCACCTGCTGCGGAGCAAGCTGCACGAGTTCCATGGCGACAGGCTGCTGCTGGACCTCACGCTACCCTCTCGGAGGTAGGATCTTCTAGAAACCTAGATTATGGTCGTCAAAGATAAATGGCAGAATTTAACGCATTTATTTTGAACACTTACTTGTGGTACCTAGTACCGTTAGTAACGGTTAATAATTTTTACTAACCTATTTCATTAATTTTAAAGATATAGACAGTCGCTCTCTCATTCTCAAATATTTATAAGACGGTTTGGCTAAATTCGAAGGCAGGAAGAATTTCAATTTCATAATTCTGCTGAAATTCAGCAGAATTATGAAATTGAAATTCTAAGAATAATTGAGTAAAGAGTTCAATATTTTCTTTTAAATCAGGATCATTTAGAACCTAATAATTTTGTTGCAATATATACCATTACAAGACTTAAAAAATATCCTCAAAGATACTATCGTAGATAACAATCATCTCTCCAATTCCAGAGACAACAGTCCCCTAGAAACCCTCCGCTACAAATACGAAGACTTTCTCCAGCGTCTTCTGCAAAAGAGTCTTCTGCAGACCAGCGAACTTCTCCGGATATTCCTCACAGAAGATGGTGACTTCTCCATAGTCGTGCAGGCTTCAACGCTGAACGCCACGAGTAGTGACCTAGGCAATATATACCAGAGTGTCGCCCATCGGTTAAGGAAGGAAAAGGGACAACATCTGGAGAGTTTTCTGAGGAATCTGCTGGTTTCTTCGGATATTGAGCGGTATCAAGCTTTGTGAGTATGTTTATGATTAATAATGAGATAAATTAGTGGTTAGTGAAAGGTTTTTGGTTGAAATGAGTGCGTATCGTGTCGCGAAAATTAATTCCTCGGCAGTTATTTCACATTAAAAGATGATTTAATTCATGAATCCCCGACCGATCCTATGAGACCGCGATGTTATTGTTTTACTATTGTGTCTCGTTTTGCGGGTATGTGATAGGTTAAAATGAATCCCTATTTCCCTTGTTTACGTCACCACTACCGATGACTTGGTGACGGTCAAGGGAATTTCTGGGATGCGAGACGCATAGGACTAGTCGTTGGTGCAACGCGTGCGGCAAGGATAGACCTCAGCAGACGCGATCACACGTAAACGGCTGGACCAATTTGGCTCATTCTTTTTTTATTGTGTTTGTTATTGTCAACAGAAAGTACTTATGAAAGAAAAAATGGTTCATCTTAAAATTGGTGCTAATGAATATTCTAATAATACTTTAAATCATTTTTTAAACACCGAAGTGATACGTGAAGTGTCATCAGATGATAGGAGTGTTGTTGTATAACCTTTTGTTTAAAACCGTAACCCATTTCTTTCCATCTAGAAAACAAGGCACATCTCACGTGGAAGAAGCACAAGAGATGAGCGAGGACATAGCGGTGGAAGTACAGACGAAGCGACAGCGGCGCGTGCGCAACATCCACGCCAGCGTGTTCGGGAACAACTTCGACGTGCCCGCCGGCGTGAGCGGCGTGGACAAGGAGTACCAGGCCAGCGTGGTCGGCTTCACGCAGTGTCTTATGTATGCGTGTGAGTATTATATGTTAGTAAACAGCTAGGACATTACTCGTAGAACATATGTTCGGCAACAACTTCGACGTGCCCGCCGGCGTGAGCGGCGTAGACGCGGAGTACCAGGCCAGCGTGGTCGGCTTCACGCAGTGTCTTATGTATGCGTGTGAGTATTTATTAAGAGTAATAATAAAACAGAATAAAATAAATATTTAAGTGAGACTCCCATTTATAACAAATGTTATTTGTTTTTACCATTTTTGGCGTCGGACGGTACAGAACCAATCGTACGCGAATCTGATTGGCCGGGTTTTTTTTTAAATAGGCTTTGATTGTTTGATCACTATTTCACCTGATGGTAAGCATTATAAGGTGGACTGTGTGGATTAGCTGTAACTGTTCCCAAAACGTTTTGTGCATACTCGTATAGGTGGGATGTCCGCCACGTGCTGCTTATACGTGGCTTTCGGTTGACAATTTGCGCATTTTCTCTTACCCTATGCGCTATAGTGTATAAGTATCGCATAACTTTGGTGATCTGGGCTGCCTAAACTACCACCATTAATTAATATTGCAATTTGACTGCAGTGGTCTTCCCGTCCGATTATTGTTTAAGTGCCTTCAATGCTAGAGTGAATAGGTTCTTAATAAACTACTGCGCCTAACGATTGTAGCACTGCTTGCCATCAGGTGTGATCTCATTCAGCACTAGTTTATATTATTATAAAAAAATCATATCCGCTATCATGCACATATTTGAGATGTTCCTACTTTCTAAACCACCTTGACTAAATTAATATTCTTCTGTTCTAATTCTAGTACTAAAAGTGGTCCGCGTGCGCGGCGTGATCGCGCACGTGGCGGGCTCGCTGCTGGCGCTGACGAGGCAGCTGGTGGACGACGCCTTCAACTGCCTGCTCAACAGGACGCTGAGGAACCTGCTGAACGAGAGGCGACTCGCGCATCTTATTAGGTTAGGACATGGTGGGTAACATTTTATACTATGTACTCGTATAAAGGGTGTAAAAAGACCCTTAACGAAAACCCCATATTCTACTCATCACTAGGATACTTTTTTTCTTCTAGACCATACCTGGGAATTCACTGGTTCTGGAGATATTGAAGGTCAAAGTCAACATTTTTTTTTCGTTTTTTTTTCAAAATCGTATTCCAAGTATCATTAATAAACTTTCTTCCGACAAACGTTATTATATTACAAACGTTATCAAAATTATCAATTTTTCATAGTTAATTACGCATTTGAAGTTAATAAAATGCATTGAAAACTAAACATAACGAGCGTCTCACATACACAAGCGTGCGGTCGGTTCAACGACCAAGCGCGAGCGGCCGAACGCGCAGCTGATCGGAATTATTATTTTTTTAAGATGAAAAAAAAAAGTTTTTTCCCAGCAATATTTTTTGGTCCAAGTTACTTAATTACACGTACAGAATGTGTAGTTATCGGCTTTGTGATCGGTCTTTTTACACCCTGTATTTTTTCTTTTACTTGTCCTTCTTCAACGAAAGTGGGGTCTGTCTCCTCACTGACCAAATGCAGCTGAATTGAATTTTTAGTCTTCTGATGTCTTTCAAAGAATTCATTTCGGAACCCAGATGAGCATGCTACTCAAAGAGTCAAAACATGAACAAGGACCCCAGATTCAGAAATATGAACCTGGAGTCCTGGAATGGAAGGCAAAGAAGGGACAGAAGAAATTCTGACATGTTCCCGCGCTGCCCTAGCGCGGGAGAAGTCATTGGATGATTTCGCACCTAAAAAAATACTTGTTTTTAATGAGTACAGGTCCAACAAAACAATCTAAAAATTTCGCTGATTCCTTTACCTTATTCTCCAGGACTGTTATTCGGTAGAAAACAAATGTCCCCCCGCGCGGACGCCCGGGCCACGCGTGCACAAGCTCAGCGACAGTTACAACGCTGCATACCGCAAGGCGCCGCGCTGCTGGGCGGCGCGGGGCTGCGCGCGGCCGCCGACACAGCTTTCGAGATCATACAGACGCCGCATCTTAATAAGCAGGTAATACATACCACGCTTTAACTAAAGCCAAAAACTGCTACTGTTTCGACACTATTGTAGCGACTAAGATCTACTACATGTGACGTCACAGAATCCTGCAGCGCGCAAACAAAGTTCTCCGCGCAATTTGAATAGATACAACAACCCGAAATCATCTATCGGGCAGTAGCCCACCGGACATAACACCCGTCCGGTCGGAGGATCCTCCCTTTTCAATGGAGGTATGTGGGACTTTACTCTCTGTCTCACCTACCTCCTAACTATGATAAAAGGGGTATTCTAAACTAGCGCCAGGTCCAGGCTCCTGGCAAAACGGTTATGTTAATGATATTACTTATCAACGTCATGTGTACGTTTTCAAAGGAAAACGCCAACTGTTGGCATGAATTTTCCTGAACACCCTTATTGTTAGCAATGAAGAAGTGATTCGAAACTAGGTACTTGTTGTAGATATAGGAATACGAATGAAGTTTTTTTTCCAGGAGACTTTACATGCGGTTGCAACCCACATGCGTATTTGTTTCGTTATGAAAATAAACTCAAATCAAGGTTATAATAATAAGCATCTATCATTTCATTTCCTATTCACCTTATATAATTTCTGCAGTAACTGACACTGTTTCTTGTTATTGTTCTTCATAAAGAAATATTATTATTGACAAAATACGACACCTACCGGTAACACGAAACCAATAACGGTAGTAAATCTGACTACCTCAACTGCCAAACAAATATCGACCTTGTGTCACTTGAAAATAAATAAATATTCCATTCTCGCAGGTTATTTTTATTCTCTACTTTATTTTAAGGAACATAAAGTTGATATTTTTTTGACATTAGAGACTACCCTTACCACCTGCGCCAAGGTTCAATGGTCGAGCGACTAACTTATGATAGCCACACTATCTGGCTACTGTTTCGTTATCTTTCAAACATATTAAAATCTCAAGGATAGGAAAATCCGATGACTCCGATGAGTGTTATCAATATCAGCTATACTGACTTGATAAGTTGATGACTAACATAATTAAGTCACGATATCAATGAATGATTTTCATTTTAGGATATGAGGTGACACAGACACGGCTAATAAAATATATACTATCTGCCTTAATAAAACACTGATCCAATTTTTATTAACATGTTTACCCAAAGACCTAATGTCTGTCGTCAAATATTGTTGCTGTCTTTCGTATTTGTGTCGATATAATTAAACGCAATTTATTTATGAAAACGGCTGTCAAAATGGTGAAGGATAACATCGTGAAGAAACCGGGATGTCCTAGAACCATAAATTCGAAGACATGTGACATCCGACAATCCGCACTGGGCACGCGCGATGGATTATGGCCCATTCCCTCTCCTAGAGAGGAGGCCCGAGTCCCAGCAGTGGGAACCATTATAAGGCCTATAATTTATAAAAACAGCATCAATATTGGTTATTAAATGAAGCCGCTAATAGCATTTCAAATATTGGTGTGATGAAATGAGAGCATATTTCTATCTCACTCACACACGTATGTAACTTATTGGCGGTGATGTTATAAGTATTTTAGCTTGTACATCTTTATTCTGTTAACTGACAGTTTCGTCTTACACCAGATTTTAAAAGTTTCCAACTTTAACTGATTTGAAAAATCCTTTCAAATAATTAAAAAAAAACAACTACCTGATCCAGAAGGGTTCTTATTGTCTCTGATTTATTTGCCATCATAAAACTAAAATCCCTTTTGTTTCAGTTGGTCTACAATCTACTGGATCTGTGCGTCATGGAGTTGTTCCCGGAACTGGGCGCCGTAAACAGCCCATCCAACGAACCAAAGAGTTGAGAATCGTATCCACATCGGAGAGACGCTATTTATTTTATAAATAAAAACTTCAGCTAGGCATTTTTTATTTTTGTAAATCGCCAAAGCGCACGGTTGTTTGTCCTTAGTTTAATTAATAGGCAACTTATTATTGTGTAATTGTAAATATTTTTATTGTATAATAATGAATCTATTTTTATAATATTAGTTACATATTGGAGCAATATTCGTTTGCTTGACCTTTCGAGGTTGTAATCGAAAAGACCACAGAGTATTTTGAAATGTTTTCAGTGTAGAAACGAAACACAAGGAATAAATTATTTTGATAAGTAAATTGTTTTATTGGTTTCGACCATTAGAGTTTGCTTCTTTTACCAGTCTTACCGATTCCGTACGAAATGTGTATGGGAAATAAGAGTAAGCTCAATAGATACTCATATCATTGTCTACAGCTGATACCAATGCATAAACAGCCACCTTCCCGCGTTAAATATCGTCTAAATTTCCTATACCAGAAAAACTATTTCCATCCCTTTTCTTAATGTGGAACTTACTATCAGCAGCGATTCTAAAAATTATATCTATCTTTAAAAAGCCAGTCTAAAGAATTTTCGTTTAAAAAACACGACCAGCCCGACATGGAATACAATAATAAACATACGCATTCTCTAAATCTAGGTAGGCCGCTCGACAAAGCCCTCTCGTTTTCTATGGACGCCGGTCTAGACAAACTTTTGGCACTCCCGATTATAATATTATGCTGCTCCAACAAAGCCGTAGGGAAACTAGTACCCTCCGTAAGCTCAGATTACTGTCCTTCCGTTTTCGCTGTCGTGGCCTACCGCGACGTCTCCTTTAAAGGCTATCTCTTACCATCGCATCGGTCGAGCCCGCATCTTAAATTCGTCACGCTTTAATCAATCTCCACTCCGGCCTATCCCTTATCGCTTATCCCTTCACGCTTGATTTCAAAGAGTAGGTATGTAAAACTAACTCTTTCCCAACTTATCGCCCTAAGCCTAAATACCCCACAAGGAGTGTCCTTAGCGTGTACATTCGCTTTGTTTCTATTCATTAAGCATTGACCCCAAATAGTAGAACGCCTAACTTTTTTTGCATCAAATAGAGACTAGAATGCATTCGATGTTGAAAAAACATAATTCATTTGCATTAATATTTTTAGATATTTCTAAACGCACAACTCAACATCAGTAAGCGTCACTAGTTTCTGAACGACATGCGTAAACATCAATGTTGCCAGCTGTTTGTACACTGAACTTTTATTGGGTAAACAAAGTCCTACATGGGTGATATTATATCGTCACATAATTTTCAATGAATAAATATTATATCTTATCACATTAATATTATAAAGCCGAAAGTTTGTATGATGTGAGTGAGTATAATTATGATGTTTGTTACCCCTTTGCACTGAAATATTTGAACGGATTTGGCACACGGACAGACCATGATCTGGAATAAAACGTATAATACTATTTTATATTTCTTTAATGCAATCTTTCCACATAATAATATAATTAAAGCTCTTCAAATAAAATCACTTTTACAATAAATACTATGATAAAACTCTTCGTGCAATTTTGGTTTATCCTTCAGCATCGTGGAAGAAAAAATTAAATGATGCATTGAGTTGTTTGCATTGTATGATTTGTGTTGTGTTCTTTTTTTTAATAAATGATCAAGTTATTTATATTGACTCACACATACAACACTCCACTAAAAAGTGGGATTAGGGAAATCAGAGACTCAGCGGGCAACACTGTATTATGTTATGTCAATTTTAATTTACAGTGGAAAGTAAAAGGCGATGGGTGTGTTGCTTTGTGTTTATTTCTTGTTTTAGATAGAATCGAATGAATAAGTTAAAAACAAAATGAATTATTAGTAAATCAGTCATTATTTAACTCGTTCAGTTATTAGAATACACCATTGTAAATATCTCATAAGAAATCCTTGTTTTGATTTCATCAATGGTAGTGTTACTGATTGTAACAAAAACAAAATAGCAAAACAATTGAATAAATTAGTTAGTGTAATGTTTGTGTTAAGTGATGTCCAGTGTTCACGAGGTTAACAGTAAACACGCGTGTGTATAATTAGTCGATAAAAGTTAATGAAAATGGCTTTCGTAAATAAATGTTGTGTACATAAACATGGATGTGGTTTTTGAGCGTGCCAGTGTTCGAATTTCGAAATCGCGATGTCGTCGACGCCGTGTCAAAAAGGCGGGATGCGCCTCAGTGAAGCTTTGGATAACATGCAACTTGCTTACAACCCAATCACGAAACAGTTGCATTTCGTGAGTCCTAAAGTTGAGAAACAAGTAGAGGATACTTCTGATGATATTGATAAGCTGTCTAAGAAGAGCAGTTTCAGTGATGAAGGTAACTTCTCCATATCTACGTGTGAGAAGAGTGATACAAGTGATTCTCCTAAGAGTACTTTGCAGTGGGGTAGTGTGAGTGGGCACCACCGGGGCAAGGATGGTGGCTCCTTCTCAAGCACTGTTTCAAGTCTGTCGGAATGTTCTCTTGGTTCGGCTGCCTCTAAGGATGATGAGGTTCCTGATGCTGCTTCAAATGATCAGGATCAGCAGTCAAAGTTGAAAAAGAAGGGGCTTTCTGGATTTTTTAGCAGGTAAGATTTTTATTGAATCCTAGAAGAATTCTATTTCATTTTTAAAATGTGTGGGAAGTTTTAACCACTCAAATGATTTATAAACTTCCTGCGGTCAGTTTCAGACTATTTTTAATTTATTATCATTGACACTTAATAACATTCACATGAATCATCCTATTCATTTAATTGTATTTTCTATGTGTACCATAGATAACATTAGTTATGAAGTATAGGAAAATGTACTTTATTTAATTTGCTCAAAGGTTTAAAATACACTGAATGTAATTGACTGAGAAAAGTTAAGTTCAAAACACTTGCTGCTACCGTTTATTCTCGTTAAAAAAATGAACACATTAGTGTTAGAGGAAAAAAATATATAAAATTAAAAAACAGATGTTTTTAAATATGGAACAGCACATTACTGGCCAGTTAACATTTAAAAATGTTAATTAGTACTGATCAGCATTCTCATAAGTTTCTGTTAACTTGTAGAACCCCGTGGCACAAAAACGTGCCAGTAAACAAGTAATTACCTTTTAACTTTGAGAACCGCTGGAAAAAAATTGTGCCACCAAAACCTGACCGATTAAAAATTATACTCTAGTAGTATAATTACAGAAGCAACAGAAACAGAGCAATAACAGTTTATATTATTAATATTATTTATATTAATTTATTAATATTAAATAAATAAATAAATAATAAATAATGGCGGTCCCCATGGGGCGCCACAGGGTAATGTATTGACATACTCTTTATGTAACAGTCTCATAACATTAGGAAGCATTTAGTACCCACTTACTTAATAATTGAAAGAATTATTTAAGTAGCTAACTTTTGAAATTGCTATTTTCTACCGCAGGCAATAAATTATTTTAATTTGGTACTTAAATGTAGTCATTTTAATTCTAAATATAGAGGAGAGAAAATATTTGTTTTTCTGTCTGTAATGAACATACACAAAAAAACCTAGACCAATTTTAATAATTCTTTCAACAGTAGTATGCTGCTTTATATTATCGGCACTATCTACTATCATGTGGGCGAAAACGAGAGATTGTTAGGCTAGTGTATTATATATTAACTAGCTACACCTACAAGTCTGTCTTCCTTATTTATTTAGCAACAAGTTAATAATCAATCCATAGATTGTAAAGATCAATGCCAATCAAATAAACAAACATTATAATACAACAAGGAAAACAAATGAGGTTTTCCTTCTACGGGCTGCCTATTATATCTGCACTCTGCAGTCCGGGTACTGTACTTAAAACATTCATAAAATCTTGCTCACAAAACAACTGCATTGTTCGTCTAGTATTTTAGTAATAACAGGTTAAAGAAACCATTGGAATTTCCCTCCGTCTTAGTTTTACTATTCTTTTGTTTATTGTCCATTGTGTTTCTGTGATAAAAATCTACACCGCCATCATAAAAAGCTTATTCGGTCTTAAGACCTCAATGTATTGCATATAATTTACCAATTTGGGACAAAGACTATTATTTTCCATGTATTTATTGAGTTGTGTAAGTCACTAGATGTCACCATTAATGATGATAGGATTAAAAATTAACATAAAAACATAATAAAACACACAAAGTAAAGTACGAAAATAATTTATTTTGAATTTTATTCAAAGACAATCTTATTAATTAAATATTATGCATTATAAAATACTCTATATACTGTACTTAATAGCTAAAGTCTTTTGTATTGGAATAATTTATGTTTAAGTTACTAAAATATCGACTAGACTCATGCTTTACCAAAATTAGCTTTATCAACTCCAGCTAACTCGCAAGAGATTTCAAACAGTCTTTCTTGATGGTCCAGTTTCTTTGAGAAACTGTTACTAATTCCTTCAATACAATTACTTATGTATAGACCTCCCCGCTTCTCCAGCTCTTTGTCAAAACAAGCATGAAGTATGGAAACAGCTCCTTTAGCCGGGGTCTTGAAGAACAGCTTCATGGCCCAAGGAAAAGCTTTTTTGAACATTGTCTTTTCAAAGAGGTCTGTGTCCACAATTCCTGGATGAACAGCATAGCATTTCACTGTAGAACCTTCTTCTTCCAACAGCTTGTTCACATACCTGGCAGTCATAAGCTGAAACAAACAAAAACTGTATTTAAAAGACAGTTCCACTCAATATTCTCAGAAATAATTTGATTCAATAAACTGGTTTCTAGTTAGCATACTGTTGCTTGAGGAAAGTAGAACATTTCTTTACCTGTGCCAGTTTAGCCTGCGCATACGCCGCCGTAGAGTCGTAGTGCTCCTTCATGTTGATGTCTTCGAAGTATATCTTGCCAGGGTAGTGAGCGCATGACGTCACATTCACAACCCTCGCTGCTTCCCCGATGGCGCCGCCCTTTTTCAACGCTGGCAATAACAAGTGTGTCAAATAAAAGTGGCCCAGATGATTGACCGCTAACTGGCTTTCAAACCCATCCTCAGTGAGCTGATAGTCTCCATACATTATCCCGGCGTTATTGACGAGAAGGTGAATAACGGGGAACCTGTCCAACACATTCTCTGCAAATTGTTTGATAGATTTCATAGATTGTAAGTCCAATGGGAAAGCGATAACGTTTTCCCCGTTCTCCATGTTATCAGCTAACTTCTTCATGGCTTCCGGTTTCCTCACTCCGGCAATAACGAACATGTTGGACTTCAGTAATCCTCGCACAACTTCAGCTCCGATTCCGCGAGCTCCGCCGGTGACGACGGCGATTTTCCTCGTCGCGTCTGGCAACACTACTTTATTTCTCCACACGTTCACCCAGTCATCGATGAGGCCGCCGGCGCCTGCGCCCTGCATGTCTAGCGCGTACCGCAGTTCACTCAGGATGTACTTCAAGGGCTTGTGTCTGTTGACGTACCAATAAATGGCCGCGGCACTGGTAAGAATTACCGCTGATGCGATTGCGAGAGACATGTTGAGGTTATGTTATCG
The DNA here is from genome assembly GCA_030763345.1 of Mythimna separata. NCBI lineage: Eukaryota > Metazoa > Arthropoda > Insecta > Lepidoptera > Noctuidae > Mythimna > Mythimna separata. Next base: position 20,481,416 of record CM061184.1, on the reverse strand, counting down.
TCCGCTCGACGCGACGCTTCGGTTGCACTGACGACCGTTGCTTTCACTCCGCTGGAAATCCTCAACGCTTTCTCTCGATCCGGTGTTTGTTTGGTCTAGTACCGTTAGTCCTGAGGTCGCGCTGCTCATTTACTGATTAAATGACAGGGAATTCACAGTATCTGTAACAATAACAATACATAAATTCGATATACTTAAACACATAATTAAAGCGACGCGGACAGAGCGTTGCGAAGCGTGTTATCGATGCGTGGCCTCCAGCTGTACTGAAAACGATGACGCAACGCTTAGTACTATTGATATTAGACTAGACGGAAGTTGTTCAAGCGTTAAAATCAAATACAATTACTGTTTAGGAATCTTATTGATTAATTTAACCTAGAACTGAATACTAAATACCGAGGAAATGTTGCTGGGTATCTCGCGCACGGCACTGATTTCACAATAATATTTACGGGATGGAATAGCATCTGTTATCCGATATGCACGGTGCACCTGACGGCACTGACTTGTTTGTTTTGCAAATTCAATCGGGGCGCATGCGCCGTACGTGCCGGTATTTATCGGTGTACCGTCCGATTTCTAATTATGGCATTAACAGGTTGCGCTGCAGTGGTTATCGCGGTTTCGTTAATATTCTTTGTACTGTTGTGCTAATTTTGGCAAGTTGTTAACGAATGATATCCGATCGTCGCTTCCGATTTCTTATTGGTGTTGTTTTTCTGTCTTATTTTAAGTGTTGTTCTTATTCTATGAATTTATAATAACCGGTTTCATCTAGCTATGTTAAAAATGTGACTAACCTAAAACATCGTGTTATAGCGCAGCAAAGGCAGCTTCATTTGAATATTTTATGACTTCGCCTTCACAACTTCTCGCTTTTCTTTTGACGGTACCGCAGAGCTGCGGGGTATACAAGGGACGATAATACGGTGTTTGATTCATCAACTACAATTCCTAACTACGCTTTGTATACGCTACACGTCATTTGAAGGTCTCCTGCCAAGCAATTCTAAACTTTCAACATGAAAGAAAACAACTTTTTCTTGTCTTTCTAGCGTAGCGACACGGACAAATCCAATACATTTTTTCACATGAACGCGTAACGAATTTGCCTGAAATAAATCAGGGTTAAGGATACGAAAAACGACCTCTTTATATGCTCCCCTTATCTAACATCAATGTTTGACGCTGAGAAAGATGGCAATACATCTCCATCCCCTTCTAACTCTAGCGGTTCGGACTAGTTCCCGCTCTGAGATTTTAATTAAGGGTCTTTGAACTACTGAATGTTGATGGTGCGTGTCGTCTAAGCTATGACGCAACGCTAAACCGCTGTAAAAACGATACTGCTTAACGTCTACTTAGCCCCGGTGGACAGTGACGTCATTTTACCGTTAATGATCGATTAAACAATACGGATCGTGATAGTGAAGACGGATTCAACAGATGTTGGGTAATTTAGGAGTGTCTGAAAGACTTGCCAAATCTGATAAAAAGATATTGTTGCATCTGTCGATACTGGGTATCTCAGACTATTGTATGTCTTCTGATATCTTTGAAGACAAGTTTTGATAAACCAATAGTGTAATATATAAACTTAATATTATACTTATGTAGGTTTAAAAGATTAACGTATAACTATACGTTAATCTTTTTCCTGAAACGCTTGAACGTCGAAATAAACAACCACAAAGCTAACTCAACATACCAAAGCAGTTAAATTTTTATGGTGAGTGCATTCCTATTGAAGTTAAGCATGACATCATTTTTAAAAAAAAACCTTGCACAAGAGAAATGGGCCTCTATTGAAAGGAACATAAGATAGTTTTCAAAACAACGCTGAGCATAAACCTGAAGTAATATTTGTGAATTTTGGTTAGTCGCGTAAGCAAAATGCATTCCGGCCAAATATCAGGGCGACCGCAACACAAAGACTTTGAGGGCTTTTTGAGTTGCCCACACACAAGCGTTGCGGTTAACTGTTCAGTTAACACACCAAGTGTAACACATAAACCCGTTATTAAATAGCGCACGGAGTCTGAAACAAGGCAATATTTAGTGCCTATTCCCTGAGTCTCTGTAAACAAAACAAAATTGAAGATGCATTATCTGAACATATCACAATAAACAGTCCTGTTGATGCAATTAAATACGAATCTTATGCCGATGTCAGCGTCGCAGATAACATCGATGTATTTACAACGTATGCAATAAAACACCGGGCTTTCAAACAACTTGCAAGAAAGCATAAAATAAATGAGAAACACTAAAACAAATACAAGCCCTTCGAGATCCGGTTGGAGAAACAATACGGCATAAAGTTAAAGTCGCTGCATACGTAATAATGTACAATGGCCAATTCCATACACTCGATACTTGACCGGGGAAACCTGTTTTCAAAGGCGCTGTGTCCCTGGACTCTGCTACCGCTACGACGCTTGACCTTGGATGGTTTAACACTAACTCTTTTTCCCATCGCTGGCTTTGCACATCGTGCTTTAAAAACATTATTTTCCGAAGCTGCAATGGAAAGCGTGCACTCTGCTATTAACGAAATCCACTCAGATGCGTTGTAACGGTGGTAGTTCCAACAGCAGTCTGCACTCAGCTCGGTCAAACGTTTGATGATAAAGATTGCAGAGAGTTTTAAAAGTGTTCTCGAATTAGCATTCGCTTGAAAGCATGTCTTAATGGCTTTATCTGACACTGGAGCAAATTGGCCATACGGATGCGCACGCTTAGCATATGGCGCAAAGGAGATGCTCGAGATACCTGATACGCGGGTCGAGGCAAAAATAGAAAAAAAGCGACCAGCTTTCTGGGAAGCTGACATTTAAGACAAAGTAAATAAGCAGCTTACCCAAAAACTTTTCTTGGAAAAAATGTTAAAAAACAATATAATGGATTTAGAGTTTCCTGCTATTTATTCGTCCGGAAACTTAAGTAAGATTGGCACTCGAGAAATGGCGCGCCTGCTTTTATTTTAAGGTCCACAAAGAGCTTTGTGTCTGTCATCATAGGCATTCATATATGGTATAATAACTATATGTAGGTAGGTACAGCTGGCATATGTATGCAACCGGTAGTCCGGGTCATCCCTCATTAGCTCCAAGGTCCTCAAATTAACAAACTGCTATATACAGGGACCTGTTTATCGTCTGTCGTTACAGTATTGTCGTTTCGCCTTGGAGTTAAAATGGCAATGCCGCATTAAAAAAAGTTGGCATCAGCTGTTTAACCAAGGTTTCATTCATGAGTTTGTTTTTTTTTTACTTTAACGACGCGTGACAATGTGTCTTGTCGGTTTTCTGCGCTGTTACTGCTCAAGTGAGAGTCGATGATACCAACTTAAGAGCTACAGTGCCTTATACGCAAGATTTCACTGCAAATACACCAGATTAGACGAAACTGGTGAATCCAAATCCGGTTTTCACGCTATGTGAATTATAATAGTTGTAGAAGCAATGTTAATATACTCCTATGTTTGTCCGACTCCGAATATCGTTTGTTGATCATTAAATAATGATGTTTTTCTAGCAATTATGCAAACGATTCTCTCGGAGTTGTTTTTTCAGTGTTTTGTTTAGTCATAATGGTGCGTTAAATACAGCTCATTTTGGAAATAATTTGTTCTTGTTTCGTTTCTTTTACTGTTTGACGATATTGCGGCTTTCAACAAATTGTTTTGAAATGTTTGGCATTATAAATCTCGTGATTTTGTGCGCAATCGTGAACGTGCTATTTTCATAGACTTAAGATGTTTGAATAGCAGATTTATCACACATTGAACCCATACTGTACAATGTACATATATACTATGTTCTTTGTTATAAACCAATTCTGCAAAGGTTATTTAGCAGTTCTAGAGCTTCTTTGACTCGAGCTTTGTGTGGGGCCGTAAGACGAGATTAATTTCCAAAGGTATTCAGATTGTAGATGGACGCCTTATAAGAACCAGCGTTCTGTTAATTCTCAATAGTTATCTCATCACGGTACACTGAATTCAAACATCACAAACCTGTTTTTTTAAACGCAACGCGCATTTTGACCCGGCTTCCTTTGACCACAGACTTACCAGAAAGAAATTTCATGGTTGAAGTAACATTGACAATGTTCTATTACGGGTTGGTCAAGTCTATACTTATGGCTGAGTCATTGACGTCAACACAATTTTATCAAGCATTTTACTGGGACTTAATTACTGCTATTGTTGTTCTTCTAATGACTAATCAGTATTAGACTTTGGTATTCCGTCGGTCGTTCCATCTGCATGGCGTCTTACCTACCGGCGATCTTAGTTACGCCTTTGGTTACGTCAGTTGCTTACTCACATTTAAATGAATATGGAATTATAACACTGATGACTCTAAATTCTGTGTCACCTTCCTTTAGCAAACCGGAACTGAATGATCGATGATAAATGTTAATTCAGTTTTAAGTGTTGGTATTTACAACTGGGTTAATCTATTTGTTGAGTCGTGAAAGTAAACACTGATAAGTTTTCTAGACTAAACAAATAGTGTCATTGTAAAAGGGTCAAGCGACTAGCGGTGACTTTAAAATGCGTTGATTGGAAACACGTACGAGCACCGCAAATTTTACTGATGGAATTTATTGAGTATCGTTCACGCATCACTAATGGTAGGGTGGATCCCCTCCTGTCTAGCCAGAGGGGAGCTGACTCCCCTAAATATAACTCCAATATAACGGATTCCGAAAACAAAACAAACGAAGACACAGATATAAATATAGCTCTTGGCATCTCATTGCGTGATAGCAAAGAGAAAAAACATTCACCTCACGAATTACGCGCTGACACAAGATCTTACGAAATGAAATCCCATTCAGTTTATTCTTAGATTCTTAGCTCATTTTTTCTTTATAGTAAAAACACAGTACCTTCTTATCTCACAGAAACATAAAAAATAGCCATAACTACGTTTATGAAGTACATAATGATAAAGCTACGTGAACTTTCTTGGTGACTCAACAACTATTTATTTTGCTGCTTGTACGGTGCAACGTTTCTTTGTGGGTCTGATTACGGCATGGAAGAAATATTTTTCAAAGCAGTATGCTGCAGTGTTCTTGGAATTCTAAAAGGTGCACTGTTTGAATTTCAAATTAGTAACAGAATAACTTTAGAAAACTAGTGACTCATAAAGTTTCCAAAATAAATCTACGTTAGGACAGATTAAATAATTGTTATGGACAAAAGAACTAGTTAACAAGGCAGCTAGAAATGACTGTGTAAACAATCAATTAAGACAAAAAGATGATGATTTCATTCATCATTGTAAAAGAGACATGCGAAGACAGTAATATGGAATAATTTACGAATGATTTATAATGCTTTAACCAGTTTGTTATAGAAACTGAAAAAAATACAAACAATATTGTTTTTCTTCCTTACGACAACGAAGCTTTGTATAATATTTAACAATATACAAGTGTCATCTTACCGGAAAATGATGATATAACTTCTGCACAAGTATTATTAGTAATGCTTTTTTCTTGGTTTTTCGGCAAAATCTTTCTTTAAAACGATCTTTTTATCTGAGTCTTTTTGTTTAATTAGTTCCATTCTTGATGCAAAAATTGTTAATCCATTTCAATCTCTACGCTCTTTAGTGATTTTTAATTAGACTTAATAAGATCTTATCAACGCATCAAGATCGAGTAATAGATTTTAATTTGAGTACTTATAGCTTGTTGAACTCGTCTGCATTTTTGAAGAAAGAAAGAACATTATACAGGTTAAGATTTTTGAACTGTCTTTGTTCTAAACTTTTAATTTATGGGCTTTTTCGGCTAGATACTCCATCTTAGACAATCAATATTTTCTACAAAATCTATTGTTCTTATATCTCTCAATAATCCAACCGAAATAAGAATATTATATATTATATTTAACAATATACAAGTGTCATCTTACCGGAAAATAATGATATAATTTCTGCACAAGTATTATTAGTAATGCCTTTTTCTTGGTTTTTCGGCAAAATCTTTCTTTAAAACGATCTTTTTATCTGAGTCTTTTTGTTTAATTAGTTCCATTCTTGATGCAAAAATTGTTAATCCATTTCAATCTCTACGCTCTTTAGTGATTTTTAATTAGACTTAATAAGATCTTATCAACGCATCAAGATCGAGTAATAGATTTTAATTTGAGTACTTATAGCTTGTTGAACTCGTCTGCATTTTTGAAGAAAGAAAGAACATTATACAGGTTAAGATTTTTGAACTGTTTTTGTTCTAAACTTTTAATTTATGGGCTTTTTCGGCTAGATACTCCATCTTAGACAATCAATATTTTCTACAAAATCTATTGTTCTTATATCTCTCAATAATCCAACCGAAATAAGAATATTAAAATGCAGAAAAAGCCGAAAATGATATACAGTAAGTAAGAACATTATCTCAAATTTAATTTTGGCAAACATTTGCTATATTCCGCGTTCCTGCATGACTCACAAACATTTAAGTATGGCTAGAACAAAATGTCACTCTTTGTACCCACAGAGGCACAGAAACAAAGATGTTGTGACAACGAACTAATGTTTATAATTTTGTCAACTTTGTGACACATGGTATACATAACAATGACTAGGTACTTATAGTTGACGACAATGTAACAGCTAGCGGATGATAAATTGCGATGTAGAACTTTGTACTGCTAAAAGAGGATATATTTTATTTGAACGTGTGAAAAGGGTCTTGTATTGTAAAAGCAATTTTAAATACCTCAATTTGTTGTGTCTCTATCTTGCCAGGAATGCTGTAGGAATTCTTTTGTATCATGAAAAGGACTAGTGCTTTAGTCAGTCAAGTCTAGATTTTGCATATTCCCATTTTGTATACGGTCTCGGATCATAAAGTCAGTGCAGGTATTTTTCAAGATCGCTAACATACGTAGGCAGGCGAAGTCAAACTGACGTCACCGCCTTTCACAAACCTATGTCTATTTGAGGAGTGTTACCTTTAAGGAACTTGTTGACTGGTCAGGGTGGTGTGCAAAGGTCTTGGTAATCATGTGTGGGTAGGCTTTTATTATCTAGCAAGGCAAAGTTTGCGACCTAAAGCGCTAAAAATAGCTTCGAGCCAGAAGGTGAAGATGAAGTTTAATGAGAATTAATTGTCTCAGCAGGTGAGCATTACTACGCAGACGATGTGTGTAATATGTCTGTATTAAGAAGCGAAAGGGCAAACGGTGATGGCGATGGATATAATGTAGGAGTCGACTTAATGGACAAAGATCTCTCTCTCTCTCTGCCTAGCCTTTTCCCAACTATATTGGGGTCGGCTTCCAGTCAAGCCGGATTTAGCTGAATACCAGTATTTTACGAGGAGCGGCTGCCTACCAGACCTCCACAACCCATTAGCTGGGGTAACACGGTACTTCATGGCAAGACTGGAGTCAGATTTACTGGCTTCTGACTACCCGTAACGACTGCCAAAGATCTACAAATGACAGCCGGGACCAACGGCTTAACGTGCTTTCCGAGGCACGGAGGAAACTCGTTATGTTAAGATGGTCACCCATCCACAGACCAACCTAGGCAAGCGTTGCTTAACCTTGAAGATCGACCTGTGCGGCTGTTATTATCTAGCCACGGATGAATGAAATGGACAAAGATAAAAATCTGAATATATTTAGACCTCATTATTCTCTTGGCGTTAAATTAAAAAAACTTGGATTTTAATATCACGTAGAAGATGATCAGCTTCATGAGCTTCCAAAAAACTTGAACGGGGTTAATAATGAAAATAATTGACGAATATTTACCCCTAATATTTCGTTGGCTTCAAATAATAAAGTATGTACTTGAAACTCAATATTATATAGAAGAAAGGCCCTGAGTTGAAGATAAAATTTGATACAAAAGCACCTGAGTGCCCCGGGGTCGATGACTCTCTTCCATAAACACGCAGATTGTGTAGCTACATTTTTTCTCATAGAATTAGAATATAATTTGTGGAATACGTAGCGGTGGCTGTGGTTTTACACTTACGAAGTGTATAAAAAGTATATACACGAGTATAATCGATGGTATTGTGCCCAGCACCGAAATAATTGGGCTATGTCAGTGGGTGGGAGAAGTATAAAATTAGAAACTTAATTTTATCGAGCAGTATTAGTATGTTGGATTATTTTGTTTTACTCTTCTTGTTCATGGCGCATTGCATTAATTATCTCACTATTGTCATGCGTCATTGCTTTTATAGGCTTATTTTAGTTCAACATGTCTACAACAGGTAACAGTGTTGCTCATCAGTGCCGATTTCTCCTTTGCATAATTCTTTATTTTTGTTGGGGCCTGGTGGTTAAAGTTGGACCATAGAAGTACAAAGAAAATTCGCCTGAAAGTCAGGTAAAATGGTTGGATGACTAAGACAACCAAAAAATATCTTATCACCTTTCATTTGGTAGCCAACGTCATTTATCAGATCCTGTGAATAACTTCCTTCTTATTTATAGCAAACATAATCTTTGTAATGCGCTCCACAAATAAGATATCACTTTCTTTATCTTCCGATGTACACAACTCTTTATCTTTCATGGTTACGTAAAAGATAGTAACCATCATAGAAATTACCAAACGTCTTCTTCAAATCGCGTGAGAAGTACAAGTTATTGCTACACGATAACATTTAGAAGCTAGTGAAGGCGTATTATATCGTTTTACCTGGAAATTGTATAGTGTCTTGAAGTGTAAGTTTTCCAAAATTGTCCACCTGTTCGCTAATTTCAATGCTTCTAAGATCTCTCTACGTGTTTCGTTATCAGCTGATATATTTGGAGATGAATGCAGCCATAGTGCAGTAATAGAACGTAATAATGCATGACATTCATGAAGGATACGTGTGTGCATATAAATACTCTTTGCTATCTCTAACATAAAATTAGAACTTCTATTACATAAATACACAGCATTCATGTGTTTTACATTCAGTCTAACTAAAAAAACCATCCACAACATTCTTAATAATGAATAATGGACCGTAAAAGTCATTCCAATGTACCGATAGATCAATACGGATAAAACAATGTCGAGAATGCCATTTGATTTGCCGATTCGTTCCTTTAAATGATGCCGTAATGTGCTTGTGTCAATATCTGCGTAATATTACATATCGCAAGCTACGTATTTACACACAACCTACTTGTCGTTCGTAGAAATCGTGTCATTAATGAAAATTAAATTATTCATATTGCAAAAAGTAATTGTGCCGTAACTACGTATAACAGTTGGTATTAGGTGCGAGGTATCAGCTCGGTTCACGCTTGCCGATGCCATAACAACAATGGCGATGGAATATCTGTCAGTGAAATTTAATAAATTCGCCCAGTGAAAGTACTGCACGGACCAGAGTAGTGATTACATACACCAGTTACTTAATTATTACGGAAGTCATTCAGTTTATATATTATACTTTCCTTAAAAGCAGTTAAATCTGAAATTTATTTATTTCCTTTAAAGAGAATGACCACGATTGTGCGGTTTTATTGTGCATCGATTTGCTACACTTTTATGAACTCCGTAACGATAACAAGGTTTTATAGACCTAAAACTTTGTTAGGTGATTAATAATGTAGGTAAATACCCTGGTCGTATCAAAAGTAGTCCAATCCAATTACTGTAATATGTTGGACAAAATCACTTAGGCAACAGAAATTCGAACAAAAGAAAATATTTATTTCCAAATTATATTCCCACTAATAGAAAGCAAATATGAATACGTCATATGAATAAATACTTATTGACTTGGGGTCCCTCAAGGGGCTATCGAGAAATTGAAGACTACGTCAATAGATCGGCTGCGTCAATTCCATCTAACGTAATGACTTTACTATTACTGAATTTGATAACCTCTGAGATAATTTCACTGTAATTCTGCATTAGTTTTCGTATTTTGTGGAAGCAATCATGTTTTTTTGTATAGTTATTAAATTACTTGGGTGGTCTGAACTATAAAACGTCTTTCTAAATACTGCAACAGTACACTGTACTTTAGCTTTACTGTACTGTACTATACAGGAGTGCCCATAACCGTCAATATACTTTTACTAACGTGATTTAACGTTAATGATAGATTTATGTTTTATATCACTCAACATAAGAAAGAAAGTTTCAGTTTCACATTAATCGCCTGATCGTGAACGGTCAGCTCCAACCGTACTTAATCTGTCATGACTTAAGCTTTTTATGGCCGACAGGAAATTGTTTCATCATATAACCACTCGTGTTTTTATGCTTTTACTCTAACTATCAATAAATATTTTAGACGTGTTATAAAATTAAAATAATTAGCGGTTGCGCTATGCAGTAGACGCTGCTGACGAAAATAGGTCTGAATTATATCTGGAGTCTATATTGGAAATCTGTCTGGTTTTATGTGTGGGTGTAAAATTCTAAATTTATATTTTCCGACATCTTTGAGGAGCGTTCATAAATTTCTTACCCATCTGCAATATCCAGACTTGATTTATCATCTGTCCCAAATACCCGCCTCTCGACTCGAATTTCGAATGCCTTGAACATCTCGAGGAGTCTTTAAGCCGTTACAGAGCTCCTTGTGTAACCAAAAAGGAAGTGAAGCTCAAATATGGGTCATCTTCAAACATCAGAAAAGGGTCGTATTTCAATAACAAAGTACCCTTATGCTGCGTCGTGACAATTAAAGCATTCAATTGATAAGGCCACAAGAACGCACGAACTATGAATGAATGCCGACTATTTATAAAGATAACAAGGCAGACTAGATTGGAAACATTAGTTTTTGTAACACTGATGTAATGGTGAATGTCGTTGAGGACATTTTAATTGAAGCAATTCTGACGGTATTGGCAATTGATCTTTGACCAGATAAAATATCAATTGATTTGAAAGAGTTCAGCGTATCGGAATAAAAGAAAATTAAGGTATAAAGATAAAGTGAGTGAGGGAAAGGACGAAGAATAAACTATAAATAGATATAAGTAATATTACTTCGTTTTTTCAGACAGAAAAGAAATACAGACTCCATTTATAATATCGAAGTGGTTGCTAGGGAGTATTCACCCGAATGTAACTTACGTGTGGATGAATAAAATGAACTCTTGACATTTGCGAAGCATTTGGAATTGGTAAGCGAACCGTACCTTACTGTATATCTTTTGCGAAATTAGGCTGTATGGTATTTCAATGCTTGCCTAGTTGGATTAAACTATATACTTGTATTAACGGAAATAAATTATTGCAAAGGAAACGTTAGTCATATTGACTAAGTGCTTGACTCATGGCCCTACAAAGAGCCCACCGTTCTTAATACAGGTTAATCAACTATAATATCGTCCGCTTTCATGCATGACCCACAAAATTAAAAGACCAAGGCAGTACCGAATCGGCTATATGGTATGCAAACAATTGATAATAAATTACTTTGGACATTAAATTCTATTACTATAAACGAAGTTAAGGCCACAGAACAAAAGTTTGCAGACTTTATTGTGCCATAAGATTTTAAATTATTGGACACGTAATGTACTCTTAAATCGTATTTGTATTTAAGCATTTGCACGTACATTTAAAAAAAGACTATTAATTTGTACCATTCAAACAAAATTGCAGAATCAGAATCCGCATTTTTCGTCGGCAAGAATAAATTCAGTATTAAAAAAAGAAAGAATACAGCCTAACATTTTAAATTGGTCCGTAACATCAAAGTTCAAGCCGTAAAGTGATGTCATGACACCATTAATCCAACTTTGTCGGATCCAGACCACTCGAGACACCGAAACAGTTCAATAATACCGGAATTATTGAACGGGACGACGTCACGGCGACCTCCCCGACGTATAAATACTAGCGTATACATGTATTGATGAAAGCATCGACGTCACACGGCATTGACAACTTTAGTTAAACACAGTTTCCAATCTGAAGAACTTGATCTGTAGAATCCGAGGCCGATATCAAGAGTACGAATATTTTTGGATACAGATCCGGTTTGTATGAATGTATAATCAAAATTATTCACACATACACTGATATTATGGATCAAGTAAAAACAATCACACATATCTACACTTCGAAAACAAGGACAGCTTCTGTCTGCTTAATCGATTGATCGCTTATATAACATGATCATCGTTTCTTTAGAGGTGTTTAAATTAATTCGGAATCGGACAACACGACTAGTCAGTAATGCACCTTTGAATAAGCGTGATGTCATGATATTGCAGTAATGCCATATTCGGTTGGAGCATGACCAATGTATTTGTGTGCTAAGTATATGTCAACTGTTGTCCAAGAAAGCTTAAAAGGAGAATGTGTTTATAGCTCTTCCTGGATTTAACTTGGCTGTTTTGATCTTAGTTATTGGAAGTGTAGAAGAATTGGTTTCCATTTATAACATTGTAAGCTTCTCCGTAAGAAATCAAATAAGGAATAGAAGTTTTAGGTGTTAATTACTCGAAACCTAAAATGGACTCGGAGTTTAACCAACTCACAGTGGAAAATAACGTAAAGACAAAAGCATATGTTATATCGATTACGCCGTATAAATGCGTCACTCATTTCTAATACGAAGTGAAACCATAGCTAATTTCAATTGTGATGCTAAATGTGTTTCTCAATCTTGGCAATCGACACTGTTTAAAATTCCAACAAATGCTAGCTCGTTCCCCAAAACATTTGGAGTATAAAAATGTGTACTGCACTCATATGTGCATGAACCATGTAAAAGTCTATTGTCGGTCGAATTTTTGCGTGTATTACGTAAACAGGTTTCTCGTATTCTTTCACAACTTTCATTCATTGCGACACATTATTTGCTACCTATTGTGCGTGCTGCGGTGGTGTTTGAAAAACGAATTTCGATTGTTCGCAACCGCACGTGTTCAGGAACGGAGTTACATCTTCGCCTTTACGTAATGGATGTTGATAAACATAATTTTTGGATGTTGGTAAACATAATTTTTAGGAGTTCGATTAGATAAATAAACTTATAGATGCTTATAGAGCATGCAGGTTGCAATTAAGACATTTTAGTTAACCGCTCTGTTTTTCAGTTACGAAACATCACTTCAGACAATCCCAGTTTCGGAAACCTTAATCGAGAAATTAACTAGAGGCTATAAATCGATCTTCGTCGGTATTGTTCAGCAAATCTGTTAAAGCTCCGAATCTGTCCGCAGTTGAAGCTTTGACGAGTAAGCTTGATCTAGATTTCCGAACAAAAAATGTCTCTAGTTTTAGAACTGGAATCAATTTTATTTTTATCATTTACTAGAACGTTGGCGTCACTAAGAATAATGTTCTTGAGAAGATAATATCAGCCAATAAGTAGGTGCTCGCCATTCGTTCGCTCGGTATAAGATCTTTGGAAGTTTCTTTCAGAACTGTTGACCTCAAAATAGATCTTGATTAGGAGTTGCCGTTACTGTAAGAAGCTCTCTTTTTATCAGTTAGAGATCATCTTGTAACGGAGTTTATGATTCTTTTGAATTTGTAATTCTTTGTTAATTATCTTGTACTTATCCATTGCGTGAAATATCTGTTTATTATGATTGTCTGATAGTTAATTGTTCTTTATCTACGTAGTAATTGTCTCTCTTGGATTTTAACTTTCAAATCTTAACGTTTTGAAATTATTCCACTTGTATAATTTTGCCACTATCCAAAGGTAACCAACTTGTGTCGTCGTCAACATGAAAGTCGAGAATTCGAGATGCATGGTATGCTACCCTGAGTTAGGAGCCATTCACCGATTCTCGTATCCAATCGTGATGTGTTATTCTAACTGGTTCCAACATCCACTGTGGTATGCAAGTTTATGTTGGCGATGCACGTATTGATATCGCTCTCAGTTCTGCTCATCCCGGAAGCGAAAACAAACTTGCAGATAAGCAACACTGTTCAAATAAAAAATATATTTTAAATAAAACTTTTGTTATTATGTATCGATAACCCGTCTGTTTTTCAGTCACTATGTTTGTCTGTGAACAGTGTGTCGTGTCGAATATTTTTATTTCCACTATTTACTTTTATATGTTCTTGTTTAACACGTTGTGTGTGTCTAGTGGACATGTGCGCTAAGGCTGTGTGAGTACTATTGTCATTGACACCTCATATGCATGTACATATTTGTCTTCATAGAGCCTTCGACACGGTTGTGGCATTTCAGTATTGGTCATAAAACTGCGTCTGCTGTTGAATAATAAATAGTCTGTAAAATACTGCAAATGACTGAGTGAAACCTCGTTTTTTTACTGCAAAGCCAGTAGCGTAACATTAGAAGTATTGTTTATTACCTAACTGTAAACCGGAAGAAACAATAACAATAAATATCACAATAAATCATCTCTCGTTTACTTATACAATAACTACTTATTCATTTTTTTCATTCAATAGAAAATAAACAAGACTATGAAAAAGAAAAATCATCAGACAATGAATATTTATTGTGTCATTCATGAGACGTAAGACATCTCGAGAATCCCTCGTGACTACTCTAAAAATGTATCTACCAACGTCTGAATCCATAAACAATGCACTCTACGTAGTGGTTACAGATGATTTATTCTGTCTCCCTAGCCCCATTTCATGACATATTTACTTGTCCCTACAGAGAAAGAGCTTGCCCCCTAATAGCCTCATTCACGAGAGCAAATGTTAGTTATTTACATTCCATTCCCGTGGCTCACACTCATCTCACACTACTTGGGGTCGCGTCACTGGCCAGAGCAAATGGGTCTCGGCCGTCTATCCTCGGACTGCCAAGCCAAGGCTACTATAATATGGATTGCCAAATTTTTCTTTAACGTTCTTTTTACGCCTGCTTTTTGCACTAAGTAGGTGAAGGATACTCATATGACGTTTGTCAGTGACCTTCTAAGCTATGTGAATCTAATTTATCTAACAGCGCCATGAGATTTTTTTAGCCTCTGTAATATTTGTGTTAGTTGTAGTTTAAAAACGAGACTTCATTTATCATTTGTGTGGTTTAAATAATCTTAGTCTTTGTGTATCATTTTGGCAACGATTATCGTTTCAAAGGATGCTATCCTTGACAGTATATAGTTCAAAGACAACTTTATAGTCGTTGTAAAAAGTGACCTTGTTTAAATCTATATCTCCTCTTTATTATTCCATCTGGTTTCATATTCTGTGATATTGTTATGCTAGTAGCTCGACTGGAGCAAATTAGTTGAGAACGAGCCGACAGCTATATTTGTCACTATTAATACACAGATGTGACTTTATTACTGGCACGTTACGTCTCCACGTGGTTTCGATTGGGGACGGGCATCATTGTTTGAAATTATCGTTTGTTATTATTGTAGTTGCTAGTTTTATTGGTATGTGAATTTTACGAGTACGGTCTAAGCTTTCTGGCAAAGGGTGGCCATCCCCTCGAAACAAACGACAGCGTTTAATAAATAAGTGCCTACCAGTTTTCAATCGATACCGGTACTTGGCCTTGCTTTACGTGTTCAGTGATTTTGTTAGAGAACTTAAGAATTCTTTTTCCAGTGCTTGTTAAGATATTCCTTTTCTAGCGTTACTACAGCTAAATTGAGGTCAGCTTCTAGTCCAGTTAGATGCATCTGAATATCATTATATATTCCTTTTAACACGCACGTCTGTATGACTATAGTTTGTATCATGGCGCCATTGTAAGTTTATGTATTGCCGTCCGCACAGATATTTTCCTTATCAATTCATTATTCGGAGGTCGAATGCGTTCATTGTAATATAATTTAACTAGCTTATGGCGCGACCTTTTGTGTTTCTTACATAATTATTATCTCAGTTCCTGGGGCCTCTCAGGAACCGAGTTACCCGGTTCACCAGCAACTTAGTTACCAAACAACATTTTTGTCTCTGTCCTGTGTCCTCGCTGTGATTTGGAAGATCAAGCGGGATAGACACGGGTGCGACAAAAATGTTAATTTTTCGTACAGTTACTCGTATATTGCAATTGACTGTCGACATCTCCCAGTGGTCGCGTTGCTGCATGACCGCGCTTTGAAACTATCCCAGACTAGACTAGACTTGATGTGAAAAAAAAAAATTAGTTGCGGAGACTACAGTTGCCCGTGTGCACTATCTCTAGTACCTGTCCGCCCTGTCCGTCTTTTTGTTGCTTACTTTTCCTAGCTTTTACATACGATATCACTTTACCCCTATCAACAATGACGGAATTAAAAAAATCAGCAGCTATATTCATAAAAGATTTTTATACACGTTACGTGTTGGCTAACAATTTTCGAGACTGCGGCAAAATCCTCGGACTTGCCTATTTACGCTGCTAATAAAAACTAACACGTTTGCCTTTTTTATTATTATTCCCCTAGATTTTAATACAAGACCTTGGCTCGAGGTATTGTAACGCAGTACCTACAGATATGATCTGGTAATGAGAAGTTTCTATAATAGTAATAAATGTAATTGTGGCAGCAACATGCAATTGTGATATAACAATTAAGATAGACGTCATGACAGTCCATCATAAAATAATGTGGCTCGTAATCATAGATATCATCGCAATGATAACTACAATGTATGAAAATTCCAGTGTATCTGTAATATACCTACTCATAGCAATATTGCAATTCTGTTCGAAACAGTCACCGTGGTCCTGGAACGCAAAGAAACGCAATAGATGGAAGGCAGATTTTAGTTAGTAAAAGTCTGACAATCTCCCTCGCACTCAGGGCAGGATAAGTTAATTGATGATTTCTCACTGAAAATTCAAAAGCAATGCCGCGCTTATCATAAAACAATTCTGATGCTTTTATGAATTCTGTTGCCATTTTGAACTTCAATTAAACACTCCTTTCATTAGTTCTAAGTCAAGCGGGAAATAACCACTATCGAACATATGTAACCAAAACGTGGCTTTATTATGACAACAATTTGTTACGTAGTATCCAGATTTCAGCGTAGATTAACAGTCACATATCAGCAAATATATGAAATATTAAAGATAAAATTACCAGTTATTTAGCTAATCTTATCTAAAGAGTAATCAATGGTTAATGATCAAATCTACGTCACTATCAGCAATGACGTTCAATGACTTTATGACGAGGATTAAGATTAAAATTTTCTTTAAGCAATTCCTCCATTGCACCTCAAACGGCGTCTAAACGTTCCCTAGAAAAAACTGACTTGTCATTAGACTTATGGTATGAACGAATTAACTCGTCAATTAGTAACAAGACCTCTGCATAGTCCTTTGCTGTTTATTCAGAGGAAACTGTACCTTATTTGCTTACATGAAGGGTGTTAACAGCCGTTTAGTTGGTTATATCGTCACTCACGTCTTCTTGCATCAGACCTTGCCGTTTCTCACGGTTCAAGTCGTGGTGTCGTCTTGAGATCGAAACCGGAGGTTGGGCAAAGTGTTGCAAAATGATTGTGGTATGGTGAACGACTAAGTACATATCTATGGGAACTGCTTGAAACTTGCATTCAGAAATGTAATTTGTATCATTAGGTATGTCGTCGCATCCGAATGAGACATCCCTGAGTTGGGTGATGATGTCAGAGGGCAGGTGCATGACGCTATTGCTCATCTTCCTCAATTACCTTACGATTCTTATGAATGTTATGGCTGGTTTGTCGAATTACCATACATTACAAGGCCCATGAACTCTTACGAAGTGATTCCCACACAAGATAATCCTTACAGAAAACGTGCTCGGGGCCTTAGCCTCAAGTACGATGCAAGGAAAATTTGTAGAATGTTTAAACAAGTTATTCACGCCGATAAGACAGTGTAAATGAATGAAATTGCGTAATCTGCTGTATCTAAAGCGCCATTAATCCGGCGGACACGATCTGTTGCGTACTATTCGTCCGATCTAGATTACAAGGAAATTAGCCGTCTCTACGAAACTACTGCACGAGGTGTTAGGCCATCTATTTCTAGAGAAATTTTGTCATCTGTTTGTAAAAGTGGGGGCGCAATTAAGAAACAGTATAGAAAAAAAAAATTAATTCAACATAGCTGAAACCAGAGAGAAAACAGCTCCAATATTGATTGATGTGCTTAAAACTTTTGGCTATGACAAAGAAGTTAGACTTTTTTTTAGCAAAAAAGCTTCGAACCTTCTGAAAAACATTTTCTTGAATGGGATTTTCTTTCTTTTTTATCTTTATAATTATAAAATTTTAATAATCCAGCATGACTTGAAACTATCAACGATATAAAAAATAAACGTCAACTTATTTTACGTTACGTAACGGTCCCAGCGAGCCCGAAGCAAATTAATGAAGTTAGTCGTAGTAGAATGCGCTTTAATTATGAACTTCAATTAAACTCTCCTTTCAGCGGTATAAAACAGAATGAAGCCTCGGGTAAAGTTTTTAAGTAAAAATTTAATTCATACCTTATTTTCAACATAATGATGTAAGGGTATGAAAGTAATTTGTGGTTGCTTACTGTTGATGACGAAATTCAAGTTTGTTGAAACGAATGAGCAATAGATGAAGAGGAAAAATAATATGAAAATAAAGAAAATAAAACAAGAATAACCACAAAAAACAGAGAACTTTGTGGTAAACAAATACTAACTTTAATACCAGAGGGGTCAACAATATAATAAGACGCAATAGAAGATACAAATTTCTAAGTATATCTTTGTCATGGAATGGACCTGTCCAGGACCATGAAGGTTAACGCTCAGCGTGCGAACTTTGGGGCAACCCGCCATCTTTTATTCATGAATATTTATTTTTAAAAAACAAGAAATAAAATCGGCGACTTGATATAGAAGTTTCTGCAGAAACAACTAATTGTTTACAAACATGTTGAACTTATTGAGGCACATTTGGAGGTGATATCAAATTTTCTGTGTTTAGTTGAGCTTTGTTACTCTTTTTTGAAAAACAAATTGCGAGTTCAGAAACCTGATGATTCTTTAGATGGTAGAATTAATTTGTTGTGTATGTGATGGCTTATTCCTTTTTGTATTCATTGATATTTAAGGCCTTGTGAATGTGATTATAAATTAGCAAATGTACTCGTATATGTCACAAACTGGCGTTCGGATCGTTGACTTCTATATCTGGTGGCCTTCGTTTATAGCCTAAAGCACTTGAAATTAATGTAAAAAACGCTAACTGTAGTGTTGAAGTAGTGAAACAATTAATACATTATCTTTTTATTAAGTATTTTAAAGTAAATAGTGTACTGCAGTAGGATGGAATACCCTTAATAGACGAGTTATATTCCCATACCAGAAATAATATTGCATCTTAAGTTTGTAATAGTGCAAGTTGTAATCATTGCTAAGTCATCATTTACGAATACCAGGGTAAAAAGTCTTCTTACACGAGCTGTGTTATTAAGTGTTTAAAAAATCATAGTAAGGATGGCATCACGACTGGCAGCGGATCACACAGGTCGTCCATGTGGGTTGCATGATAGAATGTTAAATATGTATAATCAGAACCCGATACTTAGCAAAAACATTCAGGAGATAGCGAAGCAACCGCTTCCGCGAAGATTCTTCCGTGATTAAACGAAGTCATTAAGGTTTCAGCTATACTTTAGTCGGTTTAGTTCGGTTTCTACCCCGCTGCAGCACGCTAATGGGCTCATACTGCATGGATGTCAAGGCAAAAATAATTATGTACCATTAGTTAATATTGACGTAAATAATATGTAGAGATCTTTAAACGTGTGAATACACGACATGGTAGAACAAATTGCGGATGTAATTTCCCTTAATGATATAGTGATATCTGATGGCGATATAATATTTAGCAATACTGAAGGCCAATTCGGTGATCCAATTCGTGTACACTGAAGCTTGACAATTTGTTTTAGAACTATCGGGTTACCGAATTTGCTACCGAGAAGGAATGCTACAGTAAAGGAATATAATATATCTTTTCTATTTCCTTGAACGAACACAAGTTTTGCGAAGAACTAAACTGCTTTTACTTCAGTATAAATCCAATTTTATTACTCCTCCTCACTGTTTTGATCTTTCGGTGCGGATTTCAAGACAATCTACGATTCTGGGTCAGGCCGGTCGGTATTGTTTTGTTTTCGTTTAGGTTGAATTGGGCTTTACTGTGTTTGTTTAACCATTTTGCTTTATACCATTCTATGATCTTGAGAAGGTCCGGTCATTTAACCTTTAGTCGCGGTCTTTACGGAAAAATCCATTTATAAAACTTATGACCTTCAAATTATAGTGTTTAAATATTTTCATTAGTCAATTGCCTATGTACACAAATTGTGGATAGGCATAACGCATGCATTTAGTGTTAATAGAAAATTACGCACGGTTACAAATCAAATTAGGAACGAAGAAGAATTTCGGTGGTAATTTTAATGGTGTTTGCACGTGCAAACAAATTCTTGCCTGATGATGTGATCATCAGAGAGAAACAGATGATTCAAATTCAAGACAATAAAGAAGGCCCATTTTGAATGGCCCTTTCCAAATAAGCTTATACATATAATAACAATTGCAAGCTCGCACATTTTACAATACAACCACAACTTACTTGCAATCTTTCAATCCTTCCCATTCACAAACTTCAGAGAATCCCACACAAAAACTGAGTGAACAGGTCCATCGCCGCCCACTGGCAACCATTAATCTGACAAACATTCTATGATGCGAAGGTCACGACCACACAATGGAATGTTGCGATCGCTACAATGGATGGGCTGGTCGCGGCTCGAATAAATTAGCTTTGCGATATGCTATTGATATTATTAGTATTGTATTCACTGCAATTGCACGTGCCTGTAGCCCAAAATGTAAATGTTTCGACATTTAATGATAGTAGGTGTGTATGCCCTGGCTTTGTTGTTTCCTGAATTGGAATGTGATAGCTTTGGTGTGGGATTTCATCAGTAGACTGTACTAGTATAATACAATCATTTACTCTATACTCATTTTCTCATACTAGCAGATGTATTTTTCTAGTAATATTTTAAAAATTACTTTCCCTGTTTTATTGAATACTTTAGATGGTACAATTTGTAAAAGTATTTTTTTTTTGTTACATTGTATCAAAATATTAGGCAAAGACTTCTTCTTCTCTTTCCAAACCTGTCTTAAACGATCCCTGACAAGGTTTGCCATGTGAATATGATCAGATCGCCACACCACCTTTTCCACAGCTGACCTTTTCATTGCAGGTTACGTTTTCCCTCAGGCGCCGGCTATATTTTCAGTATGTTTAATCTTAAATTCAGCTGTTATGGCAGCCAATTGCTCCATCAAAATATGTAATCTTCAAATGCTGTGTAAATTAAATACAACATTCCTTGCTTTATTATCCAATCTTCTTTTAATTGAATCTGTTCATTTATGGGCAATGATTTTCTTTCTAAAACAAGATATAGAGATTTCTCTGTTCACTAAGAAAGTTTTATTTTATCTTCATCGTAATATTCCAAAGCATTCTGTTTACAATTTCACTCCTTACAATCGTGGAAGGAAGAAAATAAAAATTCTAAGTATTATGCCATTCTCGGTATCTTAAGGGTCACAGTATGCTCCCTGACCTCAAATAATTGTAGCCCGTACCTCGCGCCACATACCGCACAGTGATGCGAGATTCTTGTTCACATACGTCTAAGGAGGTTACATATTTCTTGCATTATATGGTCTGGATTGTTCGCAGACGCTTGCGTGTGGGTGTTCAAGATTAGCTCTGATTTATTAGTCCTGTTATTTGCAGTAGGATTATACGAAAATAGGTGTAATTAATTGGCAAATTCTATATTATTCTTTACGCGTTACCATAAATGGTCTGGCACTTAGTTGTGACCTGTAACTGTTTTGCTTAAGGCGTATAGTTTGTTTTGGCTTCGAGTGGGTTTCTAACGGGAGTTTCCAGTTAACTGAATATAAATCATTAAGATAAAATGGATTTAATAATGCATTAACATTGCACGAAACGATTACTTACTTCTGATTCGCAGCATCCCTATCTAACCGGCGCATAACTTAAATATTCCACAAAAGGATTTCTCGCTTTGTAAATTGTGTGCGTAGAAATACAGAAAGCAATTTGACCCAGCTCACAATCAATTCTACGTTTGTAATCAGAAACCTCGTGAACATTCGCCTCAGTTTCAATTTAATAAGAAATTGGGAAGTTTCTTGTAATTTACTTCGGTATTTGCAATTTTGCGAGTAACCTGTAGTTACCATTTCACTGTCTGACATTAACGCGCGAGTTCCTACGTTTCTAGTGTTAACGTTGGAAGCCATTTACCTTTTACGACGACTGTCTTCTCTGAGAATTGCTTTAGATTTAGTTTTACAGTCTTCTTTTAATAAAAGGTTCATAACTTCAGTGTGATTTATATAGTTATTTTAATGGCTTCTTCTGAAGACTTACACTTCTTACACACTGATTGTATCGTATCAACACAAGTATATGAAGCCAATATTGATATATTGTCCGCCACCAAAGACCATAATATTTCTGTTTTGCTTAGTTGTTTCAAATATATTTTACGCAATACGCACTGTTTTATTTAACTCGCAGGTCAGTAAAGCAACGTATAATGAGTGCCATTGTTTTCATATTTTCCATTGTCGCGTTGAATGATAAATATGAATTTGAACAAACCTTGCCGACAGACAGCATGTTTGCTGTAGTTATCCGTACTGTTTGTTAGCTCCAACGTCATTGTTACGTCGTTGTTTACACGAGTATTTGGTACACATTATGTACTTAAATAAACAATATCGTTTGCGTGGTGCACTGTTTCTCGGAACAAATGATTGGGGAAATTGTACAGTGTATCCGATTGTGTAATTAATTTATTTGGTCTTTTGAGACAGGTTCATTGGCTTTCTCTTTCTTGGCTTTTCCCAGAGACTTGCTTCCTGCTTTTAACTGCTGCTCCAATGCCAACTGCATTGACAGTTTACATAGTTTAATGTTTATTAAAAAGCCCATTACTCATGGCCTCTGACATCTAACAGACTCTGGTACGATCGAGATACAATTAGTAAGAAAAACAAATTGAAAGTACAGCTAACAGAAGGATGTTCTCACACATTATTCTTTCATTACAGTCTACTTCCGCTATATATTCAATTGATTTACAGAATTACTCGTGGAAATTTGATTGTTAAATGTTCATGTTAATTGAAATCTGTACAATGTATACTTTATTACAGTTCTCAGGAATTTTAATTGTGTCTTCTGCCTATTGTTTGAGCGCGATCTTCAAGATCAAAAATGCACCCATTATAATAGTATAAGTTTTAATAATAACTTGTAGTGGTTACGTAACGGACATTATATTAAATACAGGGTACTCGTGAGAACTTGTTCCTTTGATAATTGCATGTTCTCTGCCGGGTTAGATAACTTAACTGCTTAAAACATAGTATTAGTATTTACGGAATTGCCTCGGAATGTAGTGCCATTTCCGTTCTAGTCCTGTGACAGATGTGCGGTTCTATTTTTGTCGTTTTATTTGATGTCATAACGAGCGGTTGTGGAACAAATTGCCACGTTTGTTGAATACTGTGTTCATCTCTTTGGGCGGGATGTAGTTAAACAATTTCGTTTTAGCCACCACCTATTTGTTATTACGAACATTATGTAACCTGTGGTTAGCTGACTGTATTTTGACTTTGCTTATGACTTCATCCTCATCATTCGTTTGCCGCAATCCCAATTTCAATCATGACTTCTTAATCTCAAAGATACCTTTCTCGTTATATCCTGATGACCTCATCATCATTTCGCTTCTTTATACAATCTAACCATCACAGAGGAGTCCAACGTCGATATTATGTTTCTCTAAGTATTCATTTCTGTTTACTATTATATGTTAGCATGTATAAGCTAGGTCTCAAATCGTCGCCTAACAAGTGCGCTGGCTGGGTCGTCGTGATAATGTGTCGGCGCGCGCGCACGTTTCGTACCAAGGTGTACCAAGCGCCGCCCGGCACGGCGCACCACAGCTGTTTTTATTCCGCACAACTAACAGATTAGCTTTAAAACAATTGTAGGAAACTCGCATTTCTATGGTTGCGTAAAGCTTTTGTTGTGGCGTTATGATTTTAAGTACTTTTGCGTAGTTGGCCGCAGTGTGAACTCAAGGTTTGAGTTTCATGTTGCTTAGTTTGACTTCAATATTTCAAAACTCTACTTCGCAAGTACTTTATATGCTGATGTAGGTTACATCAAACTTTAAATAAGAAACTGTCTAACGATAGGTCATTTCGAAGCTATTGGCGGAGATACTGAAATGATTGGAAACAGTTTGTAGACTATAGACTGCGATAGCGCTTTCTTGAGCGAGGTCAATGTTTGTATGCGGTGATTCAATGTTTGCTTTGAATGGAGGACGTAATCTCTTTGATGGTGTTTATTTTACGATGCCCCATTCTTTCGCACATGTCCAAGCGGATCTTTTTGCCGAAATAAAAAATAAGGGCTCTAACAAAAATGTTGAAGACGCTGTAAAAAGCTTGTTGCTCAGCTCGTAAACTGACTGTTCTGTGATTTTATTATCCACGTTTTTACGATAACTTTTATTAAGGATGAAAAGTAAACAGACATCTTGATGACCCCTTCTGATTCTGTATGTGGCTCAGATTATGATCCTTCGAATGGTAACAAGTTGGAATATATACTTTATTTCTTGGCTATTAGGTCTGAATTCGTTCCTTTACATGGTAAACAATTTGATATTAATGTACTACGCAAATTGTACGAAGGCCGCACATGTGTTTGACGTTGATGCATGCTCATGCTTCGAATATAATTATTTTTTGTGCTCCATCAGTTTGGTTTCCTCGTTTTGAACACCGATTTAGTACTTAATTTGTGGTCGTATCACGAATGTACTCAGTTCTGTTGGTCTCGTTTATTTTTGCTTCTGCGTGATTAAGGATAACGAGCGCTCAAAATAAATTAATTGTTGTTGGTTTTAATTATATGCCAAGTTGTTTTAAAATTTAATTTATGACTTGAACAGGCTGATTACATTCTTGCTGTAGGAAATAGCTCCATAACCTGACGTTGATCTGTGTAAGCAGTTTCTAGTTATCTAATTTGCAACGTTTCCATTACTTAAGACGTTAGGTAAGTAGTTTTACTACACTACTTATTATAGTTTTCCGTTCCATAAGTTCTAAGTATTCTATTAAATCTCTTTTCTCTTTGGCATTGTTTCCGTTTAAGTTACAAATTGTTTCGCTTAGTACTTCAAAACTTAGTTCACTCTGCACAACTTTTGTTTCTAGGAAATCAAATCCATTTGCTAAACTATCTTCTGTACTGTTTTTAATTTGTGAAGATTGTATAATTTCTCTTTTTATCTTCCCCATACTTAGAACAAATATTGACAAAGAACAAACCTGTCTTGATACAAAATAATAATCCAAAGTAAATATTATGTATTATTTATTGTAGGTACACGTCATGAAAATCTAGAAGTAATAATTATAAAAAACAAGTGTACAATGAGCGGTCTTATCGCTCAGGGCAATCTCTTATAGACAACCTTTGGATGGACTGAAACGAAAAGAGACAGATTTAAGGTTATCAGTAGCACACACACTTCAGAAATGATACTAATTGGACATAATAATATAAACACATGTAACACGTAGGTGCAAGACAAAATGAAATACTTACAAATATAAAACATATTAGATCAAAAAAGGTTTTGCAACAAAAAAAACCCAATTCACCTGTCGCATTTTTGTTACGATCAATACAAAAACATATTGCATTCAGTATTTCCAATGGCAGTACCATATAAAGCGACCCAATTCATGTTATATGCTGAAGCATCTGATCTATTGATCGAAGCCAACCATCCCACGCGGGGTATAGAACGCGAATTATCACACAATGACATTCCGTTCTGCGTTTACGCAGCCCGTTTTGATGATCATGTGTTTTGTCAGACTGTCCTGTATCTGTTTATACTTACCGAGAAATTGGAAAGGTTGTAAATTGACACTGAAAACGGTAGTAATGTAGTTGTGGTTGTTGATGTACTGTTTAGCGTTATGCCTTTCTATTTGATTATAGAAACACTACTAAAATACGTTCATATTGTTCATTTCCTCCTTGATATTTTTCAAATTTGTCAGCTAAATTATCGTATTCTTGCTCCAGGTTAATTGGGGTCGGTGACACATTTCCGCCTCCCATTCTGTTCTAAAAATAATTGACTCTATCATTGAATCTTTCTTCTTTAAACACTACTAAAAAGCTAGCATCGAGGGTTATTCAACTTCCAGAGCGTCTAGTTTTAAATTCTGTGCACTTGGTCCTTTCATACGAGCAAAAAAGCGGCTCGCTTTGTATAAAGCCAATTCTCGTTAAAAGGAACATTGAATTCTCAAACATTCCCGTACATTTTGTTACTTTGTAAGGCGCGGTACGCTCTATAAGAACCTGGGTTTGGTACACATATAAATTCTTTAGACATTTGCCCTTTCTCGGCTAATATTGCTTGTACGTGTGTTTAAGAAAATCGTTTTATAATAAACTCTCCTTTGTATTGCAAATTGCAATTTTAAATCTACGGATATTGCCTATGAAGTTTCTCGAGATTATAATTAGATACCTCGTTTTATAATAAAATAATGAATGCAGAAAAAAACTAATAGGTAAGCACATTCTTCTGTGTCAAAAAAATATGACATTCGAGATATGCGACCATCCGCAACCTACTACGATTGAATTTCATATCAACTTCTTTAAGAATATATACATCACAATTTGTTAGCTTTTTTATTTTTAATATGTTTACTGTCATAGCAAGATATATTAATTTTACGAGATCATAAATGGATCATAATATTATTATGTACTTAAATTGTTAAATGTTTCGTAATTTCTTGTATAATTCTATACATTTCGTCACATCACCGAGTATGCATTTCAAATCATTCAACTGGTTATGCAACAGTGTCTTGTCCACCTGCTTCACTAATGACAACCTCATTAAATTTATACTCATCTTTTATTTATATTATTACTTGTTATTTGTTATTCTCTCCAGGATCATGAGTAGTTTTCTATTTGTTTTCATTATCTTTATTGCTATCATCAAGTACACCACTTCTTTTAATCGTTTTATCGTAAGCTATTGGTATGACTACAAAGAGATGTATATCAAAGGCACTTGAAAAGTTAGGAAAACCTTACTGACTGTGCAAATACTGCAAATCTGATGATTTAGTACTTCTGTTTAAATAGAAACTGCCACTAACAACAGGTTCTGTGAGCCTGGCTTGAGTGACTGCGACAATGCACAGTACACAGTTGAAAGCAACGCATCCCACAGTCCTTTTGTACAGGCTAAGCGAGCCATAAATATGGGATAGTACTGGCACACAGTCACGGTAAATGTACTGGTTGCAAACAGCAATGTAAACGTTGATTTAATAGCTACCAAAGTGCATTAGAAATTAAATTTAGAAACTTTGGAACTAGGGTTGCAACGATATATCGTTGACTCGGTGATATCGTTGTATAAAATATCGATAATTTTCGATATTGATGAAACGCCAAAATTGATATATTAATATCGAACAAAATCAATAATATCGTAAACTAATATAAAAATCGGTATCGATATATTTTTTATAAGCCTTGCATCCCTAATCATAATATTACCCTTCAGCGACAAACTAATCGTTTAACCATAATTGACATACACAATTTGCAACGATAAGCCGTTGATCTACAACTTCCTCTCCATCAATCCTCAGCGCAGCATGAAAACGTTCGCTTTTCCTTCTCTAATTAATCTTGATTTAAGTAACAAGCCTGTTAACGCTTAAACTGTTTAATAAGCATAACTAATTCATTAACATTAAAAATTCATTTGGTCATCCCTCGTTAATTTTCAAAAGAAAGTAACCATTATTTTGGCATTACCACAAAAAGACTTGTCATGAAGGAAACGAAATTTCGTAATGGCCATAACAATATTATTATCATAACAATTTAAATATGAAAGTATGATTCGTTTAAGTTAAGAGTTTTGCATAAGTCAAGTCAAGATGGTAATCTACAAATTGCAGAATAGTAGAAACGTAGTGAAACTGGCGGAAAGGAAACCTGAATACTAGAAATTATACGAATTTTGTATGTTTCAACGACTATCACTTCCTGATTTGGAATTCTCTTTTAGCTTGTTGTGGCGTCAGACAACTATTCGATCAATTTCTGGCAGTTACAATCCCATTCCATTATAGAGAATTCTCTGTTCCACCAATTTCCAAACAATTCCATCGTAGAAACTTCTAATTAGGGCATTTCATCGTCCGTAGCTACCAAATCGAAGTGGGTGTCCACCGACCATTACATTATGCACTTCCTTTAGCCTACAAAGGAAATGTCTGTCTGCTCGCATTAATCACGAGATTTTAATGGAACTTTCAATGAGACGCTTCGGCTTTGTGAGTAATAAAAGTGAAAGAGGGCTCGTTGAATGAGCGTTCTATCTAAGTTTAAGCGTGCTGTAAATAGATATTCGGTTCGGCCCTTGTTACATGTAACTTGGGGTCGGTTTCAAATTTTTTCCATTCTCCTTTTTTAGCGTTACTTACCAGCCCTCACACAATTTATTTACATTTCTTCAGTGTCCTTTTACCCCAATCCATCATCATTTATATTTGTAACCATCTTCGTCACATGCTTTTATATCCCATCTTGGCCAGTTAACGGTTCTTAAATCCTAATTTTTATTTTCTTTTGTTTCAGAGGTGTGTTTCCTTGGAAGAGCAATTCATCAAAGAACCACGACTCACCATCAACAGTGGTCTCATGGCGTCTTTTCGGCAGCAAATCCAGTGGAAACCTAGCTGCAAAGACCATCACCTCCGAAGCACAAAAGACTTTGACGCCAGCGTCCTCGGGAGCCAACACTCCTCATCATCACAAGAGGCAGGGTAGTTCTGCCAGTGAGAAGCAGTTTGAAGATCTGGTAGCCAGCTCTATTGCTCTTATACAGCATGATAGGTAAGTTTTGCTTTGTGTACTGGCTAGAAGATTACATATCTTCTAGTCAGTGGTCCATTTAGGATTGTTTTGGTGTTTATATCCAGAAAGTTGACTGTCAAGCCGGATGTCTATTCAATTTCCTTCTCTACAACTTAATCTTTTCTCATTACTTACTGTTGAAACTGTTAGTCGGTATCTTGTCGATATCCTTATAGGGTAATGATATCTGTTTTAAAGCTAATTTTGTCTGTAGGTATGCACCTGCAATATTGAACAAAACAATCCGCCTTATGAAAATATTGCTATTACAATCACTTCACTTAGTTTTGACGCTGCATTATGATAGATTGAACACTTCTAAACTCCTGTAAATAACATGATGATTCTACAAATCGATGTCTCCGGGCAATAAGTGGGTATTCACAGGAATCAGTTTTTCGATTACGGACTTTATTACCCGGACAATAAGACTTATTGGCCGGGAACGACTAAATATGCTATCGTAAACTACTTCCAGGCTCAGGTGAGGTGATAGTTCTGTTTACCTTCACAAAGGCAGTATTCGCGTCACTAGATGACGTAGCCTAGTCGTAAATGTTATTGTTTTGTCCCAATTACGAGGAAACTTGTTTGTACAGCCGTAGTATCGTATTCGAGCTTATTATCAGAAAATGCTTGAACATACTTTGTCCATTAACTTCGGATAGTATTTGATATTCAAGTTGAATTAAACAAAGTGTCTTATGAAACTAGAATTATGAGTACAAACTCGTTTTCACATGATCTTTCATTCGCTTTGGACTTTAATAGGCTCTCGTATTTTATTATTAATCTTCTAAAGTTCAAGAGGCTCACGTACGGAGTCATCGACACCATGAACTCCAGCTTTCTTCATAAAGTTCAAACGAATTTGTAAGTTCATCAACACCGTATTATCTTATGAACTACCGGGTTACCGTCCCTTCACATACTTCTTCTTTTCGGGTCGAATAAGACAAAGTAAATGGTATTTAATAGTTATAAGGCCAACAGAACTTTGTAATCTTGAAAAAGTAATCGCCTCTATGTAGTTTTTGTTAAGAAGTAAAGGTTAATAAGTCATGGAATATTTTTTACTTGTGTATTTTGAACTTCTACGAAACATCATTCGAATATTATAAAGGGTTTTGTGTGTATATGCTTTTTCACGTTCGAGGTTTCACTTGAGGAGCTCGTGGCTAGATAATAACAGCCGCACAGGTCGATCTTCAAGGTTAAGCAACGCTTGCCTGGGTTGGTCTGTGGATGGGTGACCATCTTAACATAACGAGTTTCCTCCGTGCCTCGGAAAGCACGTTATACCGTGGGTCCCGGCTGTCATTTGTAGATCTTTGGCAGTCGTTACGGATAGTCAGAAGCCAGTAAATCTGACTCCAGTCTTGCCATGAAGTACCGTATTACCCCAGTTAATGGGTCGTGGAGGTCTGGTAGGCAGCTGGTCCTCGTAAAATACTGGTATTCAGCTAAATCCGGCTTGACTGGAAGCCGACCCCAATATAGTTGGGAAAAGGCTAGGCAGATGATGATGCTTTTTCACGTTCGAACGGCTAAATGCCAGAATTTTAGGAAACGCTCATATTCGGGAATAGTACACGGGATACTTTATTTTTATCCCGGGAGAATGTTCCCTGTAGACATTTTTTTACTTTCACGCTGTAGTGGCTGGTTGAAACATATATTATTCTGATAAATTCAACTGATAAAATAAGCTTCAGTATGGTCCACTTTGTCAGGTCATCGACGAAGTGACCAACTAAAAAACCTTAACCTGAAAGTTCATTAACATCGACTGAAAGTTCAGACCCTCGATTAATCAACCCGACACGATAAACTTAAATACACTCTCTAACAAGTTCATCAACTTCAACCACCCAGTGACTCATAGTATCTGTGAGTCGGGGTAACGATGTCCCAGTGAGTCGGGATAATGCCCCAGTAAGTGGGGTGATGATGTCCCTGTGAGTTGGAATGATGCTCCAAGCTCCGATGGGTTCGAGTAGTGCTGCTGGTTCCAGTGGGTCGAAGCGGTGTAGCTGTACGACGTAGTGTCGTGACTGCTGGCGTCGATCAGGATAGGTTCTTCGTGGCTTTTCGTGAGACTAGTCGAAGGAGCAGTGTGCTTAGCTAAGATCGGTGATGAGGCTGAGCGTGATGACCAGGTAGGCATACTGGTTGTCAGGCGCCATAGTTGCTCTACATTACCATTTTCAGATCGTGACATAACCCGTACAAATTGGTCTACCGCTTCGTCAGCGCACCACAATACCCATCAGTGTTTCGGTGACATTTCCGAGGTCACATACAGGTGCTACCTGACCGCCATTGCCTGCCCTAATAAACTATTTTCACGTTTTCGCGTCACGCTCCGACGCAACTGTTGCCTAATGAACATTTCGACTGAATTGCTGAAACAATCCACGGTAGGCCTCGGGTTTTATGTATAGAAAGCGAATTGCTAATTTCCTAGGAGAATCTGGTGTAATTGATACTACCTATTTAGAATTTAAAGCTCTGTTTTTACTGTGAACTTGGAACGCAAAGGGCGACTGAAGGATATAGGTGGGTAGGTATATAAAGATTTATTTTTTGGGTATTTAAATATTTTTTTCACAGTTCAAGGATTTTCTCTGCGTGTTGACTGTGCGTGTTTTTCTTTACTATCTAGAACCCCTAATTTAGTTAGTACTTTTACTTTCAGTGCTAAAAAGAAACCTTTTTCCTGATTGTTATCGTGATTGACGTTGTACATCTAAATATATGTAAAAACTTTGTACATAAAAAATGGTGGGTCGCCATGCCCCAATAGTTTTGGTCAATGCTCTGACGACATGCCTCCATTTACACGCGTGTCAGGATATACTAACCCCCTTTAATTATGCTGGCGTGGCTTCTAACACGTTGTACCAAATACATACGAGAGTATCATTTTGGTATCATTAGTCATTTCAGGCTGGTTTTGTGTGTCAATACATAGATATCACATACAATAAACACTACATATTGAGTACTGAGAACCTAAAAACGGAAATAATACCTCGATAGATGTAGACACCTTAGACATAGACACTTATACATAATTATAAAAAAGGGGAAACTGATTTACTGACGTATCTACACAAAGCCAAAACTACTGGAACAAGGAGCGTAAAATTTCGCAAAAGGCTTTCCTTAATGATGTAGCCGCGAACAATAATAGTGGATTTTCTAAAATTCATCCCCTAAAGTGATGAAACGGGGGCCAAAGTTTATATGGGGAAATCTACTTTCAGGCGGGCGAAGATGCTGGCGGAAGTATGGCTTTTAGAATCGAAAAGAAGAGTAGTTTTACGCCTAAGTTAGAAACTTTGGTCCTTATTTGTAAACAAGTTAAACCACATTCCTGGTTTAAATTTCTACCAATAAACCAATTTGCGAGGCCTCCATGCTACTTAAGTGCATCCGGCTGTTACCGTCCCTGCCAGCCTGGCTAATTCACTAATGTCTCCACTTAGGCATGGCTCTTATAGCTAGTTCCCATACTTAAGTAAGTAACTATCCACTTCATGCATATTATTTCTTGAAGATCAAAAGATCTTCAAATACAAAAGTATTTACTACTATTTGATGTGAGTATTTTGTTAGATAAATATCATCTTCCCAACTTTTTTTTTCGACCAGTATTTGGTAACGTAACCTGTACAAGTGTAGGTAAACCTCTGTCATTGGCAACCTGTAGCGACATCTGCATCGCGCAATTAGTTTCAACATACATATACATCTCACATGAGGGACACATCGGGCAGTAGCCTAGATCAGAGAAAACATCCGTCTGATCGGAGGATCCTCCCTTTTCAAACGGAGGTTTGCGAGACTTTACACTCTGTTCCGAATACCTCTAAACTGGTGGTCCTCGACTATGAACGTCAACACAGTCTTCCTGCAGCTGCCACATCGTTACTACATCATCACTTGCTCAAGCTTTCGTGCAACGGACCGTACTGCCAGCACTCATGGTTTTATGGGGTATCCCGACGACTAGCATACCCACCTAGTCACACCTGTTCATCACCGTCAGCCTCATCAGCGAAGGAAGGTATAG
Source organism: Mythimna separata (assembly GCA_030763345.1). Classification (NCBI taxonomy): domain Eukaryota; kingdom Metazoa; phylum Arthropoda; class Insecta; order Lepidoptera; family Noctuidae; genus Mythimna; species Mythimna separata. The sequence continues at coordinate 20,448,332 of CM061184.1, read as the reverse complement.
GTGAGGTTATCGAGGAAGGACAGCAAAGCAGGTGATGCATGTCCTGTGAAGCTTCACTTTGTTCTTCTTTCCAACTTTGTTAAACTCAGCTGAATTTCAGAGTTCTATATGAAGTGACAGCTTAAATTTGACCCCCAAAACCTGATTAGATACTCGTCGAGCTTATGACTACCCGAGCCCGTAAGTAGATATTGCAGGATATAATAATATCCGTTTAAGCAATGTACTCCGATAACGTTTGCTTTGCTGCAATCGACTTGCATTGGGTTTTACCTAATGGCATCACACGCAATCCTACCATGAATAACAAGCAATTCAAGTGTAGGTTTTGGATTTTCCCGGTTACCTAAAAAAAGGCCTATAAAAGTTTGGAAAAATAACCAGTTTTGCGATGCATTGTTTATATAGGGATGATTTGCTCTAAGATGAGGCCACTTAGGGGTTTCTTTATTATGTATTTTTAGTTACGGGGGATGCTTCAGGTTAGCCCGCGAAATTCAAATTTTCTTACGTTTTTTGCAATTTGAAAGCCAGTGGTAGGTTGTATGAAGTTTTTCGCGGGCTACCTGAAGCATTCACCTTAAGAACCTACGTCAAATTTTGACAAATTTTCATGCTAAAGTAGAGTTTAAGTAATACAAAGAAAGGAAGAAAGACATTTTATTTACAGAAAATGACTCAACATGAAATGCTTAAATCAGAAGTCGAGTGTTAGTTCATGACACATACGTAAATCAACATGTGACTAAAGCAGGGCAAATCTACAAGTGTTAAGCGCATTGACACCAGTAATAAGATTACTAGAGCTTGAAGGCTGAAACTGATAATACTGTTTCAGTGTGCCTAATTAGTGTCACGCGTAGAGCCACTTTCAGTAATCGTATCATCACGTGTTGGTAAAGTAATATTTTTGTCCTTCCAAACTTATGAAGTACTGTAGAGCAACTTTTCTAAATTGTTTCTAAAGCAGAGTCAAGTCATTACTATTTCCAAAGAGTTACCGTGGCTCTGAAATGCTAAGGCAGCGCAATTGTAGAAACACAGGCGGATTTTAGTCAGTTAAATTCTGACACACCCTCTCGCTGCAATCAGGATGGAACGAAGTTTCCTATCACAAACAAAATCGATACTATACCAGCCAGTACTTCTCTGTTCTGTGTCCTTCTTTTGAAAGGAATCTATGGTCTTTATTCTTTATTGTACACTTTTTTACATAAATATTAAAAATAGGACAGATGATGTACACAGGCGAGCTTAACACACAATTGGATTTTCTTACAGCAAACAAAAAAAAAATCCCTTACGCCCTATGTTCGTTGGTGCATATTATTATTTAGATTTATGTGGTGCATATCATCATCATTTCAGTCTTTGCTAGTTTCGGTTCCACGACATTACAGTTCCAAAACATCCCTGACCCATAGTAAACATACAAAGCGCTCAGCACATTGACACTTGTAACAAGATTAGGTACTCATTCGAAGGCTACCAGTCTAGTAGCTGGCACTGATAAGACTCCTTCAATGTGCCCAACCGCGATGTCACGCGTAACGAGAAGCCATTGTTTATAAATCGTGTTAGCACGTGTAACTGGAGCTTGTGCAATATTATCATATGTGTGGATTTAATGGGCTACATTGAGAACTTATCTATACTAATATTATAAAGAGGTAAAATTTGTAAGTTTGTAGGTTTGTAAGTTTGTATGTAGGGGGTAATCTCTGGAACTACTGGTCCGATTTGAAAAATTATTTCAGTGTTAGATAGCCCATTTATCGAGGAATGCTATAGGCTACATACCATCACGCTACGACCCACGGGAGCGGAGCAGGACAGCTAGTATATGATAAGATATGAGAACTACATTGGGCTCACGTGGGCCACATACTCTGGGTGCGTCGGTCTCCATACATTTTAAATGGCAACAAGACTTTTAGAGCTACATTAGACCTACGCCACGCGACGCGGTTCTACGTACAACTTCAGCGTCGTTCACGTTTGCGTCTGTAGGGTCCGCTTTATAGTAATTACACTAGCTTCTACCCGCGACTTAGTCTGCGAGTTATTATAAGTTTAACAAAAAAGAATCGGGATAAAAGGTAGCCTATGTTCTTTTCCATGTCAAAGGCCATAATTATGCATGCCAAACATCCAAATCTGATTTAAATTTTTTGCGTGATGAACAAACATCCACACTTTCACATTTATCATATTAGTTAGGATAGCTATTTTCATTGTCAACTTCAATTTGATCTACTATTATGTAAATGCATTTGCATGATTTAGTGAATACAATAAAAAAGGTAGTAAAGTCAGATCAATTGATTATGTACACACGTGTAAAGATACGAAATCTTTGACAAATAGAAATAGAAGAAGCTCTAGTTGAGGCGAATGCTGACACTATTAACTTAATAGGAAAAGACCGAAGGACGGTCAAGATAAATAAACTTGTACTGCACATAAATTAATCAACCAAAAGGCCTTCCTAAACAATCGGTACCTAAAATTAGAATAATCAATACCAAACAGAATAATAAATCGCTTTCCGAAGTACCCTCCATGCGGATAAACGGTTTGTTCTTCGTTCGTCCCGAATTTTTGTCCCACATTCCAAAAAATTCCTCGTATGTCCCACATCACTTTTGATGTGGTGTTTCGTCCCACATTCCAAGTTCTTTAAAAGTACAGTCAACTAAAACACGTAAGTACTTATTTGTAATTCTTCATCATCTCTCTTCATTTGTAATTCTCATTTCCCAAATATATTGGGGTCGGCATCCAGTCAAGCTGAATTTAGTTGAATACCAGTATTTTACGAGGAGCGGCTGCCTAACAGGCCTCCACAACCCATTAACTGGGGTAACACAGTAGGTACTTCATGGCAAGACTGGAATCAGAGTTACTGGTCTACAAATGACACCCGGGACCTACGGTTTACCGTGCTAAGATGGCCACCCATCCACAGATAGACCTTGACAAGCGTTGCTTAACCTCTAAGATCGACCCGTGCGGCTGTTATTATCTAGCCACGAGCTCCTCACAAGCATAAGCCGATTTAAACGAAAAATCAAGTAAATTCACTTATCCTAAAAAGTGGGTATTAAGTATCAAACATTCAAATTCTGTGATACTTGATTTTTAAATCGTAGGTAGTAGCTAACATAATTTTTAGATGATAAATTTGTTTCATCATCATCTGCCTAGCCTTTTCCCAACTATATTGGGGTCGGCTTCCAGTCAAGCCGGATTTAGCTGAATACCAGTATTTTACGAGGAGCGGCTGCCTACCAGACCTCCATAACCCATTAACTGGGGTAACACGATACTTCATGGCAAGACTGGAGTCAGATTTACTGGCTTCTGACTATCCGTAACGACTGCCAAAGATCTCCAAATGACAGCCGGGACCAACGGCTTAACGTGCTTTCCGAGGCACGGAGGAAACTCGTTATGTTAAGATGGTCACCCATCCACAGACCAACCTAGGCAAGCGTTGCTTAACCTTGAAGATCGACCTGTGCGGCTGTTATTATCTAGCCACGAGCTTTTTTAGAAATTTGTTTAAGTATCTTAAATTGTTTGCATCTTTTTTTGCTTTAGTAAGTAATATAATAACGATTACGTACAAATAAACTTTCATTCAAGTTAAAAAGTCAATGTCAAAATCTTTTCATAATAATAATAATATATTTATTTGCGTAAAACACGGTATACAAATTCATTTCACATAGGCCTACATGGGCACTTATAAAACGTTAGAAGCTTTGCAGCATTGTATTAATAGCAACTCTTCAGATAAAAATATTATCATATTAAAGAAAACCTGGATCAATTCAATTACTTTTGTTTTAAAATTGAGAGTATTATTATATTGCATAATGTAGAAGCACTTTTCAGTTGAAGCTGAATAATAATACTATTGATCAAATTAGTCATTACAAGCAAAAAAACAAAGGACGCAATAAAAAAGGGATTGACCATTAGGGAAGGTAAACTCTTCTACACAGATTCCAGTGATGACAGTCGTACTACTTGACTCAAATTCGCCATCTTAATAAACATGCTTCTAAAACTGAAATTTTTAACCTTCTAAATTCATTGAATTATGACAATACGGAACTATTATTTGAATCCACTGCGTAAAAAATCACCAGATACCATTCCACGAAACATACACTCCTTTACACTTATATACGTACGCATGTATACAAACATACATTCATTCATTTACTTCTATACATACACTTCGGTATCATTGCGACCTACATTTATTCAATTTTTTTTCTAACTTCTACTCCAACTTTTAGAATCACCCACGAATGTTATAAAATTACAGATGAGATATTAAATATTTCATTAAATTTTAATGTATACCTCCGCTATCCGAATGAGGAGCGATTATTTAAATAGTTTATTGACGTTAAATTTTTATTTCTATACTAATATTATAAAGAGAAAAAAAATGTATTTTGGTAAAAAAAAAAACAAATTATTAAGTTGTAATAAAACAAAACTACAAGACCGGTTTTAAACATTCTTCCACCACTAGATAGCTAGGTAAATATTTGCTATTATCACACGGGCGAAGCCGCTGGTAAGAGCTATAGTAATAATAAAATAGTTAGATATCCGTTTTGTTGACTGTACAAAAACGTCAATTAAGCCTATACAAAAAAAATATGGGACAGATAAGGAATATGAACTGGGTCGAATCGAGAATAAAATAATTAAAATAATAGTTTGGGACAAACGAAGCATATGAGTTGGGACAAACCAGGAATTTTTTATGTGGGACAGAACGCAGTGAGACGAACGAAGAACAAACCGGATAAACCCATAAAGAAATCAATATTTAATCGCCATTTATATTTGTATAGACATTCCTTGCATGCTTTGAAAAAAACACCAAGTATGCATTGTGAACAACAGGTGGTACAAGTGCGTCATAATCACAAAGAATGGAGGGAAATATTTCCAACACCATTTTATGACTCTGGAGGCTTAGCTTAGGACATATCCACATGGATTTTTCCAATACAAGATTTGATGGGAGAAGCTGATTTTCCTTTGGAAGATAACAATTCATTAGCGATTGTATTAAGTGCTTGGGAGATATAGCATCTTCGATTGTTAGATCTCGTAATAACATACTTAGATACTGCAGTATACATATTATACTGTGTCTGTTTAAAAGTTGTGGTGGAGAAAATCTCACATTATTGTTTATTACAAATATTCTAGTATTGTCTTCGATCACTGATTTAAAAACGTAACGTAAAGTTTTTAAATAAGTGATCGAACAGTATCAGATCGGAAGATGCAGCGTCGGAAGGCCTCCCACAAGGTGGACCGACGACCTGGCGAGGGTCGCGGGAATCCGATGGATGCGAGACGCACAGGACCGGTCGCTGTGGCGGCGCTTGGGGGAGGCCTATGTCCAGCAGTGGACGTCTTTCGGCTGAGATGATGATGATGATGATGATGATCGAACAGTATTGTATAGAGATGTTGATGATGTTGGCAGAGTGTATTCCAATTGATACAATACTAGCGGCCCGACCCGGCTTCGCACGGGTGCTATATTATGCATGTATTATTACATATAACAATATTACATATAAACCTTCCTCTTGAAACACTCTACCTATTAAAAAACGCATTAAAATCCTTTGCGTAGTTTTAAAGGTCTAAGCGGTCTGTCTGTCTATCCCTATGTATATAGGGATAGACAGACAGACAGCGAGAATCGACTTAGTTTTTTTAAACTATGTAGGTAGTGATAATGATAGAGAGGTATAAAACCATATTCGACCTCAGATTCTAGAAAAATCCAACAATTTGTCTGTTCCCTTTAGCAATCAGAAAGAGCTTTTGTCAGCTACCATTCCAGCATACTACGAGAACTTTGTAAGCATAATCAGAGAACAAAATTCTGTAGTTAAATCTGTTCTGCTGTAAAAGGAAATGAGAGGTTTTTGACCTGCGTGATTAACGATCCTTCCTTCAAACAAGAGGCTTGACATAACCCCATTATATCTAGACGACCTCATTACGTGTCCGTGTTCACGAATTTAAATAGCCAAATTAATATTCGCTGCGCAAAGCGAAAATTACTGGATTCACGCTACATCGCTTGGCACTTGTGCCTTAATTTTTTATATAATGTCCGGGGAAATTGGAGCGGAACTTGGAAAGGACTAATCCTTTATAAATTAGTCATAAATAAAATGATTTATGATCTGGCTTCCCCTATACTATATTCATAGGGGAAGTCAGATGAGAAGGAATTGATCGGATAGTGACCACGTTCTCGACAGTAATATAACTTTATTTTTTAAGCCACGGCTATAAAACTTTCGGGAAGTTTCTGAATTGATTTTGGAACGTCTGAAAATCTACTTATATGCCAAATGGGGGATCCATTTCTGATTTAATCTGGAATCGGGCGTTATTTGGTATTTGAGGTTAAGGGCCTGTTTCACAATGTCCGAGCAGCCACTACTTTCCGAATAAATTCAAAAATGGAACAGAATTTGTATAAAATTATCTGCCAAGTAAGATATTGGCAACTTAATCATAGGTGGTGAAATAGGCCCTAAGTATTACTCAAACTATACTTTAGAGCGTTTTCGCATTATCCGATCCGATATCGGTATCGGACGCCGATCCGATATCGGGGTAAGTAAAATGTATGAAATATGTGCCTATCTTTCATATTGTCCGACCCAATATCGGATATCGGAGCACGGTATTTCATACATTTTACTTACCCCGATATTGTATCGGCGTCCGACACCGATATCGGATCGGATAATGTGAAAACGGCCTTAGCCTGTAAACCTGTCATTTGGCATTGAAGTAGGCTTTCAGATTTTATTTAATCAAAATATATCTCAATTCTAAAATCTGCCTTGATAAGTTTTCAAGCTATAGTAGAATTTGAAAAATACTCAACATCAAATACTTTAATCCAAAATCAGGGGTACGTTTGAGTAACACTGACATGAAAGCTTATACCGTAGCCTTAGTATCTAATTTCATTCCATGTTAACTGCCAACAATAAAATCCGCAGGCCGAGTTTACCCGACATTATTATGGGAAAATAGCCATGAACAGTTATGGGAGTCGTGAGCAAAGGTGGCTGTTTTACTTTTTCAAACAACAGAGGCACAGAAGCGGAAATACCAGTGTAATGACAGAGCCTGCCCTGTGCAATTTGCTCGTTCGTGACCGCTCTAGGGCTCGCAGTAATAGAACTTTATTTAATCTGTGCCACTCATTTCGCTCCGGTTCACGTTACCCGGAATATTTTCAAGTGCTCTCCAAATATTCGCAGAGCAATTTTTATATTTTCAATATTCCCCGCTTCTGCTATCGAATTTTCGCTCAACGAATTGCAATTTGTGTTACCTACATGAGAATTTATTTGCGTGTGACTACGTAATCTTGAGTGAAGACCTCTCTAGCGTGCAATTTTCAATTATGATGCTAATTTAACAGAATTGGTCGTTGCTGTCGACAGATAAGTGACCTGAATGTCTGTTTAGTTCAGCCCTTCTACCTTTCGATATAGCAATTACGCATCATGTGTTTCCAAACTTAAGGCAATGTAATCAAAGCTATTTATTTCATCAATCATTATGTATTTATCGTATTTATGTAAATTGTCCACGGTTTATTCGCTGCGTGCGTCGCGCTTATAAGCTAATACACTCTTAAGATTTGAAATGCATGCATAATGAAGCATACATACATTCGTGCATTATAAAAGGTGCAGACGCTTTTAAAGGAATGCGTTTTAATGCATTAAACATTTATTCACAGTTCGCTTTCTTAATTCAATGTGGAGTTGTGGACATCTAAATAAATCATGTGATATCTCTTAGATTGAATTTATTGGCAGTAGATGTGGTAATTACGTGAAAAAAATTGGGGAAACAAGGAGCGTGAAGCACGCAAGTTGTTATTTTTTGGGGTTCCGTACAGGAATGGTGTCAACGGGACCCTATTGCTAAGCTTCCCCTGTCTGTCCGTCAGTACATCAGTCTGTCCAGTGTCTGTCTGCCTGTCAACAGGATGTATCTCATAAACCGTAAGAGGTAAAGAATCGCAATTTCTACAGAATGCGTATTTCCATTGGCGCTACAACAAAAAATAATAATACTTAAATTAAGTAAAAAATAAAGGAGTTTTCATAGGTAAATAACGTTATTTTGGTGGCGTTTTCTTTTTGTATTTTAGTGTTATCGTAAGAAACTCTGCGTGTACGAGTTCGACTCGCTCTTAGCCAGTTGTTTTTAATTACGATTTTTTAAGCTGATTAGTTGAACGTTGATTAGCGTGACCGTTGTTTAAAGGCATGGTTAGGCCCGAAATTGCGTATCTTTAAAACGATGGGTCGTGTTCACTTGTAAGATGTTAATGACTTTGGCATTTTGACTTGTAGCTGTGAGAAATTAGGCATGTTCGATTTGCATGTTAAAAGGTGCAAAAAAATTGACATTTTACTTTTGTGAGAAATACTTTTTTTCCAATGGATGGCTTTAATTTTGGAGTCTAGATAGGGAGTCTCTCCATTCTTATAAGATACCCATTGGTAATGTTACGTCTGTTTAGGGTACAAGTTCATCCAAACGTAGCACATTCGGAATGCAGGATTGTTAGGAGGAGTTAACTCAGCTCTGGAACGCAAATTGCAATTGATGGAACAAGGGTGGGTTTTAGTCTGTAAAAAATTGACACTCCTCGATCTAGAGCGAGAGAAGTTATTTGATGATTTTCTACCCTAAAAAAGCATAAGAGGGAAAACACTACGCAAATAAAAAAGGCTGAGTATTACATGACTTGTTTCCGCCATCACCCTTGTGTTGTTGACACCTCTACGCTCCAGACTAAGCGTTTCACCTCATCCTTTGTACCGTGATTCGATGTATCGAAGGATTGAAACTATTTGTCTGCGACGGTTTTCCCGTCCGATTATAATTGTGTGATTGTGATTGATAAATGATAAATAATATTCATTTTGCAAATAGGTTTTCACAAACACTTTTACACGTCAATTTTGTTTGTTGGACTTTTTTTTACCAGATGAGGCCGGTGTTTCCTAACTGACTACCCTGAGAAGAAACACTGAAACAAACTCAGGGTTCACAGTCTCTTTTAAAGTCCATACACAATGTATTGGTCAAATCATATGCGAACCATGCAGATTAGTGTCTGAGATGGCCTTTTGAAGAAAGAACCATGCAGATTTGAGTGGACCTGTCCAGTCAGTGCAAGTGTGTGAAGACACCTAGGCTTCAAGGCTACAGTGCATAGGCTCTTAATAATAGGGTAGTAATAAAAGCTCCGACAAAAAAAGAAGAATTACCCTTACTCAAAATATTAAATCTACTGCCTAAAATACTAACTTTCCGACTACTTTTTTCCGAATAAAAATGACGAAACGACCGAATGAGATACTGAAATCTTCGAAAAATAAACTTGACTGTTTATTGCTATAATACACACATCAAAAGTGTCTAGGGATCAAGCATTTTTATGCGGATTTCTTGAGATTGAGATGTGGCTTTGTAATAAATTTATGATTTTATAAATTTATATGGATCCTTTTTGGTGCATTTCATAATTTGAATCAGGAACTGTGAATCAAATTCGAGTAAAAGATGAAAATCAGCTGTCAATATTTTCCCTATAAAAACATACAACGCATTGAAGACATTATTAGTGCTACTGTTTCCCTACTACTGATTAAAACCAACGTTATTATGGAGCGGCGACGTCATTTAAGCAGGGAAGAAATGCTCAGAGCCGTGGGAATGATAGAAGCTGGTTCCCGGCAACGTACTGTGGCTTTAGCTCTGAATACAAGTCAGAGTGTTATCAGTCGACTTTGGACACGTTACCGAAGCACTGGTACCGTGGCTGAGCGCCATGGAGGACGGTATTGCTGCACCACACGGAGACAAGACCGATACATTAAAATCTTAACTCGAAGAGCTCCAACAATAACCGCCATGATGTTAGCCGTGAGGCTTTATCACTTTTCAGGGAACTTAATTAGCGACCAAACAGTCAGAAACCGCTTGCATGAAGTGAACCTTCATTCCCGAAGACCGCTACGGGTACCACCTATAGCAATGCACAATCGTAGGATTCGATATCAATGGGCTCTTGAACACAGAAATTGGGCAGAAGAACAATGGCGTTTCGTGTGCTTTTCTGATGAGTCTCGTTTTGGTATGAGACCGGATACAAGACGTATACGACACTGGAGAACCCCTGGACGCCAACAGCGATTAAAATCCTGCCAGGAAGTCCATCCTTATAGTAGTGGAACCATCATGGTATGGGCGGGTATTTGGATCGACGGAAGAACTGAGTTGATTTGGATCAGAGGCAACCTCAACGCTCAAATTTATGCTGAGACGATTGTATCAGACGTCATCGTTCCTCTACAAGTGCAAATCGATCCCTTATTTCAGTTAATGCATGATAATGCACGACCGCACACCGCAAGAGTTGTAAGACAGACTCTCGCCGCAGCTAACATCAAAGTCCTGCCCTGGCCTGCTCAGTCGCCAGACTTGAACCCGATTGAGCATGCATGGGATATGCTACAGAGAAGAGCTCTGCCGAATATGGAGGGTATCCAGTCGCAAGAAGACCTTTTTTTGTTGTTGCAACGAACATGGGGGGCCATTCCACAGCGTGATTTGGATGAACTCATTTTGAGTATGCCAAACCGATGTTCTTGTGTTGTTAGTGTTCGCGGTAGAAACACGGATTATTAATTGTTTAAGTTACCCAATAAAATTTTAAAGAAAACTGTTATTTCAGTCTTTTTTTTCGAACTTTAATGTTAGTGGTTGAAATGTCAAAAATCCCTTTATTAGGAAAATGGCAAATTTCTTTATTAATGCAAAGTTGACTTGGTTTATCGTTACTGTGACAAACGAAAACACTTTATTTGATGAATCCTTAAAGAAAATTTTAATTATTATCAATCAGGAGAAAAGTTATTGCAAAAATATATGTTGATCCCTAGACACTTTTGATGTGTGTACTTTTCTACCGGCATAAATTACGTTCTACCGAAAACTATGCTTTGTAATTTTTGTCTATATTTGCCAACTATTAATTCATAAATTACCTTTCAAATTTCATAGACTGTGGTGCTATTTTAACTGTAACACTATACAAAAATATTATTCGGAGTGGTTATACAGAAACTTATAAAAAATATAAAAATGTACTTGTACAATAACTTTTGCTTGTATCGTATATCATGAATTTTACTTACTACGGGTATGTTTGGGTATCGGTAAGTAGTACCTATTTCGGGCGTTAAAAAGTTAGAACAGTCGTATTTATGCTTTAATGTAAAACCACGTAGAAAAACCAAAGGGTTTCCTAGAATATTTACGATTCGAAAAATTTATTAAAAGGCGTAGTCGACGGAGCCCCGCTGCGCGGGGCTCCTACTTCTGGGTGGTTTAAAAAAAAACCTCGAAGGAGGTGGCGGGGTCTGTGTTCGCTCGCTTCGCTCGCTCACTACGACCCCGCCACCTCCTTCTAACCTAACCTGTCCGAGTCGGGTTGCCCCCAAGTCTTGAGCTCGCTTCGCTCGCTCTTGCATCTTAAGTTATCCTAGCAACCGAAGAAAAACGGAATGTATCAGAATAAAAATGTAGTTTTAATAGGTAGTAAAATGTCTAAACCCGATCTCACAGGCCGAACAGTTAAGGTATTTTCATTATTATTGAGAGTTAAAAAATAAATTTGATAACCAACAATAGAAATTAAAACAGTTCATGCAAGTTGTAAAAATATGATTATTATGACAAAACCTCTGTTGTTGGTAACTTAGTAATTTTGTCGGAGGTTCAGTATTCCATTCGGAAGTTTAGTTTTGTTATTCGGCGACTCATTTTTTTAGGAGGAGAACAAGTAATTTGAACATGCTCTAATTTGTTGTTAAATTGGGTATTTTTTTTCGTTAATGTTTTGGGTTTTTTGTCGGTAATTAATTATAACGCTGGTTAATTAGAATAATAGTCGGCCACAGATCGCTGGAGATTAATTTGTTTTTCGGAACCATTATTATTTCCCTTAATAATATAGCTGAATTTAACGTTTGTTTCTGCAACTCTCCATTACATATTTCAAAATTCTTAACTAAATTCAATTATTGTTATCTTAAGTATCATTGTTTGCAATAGAGGCAATAGCATAAAACTTTACGACTGAAGCGAGCGATGAAACGATGAATTCAACTGACATTTTCCTTAGCAATAGTAATTTGAGGAAAGGCCAAGGTTGTTGTTATATTGTTAGGATCGAAAGTTGCTTTATTTATGACGAGAAAAGGGCACATCTAAATCTGTCCTTGTTCGATTTTATTTACTTTTTGTGGCACTTATTTAATTAGACAACGTAATGTAAAAAAAAGTCGCACTAGGCACTCAGTGCAAAAAAGTATGACGGAGGCATACCTATTACGTCAATTACCGATTGTTAAAAAAAGTAGGATATGTCTATAAATAACTATAAATACCTATGTTTATTACTAGTAAACTTAAAATAAAAGGGAAAGTTGCAAATATTAAGTGATACGATATTTATTTCATTTTTCGAGAGGTCAAGCTCGTCAAGATCGTCTATAGAAAAAAAGTCGTCCCATATAACAGTTTTCCAAGAAAAAATTGACTGGTGCAAAGTAAAAAAAGTTATTTGCAATTCCACGTCATATTTTCTGATAATAGCAGTAATTTACTTAAAATATAACCAAGTAATTCTTTTTTGCAGATATCGTTTTATTTTTTGCTCTTTTAAAATGTGGTAAAAGATTTGCCACATTGTGGAATATAATATTTTTTAGAAGTTATTTTAATATCACTAAGTCATAAAATTGCAGATATATTTCTTTACTTTGCACCTGTCAAAATGATTCTTTACTAACAAAATAATACTCTAACATCACATCGAATTTTGTTCCGCAGCTGCTACATCAAATGCATTCTCTAGATTAATTACTCAGATACCCGCGAAACGAGACACAATAGTAAAACAATAACAGCGCGGTCTCATAGAACCGGTTGGGGATTCAAACGTTAAAACTTTTCAGTCGATAAAATGTTTGGATACGAACAGTTTGTACGGATCTGCCGTTCAAACTGTTCGTATCCAACATTTTCACGGTTTCAATCATAACATACATGTTGGGTTTAGTTTCTGAGAAACTGTGTTAGGTACCGATACCGATTACTTCATATAAAACCAAGTGCCTGTCCGTCTTTATGCACGCCATAAACTCAAAAACGACAGAATGGATTTTCATGCAGTTTGCACTTATAAACAGAGTGATGAATGAAGAAGGTCTAGGAGCATAATATATGCATCTTATAATAAAGTAAAACCGAATGTTTCAAAGAAAGATATACGAATATTGGCAAAACTGGTACAGGTCGCTAGTTAAGGGGCAATACAGGACCTGATTGCGAGTTTTATAATACTCAAAGTGTGTGATCCAGGCCATCCTACCACGCGGGTGCTGTTTGGTGGATGTCACATGTGTTCGAATTTTTTGGTTTTTGGACATCCCAGTCCTCATGATTCTTTATTGTTTATTTGTTTATCCTCACATCGGAACGCCTTACAGCAATTACACCAATTGACACATTTAGTTTAGAATCTGCTGCTTTCTGACATCATATACGCGGTGGAGTGATGGTCGTCGGTATGGTCACCTTCCTTCACCGTTTTGAGAGGAATTGAAATGAAATAGGTCACAGAGTAATGCGCCTGACTGGATTTCAACCTGCGACCATGCCGCCACTGCTCTACTGAATGCCGTAGTCCTTTCAAATTATAATCCAAACAATGTACCGTGGCCTGTTCTAGATAGCACACCTCTGATGCGATCCATACATTATGTATCTCACGCAAGCCCTGCACGATACCGCTTGAATATTCAATCACTTATAGCATCACGATGGACCCATCCTTTGTGTTATCTAATTGCGTATAAGTAACTGCATAATCATTCAAGTGTAATTGTTAACATTATAATTGCATTGAACTGGATTTTCCATCAATTATTATCAGCAATTTATTCTGTTGTTACGAAGATTTTATTGTGGTTTTATAGATAGGTATCTTAATTTATACATATATTCGTAGGAGAACCAATAGGTATAACATATGGTTAACAATTGTATATGAAAAATGAAGCCAATTACAGTTTCTCATGAGGTAAATCAGAAAAACTGGTAGAAAACTAAGGATCGTTTAGAACTTAAGATGAGTATAGAATACGCGTTGCAGATGTGCATGCTAATTGCATTATTAATACAACATTGTAAACTGGTACACATATCTAACTGGAATATTAGAATCGAAGTGGTGCAAATACTCGTACACACTATAGATAAATGACTGGCCACACACTATAGATATATGACTGGCCTGTTGGTCTAGTAGTTAGTGGCCCTGACTGCTATGCCAGATGTCGTGAGACCGATTCCCACCTAGGACAAATGTTTGTGTGATGAGTACGATCATTTGTTCTGTATCTTGGTGTAATTTATCTAAGTATGTATTTAAAAATATACATAATTATAAGTCTGTTTATTAGTTGCCTAGTACTCATAGCACAAGCTCTGCTTAGTTTTGGACTAGATGGCGTTTGTGTGAAAGTTTTGGATTAAATTATTATTATTAAAAAGATCCTGGGGTTGAATACCAGGTCGAGCAAAAATTTAAGTTTTTCATAACTATAGTAGCTCGGGAGTTTGAGTTGTGAAATCCCCGTGCCTCGGAAAACCCGTTAATCCGTTAATCTCACTTTGAACGTGATGGATTACCGTTCTATCGGATTAAAAAAGCAAAGGAACAGAGTGTACACCTGTGTGTGCGCACACACTTGCTCATTGTAATATCTCTTTTACTTAATCTCTGCGAAGATTGGCCACCGTGATCGAAAATCTTTCCTACATTTATTTTGTTTTCTTTCTTTTCTTTTTCCAAAACTTTCCCACAATGCCGTATTCCAAAATTAAACAGAGCTTGTGGTAAGAGTACTAGACAACTGATAAACATACTAAAATATTTCTAAATGCATACATAATTATTGTAATAAACCAGATACTTCTGTGTCAAATGGTTATGCTCATTCATTACACAAACGTTTGTCTTGAGGGAGAATCGAACCCACGAACTCCGGTGTCGCAGTCAGGGCCACTGACGGCTAGACTAACAGGCCAATCACATTATTAATTAACTTGATATTTGTATGTTAATTTGTTTTTGTTCTAAATATACGACTATGTTGACAAACAATACTGGCATTTCAATCGTCATCATCTACCTAGCCTTTTCCCAACTATATTGGGGTCGGCTTCCAGTCAAACCGGATTTAGCTGAATACCAGTATTTTACGAGGAGCGGCTGCCTACCAGACCTCCACAACCCATTACTGGCCTTCCATTATTGCGTTCTAAACTTTACTTTCCTCCTTTCCAGGCCATCAAACCTCCCAGCAAAATGCACAGAAGAGGCACTGCGTCACAAGGCGGAACACGCGCGCATGGTGGAGGCAGCGAGGAGACGAGTGGAGCGGGAGGCGGCTGCACGGCATGCCAGGATGCAGGAGTCGCTGCGGCTGGAGGAGCGGCTCGCCAGGCACGCGAAGGAGTGGACGCAGAATATCCTGCCCGAGTGGAATAACACGTTAGTATTGTTATTTTAAGGTTTCTTTACTTAAGTAAGAAACATCAGACATCTACGACGTCATATAAGAACTACGAATCCTGCATTGGGCAATCAAGTTCTCCGCGCGTTTGGAATAGATACAGCAACCCGAAATCATTTATCGGGTTGTACGGGCGGTACCCACAAGACATAACAACCGTCTGGTCGGAGGATCCTCCTTTTTCCACGGAGGTTTGTGGGACTTTACTCTGTTCCACAATTTCTACGTACCTTGAAAAACGTTTTTCTGTTACTTTACAGTTTCCCCTTCCACCAGATCTGAAAAGTTTCTAACTTATTTCATTTTGGTTATATGCAATTATGTGCATTATAATTAAAAATATTAGCCAACTAAGGATCTCGGACATACAGTAATCACATTACTTCTGAGACTACCGGACGTACTTAGGCATCGTCACTCTCATATGAGTCTCTAGTCTAGACGTTTTAATGAACCTTTTAATTAGAGCACATTATAGTTTCTGGTTTCATGTTTGCAGTAGATATCTGGGCTTAATAACCACTTTATTATAGCTGCAGATATTTGATAATAGTTGTTAATTGAGTTAGTTCTCTCTCATAACAAAAAAAGTTGTTATGAGAATAACTGCCTCGTTAGTCAAGCGCGACTGCAGGGTGTGGGGACCTGGGTTCAATTCCTGGGTCGGGAAAAAATACTATTGAATTTTGTTTCCATTAACATTGTGCACTAAATATAGTATAACCTGCTTATTTGGTTACTCTGCCAAAAAAAGAAAAGAAAGAACATAAATGTTTGCTGTTCAGCACATTTAGCTAGCATTACTGACATTCAAACAGATTCAGGTCAAACGCATTGTTTTCAAACAATAATGCTATGCTATGTCGCTCTATGACAATACCATGAGATGGCTCTTATGATGACTGACTTGTATATACTTGGATATCTTTATATTTGCCTATTTCTTTGTAAGATAATATGGTAATGTAGATGTATCGGAAGACGCAGCGTTGGAAGGCCTCCCACAAGGTGGACCGACGACCTGGCGAGGGTCGCGGGAATCCGATAGATGCGAGACGCACAGGACCGGTCGTTGTGGCGACGCTTGGGGGAGGCCTATGTCCAGCAGTGGACATCTTTCGGCTGAGATGATGATGATGATGATTGCAATATAGGCCTTTTTTTGGGTGGGAAATCGTCAAATAAGTTGTCCCGCTCTAGGTGAAGCGATAGGTTAGGTTATTACTGTTAGACTTTTATTAACTAAAACCCGCTTATTTTGATAAACTATGTGGAATAGGTCGTATTGTCCTGCCATCCCTCTTTGAAAAGGGTGGATCATCCGACTAGACTGACGTGTTGTCTAATCTGGGAAACAGCCCCAGAGATGATGTCTGTCTTTTGTATATGTTCAAATCACTACTGGTATTCAAATACTTAGATTCAGGTCAAACGCATTGTTTTCAATCAATACTGTGCTATGTCGCTCAATGACAATACCATGAGATGGCTCTTATGACGACGACTTATGATCTGTATTATATGTTTTCTAAGATAATATTGAATGGGCTATGAATACAATGGCCGTAAGTTTAATTTTTCTATGCTCCATTGCAATGTAGGCCTTTTTTAGGGCGGGGTGCGGAGTCATCAAATATTACTAATTCCGCTCTGAGTTAAGCGAGAGTTAGTTTCAGACTTTTACAAAAATCCGCTGGTTTTGGAGAAAGGTTCGCAAATCTCCGTTGAAAAGGAGGATCTTCCGACTAGACGTATGTTTTGTCTGGGCTTGTATATGTTACTGTAAAAGCCCGAACCACGGTATATCTCAGGTTTTACCAGTAAATCTTAGGTTTTACCAACACGAGTTGGTAAATGTAAGAATATGTGAAAAAGAAACGATATAATCGGGCTTTTACCATTAGAATTTGGTACATGCTAGGTTTCACCAGTGAGGGTTGGTAAATGTTGGTTTTGTATTTTCGACGATGGAGCGCGTTTACGAAGTAACCTATTCACTCTTGACTTAATGATTCCTGGGTTGTAGCTATCAGGAAACATAGACTCCGGCAGGGATTTCTACTTGTTGGCTGTACGTACAATAAATGTGTTTCCAAAACGTTTTGCGCGTATAAGAGGGATATCTACCATGTACCGATGGCGCATCGCCGTACGCCTGATGGTCCGATGATGGAACGGGCTAGGAGGAATTATTTAGTTATGCAATTCCGACGCACACTCCTCAAAATGCAACCGGTAGAAACCTGACAGGCTAGCGACTCGGTGTTGATGCTCAAGATTTTGAAGCCGACTAAACGAGTGCATCATTACCAATGATTTTCTTGGCTCTCGTTTCAATAGCTTCAAGCGCTTCAAGCTGATATCGGGCAGATCCATCCCAAAGATGAGAGGAGTACTCCATACATGATCGAACTTGCGCTTGATAAAGTGTGAGCAGTTGTTCCGGTGTGAAGTACTGTCTCACCTTTGCAAGGATTCCTAGCTTTTTAGCAGCCAGTTGAGCCTTTGCTTCAATATATGGAGCAAAGTTAAAAGTCGACGTCAACGTAATACCAAGAAGATCAAGATGGTCGGTTATCGGCACGGTTGCACCCAGGAAAGTAGGAGAACTGAATTGTCTTCTTTTAGCGGAAAATTGGCATTGGCCCATTCAGTGACCGCCTCCAAGGAGCAATTCAAGTGCTCAACCACAGCCACTTGGAGAGACTTGATCTGTGACCCACTAGTTCGTGTATTGGATATGTATCTTTCAGTAACAGTACTGTCTGCATACCCAAAGATACCAGGCTTAAGCAGATTGTTAATGTGCAGCAAGAACAAAGTTGCCGAGAGCACTGACCCTTGAGGGAGTCCGGCATTAATTAATGGCCATTTGACCGGACGAGCTGCCATCGATGACCACTCGAATGGATCGGTCACTTAGGAAGTCTGCGATCCAAGCACTCAATCCAGCAGGTAAACCAAAAGAAGGAAGCTTACGAACAAGGATTTCGTGCCACATCCTATCGAGATGTTGAGAGAGACGCCAAGCGTTTCCCCATGCTTCTCGATGGCCTCATTTCAGATACGGATGGCATAGGTACGCTAGAAGATCACTAGTTAACCAATTTCGGCGAAAGCCGTATTGACGGTCACTTAAGATGTCATAAGTTTCTAGGTAGGTATGCCAGGAGCTTAGTGTTGAGTACACGGTCCAAAGTCTTACAGAACAATGCATAATTATTAAACACTAATAAATTGTACTACTAATGAGTCAAAACGTTACTTACCTATCTTTTGGTAATGTTTATCTTAACATTTACCGTGTCTTTAAGGTAAATCCTAAGATTTACCAAGTGAATGGTAGTAAAAGTCCGCAATAAACGATGATTATAGAACAGTTCGGACTTTTACCATTAAGAGTTGGTAAATCTTAGGATTTACTGGAAAATCTTAGGATTTACCGTAGTTCTGGCTTTTACAGTAACATATATATGTTCAAATCACTAATGGTATTAAAATAGCTTCAGGTCAAACGCATTGTTTTCAAACAATAATGCTATGCTATGTCGCTCTATGACAATACCATGAGATGGCTCTTATGATGGCTGACTTATGATTTGTCTTATAGATTGTGAAACTATTTCTTTGTAAGATAATATTGAATGGTCTATGAATACAATGGCCGTATGTTTGATTTTACTATGCTCCATTGCAATGTAGGTAACTTTTTTAATTTAAGTAACTTTCTTTAGGGGTGAAAATTATCAAATAACTTATCTAGTTCTGTGGGTGGAGCTAGAGGGGTTGTTAATGAAAACCCTCCCGTTTTGGAGGTATTTAGAACAGAGTGTAAAAGTCCTGTAATCCTCCGTTGAAAAAGGAGGATCCTCCGACAAGATAGATGTTTTGTTTGATCTGGCAACTGCTCAGGACATGATTTCGGGTTATTGTATATGTTCAAATCACTACTAGTATTCAAACATATTCAGATCAAACGCATTGTTTTCAAACAATAACGCTATGCTATGTCGCTCAATGACTATACCATGAGATGGGTCTTATGATGACTGACTTATGATGTGTATTATACATATGTATGTTTCTTTGTAAGATAATATTGAATGGGCTATGAATACAATGGCCGTATGTTTGATTTTACTATGCTGCATTGCAATGTAGGTAACTTTTTTAAGTAACTTTCTTTAGGGGTGAAAATTATCAAATAACTTATCTAGTTCTGTGGGTGGAGCTAGAGGGGTTGTTAATGAAAACCCTCCCGTTTTGGAGGTATTTGGAACAGTGTGTAAAAGTCCTGTAAACCTCCGTTGAAAACGGAGGATCCTCCGACAAGCTGGATGTTTTGTCTGATTCGGGCTTCTGTATATTATTTGGTTCAAATCACGCGGAGAAATCTAATTAGGCAGGATTTCGTAGTTTAGTTCAAAATTATGTGGCGCCATTGATGTTCCAGTGCCGCGCACTGTGTTTCGTCCAGAACAAGCTAGCTGGACAAAAACAATATTAAAATTTCTTAAAATCATTAATGGCGGTAAGTAGTTTATTAGTTGGTTATTACACCCACAACAATTGTTTTGGCATAAGTCATACAAAACATCGTTCATGAGGATAAGTATAGAAATAAATTGGGTCAAATGCATATTATTATTTGTTTTTTTGCTACTGACACGATTGCATCTCCTGCGGTTATCTTAATAGTTGTGGTAAATTTTAGTGATGGATTCTATTAATAAGGGTGAGAAGATTTTGTTTATTTAGTTACAATTAAATAATATTCATACTATATTAGAATCAGAGCGTTACAAATCCAGAAATTGAGTTTTTTATTCAACAATTCAAATTCAAAAGACGGTAACTAAAAACCCCCTCGTATCCCCGGTCTGTATTTTTGTCAGTTGATAGGCACATGCTTCCAAATTATAATGAAACTTTCTTTTTTTGCTCGTTTTTGCTCGAAAAGCTGTTTTTAATTTTTCTGTAGGTAGCAGTATTACAGTTTAAAAAATGCAGTTTTTCGAAGAATGGGTGAAACATACAAAAAGTGACCGAAATAAGCTACTTTTTATGTTTGTTTCACAAAAACATGATCTCAGTGGTGTAACAGAAGCATCTGTGAAGGAGATCAAAAATATTATTTCCCGTTTTTCTTCGAAATTTTCGGAGAAATGGGAGAATTCTGGCCGAATACGGAATCGTTTTTTAGCTTGTGATGCTAAGTGACTAGAAGGTGAAGACATACAGTTTAAGGTGTCTTATGACCTTGCAGAAGCATCAACATCTTCACATTCACAGCATGGTCCCGGAAAACCGCCAGTGGATATGGCAAACGCAAGTGCCAAAACCACACGGTGAGGTGTCGATTATTTGGTTCAGTTACGAAGCTCTGAGATACTTTTGGTTGCTGCTGTAATAGCGTCTCATCAAGCAGGTAAACGCAACGTCGCAAAACTGATTCGAGAACTTAGTGAGAAACCTGAGAAATTCGTTTCTGAAGATTGCAGAAGATTCCGAAGGGATAATACCAGGAAACAGTCTCGTATTGCTACGAATACAGATTTTGAATATGTTGATCATCACATCTGATCCTTTTATTAACAGTCTCAGAGATAACCCCAGAAAAAAATCAAGTAGCCTCCCTTCTGCAGTCTTAGACCTTGTAACCCCACCCGTAAATATTGTAAAAATGTAAATACTATAAATATTAATACCGAAGATTATTATGTGGAGAATTTTTCTGAGGATGAACTTAGTGACAATGAATAATTCCTGAGTTTGTTCTAATTATACATAATCCAATGGATAGTCGTTTTCTAGTCGTAAGTTATTTAATACAGGTTGATTTTTACGAGTGTGGTTTATTGTGTATTTAACTTACAAATCGGAACTGTTGCAAAATATATAAATTAGTTTTATTTACTTATAATATTAGTGTAATCGTTATATAATGTAATTAGCTTTAAATACCCCTGATTTAATTGATATTTCTTACGAATCGTGCCATAAACCCCATTAGTTTTAATTAAATCATTTTATTTTCGGAGTTTCGCATTTTTATGAGTTTCTAAGTATTTTAAACAACGAAATCAGTCATATTATTAACAAGCAGAGGCTATGCAACCTATATCAAGTAAAAAATAATTTTGTCCAGCTAGCTTGTTCTAGACGAAACACAGTGCCGCGGTCTTTCGAAAAATCCACAATATAGGCCTAATTTTTTTTTATATTAATTATTGTTTGACCACTATCTCACCTGATGGTAAGTGATGATATGGTCCACGATGGAGCACGCTCGCCTACAAGTAACTAGGGCATTCAAACTCGGATAGTTACCAACTCCGGAGCTAGTTACGATGTTGAGCAATCAAATCCGGAACTCCGGAGTTGGCTCCGGAGTTGACAGCTTTTTTGGAAATTGATAAAAACCTGCCTTTATTTTAATCAATAGAAGTTTTATTTGTGTTTCCGATTTAAATTTCTGTCTGACAGACTGAACTTATGATGGACAACTAATACGCATTATAAAATATTAAAACAATAATAAAAAATAAATATTTGTTTGGCAAGTTACAGTATAATAATAATCATGAACTTATAGGTATCTAAAAAATCTACGTTTTTTGAGATCGAAGTTCTTGGTTTTGAGAAACGATAAGGTAAATAAAGATGAGTCAGAAAGAGAACTTCTAAGCTTCGTGAAGAAAAGCGTGCTGCCGAGAATGTTCGTTCTGACTCCACGCCCGTCGGCACAGCAGATAGTGGTACTCACGCAAGCCGGGCACTACCGAATAATACCGAAGTGTTGTGCTAACTAAGAACTTATGAAGGAATCAAACAACGGGTTACGCTCAAGAATTAAGATGCGTTTTTCGTCATTTTGTAAATAATGTTTACATGATTTATGAAAACCGGTTTCAACTCCGGTGTTCTATTTCAACTCCGGATTTCAAAAATGCTCAAAATCGTTCCGAAACTCCGGATTGAAAGCCCTACAAGTAACCTATTCACTCTTAAGTAGGACCCAGGTGTTG
Organism: Mythimna separata; assembly: GCA_030763345.1. NCBI lineage: Eukaryota > Metazoa > Arthropoda > Insecta > Lepidoptera > Noctuidae > Mythimna > Mythimna separata. The sequence continues at coordinate 20,425,549 of CM061184.1, read as the reverse complement.
GATGAACTTATCTAAAGAAACACTTGCTTGGAGAACCCCAAGGAAGTATGAAAACTGCTTTAGTACCCAGATTATCCGATTTACAAACTGGTCACAAAAAAAATACATTACATTTACCTACGTACAAGTTTTTCTTTCAATTCTACTTTCTATTTTTATTTGTATTACTGTGTTTTTTTATCTCCATTTTCTATGTTTAGGTAACTTTTGTGGCAATAATTGCTTTTCCTATACCTTCCAATAAATAATTGTCATACCTATTATGGGGTAAGCTGTGCATACCTATAATGGGCATACCAGTGACTAGATTTCAATGTTATTTACCATAGTATTCCTGTATGCAATGCAAATAAATAAATAAAATAAATATATATCACGCAATTTGAAAGCAGTTAGTATAAATTATAATTATTATTTTATTAGATATGTTGTATTATATTATTTGAATAACCACAAAACGAGTATAAATTCAATTTGAATAACAACTATGATCGAATGATTGTTATGCGTTATTTATTAACTGTAAATAATTTCCCATAAATAAATTATAGATAACGCTCGAATTATAAATAAACTTAGTGATTCCCGCGGTTTTACCTACGTCTGTAACTACAAACGACGAACAATAGGAGCGGCGTAGTAACTACTGCTCTGCTCCTATTATTAGTAGTGTAATCGTATATAGCCTAAAGCCTTCCTCGTTAAATGGGCTACCTAAACAAGACAAAAATACAGTTATAATTGGAATGAGTAATTCTTGAGATTAGCACGTTCAACCAAATAAATAAACTCTATTATTATTTTATAATATTATCCCCAATATTTGAATTAAGCAGTTACATCACGTACATTCATTCCTCTCGCAGTACTCCTAACATGTATAATCAAACAAAATTCTCATTACAGGAAGAATTCAAAACGCACACTAGAACTGTGGTGGAGCGGCCTGCCACCAGCGGTGCGCGGCAAAGTGTGGCAACTGGCCATCGAGAACAAACTCAAGATCACCCACGAGATGTACCAGGACTACGTCGCACGAGCCAAGCAACGGCTACACGAGGCACAGCTCAGGAGAAAACGGTTAAAAATCAACAGAAACGACAAATGCAGCTGTCAGAAAGAAAAGAAAGAAGAACAGAAACCAAAACTAGATGACATCCTCGCCAAAACAGACGACAGAATCGAAAAACCTGAAGATAAAACTCGTCTAGGCATCCCTAGAAACTTCAGCGAGCAAAACCTAAAGTCCCAAGCCAGTGATGAAACAGGACCCAAGAAGTGTTGTTCGAAATCCAACCCTAATCTACTAGACTATAGTGACGAGTGTTCCATGGAGCTGATTCAGCTGGACATCGCGAGGACGTTCCCTCATCTGTGTATCTTCCAACCTGGTGGACCGTATTTCGATGTGTTACATGAGCTGCTAGCGGCTTATGTTTGCTATAGACCGGATATTGGATATGTACAGGTATGTTTACTTTTTCATTCATTAAATAAAACGACGATTACCGTAGGGACTGGCCCGTAATGGCTGAAGATAGACGTGTGTGGAAAAGGGAGAGGGATGCCTTCGCCCAGCTGTGGGACACAATGGGCTAACTGACTAAATAAAAGTTGGCCTAGGAATTATTCCTATATTGTGAGTGCGTTCACAAACATGTAAACTCAGTTACTCTAGACACCTGGATCCGAAACACCTATCTGTAGGATGTGCAAATATTTGTTCCTTTCGGGGATCGAACTGACGACCCCTACCGCAGCAGCCAATCACTTCCAACCGCACGCCAACCGCGTGTGTCATCTGAGTTAAACGCTCTAATTGGGGGACATGATACCCCTTGATAGGACGTACCTCATAGATTTGATTACCCTTGTTTTCTAAATAACTTTTCCTTTTTTATGCACCTACCATAGTGTCTTTTGACCACCCTAGGTTGACTGGTAGAGTACGCCTAAGGCATTAAGAGGCCTGCGGAGACCGCGCGCTATCTCGAGTTGAGAAGAAATAAAACACGTTTTTGAGGTTGATGGAAGCAATCCAGATAGTTTAAACAATTCTTGGACACACCGACTGGAGTAAAGTCATCATCCGCACACTGACAGTTGCTTGCTGTGATAGCAATACAAACTATTGGAAATTTGGGAGAGGTTCCGTAATACCAAAAATGATGAATGAAAAATTAATGTATTTCCATTATTGTTTCGAGTATTTATAACTTGATAATAATATCTGTGTTCCTACGAAAAGATATTTTGAAATATTGTTGTTTATAATATAGAAAAAACAAAATAAAAACATGACATTTTCGCTGTGAAAATGTGCAAATTTAAATTCGCTTAAATTTCGTTTGGGGTAAGTTTTTCAACAAAAAGACGATGTAGGAACCTAGATAATTATTGACTGAATCCGAATAACATCATATTATGGTGTAAATATGCTTAAATTGCAAATGATCTTGGTATTACGTTTGTATGGATAATTCTAACGTCGCGCCCGCCTTAACGGCCCGACTCAGGGACATTCATTAACGTTAATCATCACTTAAGAAATTGTCACATTGACAGTTTTACACAGTTTTTCAGTGAAGGTTTGACAATACTTAACTTTAATGGACGCTAATGAACCATTAGCTGGACTATGCGTTCGGCCGTATGTCCTTTATCCCTTTGTAGTTTGTATGAAGATTTAATAAATAAATAATTATCAATTTGAGTGACGGCTTGTTTTCTAAGTACTTGAAATATGAAGAGTAGGCTGAAGTTTCTAGTAGCTTTCCTACTTCATTGGCAAGGTTACTCATTAAACAACATGTAATACAATAAACGCACATCCTGAAAGTAATGTGTTCAGAATTAGCTGATGAATCGTATTTTGCTATTTTAAAAATTGACGTTGATATTTTTGTTGACAAAAATAATTAATATTTTGATAAATTTTGATTTGTGCGTCGATGCAAGGTCGATGCCCATATTTTATGTGGACAAATATTATTAAAATAAATAATTAAAATAATTGTAACTTTATTTCCTAATTGGGCTGTAGGTATATGGGTATAAGTGTAAGTAATTAAACAAATTAGGAATTACACACAACACACACAGTACAAGTTTGTACAGTAGTATACACTTGTACTGTGTAAATAACGAAGACAAACAATAACAGAAACACCGTCTTCCAAAAGTCAAGTTATTTTGCACTTTTTACGGCCGATTTCTTCAAAAAAGCTAAAACTAAAACTAAAGTAATAACTTTTCCTTGACCATTACTGTTGTCAATAGCAACTATCATCTTGTCAATGTTTTCATCCAACTGACAGCTAAATTAAAAGTCGACTAAAATAAAATGTAGGGATAAACGCAGTGAAACCTATACAATTTTGTCAAAATGACAGTGACTTTGGATTTAACAGCCTTTCAATGAGCAGTTAAAGTTAAGGACAAAACTAACAGTTAAAATTGTGAAAAAACGAATTTAACCGTTAGTATTACTTTATGACGTTAGTTTGGCTGTCACTTTGGTTGTTACGTTTGGTGAAGAAATTGGCAGTTAGTGTTTTTTTGGTAACATTGTACAAGTTGGTTGTATTTTTCTTTTTGTAAAAAGGTTTTTATCGATACTAAAAAGGTGGATTGTGATGAGCGGGAAAAATAAAAAATAAACAATTTCCGGTAGACGTTTCATCAAGTTAATCACGAGTCCACGAACTGTAAACCACATTGCCACGAAATACAAACAATGCTCGTGATGAGACCGTTTACCTACTTATTGTTTTAAGAAATTGTTTGTAAACACGATTTTCTAGATTTCTCCACACTATGAAGTTTTCGAATTAGCTTAGTACTAAAAGCAATGATGTAAATCCTAACTTCGCTTTTACGGTTTTAACATGACACTACTTATAATATAATGGCGAAAGTTTGTATGTATGTTAGACACATGCATACACTGAAAACTGAAAGGATTTGGATAAAATATGGCTCACGGTTATACTGAAGTATAGCCAACAGGTTAGGTGGCAGATGGTAGCAAGTGCTCGTTGCACTACGCGTTCCTTCTATTAATGTTTTATTATAACATACAAACCATAATGCTAACTTAAATTATTTAGTTACTATAATAGAATAATGACTGGCCTGTTGGTCTAGTGGTTAGTGACCCTGACTGCTATGCCGGAGGTCGTGTGTTCGATTCCTACCCAGGACAAATGTTTGTGTGATAAGCACGATCGTTTATTCTGTGTCTGGGTGTAATTTATCTATAATATGTATGTATTTAGAAATATATAAGTATGTTTATCAGTTGTCTAGTACCCGTAATACAAACTCCGCTTAGCTTGGGATCAGATGATGTTGCGTGAAAGTTGTGGAATATTATTATTATAATGATTAATCTTTTTTTTAACGATAAATAGTTTATCATTTGTGCCATATATTCAAATTTCATAAGTGCAAATATTCCGAGCCCCTTACACAACGGCATGTAGCGTGACCCCTCGTCGGTTACGTGATAACAATGCACGCGTGATGCTATGAGCGTGCTGTCTAGCGGTACCTGTCATTATGTAAGTGATTGGCCCTTTGTTTCGACCTGATCGCCTAATCTTTTGTGGGAGGGTACACTGCTTGGTCATTCAAAAATCATCTCACCTTTAGGTACAGTAAAACCATTGGGGCCTACTGAGGCCATGGGTTGTCCAAAAGTGAACCTTGAGTGGGTTTTAGTCAGTAAAAGTCTGACACGCTCTCCCGTTCGGCCCTAGAGCGGGAAAAGACATTGGATAATTTCCCACATAAAAGAGAAAAGAAAAAACCTTTTCCTTACTATTAATGTTTAGAAAATTACAAAAATGCATTAAACTATCAGTCTTCTCATTCGAAATTTTCGGAATCCAAAGGTATCATGGAATACCTCAAAATCTTTGGATATCACAAATCTTGTCTAATTAATCATTATTCCAACTGTATTATGGTCAGCTTCAAGTCTAACTGGACACAGCTTTTCATGGAGACCTGCCTACCTGGATTTCACAAACCATGACGTTTCCTAGGTTTATGGAATTGTTCCTTTTGGTTTTTCGATATAATATTATTATAGAATACTCTTCTATCTTTCTTAACCATTCTTTATTGACAGTTCCAATTTCCTTCCTTCCAGGGCATGTCATTCATAGCAGCAGTTCTGATCCTCAACATGGAAGCGCCTCAGGCCTTCGTGTGCTTCGCGAACCTGCTGGACGGACCTGTGCTACGGGCGGCCTTCACCAGGGACGGAGCTACCATGCAGGTGATTATGGTTCTAGTGTAGTCAGAACTTCAAATATAGCGAAAGAAGTTTTAAGTTCAAAAAAACAGTGTACATTAGTGATACATAGGCAGACTGCATGGAGAGAAAAATGAACATGTGCCAATTTCTTTCCAAATTGAAATCGTTTTAATAGTTCATAACTAATGAAATGCCTGATTCAAGCAGTTTTTCGCTTCTTTTCTTTGGGATGAATTTGGACAAAATTGAACATACGATGGACATGATGACATCATTAAGGAACGCATTGTGTTTCTAAAAGATTGGAAAGAAAAAGCAAAAATAGTCTCTGTGGTTAGAAATGGAAAAATTAAAAATAGCCTCTGTTCAAGATTGGGACAATACGGGTTAGAAGCCTCCCAAAATCATAGCCGGGGGTTTCTAGCATAACGCGTACAGGGATAATCGATGGTTGGTACCACGTTCCACAGACATTGGCTAGAGACCTCTGTGAGTTAGCTTCGACCCTCCGTACGCTTTCTAAAGGTCCAACTCCAGGACTCCAGGATCCTGAGAAAAATACATTGGTAATGAAAATAGGTGCAAACAATCACTCATAGAACCTTTTCAGTTCCAAATTGCGATGTATAATCTGGCAAATGTATCGAAAGACTAGACTAAAAAGACTTGTTCAATGTTCCCAGCGGCTATGGAAGGCGTACACCACGCTGCTGCGGCACAACCTGCCCGCGCTGGCGGACGCGGTGGCGCCCGAGCTGTACCTGCTGGAGTGGCTCTACACCGCCTTCGCTAAAGCCATGCCTCTGGACGCTGCGTGTCGCGTGTGGGATGTCTTCCTAAGAGATGGGGATACCTTCCTCTTTAACACAGCTTTGGGTAAGTTTATAGAAATAAACTGTCTAATAAAACTATAATGTTTAAGCAAGTTTTCTTTTCTATGTGTCGGGTGTATTTTATTTATTTAACAGTTTATGTACACACACAAAAGAATAAGAAAAGAAAAAGGAGACAGAAAATAGGTACAAGGGTAATGCTTATTTTTAAAGAAATCTCTTCCAGCATACCGCGAAAGGAGAGTTGGAAGAGAAAGATAAGTAGACACCGTGTGTGACTGTTAAAGGACAATAGATATATACAAAATAGTTATTAATAAAACGTGCAGTTATAGATATATAAATATATACATATTACAATAAATAATACAAAAATACATACTAAGTAATACTATAAAAAATACATACTAATTTGCATCTGTGTATCTACAATTACCGTCAACCTTCAAAGTAAGAGTGGACGCGCATCTTTGAGGCTCTCTCGCTCCGACATAGCTTACCTCCAGGCGATATAGAGGTTACACACGCTAGTCTTGTAACTATGACTGCGTAAAAAGTTTTTATTTATACATATAATGATTTTGGCTTGGACACTAGGCCATGTCTTCCTTACTTAGTTTGCCATAAATGAATATAACACATTGTAATGTTTCGTTTTATTTGGCAGCAAATGTATCGAGTCAGCCTTCTTGGCAAACTTCGCTGAGTTAGTCAACACTACAATAAAATTTTCATTTCGTTTTTACGGACTTCGTGCCTGTTTCAATGATTTTAAATATCGTCCAATTGTACAGACTTGAGATACAATCCCCATCAATTTTATATCACAATATCATACTGGAATAATTTTCTATACAATCTGTATTTTTTGATATTCCATAACTCTAGGGTTATATTCTGTTGGTAAAAATAATTCTGAAACTCCTAGAATAGGTGGTCCAAAAATGCATCGTTTCGGAGATATCATATATCTAAGTTTCATTGATAAATACAAGTAATTCTTTTTATTCAAACCAATCATTCATATTTAAAGCTAAGAAAATGCGACGTTGTCATATTTCACGTAAGGGTGTTTTACATTAATAATCGTGACTTAGCCGAATTATTTTGTATGAAAAATTAAAAAAAAAAAACGAAGCATTGGAACATAACTCATATGCCAGTTGATTCTTTGATATGGCCTCAATCATACCCTAGAGTTATGGGATATCAAAAAAAAACACGTTGTATAATTAAAATAGCCACTGACTTTCACTCGAAAAAATATCGCCTAAAAACCCACAAATGAGCATTTTACCTACCACAGTAATTGCTAAACATTTCTTTTTACGGAACACATTATTTTATTTATAAAAGGTTTTTGGAAAGACATCGAGATCCAATCAGAGAAAACAAATCGTTTCATTGCCAAATACTTAACCCTCATTTACTAGAACAACTCCTTATCTCGTTCCAGGCGTCCTCCATCTATACCAAGAAGAGCTGAAAGACATGGACTTCATCTCCGCAGCGCAGTTCCTCACGAAGCTCCCTGAAGACCTCGACCCCGAAGCTCTGTTCAAGAGCATCTCCACCGTGTCGCTCACGCTCGACGGCATGTCCTTCGAGGAGCTGGCTTCCTGCTGTGAAGTCGATACCACGCTAGATGATGACGTCACCGTCAGGTTATGATATAAGAGGACTTTTAATTTTGATACTTTTTGGGATTTCGTTGATGCTTTGTCGTTTAGAGTTCGGTTATAGTGGGATTACTGTAAATACATGAGGAGCTAAGGAATGCTCATCATCATCACATACATGCCAATGTTAGTGATTGCCGTCATAAAAAGTGGGAGTGAGACGACGTGAGACTTAAGGCAGATTTCTGAATTGAGTATTTTGAGTTACGAATGTCTCAAACCCTGCGAATTTTTTACAGATTTCAAAGCCAGAGTTTGAAAATACTCAAATTCAAATACTTTAATCACAAATCGGGGGGAAGTATAGTTTTCATATTCACCGTCCTACTCGCACTTTTTATGACAGATATGAGTATTAGATCTTTTGATTTCATGCTGACAAAATTTTCATACGAGTAGATAGGATGTAAAAGAGATCCAAACTGGCAATGGTAAATTAAATCTCACATTTTCGGGTGACTTGGTACGACGAGTAATTTTGTAAGTGTATGTAAAGGGGAGTCGTTTTTCATTGTCAGTCGGTGAAGTTTTGGGATAGTTCTTACTTGTTAAAGTATCTCGTACGTAGGGTTTTGTTTAGTGTCTATATCGTTTTTATAGCGATTTCTTTTGAGAGTGAAGTATGCCTGTATTTGAATGTTCGTGTTGTCCCGTGACATCGTGTCCTTTATTTATAAAAACTACGTTTATATAAGTTATTACTAAATATCTTATATAATTTCGAAATGTAAATAAAATGAAATTAGATGTTATTTTGATTAATCGTTATTAAGATTTTTATATTTAACATTTTTTAATGGTTTTATTTCAATTTATATGATTCGAATTTATATGAAATTGAAATTACATACGACTGGTCGTAGAGAAGTGTATATAAATTAATGAAATGTACTCAAAAAGATTATCAGCAATCGAGTATCGAGACTGCCTAGTACCTATCGTCTCCGAATTTATTCGTGGTTTTCAATAAATTAGTTAAAAATCGCTGTAAATATAAATAATTGTTATTCGTGCATGTAACAAACATATCATATACATTAGTTTTAGATTAGTCGTTTGAAGTTCTAGACATAATTTGTGAAAGAACTTCAAGTGAGTAATTTTCTCATTAGATGCCATTATTTTGCTGATATTAACTAAATTATCCTACAGACAATACCTTTAGTCTATGTTAAATGTTGTATCAGGAAAATTTGGGTATTCTGAGATTTATTTTCATATCTGTGGCGATCATAAGACTGGAGATATTTCAATAACATCATGGAAGGTTGAAATGTATGTGATTAGTTGCTAATATGAAAAAGATCTACCGCTGTGGCTATGCATGCTTATAACAGTTTATGCAACACACCCAATGAGATAAAAAAATGTGGAAATTTTCAGTTTTTTACGTGTTTTTTTCTAGCCATTTTCGTTGTATATTTTTCGTTCTAGCATACATAGCCACAGTCCATTAAAACTATCCATTGTCGTACCTGTTTCTATAAAAAAATATTTAACAATACTATAACGTATTTCTAGGAATAATTAAGTTTCCTAACTTATAATCATTAAACTAGGTTTTGTACTACAACTCGAAATACTGTTCGTCGAAATCGCTGAGACTGCGATGTTGGCAATATTTCTTATGTAAACCATCGTCTATTTATACAGGATTATTTGTAAAACACTAATAACCTTGCAGGACTGTATTACTGACATCAGAAACAACAACTATTGTTCTATGACTTTTTACAAAACAGTGTTTTTACCGAAAACGAACCTTAAAGATTTCGTTATTCTGTCTAACACATTTCAACTCTGTATTTCGCTGTACCTACCTCTACCTACCGTGCACTGTTCTCGCCTTCGTTCCCCCCGCTATGAAAATATGATGAACTAAAGTAAGTATGATAAATGTCATAGAACAAAAGTTGCTTTTTTATGATGATAGTAACAAAGTCCTGAGAGATTGTCAGTGTTTTACAAATAACCCTGTATAGTTAATTACTTAGTTTTACATATTTTCAAGTCCCTGATCTTTAAATTATTAATAACATGGTTTTTCTGATAAAATTCGGTCTATTTTAAAATCTTTCGGCTAAGATTAAAGTTGATAGAAAAGGATGATATGTTAGTTATTACGTATGTATGTTTAGTAGTATATAACGAAATTGTACATTAAATCAAACGCGCGTTGAAGCAATACGATTTCATAGTGTATAATAGATAACTATAATAATTATATGTATATTTAGTAGTTGTTACTATATAATATAGTACTTGGTGTTATTGTAATATCAGGAAAAAACCTAAGTGTTGGATGACAGGCTGCGAGATCGCGCGGCGCGGCTTCGCCCGCATTAAACTAGGTTTCTTCATACACACTTAGGACCCTGTTTCATCCCCTTAGGGGGTGAATTATGAAAAATCCTATTTTAGTGCTAGCCTACGTTAAAACGAAACCTTGTGCAAAATTTTACGTTCCTATCCCCAGTAGTTTCGACTGTTTGTTGATAATTGTCAGTCAGTCTGTTTCTCCTTTTATACATACTCAATAACTTTCTCACTCAGACTATCCAAAAGGAAAGTGTGTGTACAAACCTTATCAAAACCGAAATAAATAAAAAGCTTGCAACAATCAGCGCCATAACATCATCCAACACTTATCTCATAACATATTAACTAAATATAATTAAAAAATAAAAACATTATTACTGATGCATCTTCAAGATTGCGACACCCTGCACTTTGGACCTGATTAAAAGACTCTTATCCAGTGGGTGTGAACATAAATATCAATATATTTACTGTTAATTATGATAGTCTATGTCAATTATATTATATCTTAATTATTAATTATACAGTGGCGAGTGGTAAAACTTGAGTGGATTAATCTGTTGGTTAGTCATTTGGTAATGGTATTTTGTTTCATAATTATTATTCTTATGTCATTTGGGAGTCATGGTGGAGAATGATAAACGGAGTATAGTTTTTAGGCCTACTTAAAAGTAGTTGTGTTGATACAATACACCTTATAATGATAAGGATCCTTCTTTTTTAGTTTTTATTATTATTTGGCGACAAAAATGAAGTTAATAATTATTTATTGATGATCTACTAAATTTCCCAGCCGGGAACGTAGCTACAGCCGTATCAGTGGGCTTTGGGCTACAGGGGTGCCAAATTACCCTACTAGCACAGGCTATTAGTACCAACTAAAAAAAAATAAGCCTTCAATCATTTTGGGCGCCTTTGGAACTACGTGCGCAACTGCACTTAGCGTATTAATAATCTTAATTAGTTTAATCAGCTATCACGGCATACATTCGTAACATACTAGCATCAATATTAAAAATCAAAATATTAAATCGAGGCCAAGAAGCGCAATAATCTGTGTTAATTACTAAAGAACGTTAATCACTTAGTTTTTCTGCACGCCACTGCAGTATATCTACTATTGTGTAACTACTATTATTATCTAATTTAATGAACGATCAACGAGTAGTAAACCGGCCTAATACCTAGTTAGTTTCAAGTATCGAGACATTCGAGAAATAATTAAATTAATTAGTTGATAATATATTATGTCAAAACCGCATGCTTTCGCATGTATTATAACTAGGTGTCGGAATAGTTATTGTATACTTACTTAAAGTCCGTGGAAATATCTAACACTAGCTGTCCCCAGCGGTTTTACCCGCATTTTTCATTACTGCTCCGCTCCCGTGGGTCGTAGCGTGATGGTATATAGCCTATAGCATTTCTTGATAAATGGGCTATCTAACACTGAAAGAATCGGACCAGTAGTTCCAGAGATTACCTCCTATATACAAACTTACAAATTTTACCTGTTTATAATATTAGTATAGATAGAGTTGATATTACCTCCTCAAAAATAGGAAAGAGGAATCATAAACCTGATTATTAAACTTACTTCCACGAACTTAAGGTAAATATACTCTACTTGTTCCGATATCTGCTTATAAAATATAGTTATAATTAAATGAGTAAAAAGAATATGTCATGTATGCACGCAATATTCACCGTTATTTTTATGTGGACAAAGTTGGTTTTTCTTTTGGATATAAATTAGTTGGTCAGCCTTTTCCCAGCTTAATTGGCAATTAATATTTTAAGTTGGAGTGGAATTCACCAAAAACATGAACAGCGTAACTGTCCTCTTTTCTAAAAACATAATTATGGTATAAATACTGGTGTGTTTTTGTCGACAATTAAACAGATTCAAATATTCTTTTAAATTAATCTTCTATTTTAATTTCTCTCTCTTTGGTTATGCGTGCATGCTTGAGTACGATATTGATATAGCAACGATTTATTAAAATATAATAATGTATTATAATTAATAGTCTTAAGAAATCAACAAACAGAAATCAGTTAACTTAAACAAATTTCTTTTCCGTACGCGTTCTCGCCAAACGCTAAGTAAATGTTACGTGACTGCTTCAAAATTAATAACAGCAGTAAACTAAGCAGGTTTATGTATTTTTGCATCCCTACAAAACCGGTTAAATTACTAATTGTTTTAGAAAGTGCAGTTACATTAAATGTCTGATTTCGACGTTTATGGATTATTATAGTTGGGCAAGATTTCTTTACTATTAATTTAAAAAAAAACAAAACGATTTTATTTGGCACTACTTTTTAAATTCGGAGCATTAGTTTTTAAACAAAAATTCAATTTCCTTCCTAATTTTAGTATATTTTGGTCAAAACCCCTTTAAAAACAGCATAGCTATTAGGTAATTGTAATATATGTATAAAAAATATTTGTCGTGTAACTAGTAAATAAAAGCTTTAAAATATGTGTAGAGTAATTGTCTTGCCACATAATAAATGGTGATTTAATATTAAATGCATGTTTTATGTACATAGTTAACAATAATTACATTTAATTTTGTTTTGTGCAGATTTTTATATTTTGAAACATATATTTTGGATACTTAGCTTTCTGTAGAAAGTTTAAAATATTTTACAAAACGCAAATGGGTTAAAAGATATTATACAAAAGATATTATTTTGAAAGGTTGTTACTGATTTTATGAAATGCAAACTATGTAGTAAGATTTATTTTCAGTTTAATTAGGCTTGTTCATAAAAGAGTGTGAAATAATGAATTAATAATAATGTATCAACACAGAAAGAATATATATTATTTAGCTATAAAATTGTTATATGTAAACAATAAGATAACATCCTTTTCTATCTATTTTAATTAAGAATCTCGCAGAAAATTATTAATTAAAAAAAAAAACATATTTAAATGTCTCCTAAAAACATCCAAAAGAATCTTGAATAAAAAAATCAGATTTGATTAATTTGTAGGTATTTTAAAACAAAAATAAAATATCAATGATAATTTTAAATAAGTGTAGGTGCACACTGGACATATCTACGTTCCTACAATATCGCTATGTCAAGATTTGCCAAATCAATTTTTACTAATCTATTCTCTTCTACATCTAAAATAAAAGCTTATGAAACAAACGGACGTACAAATGATACTAGTGTGTGCCTATATTGATTGTAAGGGTGGTGACTGATTTGTAAAGCGGGTAAGGTTGTGTCATGTTACAATTTTGTAATAGGTTTAGGGTGAAACTAACTTTGTGTACACTCACTTCACATTAGAGCGTTCAAATAAAATCAATATGGTGGTTATTGTGAACTGCAAAATAATACTGAAATGGTTTTTTTTCCATTAACTTGTTTATAACAGAATTGTAATGTAGATAGATTTGTTTTCTTTCTATCCAAGTTTTATCTAAACCATTTTAGTTACTTTGTTTTTGAATTTTAATGTAGATAGACACAAACCAAGTTTTGTCTAAACCATTTTGGTTATTTAGCAGAATGATTAATTTCTGGGAAACCATATTAATGAGGCTGTCAATCCAAAATGTCAACTGTGACTAATCTATAAACAGTTCAAACGCAGCTGGACTGTCCGAATATATTGACATAGCCAATTTTGTTACAGCATTCGTATTGTTACATGTTCGGGCACGCTCCAATCAGCAGCCACCCTAATTCAATGACAGTTGTGATGTGGACTGATATTACTAATTATAAATAATGCCATCTCAATAGATTATAAAGTATTGTTATTCGCGGTGTAAATAAATTGTTAGCAAGTAATAATTCAGCCCCAATACAGTACGAAAGTAATTATCTTGTAATTTAATTGTAAAATAAACATATATGAATCGAATGATTTTTTTTTAATTAACTTACACTATATGATATACCTGGGGTTATCTGGAGTGTGAAGAGAAAGATATTGAATTTTCTTTTTTGTGAATTATTTCCCATTCTAGAGTCAGACGTTTTCTGACCTAGCGTCCAGGACTGCGGGTTTCCCTTACGGAAGACAACCCATAGCTCCAATAAGCTTCGACCCTGCTGGGTTCTCATCACCGTGTCCTCCAGGTGGTCCACATAATGGTGGAACCCTGACGTTTTATCCTCATTAATCGAGTGCAGGAACCTCCTGAACTTGCCGTGTCTGGCGAGGATCTGCGTCTTGCGGAATGTGAAGACACAGTGACATCTCTCCAACCACTCCTGAAACAGGCGACTTATCGTCTAGATTATGGAGTGCCCACTCCCGCTCTGTGACGGGACGACTTTTACTGACTTAAACAACATCTGTGTCTTGAGTTACTCAATAGGTCATTTTGTGTTTTCTTGTGTATGGGTGAGCTTCTAGTCTAAACATGCATGCTGCATATGGCTTTCGAGTTGGTTAGTTTATTAGTTTATATCGGCGCAGTGAAGCAGTCAATTTGCCCCTTTTTTTCCTAACTACCATGCTGCTAAATACCAGTATTTAATATGGAGCGCCTGCCTATTCGACCTCCACCTTACAGTAATAGATAACACGATACACCTTAGCAAGAATGGTGTCAGATATTTTGACAAAGAACTTCAAATGATAGCCAGAACCAACGGAATAATGTACTTTCTGAGGCACGGCCAATTTTAATATGTTAAGATGGGTACACATTCACACGCTGTCTTTAGGTAGTAACTGTCAACCACACAGTAATACTTATTCTATTCTATTAGGCTAAGAACTCACGGAGCGATTTTCGCCCGCGGCCGCCGCGGTTGCGGGCCCGCAGCTTCTGTAGAATTTAGATACATAATTATGTAAAAAATTAAAGCACAACTCACGACGCGTTTTACGCCCGCGGTGTACGCGGTTGTATGCGGCTCCCGCTGTACCGGCGGGCAACTAGTAGAATCGCGCGGGCCGCGGTTACCCGCAGCCTCGGCGGGTGGCGCCCGCGCGCTCTGCGGTCGGTCGGCGGGCGACCGCGGTGGCCGGCGGGTGGCGGGAGGTACAGAAATCGAACACTATTTTGCAACCGCCCGTCTTGCGGTCATCGCCCGCCAGGTCTGCGGGCGATGATCGCAACCGCGGCGGCTGCGTAACCACGCAAATAACCGTTCTCGTGAGTTTTGAAATAAAACCGCAGTTCCACGACCGCGGCGGTCGCGGGCGAAAATCGCTCCGTGAGTTCTTAGCCTTACTAAACCCGGTAATAGAATACAATAAGTGTTTATTAGCCACAACACAAAAACACACCAAAGCATAATAAATCTTTCGAGTGCCGTAATTAGAGACATAATAGAAAGACGCAACGAAGAGACGACATAATAGGTGTGAGGACGCTGGCGTTCGCTCGGGGCTCAACAGATTAGACAATTCACGAATACAAGTAAAAAATAATAACATCTGTGGGTAGTCAGGAAAAAAAGTACAGATATCAGCCATAGTACGGTGTACATCTCAGGGTGCGTCCACAGTGAATGCGCGGTGGCGGGGGCCTGTGGCGGGTGCGACAAGCGATGCGGTATGGTGGCCACATTGACGCGCGAGCTGTTGTAGCTTTTGGACTTTATTCAGGGGTATTATTAATATAACCATAATCGGCCTTGTATTGTTCCCACTGTTGGGACTCAAGCCGCTGCTCTAACGCCGAGCGACAAGACCGAACTGGTTTGATATCACCGCTACCCGCGCATCAGATCGCCTGTTGACTAGGCCCGTAGTGCGGCCATAACGCGCGGATAGGAACGTTGGAAAACTACGCGCGCTAACTCGCTCATGACCGTCGCGCTAGGCTCCCGCCTTAGTCACTGCTCTATGGACGCAAAGGGGCGTTTCATATGTTTGATATTTCGCACCCGTCATCGCAACCGCGTTAGGCTTGTAGTGTGGACCCGGCCTCAGTGCTGCACCAAATGGGAGTTCAGCTCAGTACGTGTCAGGCAATATATACCTGAAGGCTGAAGCTGGTATTTGCTGGCTCCTTACGGTGACATTCGGACGCTCAGCTAGTTCTGAGAAAGAAGTTTTATGTGTGAAGTGTTATTAGTAGTGTGTGGATCACAGAGTACTTTGTAATATGGTGTGGATATACATGTATAGGGTCGGGTGTCTCACATTGAACCAGGCAGCTACATTGAACCACCGCCGAATCTCGAAAATGCGACATTGCCAAACCGCACTAATATGAGTGAAAGAGAGCTATTTACGTTCCGTTCCTGCCCACTAGTTTGCGTGGCGATCGCGTGCAAAGTGGTTGTGTGAGGAGTATTCGAAAGCAAACTGACTCAAAAAGTAAATATTTTTTGCCAATTTCATTCTTTTTTAGCTTTTTTCGTTTAAATAATATCAATTTATTTATATATACACTGTTTTCTACGGTTATTTAGCAATTAAAAGCGCTATAATTCGTGATTTTAAGAGATGGATTTGCCGGTAAAATTTGGAGTTTAGTGATAAAACGTCGTGTGTCTCACATTGAACCACCTGAGGGTGGTACACATTGAACCACGGTTTACTGTGTACACCCCAGTCGTTAAAGGAGTGTTTTTTACAATTATTTTAATTTAATTTTAATTTGTTATATTATGGAAGGTACTTTTGTTTTTATAATTAAAAACTGTTACTTTTGTTTTTATTATTAAAATATGATAAGAATTTAACTGAAAAGGTTTCGTGATGTATAAAACTAAGACTCTCGGTTTAATTGCATATGATTTAAAGTGATTTTTATAAATATAAGGCTCATTTTTATTATTACTGTCTATTATTATTATTATTACAAAGTATTTGCCTTATAAGTTGAACTAGAAGACATCGTTAATAAGGTGTCTCAATGTGGACGATACCCTGGTTAAATGTGTACCACCTGTGGTACACATTGAACCAAAAATCATTTTTCATAAAAACCTGTTTTACACTGAAACTAAAAGGAATATGAGAAATTAATGTTTTACAAAATTAAAGCTAAATAAATATGCTACCTATACTCAAAAAAATAAAGGCATTGATTGAACATCCAGCCCACTATGAGACTTTGAAATTTACCTGGTTCAATGTGGGACAACTTACCATATACTTAAAGTTGTAAAAGTAAATAATGCATTTAAAAATATTATAATGTATGTTTGTTTTTAAATAAAAAAAAGTCAGAAATACTACTTTCACAAAGCACCAAACCATCAAGCACAAGCTCCCAAAAGGAATATCATTATAGGAACTTCCAAAAATCTGTCTCGGAAACAAAATACTCGCAAGGCAGCTATATGATGGACGTGTTCGAAACAATCATGCCGCGTTCTTTCTGTGCAGTATTGAGAAAGTGTCGTAACCGTGTTCTGAAGGTGTTAAGACATTCAACATTCCTTATCGGTGGGGTAATGTTGTTCCAGCATTTTCCAGCAACGAAAACTGCCTCTAAAGGCAGCTGTCTTAAGCGAAGGAGTGCACAGTTGCTGCGAGCACTGTCCGCTGGCAGATTGCCTTCTGCTGGCGATCCAGCTAAAGGAGATTGCCACGGGGCAGGTCCCTTTTGTGCTGACGTGTACCTGTTTGGCATAATAACCTAAAAATCTTATTTATTTTTTTGTGTGCAAATTATTTTTTACATAATTTTTCATAAACTAATGGAATTAAAGTAATATAGACATAATTCCATGCTCATGGTGATGTTTAATCTGTCAATTTGTAATTATAACCTACATTTTTTAAACAGAAAAATAATGATATCTCCTGAACCTGGGTGGCACAATGAAAAAAGGTTTCCGATTATGAAAATGCTATGTTTTTACTATTAGGTAAAATAAAAATCTTCAGGGCACAAGCATTTTCCACTGGGACCCAACTTCCCTTACAAAACGGGCATTCTCCTTTGTTGTACAGGTAAGTCGGCTGCTTGTACCTTATCACTCTAAACAGTAGACATGCCAAGTGCAACTTGCGACATGACTTCAACCTGAGAATTGATTGTTTAAAAATGGAGTTACATGAGTTCTTAATAAGATTTTGAAACAAAATCGAGCAAAGGCATTTTATACCCTCTGGATCAGTCGATCAGTTTTTGCCAGTAGTCGGGGACCGATAATGGTATCCGCATAGTTTAGATCCGAGAGCACAAGTGACTCAAAAAGTTGGATTCCCGATTCCTCGGATATATATATTGTAAAGGACCTTTAACCGGTAAAATACCAGCGTACTGAGGCTGCCATCTGTGCGTCGTTTCTCAACCCTGCGTCCATGTTCAAACCCAAATTATGCGCATCACTGGCTCGACTGACTGCGCCACCCAAGAGAGTAACAATGAGTGTTGTTGGCGCTGTACTGATTTGACATTTTTTTTTTTTGAGCTTCTAAGTCAATTCCATCCAAAGGTTGTCTGTAAAAAATCGCTGTTAGCGATAAGACCGCCCATTGTACCACCCCTACTAATGTTAAGCTCCTTGTGAAAAAAATATTTTACGGTGTACAATAAAGAGTATATAAATAAATAATATAATAAATAAATAAGAGCTGTGGCAGAAACGCATTGTTTAAAAAACCTGACTGTAGCTCAGGCAGTATGTTTTTCCACACAGCCTAATCAGCAATCTTAGATAGGCATGGTAGAATGCTAATGGGGCGGAGATCCAGGAAGAGTGGATAGGTTACTTCTATTCAAGCGTGCCCCATCGTCGACCACATCATCAATTACCATCAGGGTGAGACAGTGGTCAAACGCGACAATAGCGCCTATGCATAATAAAAAAAAAACATTTGCTTTAAGTAATTTGCGGTACTTACTATGTAAGTGCTTATTACATAAATCAGATATTTATACTCGTAATAGAGTTAAATCATAATAAAATAGTAGTAAAGATATTTGTCTGTTTCTGTGTCGGTAAGTCGGCTTTTGATAAAGATTCAATGTCGGGAGGTTATCGGTGTTTGTTTGTCAAGCTCACGCAAAATATGATAGAACACTTCAGAATAATGGAATGCGTTTAGGATTCCGTAAGATGGTTTGGAATACTATTAATTTTAACATATTTATGATACAATATAATAGGTAGTAGGTAGGTACCTACTCTATTTATTATAATGTTAGAAATTAGGCTTATAGAACTTTTCAAGATGAATTCTAACAATTCTAGTAAATAATACTTAACTAGTTTTATTATAAAATTTTCACAACATCTACTTTGATAAATTCTCATTATCACCTGTCCAGCCATAATCTTCTCGCAGTCGCTTAACCATGAATGGAATACCAGCTATGATCCAAATAACCATATAACCATGAATGATCCAAATAATTTAGATAATCTATTATCTAAATTATTTGGAAATAATTGAGATAATCAGTCTATTATCTAAATTATTTGGAACACGCGAATTTTTATAAAAGTTACCGTGGTCTGTAGTAACTCAAATGGTAACTGAAGGACACAATTGGTAGGTTTTAGGCAGTAAAAGCTCCACCCTAGAATCCACGGAGAATTCACTTAATTCATGAATCCCCGACCGGTCTCATTGGACCGCGCTGTTATTGTTTTACTATTAGGTATGTCTCGTTTCGCGGGTTAATGATTTCCTACCGCAAAAAAACAAGTTAGGTAATTTAAAATCGTTTAACACAAGTAAAATCACTGATCTAATGGTTTGGATCAGCCAACGCGACGTCAGAAAGAGGCGTGGTGATTAGTTACCACTTAACCAGTCGGTAATAGTAGTAGCTTCTCGATTGCATGTGTAAACCAACCCAGATTTGTAGATTAACGATTCTGTTTACTTGACACGCTAACCGACGGAAACTAATTGATGGTCAATTACTTTTTCACCTCAGCACCTGAAACAAGTATGTTTTGCAGTTTAAAGACAGTGAGCAAAATTCGATTTTGCTGCGAGCGTGAGACAAAGTAACTTTTTAATTATTTTTTTTAAATGCCGAGTCAGTGCTGGGTCTACTCACAACATTCGAAAGATTTGAACTTCACTTTGTTCTGTCACTTTCACTTCGATACGAAAAGAGCGAGAGATAGAAACAAGTCGATTCAAAGTTCGATTTTCAAATTCCATATATAATAGGCTCAAAAAAGAAACCAACAATAAAACGTTCGGAAACACGTCACCTATAAAATTTCAAATCAAGGTTTAAATGTAATTATTATACTTTTCTCTTAATAATCGAATTATATTTTTTTATGATCAAATAAAGAGATGTTGAATTAAAAAATACGAAGTTTATCATGTATCTACATAATTATTTAAAGTTTTAACAATCTTTATTGTGACAGAATAATTTAGTACCTAATTGTGCAATTTCCGAACGCATCTTTAAAAAATAGCGGGCTTTAATTTTTTATTGTTTTCTTCTTCTGTTCGCTAGCTACAAAGTGCGATACACGTTGGATATTATTAAAATAATAATAAATAAATATGAGTGAATCCAGTGATGATGTCTGCGATTTAACACCGGAAGAATTGAAGCAGTATGTAAAAAATGCAGAATTAAGGAAGGAAGCTGAAACCGCAGCGAATACTCAAACGCAAGTCGCTAACACAACAATATCAGTTCCAAATAAAACTGTCACCTGTTAATTTGCAAAACTAAGGCAAAACTGCAATAATTTTACTTTTAATTTTTACAAATATACATGTGGTTTAAATATTACCAAGTTGTATTTTTTATTACCTTTACATTATTTGTTCTCGCTGCTGAAGTGAAAAGTTGTATGTGCTACACGAGACCAAAGTTATTTGCATCTCGTGTCTTTGAATCCCTCGCTGCACTCAGGATTCTAACCTAGAATCACTCGCTACGCTCGTGATTCAAATATAGAATCCTTCGCTTACTCGGGATTCAAAATCAACACTCGCGGCAAAAACCAACTTTGCTCTCTTGTTGCACAAATAACTATTTTCTGGGGAACTGATATATCTACAACTTTTTTTTTTAGGTGGGGAATCATTAAGGTGACTTCTCCCGCTCTGGGCGGAGCGGGAGAACGTGTCAGACTTTTACTAACTAAAACCCACTTCTGTGCCTTCTAAATTCGAATGTCCTAATTCCAGGGTCCGGGGATCTCTTTCGTCAACCCAGGCCCCGGAAGGCTTCGACCCTGTCGGGCCCGTACAGTTTGCTGACATCTCTTTGAGGCGCGCGTGGAACAATACGCGCCGTCGACGACATGGGTTTGGTCCGGACTGTTACCAGACGTCTGGACGGCGAGCTACCCATTGTTCGCCGTCCGCAAGCATGCGCTTACGGATATATTTACACCGTGTGTCAGACATCGACACAAAAACGGATACTATAGATCCATAGATCCAGTAGGTACGTTTTTACTGGTATTATGATTCTGGACGTTTTGTGGGTTTTTTCTTAATTTTGATTTGGGAATTCATTATTTATAACGATGGGTGGAAGGACTCTGGCCAGGGGCGTAGCTACCGCCATATCTGCCGTATCAATTATACGGGGCCCCCGGACCACGGGGGCCCCCAAAGTGTGTAATGAAAAAAATAAAAACATTCTAATTTATTTAATTTTACAACTGACAAAATTAAAAAAAGGAAAAAAATAAAAGAAGGCAAGGAGAGTGAATATTTAAAATTTGATTTTTATTTGTAAAATGGTTAAATTATGTTATGATAAATAAATATTTCTTTTCACAATATTTTTTTCTTTTGTGAAAAATTTTTACCCATATAAGGGCCTCCAAACAAATTTTTTATACGCGGCCCCGACAAGGCACGCTACGCCACTGACTCTGCCTGCAGCGAGAGGTAAGGTCAGACTTGTAACGACTACAAAAATATCAGACGAATTGAGAACCTCCTCCTTTGTGTGGAGGTCGATCAATAATACTTTAACTTTTATTACATACAATGTCCACAGCTAGGTATAAATAAAATAAAACAATTGAATCAAACAAAGGAAAATAAATCGGAATAAAATTAAGTTGAATTGAATTAAATATACCTATTGAAATTGTATTAAATTAGACTAAATTTAATTTAATTAAATTATACCAAATCAAATAGAACTTAACTGAATAAATGGAAACAGTTGGCAAATTATGCAAATGAGCTGTATCTACCTTCGTACTACTACAAAAGCCTACCTGTGTTCCTTTACTTGCCCTTTGCATTCCAAGGTCGTGGTAACTCCGTAACCCTGGCAGGCTTTGTGATTACCGCGCTTTTGACATTGATCTCATTTGATGGAAAATGACGGATGCAGTCCAAGAGAACGAAATCAGAAGATACCTGTACGCTCTTACTTTGAAAACTGACGATAATGAGATATACAGAAAGGATTTCTGTGGATTATAATCGACACTGATGCTGTTCGCAGGTCCTGTTCTTTGGCTGTACGCATCACACTAATATTATAATCATCATCTACCTAGCCTTTTCCTAACTATATTGGGGTCGGCTTCATGGCAAGACGAGGCATACACACTAATATTATAACATAAGCACGAAAGTTTGAGTATGTCTTTGTTATTCCTTCACGCTCAAACGATTGAACGGATTAGGTAGGATCAGGTACACGGGTAGGTAGATCATGTCCCGAAATAGACCATAAGATATTTTTGTACCGAGGATCTTTTCCCTTGGGATATTTTCCGGTAGCAAAGGCACTAAGTAAAGTGTTTGTTAAAAAATGTTTCTGAAAAAACCAGTCTCACGATATCGTGCCGTTATCGTTTTCATTTATGTGAAAACGGTAATTGGCTGCTACGCTGCGTTTCGCGAGTTCGATTCCCGCACAGAACAAATATTTGTATGATACTGTGATCTGGTTCTAGGTCTAGGTGTCTAGTGCTTATGAACACATCTGCGATATAGTGCGGCCGTTGTATCTTGGCGAGTCTGAAGTTAGGCTTTGCGCTTGAAAACCCGTACAAAAATAAAAGTTAAAAAAAAAATGCCAATACTTCACAGTTTTTAACAACTGCAAATCGCATTTACTTTTTTTATTTAATGCAATTTGCATTTGCTTTGCCAATTTTGTACAAGTTTTCAAGCGCCAAAATTCACAGAGCCTTGAACTCGCCAATATACAACGGCCACCTGTAATAGTTATTCCTAGTGTGGGGTTTTTTTTTCAGGTGGGGCATCATCAGAATGACTTCTCCCGCTCTTGATTCCTAGTATATATGTCGCAGGTTTTTCATAAAATTAGGTTTTTGATCAAAAACCTAGGTTTTTGATGAAAAATCGGAAGATGATACATTTTAAACTCCATTTCATCATAAACCTGTATCAATCTAGATCTTTGATCAAAAACCTGAACTAGTTTGGGTTTATGATAAAGTTGTTGTCAAAACCACGGGTTAGCTTTGTTTTATGACAAATAAATCAATTTAAATGAAATAAATAAAACAACCCATCATCATTTGCAACTTAGTAAAAAGAAAACAATTATTTATTTATCAAAATTTTAGATCCATAATTAAATCAATATTCTCCTCCTTCAATCCAATTATGAAATAAAATGTTTTAATTTTACGTATTATAGCATCCAAAAGAGGAATCCAAAAAAATCTATTTCGTAACCATTTTAAACGCCTAAACTGAGCCAAAATGAAAAAATACGTACCCATTTACATATGAAAACAGTTCAATTCTCGAAACGAGTCTTGGAGATTTTTCAATCTTTTTTTCTAGCGATGTAACTACAAATGTTAGTTTTCAGAGATTTCCCTATATTTGTACTGTAAGTCCTTGCTTTATTTGTCTTGCAGCGCACTTTAGATTTTTCGCACGAGTATTTCTTAAAACCTTGGCATCCAAATAAAGACATCTTTGAAACAATTTCACGCAAACTCAGTTCATTTGTCGATACAGGTTCGTAAAAGGCGCTGTCAACGGAAATGTTTATTAGATTGATCATAAACCCAAACTAGTTCTGGTTTTTGATAAAAAGTCTGGATTGATACAGGTTTATGAAGAAATTGAGTTTAAAATGTGTCATCTTCCGGTGTTTCATCAAAAACCTAGGTTTTTCATCAAAAACCTAATTTGATGAAAAACCTGCGACATATATATATATATATATAATATATTCCACAACTTTCACACAACGCCATCTAGTCCCAAGCTAAGCAGAGCTTGTGTTATGGGTACTAGACAACTAGTATGGGTTCATTTTAAATCTAACGAGCAAAGTGGAAATGGGGGATTGTCTTACAAAACTTAATTTGCCTGTGGTAGGCCCATTAGTTCATAAAGTGCGTCTAATGAAAGCGCGATCTGGAGTTCTTTTTTTTAATTTAATTGGCAACATTATTCAGCCGCAATTGTAGGAAATAAAAAAAATTGTGAAGTGTCAAGACATGATTCTCCTACTTAGGTAATACCACATATAAAATTTTTGGATTTAACTTCTATTTCTCAAGTTGCGCTTTCATTAGACGGACTTTACTTATCTCTAAATTTTTTTTCAATATTTGGATACCCATTTGGCGTTCGTTCGGTGATATCAGTTTAGACACACAAATCAGAACAGAAGCTCGTTGCCATGACGACGGGCACTTTCACCATCACAAATAATGGCTTCCGATAAGCCACCGATACGGGTGCTGTCACGCGCAGATTAACACACACATCTAACTACTGGTTGTGTGTAGTCAGCTTATTAGAATTCCTCATCAAAACTGTTAAAACATACCTACAATCCTACATAATATACTGTAGACCATGGGTTTTGTGAAAATGAGCCTGGGACCCTGGAACGATTGCAAAGAAGGAACAAATCAGAGTAATTATCAGAGTTCCTCCTTTTTATTTTGGGTATTTACTGGCTTTTTTTAGGTACTATCGATAGGCTGGTGTGTTTGACCACTATCTCACCTGATGGTAAGCGATGATGTGGCTGACGATGGAGCACGCTTGCCTAGAATTAACCTACCTAATTAACCTACATATTGTAGCTATTAGGAAACACAGACGTCAACAGGGAATTCCATGTAGCTCGCCATCCGGCCGTCTGGTAATAACCTCGACCGAGCCTAGTCGTCAATGGCGCGTTCTGTTCCACGCGTGCGTCAAGGAGATGTCAGCAAACTGTAGGGGCCCGGTAGGGCCGAAGCCTCTGGAGAACAACGAAATTCAGAAAGGTAACTCCATGTCCCCCAGATCGAAGGCAACGAAGGAACGGGGTGGGGTTTACTTAATAAAAGTCTGACACGCCCTCCCGCTCTGCCCAATTCTGATGATGACCCTTCCAAAAAAAAAATATTAAAAATGCAGGGAATTCCACTCCTTAGTTGTACGTACAACTGATATAGGTACCTACTCCCAAAGCGTTTTGTACGTATGGGTGGGATGTCCAACATGTACTGATGGCGAAACGCCGTACGCCAGGTGTGTAGTAGACAGTTTAGCCTAGGATCGTCGGTAGATATCGCAGTCAGCGATAAAACCGTTGTACTAGCCATAGATTTGAATTCGTGTAAAGGTTTTGTTAATGTTCTTATTTCGGTGTAAGTATAATATGATAAAGTTTATTCTATTTTAGGGTGCTTCTTGATTGCTTTTAAGCTCACTTCTCACTTTAAGTCTCGTATACGCGAGGACTTATAATAATTGACTTGCTGTCGTCTATGCTTCTTTTTATTTTTAGTTTGTTTTAGCTGTAAGTCCTCCAAGCTGTAATAAATAAATATTCTGTTCTTAATGACGGGATAAAGGCGTGAACTTTGTGAGACCTTTGATCAGAAGAGTTTATTGTTCATTTGGGAACGGCTGCCCATTCAATATGAAATGAGAAAGTAACAATAAAACAGTTTAAGTACTCATTTCACAATTATTTCAATGATTGTACCCTCCTTTTGAACAAAATAAACCCTGCGTTAGGATATTCCGGTCTCTACCCATGGCTTATCTAAATTAGAACTAGTTAGTTTACCTAGGAAGGTACCTCTAGGTTTTGATTTTTTTAAGTAGTTTACAAAACCTAAACTAAAACTAGACCACATAAAACACCTAATTACCTAAGTGAAAGATTGACTAATGGATAGATCTTCCGGGTTTCGTAAGTACAGGCACTTAAACGGTAGGTAAACTACCGGCCTATTCATATTAACGATGTTCCCATTACCTGAAACTAGAGTTGAAGAAAAATCAATAGGTAGGTATAGCGTGTACAAACCATAATTGAATGTAGGTAAGTATCATTTGAGGGTTTCAGAGCAAACATCTAAAAATTTTATACTATATTTTTTTGCATGGGCAGGCAGTATTGGAACTTATAAAAAGTTAGAAGCTAGGGCACGGTTTCCACTCATTCGTCTTCTCTGGCTATTTTCAATTTTAATTTGATTATTTTTTTCTTTACTTGAGCAGGCTACATTAGAACTTTTCCTGTGGGTAAGAACTTGCAAGAAACTCCGAGTTTTCACATTAGGTACCAATATTTTCAATCCTGTTCCAAAGAAGATCTGACGAAAATGTTTCATGGTATTACCACAGAATAAGAAATATTACAACAAGTGTACCTATTGCTTACATATTGCACACATTTACGTCGTACCGTATTTACTACAAGACAACTAAACAAGAAACATTTTCACAGATGATGAACACTGAAATATCACATAAAAATCTGTAGGTACCCGACGCGACGCCGCGCGCCGACCCAAAAGCCTGTAGGAGTAGTAGGTACGCACTGTGGCATCTTTAAATCTGATTAAGGCAAGCGTGACGCACTTTTAGATGAATGAACGTACTATTAATCGTCTAAACCAGAAAAACGCAACAAAAAACCAACTCTATCCCCAGTAGAAAAAGTATAATATTCAACGGAACCCGCTCACAACGTGGCCTGTTGTCACTGACCACGCGAAATAGGGGTCCGGGAGCTAATCGCGAGCGCGCATGCGTCAACGCTGGGGTAACTGACAGTCTCTATTCATCCACGCGACCGGCAAGCAAACATTCCCCGAAAGGAATCACGAATAATAATTTAAATAAAATTTTCCCTGTGAGAAAATCGCGAAAATGGCGGAAGTTAAAAAAGTGACGGAACCAGGAGAAACTATCGGCCTGCTGGAGAAAAAAGTAAGTGTATTTTATGTAATGTCAAGTTAAGGTCAAAGGTTTTGGGGTGGTTGTGACGCAAGTTGTGCTTAAGGTTGAATTTCGTCTGTACTACAACGTTGTTTCACGTCAGTAGTCCCGAAAAGTTTGTGTTTTTAAGATAATAATTGTCGAATTTTTCGGAAAACACGTTGGCGAACTTACGTGACGTTCACTAACATAATATTAGTGAGAATATAAACTACAGTTCATTAAATAAATGGTGTCAATTTAGTGATGCTAACGCGTTTTCTATCAAAATACCGCGTGTTTATTGCACGTGTTACGCTAATTATGACTTGTTGTTACATTTATTTGATGAACAGAGTAATTATTTTACGAGCATTTAGTAGGCATATTAATGCCAGAATTGCTACGAATTATTCCAAGAATCATTAATATAAAAAAGCCAGGAAAAATACCTCGATCATCGTAAAAGAATGTAGGTACCAATATAAATATTATGTCCAAAAGACTCCAAATATGCGTACAAATATTTGAAAATCATATTAACACGCCTGCAGCGGGAAAAACCCACTGAAAATACAACTACAAGTTAAATACGTAATTTGTATTCATTCAAAACAATTTACTCAATTAACATAGTTACGTCCGAAACTGGAAAGATCCGCTTTAAAAATAAACAATAGCTGTTAAATAATAATTAGATAGATAATCAATATTCTTAGGAATTTATAAGTGCCAACAGATTTTTAGTTAAGAAATAAAAGTTACATTAATGAATTAAGGCTTTTTACACGCGTGGACACATTTATGTGTCTACATTTGAGGAACCAATATTTTATTTTCAAATAATCAATATGGTATCTAATCAGATGTAGGCATTTGTGTGCAATTGCATCCACTTGACATGTTTCATATGGATTGCCCATCAAAATATTAAATTTTACTTGTAAGTACTATTAATTATTCCGTGATATTAAAGTTTGCCATTGCGAATGATTCGGAATTCGCCTGAACTGCAGGCAAGGGTGTTATGAAGTCGAATGCTGCAGTGACATGTATCCACGTGTAATAGACGACGTTTTTCAATACACTAACGAAGTCCGAAATAAAAGGGCCCCGACCCGGTGGCCAGTGGAGACTGCTTGGCGCCCAGCATGGTACGATCAATGTAATAAATTGTAGCAGGGGCTCACTGGCAATCTTTTCCTCACTAACGCGAAAAAACGTTAATTGCGTGCCTAATAGCGGTAGGGATGGGAGCGGGTTTTTGAGAAAGTGTGTTGAAAAGTAGTCTATATTGAGTGTCTAACTACTTCGGAAACCTTGGAAGTTGTCAATTGAAGACACATAAATATCTAATTATTTGCGTGTTTTTAACAAACTCCCATGAAATTGCATGGCGCTACGCAAATCAAATGCATATTGGTATCTAAGCAATCGGCGGCTGTGTCCGATTGCCGTGTTAACTAAAAGTGTCTACGTTTGCGCTGCGCCTTAACAGATGCGAAATTGGTAGCGTTTTTCAGTCGCTGTGACTGTTGGCTAAGTACTGTAGAAGGTAAGGACTTAAAGAAATGCTTCTTTATTCTTTATCAATTTCTATTACTAGAATCTGTATAATTATAACATCTAGTATTTTAATGTAAAATGACGCATGACAGACTTTTGTGACATCCCCAATCAATCTTCCATCAAAATATGTCTCTTTCAAACCTAAAAAGTATAATTATCTCGCCACTCAATAAGAGTATGCGACCCTTCAGATGTCACAGTAGGAACCTATTTTCTGATATTTTCAGAGTTCTATTACCTTTTTGAAGAGCGGACTTTGTTTTCACGTCAAAAGTTTTAATCACTTTTGGAGAAAGCTGAAAGTGAACCCCAGTGTGCACTCTATCATCTCCATACATTGCGGTAGGTATGGATGCTTCGTAAGATTGCATTTTATTAAATCATCCCAGACACTACGTCTCGCGGTCTCGCCCTGCGTTTGTCTCGACAAAAATGTTTAATGAAATATTTAAACCAACGATGTTAAAGTTAACACAACCAAAAAAACTTAGAAGATGGGTAGATAATGCTAATATGTTAACATGTGGATAATGCACTGGAATGTTAGTAGCGCTCTTTTGTACTGTTTATATATTGTGGTGGTATTAGTCCCACAAATAATAAAATAAAATCATCATTTCATTCATTATATATTGACGTCTGCGTGCGTGTCGCGGGTTCAATTCCAGCATGGATCAAATATTTGTATGGCCTACAGATGTTCCGGGTCTGTAAATTAGTTATTACTTTAGCTTATGTCTGCGGCTTTGCGCTCAAATAATGGAAAATGTATAGTCTACGTCACTCAGCAATAAAGCATTTAATTTGGTGAAGCATTAAAAAGCATTTTCTTGTAGTTTTTGAGATATAAGTAACTAGCTGTCCCCTGCGGTTTCACCCGCATTTTTCGTTACTGCTCCGCTCCCGTGGGTCGTAGCGTGATAGCTATAGCATTCCTCTAATAAATGGGCTATCTAACACTGAAAGAATTTTTCAAATCGGACCAGTAGTTCCAGAGATTACCCCCAACATACAAACTTACAAACCTACAAACTTACAAATTTTACCTCTTTAGAATATTAGTATAGATAAGTTAGTAGATTAGTACTACTAAGTTGTATTTTGTACATTTTATTATGTTTTTGACAACTTTATCAAAAAGAAAATATGGCAAGTAATATGTAGGTAGCACTCTGGCTCTGTCACTAATTACTAATTACTTTTCTGCCTAACCCGGGTCGACGGCGCGTTGTACACTCGCGTCTCATAAATTGTCTAACATTGACGTAACCAGCAAAGGTCGATGCCTGATAGGGATTTTTTAAATCCTCAATATGGCTTTTCCCGTTCTGGGCAGAGTGGTAGAGCTCCTTCTTGCCTTCGTTCCAGGGTCCCTGGGGTTCGCTTTCCTTTAAAAGGGGGCCTCTGGTTTGAATTAAATGTTGAAGTAGGCTGCTGGGCCCCTACAGTTTGCTGGCATCAAGCCACCACGCCCCGGGCCACCACGCGTCTAATAGATATTTGCGCACCCATTGCTCGTCGCCTGTAAGCCTACACCTACGGCGGCTGTCAATCGAGTTCGGGATCTCGGCTGCTGAGGCACGTATCTACGTAGAAACATAATAAGTACAACAAGATATATACGCGTAAAACATAACCCTTCCATAGCAATCATGTAAAAAGTACTTACTTACCACATGCAATTGTGTACTTACAAGGCGCTTCATTCGAACGGACGATAAAACCAAAAACATGTCAAGTATACGTCACCAATTTCATCATGCTCAATTACCAGCTACCAAATACGGTAAACTGCGTTTTAAACCACATTCTGTTGGAGGTGTGTCTAACCGGTTACGCACAGTTCTGCGTAAATGACGTCAAGCCTCGTTCCACCTGCTTTGAACCTGTCTTGGGCCTTTTCAGGTCATTGGAAGGCGTACCTGCCTATATTTTAAAGTATTTCATCATTCGTCAACCTGTACTTTTTATTAAGGCCCAATCATGAAATTAAATGAAAATCTTCTAGTGTTGACAACATTAAAATTAGGTTTTGAATAGCAACATTGTACAACCAAGAATATTTTGTATTCGTTTTTTGAACTTTCTGTCTCTGACATAATATCTTGATGGAAAAATGACGGAAAAATGTTCAACTTTAATAAAATTACTAAGCCGAAAAGTATTATTGTACTCCTTTAACTTGGTCCTTCGAGCCGGATTTGACCAGGGACCTATGTATCAAGTTGTGTGTTGAAGTGGAAAATCATCAAATGACTTCTACCACTAGAGTGTAGCGAGCCGAGAGGGCGTGTTAGATTTTTACTGACTCAAACCACACCTTTGTCGGTCACGGTCATTCTTTGAAACGTTCCCACAGCCCTAGCAGGCATAGGCGCCTTGCAGTTTTACTGATCACTTTTTGAGGGACTTATCGACCAGTACGCGCCATCCACTCGTGTTAGGTCCTTACCGGACGGCTACCCATTGCTCGTCGTCCTGCACTGACCGATCTGGGTCTTTCCCTCTCATGATGAGGGAGCATTATAAGGCTGATTATGCATTTCATCATGAGTTCGAGAGCTATATCACAGCTTTTGTTAGTGCGTTGTTATCAGTAACCTATGAAGTGTTTTGACCGCGCCCCCGACAGATTAGCCGGAGTGATTCGCTATCTATATTGCTGCTACAATCACACTAATATTATAAAGGCCAAACTTTGTGTGTATGTAGGCCGTATGTATGTGTGTGTATTTTCCTTATTCCTTCACGCTTGAACAGCTGAACAGATTTGTATGGGTATCAGAATGAAGTATTCCTGTTTCGGCACCAAAATTTTATTTGGATGGTAGTAACCAATACAAATTCCAAATCCAAAATACCTGTTGGTGCCGAATCGAGAATAGCTTGGGTGCCGAAAATTTTGGTGCCGGAAATCTGGGTGCCGTTAAGGGAAACTCCATCAGGATAGCTTACCTATTGCTTGGCTTTACTTACATTGGCTATAATTTAGCCTCATCGTTTATACCGCGTACATCGAAGGACTGAAACAATTTGACTGCTGCGGTCTTCCCTTCTGATTATAATTAGGGTGTCTTCAAGACTAGAGTGAATAGGCTCTTAATAAACTAGTGCGCCTCACCATCAACAATTGCATCACTGCTTACCATCAGATGGGATCACAGTCAAGCACTAGTTTATATTATAAATATGTAAAAGAATATAAAGATGAGGTGTAATAATTTTGTCCAGGCGTAGCCAAGGGTGGTAGATTTATTTTACACCTTTTTGGACTTTACCGTCCTAATCTCAAGGTTTATTTTGGAAGGAGGTAGGCTGGTGACGTCAGAAGATAACACGCCTGCTTTTTTAGCACTCCCACGTGTATTTGGCTGGTGAAGGGACTATGAAGGTCAAACTTATTTTCAGATTACTTTCTATTATGACAACTTAGGCCGCTATCCCACTGGCGTTTTACGAGCGTTGACGTCAACGTCGCGTCTGCGCAGCGTTGACGTCGTGTAGACGCAACGTTGACGTCGCGTCTGCGCGTGACAAGCATGAACGTCCTCTGAACGCGACGTTAACGTCGCCGCCCAAATGATACTACTATTGCCAAAAAACGCGACATTAACGTTGCGCTATGTTGCGTTGATATCGCATTCAGCGGACGTTAATGCTTGTCATGTCGCGTCTGCGCAACGTTAATGCTGCGCAGACGTTCGAGTGACGCCGACGCTCGTAAAACGCCAGTGGGATAGTGGCCTTACATCACTCATATTGCTAAAGAAATTGGGAAGGGAATAGTATTTCTGGCAGTTTGAGTATTTTTTGCGGGCCTACCTAAATGTCCTTTCTTTGATTGGTCAAGTCGTTGAGCTCCTTAGTAGTTTTGAGTTCTATACGAATACTGACAAATGCTTTCACTGACTGGACCAGGTTTACTCAAACCTGTGTCTCAGTTTGTCTTTCTTCAAAAGACAATCTGAGAGACACTAATTAGCATGGATGGTTCTCTTAATGATTTGGCTTTATACATGTAGGTGGCAATGTTTATCCTCAGTGATAAACGTTGCCATACAGTGTGGCAATGTCACCGTGTCCCCAGATCGAAGGCAACGAAGGAACAGGGTAGGGTTTTGTCAGTAAAGGTCTGACACGACCTGTCGCTCCGCCAGAGAGCGGGAGAAGTCATTCTGATGATTCCCCTAACTGAAAAAAAATCAGTCTGCTGGGAATATTAAGTGCCAATCGCCAGCGGTGCGGGGGAGATTTTCGACGCCATGTTTTTGTGTAGATATATAAATTATAATTACTGAAAGTGTTTCATTTAGATATGTAATTAACATGTGGTGATTAAAATTAGGTATAGATATTATACTTACATTATACAGTATGATACTAATAAAAATAACAAAAAAAAACCCGCCCAAGAGCGTGTCGGACCACGCTCAGTGTAGGGTTCCGTAGTTCCCCGTCCGTCACAATAAGTATCCCCAACTTTTCAAAAACTGTTCGTCCTATTAAGTTCAAATAATTTTCCTAGAAAGTCTTTATTAAGCTCTACTTTCTTAATTTTTTACATATTTTTTAAACTTATGGTTCGAAAGTTAGAGGGGGGGGGGGGACATTGTCTTTTACTTTTGGAGCGTTTATTTCCGAAATTATTGATATAATCAAAAAATGATTTTAGTAAACCCGTATTCATTTTTGAATACCTATCCAACAATATATCACACGTAAGGGTTAAATTAAAAAAATCACTTTCCACTTTACATGTAGGGGGGCTACCCTAATGAAACATTTTTTTCCAATTTTTATTTTACTACTTTGTTGGCGTGATTGACATACATATTGGTACCAAATTTCAGCTTTCTAGTGCTAACGGTCACAGAGATTAAGCGAGGACGGACGGATAGACATGGCGAAACTATAAGGTTCCGTTCTTGCCATTTGGCTACAGAACCCTAAAAACACTGATAAATAACAGACAGAATCATACCACAATTTTCGCAAAAATTTCGCAACGTGTATACAATATACAAGACACCCTTGCGAGAGAACATAATATGCGCGGGTCCTTTAGTTTGAATCCATTTTCCTTTCATACTTTAAACCTGTCTGGTTCTTACACTGTTACTTCTTCTTAATCTATTAATTCATGAATCCCCGACCGGTCCTATGAAACCGCGCTGTTATTGTTTTACTATTGTGTCTCGTTTTGCGGGTATGTGATAACTAGGTTAAATTAAAAAAAATACGTCACATATTAAGGTTAGGTATATGTTTTATACATATTTGGGACGAGAATGGAATACTGAATCCCTCCCTCAATAAGTCCCTCGTTTAACCAAACATACTATATATAGAGCTAGTAGAGGTTATACATTGGAGTACTATTATCAAAATAAGTGCATTATTACTTGTATAACCTAAATATAGTTCCAAGTTTATCATTGCCAGATAAACTGTATAGATATGCAGGAATTACCGTGACGTCAGCACATACTTCAGTACATTTCTTTTGTTTTTACCTTAATAACATCCCATTTCAAAAGGACAAGGTCGGTCGTCTGAGAGATTCTATCTGATGAGAAAGAACGAAATATTGACTGGCGGGTGGCTTGGACTTGTATTGTGTTTCAAGAGGAAAAGAATAACATTTTAGTTATTTGGTTTCAGTACTTACTCAGTAGGTAACTCTAGTGATTTTTAGAAAGACTTTATTTAGGTA
The DNA here is from genome assembly GCA_030763345.1 of Mythimna separata. NCBI lineage: Eukaryota > Metazoa > Arthropoda > Insecta > Lepidoptera > Noctuidae > Mythimna > Mythimna separata. Next base: position 20,391,123 of record CM061184.1, on the reverse strand, counting down.
TTTATCACATAAGTCTATAAGGCTGTTTCAAACTGTTTCGAACAATCTGCAGGTTTGAGATATGCAACCTGCAATTTACTTGCCTACTATAGTCCGTCTAATGAAAGCGCGACCTGAGAAAAAGAGGTAAAATCTAAAAAAAATTGTATATGGTATTACTAACTTAGGAGAATCATGGACACTTCACATTTTTTTTTATTTTCTACAATTGCAGCTGAATAATGTTGCCGATTAAATTTAAAAAAAAAGCTCCAGGTCGCGCTTTCATTAGACGCACTCTAATAAAAAGTTATTATTTATGCACTTTAATTTAGTTTTGGCAAAATTTTATGTTTTATTTTTTAGTATTATTACTAGTATAATTAATTACTAAAAGCAATAACAGTATAAAACTGATTTTTAATCTCTAAATCATAATGCAGTATTTTCTCGATAGCAAAACCAATAAAGATCAAAGCCAATGCAAACAAATTAATTACTGATAATGCAATAAAGATTAATTACTTTGTTTAATTATATAAACCGGGATTTAAAGAAAAGCGATAATGTTCTAAGTAATTATGGCGCCTAATAGCCTATCTGTTTGGCGCCATAAGTACTTTAAATAAATGATATACGTACGTAAAGCAGTGCTTAACTGATCCCACGTGATGGGAAGCAGTGATGCATTCGCAGATGATCAAGTGCGAAATATAATAATCGGATGGGAAGACCACAGCAGCCAAATTGTTCCAGTCCTTTAAGGTACGCGTTATAAAAGACGAGGCGAAACGCTTAGTCCAGACCGTTGAGGTGTTCACAATGTGTCTACCCCGTAAGGGTAGATAGCCTTTCTGTATTTTATAGGAACATTTTAGAGAGTGAGCGCGGAAATTACTTGGATTGATTCCGCCATCACCTTTCTATCATCAGACAACTAGACGTACGGTGAGTGTCTGCATTTCCGCGCACACTCTCCAAAATTTTCTTATAAAATACAGAAAGGCTATCTACCCTACGCCTGTGCTCCCGGCTATGTAGACTGGACTTTACCCGAACTGGATCACTAATTAACCTCTTCCCACACCTTTCCACTGAGTCCAAAGCTGGTAGATGAAATTTCTTGCCAGCCTTGATGTAGCTGCAGTACTTCACACACCATTGGACCGTCTCCTGTGATTTGTATAATATTACGTGGCAACTGTCCTAGTGTGAAGTACTGTCGGACCTTTGAAAGAACGTCGATTATCCTAGTACCTACTGTACCTTCTAGGTATATGGTTCAGGTTATCACAGATAATCGTATATTTACCAGTGATTAGTACTTATAACCGTTGACTGTAACATTTGCTCTTAAGGTTAAGTAATCAAGTCGTCAATATTTATTGATGGTGTGATAAGGGTTAGTACCGTGTGCCGATCGAGATATCTTTACGGGTAATATAGCTAATTAGTTATTACACCTACAATTGATTTACAGATCATCTCATTAGACTAGTTATCCGTTACCTATGTACATTTAGCATAGCTTGGATTATTAGTATTTATTATTATTCCGTTTATTTATTTTTTATATGGGCCTTTAACGTTTGAATCCGGTCCTATGAGACCGCGCTGTTATTGTTTTACTATTGTGTCTCGTTTCGCGGGTATCTGAGTAATTAAGTTACATTTTTCAATATATGCCCACCGGCATTGAGAACAGGATCAAGCTACCGGCTCCTTCTGAGAGAGGATTGTCCTAGCAGGCAGGGGATTCCTCGCTTAGGCGCCCTGACCAATATATACTCGTAGGTACGCTCTGTGTCCAAGATCCTCTTGCTTTCTGAATGGAACCCTTGATCCAATTACCTAACGAAAACCTCCTCAGATGTTGGACAAGGCTCTATGCTATTAAGGCTTGGCCATTACAATTATTTATAATTGTTCAGGTTTTCTATTGTCAACTATGTTATAACCTATCAAATTGGAGACCTTCACTTAAAGTTGAAGACCTACCTAGGATAAATGGTCCAGTTAGGTCGTTCAAACTTCGAGAAAGAGGTCAACATCGCATCCAACTAGGCTGGGCAGGATTCAAAAAAACAGGCTGTATTTTCTCGTCTGTCTACCCCAGTGTCTCAAGACCGATTTATAACCAGTGTGTGTTGCCAGTAATGACATAATATATCATATGGCTATGTAATCTGAAACGAGGTTGCTCTCAATGCCCTCATCAGAATGCTTAAAGTCACCCAAAGGGCAATGGACTTGGCTATGTGTATCTGATCTTAGCTTCTGACGTTTTATAAGTGTGTAGGCCTATAATAAAATATTTTGAATTGAATTGAGTCGATGGGGACGGAAGGTTCTAGAGTGGCGGCCACGTACCGGAAGTCTCTATGTCCAGCAGTGGACGTCTTTCGGCTGAGATGATGATGATCCAGTCAGGAATGTAGATTTGCAGGAGAACTGAATTTAAGATGCAGTGGACTATATATTGCTCGCAGAATAGATGGTCAATGGGCCAAAAGGATTTGAAATGGAGACCGCGTCTAGGAAGACCCAGCATTGGCAAGCTCCAACAAGATTGATGGTCACGGGACACAGACGGATGTGAGGCGCATAGGACTGATTGTTGTAGCGATATTTGAGGGAGGTTTATATCCAACAGTCGACATCTTTTGGCTGAAATATAGATACTTATGAAGCAGTAAAATCTTTTGCAGTGGCAAGCTCTAGCTAATCTCTTATTAATCCTATCATATCTGTTTCTTCATCAGTTAGGTTAGGAAAACTTTTCGGATTGGATCGTGCCACGTTTGTTCGAAATCTGTTCAGCTGTAGTCTGTTGACGTTACGGATGTTCGATATCAATTCCGATTGATTTGCACTTTCAATTCCCGATTTCGGTTCCGATAATCTTTAATCGGACGGAACTTTCCTATATTTCGACAGAACCAGTGCTTCCCTAATCTGTAATATCAATGCGTCAATCAGATAGCTCCACACTTTCAATATTAAAATAATAATAACTGTTTAATGACCAAAAAGGATACGGATGACAATTAACAACAAAACTTAGGGCCTGTTTCTCAATGTCCAAGTAGCCACTACTTCCTGAATAAATTCAAAAATTGAACAGAATTTCTATGAAATTATCTGCCGACTAAGATATCGGAAACTTAATCATAGGTGGTGAAACAGGCCCTTAAACTACTTACAAACAGATGGAAAATGGATCATTACTTCTGCCAGCGACTTTACCGCGTGAAAATAGGTTTCTCCATACGAACTTTTGTCCCCCTATTCTTAATGATTAAGGACCGAATTTTTCCACTTAGTACTCGCCTACATCTTAAAACGAAGCCTTGTGCAAAATGACGATCCTAGGTCCAGTAGTTTCAGCTGTGCGTTGATTTGTCAGTCAGTCAATTTCTCCATTTATGTATAGATCACAAACAAGAATCCATGGTTAGACACGTCATAATATTACCGCATACACATAGGTATAACATAGGTACAAGTACACATCATGACATAAAAGTATCTAATACTTGCTTGTTTGAACGCATAGCAATACCTGGTACGGTGTAGGTATTGATTTTTAATTACCTGTCGCTATGTGTCGCATACACTAGGCTGTTTCACTGCAGTTACCAGGGAATCTTTGGGTTTATAAGAAACCCAATTATGAGTTAATTGTACGTAGTTTATGATATTTTGATAACTGAATTTACCCAAGCACATTCATCATCATCTACCTTACTTTTTTCCCAACTATATTGCGGTCGGCTTCCAGTCAAGCCGGATTTAGCTGAATACCAGTATTTTACGAGGAGCGGCTGCCTACCAGACCTCCACAACCCATTAACGGGGGTAACACGATACTTCATGGCAAGACTGGAGTCAGATTTGCTTCTGACTATTCGTAACGATTGCCAAAGATCTACAAATGACAGCCGGCACCAACGGCTTAACGTGCATTCCGAGGCACTAAGAAAACTCGGTATATTAAGGTTACCCATCCACAGACCAACCTTGGCAAGCTTTGAACCTTGAAGATCGACCCGTGCGACTGTTATGATCTAGCCACGAGCTCCTCCTCCTGTTTGATAAATCAGTATCTAGAAGAAAAATGAAATCTTGGAAAATACACGCGCTTGGCGCATTGCAAATTCCCATAGGAGCTAGCCGCAAGCTTTGCTAGCGATGCGAGATGGTGAGAGGGTTTATATCATTTTTGCAACGTCTCCGGTCTCGATGTTTGTCGATTGTTTCGATTTTGACTCGAGTCCGACTCGGTCTGTTATTCTTCTTCTTAGCGTGTCGATGGCAAAACTCTTCAAATACCTTGCCTGGCCCAGTATTCGGTCACGGCAATGCCATCCACTGATGCTGACATTAAGTCATGGCGTGAGCATGTAACTGGGCACGTGATGCAGGATGGAAGGTGGAACATGGTCTGCGGGGACACGCCGCACAAACGGTCTGTTATTGCGACTGGCACATGGCGTTGTTTCTTGATGGTTTAGAGTTTCGAGTAAGAGCGACTGAACTTATTTAGAACGACGAGTCGATGTTTAATTCGATGGTTTATCTTAAGGACCCCAATACTTTTGATTGTTAAAACATCTGGGAATCGCCCATGGCTAGGTTTAGCTAGACTTTGAAATTTTTGAAATATGAAAAGTGATTTCTTGAGTAAAACCAGCAAAATTCTTTTAGTAACAGGTTTATTCTATAGACCATAGTCATTCTTCATTGCTGACTTACTGAGATCACACAAGTATCACTGATTGAAATATACACAAAGGCTCTTTTATGTGTTGTTTTTGATTATATTGCATCAGGTTAGATAATTGAATTAACAGGGCTGGTCTAAATGTTCAATGATGTGCTAAAATACTATCTGTCTGCATTTTAAATCTTTCTGTATTCTATTATTTTTGTATCGTCCTTACTTATCAACTTACTTGTTCTGAATATATTTATAATAAGTTTACAATCTGTATATCTTTATCTATGTTATTCTTCAATACGTGTGTTTGTTACGCTAACTCCATCAAAACGGTTTGACTGATTTGGATGTGATGATTGAAGAGGGATGGTTTGAAAATACGAAAATACAATTGAACCCAGCGCAATCGTTCAGTTCCCAGTTTTATATCAGATGGAAAGCCGGTATTCGGGCAGGACAACGACTGTCAGAACCGCTAGTGTATTTATATTACGTTTATACTGTAACTTAAAGTTACAGGTCAAGAGCATATCAGCATTTTGTGGATATTGCATCAGATCATCATCCACTTTATCGCAGAACAAGGTGATAATCGCGTGACACTGTGACAGACAGATCTGTATTTAGAGTAACAATGCATCTTAACCAGGGGAATGAGCAGCATCCGGTGCTGCTAAGGTTGACGAGACATTATTAAAACAATTCGTGAATTTTTAAAGACCCTCTTTTGTTACTACGCAATTGATTTTGTCAGGAGAATTCTTTTTTGGACAACAATTTTCCTTTTTTTAGGATGGGTTAAAATCAAATAAATTGTCTCGCTCTGGGTAGATGAAGAGGGAGTGTCAAACTTTTGCTCTTTCAGTGGCTCTTTACGTTCCAGGGTCAACTGTATTGTATTTTACATTACACTTCCACTCTAATGGCGCAATTTCATTAGTCGATAGGGCCCGCATGCGGGGTGCGAGAGATTTCTGGAACGTATGCCACGGGGCCCGCATTCGGGGAACCGTTTTCATTAGTCGATAGGGCCCGCATACCGGGTGCGAGAGATTACTGGAACGCGTGTCACATGGCCCGCATTCGGGGAACCGCACACGGTATAACGAACATGTTACTTTCATTGGTTGTTATCCCGCATGCGGGGACTCCTCGCATGCGGAATACCGAACGAGTTAACGACCAGTGAAAATGCGCCATAACGGATTCTGTAAAATTGAGCACCATAACAATCCCTCGCCTGCGGCTCGGGCGAATTCCGCAACAGACGCAAAGACAAAATCTCCACTTGTATGGTACCTACGCTGTACAATAATACCATTTGTTTATTTAGTAGGTAAGTATTTGTGTTTGCCCACAACACATAATATAATATTGAGTTGTGGCAGTTCTCATTATGTAGGTTATGAGAAAATAACTGTGTCTATGAGCTATCTTCAGTCATATTTTGTTGATGAGTAATGTCAGCCTAGATTTAGTCTGTACGTGTGGAAGCATTGACCTCTCTTCTCTCTTGCTCTAGTAAACAGTTTGACAGTTTCGATAGGACAAATTGAAGGGTGTATTATGTTAGTTGAATTGGGAATTTGGGTCAAGCGAGGCCTTTGCCATGAAGAAACAAAAAAATTAAAGGAAGTACTTCTTAACTTACATCAGTTTGGCTCGTGTGAAAGTCGTAAATCATCCTGAGGGAAGTTATTCCCAAGCAAAACTATGTACTGCTTTAATATCTAAGTTATTTAAATATGAAAATTGCTTCAGTGGCTTCAGCGTGAAAACTTTGAACGAAGTCCACTAGGATCGATGTCGGTCCGGGCAGCGGGATTGTTTGAAAGATTTACTGCGACCCTAAAACGCAAAGAGAAACTGATGGAACACAGGTGGGATTTAGTCAGCAAAAGTCTGATCCTCCCCTATCTCGCTCCCCCTAGAGCAGTTAACCGAAAGATTTACTCCCAAAAAAAAATAGCGAGAAAATTTTACAAACTGACAGATAGTTGTTCATATATTTTCATAATATTATTTTAGTTATATTAACTGGCAGCAACCCTAAAACCAATTACCGTGAATACCGCCCACGTAAGTAAACTGCAGGTTCACTTTATCTTGTAAGGAAAATATCTGCACTCAGCATTCTTAGCGGTTCGCGGCCGATGACCTCTCGACGGTAAATTACCCCTTGCTTGAAAAACCCGACAACTTATGAAATGCCTATACCTTTAGATGTCGAACCGAGACTTGTACGCGGAAAGAAAAAGCATTGAAATCTCTGTGGTATGTGCTTGTATTAAATTAAAATAGGTAAGTTAATCAAAGTGAAAGATGGCATTGCTAGTAGATATGGTACTTTTTTTTTAAACAAGCATCAGTAGTAGCAACCCTGTAAGATTGTTTGCAAATTGCAAGATAACAAAGGAGAGGTATAAAGTTTAATCATATACTATAGAGCAGCAGTATTCACCCTTTTTTCTGCTTGGGCTGTGGCCCAAGCTTGACTTGTGGCTTGACTTGACTTGAGTTTTATTTCCGTAAATGGTAGAACATTTACGGAAATAAAACTCTACATTCAATATTTTCTACATGAATGGTACCCCTCCGAACTCTTTCCAAATGGCTTGACTGGTTTTTATAGTATTTTTTTGTGTTCTGTGTGTGGTTTGTAGGTCTGAGTAAATTCAGAACTAAAGAAAAAAGCCTACAACCTATTGACCGCAGGCTTTTATTTACCTTACTACCCGCACCATCTATTTCTATTCTTTGATATAATTTACGAGTACATATCATAATAACGTTTGCCAGATCAGCTAGACAAATAAGTAAATAAATATTAAACAGCACGTCAACTTGCATGAAGCGTGCTTGTAGCTATAAAACAATCCATATCGATGCAAATCTACGACAACTAGTACGACAGCTAAGCTCTGTTTAATGCAGTTTATATGGATTCATTTCACCGGCTTTAGATTTATTGTTTGTTCATTACTCAGCTCTTGGTCTAGTTGCAATGTTATTATCTTTTTGTTAAGAAAATAATGGAAATTCATCTCTTTGTTCTTTATTGAATGTGTGGGCAGGCATTCCCATTAGTTGAATCATCTAAGACTAACTGATGGTTGCTCTAATATTATCAGAATAGAATAAAAACAATCGGAGAGCTTAGTGCAAGTTGGTTTTACGTTACCGCGATTGATACGTTTATGACGTTCGGTGCTCCGAGAGTTACTTTTACGTTATTGCGATCGTAAAACCAACGATTCGGCGCTCCGATTGGTCCGTTTCAGGGAGCCAAACACGGTAAACGTTTTGATCGTAAATGCAACACGCACTCAGCGTACAGTATTCCAGATGGGCAGACGTCATAGATCCATGACCATTGTGTGTAGAACCTGGATGGGATTGAACAACTAAGTACTTCAGAAAAAAAAAGTCGTCGAAGTCATACTATGATAGTGCAACCAGCATCCACAACCTAATGAAAAGCACGCTTGCCTAGAGCCGATTGTAGCTTTCAGGAAACACAGGCTACGGCAAGGAATTCCACTCCTTAGCTGTATTAATAATTATTTGTGACTGCATTTTTCTCCTTAGTTTAATTTAATTCAGTAAACGAGGAATATTTAAAAATAAAATATACCGTTCATTACCATACCATTTTCCATAGAAATAAGATATTAAACGACGATATCCCCAGCTGGAGGATTGCATAAAAAATGCAAACACTGCAACCCGTTCCATGGTTACGTCAGGGGCGGACTCGACATAAATTTTTATACGTAATTACTAGTTGTTTACGTATGAAATTGCTATGGGCTGGTTAGTTGGAAAATGAGCAACCAAGTTGTGTAAAGGTAAATTATTTTGTGTTAGAGAAAGGTATTTTATTTATTTATTTAATAATTTAGGTAAACGCATAATACATAGATGACAAGAAGGAAACAGAAGAATAGTAACAAACTGAGACGCTTATTGGTGAAGAAATCTCTTTCAGCATAGGCACCAACGAAATGAGAGCTGAGAAAAGAAATGTAGATTCCATTTCACATGGTTCCTACGAGGAGGGGTAAGAAAAAAATCTTTCAAATACTTACTACATAAAATATATTAAAAAAAAACCGGGCAAGTGCGAGTCGGACTCGCGCACTAAGGGTTCCGTACCAACTTACCTATGAAAACAGTTCAATTCTCGAATCGAGTCTTGAAGGTTTTTTTAAAAAAAAATCTTGTGATGTAACTACAAATTTTTAGTTTTCAGACTTTTCCCTACATTTGTGTTATAATACCTTGCTTCGTGCCAAATTTAAAGATCAACGGGAAGTACCCTATGAATTTTGATTCCTTTGACAGTGTCGAAAATTCGAAATGTACGTTTTTTGCAACATAAACGGGTGTATCTTTTTTTCCCGTCAACTTACAAGTTTGATTTTTGCACTCTTTCAAGGGACCGCGGACTTGAGTATACAGTTTTAATTTCCACTTGATGATACCTTCACGCGTTCTCGAGATAAAGGGTCTTGACAGACAGACAGACAGAGAGACACACAGACAGACAGACAGACAGACGATCGGATATGTTCTATTACTTACACTGAGCCACCAAAAAAAATTTACGCAGTGGTTAAAAACTTTTCCTGTATACAGTAGGTGGCCAAATTATTAGGGACATTTGTGCCAAGATTTTATATTATTATACAAGTACTTATCTTTTTTTTTCAAAACTATATAATTAACTTTGACTTCAAATTTTTATGCTTTTGTTATCTCAATTAATAAAGTCTTTAAATAAAAAATATTAGCCGGACGTATAACCAACCATTTGCCTGCAAAATGTAATTAAAGTTGATAATAATATAAGAATCTCGGTACTGTCCCTAATAATTTGGTAGTTAAGCGACTAAATCAGGCATTGAAAAATATTATCATGCGGTTTTTCCCAAATTAAAATACGATTAAAATTACGTTACAGAACATCTGTATTTTGTAAATAAAGATAAGTTGTTTAACTATCTATAATTATAAGATAAGAATCGATAATATTTACAAAAACGTGATTAGCGATTTGTCATCTTTTAATTTACTCGTTAGTTTAGAGGTTAAATACGAGTAGGAGTATATTGAGAGACAGAGCTCTGTAGTATACCAAGTAGGCTTCACACAAGGAGAACCGTTGCGAGAAATAGGATCGTAGATTTTTCATTGTTGATAGGTTCAAGTTTGACCACTATCTCACCTGTTGGTAAACGATGATGTGGTCGACGATAGAGTGCGCCAGGCTAGAATTAAACTATCCATCCTTGGCTTTAAAGACCTCTAGAGTCTTGGACCTCTTTTTTCAAAGTGTTTGGAATCGCTCGGTTATGTTCAGACGTGGTCGGGTTTCAGCGGAAATATTACGATTTTGATTAGGAAATTTTTATTTGGGAAAGCATCCAATTGTAAAAAGGTATAGTAGTAAAGTACAGACATTACAATAAACTCTATTACTTATTTACTTAGTACTTTCTTCAAGGATTTTACAAGGAAAACAAGAAAGTATTAACTTAAAAATACTTAGTAATCGATAATTAATTATGATTAATTGCCCATTGATATGATTGTGTAGAAGTACTAATTTTCTTTTCCTCAAGCATGATTTAGTCCAATTAACTTAATAAACGTGCTGAAAGATATCGGAGGATTGTAATTATAAACATCATCATATCCCTAGTCTTTTCTCAACTAGCTTAGGGCTTAGGGTTGACTTCCATTCTAACTGATGAGGCTGAATAGTTGTGTTTTACGTGAAGCGACTGCTTATGAGACCTCCACAACTTAGTTACTGGGCAACATGATACTCCTTGGATAGACTAACAGTCAGACTTTCGGGCGTCTGACTACCTGTGACGACTATTAATTAAAAATCTAAGAATGACAATCGGTACCAACGGCTTTACGTGCTATTCGTGGCACGGGGTGTCAGTAATATCCTAGATAAACTAAGGAAAGAATCTGCACATGAAATAAAAAAATCACACCGGTAATTGCCCAGTTTCGAACCCATAGCCTTATGAATGAGACACATTCAATGTGCGTACAGCTGAAGAGTAGAATTCCCTGCCGGGGTCTATGTTTCCTGATGGCTACAACCACAGAAAACTTAATATAATATCTATGGCTACAACTCTTACTCACCTCACCTTCACTCTAAGGCGAGTAAGAGTAAGCACGCTACACCGTCGACCTAATCGTTGCTTTCCATCAGGTGAGATACCGGTCAAGCGCAAACCTATCAAAGATAAAAAACGGTGGGCCAGTACGACAGTCAAACTTAAAAAACAACATTGTTTTTCAATTTCTATATTGAGAGTCCAATCACATAGAGCGAATTAGTTATGCAAACATTTTCTACGCCTTCTTATTTTGAGGACATGTTCATTGTCTAGAGTTAAGTCCTCGAATCTATAGACGGCTAGTTTTACAGTTTTATCATCCGTTATTCGCTTTCTTTTATCACAACTATAGAATACGCTAACAGTAATGATTATTATCAAGTTATTTTTTTTGTCTTATCGAAATAAAAAGTCAAATGACAAAGAAAAACATTAATTTACTCTGTGGGTGGTGTGTGGATGACTCTGATGAATTGTACTGGAATTGCGTTAGTTTTTATGATGTTTGCAACGGTAATTTATAATTTTGTTGGAGGTATATGACCTAGCTGTAAAGCGTTAGTTGTACATCTAGTGCTTTAATTTTTTAGATTACCTATCTTATACTGGTTTCTTTTGGATTTAGACGAAAATAACTAATTTTTTTTCAACGTAATCTGTCTTTTAATGAACATGCAAAAATATCACGCCTGCTTTTTTTTCGAAAGGTTACTCAGAGGTGTACAAACTATTTGCCAAAATTGTAGCCCACCCGGGTACCCAAGCAGGTTCCCGACTCCAACCCTTTTGAAGTGAGAAATCATCAAACCACTTCTCATGTCTTGGGTGGAGCACCTGTGTTTCTTCATTTGCCCTTTGCGTTCCAGAGCGGAGGTAACTCTTTCGATCAATCCTGCAGTAAACCTCATAACATTGCTTTCAGTTATAGAAAACATTCAAACAAAGTATAAGTAGAATATTATTTTTTGCACCTACCGAATCCGCAACTTAAACTAGGTGCCTATAAATGTATTTCACACGTTTTTTTTTGAGACTTTATAGTTTTCTTTACTATTTATTATTCTTTTTCTACTACTTTCATCGGGTCGGGCGTGGTCGGGAATTAAATGAATTCATGTTTTATTTTACCAAAATTTCGTCCACCTGGCTACCTCCCTGAGTGCAACCCTGGTATAATGACAGTGCATTGACCACAGCACATTTCTGCCGCGTAGTTTACTCCTACTTTCCCGAGCGTTGCACTCGCTACTCGACCGGTCGGCACACCAGTGAAACACTGGCCTGTCCTGCTACGAGTAGATTGCACATCTATGATACCGTCAGCGGGGTGAATTGGATTGCGGGGGTAAATAGAGACAACAGTTTTAGTAGGATGTTCACTTTGGAATATGTTTACAATGTACTTTCCTGAGCGTTGCACTCTCTACTCGACCGGTTGGCTAACCAGTGAACACTGCCCTGTCCTGCTAGATTGCACTTCTATGATACTGTCAGCGGGGTGAATTGGAATGCGGGGGTAAATAGAGACAAAATTTTGAGTTGGATGTTCACTTTTGAAATATGTTTACATTCTACTTTCCCGAGCGTTGCATTCACTACTCGACCGGTCGGCACACCAGTGTGAGCACTGCCTTGTCCTGCTAGATTGCACAGCTGTGATACCGTCTGCGGGGTGAATTGGATCGCAGGAGCGAATAGAGACAAAAATTAGAAAGACAAGAGTAGGACGTTCATATTGGTACAATTATGTTCACATTATTTAATTAGAATTATTGGCCTTGTAATGTTCCCAAAATAGGGAGTCTGGCCTCCTCTCTAGGAGAGCGAACGGGCGTTAATCCACAGGCCCAGGGCGGATTAGTGGATGTCACATATCTATCGGATTTTTGACTCTAGGATATGCTGGTTTCCGTTTCACACGGTTTACCGATTTGATAGCAACAGTGATGAAATAAATTACTTACACTAAGTAATGCGCCTGGTTAGGTTTAAACCCGCGACCTACAACTTGTAAATCGGGGCAGTTTTACTAGGCCACCACTGCTCTCAATTTGTATTAAAGCATCGACTATTATTACATTTAATGTATAAAAATGAAATTGAAGTACTTAACTTGCTGGGAAAAACTGTTAAACAACATAAAATATCCCTTCAAATTTTTGTTTCTATTTGCCCCTTCGATCCAACTCGCCCCGTTTGACAGTAGTTTTCTTTTCATGATATGCCTACCGAGGCTAATCAGCCAGTAATTAAGGACAGGCAATTAAATGATGAAGTAATAGAGCGGTATCGTTTGTTACTTAGTTGTTAACTTGTTACGCTTGAGTTTGTTTACATTTCATATCGAAATATCAGTTTTGCGAGGTTTTAATTAGTATTTAAACAATACTACGTGTTGGCAGTTTCGATTGCGGGATTGGCCTGTGAAAATGGGTGGGTCTCGCTCATAGGGTACTTTATTCACTCCACCCAGAGGGGGGTGGAGTTAATTGATCTTTGACCTACCGAAAAAAAAGAGCTGGCAGTCTGGGGGGTATATAATTTTACTATCAAAAATGACAAATATTCCATAAGGGATATAAACGAATATTTTTAAATACTCGTTTGTATCTGACACCCAAAAGGTGCATTCAGAAAAATGGTGGTATTGTTGAGCACTGCCTTTTTATTCTGAATTCTCAAGTTTAGCAAAAAACATGACAAAAAAAGAAATGGGTCCTGTTTATAGTTGGGCTACTCCACAACCTCAAAAACATTTCTATGAATATTTATTTAGATATAATAAACCAGCACTTTACATAATAAAAAAAAAAAATTTAACTGAAATTAGAAGCCCTAAAGGTCTAAAATAGTACATTACGATATTAGTGCGTAATGATGGTTATAACATGCGAGGCGGAATTTCAGCCCGAGCCGAAGGCGAGGGCGTAACTGAGCCGAGCATGTTATAACCAATACGCACGTATATTGTACGACGTTTTTTAACACATTTGCGAGGAAACAGAAAAAAAAAACAATTTTGTTAATTTTTAATTATTGAAACAGTTAGTGAAATTACAATTATTAAAATGATACTGTCTTTGGATATTGACGGCAGCAAGCTGTCGCATGCGGTTCGCGCTTCTGTTAGTATATCCGGTGGAGTTGAAGTAATATATGGCTCTTCTTCATTATTGAAAGTTGTCATATTTATATTTTCACAATACAAGTACAAAGAAAAGAAAATTTGAGAAAATGGCGCGAGGATTATTTTCTGCCATAGCTGCGTGAAAATGTTGGCAAAGACGTTAGAGACCATGCAGCCAAGTTTTTAAATTACCGAATAAACTGTTTTTTTTTTACTCACTTATTTCATGCAATTTCGTGTTTAAATAAACTATTTAAAACTTTACATATTTAACTAATTAAATCTTTTATCAAATTTGTATTTTCTGTTTATATGCAACCTCATTCATATTTTTTCTAAACCAATATATTTTTTCAAAATGGCGGTCATAGACTAGCTACTCTAGCTATAGCTAGTCTATGACCGCCATTTTTCGCGCATGCGCGCGTTTAAGAAAAGTCATTTTTTTGCCGCCATATTTAAAAATAAAATGCCGATTTTATAAATATGTCTACAAAAACTATTTATGAGGAAAATGATTTGTGCTGTACGCAAGAAAATCTATGTCATGGGACCACTATACAGTCAAAATAGTTAATTATAACTTTACTGACTGCACATTTACGAACTGTTTCTTTAGATAAACTTTTCGTATACCTACTAAATAAAGTTGATTTTTAATTTGTGTGTCGAATTTTTTTTTTTATAAACTGAATCTGTCTGTGAAATCACTGCCTACTGACTGGCGCCGCGCGGCGATTACTTCGAAATTTGAATTTGCTATTCTTTCGAACTAATCGCCGCGCGCGAAATGGCAAATAATGCTGTTATGGAATTTGTATGGACTATAACTTAACTATTTGCTTTGATAACACACGCGTTTTTTATGACCCGCTTTACATATTTAAAACCGGTGGAATTACATCAGCTTTACGAGCAACTGTGTTAAAATAATTTAAAGTATGGCGTTGAAAAACTCCTCTCCAGGGATGGATTTTGATTATCTTTTCATAACGGAAAGATTACTTAGGTACTTGCGTCTGATGATTAATAGACATTTCGTAACCCTACAATGATTCAGTGCAGCTAATTCTCGTACTCTCGAAAAAAAAGGCCAAAGTCAATGTGTTGTCAAACCTAGAGTGTGCTAAGGCCGCCTAAGTCAATGTAATAATGTTTGGGTTTTTTACCAGTGCTGTATTGTGCAAGATGCGACCTAAATTATACACTTTCGTTTGTTAGAGACCTACTTATATTTGGGGAAATCCGAATACCTATAAAAAATAAAACAATTTTTTTGTATTAAATCTACTTGAATTCCTGACCCGACAGACTACCTGACTACTATTCCTGACTTAGCCATGAACTATCAAACGCGCGAATTGTCAAACGCTCAAAGGTTAATTATTATATCAATCAATTAATCATTTATTTTGTAAAAAAACAGGTTCTTGTACAGCTAGTATTAGAAAAATAAGTGAACTACTTTTTGACAAAACAATGGCGAACAATATTAAGGCTAAAACCGCCTTTGTACAATGTTTTTTTGTGCATAAAGTTTCAATAAATAAACAAATTAAATTATCTAGTCAATCAGAAAAAAAAACAATAAAAACAGAGAAAGAAGTACGAGTATGTACCGTAATTCATTAATTGTAATAACCACAATTATTCAAATTATATCATAGAAAAATAGTCCTAAGAAAATATCGGTAAGTTTTTGAATTTCTGCACATATCCTCATTGTTCTTTCTGTAAGAGCCATCTCCAGACAATAACAAATACAACATAAAAAGAATGAACGAAATTAGTCCAAGAGAAATGGGGATTCATTTTCATGTAATTCTAGATTTAGTTAAAGAAAATTCATCTATTGAGTCCCTAACCCAAAAAAGTTTCACTAGGATTGGTTTTTCGAGGCATTTTTTCTTAATTTAAGTTATTTCAAAAGGTAAGAATCAAATAGATTCAAGGCCAAGTGAGAACAGTTGATCAATTGTATGAGATGACGTAACTTGATAAAGTATCAGATAGAATACTAGTGCATTATGTAGCTACTATTGTGCTACTGTCAATGGGAACACTAGCAATTTGACTGACAGATGACAGTCCAGGGAAACGAACGACTGACATTTTAATCGTGACAAGAACATAGGTACAAGAATGGGTACAAGAAACCCTTTAGTCGAACCCTTCGGAAAAAGCGGTTGTGGTGTTATTTCATCATAAGGAAAACTTCAAATAAGAAAATCATTTAAAATTTTAATAGCAATAAAAAAACGAATAAAATAACTTCGTATTAATTTTATATCTAGCTTGATACTTATTGTATTAAAAACAACAATAACTAATAATAAAATAACTTGAAGCAGAAAGATCCGCTTCGAAAGTAGGCCAGTTTAAATTGCTTTACTTAATAAGTATTGATTTATTTACTAGACACAATAAAACTGGTCAGGTCACATTATAACTTTGATTTTTAATTGCGGTTTACACTGCAAACCACAATTAAAAAACAATGTTCTTAACATTAATTGGCACTTATCAACTGTCAACAAACATTTTATTATGTAATACTTAGCGGTTTCGCCTGCGTGGTAATAGAAAATTATCCGAAGGGAACATACTCCCGGGATAAAGGCTGTGTGCTATAGGTACCAGGACATGATCTACGTGTGTACCTACCAAGTTTCATCGAAATCTATTCAGTATTTTTAGCGTGACACAGTAACAAACATCCATACATACTTTTGCATTAATTATAATAATATTAGAAGGATTAGATAAGAAAAAACAACAGATCATTAAATTAATGGTTTTATAATAATTTTCCTTCGGAAATTTTTATACGCGAACTACAGATCGCTGCGGCATGTGTACAGAAATCCGGCTTGTGCATTTTTTTCTCATTTATTAGGCAGAACGTTTCAGCGCCGCGGTCAGTTTACCTCGAGACGGTTTCCCGCGCAGTGATCTGACAGTGACAACCAGTTTGACAGCCATTTCGGCGGGAAAGCATTTCTTAACCTTACGTCGCGGATAGATGCAGTTGCGCTTTACGATCCAATAACTTTCTTACATGCACAGCGTTCAAGGTTTTTAACACACGTGCCATCAGTGATTTTAATTTAATTCTCTGTAGTTACTGTGTGAAACTGATTAAGTAAATTTTATGTCTTTTGGAAGTGGAAAAATGGACAAGGAAAAGTGTTGTTATGATAATTCAGCGTTTGTGTTGACTGAGAAAAATGTTTGGATGCAACATGAGGTATGGGAGTTTTTTAATGTTTTATTTTTTCTAGTATGTAGCAAAATATGTGCAACAATTTTTGTAAATAATAATTTTATGATTAATACGTGACAAGAATGAGTACCTAAAAGAAATTATTCAATACTTTTAAACTAAAAATAATCAATTGTGTATCGGTCTATTTACAATCACTCGGCTGACCATAAACAACAGTGTAATATTCTAATTAAAATATTAGTAACGCAAGGATGTTCTATGATTACATTTTTTCAGCCTTGTATAATGCAATCGAGTAACCGAGGCGTGACCACTACGAATATAAATAAAATCTTATACCTTAGTACTTGTAAATTAAACTGTAAATTTTTCATAGTTTATGTTAAAACGATGTTAAATGGTGGTACAATGAGTCTCTTTGTTGCGATTATCGCCATCTTACATCGTCATAATCGTAAAATCGTGTTTATTATGATTTCTAGTTGAGCTGCTAGGTATTTTTCTGCACGACGTGATAAGAGAATTTTGCAACATAGGTAGGTGCAGTAAAAGTTAGGTCTTATTTTTGTTTTTAATGATCGATGAGGTAATAATGGTCAAAAGAATTATTATGCTTAGAAATACATGATACCTAGAGATTATATTTGTGTCGAAAAATTGCAAATAAGTAATTAGGTGGGCATTCAAAAAACCATTTTTTAAGCAATTAATTGCGAAATTTTACGGAATTTACCTAATTATGTTTGGTACCTTATATAGGTAGGTTCGATAGATGTGAGTTAAGGTACTTACCTTAACTCACATCTATCGAGTTTATTGTTAAAAAGTTTTCTGACGCCATATTTCATTGTTTTTTTATAGTCCCAATGTAGGAATTTTGTTAAATAAAGTACATAAACGCACATTTTGATAAAGCGAAGGATTTTTAAAGCGACGAAAATAAATTAGATTAGTCAGAGCCTAGTATGTTGCCTAGAGATATCATAGCTCTAAGTTAAACATTAAATTTAAAATAACATTAAATAAAACAGCCATACGTAAACAACATACTTAGTTTCCCATCGCCACGATCGAAAAACTGTCTTCAAACTTTTTGTTTATTTCTCGAAAAAATTGCATACTGTTCGTAAGGCTTTCATTCATGAATCCCCGACCGGTCTCATTGGACCGCGCTGTTATTGTTTTACTGTTGTGTCTCGTTTCGCGGGTATTGATAGATTAAGTTACACATTTAATTTAAAAAAGTCAAATAAAACAGTTTTGGTCATACCTAAACAATACGTTTACCATCGCCACGGTCAACACATTCGTTTATTTCAAACATTCTGTTTATTTCTCGACAAAATTTCCTACCTACTGTTCGTACAATGAGTTTTTCTTCTTGATTGAATACCTACTGCATTAAGTATTCATAATTCTCGTTAGTATCAAAATGTACTAGGTTGTGACCCCGATTCCGTCGTCAATAACTCCCATGGGAGACACGCGATAGGCACCTAGGTAGACTAGGTACGTAGCCTAGGCTAGGTCAAGTGAAATTGCTCTGGTTGATCATTAACGGTTTTCTCAGTCATTGTGTTGTGTGAATAATGCTGGTAGATTGTTGAACAAAACAAATTAACTAGGTACGATTAATTGAAAACTGAAATTTACTGAATACTTCTGTATTCAGAGTTACTCAGAGAGTTAGTTCAGAGTGGGTTTTACTGAATACAGAAGTATTCAGTAAAACCCTAACAAACGACTAAGGAAAGTATAAATGTAGATTTTTTTTTAATTGATTATATTTCAGAACTTCAGCACATCGACACATAAACATGACACATTTTTATAGGTCTTTCTCCGAAATTCGTCGAGGAGCTCGTGGCTAGATAATAATAGCCGCACAGGTCGATCTTCAAGGTTAAGTAACGCTTGCCTAGGTTGGTCTGTGGATGGGTGACCATCTTAAAATAACGAGTTTCCTTCGTGCCTCGGAAAGCATGTTAAGCCGTTGGTCCCGGCTGTCATTTGGAGATCTTTGGCAGTCGTTAAGGATAGAAGCCAGTAAATCTGACTCCAGTCTTGCCATGAAGTACCGTGTTACCCCAGTTAATGGGTTGTCTGGTAGGCAGCCACTCCTCGTAAAATACTGGTATTCAGCTAAATCCGGCTTGACTGGAAGCCGACCCCAACATAGTTGGGACAGGCTAGGCAGATGATGATTTCTCCAAAATTCGTCAACAGATCTTCACTAAATTGAATGTAAAAATATTACTCCAAACAAAAACAGAATCATCAAAATCTGAACACACTAGCTGAACACATAAAAAATACATGTTGTCGAATTGTGAACCTCGGTTAAATATTATTTATATAAGGCCTACGGCACGGGCAGGGTTAATATATCCGTTTAATTGAAAGTAATTTTATGTATGGTCAACCTAGATTTCGACCCTGTTCACCAGAGGCGTAGCGTGGACTAATTTAGACGTGGGCGAAGGTGCAAGGGCGAGTCCATTTTCATTGATAAATGGCTGAAACCATGTAAAACCACATTGTCGCTTACCATCAGGTGAGATAGTGGTCCAACCCGAGCCTATCAATTAAAAAAAACTCTCCTTCTTAGAAGCCTCGCCCCCGGTGACTTTTTCTAGCACTGCAGTAGCGATGCTGTCGCGCGGTTGCATCAATGCAGTCGCAAGGCAATCGCGTTGTTGCGCATTAGCATCACTTCTGTAGCGATGCTAACGCACGTTAGTAGTGATGCTTTGATACGTTTACGAAACGGGCAGCGCTTTTGGCAGCGCCACTAAAAGTTGCTTAAAGAGCACCAAAGGGGGCTCGCCCCATCCTCCCTTTGGGTGCGAGGCCATGGACGAGGGGCCGCTTAGCCCACGCTTAGCTACGCTACTGCTATGTCCATTTTATATTCTGCAGCAGTTTATCAAGAACATAGTGTACCTAGGCTGTAATATAGTAATATCATAATAATTAATAGGTATTCTAGTTATCCTAGATAATAGTGTTGTTATACGAGCGTAGCTAGAGTTTATTATTTGAGAGCTGTTTGAGAAATAATTTCTAAAAATAATATTGAATTATTTGAGATACAATGTGATTCAAGCGAAAATAGGAATATCAATGACCTTTATTGTCAAATGTTACTTGAAAAGTACGGTTTATTAACCTATTTATTACCAATAATGTTTCTTTTTTACAATACTTAACTGAGTCTTTAGAGTTAATATAAGAGAAGAAAAAAGTTTTTAGGTACCTAATGTTTTTTAAAGTTAAATATTATTTAAGTCATAACTAATTTTAAAAAAGACTAACTTTCTAGAAGGACGAGGATTGTTGCTTACAAAGAAAATAATGAATTTCTAAACATTACCATACTTACATTTTTACATATTCCATACATACGTACGTTCATAAGTATCTCGTCATCACAATTTCCTGCCTTTGTCCCGTGTTACTTGAAATCGGGACAACACGTTTTTTTCTTCGAATACACCCTATCAATCGTCACGCTATCACTAACACCTTTTTCTTTCATATCACTCCTCACACAATAACTCCATCTGTGCATCCCTCTCCATAGCCACGTACATAAGTAGTAGGTTTCTATTAATACAAATATCTCTATTCGTTTTGTACATAACAAACTTAAACTATCCCACGGGAACATCGGAGCCCACTGTTATTAGCGTGCTGTCTTGTTCTTGTTTCAAAATTGAATGCGCATGCGACGCTCAGTCTCCGCAGTAAACGTCTGGTAGGCTGGTAAAAAAGAGGATGCACTTGTTTGTAAGACGTCATTCGAGATTTCGTAATAAAGAGTAGACTTGTTTTATTGTAAGTATTCAAAGAGTCTTTTAATATTCAAAAGCTCTTTGAATACTTACAATAAACATTCTGAGTGTTACCATTTTAAAATGCCTAAAAAAAATTGTACTTTTGTCTATAACTATTTTTGTACATATACTAAACTTATCTCTGTTACAATTTAAATTGTCAACGCTTGCAACAGCGTCGAAATATCGGGAACTCAAAATAATTGAAAATCACGGAAGATATCCCGTAAGTGACAATTTAAATTGTGAAACAAACCGTGATAGCCTAAAACAGTGTTATCTCTGTTATTTCTTTCTACGTTAGCCGAAACAAAACGCAACGAACAGTATATCGATTATTATCTTATTCTGAACTGTATCAAAATCGGTTTTGAAATGAAGCAAATATTGGTATGTGGAAGAGTGGGGGCGTAATCAAAATATCTCGCTTTCTTATGGACACACACGAGATCCCTCTCGCTCCTCGTTACTCCCGTGAATCAGACTTTTACTAACTAAAATCCTCCCATATTCATTCAGTCACCCTTTGCTCGCTGTGATTTGCAATCAATCCTACAGCCCTGGACAGAACAGAGCCATACCTACTCGTACATTTAACAAATGCCAACTCATAACACGTTTTCATAATGTTGCATTTTCAGTGGCTGCTAGCAACAAGTCGTTGCAGCTGTTATGTGTCCAGATATCAGTGCAGCTCTTTATTCAAAAGACTTTTCTGGCTGGCACTCAAAAAGCTACCTTTCACCTCTGCCAAGTACTGAAGAGCCATCTCATATTGAGATCTGTAAATGTAATTCGCCAATTTGATGTGAATTCAATGACACCACTATAATTTATTACATTTTTCTCTCAAGGAAGTAATGTAGCACCAACGATAAATAAATTGAGACAAATAATGGAAATGAGGATCTCTTGACCAACATCTAAATAAATAACGGAATATTTTAGATAAAATATCAAACTAGAAAGGAAAAGCCTTATTATATACTAAGTGACTGCTCTCTTTTGTTTCACCACGATCTTAAGACCGTTTTCACATTATCCGATCCGATATCGGTATCGGACGCCGATCCGATATCGGGGTAAGTAAAATGTATGAAATGCTGTGCTCCGATATCCGATATCGGGTCGGACAATATGAAAGACAGGTACATATCTCAAACATTTACCTTACCCCGATATCGTATCGGCGTCCGATACCGATATCGGATCGGAAAATGTGAAAACGGTCTTAAGCGGCCTTCTTTGATATTGTCCGTCGCGTCGTGTAGTTGAGCTCAGTCGCTGACTTGAGCTACTCAAATACTTGCACTGACTGAGCTGAAAATCTGTGAGTTATTTTTCTCCAAAAGACCATTTCATATATGATTTTCATATGATTTAACCATGATTTGACCATTATAACTACTTTTACTGTATGTACTTTAAAATAAACTTTGATATCTGAGTAGTTTTCGGTGTTTCTTCTCAGGATAGTCAGGCAGAAAACACCAGCCTTATTTAGTTTAAATGGACGAGAAAATTTACGTGTAAAAGTATTATATTTAGCAAAATAAATATCATTTATCAATAAAAACCGTCCAACAAGATGATTTTCACACTCTGGAAAACTAACTATTACTAAATTATAAGTTACAGTTAAAATTTAATTAGATCTGCATTGTTTACTGGCGGAAAACCAATCTCCCGTCCAATTATTCTTAGGCACTTACTATAATATAGACTCGTTATATATTATAGATCGTTAAAAGTAGGAAATGAAATGTTCTAGGTAATTAAGCTATAGTTTCAGCAACAAGAGCTTACAGTACCTATAATGTACATTGTATTTTCCTTCAAGAAAGTGTGACAGGAATATTATGGCCATATTTCGAGATGTTTCTTTAAAAGTTTTTTTCTAAGTGTATAACTGTATATAATATATATGTATACCTATATGGTATAGTATGTATGTAGGTAGTATCTGCATCTGCACCACCCTAAGGTCAACTGGTACAAAATGCCTAAGACATTAAGTCCGCCTTTCCACAGTTTTCCTTACTTGCGCATAAAGTTTTAATAAGTAAATATTGTGTGTTGTGTTTCTTAATAATGTTCAGTTGTTTATTGTAAGTAGTATAATATTTATAATAAAACATACCAATTATATTATATCAAATCGAAATTATATATTAGACCATGACGCCATGAACGTGTTTAAATATCAGCTATCAAGACTAATTATTGTTATGAGTATAAAACCTAGACTTATTAAACAGCTGCAGAAAAATCTTTGTAAATAATACAAAAGATGTTTTTCATAATACACGACTATTCATTATTTTATGCAAATTACGTTAACCTACAGTGTGATCTTTTTTCAGAACAATTGCTAATGTAACGAGTAGTTCAGAGATCAAGCAAGATGTAATTACCGTGATCATAAAAAAATACAGGGATTGCATTCTATATAGGTACTTTTTAGGGATCCGTAACCAAAGAGTAAAAACTGTGTTGCTTTCTGTTTTTCTACCTATTCTTGTGGAACAATGTACAGCTATGTGAGAAACAATTACAGGTAGTGCTTGTTGCTTATATAGTGGTGTAAATGTGTGTACTGTATGCTTTAATCGTGGGCGAGTGTCCTGGAGGCCTGAAATACAGAGTTTTCCCTAGTTTAGGCTCCAGTCCACCCTTATAACGATATTAAAATGTACTAAGTGTAATAATCTGTAAAAAAATTTGTGGTGGAAAATAAACAAAATATTATTATTATTATTATTATTAAAAAACGGGAACCTGACTCCGCTATCCGTCTCTAAGCCCGGGCGCGCACTAGCGGCCAGCGGCCAGCGGCCAGGTCGCGGCGGACATCGAGATACATACCGATGGTCCCTACGTAAAGTATCGAATCAAAAAAATAGCACTTTTTTATTATTACTGTTTTGAGCTCTTTTTAAAGGATATTTTATAATACAACTTCGTTTCCAGATAGTTAGAGACCTAATTTTTATAAAGATTTAATCACCCGTGATAAAATTATGCAAAAACAAACTTTAAATCGCTCTCTTGCAAAGTAGTGATTTTCAGTTTCGATACTTTACCTAGGGACCATCGATACATTAGTATGAAACCGCCATAGAGCGCGCGCACTTGTCCGCACGCGGCTAGCGGCCACACCGAGCGGCAGCGGCCAGCGACGAGTATTCTGTCCGCTGTCCGCTGCGGCCACTGAGATCAATTGCATTGTAGTAAAATGGTGATTTTACTACAATGCAATTGATCTGCACTAGCGGCAGCGGCCGCGCGTATTGTGGAAACTACAAGAACAGCATGATCTTTTAGGAAAGATTTATGAGGGCGTTTCGACTTTTATTAAAGTACCTATTTGTTTATTTATACTTAAATAATAAATCTGTAGAAGTGAAAATTCTGTACATTGAAAATATCAAAAAATAAATGGCAGGGGGTGTTACTAGACCGATACTGAACCCAAAAATGTGAGTTTGTTCAGGCAAACTTAATTTTAACAATACAAAAGCACTGCTATTTCTTCAACGTCCATTTTGAAGCGCGCTGTATGTGCAACTGACTGACAACTGACGATCGTGGCCGCGGCTATGGCCGCGTTGCAAACCGCAACGCCTGCGGCCAGCCACGCGACCTGTCCGCTGCGGACTGGCCGCTAGTGCGCTATGGGGCTTACTCTTACTACGCTGTATCTCATGAATCATGACAGCTGCTGTGAAAAGTTGAACTGTCTAAGTTCAACTTTTCACAGATGACTTATTTAAGTATGTTGCCGCTATAAGAACAAATACTAAAAACAGAATATACTAAATGTTTAAGTGGACTCTTAACCAACAAACGAGATTTTTTGGCTGTTTGCTACGAGCCCTTCGTGCGCGAGTCCGACTCGCACTTGGCCGGTGTCTATAGCAATAACCCCTCTATACTTGTTTTTGATGCACACATGTCAAAAACATGTAAACTTACATAAACAAGACACTTAGACCCGGAACACTTTTCAGTAGGCCATACAAATACTTGTGGCATTCGGGAATCGAACCCACAATATGCAGTGCAGCAGCCATTCGATCAACCACTGCGTTAACCCTGCAATCTTTAGATAGGTCGATAGTGAATGTAGTAATACAATTATTGTATACATAAAGTTAAACTTGACTATAAAATTACACTCATTTTTTTTCACTAACTCTACAAAAACACTTAAGACGGTTATTATGTAAAATTTTCCTTACATAAGTAATCATCTGACAGCAATTACTTAAAACGTTTACATAGTGTTATCCATGCTCTATCATACAAGTTTCGTATGCATAGGTACTTATTTTATAAATATTGTACGAGTAAATGCGACGGTTTGTATGTATAGATGTTTGTTACTTGTTCACGCAAAAATTACTGAATTTATTTCTATGAAACTTTGTACGAGACCATGTCCTGGAAAAGCACATAGGATGTTTTGATCCCAGGAGTATGTTTCCTTGGGATAAGTTTCTACTATCACGCGGGGGAAGCCGCTGGCAGCAGCTAGTATATATTATTAAGAATGCGAAAGTGTGTCTGGGCAGTAAGTTACGTATTTGTACTTTTGTTGGTTAGGAAATTATCAAATTATTTATCGCTCTAAATAGAGCGTGATGGAGTGTTAGAATTGTATTTACCAAATCCATCCCAGTTCCGTCATTCCCACTTCCCTTTGCGTTCCAAGACCATCCCTATTCCTTCAGTTACCCTTCGCGAACAATACCGCAGGCCTGGCAGGCCCTAGCTTGCCACGTCACTTATGCTAACAGCTCTTTAAAATACGTTTTCACGATTAAACCCTGAACACTCTTTGATGTCATGTCTTGTAATCTTGTTTGATGAAAGCAGTCAACAACATTGAACTAGAGTTCATCACTTCAGCCGAAGGACGTCCACTGTTGGACATAGGCCTCCCCCAAGTGGCGCCACAACGAACGGTCCTGTGCGCCTCGTATCCATCGCATTCCCGCGACCCTCACCAAGAACTAGAGTTAACTAGTAGTAGTAGAGTTAACGCCTCACCATGTACGACTGCATCACTGCTTACCATCAGGTGGGATCGCAGTCAAGCACTAGTTTATATAACTTAAAAAAAAACTTCTGAACTAGAGTTAGATAATTTTCATCCCGGTACTGAGTTCTCCCTGCTTAAAAACACTATTCAAACAGCCGAAGCCACGGGCAGAAACATATGTCAGTATAACTATGTAGATACACTTATTTACATGATAACCGGTAAACCGGTAGTTTTCCGTTTATTATTTACTCTTATGTTTATGTAAAACACCATTGTTGTGTCTATGGCCTAAGTTACTGAGAATGAGGTTCTACTCTATTCTGTCGGTCTGAAAATGCTAATATGAATTGTGCTTGTAAATATTTGCAAAGTTATCTATAAGCTGCGTTGAAGTAGTCAATACTAAAGTAACATTATTCACACCATTTTACCGAAAACCCGTCTGTTTCAATGATTCCATAATATTGTACCTACATCTATGTTGACTGAAGATTTCTGTGATGTTGACACTTGAGACAAAACTATACAATTTCTACATCAAAATATCCATTAAGAATCAATTTCACTCAAAGAAATCGCCCCAGCTCTAGTTTATGAACCCCGAGCTGAACAAAGCGCCACATCTTTTTTAACTATTAAAAAAATCTATATTCGCTAAAACTGTGTGTGTATTGGGTACATAATAATTGATTAGGTATATGATACATTATTAGGCTAGTTACTTGGTGAAGGAATGAAGTAGAGTAAGATAGTGTCGTCATATTATTTGCCCTGGGCTGCGAGTCATCTTTTTCTTCTACGTTGATATCTTCCGTTCGAGAGGAGCTCGTGGCTAGATAATAACAGCCGCACAGGTCGATCTTCAAGGTTAAGCAACGCTTGCCTAGGTTGGTCTGTGGATGGGTGACCATCTTAACATAACTAGTTTCCTCCGTGCCTCGGAAAGCACGTTAAGCCGTTGGTCCCGGCTGTCATTTGGAGATCTTTGGCAGTCGTTACGGATAGTCAGAAGCCAGTAAATCTGACTCCAGTCTTGCCATGAAGTATCGTGTTACCCCAGTTAATGGGTTGTGGAGGTCTGGTAGGCAGCTGCTCCTCGTAAAATACTGGTATTCAGCTAAATCCGG
Organism: Mythimna separata; assembly: GCA_030763345.1. NCBI lineage: Eukaryota > Metazoa > Arthropoda > Insecta > Lepidoptera > Noctuidae > Mythimna > Mythimna separata. The sequence goes on along the minus strand of CM061184.1, from coordinate 20,363,915 downwards.
CTTGACTGGAAGCCGACCCCAATATAGTTGGGAAAAGGCTAGGCAGATGTAGATGATGTTGATATCTTCCGTTCCTGCGAAAAAGTAGGGACTTAGGGACGGAACTTATTAATGGAAAAGTGTCTATATGGATAGACACTTTTCCATTACTAAGTTCCGTCTTGAGAGTTCTACATACCATACAAATGTGTTAGCCAAATAATATTATCGCTATAGTAATTTGCCACGGCTAGTTCCCAAAAACAGCTAAAACATTTTATCCTATTTAGTAAATCCTGTATTCACACAATGTGTTATATTTTTCAATTACCACGGTTAACAATAACTAGAGTTTTGTTATCGGAGTGGTGTGAACAGTGGCATTTGGTTGCCATCGTTCACACAGTGGACGACAATGGTCTAATTGACGGAAAATTATCGCTGAAATAATTCATGTTGATCGTCACTATATTGTTATGAGACTAGAGGATACCCGGAGGAGCTCGTGGCTAGATAATAACAGCCGCACAGGTCGATCTTCTAGGTTAAGCAACGCTTGCCTAGGTTAGTCTGTGGATGGGTGACCATCTTAACATAACGAGTTTCCTCCGTGCATCGGAAAGCACGTTAAGCCGTAGGTCCCGGCTTTCATTTGTAGATCTTTGGCAGTCGTTACGGATAGTCAGAAGCCAGTAAATCTGACTCCAGTCTTGCCATGAAATGCCGTGTTACCCCAGTTAATGGGTTGTGAAGGTCTGGTAGGCATCCGCTCTTCGTAAAATACTGGTATTCAGCTAAATCCGGTTTGACTGGAAGCCGACCCCAATATAGTTGGGAAAAGGCTAGGCAGATGATGATAACTAGCGGATACCCGGAGTGTACTTGGAACTTAGCTAACTAAAAAAAGCAAAATATTTTGTTTTATGCTGGAAAAAGGAAATTCGCGTTTCTTTATGCATTATTTATGTGGTTTAAAACGATTTTAAGGAACCGGTTTGGGGCATATCGATTGGATGGTTTCAAAGTGGAAACAGAGGTGGAAAACTTTTTGTTTTATTTATTTATATGGTTGAATTGATTAAAGTTTAACAAAGCGTTTAAATGTTGTAGGAAATAGACAAATATATGTAGTTAATCGATTAATAATTTTCACATATTAATCGATTAACCATGGAGTTTCTTGCCGGTTCTTCTCCATAGGAAACAATCCAATCCAATTCCAAATCCAATTGGAACCGTGCGCTAGCTTCTGATGTTTTAGAAGTGCCCCTGTAGGCCTTAAAAAAATTACCGGTCGGCTGAAAATAAAAAATATTGAATGTGAAATACGTCTGTTTTAATGTCTGTCTTATTTCTACTAAATGTGCCTTTAGTTCCTGCAAAGAGGTGACGATGAAAGAGGATATTATTCAATGGAGCTACCTGACTGATACATAGGTATACAATTATACAGCTTTACGAGTATATATATTACAATTTATATTCCAATTCAGTACTTCATCATCTGCCTAGCCTTTTTCCCAAATATTGGGGTCGGCTTCCAGTCAAGCCGGATTCAGCTGAATACCAGTATTTTACGAGGAGCGGCTGCCTACCAGACCTCCACAACCCATTAACTGGGGTAACACGGTACCTACTTCATGGCAAGACTGGAATCAGATTTACTGGCTTCTGACTATCCGTTACGACTGCCAAAGATCTTCAAATGACAGCCGGGACCAACGGCTTAACGTGCTTTCTGAGGCACGGAGGAAACTCGTTATGTTAAGATGGTCACCCATCCACAGACCAACCTAGGCAAGCGTTGCTTAACCTTGAAGATCAACCCGTGCGGCTGTTATTATCTAGCCACGAGCTCCTCATTCCAATTTAAAAAAAATCCAATTCAGTACTTATGTAGTGTTAAATTGCATACCTTTACGTGATCTGACATTTTAATTCGCCGATCAAGACAAGTAGGTAACTAGGAATTATAACATACCTACATGCACACTTATTAGCTAATTTTCCTCATTCTCCGATAGATATTATACAAAATGTGCATTGTTACATCTTTATCTAAACATTTTCTGCATGTTGACTCGATATAATTATACCTAACTATTTACAATAGGTAACAAGTAAATAATTTTAAACAGCGAAGTTCATGTATGTATTATATTTTAAAATATTTTTTTCTTTTCAGGTAAGTTATCAAATATCCCGTCTCTTCATCTGGATGGAGCGCACGGACATTCCCTGTATCAAACTTTTACTGACTAAAACGAGTTGTTATAATTAGTTTACATAGATTTCGAAGGTAGGAGAAGGTTTTTCGTTAGATCAATAAGAGATCTGTTTATCAGATTTGGGCCCTCCAAGCTGTGGTTGTAGTATTACTTATTCTGTGGCTATAGGACACCAGGGCACTACCCCGTCTAACCATTCCGGAGACGGGGCAGTCCCCTGCTATATCTTGGTATTAAATACGAGTAACTTACTGAGAATTATACGATATACCTACTAGCTTCCGCCCGCGACTTCGTCGGCGTGTTCAAGATTCGGGATAAAAGGTAAAAGGTAGCCTATAAGCCTATATTCTTTTCCATGTCAAAAGCCATATGCATGCCCAATTTAATCCAAATCCGTTCAGCCGTTTTTGCGTGATTAAGTAACGAACATTCACACTTTCACATTCATAATATTAGCTAGGATTCTGTGGCTATGATGCAGGACACTCTCCTGTCGAACCAGTCGGTAGACAGTGCCCTGCTTATTTCTTGGTATTAAATAACTTGCTGAAAATTGCACGCCATACAATGTGTTTATGACAATACGACATCAAATGAAAACACTAGTAATACTCATAATTAAGACCAACCACGGACCAACTCTGAAATCGCGAAAAGAAATTCAGGTGTCCCATACATTGACAAAATGTACAGGACGGCTGATTTTTTTTGTCGTATTGTCATAAACACATTGTATAAAAGGAACTCATCGAGCAGGTAGTATAAAATAGTCGTTATGACGCTTCTAAGGAAGGATAGTTAGTATTATGATTACTACTAACCCGTAATTTACTTTTACTCATCGCCGTTGCTTCATAGCTTCGTAAGCAGTAACCGCAGAAACCCACCTTTGAGCTAGAACGTCACACAAATGATACAAGTCACTTTTCTCCGTAAATAATGTAAACTTGTAAACATTGGACAATACGTTTAATGACACACCCTTTATATTAGCGTCATTGATTTGTAATATCGGGGAATAATAATAATGCTTAGTGAAACTTTTACTTTGACTGTCATTTGTAGATCTTTGGCAGTCATTACGGATAGTCAGAAGCCAGTAAATCTGACTCCAGTCTTGCTATGAAGTACCGTGTTACCCCAGTTAATGGGTTGTGGAGGTCTGGTAGGCAGTTACTCCTCGTAAAATATTGGTATTCAGCTAAATCCGGCTTGACTGGAAGCCGACCCCAATATAGTTGGGAAAAAAGGCTAGGCAAATGAATGAAACTTTTACTAGAGTATAGGGGGACTAACTGAATGTGTAAAAGAAAGGTGCCTTTTATCGTAGGAGTATGTAATAATTTTCTACTTTTACGCGGGCAAAAACGGGTGTCAGCGGCTAGTAAACATTTAAAATAAAATATTATATTTAAAGTGAATTAAAACCACGCAATGCAGTGTTGGAAGGCCTCACACAAGGTGGGCTGATGACCTGGTGAGGTTCGCCAGAATCCGATTGATGCGAGACGCACAGGACCGGTCGTTGTGGCGGAGTCCTATGTCCAGCAGTGGAAAGTGTTCTACTGAAATAATAACGCTGACAGAAATCTATCCTTTAAACTTCAAACATTTGTCGTTTTCCTATTTATTTACTGGTACTAGGTATTCTGTGTTGGTAAACAGAAGCCATACTAACACAACAGACATACATGCATACGTTCATGCTACCAGTCACCAGTAGAGAGCAGGGATGTTATTATAGATATGCGGATACGGAATGAAATAAAATTGTAACGGTTACGGATACTCAATTATTTTGGATTGTTCGCCAGTTTTGGATAGTTTCAGTTAAAACGGATATTTTTTTATTTCGGATCATCTATAGATTTTTTTGTTTCAGAAATCCGATTGTTTCGGTTACGGATATTTTTTTATTTCGGATATCCTATAGGTTTTTTTGTTTCAGAAATCCGATAGTTTCAGTTACGGATATATTTTTATTTTGGATAGCTATCCGATAGATTCGGCGACAGATATTCTTTTAAATTTTGAAATTCCATTAGTCTTAGTTACGGATACCTATTTTTTTTATTTCGGATATCCGATGTTTCAGTAACGGATACTTCGGACTTCCATAAGATCCCTGATAGAGAGTAAACGCACATAGCTCTAGTCAAACACACCGATACTGTTTGCTCAGCTCGGCTCTGAATCACGGACCTAATGGAAACATGTCACTAACTACTAACTAATCAGTGGACATGATTGTATTTGCTGATCAATCAACTTAGTATTGGACAATCTACTTAATGCTAAAAAGGGTTTTTGTTTGTGGTAAATCATCTAATGAGTTCTCTCGTCGTATGGTGGAGTTAGAGGGCGTTTCGGGCGGGTCGTGGGGTAAATTTACATACTCAAGACACCCAGTCCCGCAACACGAATATATTTTTTCAAAATTAACTCCCTAAATATAAAGGGATGAAACGGGATTACAAATTTTGTATAAAGAATCCTCCTTACTCGCTGGCAGAAGGTATTGAATAAAAGGAGTAACTGACTGAATGACATCTTAACGCACAGCCGGAACTACAGGGTCTAGGAGGAGCATGAAATTTTGCACAAGGTTTCCTTTTATGACGCAGGCGGGCACTGAAAGAGGACTTTCCACAATTCTCGCCTTAAGGGGAAGAAACTGGGGCTCAAAGTTTGTATGGAGAAAATAACTAACATGCGGGCGAAGCCGCTGGCAGAAGCTATAAGAGTTTTAAAATTTTTGTTTTAAAATTCTGCCTTCTCAAAACTTAAACAAACCTCGATTCCTCAAAACAATAAAGTCTCGTGCGCATCACAAATATCATGCAAATACCTGACATACCGCGCAGTACTTAGTGAAACGTGTACAATGACGTCACAGTGCGCCCACACCTCTGCTGCGCGCGCCTTGACATAGACACTGCGACAGCGAGACTGGTTCATGGACAGTGGCTATGAAAGGACTGTTGTTGTGTTGTGGAGTTGTGGAGACGAGTTGAAGGATGTTGTTGATATCGCCCTATTAATAGCAGTACTTAGTGAAACGTGTACAATGACGTCACAGTGCGCCCACTCCTCTGCTGCGCGCGCCTTGACATAGACACTGCGACAGCGAGACTGGTTCATGGACAGTGGCTATGAAAGGACTGTTGTTGTGTTGTGGAGTTGTGGAGACGAGTTGAAGGATGTTGTTGATATCGCCCTATTAATAGCAGTACTTAGTGAAACGTGTACAATGACGTCACAGTGCGCCCACACCTCTGCTGCGCGCGCGCCGGCCTTGACATAGACACTGCGACAGCGAGACTGGTTCATGGACAGTGGCTATGAAAGGACTGTTGTTGTGTTGTGGAGTTGTGGAGACGAGTTGAAGGATGTTGTTGATATCGCCCTATTAATAGCAGTACTTAGTGAAACGTGTACAATGACGTCACAGTGCGCCCACTCCTCTGCTGCGCGCGCGTCGGCCTTGACATAGACACTGCGACAGCGAGACTGGTTCATGGACAGTGGCTATGAAAGGGCTGTTGTTGTGTTGTGGTGTTGTGGGGACGGGTTGAAGGATATTAGCATAATTATGTATAATATACCTACATGATACTTTGTATCTTTTTCGAATTTTCAAAGGTGATTTGCCTTTTAAATTACAATTTATTTTCGATATGTATAACACTTTAATAGACAATGTGGACACTACGATATTAAATGAAAACACTCGCAAAACTCATCATTATGAATAACTTTTAGTATGGGGCAAACCCTGAAATGGTGAAAAAAAATTCATTAGTCACGAACATTTCAGTATATCATTTGACATTTCATAAGTCGACAAAATGTATGGGACAGCTGAAAAATTTCCATATCCACATTGTATAACAGCTAGGCGAATTTGCTTCGAGATGGCCTTTATATTGAATAAATATATGGTGGGGAAATCCGATATACAGGGTTATTTGTAAAACACTGGCAACCTTACCGGATAAAATTTGCAAACAACATTCGTTTATAAATCACGTACACGCGGCGGCGGAGATTGGGTAGCAGGTCATAAATGTGTCCGAGAACGCTACCGCGTGAAACACAACAGGTATTATCGTTGTGTGCTACAAAGTAACTCGTCGTTTCTACACTCACACTCTTGCAAAAAAGCAAGCCGTACACAACTATGAAAATACAGCAAAAATTGACTACTGCTGTTATCGGCGCCATGGCGCAATGCGTATGATACGTGACTGACAAGTAAGAGGTCCCAAGTTCGATTCCAATCGTCTGGTGTAACAGAAAGTTTGCTTGTTTTTATTTTCTATTTGACCCTTTTTTTTAATAGTAATGTTATAGTTACTCTCATAATAATTAAAATATTTTGAAAATATTGTGACAAATAAAACTGCGATAACGATCCAACTATGTTTATTACAGCTTATTAATTACATATATTAAACGGAATGGTCACAATTAACGAATCTGTTCATGATTATCCTTAATACAATATATAAAGTGAAAATATTCTAAGTCAGACAAGGATGGACGTCACTGATTTTTAAGTTTTTTATTAGTGACATAAATCAACATGTTATCAAGAATGAATTATGATAGATATCGCAACTCTTGATCTCAATAACAATAACATCATGTCACATAATAACAACAACAGTATAATTACCTACAGCTTACTTCTTAGTCTTTTTTTTTACTTATCAAAGTTATCAATCAGCATGTTTTAAAAAATGAACTATGATAGGTATCGTAACTCTTGATCAAATCGGGACTTTTAGAGGGCCATTCAATAACAGTCAAGTTTTCTTGGACACTTAACCAGTCTTGCACCATTCGTGCGCAGTGCACCGAGCAGTTATCGTGCACGAAGTAAATATGCTCGTCCGGGTATGCCACGCGCACGGTAGGCAACATAACATTTTGCAAAATGTCCAAGTAACCTTGACTGGTATTGCGACCCCCTACCTCCACTAACTCACCGGGACCCATCGATGACATCCAGCCCCAATAACCTAACGTAATGCGACCACTAGACCTGCATGGGAGAATATTTTTGTGATGGTAACGTTCGCCATCTTTTCTCCATAATATTTTACGCCCATCCTTATCTGACTTAAAACACTTTTCATCACTAAATATAACTATGTTATTGCACCAATCGAAATCTATAAATTTTCTTGCAAACCGCATCCTTTCTTCCTTATGCAACGCCGTCAGTAAAATTTTTTCGCGGGCTTGCGACATTTTATTTTAGCTGCTCGTAAGTGGCGTCGAACAATTGTCATAGACACGTCGTGCATAATTGCAGTGTTTCTTGTTGTAGCAAAGCCGTCAGCGCTATACGTAGCAACAATATTTCGATGCAGTGGGTTGGCATCCGTATATGTAATTGCTTTTGGACCCGGACGTTTGGCATCGATTGTCCCTTCAGCTGCATATCTATGCACCCAAAACTGCACAGTTTTCCTCTGTAAACAATCACAAAATTACGTTAAAACCTAACAAATATCAACAATGTTAAATTATTTTGCATTACCTATGTTAAGTTTGGATTTGTTACTTACCGGTAGCATTAATCTCCTCGAAATTTCACTTATGGATACATTTTGTTTATGTAATACTATTATCTCAGCCCTCAAAAGTGTAGACAAATGAGACATGTTGTTTATTATTTATAAAAAGTATCACTTTCCACAACGATTAATTATTTTTTGTCTCGGAGTAAGTTGTAGAACACACGATCGTGATAGGCAAAAGCGTTATGCCAGGTTAACTTATTATCCGACTCATTTCTTAGTAAATAACTAATAAAGTGGGTAGATGATAATATTCATACACTTAGTTTTTAATTACTCAGATACCCGCGAAACGAGACACAATAGTATAACAATAACAGCGCGGTCTCATAGGACCGGTTGGGGATTCAAACGCTAAAGCAAATATTCTAAGTTTTACTTTTATTAAACTTCGTTATCATTATATATACTACAATAAAGTAGAAAAAAAACGTTTTGTCAATGGCAAGGATCGAACTCGATACACCTTTAACGGCAAGCAAGCACTTGATAATCAGTGCTAAATTACCATCTAACGAATGAAGCGAATTTATTTATCTGATTCGTAGCAAACACATATACAAATATGTGTGTGTGTATATCGAGTAGTAAACGAGTTTTTTGTTTGCGAGTTGAGCAGGCTGGAGACATAATATTACTTGAATACGTGAATTATTGTCAGATGATACTTTATGTTTGTTTTATACCCACAACTACTTGATTATTGTGAACATTATTACTGATTACCTACCCATATCATAAAAATATACTTTCCAAAGATTAAGTGTAAGTGTTCGATGTTAATTTAAATAACTATAATAATTTCATAAGTGAATGTTTGCGAAAATAAAAAAAAGTTGACAATGAAAGTATTGTCAACTAACAATAATTATAATAATAACGTATCTATTATTATATTACGTAAATAATATATGTATTATATATATATTATAAAATTATTTATATTACAAGTTATATACAAAAATTTCGTTAATTAATTTCGTAAATATACATAGTTTATATGTATAAAATTACAAAATTATATTTATCAGACGATAGGAATCGAACTTGGGACCTCTTACTCGTCAGACATGTATCATACGCATTGCGCCATGGCGCCGTTAACAACAGTGGTCAATTTTTCCATCGTCTACTGTTTTGGAGATGAATAAAATACTTCTTCGATAGAATTTAGGCGTATAATCATGAGAATATAGTTTTTACAAAATTGCGTGTTTTTTTTTTTTTTTTTCTGGTAAATCTGGGAATCATCAGAATGACTTCCCCCGCTCTTGGGCGGAGCGGGAGGGCGTGTCAGACTCTTACTGACTAAACCCCTACCCCGTTCCTTCGTTGCCTTCGTTCTGGGGGGGACTCGGTATCAACCGTTAGGAATACCACATGTTCCCCCCAGAGGCTTCGGCCCTACCGGGCCCCTACAGTTTGCTGACATCTCCTTGAGGCGCGCGTGGAACAGAACGCGCCGTTGACGACTGGGCTCGGTCCAGATTATTTCCAGACTGCCGGACGGCGAGCTACCCAGTGCTCGCCGTCAGCGAACCCGCGCCTACGGTGGTCGGAAATCGGGATCGGGATCTCAGCGGCGGCGGCGTGAGGACCGTTCCCTCACGCGCTCGCGGCCAGCAGCCTCCTTCAAGAGCATCACTGCTTCGCAGAAGGAGGCGACCGCATGCCAACCCTCCTCGCTCCGGACCATGGCCTGAACCAGGGCCCGGCGCGAGAGGTCGCCGCTCCCGATAGTCTCCACGAGGACACGGCGGTGCTCCGCCCAAGCGGGGCACACTTCTACCGTGTGCTCCACCGTGTCCTCCGGGCGGTCCACACAGTGGCGACACCCGGGCGTCCTCTCCTGCTTGATTCGATGCAGGAACCTCCCGAACTTACCGTGAGCCGGTGAGGACCTGCGTCATACGGAAAGAGAGGACGCCGTGACCTCTTTCCAACCACTCCTCAAAGAGGGGCCTAACCGCCTCAATGACGGCGTGCCCAGCACTGGGTTGCGACAGTCGCTGTCGCCATGCCACCCTAAGATCCCGCCGGAACTCTGTCCGCCATGCCGCGACTCGTCGCGGCAGCGGAGTTTCGCCCCGGCGTTGCATCTCCACGCGCAAATCGTGCATGCGTGCAAGGACTGTTGCCTCCAGATCCCACGGTGGCAGGCCAGCGAGGAGGCTCGCCGCTTCGCGGGAGATCGTGCGGTATCCCCGCACCATCCGGATGGCCATGACCCTCTGGCAAGCGTTCAGCTTGGCCGCCGGTCGCTTACCTAGCGACGGCGCCCAAACCGGCGCCCCGTAAAGGGCCATGGACCGAACGATCCCCGCGTAGAGCCTCCGGCAGGGGGCGTCTGGACCCCCTAGGTTGGGCAGGAGCCGCTTCAGAGCGGCCCCAGACCTGTCCAGTTTGGGGGCCAAACGTCGGAAATGCTCCTCGAAAGTCCACCGGCTGTCGAGGACGAGTCCCAGGTACTTCGGACGCCGATGTGGACCCCCCCTACCGTTATTTGGGAACCCGGAGGTGGCGCGTACCGAGGGCCATGAAAGCACATGGCCTCAGACTTGTGCAATGCCACCTTGAGTCCCAGTTGCTGGATCCTCTCCACGACTGTCGCAACCCCGCGTGTCGCTGTTTCGGCCGCCGCCTGGTACGACTCTCCCCGCGCCAGGACCAGCGTGTCGTCTGCGTAGCAGACCACGCTGACCCCGTCGCCACTCTCCCTGGTGACCGGGATAGATGATGAACCTATCCGACAGGTAGGCCTCGATCACGTGAAAATTATAAATGTGTGCGTTTCGTTTACCGGTATAATGGCGGAATGACAGTGGCGGCGCGCGCGTAAGAAAACGGAACTAAGCCCCGCACTTCCCCTCTGGGCCGACCAATCGTAGCGGCTTGCTGGGATGACGATGCGCAGACGAGTTAATTTGTAGCACACAACGATAATACCTGTTGTGTTTCACGCGGTAGCGTTTATGCACACATTTATAATTTTTGTGTGCGGTGCTACGCGAATTTAGTAAGAGAGTGTACATAGCTTTAATTAAGTAAATGAAGCCGGGCCGATACACTTTTTGTACAATCGAGTCTGAGGCGCACAAAATATTCGGTTGATTGCTTGTAAAAATAGAGCCTCAACAATTATATTCATTTATAGCATATAATGCTCCTATTTTCAAACTAAATACATTGTAAATTCGATCGAATTTGAATGATATTTTTTTATATTAATTGAAATGATCGTTTCACGGTACAGTACCGACTGAAACCTACCTGTGTTCGTTCGGTTGCCCTTTGCGTTCCACGGCCTGGCAATTACTTATTCTGTTACCACAGTAACCCTTTCGAATAATGAGTATCTATTATAGTATGTACCGCTGTACTTCGGAACCTACTAAAAGATTTCTCTATTACGTTGAAATTCCGATTTGATATCACGTACCTAGATAAGAAAAAAATAAAACTGAACTTTGCCTTTATATAAATCGCCCAACCGGAAGCCTTTGTCAACACAAAACGGATTTCCGTTGTGGCCTTCTTTTTGTGTAGACTGTATCAAACGCATTTGTAAGTTTTTACAACTATTATATGAGACAGTGTAGGATGAACAGAAAAAAACTATTCTGATGTAGATTTAGAAGTTAAATAATTGTAGGAAATAAAAAATATAACAGCGAAGGCAGTCGAAGTCTTAAATTGGAATTGGACAAAAGATTTGTGTATAAATGCCTCGCTTATTCCTTTACGTATTAGTGGAACCTGCATCAAAATCCGTTGCGTAACACGACGACTCGGTTGGTGCAGAGTTTGAGCGATTGTCTACTACGCTTCTTCTTCTTCTTTTCGTATCGATGCTCTCATTAAACTTTTTCTGTAACCTTTATGGCTTTGGCATTGGCCTCGTTTAGATCCTGCAAAGTACAGGTGGTTGTGCATGATGGACAGCATAGCAAGTGCCGCATGTCCTGGGTAGCTGCTCCACACTGACACTGCGTTAAGGATGGGTCGAGGAAGCCCCATTTGGCCATGTTGTTTTTACAGCGGCCAACCTGGGTCCGCAGTAAAAACTCTCTACTACGCTATGTATTGCAGATTCGATTCTCAAGTATTTGTACATTCTACAGATAGTTGTTGAGGTCTAGGTGTCTTTTGCATGTGATTTTAAATGTTTATAAACGCATCCACAATACAAGAGTCATTCCTCATGTGGGGCGTGTTTTTTAAAAAACGTGAGTAACACAAATAGCGACGCAAAACTGATTTCAAAACAATCTGATATCGAACTCGTTAATACTAGTTTTTACTAAGAATTTAAAGACAACATTAATAATGTTATCGAGGTTCAAATTCATTGATTAAATTGTTGTTTGCATTTATATACGGATTGTCCAAGGTTAAAATTTTCGTTCTTCTATAAGTTGCTAAAAAAAGTATTATTTTCCACAACATAGAAAGTTTTTTACCCCAAGGCGATATATGTGTAAAAAGAATTCTGCAATATATTTTTAGCAAGTTGCAGCCAATCAAGCCAACATTTTTTTTTACTTATTTTCTGTCGATATGTTCGCGATTTCCGACCACCGCAGGCGCGGTCTTGCCAACGACGAGCAATGGGTAGCCGTCTGGTCCTACTTGACGGCGCGTTTCAAAGAAATGACAGCAAAACCCACTAGAATCATGGAGATTTTCTGGAAAGAAAATCCGTGGTCCTTAAACGCAAAAGGCAACTAGGAACATAGATGGGTTTAAAGAAAAACCCATCGATACGTTCCTTTGTAGATTCAATGAAGAAATGTAACTAAGTACCTAATTAATTATCTTCTATCTAATGCTAAATTAATGTATTTAAAATATTTATTAATTGTCTTATCATCAGCTTAGCGTTATCTAAATAAAAATGCCTACCCATGGTTTCAGCATTTACCTATATCTTTTTTCCTAACTCTCTAATCAATCATAGTCGATCAATTAAATAAATTCAGTAAAAACTTATGAAGAAAACCTCCCGCCAGACAAAAATGGTCTGTACCTTAGACCATCTTCATTAACACCTACAGGTTTTCAGCCGCATCTCCGAAACCCTGGAACAAAGGCAAAAAAGGAATAGGAGTGGATTTTAGTCAGTAAAAGTCAGGGCAGGAGAAATCATTTGATAATTTCGCACCAAAAAGAAGGTTCAAACGCTTTTGGTTTTACTGGAAATCGATCCCAAGCTAGTTAAGATAAAGGCTACGTAGATGATGACCTTGGACTGTGATGGGTTGACAGCCAGCGGTGCTATTCTTTAAAAAGTCATTTTCATGAGACGAGCTCGTCGTCGAGACAGCCGTCGAACAGCGAACACAAATTTATGAAGAACTGTCATTGTCAACTGCAACTGTGAGTTTCGCGAACGAAGTTTGGCTAGAAGTGTTCTTAGGGTCCCAGCTCTGGATGCGAGACGCACAGGACCGGTCGTTGTGACGACACTTGGGGGAGGTCTATGTCCAGCAGTGGACGTCTTTCGACTGAGATGATGATGATTGTATTATTGACCATTATTTTCAGTAAGACTTGGTCCTTTATATCCACGGCGCCCTGGGCTGCAGCCCATTTAGCCATAAGGAAGATCCGCCTTGACTACAAGATAAGTTCTACTAAAAGAATCTTTTGCCCTAGGCGCCATAGAAGTCACGTTGAATCCTACTGTTATGGGTACATATACTACATATTGTGATGTGTTAAACATCGCAATACCCATAATTATGCATAACTAGTGACAGATTACAGTAACAAGTTTCCGCCATTTATTTTATGTTACTGTTGCGATGTGCATCCATTATTATTTATGTAGTATTCATAATTTTAATGTTAATTGTGTGTGCCTAAGAAATTGAAGAAAACTTATAATATTCTATTAATTCATGAATCCCTGACCGATCTCATTGGACCGCGCTGTTATTGTTTTACTATTGTGTCTCGTTTCGAGGGTATTGATAGGTTAATGAAATAGATTTCGACCCCTGATTCATCATCATCATCATTTCATCCGAAAGGCGTTGAACATAGGCCTTCCCCAAGCGTCGTTACAATGACCGGTCCTGTACGTCTCGCATCAATTGGATTCCCGCAACCCTTACCAGGTCATCGGTTCAGCTTGTAGGACGCCTTCCAACACTGCGTCTTTTGGTACTCGGTCCCCTCTCCAGAACATGTCAGCCCCAACGGGTTCTGCGAGCAGTGTGCCCTGCCCATTGCCACATAAGTTTTGCGATTCCACGTGCTATGTCGGTAACCTTGGTTTTCTTTAAAGATCTGATTCATTATCATAACATTATGAATCATAGGACACTGAACAATAATTAAATCTTTTCCTACCAGTAGTTTTATAGACGCAAATTAAAAGACTATGCGTAGGTAACTAGAACTTTTTTTATTATTTATAAAGGTTTCTCATTTAATTAGTTTTACCTATTCTCTTATGACGTGAATGTCATTTCCCTATAGGATTTACGAGTATGTCACTGTGTTGTGAGTCGACTATGATTAATCGGTTGTGATCGACGGTCCGACTAAAGTGCATCAGACAAAGTAAACAGAGCGTACGTTTTTGTGGTTTTTGTCGTGCATGCACTTTTTATTACACCACGAATCATCATAGGTAATGCTTTTGATTTTATTGCAATTTATTTGAGGAAACATGTTTTCTTCTTATGATAGGTACCACTACTTATACACTAGCTTCTGCCAGCGGCCTCGCTCGTGCGAGAATAGAATATTATCTCAAGGACTTCTCCCACTCTAGGGCAGAGCGAGAGGGCGTGTCAGACATTTACTAATTAAAACCCGCATACGTTCCTTGAAGTAGTCTGCAGCAAACAAAGTGAACTTCTGTCGTTTAGAATTCAACGAAAAACATAATTATTTTCAATTTGAGATTACAACAATAACAATGAAGTCAGAACAGGTTACCTGTGAAAACTGGAATGACGAAATGGCTATCATCAAACGTGTTTGGCTAAATTTAGCATACCTACCTACTTAACGTTTGAATCCCCAACCGGTCCTATGAGACCGCGTTTTTATTGTTTTACTATTGTGTATCGTTTCGCGGGTATCTGAGTAATTAAGAGGACTGCAAGAGCTAATCGCGTTTTTAATAATGCGCAAAAATAGTGCCAGATCAGTCACGTAGAAAGAGTAGCGGGCTATAGGCTCCGAGCATAGGGAATAGCCGTGGTTTAGCCTCACTCGAAGTACAAAAACAAGTTGGGAAACCTGTGCCATATGAATTCTTATCACTTCCTGATTTCTTTTAAAGATTCGATAATGTAGGCTACTATCTATGGACCCATGGCTACATATAATCCCTGGGACCCGTGTAAAAAGAAGTTGAATTGGTTCGTTATCAATTATAAAGAATTTGCACTCGGCTGGCTTAATTCTGCCCTGTGCATAAGTACCCCTATGATCCGAAAAATATTTATTAGTTTTCAGCTAGATAGAGAGATAGATGGTGCGTTGAAAACTGTATTATGCAGCTACTTTATGGGGAAATTAGCGATAGCGTGACGGATAACAGGACAGAATGTAAGAAAAAAACATGTTGCACTGACCCCAAGTAACACAACACAAGCAGAGTTTTACCATTATAATGTTAACTTAATAATCAAATCTTTTATTTTTATAATTGTGTCTGCGCATCTCTTTATTATACGCAGTCCGAGAGGTCTTCTTAAATAAAATGTCTGAGAAAACAAAAACATCATGATATCATTGCAACTTTTTTACTACTTAAAAGACCAAATATTTACTTTTAACATCTTTATCGAATTGTTATTCTTTACATAAATTAGATACCTTCTAACATTCTAACATTAGCTTTCTACCAGTCGATTGCGAATTTACTTTTATCCTCAAAAAACGAGTTTTGAAATAACAGTCCAAGTTGCTGGATGACGTAGGTGAATGATGGTGGGATCTCCAGGAAATCGAAACAAATGCGTAATATCGTGTTTTCCTTTAGAAACTGCGTAATCTACGAGGAAAAATCGATGATATGCCCGGCGCGTGCGCAGAGTCACCGAAATACAATAACGTGGTTTGAATCACGTAGTACGGCGGTTTGGTTTTGAAGTTCCGTATCCTAGTTGGATGATACTATAGGATTCAGGCATCACAACTTGGGTCTTTTAGTCAAGAGTGGATAGGTGACTTCTAGGCAAGCGTGCTCCATCGTCGACCATTATTATCGCTTACCATCAGGCGAGATAGTGGTCAAGCACGAGCATATTAATAATCTAAAAATATTAATATTGCACTTGCCAGCTATCCATACTTCTATACTAGGGCTAATCCATTCTTTAATAATAATGCACAAAGGCGAAAGGTTATCCATACATATAACTTTCAACTTTAAACATAGATGAACACATTGTGTTTAGGTTTCTTACTCCTTCGCGCTTAAACGGCAGAACAGATTCTCTTGGAATTTGGCACACGAGTATTTATCGTGGAATAGGACATTAGTTCTATTTTATCCTGGAAGAATTGTCCTTTGGGATAATTATCTACTAACTCGCTCGCGAAGTCGCTCGCAGAAGTTAGTACTAAATTCTTATAAGTACAATAGTTATACTTACGTTTATCACAGTTTATTGTCGTTGAAATGCTAGTGATATTTATCATAAACAACTGCGGTATGAAAAACAGATTTAATCGCCCACTTTACATGGCTTGGAGCTGTGCCAAACATGTTGCTTGAAACCTGGAGGTCTACTCTATCTACAACATTTGGATATAAATTTATTATTATGAGCCTGTTGGCTCACATAATAATAAGCACGTTAAGTCATAGGTCCCGGCTGTAATTTGTAGATCTTTGGCAGTCGTTACGGATAGTCAGAAGCCAGTAAATCTGACTCCAGTCTTAATATGAAGTACCGTATTACCCTAGTTAATGGGTTGTGGAGGTCTGGTAGGCAGCCACTCCAATATAGTTGGGAAAAGGCTAGTTACATGATGATGATTATGAACCTGTTGGCTCTTATATCCTACAGCATAGCATAATTGGCCTTATCTGGAAGAACTTGTCCGACAAAATCAGATCGCCTGTGTCTTGAGTGTCACTAAAGATATGAATGAGGTAGTTATTTGGTTTTTAGCTTATTTGTAACCATAATTTTATAAGCCATGTGATGTTCCCACTGCGGGATCTCAGGGCTCTTTATAGAGGAAAGAAAGAGCTGTAATCCACCACGGGCCCAGTGCGGTTTGATGAATGTCACATGTCTTCAAATTTTTGGTTCTAGGACTTGCCGGTTTGTGTCCGACAGTAGGGCAAAGAATGGAAGGGCCATTCTTCCATTTTTTCAGTCTTTACATCTGAGCAATCTTTTAGGCAGGAGTCGTAACTCGCCACGCCATTTCCTTCTACGCCAACAGCGTTGCCGGTGTCTTGTTCAAGATGCAGTTAGTAGTTGCCTTCCTCCTTCTTCATCCATCTGTTGTGTCATGCAGCACTTCCGTACAAATACAATAGATTAGCATTTAATGCTGAGTATTTATTGCGGTCTTCCCGTCCGATTACTATAATTTGGGTATCTTCAAGACTAGAGTGAATAGACTCTTAATAAACTAGTACGCCTCACCATCAACGATTGCGTAACTGCTTACCATCAGGTGGAATTGCAATCAAGCACTAGTTTATGATATATATATATATATATAAAAAATCTCACATTCTACTTAAGCCTGACAATATGTCATTTAGTACGAGTATTTAAGTAGAGTTTTTACACATTCTTTACTCAAAATACTCAATCCAGAAACCGGCCTATAGATTTCTCGGTAACCGTACAAGCTAGTTTATGTTTTCCGGCAAAATAATTGAAAGCCTCCATTTAGGTTAAAAATACCCATAAGTCAAATGTTTCACTTAAAACATTTACAACGATCTTCCTCAATTTAAAGGCTTCAATGTTATATTTATGTACTTTGGTTTAATCGACTAAAAGCAGGAAAATTTGTGTAAAATTTATTTTGGTTTGTAACAGTTTTCGACTGGCCTGTTGGTCTAGTGGTTAGTGACCCTGACTGCTATGCCGGAGGTCGTGGGTTCGATTCCCACCCAGGATCCAAATGTTTGTGTGATGAGCACGATCATTTGTTGTGTCTGGGTGTAATTTATCTATAATATGTATTTATTTAGAAGTATATAAGTATGTTTATCAGTTGTCTAGTACCCATAACACAAGCTCTGCTTAGCTTGGGACTAGATGGCGTTGTGTGAAAGTTGCGGAATATTATATTATATTATTATAGTTAAAAGCTAAAGTTTCGTGTATGTTATCCTTGTATGAAAAGTATTTTTGATTTGCCCTCTTACGCAATGGTAAAACCTACTTACGTTCTAAGTTACTTACCTCACACAGCATACATTTTCCTGCTTATACTAAGTTTGCACTTACAATACTTAATTTATTTATTAGCGAACTAACAGTCATAAAAATTACTAGCTGTCTTTTTTTATGACGATCTAAAAAAGTCATAAACTGACATTGCTAGAGTTATACTAAAATAAATATTAAATATGTGAGCACACATTATTTTAAACAGTACCTATATATTTAACCAAAAATGATTTAACTAGAAACAAGGAAAATACCAAAATAATAAAGTTTTTTTGATTGGGAAAAACCTCTAAGACCTAGCAAAATAAATAAGAAACCATTGTAAGTGCCTATTAGCTTAGTATTTTTTTTGGTATTTTTGGTAGGCTCGCAGTTGGCCACTATCGCATCTGACGGCAAGTGAAGATGTAGTTGACGATGGAGCACGCTTTCCTAAAAGTAACCTATTCTTCTACTCTTGACTTAAAAGTCCACAGTTTCTTGAGACAGGTGCTAATATCCTACTATGCTATGATATTTTATATTTAAATCATAGCATAGTAGGATACTATTCTCTACTCTATAGAAGCAATCACAAATAAAAAAAGTGGAACCAGTTTTTAAATATTCTAAAATGTCTACGAGATTAGTAAGAAAAACGCTTTCCATAAATTAACAAGTATAGTATACATACCTACATATTATATGAATAATTCGCGAATTTTATTATGATTCTAATCAAACCAGCTTTGTGAGGAATGTTTGAGCTTATACTTTGCTACGAATAAACTTGCTACTCAAGGAAAATGACGAGATATCCCTGAGAGGATATATACAACGAAAGATGCTTGAAGGAAATCAGTGCATCGCAGACAGCCTTCAAGACAAGGAAGGACGGAATGACATTTTGAATTTCGAATTTTGGATTTTGTAATCTGGCAATAATTCGGTATTTAGTTTGTGTTAGTGTTTCAATTTGAAAGTGGAACTGTTCGATTTTGAATAAAAATGGTGGTGGAAAATGTTGTGTTGGTGTCTATGAAAAGGCTTTCGTCTTTATATTATGGGGTATGTACAGTTTATTATAAGTCCTTTATTTCCGTAACAAATCAATAGAACTGTAACGATATATTTGAAAAGTTATGGCCTAAAGAAGCCGGCTGGCATTTTACTGTTAACCAATAAAAAGTTAAGCAAAAGTTAGTTGTTATTAATAAATAAATTTTAAAAAAGTTTTTTTTTTAATAATATAAACTAAGTATAGTACTTCACTGCGATCCCATCTGATGGTAAGCAGTAATGCAATCGTTGATGTTAAGGCATACTAGTTTATTAAGAGCCTGTTCACTCTAGCCTTGAAGTCACCCAATGTATGTTCTAAAACTGTGAAAATTATTTTCCATTATTCACGTTTCTGTCCAATTAGTGCTTCACAATAAAAATACTGGTTCTTTTGGCAATTGAATTAAAACTAACGCCCACCTAATTTTAAGTCGTAGATAAAAATTACGTGGCACCTCTTAATTTATTTCGACGTTACAAGTATTCCGGTTTTCTTTATTTTTCTTCACGGTTACTGGTTAGCAGTAAAGGATAAAGATTTGTTATTTTTATTCTCGACTTAAAGGGACTTTACCACGTTATAAAAACAATGTAGGTAGTTGTGTCCATTTAGATTGTGCAAGATACATGAGACAAAGGCGGTAATAACTGCTATTAGGTGGAAATCACGATAAGCACATATACCTGCACGTGTATTCAGCGACTTCCAAAGCGGAAGTCTTGTAAAGTTGAAGTTGGATAGTTTTTGCTAATGCCTTATACTAAACCTAATATTAGGAAATAGCTCTTCCCAGCGACTTCAGCCGCGTAAATGGGTGTTTTTCCACATAAAGTATAAATCTACACGTTTCTCCCCTTAGGAGATGAATTTTGAAAAATCGTCGAAACCTTGTGTAAAATGTCACCCTCCTAGTCCTAGTAGTTTCGGTGATACGAGTGTATAGACATAACATTTGTGAGCCGCTTGCGATCAAAACGCTTGCGTCATGGGGTCCGCCGTCCGAGTGCACGTCATGTTTTAGCATATATTTCTCTTCGACTGATTGACATTGACGTGACTAGAAGGCCTGGCTTGTTTGTTGCCCAAAGCATTTCGTAGTATTGCCATTTTCTGAGCATACGTTTGGCGTGCCTAGATGACAGCAATGTGGACACAGCCTTAAAGTCTGTGAATGTGGATGAGTGCACAGCTAAGTGTTGGTTTTATGTGCGTAGTTAGGTTTATAGATAGGTTATAAGTATGAGCAGTATTTTTGCATGTCTGTACTATTATTTGTTTAGTAAAATAATTAATATGCAGGCGTTTGACCTATATCTTACCAACGGATCTTACCCAATGGTGAGTGACGATGAGCTCCGCAATAGATAAGCAGATTTTGACGAGACTTTCACTAACTACTAAAACTAGCTTAAATATGTTTTGCCATGTTATTAGATCTAATTAACATATAAGTAATATTGTTATTCAATTTATCCCAAAAAAGGAGCGTTGTGTTTATAAATGTCCACCACCAATAACACCTAGTCTACAATAAAAATATAAAGAAGAAAGAAGATAATGCAACTGTAACATAGACTAGCAAGGTCTTTTATATTTTAAAATAAAATAATTGAAAAGAATTTACAAATACAATTAAGTAATTTGTTTTCCATTCACAAATTATTTACTAGGTATATCTAGTGGTTGAATGAAAGAAATTGAACGTGATACTCTACAAAGCTTCATTCTCCCCAAACTTAAAATAACTAAAGAAGCAAGCTACTCGCTTCATTTTCCCCAAACTTAAAATAACTAAAGAATCATGACCTATGTCTATAATTTATATTATTGAAAAAAATCCATTACTTTTGGGTAGGGTCACTTAAAAACATTTCAGTTACGAAATATCCAGACAATAAAGCAGTTTGTCATTGAAACCGTCAGGTAGTGAAATCTGAAACCACACCTGTAGCTTTTCGTAAACGAGCCTTGACAAACATTGGCCAGTGAATTGGTAGCAAATATTGGTTCCAAAATTGGGTCAGGATAATATGGTTCGAGGACAATGTTGGTTTTGTAAACCACTTTGTACAAGGTTTATTGTAGGTTCTGCAAAGTTTTTTTCCATTTAAGATCGGGCCTTTTCTGTGGGTCGTGTGATTTTCCTTTGAAGAAAAACTAAAAGGGGAAAACGCTTGTTAAATTAGTGCACTTAAATAATCATTTCAACCGAAATTAGATTCACAGTTAGATATATGACACCTCCAAGTGTCGTCACAACGACCAGTCCTTAGCATTCAGCATCCGTCAGATTCCCGCGACCCTGAGCAGGTCCTTAGTCCACTTTCTCACAAAGTACCTTCCAATGCTGCATTTTCCAGTACGTGATCACCGCTCCAGAACCTTTTGGGCTCCATCGACTATCTGTTCTGCGAGCAAAGTGCCCTGCCATCGACCATACAGTGCCCTGCCCACTCCCTCTTGAATTTAGCGATTCTTTGGGCTATATCGGTTTTACTTATTTTACTTACTTTCTCATCACTCATTAAACATTTCAAGGACGTTGTATTTCTGCTTCAGTTATTATTAATAGATACGTTATCTATGCAACTCACTAAAACTGCATATAAAATGAAACCCTTGATAAAGATAATAAAAACTTTCGTTCAAATAGATATCTTTATTGTCACGTCTGAAATGATACCGACGGAATGCTTGATAATAATAGAGATATTCACTAATACCGGAATTGTTAAATGAACATGCATTATGCATTAGTTAACCAATTCAGAAAGTTTCCGCTAGTAAATCTGAGAGAGATCACATGAAAATTTTTGGAAAGAATGAGGGTGAGGAAATGTATTTCCTGTCGGAGTCCGTGTTCTCTGATATCTACAACCTTGGATCTTTGAGTCAAGAGTAAATAGGCTACTTTTAAGTACGCCTGCTCTACCGTCGACCACATCGCGAATTCGCGAGCCTATCAACAATAAAAAATGCCTTATATAAAAATCCTAAGTAACTAAAGGTTCATTTACTCTAAAACAACCCACTTTGAACCTCAAATACCTATTCGAGTCGTACTGTAGTGTCACCTATTTCAAGGAATTAAGGGGTATAATTTCACAAACATAATTTCCAGCAATTAATATAATTGGAATAATTAGTATTATACCATAGTATTTTTTAATTCAGCAGCTATAAATTTATAATACTTAACATGTAAGATAGTACAGTTTTTACGATATTAATTTATGAATCTAAACAGTATTACTAACCTACCACAGTATAGCCTTCATAAACCAAAGGTTAACTGTTAGAAAATTGCCATGTCGCATTAAGTTTATGTCCCACTACTGTACATTAAGTTTAACTAGAAAGAAGCCACTGTTTCGTAGACACTGGCATTATTTATTAGTTATTCATTGACATTCGCCTAGTGACCTACGAGAGTACTTATATTATTCAATTATATATGAAGAACATTTCCTAAAAGTCTAGACTATCGAACTACACTGAAATTGAAATCAGGAGTAATGGGACAGAAACCAATCGTTCACCAAGTGACCTATCAGAGTTCCTATATTATACTAGCTTCCGCCTGCGACTTCGTCCGCGTGGAATCTTCATTGGTGCTCCGCTCCTATTGGTCTTAGCATGATAATATACCATATAGCCTTCCTCGATAAATGGACTATCTAACACTGAGAGATTTTTTTTTAATTTGGACCAGTAGTTCCTGAGATTAGCGCGTTTAAACAAACTCTTCAGCTTTATAATATTAGTTCAATTAGGTATGTAGGTAAGTAGAACATTTTCTAATAATCTAGACTATCGAACTACTTGATCATTGAAATCAGTAGCGACATCTACAACGTCACATAAGAACTACGAATCCTGCATCGCACAATCAGTTTTCTCGATTGAAATAGATACAACAACCTGAAATCATGTATCGGGCAGTTGCCCATCAGACATAACACCCGTCTGTCTCCTATTTCAACGGACGTAATTATTTTATGTGGGACTTTACTCTCTGATCCGCATACCTCCAAACTGGTGACGTCGTAATCCGCATAACTTGAAAGGAGTATCTGTATAGAAAACAAATCGTTATAATTTCATTTAATCAAATGAGTGCAAATCTCATGAGTTGATAGTGTTCCAATATATTAGCATGAAACAGCCATATGCATACAAAATCACTGGCAAACACGTGGTAACTTGCATATAGATATTACTGTACCTATATATGTACATAATAAGGTACATTTGCACAATGTGCTACAGTACTTACTTACATGCCGGAAGCAATTCTTGCTTCAATCATTGTTAAGGAAGGTTTACATGAAAAACTGGTGCCACTGACCATAATAAGGGTTTTTATTTTCTTTTCAGATTCAGATTCATTTAATCATTTTGTAGAGTTCTTTAATACTGCTAGACGCTAAAGTTTGTAGAGAGCTTAAGATTTTTAAACTAGATGATTAGGCAAATGGTGTTCTGCCATATAAATTATTAGATATCAAATAAAAACATTGGGGTTGGAGGTAAAGGGAAAAAATCTACACAAAAACTTTCATAAAAATCCGTTTCGGAGGAGTTCCATAACAAACACTGTGACACGAATTTTTTATATACTTATTAGAAATAGGTTACTTAGCAAGTGTGGGTCATCGAGCGATGATGTGATCGACCACATCATCGCATACCATCAGGTGAGATAGAGGTGAAGTGCGATTTAAAAAAAGACTGGGAGCGGTAGGTTACTAATAAATAGAACGCAATTGATTTGCATGTTGAATTCAATCAAGTAATGCAATTGGCTGTTGGATACTCTTTAATTCAATGACAGAAGCGCGTTAGCAGCTGTGGCCTGTGATTGGTTGAATCGTTAGTAATTATTTTCGGAATTTCGTTGCAGAAATTGTAGTATTTGTAGTTACTTTTACAGAATTACAATATTATAATGACTGTTGTGCATGTACGGACTACTTACTACTTAAAATAATTCTAACAATTTTCACCACACGATTTTTTGATCATAGTTTCTGTAATCACGTAAAACTTTAAGTTTTGCTTATTTCATCATTTTAACCGAAAGACGTTCACTATATAGGCCTTCTAAAAATGTCACCACAACGACCATACTATTCCTCTCGCATCCATGGGATTCCCGTGACTTAGGTCATCGGTCCTTGAAAGACACCTTATTCTAACGCTGTGCCTTAAGATACGTCACGCCAGAGCCTTTCAGCCCCATCAACATTCTATTCTACGAGCAATGTCTGATCCTGCACGGTAACCTTGATTCTCCTGCTCATTTCTGTCCTCTTGCTTTATGTCAACCGCTCCTTAGTCCTAACCCCACCTAGACCAAACGGTCGGTCAAATAAAACTGGAACCTATCTTAATCTAGCCTGATTCTAATCTGATACTTGACCTTTATATAGTAAACACATTGTAGACTAAAGATCGGAAGTAAATATTAATAGATCATAAAAGTGGTTGACAATACTGATCGTTAAGTTATCTAAGGACCGCTTATATGTTCCGGTAGCTATTACTTGCATATGTTATTAAGAATTAAGTCGTACATACATACACTGGCGTAGCTACCAAAGGGCTAGGTGGGCAGTTTTCGGGGCCCCCAATCCCGGTGGGCCCCAAAAACCATAATTAACAAACCTTTTATTGAACTAAGGAAAAATTTCTCCACTATCGAAATCTAAATAAAATAAATAAAAAAGGTTGCACTACTATAAATACAGCGACTCGTTAAATAGTTAGTGGCCTCTAGACAACAGTGCCTACACACGGCGAATTAACCGCAGATTTCTACAGCGAAAAAATGTGTAAGAGGCCTCCCGCTCCACACAGACCAGGAGAAGTTGATGTTAAGGAGAAGTTGAGGCCTCCCGCTCCACCCAAACCAGGAGATGATTTCCCACGTAAAAAAGGGGGCCCAATTTTTTTTCGCCCTTAGTCCGTTGATCACCTAGCTACGCCACTACATACATAATGACTAATATTATACCTAATGAGTTTTTCATGATCTATTGTTTAAAATGCATCATTATGTATGGGGAGTCTGAGATCACTGTTTTACATAATATATAAACGTGAATGAGTGGGCGCGTGTGCGTATGTGAGTGTGTTTCGTACAGTTTGTGAAAACTACCACTTTATTGGAACCAATTGGAACCGCATAAACTACTTAGCTTCATTCGTTGACGATTATACGTGTCCATGTAGGCAGGTAGGCTATGAGAAATAAATTGTATGATTACTGCTAATGCGAGTATCGTGATGGCCCAGTGGTTATTGCACCCGCTTCTCATGCTCGAAGTTGCGGGTTTGAAACTGCGCCAGTACCAATGTGAATTTTAAAAATGTTCTTAGGTTGTCTAAAACATTACTGCGACACCATGCGTCTCGGAAAGCACGTAAAACGCCGTTCCTTCCGGCTCCATTCATAGATCTTTGACAGTCATTCCAGGTAGTAAGACGCCAGAAAGTCTGACCATCAGTCTATCCAAAGAGCCCAGGAACTGACATGCAATCGCTCCATCTATAATCCTCTTTTGGCTTTGCCATAGTCGGGTTAAAGTACAGGTACTCATCATGCGGTTAGATTGGAAGCCGACCCCAAGCTACTTCATAGTTGGGAAAAGGCTAGAGACATGATGATGATGAGTTCTACTAATGCAAGAGCTGTATTTCAAGGTCTAAGATTTTCTTCACTCATTAACATATTGCCTGATTTAAGAATCATGAACAATGACTCGAATAGTTGGGTACTTTAGAAGATTGTTATCACAATGTAGAACCTACATACCTACATAATTATAGAAGCTGAAAAACCGTCGTCTATTTTATAAACTATTTTAAAACTTATTAAAATATTTTTATTTTTAAAACAGTAATTAAATGAGATCCTGTGATATGCAACAAAACAAGAAACTTAAACTGTTGGTTTCAGCTAAGACATGACTTTCTCATAAAAAATTGTAAAATTAGAGTAGATATGGATGTACTTTAGCGTTTGAATCCCCAACCGGTCCTATGAGACCGCGCTGTTATTGTTTTACTATTGTGTCTCGTTTCGCGGGTATCTGAGTAATTAAACACATACCTATAGGCATTTGGCAAGTACCTACATATCAGTAATGTCATTGACCTAGTTTTTTTTCTACTACTAACGTGCTAGGTATCAAGTTAGAGCTTATCAAAAAGGGTGTGTCGACTGTCAAATGTTTCGAGTCTCGCAATAACAGGCTATTGGGCAACACTTCTTCATCAGCAGATCTAGATTTATCTGATTCTTGGTCACTGTTTCGATTGCTTGTTCTTGTTCGGTATTCGGTTTATGACAATATATGAAAACATTGGCAATACTCATTATTACGAATAACTTTTAGTATGGGACCAACGCTGAAATCGCGAAAAAACTTTCGGGTGTCCCATACATTTACGTTTGTATAAGTCGACAAAATTGTATGGGATAGCTGAATTTTTCAAATCGGACCAGTAGTTCCTGAGATTGGCGCGTTCAAACAAACAAACTCTTCAGCTTTATAATATTAATATTAGGTTATTCCTCAAAACATGCTTTTCGATAATTAAGACTATAACTAATTAGTAATTGGAGTGTTATCGTACGTACGAACCTACTTATTTATATAAAATTTCTATGTACATAATTAATTGAAACGGTTTACTTTCACATAGTATATAGGTACGAGTTATCGCATAAATATAGTGATGTAGGTACCTATCATACGAGTACCTACAATTCTGAAAATAGTAAAAGTTTATTCAATGAAACCTTTTTCTATTATATGTCTGTTAGCTAGTTAAAGTAGAAAAATGATTTTCAGTTTTTGAAAAACTTTCTCTGGCCTTGGAACGCAAAGGGCAACTGAAGGAACACGGGAGGATTTATTTCAGTAGGTATGATATTCTCTCTTGCCTCACCCAGAGCAGGAGAAGATATTTGAAGATTTCTCACACGCCGAAAAAAAATATAATAAGTATAAGTACTTTTATAAAATTACGAAAACAAACTTCTTTAAATTAACACACACCGTGTAAATAAATGTTTACGTCAATGCTGCACTTTGCCCTTGCAATTAAGAAACGGTAATTATTTCATCAAACGTCGCATGCTCGAATTTATTTTGTGATACCGGTTTATTTTTATACATCTTGTAGTGATGTGCTGGGCTATTTTTTATACGAGATTATTGTACCTTTTTTGAGGTGGGAAATCATTAAATAACTCCTCCTGTGCTGGAGTGAGAAATCGTGTCAGACTTTTACTATCTACCTGTGTCCTTCAAGTCTGTTTCAACACTTTCGAACATTCTCGCTACCTGAAATTTAGTAGGATGATGAGGTATCATCCTCATCATCCTACTAACTTAGCTTTTTCCCAACTAGCTTGGGGTCGGTTTCCAATATTTATTTATTTATTTGTTTATTCTCACAACGGAACGCCTTCCAGCAATTACACCATTGGAGCACAAATTAGTTTAGAATCTGCTACTTATATGCTATCTTCGTGTGAGCGGCTGAATACCCGAATTTTACATGGAGCGACTGCCTATCAGACCTCCGCAGCCCTTACTGGGCAACACGATACTCCTTGGATTGATGGTCAGACTTTCCGGCCTCTATCTTTGACAACTGTCAAAGATCTACGAGTGACAGCGCCTTTATTACCTGCTTTCCGAAGCACAAGGTATTATTTTTTAATTGGTATAAATAAACTAGTTAACCGCGAACCCACCTGATGGTAAGCAGTGATGCAATCGTATCAGTAATGTCCTGAACTTTAGCACCTAAGTTCACATTTTGTCCTCCTGACTTTTAGGTTTATTTTTAAAAACAGGTAAGTGAAAATATGTTTCACTAGTAAGTATTAAAATGAATCAGGTTCCTGTTCACCTTATTGTCCTTGATCAAATACGGTAATCAGGAAGGAAAATCAAGTTTGTCCGGAAAATATCGTAAAATAAAACATAAAATCCTCTGCCTACAGTAACATTTTAATTTATCGGTAATTATAATTTTAATTAAACGAGTTATCATGTAGATTTCTAATGATAAATACTTTTTAAGTTATCGCTACCTGGGTGGAACATGGGTTATCGCGTAAATTATTGTTTTTATCAATAAAACACGTGTGTGTAAAGGAAATGTACTGTGAACCGATATGACCTTAGCGGTGCTACTCTCGTCTCTCGTAAAAAGGTTAATTATTATCTCCTTTTTCATATAGTTGGAAAAAATGTGTTTGTTTTTTTATTGACTGACTTTTAGTTGATAGTAAAATATCTTGAAAATAATAGTAGGTAATTGTTAGGACTGCCTAACAAGTTCATGTTAAAAGGGTTTTTTTGTCCTTTAAGCATATCTTCATGTTAATAGTTCATTAGTTTCCAATTAGAATTAGAAATGCGGATGTATACATACCAATGTTTTTTCAGTACTTATTGGGCACGCGCAAACTTTGCTGAAGTAGCCAAAACTACAATAAAATTCTCAGTTGCGTTTCAATGATTTCACATATTGTCTAGTTGCGCAGACACTAGAAATGCAAAACTAATCCAAATTTACCTCACAATATCCTCCAGGAATCAAACGGTCACTGAACTTCGCTCGAATAAATCTCGCCAAAAGATATGAAAAAGTGATCTCAACTAAAGATACCAGCAGTCATTTGTCACCTGCAGACGACTAGGTCACTTTGGTAGATCAATTGTATTGTTACTTACTTGGCAACAAAATTTTAATTGCAACTGCCAGAAGGTAACTAAAAAAAAGTACAGGTCACATTCAATGAATGCTTCACCGAATTATTTTTGTACAATACATGTAGGTAATAACCAAATAAGGATAACTTACTCCATGCTACCATATAACCATTAAAGGTCACTGAAACAAAAACCTGCTACAGAGAATTCGTACAAACACGCAATGAAAGAATTCAATTTCCATTCGTTATTTTTCATGTTTACGACTACCTTGAAACGATTTCTAGTCCACTAACCATAATATTATGTGAAATACCGACTATGCGCACTATGCTTTGGATGTCGCCAAAGTAAACAAAAACTTCGGGCGAAACCGGCGGCAAAGCCGTACATAGTAGTAGAACGCATGCGTCAGAATCGTACCTATAACATATTCGCATGTTTCCTGTAAATGCAGCTTTGTGCTGTGCGAGTCAGACAGTTGAGTCGACTGTGAGTCCCCGCACTAGCGTCAGTGCCGTACTGTTATTCAGAAAAATAGGCCGTTGACAAGTTTACGCGTGCGTGAAAAAATAATCGAAAGTAATCTCTGTTATTAGTTCGATTAAAAAAAAAACACGCGGAATTTCGGCGGTTTATTTTGAATTTGGAACTGGAAATATTGTGCCCGCAAGAGACGCTGTTTTGTTTTTTTTTCTACGATTTTAGGTGAGTTTTTTTTTTCGTTACCGCGTAATTAAAAACTTTGAACAATTTGTTAACAAATAAAAAATAATAACAAAAACCCACTGAAAAATAATTCGCGAAACCGAGTCTTGGAAAAATACTGAAACTAGCTGATCGCGCGCAAATGATATTTTAAATGGAAAACACTTTTGTATTCTTTTTCACAATCAGTCTGTAAATATTATGCAGTTTTATGAATCACAGTTATCTACACCATTGTTATTTATTAATGAACGTACATTTTTCAGTATTGAATAGAGTTTAATTGTTAAAAAATAAAGTTATCGTAAATACGTGGTCTGTAGGTAAATCTAATCTCTGACAAATATTGGGATTACGATATGTCACCAAGGGTGTTTCGATACCTAAATACGATACCTAGCTAATTTGTAATTTATTTCATGACGCCTGAAATGTTATGAAAATTTCTGGTGTGGAGCAAGTTTTTTTTTATTAATAAATGTTGTAAAGGGTAAAGACCATCTTCCTGTGCGAACGTAAAATAAAAATATAAAAAAAAAACAAAGTACAAAAACCTTTTTTGCAATAAATAAAAGAACCTGTATTTAAGACCGCACACGGAGTATACGATAAGAATAGAACCAAATAAGTAATAGTTATTTTATTCTAGAATGAACGCCACGATGAAAATGATTTTGTACATTTTTTTTTTACTACTACGAGAGAGATAACTTTTTTTTGTCATTTGGAAATGTATTAAATAAATTGAGGATTTTATTCGCATTTTAAGGAAAAATAAGTGACTGTATACTATAAAAAAAAAAATACTATCTAAACTTGACACTGTTTAACCTATCACATACCCACAAAACGAGACACAATAGTAAAACAATAACAGCGCGGTCTCATAGGACCGGTCGGGGATTCATGAACTAATTAGTTAAATGCTTCGAAGCCACAAAAAAAAGGAGAAAGCCAAAAATCTTCAGCAATCTATTATATGTTTATTGGGGACTAATTAACTCACCAGGAGGGCACTTAAAAAGATTGCCAAAGTGACCGAATGTAAATTGAGCATTAATTAATTAATAAAGGCTTAGCCAGATTATGAATAAGCTGCATATTATGACTGATAACTTGACTGATACCATGTATTGGCGCACACAGTGCATCAGTCTTTTGTTTTTACCGTTTATATTAAATCCGTCCAAAGGTTTAATGTAATTACTAATTACTTATCAATTTATCATATCTTTCGTTCCCAATCATTTGTAAAAATCTACGTTTGTAGCAAGCATTTTTGACCTTTGTCAAATAACAATGTTATTTTGTAGTAGGTACTCGTACCTATATATAGTTTTTAGCTTCAATACTTTTGAAATCATCCAATCTTAATTAATCTTATACCAATTAATTTGTTGTCTTTGCATGATATTTCTTATTGAATAATTTCTCCCGCTCTGAATGGAGCGAGAGGACAGTGTCTGATTTTTACTGATTAAAAACAACTCATGTAGCATTTTCCCTCAGTTACCCTTAGATATGTGTTCCAGGCCCGCGCAGTGACTATTTCGAATAATCCTACAGCCCTGTTTTCCTCTGTATCTCACTCAATCAACCGTGGTCAGCTACCCTATTCCCAGCTGTTAGCTTTAAACCATTTATACTTTCTTTGAGTTTTCCTGTATTTTTTGCATTCGTAGTTAAACACCCACTCTAGATTTGATATGATTTACATGGTGACGATAAAAACTATGCGTCTCTATCTACCAAAATTTCAACATTTCGCGATAAAAATACCTTTTTGCTGACAAGAGATGTTTCTCAGAATTGACTGAAAGTTAAATAAACCTCTTCATGTAAACCACTTGATCTGGCACGCGGATTAAATGTTACGTTTATCTTCTTAACTCTTGATAAGAAATTTACGAGTTCTTTAGATAGATATAATCTTCTGTTGTTATGACACCACCTACTTGGGTGTAGGTATGAATTTGACATAAATATGATGAGTTAAGAATATGAAATCAGATTATAATGGACTCGAAATGAAATGGTTTTTGTTACTACAGACAATACTGTTCTAGAAAGATAAATTGATTTTTCTATCAGCGATTGTCAGAAGTTTTTCTTTTGGGGTCGGAAATCATCAAATAACTTCTCGCGTTCTGAGTTGAGAGAGAGTAACAGAATTTTATTGACTCAAACCCACCCGTATTCTTTCAGTAGCCTTAACATTCCAGGGCCACCAATGACTCTTTCGAACAATCCCGCAGACCAGAAATTTTAAATGTATTGGTACATTTAAAATTTCTAATGAAAATCTTACATTTTAAACATCTGTCAGATATCTAGCCTATTCTCTGTCATTTACTTCATATAAATCTTGTTGAGAAGAAAGGAAGAAATCAACAAGTTGTAAAACTGCATATTGTCAGTCATTGTCTAAGAAAGCCACGGTTGCTATTTAGTTCTGTACTTAACACTAAATACACTAAGTACTTTTGTAATGACTTGTGAAGTAGCGACACGTTGTTAGCCCATGGCTAATTTGTGCAATCCAACTAACTGCGAGCATGTTGCAAAATATTACTGGGTTAAGGGCTCTCCCTTAAAATATTTGAATAGACTGCTATCGTCTATTTCAAATGGTACCTACCAAGTGGTCCCTACTCTTACTACAGGGCGAGGCCCTTCTCATACCGTTCTTTACACTAATATTATAAATGTAAAAGTTTGGGCATTTTTTACTTTCAAGTAAGTTTAACCACTAGAAGAAGCTAGTACAATTATATTATGTTTTCTTTCTTACTTATTCTTCTAACACTCACCAATCTTATTGCTCGGCTTATTAACAATTTCAAACTATTTGATCCAGATTTCCTGGCGATGTTTTCCAGCATCTAGTTTCCAATTTCACCTAGTCTCCACCATATCCTCATGTGACCTTCTTTTACTTTAATGATGTAAGGCCATTCCCAAGGATCTAACGATAGTGTAATGGAATGTCTGTGCCGAAATGCAAAACAATTCTGTTGATATTTACTAATGTTTACAATAATCCGCACGTCTCGTCTATTGCGTCATAACACTGCGTCCGGACTATCACGTGTAGATACTAAATTACTCAATTTTACTACTATTTTATTTTTTTGGACTATTTTGCAAAAAAAGATAATATAAATTTTTTCAGGTTACGAAAATTTATGACTCTGTAGTTAGTAATTTGAACATATCCAAACTTTTACTCATTAAGTATTGCTGCTCTAAACTTATAAACGGTCGGTAGATATGCTATTAATAAAGTAAAAACTAAGTTCAACTTTTTTTATACATTGAACTAGTCCAGCATAATTTTATAGCCATAAACTACTCGAAATACGAGTAATTACCTAGCAACACCGAGCGTGCCTACAAAAAACCTTACGTTCGTGTTTATCGTACGGATATTGAAGGAAAAGCCTATCTACCGGTTCTTTGACCTTACAAGGAAAAGGTAAAGTTCACTATAGGTCATTGGTTAATACATTTTATGATTTTATTCATTACGCTTTTCAATAATGCAATTTTATCCTTAACTATAGCTCTCTGTCTCATGGTTTTACCCGCGTCTTTGGTTATTACTCAACTTCTGCTGGTCGAACCATGATGTTTTATAGCTTGTAGCCTTCCTAGATTAATGGGCTATCCAATACTATTTCGATTTTTTCAATTCCAAGATTTTCATGTTCAAGAAACTCTTAGGTTTGGTAATATTGCAGTACGTATAGATATGAGCATTCCCGTTTATGAAAAGCTAACCTAAATTGCAATCTAAAAACAAAATGTTTATTTATCAGAATATGATACAGTAGATCATACACTTTTGGTTCCAGCATATCCTGCCGAAGCTATCTCCTAACGCCCGTTGTCAATAAGCTATCTATCTAAAGTTGCAACTACTAAAGTTAAACAAATCTATCCTTTTGCCCTTACTTGCTTTCCTATAACCTATCGACGTATAACATTTCCTACCAAAGTTGTGGATGGATAGATAGAATCTTACTGTTTATTGGGGACAGCTATCTATCGTTGAACTGCGGTAGGTTATTGGAAACGAGCGTAAGTCAGACTTCATAAGTATGACAGACAGTTACTTTTTAATTAAAAAAAAATCTTTCTACAATCTTCATCATCGTTGAACAGAAGTGCATTACGACTCTGAAAACGATTTCCTCTAACATAAAATTGTAAATTGCAATTGAATAACGTCCGCGTTGCTAAGACATGTAGGTAGCAATAAATCACACAATCTACACGATGTTTTACAGACAATTTGTTAATTTAAACTATTGGAGGAAACCGTTTAACAGTTCGTTGTAACAGAAACTAACTATAAAAAGTATATTTAAAGAATACAATGTCCTCTCTTGGACATCAACGTTCTAATTGGACCTAACATAGTTCCACCAGGAAGTTAGGATAGGCGATAAAATCTATTTAACTTCGGTTAAATAATGATGTAGATGGTTTTAGGGTCAAAGGAACTAGGTATAGTAAGGGCAACGAAACGACGAATGCATTATGTGAAAGATAAAAGAAATATGGCTTGTGTGGAGGAGCCTATTGAGATGGCTTGTGTCAAGTTTTGTGTGAAGGAGAAGACATCTCGACAATCCCAAATAAATGAGGAGACAGGAGTGTAATGATCGCGATCAACTTATTACTTCTTAGAAGTAGTTATTACAAATTCAAAAAAAAATATTATAAACATACTCTTCATCGACATCATTTCTGCCAAAAGACGTCCACTGTTTGATCGCACACTAACACCGCAAACGAGCATAGCCCTTTTCATTGCCCTTTCGGGTGATATCAAGCCTTATAATGAGGCCCATTGGGCGCGACCACATTTTAGAGCCATAGGCCATCACCTCTTAATTAATTTTAGCTAAGTGCCTAGTTAATTAAAACTAACTGAAAACAATTTAAATTATGGCGTTGAAAATCTCCTACCTATAGCTATCGACTGGTAATATGCCCAAAAGACTGAAGGCAATATCAAGCTGTACCTAGATATAGCCCTGCTATTACAGTTATAGACTGCTGATTATGCAAATATCCTCGTTCCTCGCCAGACCATCCATTCGTCATAATCAGCTGGAGAGAGGCCCATAAAAAGCAACCGTCACGACCTAACTAGACGATTGACATTGACCCATTTCTCTTGACTTACTTTAAATGGGGCGATAAGCGCTTGATAGTCCGTTTTCTTTCACAAGGTTAGTGGTGGTTTCATAGGTCAAGGAAGGGAATGAAGTTTAAACGCATCTTTTGAATATTCATTAGTTTTCAAATCTATCGAAAAACTGCCTGACTGACATATCAACGCACAGCTGAAACTGCTGGGACTAGGAGTGTGAAATTTTGCACTAGAGTTCCTTTTATGACGTAGACGAGTAATAAGAGAGGAATTTCCAAAATTCACCAAAAACCAAATGAAAGAGGGTCAGGGCTACTGGGTCCTTTTTAATTTTACTTACAAATCTATGAGATGCGTTAACTTCGTACCCTATATCTTAGCTTGGTCTTTACCGGATGACCGGACAGAGGGCTACCCATTTCTCGTCGTCCACAAGCCTGCGTCTATGATAGCCGGGAATGGTCCTTCGACCGGCCGGGGTAACTCTTTCATTATCGATAAGCCATGGAACACTGGCAAATATTTATTACAGATGTGATGAATTGAGTTAAGAGTGAATAGATTACTCTACGACTGATATCATGCATCTCTACTCTAGGTAAGCGCGCTTCATCGTCGACAGCATCGTCGCTTTCCATCAGGTGAGATAGCGGTCTTTTGACCGCTATCTAAACATAGAACCTAAACATAAAAAAAAATTTAATCTGTCAACTGGTCAGCATTTTTAATTAATGCTTCGTAATATCGATTGAATTGTAATCATAATATCCTTGTATTAATTTGATGTGACTTGCTAACCTATTTAATTTTTCGTTTTAAATCTAGATATGCCATCGTTTTCATGTTAATTATCTCGGTATTAATAAGATTATCATCATAATTGTGCCTATTCGGAATTTCATATTATAAATGTCAAAAGTATGATTACGAAGATAACGGTAGGTACTTTTTATAATTTTTCACATGATTTTTGACGCTTGACATTGTTCTTTAAATTAAAAATGTTTCGCTTTTTCGACTGAAACCAAGTTAATTGTTTTTTGAATAAAATTAATGGTTTCTCTTTCAATTTGAAAAGATTCCTCAGGTATTTTTTACTGTCTACTAATAAGACAATCAGTTTTTATTTTACAATTAGTTATTTATTGTTTTACATGTATCAAATCATTTATTGTAACACTTGTGAGTAGGTAGGACCTCACTTGTTTACGTCTGGTAGGTAGGCACTCTTCACTCCCAGAGGGCGATGAACGAACATACTAGAAACACATACTTACGTACATACATAACTAATATACTTTATCTCTAAATGATATTTAATATCGTCATTTACAACGACTAGGATTATAAAGATAGTTAAGATAGACTATATTCGCGGGGCTCGGAATTTATCTTACGATACGAGAATATACAATACCTAAAATTTACATATCAACATAAACTTTACAATGTAATATGGCAATGGCAATAATATAACCGATATAAAGAAAAAGTCGAAATAATTTATTAGGTACCTAGAAGAATGGCACAAATGATGAATGAAAAAAAGCACAGGTGGGTTTTAGTCAGTAAAAGTCTGAACCGTCCCGCGTCCTTTCGATCCACCTAGAGCTGTAGAAGTTACCTCATTTGATGATTTCCCACCTCAAAAAAGGTGTCATAAATGACCAGATACAAGCTATAGTAGGATTATGCGAACAGGACTCTATTGCGGCTTTCACGTTTCTGTAGAGCATCAGCAATGTTTGCTCAAGCACACACTGAGGGCTTAGCTGCTATCTGGAGCAAAAAGACCACATCACGGTTGCGTGGAAGTCGCTGCAGAATTGTCTAATATTCCTACTTGGTATGAAATTATGAAAGTAGCTTCAGTCAGAAATTAGTCTTTTTAATCTTCTTCGTCCGTCTCTGCTCACATTATCAGAGGTCGGGTCTTCTCACAAATGTGAAAATTAGTAGGTACTGTAGATAATAAAGTCCTTGCTTATTATGTTTACTAGCTGTTGCCCGCGACTTCGTCCGCGTTAAGTTCGTAAAACTGCACAAAAGTTACTTATAACTAATCCTATACTTCCGAAAACATCTGATTAATTAATTTTA
This sequence comes from Mythimna separata, assembly GCA_030763345.1. Lineage (NCBI taxonomy): Eukaryota > Metazoa > Arthropoda > Insecta > Lepidoptera > Noctuidae > Mythimna > Mythimna separata. The sequence continues at coordinate 20,326,981 of CM061184.1, read as the reverse complement.
CATAAAACTGTTAAAGTTAAAACTCCAATGAGTACTTTTTTTTGTTGGGAAATCATCTAATGACTTTCGCTCTTCTGTGAAGCGGAAGTGCGTGTCAGATTATTACTGCCTAAGACTCACTTCTATATTCCTTCCTTGCCTTACGTTCCAGGGTCTCCCTTTCAGAAGCGAAACCATAGCCCCAGTAGATTTCTTGTTTAGGTTTTATAATTCAGATGGGTAAACATCAGAATGACTTCTCCTGCTGTTAAATGGAGCGGGAGGGCATGTCAGACTTTTACTGATTAAACGCCACCCCCGTTCCTGTGTTGCCTTCAATTTTGGGACACCGAGCTTATCTTTCGGAATACCGATCCACGTCCCCAGAGGCTTCGGCCCTGCCACGGGCCCCTACAGTTTGCTGACATCTCCTTGAGGCGCTCGTGGAACAGTTGACGACTTGACTCGGTCCGGGTCATTACCGGACTGCTGGACGGCAAGCTACCCGTGTTCGCCGTCCGCAAGCTTGCACCTACGGTGGTCGGAAATCTTTCTCGTGATCCTGACGGCGGGGGCGTGAGGGTCGTTCCCTTTCGCGCTCGCGGTCGGCCGCCTCCTTGGCTAGCATTACTGCTTCGCAGAAGAAGGCTACCGCCATACCTCTACCGTGTGCTCCACCGTGTCCTCCGGGCGGTCCAGACAGTACGCCCAAGTCTGGCTGGGGCGCCCTTTTCCCCTGAATCCGATGCAGGAGCCTCCCGAACTTACCGTGTCTGGTGAGGACCTACGGCATACGGAACGTGAAGATCTCTTTCCAACCACTCCTCTAAGAGGAAACTTACCGCCGCAATGACGGCGTACCCAGGTTTCTTGTTTAGGTGCAAAATCATCAGAATGACTTCTCAGAAGGTGAGTCAGACTTTTACTGACTAAACCTTACCTCGTTACTTCTTTGCCTTCGTTCCAGGGTTCCGGGTTTTCCTTTCGGAAGCTCGCCCATGGCCCTAGAGGCTTCGAACCTGCTGGGCACCTATAGTTTGCTAAAATCTCTTTGAAGCACGCGTGGAACAATACCCACGGTTGACCGTCTGGATTATTACCGGACAGCCAGATGGTAAACTACCCATTGCTCGCCATTCGCAAGCCACTCCTACGGTGGCTCTAAATTGGGGTCGGAATCCCAGCGACTGGGGCGTGAGGGGACTACTTGCCACTACTCCTCGCTCTGGATCATGGCCTGTACCAGTGCCCAGCGCGAGAGGTTGCTGTCACCGATCGTCCCCACAAGGACACGGTGGTGCTCCGCCTAAGCGTAGCCCACCAGTACTTTATGCTCTAACGTGTCCTCCGGGCGATCCACCCAATGGTAACACCCGGGTTTTTCTTCCGCACGACATCAATTGCCTTAAAAACATCAACGAAGTGCAGAGCCGCAGAGTTCGCATTCTAAATAGTTGCCTACTCTATGGGTAAAGTCGTTAGTTTAGTTCATATTGCGATAAAATCAAAATGAAAATGATTTGTTCTTCAAAAAACCAAATTAGGGCAGATAACCGCCTTTAGTATTTGCCTCTTTTTTTGTTGGGTAACCACCAAATACCTCCTCCCACTCTAGGTGGACCGAGAGAGAGTATCAGACTTTTACCAACTAAATTCCACAGTGTTCTTTTAGTTGCAATTTACATTCTAGGGCGACTAATTTTGGCACACCACGATTATTACTATTATAAATTCACTCTTTAAAGAGAGACTACAGAGTCATGACGTCCTCACCTTGCACTTTACGCAGGTCCTAACCGAACATGAGTGTTTCGGGAGGTAGATGTTTTAGATTCGGCGGGAAGACACGGTGGACCGTACGATCGAAGTTATCCCGCTAGGGCGGATTACCGCCGTACTTACTGTTTGCGGGTCAAAATCAGAATCCTCCTGCCCTAGTTCAGATCATGGTATGAGCTGGGAGGAGGAATGGAAAGCAGTCACCTCCTAGAGTGAAGCAACGTGGCTGAAACCGTGCGAAACAGGACATCCTTAGGCCCCTCCCATCGCCATTTGGACACTTCCCAGATATGTATAGGGCGTTTACCGATCACCATCATTTTTTTGTGTTTATATGACCTGTTTATTGTGGCAGGAATTTTCTGGTGCGGTATTTGACTGATACCCTAATACACCAAATAAATGTTTTTCTTTAGTGAGAATAATAAACGAATTCTTGTGTGCGAGTATTTTCACCTAGCCGACTTCACATGCTGATGATCAAACGCAGTCTGTAAACTCTCGATTTTTACGGGTAGAGCATGCAGAGCAGTAAAAAATACCCACTTTGTTCCTTTAGATGCCCTATACGAACAATTTTCCAGCTATCGAAGCCCGTTAGGGCCGTTCGCTTATGGTATCTCTTTTAGGTGCGCGTGGCACATAACGCAACGTCAGTCGACTAAGACCAGTCTTTATTCAACAGCGAAATGCCAATAGTGCACCGTCCAAAACTCCGCGCTAACGGTAGCATGGAATCGCCCTGCGACTCGTAATGCCAAGGGCATCATCTTTGCGCTTTCTGCTACCTTCTTCGCTTTATTTGCGGAAGGAAGTGATGACTGCTTTCCATACCTTCTTTCTCTATACCAGGACCGGACGTGAGAGGTCGTTACTGCTGATCACCTCCACCCGGAGTCCTGGAACGCAAAGCGAAGAAGGAACATACAAAGGTGTGGGTTTTGGTCAGTGAAAGTCTGACATCCCCTCGTGCTCCTTCCTAGAGTGGAAGAAATCACCTAAAATATAAATCGCCTTTATTTAAAAAAAAATAAATGGATGTTTGTATTTTGAAAGGAAATCGTTTGTCTAAGTGTGGTCATGTGAAGAGGAGATATTAAAAGCACGTTACTAAAAGAGTTCTTGAGAATGGAGAGGGAGAGGAAGGCCAAAGAAAAGATGGATGGATTGTGTAAGGATTGATATGAAAGAAAAGGGCAGATGATAGTGTGATGATAGTGTGACGGACGACAGGACAGAATGGAAGAAGAAAACGTGTTGCACCGACCCCAAGTAATATGGGATAAGGGCAGGAAGAAGAAGAAGGATGTCATTGTTTGTATTTTGAAAACGGGGTGCAACTCTGCAGTTGTAAAATTTGTCTGCATGGGTTTTTTTTTGTTAAACAATAATAATAATATCTTTTGGTAATATTTTTGTTAAAAAAATTGTGAGAATGCAAAAATATGTGAAAAAAATGTTACAAAAATAAAAAAAAGCTTTTTCTAAAACACCTCCTGGGATTCGAACCACCACCGCGTTACGTCCCAGTCTAGTCGTTTATCCACTGCACTGCAGTGTTCGATGAAAATCAAGCAAAATAGACGTTCTGATATAAATGTCATAGTTGACTGCCCCGCTCTTCGTCCATGATAACGTGATGATTTTCATTTCAGTAGATAAATTGGCAGCTAAATGGACTAATGTAACATTGTAGTGTGTGAATTTCGTGGACGCTTGGATTATATAACGTGTTTTGATTAGTTTTTACAAAATATTTGGGAAAAATCAAATAGGAATGTTGATTTTCTTATGAAAAAATGGTAAAAGTATTTTTTTTTTCCAAAAACAATAAGATAAAACATTGACAGAAATATAAATTGTAGGTGGGATTCGAACTCGGGGCAACTCGTTCAAAACCGACAAAATGCAATATTGCTCACCCCGCACAGCAAATAGCGTGATAAAATATAGCCTATATCATTAAGGGTCCTATAAGGATTATGTATGCAAAATTTGAACAGGATCGGTTCAGTGGTTTTTGCGCCAATTAATGCTAACAATGTACAATTTTACTGTTTTATTATATGTATAGATAATATTATTCTTGGGCCTACAGTCAGAAACAAAGTACAATTAGTCGCCTCATGTTTTTTCCTTTAATGTTAATCAGTGGGTTATTGACTTGAGTTTATTTCTTTAATAAATGGGTCATATTATAAATAATATTGCAAAGCAAATATTATTATGTTTCACTTAACAAAAATCACACATAAAAATTATTCTGGTACTTAGATACATTAAGTAATTGTGACTTTGTCATCGTCCTGCTATTGTTCGTTGCGGTTTGTGGCTTTCTCAATTATTATTGTTTTAAACTACACAAATCCGTAACCTTTTGGCGTCAAATTCTGCTTGAATGTCCTGCTAGCTCGACAAATGGATGTGCGATTAAGGCTTGTGCGACAAAACTGTAGATGCTGCGACTTCCATAGTTCCCCGACTCGGACAGGTTAGGTTAGAAGGCTAAGGCGGGAGCTACCTACACTCCCATTTCGCTTCCACCTAACTCTTCATGGTTCTTTTTTTATAACCACCCAGACTAGAGAGTCTAGGACTGATTCTGAATAATAATAGAATAATAGGGATTAATAGATATGTTTTATTGATAGCGAGTCACAAAATTATAAATAAAAACGCATCATCAAAATGTTGCCTAAAAAACTAAGTGTCCAACTTACATTGTTTTCTGGTCAAAACCGTGTTGTTAGAAGTTAAACACCTTAATAGTAAAAAAAACATGATGATATAAAATTGCTTTGGTACATTATTGTCATTTACAACAACACACGTTAGGAACAAACATGCCTAAAAATAGACAAATCTGCCAGCGCAGACAAAACCGTCAGCATTCAGAGTTACCAACGGTCTTTTTCAGACAGATTTTTACAGAAAATTCAAATTCAGAACACTCCGTTTTTTAACTGTTTAAAAAATCAATCCTTTGTTGTAAGAAACTCCAAAAACAATACATTCTACGTGCATACGGACGTATTATACATCCGTGCGGAAACGGATATTGAGAAAGGTCGACTGCTACATATAATACCAACCTCACATAAACCACAGACTACACATAAAATTCTTTGACTACCTTCACTTGACGAATATGCAAATGTGGGTACTAGAATAGGTATGGCAACTTTTTTTATGGCGTGCAGACGACACTTCCTAATGTAATTAGCAAGTAAATATGTCGTCTTTATTGACTAGTAAGTAAGTAGTTTTTTCCCTTGAAAATCTTTAATTAGTTTTTCCTTATTTCAAGGTGAAGAGTAACGTGTTATGCAAATGTCTAATCGTATTCGAAATTCTGGGTAAAACCTATTTATTGTGTACAAATATTTGGGCTCTCTTCTTTTTCAAAGTTTACTTGATTGCTGCATATATAAAGGTTTTTTTTAAGCTCTGATGTAGTAAATCATCAAATGTCCTCTCCCACTCTAGTGTGGAATGAGAGAGTATGTCTTATTTTTACTGACTAAACTCATCTGTGTCCTTCAGTGGCCCTTTGAATTCTAGGGCCATAGTCACTCTTTCAATCCTTCTTTGGGTAGGCTGATTGAGAGATACCCAATTTAACTACAGTGAATATTAATAATGAGATTGAACATCTGATTATAAACTAAGGATATACAAAAAAAAACTTAACTAGGTATACATAAATAAGTACGAGTTAGGATAAAAACAAGCAAAATCATTTACGTTTTTGCTGGTTCTTGCAGACCCATCAAAGATTCTAGTCAGATACCTACCACTTAAATATATTTCATAGCACTTTTTAGATGTTAAAATAAATACATTATCTACATAATTTGAGTGATTAAATAACCGGAGTATTTGAAACAATAAAACAGGAACAGGACATAGTAAATAAAATGTAGAACAGACTGACAAGAATCTTATTATAGTCCAAACGGAAGAAACGCTATCTTCAGATCTGTAGACGAAGGTGAATGCAGACAGCGCCGGGAGGCACCGTATTCACATCAGTTTATTAGTCTAACAGTATAATAATGTTTAATATAATAAACTAAATAGGTAGCTGCAATAAACATCATCATAGGAAATTATAAAATGGACGAGTCAAAGTCTTGAGCATCGACGCCGATACTTGCTAGCCTGTCGGATTTCTACAGGTTTCAAAAAAACTTCTCTATTTTAGTGGCTTTAAAGTTGGTCCAAGTTCAAAACGCGAGCTTGTGAACAAACGGAAGCTAAGCTACCTAACTATCCATAATATTTTTTCATGACTTCATGAGAATAGGTGCCAAGTAACTTTAACTGATTTTAAATGAATGATTTCACATTGCATTAGTTTTTATTTGACTAGCACAAATATTCAAATCAATACTTACGTGAGTTGATTTAACAATTCTGAGAAAGAAAAAAAACAATATAGCTTACATTTCTATTACAAGAAACTGTTAATTCAGCTCTGTTTAGCCACAAGATTGTGATGACAAGAACACGTGAACATTTTCTTTTTTTATTCCATTTAGCGATGTGCAAAGTCATCTCACTAAGTTGATAGATAATTAGATAGGTGTAAATCACTTGCAATTTGCACGCGATCTTCTCATCACTGCAAGGCGGGAATCTGCGATCTCATGAGTAGATAGATATATCTTTTTAGAGGTAACCGGTTAAAAAGAAAAGGGAGGAACCTCTGACCAGGCTAGGCGGTTGTGTCTTGTCCGGGAAACTACCCGGTTTCGTACTGTTATAATATTCTAATTAGCACCTCTGACACTGCAATAAAGAATTTTGAATATTTAGTTGTGTGGCATCATAGATTTTGCTACATGTTTAATTCATTGGTAATCTTTTAAATTCTTGTATTAAATCATCCAGAATGTTCTTGGATGCTTTTCTTTTTTGTTTTGTTCCTATGTAAGGTCGGGTGTTTAGGAGACAAATGAAACGAGTGAGGTTCGAGAATACACTGTCTGTATTGGAATATTGATACCTTATTATATACCTTACAACTACTACATCACACCTATTGTGAAAAATAAATAATTAAAAATTCTTTCGCCGCTGAAATATCACCGAGCTAAGATAGACAAATCAAATCAAACGTGTTTTTATTTCACGTGGGCCTACATGGGCACTTATGAAACGTCAGAAGCTAGTGCACGGTTCCAATTGGTCGTTTCCTATGGAGAAGAATCGGCAAGAAACTCCATGGTTACTGCAGACGTTTTAAGTAGGTATTATGTTATTTTATCAAAAAAGATTGCATCACTTTTAAATCCCTGTCGTCAACTATCTCCATCAGAACAGTTTATTATTGATCTGAAATACTAAAGATATCGCAATCACTATCTCAAAGATTGCTCTCCAAAAGATATACTCTCCCCACAAGCCACTTGAAAATCTTGTCAAAATTGTTTTGCACATGCAAAATACAGTTTGTATATATTTGATTAGTTCTCTTCTAAATAAATTACAATGTTTGGTTCTGGATTTGGGCCTGGAACTTTTACGGTGTTAAGTGTACCAGTATTGGGACCTGCTTTTCTAACCGGAGCCCTTGTTACGAATACTTTCGCGTCAGTTGCCAGTTCTGCTGCAAGAACTCCTGGTTATCGATCAGGGTTTCCTTCTTCTGGATTTTCGTATACGGTACTGTTTTTATTTTATTTTAGTTATATAAAGTTTATTTTGAAATTTTCTCTTTGTGGAATTAATCGCTGTACGATAGTTCAAAATATTCACCGTGGCTATAGAACTCAAAGTGCTACTGGACTGCCTCCAGTTCCTTTAGTTAATAAAAGTACAGATTATAGAATATGTATTAGTAAAATTCTGAGGGGAGACATTTGCTAATAATCAGGTATCCAAACAAAATAAAAATGGCCCATTTGGTGGTCTATTGTATGGTCGTTGTCTATTACCTAAGAATTTTGTCAGGGTGAAAATGTTTGACTTGACCAACTACGATTTATTTTATAAATTCTGCATTTTCTTTATTTTACTTTTAGCAGTTGATTCTGATTTTCTTAAAGTAGTTTATCCCTGGCACGATTTTAATTTTAAATCACTGAGATTACTTATTTGCTCAGTCTTATCTTGAAGCAGAGTCCAAATTCTTAAGATTTATCAGTGGCATATGAAACTACTATCAATGTTTTGAAATCGTTGAGATGTTTTCGATAATGCTAGACTACACTAACAATGAAGATAGATAGGCAGTTGACAGGCACAAGTATTCTGTTACAATAGAGATAGAAATATGGATAGGACACGGTGCTAAGTTGCTTCTAACAGACAAATTTTCCTGAAACTTGTAGATGTGAAAATGAAACTTGAATATATTAAGATAGTAGGCGCATGGGACTAAAAGAGTTATGAACATGTTCGGTTTGGAGAGAGAGACACAGGTGAAAGGAAAGATTTAAACAATTAATTCGATTTTGTGATGAATGATAAAAGAACGGGGATAGTGTTTACAGGACAGGACGGAATTGAAGTAGAAAATGCTAACATTGGATTAATGCAAAAAGATGATGAAGGGTCCTTTATTCTTTCCACAATGTAAAGCATAGGTAAGACTGGAAGATAGAATAAGTCTGGTCTCTGTAGGTGCAGGCATGATAGATTAACTTAGGTTTTTTGGCGGTGTACTCATATTTTAGAGTGAAGTTGAATGTTGAGCTGAAAGTTTTAATTAATCGCAGATTGATTCCTGGTGGATATTGTGTTGGCTTAAAGATTTTAATAAGTAGTTTAGAATGTTTTTTTTATTATTTTTAAACTAGTCCTAACATTGCGTCACTTCCCGCGAATAAAATATCTTCCTTTCTTTCTACATCAAAGCCAAAAATATTACCAAGATTATTCTAGCTCTTTCTCTTGTTGCTATTTTTACCTACCCACTTGAATTAGGTACCTATACCTCGTACATATTATCTCTATGTTCTAGTATACCTATGTCATTGCTGTTATTACCGATATAGCAAATGTTATCATTATCACCAATAAATATTTTCGTTGATAGGCGAGCGGATATCATTTCGCTCAATTTTATAGATAGAGAACAATTTTTATCTGTAGTGCTGTTTCAAACTATCTTTTGTTTTTGCACATTTATTTATTTATAGTCAATTAGAACGGTACAAGCCCATTTTTATTAATTAACGTAGAAACTCCTCAATGCTGAGGATCATGACCTCCCTTTTTCATTACTTTCATTCGTATGATGTTCCTCCATCTGTTTCTGTCTCTGGTGGTGTGAAGGGCATTGTATACCGTAGAGTCAAGGGCGGTGTTGATCTGGTCGAACCAACGTATTGAGCTGCGTCCACGAGCCCTTTTTCCATCAAGTGACCAAAGTATTGTAAAAATGTAATTTTAACGTAGAAATATGAAAAACATAAAACGCTACTATACTCCGTCGGTTTAGGTAGTTAACTAAATGTAAACAATCTTGGCATGTCTTTTTATCTAAAAGTTGTCTATAAATTGCATGTAAAAATCTTTGCAAATAGGTATTTATCTAAATCGATGTTAGCTAATAAACGACCTCTTTAATTTAAAAAGACATACCAAGATTGTTTACCTACCTTTAGTTAACTACCTAAACCAACGGAGTATAGGTAATATTTGTATAATATTAAATAAAAAAAATATGTTTAAAAGTATAACTGTGGCGCAGGAACGCAAAGGGCCAACTAAAGGGCCACGCCACGGGTCTTAGTAAAAGTCTGACATGCTCTCGCTCCACCCAGGGTGGAAAAACTGATTTAATGATTGCCGTCCCCACAAGTAATGTTAATAATAAATATCGAAATACCCGTAGATAGGACGTGTCAACAAAAGAATCGAACAAAAAACAAGTTTCGTTACTGACGAATTCTTTGCAATATTGGAACTCTTTTTAAACTAGATTTTGCAATATGGTCTGAAACAGTGAAACTAGTCTATTTAGACTGAGCTTAGTTTTAAGTAGCGTATTTAGTTTTATATTTAAAATAACTTGGAAAATGGACCATGACATATGGCAAATAGTGTAACAAAACAAAAATTAACATTGCTTTTCAAAAAGTTGTTACAAATTCTCTTCTGTTGCGAATTCAAAACGAATACAAATACAGGTGTGAATTGTTTTTACATAAATACTTTTCAATACAAAGAAATAAAGAAAAATATTTATTTGTCAATAAGTACGTACTTAGGTAAAGTTTTCAGTTGAAAAGTTTAATTGTTTTACTAACGCACTTACTTTGCTTATTAGGTAACTTTGCAATTTAACCTGTAAAATACCAAAATACTTTGTGCGTTTTATTTCATCACTGCTGGTCTCAAAAACGATTGTTAGGAAATCGGCCAGTTATAGAATCAAAAATTGAAAATATATAACATCCACCAATCCGCACTGGGCCCGCGTGGTGGATTATGGCCCATTCCCACTAATTGAGATGGAGCCTGACTCCCAATGGTGGGATCGCAGTCAAGCACTAGTTTATAACAAATTAAAAAAAAAGACATTACAAGGCGGATACTGCTTAAAATAAAATACCAGGAAACTATGGCATATATGATATACCTAATTATTTTTCCCTGTTTCGGGTGGAACGAGACTAGGGACTTTCAGACTTTTAGGTACTGACTTGCCATTCGAGTTCCAGAGCCGCTGTAAGCTCTATCGAAGAATCCCGAAATTAGGCTTATCTGTCCAGATAAAACATATCTGTATCCATAGATACTAATTTAACTATGATTTACTATGATATGATTTGATTAACTATGATATACTTACAGACTCAATACATATATTGAGTCTGTAAGTATATCATAGTTAATTAGGTACTGTCTCTCGAGACTTAAATTCTACTTTAATTCATGAATCCCCGACCGGTCTCATGCGACCGCGCTGTTATTGTCTTACTATAGTGTCTCGTTTCGCGAGTATGTGATTGGAAATCAAAAAGATTGTGCCAATAATTGCAATATAACAAAGAGAGAGAATCTCCAAACATTGCACATTGTCGTTCGTTCGGTTATTCGGTATTTTCATAACAATATCGCGAATACATCACAAAGTTATGTATCGCATTACATAATTATCTGTTTATTATACATGCCTATGTAGGTACCTACACACCTATCTGACATCCAACGTGGCCATAAAATAATTTACCTAGTAACTGATAAATGAAAATTACAATACGCTAATAATATTATTATGATTTTATAGAAAGTATAATATAGCTTACCTTTGTTTTTGTGGGAAAGACCAACCTCACTTGAGGTGGGGTATCATTTCGCTCCGCTTTGTTACTTACTAAAAGAACGCCTATGTTTCTCCAGTTGCCCTTAGTATCCCAGGGCCACGACACGAGTAACCCTTTCAGAAGTCAACCCATGATCCCAGTAGCTTTCGGCTCTACTCGGTCCCTACGGTTTTGCTGATATCTTTGGGATGACGGACCTAGAGGCAATGTCAGACTTTTACAGACTAAAACCCACCCGTGGACCTCCAGTAGCTCTTTGCGTTCAAGGACCGCGATGACGTTTCTTACAACCCGCAGTCTACGTAGGTAATACCTAGTTGCCTAATGAATTTATTTGCGCTATAAATATTTTTTGATATTGTTTTATTTCACTTGATAGCACAGTATTGAAGAGTTTATTATTTTAGGGTAATTCCCACAAAGTTTTTTGTTCCAAATTCTTCTGACCTGTTTTATCTGGTATGAAATTGTTGGTAATCACATTACAAAATTATCAATTGTCAACCTTCAACCAATATTATCTATTAGGTACCTAGATAGATACCTATGTTCTTAGTTTGGGAAATAGTCCTGTTAACATGCTAACTTTATAAAGGCGAAAGTTTTAATGTTTGTATGTGTGTATGTGACAAACTTTCTCCACTTGTATCAAAGTTATAAAGACCTAAGTCTAGAAAACGGCTGACTACATTCTTAAGTACCTAGATACTAAAACAGATGAGTACCTATCTAATAAAAGAGCATTTACAATTTAAGTTTCTAATCCCAACATAATGGCTCTCTGCTTATAGCAGCTTTAAAATGTTATTGCTACTCATTTTTATTGCTAATTAGTAATTAACTATCGACAGAACATAAGGTGGAGAAAGGTATACTTGCTCAATAAGTTTAGTTTATAGTACCTACCTATTAAATCTGTAGGAAATTTGAGGACGAAAGGTTCGGGGGTGGCGACCACGTGTCGAAAGACGCAGCGTTGGAAGGCCTCCCACATGGTAGACCGATGACCTGGTGAGGGTCGCGGAAACCCAATGGATGCGAGACGCAAAGGACTGGTCGTTGTGGCGACACTTGGGGGAGGCCTATGTCCACTCCTGCAGTGATTGTCTTTCGGCTGAAATGATGATGATATTGACAAGAAAATTCCGTGTTTTTTAAAGTATTGAATTATCATCCAAAAGTTAACTGGTAGAAAATATTTAATAAATAATTAAATATTACTAATTTGCGAAGGTCAACCACATTTTCGCCTCATAGACATCTCGATTCTCGGTATGTTGACAACAGAATAATTTGGTGAAATACGATTAGTCATCCTATTATTATTCAAGTAATGATGTTCTATCATTCAAGTCATAACCACTTATTTCGATACAAACTCACACAAAGCGGTAATTTTGTCGTGAAATTACTCTATGGTTAGTTACACGTTACTACGTTCACTGGAGTTGAGATTTCCATAATATACACAAGTGTGATGTGAAAAGGTGATAACGACTTGTTATAGAAATTGTTAATAGATAGTCTAAAAGCTACAGGCCCATGCGTGGTCAATTTTGCCTAATATCTGACTCTAACTAACGTGCAGTGCATAATAGGCAAAGCAACTAAACCTAATGTTGTGTTCAGCGCCATCTAGCTTTCACCTTGAGAAATTATTTTCACGATGTCGGGTCGTGTCTGTCTGTGGTCGCTTTTATGTCTGTTTGATTGTAAACAATATTCATCACAAAACGACACGGTCTGATGAATAAACCTATTAACATTTACAAAAATGTCACATCTTGCATAGTTTTATTGATAGCTTGACATTTTCAGCTCGTAACTTTGTGAAATGCAACCTGCTGTATGATGGGTACCTAAAGTCTCTGCATTCATCGTAAATTAGATACCTAGGTACTAAAATACTAGAATAATGTTAAAAAGTTGTCCTAGATATAAACAAATTATTTAGAAACTATAGATAGTATAAAACAACGTCACTTTCTACGTTATCGTCTGTCTGTTCATTCACCTTCTGAACCACGCTACGGATTTTGATGCGGTTTTCACTAATAGAAAGAACGATACATGAGGATGGTTCATGTATACTTTTAGTAACCGTGCTAAGCTGGGACGGGTTACTAGTATAGCATGAGGCAAATTGTACTATATGTCTTGCTAAGCTAATAAAATATTACAGTATTTTTCCACTATAAAGACTTCAAGACTTGCTCCTATTACATCTTCTTCCTGCAGTTCTTGCCCTTATCCCGTATTACTTGGGGTCGGCGCAACATGTTTTTTTCTTCCATTCTGTCCTGTTCTCCGTCATAACATCAATAACTTCCTTTTCTTTCATATCAGTCCTCACACAGTCCATCAATCTTTTCTTTTGCTCCAATTACATGGATCCTAGAAAAACCCATTTGGTGGACATTTTGTTGCTGGGAAAAAGAAATATCTCTGCCTAATCCCTTCGTTAACAAACGTGATGTTATATTACGTTAATCACTACTTACGTGTCCTATAAATTATGCCGTCGCATGCAAATGCTGTCATTTATTCCGGTCGCATTATTCTAATTGACCAAGAGTCAAGGGCGGGTGCAATGCCAATGTCAAGTACGGTCGAGCACCTGTCGTGTTTACGGTCATTTATTTAGGTACGAATCGAATTGACGGACTGAGCAATTTTTTGTCTACCTAATAAGATCATAAAGATTACCTACTAGGTAGTAAACTGGAGAGGCCCAACAGGGTCGAAGCTTACTGGGGCCCTGGGTTGAACAAAAGAGAGCCTTGGGACCCTGGAACGAAGGCAAAGAAGCAATGGGAGTGGGATTTAGTCAGTAAAAGTTTGACACGCCCTCCGGCTCTGCCCAGAGCAGGAGAAGTCATATTGATGATTTCCCACCTTATAAAAAAAACCTGTATACTATAGGTTGTAGATGTGGGCTGGTTAGAGAAAAATAATACATGGACGTTGTTTATCTAGGCACTCAAACGTGTTAACTTGTTAGATACAGTAGGAAATGCTCCGAGAAACACATATTTTTATAAGTAGAAGTACCTATTTACAGAGACAATCGGACCAGGTCTAAAACTAACAACCTGAACCTGTTATTCCACATTCTTAATATGCTCTTTACATACTGCGGTTGTAAACAAAGAATCGTTATTATTATGTTTGTATAACAAACATGTGAGGAAATCATAATAACGACCGGCGCACCCATAAAGAAATAAATTATGCTTGATATTTTACTCAAGCACTTAATTGGACGTCTTGTAAAAGCATATTCATCAGTCATCTAAGTTAAACAGGATTATGATTAACGAGCTATCTAAGTATATTACCCATTGCTAAGTGAATGAATTAGCTTAGACTTTCCTTTCTATTAAATTGCACTCGTATCACTAAGAAAATATAGAACGCCTGCATGTTTTAGATGAGCAAACTGTTGCGAAAGTTTACTTTGCTGTCTAACTTAGGTTTAGTAATAAGATTATGAGATTTTAGCAAAAATATTTACAATATTACTAATAAAATAAATTAATTATAGCGATTTTAGATTTTAGTATTTCAATAAAAAAAAAAATATATATATAAAAAGTATCGCTAAAGAAAAAGTCAATATTTTATCTGTAGTCATTTACCTCGCAACACTGGTATCAGACGTCAGTTCGACTGTCAACGCAATACGTCAGCTGTTTTGTTCAGTGTTTTCGTAATTTCTGTAAACAAACACAGTCATTACATAGTGAAAACGCTTGATACGTGGTAGTGTTCGTATTTAATAATAAACAAAGTCTGTTCAAAATGAGGTCTTCGTTGTATAGACGTAGAGGTAGCGATCCGGAGAGGGAACCATTGTTGACACCAGCGATTCCCGCCTCTGGACTCAATAACAGCTTTCGAGCTGAGGTAATTTGTGTTTTTTTGACTGATTTCTGTCACGGTTTCCTATAAGTTTTCTTTCGTAGATTTGTTCGTTCGCTAGCCTATGTTTGCATTAAGTTTTTCTCCAAAGTTAGACCTCGTTTTCGTAAAATATGCCTTCTTTGTACCTTCATTTTAAAATCGTAATCATTTCTTTTCCAAAGTTTTTCACAATGCCGTCTAAAAATAATAGCCTAATTAGATGTGTACAAGGTTTTGCGCCGCTATGCGGGTGATTTCTCATTTACCAGGTAGTGATTAGGAGGCAGTTAGTTTAATGAACACCTTTTTATCTATTTTTACTGTCGTTATAAACATTGAATTAAGTTTCAATGCCATCTTATCTGCACTCTTTTGTTTGCGTCTTTTAATACGGATTATTATGACAACGAAGTATTCTATTCTTGCATACTTATTCTTATTTATTCAAGATCTAATTTACTGAAAAGTAGAACTGTGTTATCGCAATGAATTTGAGAAAGTTTGACTTACTCAAGTCAGTCCTCGGTGAATGACATTAAAATATGTTACTAGAAAAGACACAAAAAACTATCTTATCAAGAAAACAATGTTGTAAAACCTGATTGATGAAGTCAATGATAACAAGTAACATAAAACTTTTTAAAACATGTTTTTTTACACAATTTAAAACCATTATAATGTTACCTACCATTTATTGTTTTAGGATGGTGAATTAAATTTAACCTAACACATACCTGCAAAACGAGACACAATAGTAAAACAATAACAGAGCGGTCTCATAGGACCGGTCGGGGATTCATGAATTAAATTGACAAAATAATAGTACTACTTTAATGTTACTGTACCTTCTCACTAATTAAAATCCTATAGAAAACGGTTACAATCAAAATTACATATTATAAATGTAAAAGTTTTTATGTATGGAGATGTGGATGTCTGTTAGTCTTTCAGACTCTTTCACAGAATAACTACAAAATAAATTTCAATTAAATTTAACGTTTGAATCCCCGACCGGTCTCATGAGACCGCGCTGTCATTGTCTTACTATTGTGTCTCGTTTCGCGGGTAGGAGAAGAGTTAATCTACAGGAAGCTCATATCCTGGAATAGCATAGAGGATACATATTATCCTGTGACTATGTTCCTTTGAAATAATTCTCCCCTAAAATGTGGGTGAAGCCGCTGCATTTAGTACACAATAATGGAAATACAAATAACCATTCCTGCAATGGAAATAAATAGGTACTAACGGCCAAACTCAGGGACATTCATTAACGTTAATCATCACTTAACTTCTAAACGATCTATTAAGAAATTGTCACATTGACAGTTTTATATAGTTTTTCAGTGAAGGTTTGACAATACTTAACTTTAATGGACATTAGGGTCGCTAATGAACCATTAGCTGGACTATGCGTTCGGCTGTAAGTATCTTATTTAAAACCTACCATATCATTTCACTTGCTACACAATCTAAACCATGATTTTCTTTTATTTCCAGCGTCCAGAGGGCAACGGCACAATGGCAGACATGGGAGTATCACAAGCGGAGCTCGTGGAGCCGCGAGGGGACGCCGGTCGCAAGCTGCCGCAGTATCTTGCAGCTCTAGCAGGTATATATTGCACTTTGCTAAACTAATAAACCTACTAATTTAATGATTGTGACATAACATTGAGGTCCTTCTAAATTAAGTAAGAAAAAATAACATTTTGCTGGCACACTTGCCTAGCCTGCTTTTGCATTAGCATTAGCATTATCGGCCTTATAATGTTCCCACTGCTGGGACTCAGGCCTCCTCTCTAGGCGAGGGACTGGGCCATAATTCAACACGCGGGCCCAGTGCGGATTGACTGATGTCACATGTCTTCGAATTTTTGGTTTAAGACATGCCAGTTTCCTCACGATGTTTTCATTCACCATTTTAAGAGCTGTGGTGATGAAGTATTATTCGTTTGCGAGTCCGACTCGCACTTGGCCGGTTTTTTTCTTCAACAGCAACTAATTTCAGATATACTTCAGAGCTGTACTGTAGGGTATGATAAGACATTCAAAAATTGGTCCTATACAACTTTGCCTAGCTGCGAGTAGGTATACCTACGTATTAGATTAGTTAAAATGTCATGCTAATGCAAGCGTATCGAGATATCAGGACAACAAGTTAATGTCCTTTGGGTACAAAGCGATATAGCGATAACACAGAATATTCGACATCTGAAACGTGGCCTGATTGGCTCATACATTATCACAACATCCTTATGTACCGAAACTGCATGACTGGTATGATACTGACCTTTTAACCTTTCAACAATAAAAATAAATAAATGTAATATTCTTTTTATATTTTTATTTTTGTTCTTTTTAGTCTATTAGTTATAATATTTGCAAAATATCAGCTGAAATGAATAGCTAACTAAACAAAATCGATTTACCTAAATTAATTAAACATATACGAGTATAGAGCTATAGTGGCCCAGTGGTAACAGCCCCAACTTATGAGTTGTAAGACGTGGGTTCAAATCCAGCTAGGGGCATTACTTGGTGTAACTTATTTCATCACCACAGCTCTAAAAACGGTGGAGGAAAACATCGTGAAAAAACTGGCATGTCCTAGAACCAAAAATTCGAAGACATGTGACATCCATCAATCCGCACTGGGCCCCCTTTGTGGATTATAAAGGGTGTAAAAAGACCCTTAACGAAAACGAAAACCCCATATTCTACTCATCACTAGGATACTTTTTTTCTTTTAGACCATACCTGGGAATTCACTGGTTCTGGAAATATTGAAGGTCAAAGTCAACATTTTTTTTTTCGTTTTTTTTTTCAAAATCGTATTCCAAGTATCGTTAGTAAACTTTCTTCCGAACAAACGTTATCAAAATTATCAATTTTTCATAGTCAATTATGCATTTGAAGTTACTAAAATGCATTGAAAACTAAACACAACGAGCGCCTCACACACACAAGCGTACAGAATGTGTAGTTATCGGCTTTGTGATCGGTCTTTTTACACCCTGCATATAACTCATTCGCTCTCCTGGAGAATATGCCTGAGTCCCGGCCGGCAGTGGGAACATCATGGGCTGACTATCCTATACTTAAACATAACAACCAAAAATATAGATACTTATACCTATACTCTGCTACTACACAAAAAAAAATATCACCTAAAAAGCAATCTATATCGAAAAAACCATCAAAACAAAATGTCTAGTCTAAATAGTTCCTGTTGAGTACTGCGTCATTCAATATTTACACGTTAGCACCAGTAGTTATGCTAATTACCAGCAGGTGTTATTATTGTCGAGTTATAGCTCACACCTACGTGTGGGTGATCAATGCCGACATTTTAAAATATAATTCATAATATCCGTCTTGAAAATGTGAAATTGGCCACTCTAGCTATCCAGGTCGGGACGGGCCGGTCTGTTTGGGTGGCGAAATTATCAAAAAACTTCTCGCTGTGGGTTGAGCAAGAGGGAGCGTTAGATTTTTACTGGTTAAAATCGTCCCGTATTCTTTTAGTTGGCCTTTGGGTAAATCTTTCGAACAACCATGGTTGTATTTATCACTTTAGGCGCCTGAAAACGTTTCGTTTCACTTTTCACTTCTTTGGTCTAGTGAAAGCAACTGATAATGAGGAGTTTAGATTTATGCCTAGTTATAAATTGACACGGACACTGATTACTCCATCGGGGAGCGTAGAATTATTATTGCAACACAACACAATACTAATACGTATATTTTCCTCTATTCCAGCTACACTGGGAGCGTTAGCCGCCGGTTCAATGCTGGGTTGGTCAGCGCCAGTGATGGTGAAGCTAACTGACCCTAACGACACCTCCTACGACTTCGATGTCAGCAAGACTCAAGGCGACTGGATCTCCTCTGTCATCAACCTCGGAGCTGCCTTCATCTGCTTCCCTATCGGCATGGTCATGGACATCATTGGACGTAAGAAGACTATGTTGCTCCTCGTCTTACCCTTCACCCTCGGCTGGCTGTTGATCACCTTCGGTACCAGTGTTGGTATGCTCATTGCTGGCAGGCTCATCACCGGTATCGCCGGAGGAGCCTTTTGCGTCACAGCCCCAGCTTACACCAGTGAAATTGCCCAGGACTCCATCAGAGGAACTTTGGGAAGCTACTTCCAACTGATGATAACTATTGGTATCCTGTTCGCCTACGTGGTTGGAGGTTACACGTCAGTATTCGTCTTCAACATCCTCTGTACCTGTATTCCCATCGTGTTCGGTTTAGTCTTCTTCTTCATGCCTGAAAGCCCTAACTTCTTGGTAGTCAAGGGCAGGAACGACGAAGCCAGAGAAGCGTTGGTCAGACTTCGCGGCCAAAGTTACGATGTCGACAGCGAATTGAACAACTTGAAGTACAAGCACGAAGAATCTCAAAGGAACAAGGTGTCTTACCTCGCCGCTATTCAGAAGAAGACCGCCCTGAAAGCCATCCTTATCTGCTACGCGCTGATGTTGTTCCAGCAGCTGTCTGGTATCAACGCCGTCATCTTCAATGCTTCGCAGATCTTCGAGGACGCTGGTGCGACCATCCCTCCGACTATTGCGACCATCATTATTGGTGTTATCCAAGTCATCGCTACTTTCATCTCCAGTTTGGTTGTGGACAAACTTGGCAGGCGTATCTTATTGCTTCTGTCTGCGCTGGTCATGTGCGTGTGCTCCACTGCTCTGGGCGTGTACTTCTTCCTGTCAGAGACCCACGGTAGTACCGCGGACATTGTCCAGGCTATCTCTTGGCTGCCCCTCGTATCCCTTTCCGTGTTCATCATTGCGTTCTCTCTCGGTTTCGGTCCCATTCCGTGGATGATGGCTGGCGAGCTCTGCCTGATTGACATCAAGGCTTTCGTTGGCTCCACCGCTGGAACCTTCAACTGGTTGCTCAGTTTCACGGTGACCAGCACATTCAACTCGCTCAACGCCGCGATAGGCGCCGGCCAGGTGTTCTGGATGTTCGCTGGCATCATGCTCGTCGGTTTCATATTCATCTTCTTCGTCGTCCCCGAAACGAAAGGCAAGAGCGTCGACGAGATCCAAGTCATGTTAGGAGCCGAGCCAGCGTCACACAGACCCGAAGACAAGAAATAAGCCACACAGACTGACAGACATCGCATAGTATTTTTGTACTGAGACTTACACTTTGAAGTTTCTTTGGTGTCACTGTGCTTCAATATAAGCAATATTATAATTTTATAGAACCAAAGAATTACGATGTATCTTCTAGATGTACCGTTATAGGTTTTACGCTGCGCTGTAAACTATTTATTTAAATTTGTTATGAATTTATGATAATATCCAGTCACTGAAGGCAGCTTGTACGAATTTTTATAGGTGCATATTATTATGAATTCAGTTGTAGGTAGAACGAATTCCCAGGTGGAATTTTATCGCGATTAACATGGTAACAATAATAGTTTTAATATTTAGGCTGAATAGTTAAGTGGTTTTAAAAATATGTATCAATTTTAGGGTTCCGCACCCCCAAAGGTCCACTGAGTATCTTCGTCCCTATGAAAACGGTATACCTACTCTATCTTTACACTAAAATCCAGTTTTGTAACTTTTTACTGTAATAACGGACATACAGTATCTGTGCGTTTCGTAATATCTAGATGTCTTAGGCAATGGTGAATTGAAAACTCCTAAGGAAATGCACTGAGCGGAACTCTCAGGTTTCACTCTTACTTTCCTATTCGTTGAGTAACATTAGTACCTTACATGTTGATTTGTAGTGGCTCTTGTAAGCATGAGATAATTTTGCTAGCACTTTAAACAATTGAGAAATTACTAGAACTTTGAATCACGTTATTTCGAGTGAAAACTTGATTTTTATTAAGAAATAATTGATTATCAGTGTTTTAGATTCTAGATTTGTTTATGTACCTACTTTGCAAAATTATCTTGTGTTGAATATAGATGTTGCCAGTTGCCTCTATGTAGAAAGGAACTTTATTTGTATGTGTATCTATCTAGTTAAAATATTATTAGTGAATTTGCTACGGAACCTTTGGATCAAACCTAAAGGACGGCTTGCCGCCACTACAAACGTCTCTCATATCTAAATGCCATAATGTTGATATTATTATATAAAGTTTTATATGAAATGCATGTTTTTTGCTAAATATAATATTATATACCTGTAATAATACAATGTTTTAAACAAATAAGCGCAGATTTTGCGAGATTATACTGTAAAATATTTAATTTATATTTATTTATTTATTAATCAAATAGAAATAAACAGTTTTTTATTATTGTAAATTTTTGCTCAAATGTCATCAGAAATTTTTAAATTATTATAAATAATCAGAATAAATATTTATCAGATTTAATTAATTGTAAGTGAATTTAATGAATGCATTTATTTATTGGCTTAAAATTATTTTGTTATTACTTTCAAGTTTTTAAATATTTAAAAAAGGAAAAGAACACGCTACGCCAACGCGATTGCCATAGTGCAGGCCAGTAATTGGGCACAAAAACGTACGAACCGTTATTTTTAAATAATAGAATATTCTTTAAATACGTTTCTTATGTTTTGAAAAGGTGTGTAAATCCAGAAAGTTGTGTCGACACTGTATCTGTGTTCGCATATTGTAAGAATAGTGTGGTTGTATATATTGTTACTAGTAATAAGTTTTATAGTGATAATAAATGTGAAAAATATTTACTTTTTTTTATATCCTTATTGTAACCCTGTGACAAGTTGTGGAAATGTGGACAGGTGAAGTAAAAGTAGGTATTTATAAGCATGAGAAAAATATTTGTTAAGTTAGTTTATCAATAAAACAAAAAGAGAATACTAACTGAAAACAATATCAAAATTGGTAAAAAGCAAATGAGGCATACAACTTTTCACACTGAAGCTTATTTTCCTTCGAAAGAAAAATTACTATTATAATTTTGAAAGGCGCTAAGTGTTACCTAATAAAATCAATTGAATGGAATAAATTCAAATCTTAAATTCACTGTCTCCTCTTTGTATTACTATACCTTTGATTCCATTAATATATTTAACTTTATAAGGCACAAGTATTATTTAGACTTTCCTGGTTTCTAAATGGTCCTTCGAGCCGGATCTTAACCAGTGACCTATGGATGATTTTTGTAGGAGTATAAGTGGCTGCAAATGACACCTATGCACGGGTGCTACTCGCTAGTCCCCTTTTCGGAGATAGATCTGGTTCCAATGCTAAAGGCTTGCACCAGTTTTCGTAGTTGTCTTGTGTCAACCGTGTCCACATCTCGGTGCATTCTCACGCCAGCTTATAGGAAATATCCCCTAAGACTATATATAGAGCTCGCGTTGTGCTGGCCACTCAATTTTTAAGTACAATAGTACAGTAGTAATAGATAGTGTATAGTGTAGTAGTAGAAGTAGGTAGCAATTTTATTCATACTGCGTAAAAATAATACTTAGGTATTGATATTTTAACTACGACACACACACACACACACAGGCACGCGTGATTTGATACTACTGGGAAACGCCCACCAAACACCTAGGTACTTGCTTACCAGTATACTTAAAATCAATCAATCAAAATATTTATTTGCTAGAATATGGTACATAAGGAGTTACAATACATAAAAAAGCCTAGATATTTGTTCCTCGAAACGTTATTCGTTGTTTTTTAAAAGAAATTACAGCTTATGGCTATAGCACCTATCTTTTTTTTTTAATTGTTATAAACTAGTGCTTGACTGATCCCACCTGATGATCTAATAATACAGTACCTATAAAATCAGATCTTTACCAAACGGTTTTTAAATTACTTACCTATATTTTCACAAATGGTAGGTCTAGGTATTTATAGATAGGTGTATAACAATATCTTTCCTCAAAAGTATATATTTAACCATTTCCCCCAGTCGAGTCTGGCCTTCAGTTATCCTTTTTCAGAAATAGGATATTATTATTCGATGCAAAAACATTTTTATAATTCCGACTGGTAAATCCAGGTAGAAAATACATATTTGCGCGTTCATACAAAAATTCAAACTAGGTATTTCAGTATAAGTAGACTAGTTGTACCGTGGAGGTCTGGTAGGCAGCCGCTCCTCGTAAAATACTGGTATTAATGTTTGAATCCCCGACCGGTCCTATGAGACCGCGCTGTTATTGTTTTACTATTGTGTCTCGTTTCGCGGGTATGTGATAGATTAACCTAAATCCGGCTTGACTGGAAGCCGACCCCAATATAGTTGGGAAAAGGCTAGGTAGGTAGACTAGTCTGCATGTACTGCATCACCGCTCATGTGGGTGTAGCGTACATATAGGGAGTCTTTGATGAATACTGCATCACTACCTTGCTTTGTGGTATGTTTTAGAGTCCAGAGTGGCTATGGTCTTTCTCGATAATTATAATTTTAAACATCGAACCAGTAGTTCCTGAGATTAGCACGTTCAACCAAACAAACTCTTCAGATAGATAAATACGATTAGAGATATATAATTAAATATTATAATTTAGATGTAATTATGATAAGTACCTACTCGTAGTAGTGACTTAAACAGCAGTCTCTACATCATCATAATATAGGCACCTTCTAAAAACCTAGACTTACTAACTCAAAAATTACCAAGATACTTACCTATAACTAGGTAATATAGCGGCCTACTAGTTCCTCGCGTGATATCACGTCATGTCGCAGTGCATCATTTGCCTGTTCTTTAGGCAAGGCACTCGGCTAACTAGCGACACACCCCAGATTAGCACGGATGTTACATTTCCTTGGAATTCTCGGTTTATGTGATTTATACACCTTACTCATGAATCGCTCGTGGCTAGATAATAACAGCCGCACGGATCGATCTTCAAGGTTTAGCAACGCTTGCCAAGGTTGATCTGTGGATGGGTGACCATCTTAACATAACGAGTTTGCTCCGTGCCTCGGAAAGCACGTTAAGCCGTAGGTCCCGGCTGTCATTTGTAGATCTTTGGCAGTCGTTACGGATACTAGAAGTCAGTAAATCTAACCTCCAGTCTTGCCATGAAATACCGTGTTACCCCAGTTAAGGGGTTGTGGAGGTCTGGTAGGTAGCCGCTCCTAGTAAAACTCTGGTATTCAGCTAAATCCGGCTTGACTGGAAGCCGACCCCAATATAGTTGGGATTGGGACAAGGCTAGGTACCTAGATGATGAATGACTCATGAATCGCTCTATCTATTGATGATAAACATATAAAAACCTTCCAGTATTTATTGAGTTAACGCAAACAGCTAGATCACAGAGATAGACAGAGGCTGTGGAAGACTATTTTATAAGAAAGTAGGAAAAGGATAAGGTCACAGAGTACTCTGTACCTACTGATGGATAAAGGCGAAAGGGACTTAGTTCAGCCACCCATTTGAGGAGCATCCCCTTTAGCCTCGGCGGCGAACTCTCGCGCCGGGCCCTGGTACAAGCCATGGTCCGGAGCGAGGAGGGGTTGCGGGTGGTCACCTCCTTCTGCGAAGGAGGCTGCCGTCCGCGAGCGCGTGAAATCCCGATTTCCGACCACGCGCGCTCCAAGGAGATGTCAGCAAACTGTAGGGGCCCGACAGAGCCGAAGCCTCTGGGGAATAATGAAATTCCGTAAGGTAAGTCCATGTCCCCCAGGTCGAAGGTAATGAAGGAACGGGGTGGGGCTTAGTCAGTAGGTAAGAGTCTGACACGCCCTCCCTCTCCGTCCAAGAGCGGGAGAAGTCATTCTGATGATTCCCCTACCAAAAAAAACCCCTTTAGCCTTTTCCTGGGTTGAACGAAAGAGAGCTCCTGGAATGAAGACCAAGAAGTGTGGAGTGTGTAAAGAAGAGTGGGCTTTAGTTAGTAGAAGTCCGACACACCGTCCCTCTCCGCCAAAAACGGGAGAAGTCATATCGATGATTTGCCACCTTAAAAAAAACTCCCTTTAGCCTTTACGAAAGATCAGAGACGTCACTTTCTGTAAATTTGCTACTACCAATCCTGTAGGCGTATAAGATTGTGGAATAAAAAATTAGTCATACAACTCTGAAGCGACATATTATTATGCAGTACACATACATGTATGTAGTTACAATCTGGCCATGTGTTAATGTAGTTTGTACTGCTCTACAAAAGGTACCAATTCATCTGAGCCTATAGTAGATAGTGTGCATGGCGTAACTACGTAAATTCATTTAACGTGAAGAAATACGTAGCTAGTTTTATATTATGTACTTTAGCACCAAATGATCTCTTCGGAATAGCAAACAAAACATTTTTGCATTATGACTAATAGTTTTGTACCTATTAACAAGTGCCATAAGCTTAACCAATTGCTATGCAATGATAATTCTGATACATAACAACCACATTACAACTAATTACAAGAACTTTACTTCACTGTTCGTTTTACTATATGACTAACTCTCTGGTTACTTCATAAGTAAGAAATGTATGTTGTCTCAGTTATAAAGGTAGTCTGTGCGATATGAATACGATATTCAGTTATCTGAGACCAGGCCATATGGCCTCGAAATGAATACCTATTGCAAATATGTCGATGCATTACTGTTACGGCCCAGATTGCGGTGAAATATGATCAAAACAACAGCTTGTAATAAAAAATAATGTATTTGTTACATTTTATACACTTGAGTACTAAAATATACATGATAATTCACACAAAAAGTGATATTTTAAGGTACATTACATAATTTCAACTAACACTATCAGTAATTAGTACTAATTAGGTAACCACATTGCCGTTATCTAGGACCAAAATATTTACTTATAACTTTTTTTTTATAAGTGGCAATGTGTATTGTATAATTAACAGGCCTCTCAATTTAATCACTCGCTATTTGTCTCTAATTAAACACATTTTATTTATTTTATTCATTTTGGTGAATTTTCTTTGGTGTTAGATCAGTGGTTCCCTTATTGTATTGAGCTGGATTCCAGAAAATTGGATTATTATTTAATTAAATAGGTACATTTTAATGTAAAAAAAAATTATATCGTAATTAAAAATTTGTTGGACATTTATGAATACTTTAAAATTAAAAGTAGCGAGCATTGTCATAAAAAATAAAATAAAAATTGTACAAAACCTAAAAATAGTTTTCATTACAAAAAATCTCAAGCTTTTTGCAAACCACATTTTAACTATTGTGACCTAGGTGGGAACCACTGTGTTAGGTAACAAGTTAGTAAAATCTAAAACTGATTACTCTTACATGCAAAAAAAAACGTAATTTATCACCTACAATATCATCATAATATTAATAATTCTTCCTTCTCTTAACAGGTGCATTTAAAGACAATTATGTTAGCAGCCTTGGATTGCAAGGATCACCTCATCTATTCCTAAGGAACCATAAAAATGTGATTTTGTGCATTCTTCTCTTTGTTGTGTTGATTCAACTAAGATTTTTTTCTCCAACCAATATTGAGCTACCTGCGCCGACCCCAAATAAAACGGGGCAAGGGCAGGAAGATGATGATGATTTAGCTACCTGAGCAGCTCTGTTGTTGCCCTCGTAAAGGTTGTTTATAGGGCAGGTAGCTGTGCATTAACAATTAATTATATTCAAATTTTGTGACATTCTGTGATTTTATTCACAATGAGGTGATCTAAGATTTATTTTTGACTGAATACAGAAATAAGTTAATACATGTCTTTTGTTAATAAAAAAACCCTGCCTTACCAGTTACCTTGATGGCAAATGACCCTGGAAATATGGGACACTCACAATCAAACCTGGCTACACCCATAATTCCACTGTTTAAATAACATACAATAACAAACTCTATTGCAGTAGTCATAAGGCCTAAGCTGCTATAACTTAGCTGCCTATCACTATTGTGAAACAGAAGATAATTTATCTAACAATCTAATGATAATGATGAGCTGATTAAATATTTACAGCATGGATTGTTTACACCAATAACAAATGAGTCTACAAGTTTAAGCTTGAACTTCCTCCACCTATCTTAGAATACGCACTTCTGTAGAAATTACAACAGAAGAGAGAATTCATGAGTTCGTTCAGAGACGTTGAACTATGCGTTCTGTATAGACCTGAAGAAACTTCTTCAATATTAGCCTCACCTATAAACTGATGCAGATCACTCTTAGGGAACCCATCCTTATAATACTGTTTAATTGTATCATAAGCGTCCATAATAACTGATATGAACAAACTCAGCACTACGTAAATGTATAAACTTATGAACGAATATAAGTACACTCTGCTGAACCACCAAAGCATTGGTGATTTCTTCGACATTATTGAGAACGTCGCGAACATGTCATCTCCGTTAATCAAAGAGAACAGACATTCAGAGGTTGTTGCCAAAGATCTGAACTTCATGTGGTACGGACCTAGGATTAGCCAACCGCAAAACATGAAGCCTGCATATATCAGCAAAGCACAGATTGAGAATCTGAAGATCTTAGGAGCTGCTTTCTTCAATGTCAGTATAACTACATTATACGTCTTGAAGAATCCAAGATATCTCAGAACTCCGAACCATACAAGTAAATTTCCACAGCCCAAAAATAGGGAACACACATTCCACTGGTCATTGGTGAACTGGTTTCGTTCAATTTGCTCCTTTATTGCAGATCCCATGATGATTAGTAGATCATTGACTATGATCATGATGTACCAGATATTCAAGAACTCTAGTCTGCCGTCCATGCTCAAGTCCTTGTCATAAGCTTGTCTGAAGAACTGTACCGTAAGCTCTTTCAGTAGCTGAGCTCTGTAAATGGCCCTATTGCACAAAATGAAAGATACGGCACATATCAGGATTACAAGAATATTCAGGATACTTCTCAGCACTTGGTCTATTTTGTTATCCGTGATGTATGCGGTGTCTCCTTTGCAAGTCAATTTGTATGGTTCTGCCTCCAAATAGAGAGACATTTGTCCGTCATGATCCTCATTATCGAAAATGACTTCTATGTCGAAACGGTAGCAGTCTGGTGGGGTAATTGGTCCCGCAGCTCTAAAGTTAATTGTTTTCAACGAGAACATTAGTTTTGCTCGCACCAATGATGCAAAAGTTATATTTAAACCAGAATCTTTAATGAATGATTGAGAATGGAAAACTTCATCATTCTTCTTTGTAAAGTTTATGCAGGTCTCAACAATTTCCGAGTTGAATTCATAGCTTTCATTGAATCCGTTTATTATGCCTTGTTTGTAGTTAAATTGGCAAAACACTGGAGGTGGTTTAATATTATTCTCATCATTATATGAGTATGGTCCAATAGCACTTGTTAGGACATTTGAATATCCTTCATATGCATAATCAAGAGTGTTATAAAATTCTTCTATTTTGTATACTGCAAGAGGTCCAGCGCCAGGTGGATAAGCATTGATTTCTCTGGTAGAGTCCCAACCAAGGAGGAAGAGGTGAGAAAACGTGATACGATTATCCCACGTGTAGTTGACGTGATTATATCTGTTGTGTGCAAACAAACATAGTTGGAAAGTGACTAGAACAATCTTTATCACCTGAACTACGAATTTGTATGGAAACTTCCGCTTGGCCTTCCACTTCTCGATGGGATTCATGAAGAAAAACTGTAGCTTACGTCGCATTTTTTCTTCCATTTGCGTAAGCTCGTTGAACGATGCTGATCGCTGGGGGGAAGAACCTTGATGATTCTGATCTACGTGGTTCATCTCGCTGCTGGCCGCCATTCGTGGTTCCTCCTCCCCTTCAGAGCACGTAGTCTCCTCCGGGGACGTGATACTCTCCATTGTTATCGATTCTACAATAATTTTCGTTGATAAACAAAGGTCATGTGATTTACATACATTTATTTTTGTGTTGGTGAACTTTACCTTTGTTTTTTGGGCGCAGTTTCAATATTATTATACAACAATATCAAGAGTTGAAATCACGTTGGTAAAGATTGTGCATAAATTGCAGCCCAGTTTCTTTGTTCCAATATATTTGTTTTTCGATGACACAAAATCACTACAAAACTACCTACACAACCTAAACTCCACGGGGAAAGTCAAAACTAGTCTTAAGTCAACGTCAACCTTGAATTTGACATTTGTAGCTATCAGTTTTTTATTAATGTCTTTGGTTTCAAGTCAAAGTCTTTTAAGCCATTTTTTTTCCTTGTCTTCGTAAGAAAAAATATCGTAGGAGTTAGTGATAACTGATAGTACGACGAGAGACAGACAGGACAGAATGAAAGAATAAAAACGTGTTGCGCTGACCCCCAGTAAAATGGAAAAGATTCAAGATCCGAGATATCTATGTTGTTAAATGTTCACATTCTAACTTTATACATGAAATTATAATAAGAGTACAAACTACCAAATAACTAATCCATTCACAGAATGCAAATATCTATAAACTACCGACAAAAATATTTATTTACAATTAAATTAGGGGTTGGCTACATTAGCGGCTATCTATGGTCCCTCAGCCATTCTGTGGTAATCTGAGCTGTCAATTTCTGGGTAGTCTATGGTCAATGTCGTAGATACACATCACGATATTGAAGAAAAGTTCGAAATTTTTAATTTTATGCAGTCAAAAATAGCACAGGAAGCATTGTAGAAGTTTGTTTTCACTACACAAACAGCTATGGCTTTAACAGTGGATAAATTGATAAACGACGAAAGGTATAATGTGCATTTTGTTATCGCATACCTACGTGTTTGCTAATTTTTCAAGGGAAAGTTGGCTTTATACTTTTAAGTATTACATATAATTTCCAAGGAAATTTTATTGTGTTTCCAGTGAGCATGTGAAGCTTGATTGTGACGTAACTGATTATTGTAGCTCGTGTAAAGTTGATAGTCGCTATTTGAGGAAATTGCAAGTCAAATGCTAATGTAAACTTTTGCAATGTTTACACATTCAATCTTTATCCAAGTGGCACAGCGTGTAGGCGAGTGCCTGGACTATGTGCTAACAGCATGTTTAGTAACGCATCAACTGATATCCTGTCAAGATTCGAAGCATAATTGGCAGGGAGGGAATAGGCTATGAATTTGACCATGACCTAAGATTTTATTGAAATAATACTTCTTTATGTATCTAGGTAAAAAAAGCTGTGTTCTTGACTACCTTGTCTCAATGCCAAGCTATATCTTTTTATTTCATTTAAAAATCGTTTGTCTGTAATTGTTAATCAATTTCTTTGTTTTGGTGACATTTCATTCCCAACATCTAAGATAAATAAAAATCACAGATAATAAGTAGAAAGTTATTGTAATACAATTCATTATCTTTATCATCAATATGCCATTGAAATTTAAAGTGAAAACTATTTTCTAATAATTTATTTATCTATGTTTTCAATTTAATTATCATATTTATTTGAAAATATATTCTAAAACAAGACTTGCATTCAATACAATATCAATGAATGTTTACTTATCAGTAAACTTCAGAAAATGGCAAGTAGCTAAACATCTATTGTTGTTCAAGATTTCTATCATTAATTTACATCTATAAAGAAGAAAAGAGGTCACATAAATTGTCAACAAGCATAAGTAATCTGCACCCAAGTAGTTATTTGCTGTGTTGAATTAGCAAAATGAAAAAAAATTGCTAATATTTGTTTTATACATAAAAGGTTTCATCAAAACATTTTGCTTTTATTAATTTATCAATCATACAGTAACTTTAACAATGAAAACCTGTGGACATTTTGTGCCTGCTTATGCCCCCAATGTTAATTACATGAAAACAAGTGATAAACAGTACAAATTCTATGAATCCAACAAATTGTGGTTTATACTATAAAGTGCGTTGCTTTCAAGGATGTTTCTATAGAAATGTCTGTAATTTATTATTGTGATTTGTCACTTCATTACATGTTTATAACTTTTAACACTTTTAGTGCAAATACCTGGAAATGCCTACTATTAAAGAACAGATAGATATATATGTCTAGCTTATAAACAAGGACAAATCACCACAAAAACCAATTAGCGTACTCATGAACACTGATCATTACATATTCTGATTGAGAAGGGTAAGACTAGCTTTGATCTGGTGATAATGTTTGAACGAGATAACAATTCATTGTGTGCAAATATGACATCAGATTCTAAATTTGGCTGGATAGCTGATTTTAAATGGCAAAAAAAAGATATTGGTCCAGGATCATACAATAAATAGTTTGTAATAATAATCCTCTTCCTAAGTCATTGTAACATAGAGCTATTGTTAACTTGCCCAATACCCTAGTGGAGAGTCCAAAAAAGCCCTAAATGTACTTTAATTTTTTATGACTTTCAATTATTGTATAATTATTGAACTTGGGATGCAGGATCCCAAGTTCTTGGCGCTTAAACACATGAGATGAACATGAATTATTCTCAACTATTCCATGATAGACAAGAACCAGCCTCAATATTAATAACATTCTTTTATTTGTTTCAGATTTAGCGGTGACAATGTCCTACAGTTCCTTTTGTACCTGCCGTTCGGTATATTACTGTTGATATTCAGAGTGTTCCTGGCGTTGATATTATGGATTGCATCAATCATACTTCCAAATAAGTCGGGCGTGAGGCAAATGCTATCCACGTTAGCCTGCTGGACATTTGGTAAGAAAGTTAACAGTACAAACTGGTTTTTTAATTGCATTGCTTCAAAAGAATGTTGTAAATGAAACGTAAAAAGGTTGATTATATTAATATTTGGGTTAAAGTGTTTTTGTGTGGCAGAATAGTTGAAAAGAATTTTTTTCTGTGTAAATATTATAATTATGCAGGTGTATTTTTCAAGTACAAGCATAAATGGCAAATCTAACGACATGAGGATTATGAAAAGGTGTCTCAGGTCTGATTTTGATGAAAACTAAAACTGGATTCTTATTGATTACACCAAAATTGGTTCAGTAGTTTGACTGTGAAAGCATTACACACAGACAGACATACATTAAATTGTGATAGACAATTAAACAGCATGAACAACTGTCTTTTGGCTAGTGTCTATGATGCTGTGAAGTTATGCCCAGACCAGACATTGGGCCTGACAGTTGAATGTATTTTATTGTGCGTCCATTCCGGCAAAATAAACATAATATTTTCTTTCTTTCACATTTATAATATTAATTATTATGGATTTTAGTATCTACCCAAGATACTGTCATTGGATTTTCCTTAAACAAATCATGTGGGGTTTTTGTTTACTTTATGTACTTATTTTTATTTAATCATCTGTTTTTTCCTCAAACAGATTAACATTATAATATAAATGAATAATACTAATTGCCAATTGTAAAGTTTTTGGGTTTTCAGTTTTTTAGACGAGCGTCAAGCCATTCAAATAATAAATCTAATAACTCCATTGTTTGTCTGACTATAAATATCTATGAATTCCCACATATTAAAAAATCACAATATTGTTTAATTATATTTATTGTTCGTAATTGCATATTGATTTACATAGTCCTGAATTAATATCAAAACAAGATAAGTTTGTGGTAGATATACACACATCAAAAGTGTCTAGGGATCAACATATATTTTTGCAATAACTTTTCTCCTGATTGATATTAATTAAAATTTTCTTTAAGGATTCATTAAAGTGTTTTCGTTTGTCACAGTAACGATAAACCACCTTTGCATTAATAAAGAAATTTGCCATTTTCCTAATAACGGGATTTTTGACATTTGAACCACTAACATTAAAGTTCGAAAAAAAGACTGAAATAACAGTTTTCTTTAAAATTTTATTGGGTAACTTAATTACTCAGATACCCGCGAAACGAGACACAATAGTAAAACAATAACAGCGCGGTCTCATAGGACCGGTTGGGGATTCAAACGTTAAACAATTAATAATCCGTGTTTCTACCGCGAACACTAACAACACAAGAACATCGGTTTGGCATACTCAAAATGAGTTCATCCAAATCACGCTGTGGAATGGCCGCCCATGTTCGTTGCAACAACAAAAAAAGGTCTTCTTGCGACTGGATACCCTCCATATTCGGCAGAGCTCTTCTCTGTAGCATATCCCATGCATGCTCAATCGGGTTCAAGTCTGGCGACTGAGCAGGCCAGGGCAGGACATTGATGTTAGCTGCGGCGAGAGTCTGTCTTACAACTCTTGCGGTGTGCGGTCGTGCATTATCATGCATTAACTGAAATAAGGGACCGATTTGCACTTGTAGAGGAACGATGACGTCTGATACAATCGTCTCAGCATAAATTTGATCGTTGAGGTTGCCTCTGATCCAAATCAACTCAGTTCTTCCGCCGATCCAAATACCCGCCCATACCATGATGGTTCCACCACTATAAGGATGGACTTCCTGGCAGGATTTTAATCGCTGTTGGCGTCCAGGGGTTCTCCAGTGTCGTATACGTCTTGTATCCGGTCTCATACCAAAACGAGACTCATCAGAAAAGCACACGAAACGCCATTGTTCTTCTGCCCAATTTCTGTGTTCAAGAGCCCATTGATATCGAATCCTACGATTGTGCATTGCTATAGGTGGTACCCGTAGCGGTCTTCGGGAATGAAGGTTCACTTCATGCAAGCGGTTTCTGACTGTTTGGTCGCTAATTAAGTTCCCTGAAGAGTGATGAACCTCACGGTTAACATCATGGCGGTTATTGTTGGAGCTCTTCGAGTTAAGATTTGAATGTATCGGTCTTGTCTCCGTGTGGTGCAGCGATATCGTCCTCCATGGCGCTCAGCCACGGTACCAGTGCTTCGGTAACGTGTCCAAAGTCGACTGATAACACTCTGACTTGTATTCAGAGCTAAAGCCACAGTACGTTGCCGGGAACCAGCTTCTATCATTCCCACGGCTCTGAGCATTTCTTCCCTGCTTAAATGACGTCGCCGCTCCATAATAACGTTGGTTTTAATCAGTAGTAGGGAAACAGTAGCACTAATAATGTCTTCAATGCGTTGTATGTTTTTATAGGGAAAATATTGACAGCTGATTTTCATCTTTTACTCGAATTTGATTCACAGTTCCTGATTCAAATTATGAAATGCACCAAAAAGGATCCATATAAATTTATAAAATCATAAATTTATTACAAAGCCACATCTCAATCTCAAGAAATCCGCATAAAAATGCTTGATCCCTAGACACTTTTGATGTGTGTAATTGGAAGGAATTTGTTTAGCCTTTTCTCAACTATATTGGGCTTCCAGTCTAACTAGACGCAGCTGTAGTATTTTATTATCTAAGGAATTACGTATGTATATTAAAACTTATGTCATCCAAAGAATGGAAAAATGGAAGGGAGGCCTTTGCCCTGCAGTGGGACACAACGGGCTTATAATAACACTTAATAATAATGTCATCCAACGTCGGTCTTTCCATTTATTGTATAATCTTTTCTTGTTTCTAGGTGTGTACGTAAAACTAAAGGGTACGCGCGATCCGCGATGCAGCGTCATGGTGGCCAACTATGTGTCGTGCTTAGACTCGCTGGCAGCCTCCCACGTGCTCGGTACTATCAGTGTGAGTATATTATATATTTCTATGTAAAATGTAAAAGGAACGCGAGAAAGATTAAAGAGCAAGTCCTACAAATGAATACTGGTCCAAAAAAGCGTAGCAGAACTCTTATAATTTTAATGTGTGTAATTAGCAATGACCAAAAGAAAGCTTAAGTGACTTGACGACTCAGAACCGAAATGTCTGGCGAAAAATGTCGAGGAGATCCGACCGATAAACGAAGTGGGATAAGGTTACGCAAAGAGTAATATTTAGCCTGGCTTTCATTGACTTGGTACAATCAGTGCATCAAATCAAATTGTTTACACATTACAAGATCAAGTTTGACAACTATTCCAAAACTAGGCATTTATAAATAAACTAGCTCTCCCCTGCCGTTTCACCCGCATTTTTCGTTACTGCTCCGCTCCCGTGGGTCGTAGCGTGATGGTATATAGCCTATAGCATTCCTCAATAAATGGGCTATCTAACACTGAAAGAATTTTTCAAATCGGACCAGTAGTTCCAGAGATTACCCCCTACATACAAACTTACAAACCTACAAACTTACAAATTTTATCTCTTTATGCTCCGTTCCCGTGGGTCGTAGCGTGATGGTATATAGGCTATAGCATTCCTCGATAAATGGGTTATCTAACACTGAAAGAATTTTTCAAATCGGACCAGTAGTTCCAGAGATTACCCCCTACATACAAACTTACAAACCTACAAACTTACAAATTTTACCTCTTTATAATATTAGTATAGATAAAACACTTTCTTGAATTCGATTAAAAGAAATCTATTATTAAACTAGGCCTATGCAAATTATGCCTTTTTGGGTGACCAGAAGAGATGAAGTCCAAATGAACATACAACTTAACGGTACATTGACCTCAGGCATTTTATATTCTGTTGTAGTTACTACAAAATAATATGCAAATGTCCTAAAGTTTATCATATTGTTTACGATTCGCCGAATAAACAAATACAATCTGTTGACATGGTCAGAAAGACATCATCATCATTTCTACCGAAAGATGTCCACTGATGGACTTAGGCCTCCTCCAACTGTCGCCACAACGACCAGTCCTTTGCGTTTCGCATCCACCTTGTGGGAGGAAAAAAAATATTATGAAATTAATAAACAACTATCATCTCCCTAGCCTTTTCCCAACTAAATAACTTGGGTTGGCTTACATTCTAACTGGATGCGGTTGAATACCTATGTTCTACATGGAACGACTGCCTTTCAGACTTCTACAACCCAGTTACTGCTCAAAACGATACTCCTCGGATAGACTGATGGTCAGACTCTCCGACTACCTGTGACGACTGTCAAAGATCTACGAATGACAGTCTTCAATCGGGACCAACGGCCTTACGTGCTTTCCGAGGACTGTCCTAGATAAAAATAGAAAAGTACAAAGAATATTCCAGAAAGCATCATATACAAAATGACAATAAAACACAGTAGACAATGCTAACAGAAAGACTATTATGTAATAATACTTCTAATCTATAGAACGAACTTGTCATCGCAATAAAAAGAAATGCTTAATCATGACAACAATAATAATACAATAAATATCATATAAAAAAGGCAAACAGAATATAAATAAGATAAGAATCCTTTTCACCACAATATATGATAATACAAGCTTTTGCCAGCGGCTTCGACCGCGTGAATGTTGGTTATTGCAGACGCAAAATCGAAAGAAGACAGAGTAAAAGTAGCATAATATATGACCTCTATATCCCTGGAGTTCAAGCTTGCTCCGTAATAAAATTTATCAAAATCGGTTCAGTAATTTAACTACGAAAGTGTAACAGACAGACAGACTGAGTTACTTTCACATTTTTGATATTACTATCGATTAAAGCCATATTTATTACAATTACACGTTTTTATTATTGCTGTTTCCAATGCATGTGTATGTTAATCTGAGGTCAATAAACTACTTTATATAGCTAATCAATATGTAGGTATTTTTAGTGTAGTGTATGAGTGCAGATGTTTTGACAGAATTTTATGCCTAGTCTGGCCATAAATTTTATTGTGCTTAAAAAGTATCATTTTTTTTCTTTTCTAAATAAAATTTGGAAGCAGGCTAATTCATGCAAATAATGCAGTAGGTGTAGTTTTGTTGTATTTATGTGTAGTTTTTTTCCCGCTATTTCTAATAAAATGTAGTTGGATATCAAGAAAATATAGAATTGCTCTGATTCCTCCGTTAAATGGTCATTAAACCTGCAACAACACTAGCTATCAGCCATATGTGTAGTACCAGTAATATTAAATTATAATAAATAACATACATTTATATGAAGTAATATTTTTTTTTATTTGTAATTGTATTTATGGCCCAACTAGATATAATACGCACAACTGAATATACTTTTGCCTTTTGACTACAACCTCGTTAGTTGTTGGCTACTGCTGACGTGGTCCTGTGTTCGATATCCGAGTCAGATAGTGTCTAAAATTTCGGAGCTGATTATTTGGTTTTGAGCTTTGTCGATGCCAATATTATATGGAACTTTCAGTATGCGACCAAACTTGAAATCGCGATAAATATCAACAGTTCAGTACATTTATGTTCGCCGACTAACTGGTCAAAATGAACTGAAATGCTGATTTTTAGTACAGTAAAAGTTGGTTGTTATCATCAGTTCATAATGAAAGTTGTTTGTTATATTGAGTATAATCACGTTTAAGTATCGGCCACTAATTTATCAGTCACCCTATGCCTAGCCATCATCTACCTAGCCTTTTTCCCAACTATATTGGGGTCGGCTTCCAGTCAAGTCGGATTTAGCTGAATACCAGTATTTTACAAAGAGCGGCTGCCTACCAGACCTCCATAACCCAATAACTGGGGTAACACGGTACTTCATGGCAAGACTGGAGTCAGATTTACTGACTTCTGACTATCCGTAACGACTGCCAAAGATCTATAATAGCCGGGACCTACGGCTTAACGCTTTCCGAGGCACAGAGGAAACTCGTTATGTTAAGATATTCACTCATCCACAGACCAACCTTGGCAAGCGTTGCTTAACCTTGAAGATCGACCTGTGCGGCTGTTATTATCTAGCCACGAGCTCCTCCACCCTATGTAAACCATATAAACCTTAAAAGTATCATTATGTTGCCAGTTTGCAATTTAAAAAGTACCATACATAAACATATGCGACCTCTTCAGAAGTCACAACACCCGGTTTTATCATACATTTAGATTCGATTATTTTGATTTTATCGCACCTTACCTTATTCTTTTTTTATTAGTAACATGGTGTGCTATACCCCGAATTTTAAACAGACTTGTCATGTGCATAAGGAAAATGTTCGTGGTCACTAACCTTACATGTACTTGTGACTCAATGTGATAATATTACTGACTCTACTTGACTGCAGAAGATGGGTACCTAATGTTTTAGAGAGATTGTAACTATGTATGTCTATATATTTCACTAAACTCTATAACTAACTACTCTATAATTGATATCTATAATACTCGTACCTATAATAATTTTGTTAAAATAACAAGATGGTCGCCGCCATTAGGTTGAGTCATTGTAAAAAAAATATCATTTTTTTTTTGCGATTACGGTCCTTACTAAAATAATGGACTCGAGAAGTCCTTAAATTTAACTTACTAAAATGTAGAAAAATAACA
The DNA here is from genome assembly GCA_030763345.1 of Mythimna separata. Classification (NCBI taxonomy): domain Eukaryota; kingdom Metazoa; phylum Arthropoda; class Insecta; order Lepidoptera; family Noctuidae; genus Mythimna; species Mythimna separata. Next base: position 20,288,926 of record CM061184.1, on the reverse strand, counting down.
TGGATAAATTAAAAAAAACTCGACTGCAAAAATCTAAATATGTTCCTAACTAAGTACTTAATAATACAGCTTAGAACTCCAAGCAAATCATTCTTCAAGCAGTCTGATGCAGTTGATATTTGAAGAAACAGTTTGTTTTAAATCTCACTCATCATCAATCATGTCCAAACAAACAAATCTGTAGCTCTAGATCTAGAATTCTATTTTTTTTATTTTCTTGATCGATTCGTATTGTATATCGGGCTGGTATCCGCAACTCCACGACTAAAGCGCATATTTTGCGTACATTAAACTCTATAATTTTATGTTTTCTAATTGCAGCTCAGAAAATGGAAAGTACCGCCATTTTTTGCATCCACTCTCGGCATCAGGAATGCAGCTCAATTTATCAGAAAGTAAGTTTTTCTGCTACAAACAATATTCAGATGGGTTCAATAGATAAGTCTTGTTATGCATTAAACTCTAATGCAAAACAAAACAAACATGCAAATTTTATTCTATTCTTTTATTTGAATTTGAACCATGAAACGATATCTAATCATTTTAACCTATCACATACCCACAAAACGAGACACAATAGTAAAACAATAACAGCGCGGTCTCATAGGACCGGTCGGGGATTCATGAATCAAAGGTTTTTTTTTAAATAATAATAATTTATTGTGCCGTATGCGCTTGGCGTATTCTGTGCTTTTGTTCTTTTTTACTTGTAACACAAAGTACAAAATTAGTCTTAATGCCTAAAGCATTCTCTACCAAAAAATTAAAATCGTTGTGCTGTGTCTCCCCTCCCTAAGAATTCTATTTAATAATAGCCGACGAAAAATTCCACCATTGAGGCATCCATGGTATTCGTATGTATGTCAATATCTGACACACAAAGCAATCCTTTCATATAATAATACTTTATAATAATTTCGTTTACAGGCAACACTTCGCCGAGTGCCCCAGCAAGCCAGTGTTGCTACAGCCCGAAGGCGGACCCACCAACGGCAAGGGGCTGCTCAAGTTCACCGACTGGCCCTTTCCTCTCGGGAATAGGGTGCAACCCGTCGCTATTAGTGAGTTTTACTTTTTTCGCAAACGCAAATCATTAGTGATTCTATAATTACGAAAATCGCCCTTATTGTTGTTTATAAAGGTGACATTGACAGCAATGTTCAAATCGATTCCAGAGTTATATCTGTGGTTAGGTAAATCCAAACGATTTGTGGTTCGGATCACTTGGCGAACTACATCATATTTGGTTTTGTCTACAAAAAACAACTATAGGCAGCAAAACTTCACGGTTTCATTAGCCAGTGCATTCGCAGCAAACCTTTCGGTAAGAAGCTCTTCCAATTTAATCACCATTCAAGATCCACCTAGTGTAGGAAACGCCAAAATTAATGTCAGTCAGCAGTGTATATAAGTTATTGTATAAACTGTACCGTTACTTCTTGGTGTACAATAAAGTTTATTCTATTCTATTCCATATTTGAAATAAACCTACTAATATTATTGATGTGAAAGTTTTTAATCTATGGATGTTTTTACTCATCCACGCAAAAACTACTGAATGGATTTTGATGAAACTGGTATACAGGTAGACCACGTCCTGGAATAGCATGTAGCATAATTTTTGTTCCTGGAAATATGTTCCCTTGGCCTAATTTTCTACTATTACGCGAGCGAAGCCACTGGTAGCAGCTAGTAACAAATATTTTCTCTTTCTCCCAGGTGTGGAGCGCCTGTTCACCCACGTAACAGTGCACCGGGCCGGCGACTCGCGCGCTAACTTCCCGTGGTCCGACGCTCTCTGGTTCCTATGGACACCCGTCACAGTGTTCAATCTGCGACTGTTGCCGCCCATCGAGAGACACGACGACGACGACGTGTTGCTAGCTCAACATGTCACTGACAGCATAGCTGACGCGCTGCAGGTAACATAACATTACTCTCTGGTTCCTATGCGCTATGGACACCCGTCACAGTGTTCAATCTGCGACTGTTGCCGCCCATCGAGAGACACGACGACGACGACGTGTTGCTAGCTCAACATGTCACTGACAGCATAGCTGACGCGCTGCAGGTAACATAACATTACTCTCTGGTTCCTATGCGCTATGGACACCCGTCACAGTGTTCAATCTGCGACTGTTGCCGCCCATCGAGAGACACGACGACGACGACGTGTTGCTAGCTCAACATCTCACTGACAGCATAGCTGACGCGCTGCAGGTAACATAACATTACTCTCTGGTTCCTATGCGCTATGGACACCCGTCACAGTGTTCAATCTGCGACTGTTGCCGCCCATCGAGAGACACGACGACGACGACGTGTTGCTAGCTCAACATGTCACTGACAGCATAGCTGACGCGCTGCAGGTAACATAACATTACTCTCTGGTTCCTATGCGCTATGGACACCCGTCACAGTGTTCAATCTGCGACTGTTGCCGCCCATCGAGAGACACGACGACGACGACGTGTTGCTAGCTCAACATGTCACTGACAGCATAGCTGACGCGCTGCAGGTAACATAACATTACTCTCTGGTTCCTATGCGCTATGGACACCCGTCACAGTGTTCAATCTGCGACTGTTGCCGCCCATCGAGAGACACGACGACGACGACGTGTTGCTAGCTCAACATCTCACTGACAGCATAGCTGACGCGCTGCAGGTATCGTAAAACAATTTTATGGTTCATAATTTCATATAGACACTGTATTCCCATAGAAGGATACAAAGACAACGTGTGGCTAGCTCAAAATCTCACTGACAGCGCAGTAGACACTCTGCAGATAACATATAAAAAACAACTACAAGAATTGGTTAAGGACAAGCAGAAATTGGTTTCGATTCGCAACGAGTTGTTGCGTTTACGTCGTGCACGTTGAGTAGCCTGATTCACGTAAAATCAAACGTCGTTCGTTCGAAGTCCTACCCTAAATCTGTATTCATCATGTTCCTTGAATCAGATTCGGTGTAAAGACAAGTCGATTAGCTTAAAACTAAATGATCTATCAACGTCTGAATGCCAGTTACATTTTTATGTACTCGATAATGATACGCATCAAGTACATTTCGGTCGAACGATTTCAAACTCGGTCAGGGAATTTCACTCCTTAATAGTACGTACAATTGCTAAAACACTAGTGTGGGATGCCGGTCCACCATACCATAATACATTTTCTTTTCATATCCCCATTATCTTCCTCTAGATCGAGAAAACCGAGTTCAAGTACGAAGAGCTCCGGCCGGGCCGCCGCCCGGCGCCGCGGCGGCGCGACGTGCCTCCAGACGTGGCGCGCCTCGCGCACCAGGTCAAGGAGGTGCTGCCCAGGGTTCCTTACGCTGACATACTCCGGGACTTGGGTGAGTGCAAGCAAGCTTTCCGTATTTTACAGGTTGCAGTTTGGAGAGTGTGCGCGGAAATTGTATGACTCGATTCCGCCATCTCCTTTCTATCATTGAACAAACTGACGTACAGTACCCGGCACGTAACTCGGCAAGATTTTGACGTAGTGGGGGTAATTTTGCGCGTGGTGCAGTGGACGTAACGCAGTGCGGGGGCAAAAGTAGACTAACGCACCAATCATAAAGTACTATTATAATACTGCATCAATCGCGCGCCGGATCGGCGCTACCTCATACCCCGCGTCCCGCTTGACCACTAAATAGATCTCCACTAAATAGATCTAAAAAACGATTTCTGCGCAACTTACGACTCTTGCCAAGTTACGTGCCGGGAACTATACCGTGATGTGACGTAACTTGCTGAAAAATCATCGCAACATAGTCCTCTAATCCTCTTAACCTACATGTGAATATATGTTACTGTTTGCCAAGATTGACTTGGTTAACAACAGATGTCAACCCTGCCATACGGGCTGCTATAGCAGATTTTTTTTTTATAAAAAAATTAACGAAATTGCCCTCTTTTTAACCTCCTGGGGCCTTACACCTGTTAAAATGTCAAGTGTGCAAGCGAGAAAGAGGGATGGAGTAATGTAGGGTGTGTAGCTCCATCTCTCTTTGTCGTTTTAACAATGTTGTCAAAAAGATCGTTTTAAGCCGGTTCTACACTCGCGTGTGACGTCGCGCCGTAAATAACGCAGTGATCCGAACTGTGTCCCTCCACACTCGCAAAGCTTCACAGTCTTATTCGCGACTATCATGGACGACGTGATAAAAAAACCACTCTACGCTGTCTTGTACACTACTGCGGAAAACTGTGAGTGTGGATGCGTTCACGTTCGCGCCGCAAACCCTTTGTCGCGGGCCAAAAAACCGACACTGACCGGGGAACGAGAAGCGCGAACAACATTTACACTCGTGATTCGCAGTTGTCGCGGGCTTTCGCGGCCGTTCGCGCCGCGAGTGTAGAGCCGGCTTTAGGGCCTCAGATACTTCAGGCTTTTAAACAATTTACAAAATGATTACTTTCCTTTTTGCAACAGCCATAACCCGCAGCGTGGACGTAACAATAACGAACTTCCTGGAGGGCGTGTCCCCCTACACGCCGGAGGCCGAGCCCCCCGCGACGCCCGTGGCCGGCCCCTCGGGCGCGCCCGCGCCGCCCGCGCCGCGCTACGTCACGCCGGCGCCCACGGGCGTGTTCCCCAAGAGCGCCAAGGAACGACAGCTCAGCTTCCAGGAGAGGAAAGCTCAAATGATCGCCGAAGCGAGGAAGAGGTATATTGAGAAGAATGGACTCAATGTGGCGCTGAATAATTGTTGAATGGGTTCGAGGGTAGTTCCGTTGTTTATTGTGGAGGGTTGGTCATGAGGCTCAATAATTTCGCAAATATTTAGATTTTTTTTCGTACGAAAAATGCTTAATAAGCTGACCAAAGTATGAAAAGAGTGGTTAAAATGCTCTTTGCGAGCAATGTCGGTAATTCCTGAAATTAACCTATCGATTCAAAGGCCGACAAAATTATTAGTATTATATCTATGTATGATTTGATCTCTTTGTAATAAAAATGGCAGTTGAAAATTCGTAATTTATGGCGCAGTTATATTTGTTCATTAGCCTGTATTCGAGTGCATGAAAGTCGTTACTCGAATTCGGGCGCTCGATGAATTAATTAGATGGTTTTATTCACGTTCGGTTACTGGAACACGGACAAATAACCCTATCACCATGTGCCCGGGTTCAACGAAACCGCGTCAGTAACCGAAATGAAAGTTGTTCGAATACTCGACTCTGATTATTGACACTTCGTTGTATGTCTATATGCCATAGGCAATTGAATACGAGCAAGCAACCAAGTGTGATTGCATCCTAAGAATTAAAATGATAAAAAACAAACTATAAGTTATTTTTTTTTCATATCTAGTTTTTTCATCACGCATGGTATACAATTTTCGTTTTTCTTAATAAACCAATATTGCCCACTGATAAACGTAAGGTTTTTAATTCTGCTTTTGCAAAGAAATCACATTTTAAAAACGAATTTGCGAAAGCAGATGCCATAACACTCTTGCCCAATTTTACTAAGGTAAAGGCATTTGGCCTGTTTTAACACATTGTAGAAATAAATAAAAAAAAAATAAGCATAAGGTCAATTAGAAAATAATTTGGAGTAAATAAAAAAGGCAAAATTAAAATGAGGTTGACTCATAGAAAATGGTGGATGTTTGAGCAGCTCTAACAAAGAATTATGCCGAAGTTTCTATGAAATCTTGGGCCACCTTCCAAAAGCGCTGTGTGTTATATCGTTGGATAGGTATTTTTGAGCTGAGTAAAAGTTACTATGGCACCAAGTTCCAAATCTTAGTCCCTTCCAAGTTATTCTTTATTTTAGGGACAGTTCACACCGATACGCGACGCGACGCGACGCTGCATGCACATTTTAATAGAGTGACTCAAAATAGAACTTTATTTACTACACGAAAAGATACACATTGTAAAATTTAGAATACGTTGCTTCATGCAGCGCTGCGTCTCGCTGCGCAGCGGAACATTTTTACATTCGCGACGTCGTGTTGCCAATGATTTTACTATGCGCCTCGCATCGTTGCGTCGCGTCGCGTCTCGGTGTGAGCTGCCCCTTAGTCTACAACCATTCTTTCATCATTGAAATCATATTGAAACTCGTGAATTGTAACGTATTTTTGCTAATAGAGAAAAACAAGGAGATTTTTTTTATAGACTGATGGTATTCCAAATAAACAACAGAATTACCCGGAAGATAGTGGAACGGTCACATGATGATAATCAAAGGGATAAGTAGGATAGTTAGTGCCTAACTAGATCGATTACTTAGTTAAACTCAAATTGATCTAACTGTGTGTCTACATTACAATTATATTACACGAAAAACTACTATTTTACTGAACGCTAAAGTTCGTGGTAACTGCGGTCATGAAATGTGTGAGTGAGATGACAAAACTTAATTACTCAGATACCCGCGAAACGAGACACAATAGTAAAACAATAACAGCGCGGTCTCATAGGACCGGTTGGGGATTCAAACGTTAATGTAAAGAATCTGGGGACATGGATCGGTATTCCGAAAGGTAAGGTCGGTGTCCCCAGATCGAAGGCAACGGAGGAACGGGGTGGGGTTTAGTCAGTAAAAGTCTGACTCCCACCCCGCCCAAAAGTGAGAGAAGTCATTCTGATAATTCCCCTATCTGAAAAAAAAGAGGCATAGACTGAAAATGTGTTTTGGGAACATATTCATTGTGCGTACACTAAGGAGTAGAGTTTCTAACCCTAGTCTGTGTTTTCTGATAGCTATAACCTAGGGAGTATTTAATTCGGGAGTTAATAGGTTACTTCCAGGCAAGCCTGCTCTAACATCGACCACATCGTCGCTTACCATCAGGTCGGATAGTGGTCAAGCGCGAGCCTATCAATAATAATAATAAAAAAACAACAGTATTTGTGTAATTCGCGAACGAACTGAGTCATTAGAGCGCTCCCATGGGTGAAATACTCATAGTAGATTCTAGATCCACTCTTTAGTTCGTTAATTCATTCGATTTGACTGACTTAAGAAAAAGATGAAGAATTGCATCACTGCTTACCATCAGGTGAGATCGCAGTCAAAAACTAGTTTATATCATTAAAAAAAAGACGAAGAAGAGAACCAAAGTTACCGATATATCTCGCAGAACAGGTCCAATGGGGATGAAAGTTTCTGAGACGCAGTGTTGGTAGGCCGATGACCCGGTGAGGGTCGCGGAAATCCGATAGGTCGTTGTGCTGGCACTTAGGCTGAGGCTACATTAGACCGCGACGCCATTGGCGATTCATGAGCGATTAAAACAAATAATGGAAATTCACGATTACGGCTACACTGTACGCCAAATTTTATTAGTGATATTTGATTCGCTCTTCCAGTCGCATCGCAAATCGCTGGCAAATGTAGCCTTAGCCTTAGACCTATCGTGGACGTCTTTCGGTTGAAATGATGATGATGATGAAGAAAAACATAAAATTATTTAATAAATAAAAGTTCCGACCGCTATGATCGCGAACTATTCTGTGCAAAACTGAAGAATATCTACTGGCCCTCTCTCACTTTTTATGACCGTAACTACCTCGAGTTTTGCTACCAAAAATGTTACTAGTTTAAATATTAACGCAGAATAAATGTAATGTAGATGACGTAATCGTTGTGACGTCATAAATACGAGTCCTTCCAAAGTGATGACGTACCTACTTGAAGTTTAGTTTTATAGTAAAATGTACGGTAGTCGCTACAGTAATCATATTATTTTTTAATATAAACACAACTATTGACAATTGTATGGAAAATATTTTTTTGTGATTAAAACATTGAAGGTTGTTCTATAGTTTTCTTTTTTTTCTGGCAACACTAGCCAGGTTTTTATTGTTAAGAATTTGTCTACTTATTCACTTAGACTAGGTAACTCGTTGACGCCTGACGCTTCTTCCTTAAGTACATTGGATTTTTTTTTATTTAACTTTAATGTAATTATACTCTTTGGCAATAATTATTATTATTTTCACGTGTTGCACCTAGTGTAAGTCAATCGAGTAGAAGTTTTTTTTTCATTAACTAGGTGTGTTAAAAGTTATTTCTATTTTGAGTCGGAGGCAGTCGGAGATTTTTTCGAGAATGACACCAAGATATTAATTGTTTAGTAAGACCGGTGAGATGATGATGAAGATCGGTGATCACTTTTTAAGTCGATGCCATTAAACTTTCGACTTCCGCCTATGGATCGATCATATTATTGATATTAATAAATTTTATGTAAAGGTATTAGGCCATCTTTGAAAACCACAAATATAATTTAATTTATAATCTATAAAAGCCTAATAAGTAACTAATTATGGTTTGTCTTTAAGTAACCAAAATACTACCAAATTAAGAGTTAGTTTTTCACTAAAGAGGCTCAAAGTATTAAAAATTTCTATCATTTTAGTAGTTTTTCTCCGACTGCCGCCATATTATTTTAGGACATTGGAATTGAATATTTTGCGAAATATTTATAGAAAATCAAAGATTATTTTTCTTATGATGTTCGATTTAGAATTCCGTGTGTATATACTTCTTTATTATAGTATAAATATAAATGGTATAAATTATGAAATCACGCCTGAATGTATGTTCAAACGTTATAGAACTGATTTTGATTGTGTTCCGTTAGAATAAAATACATGAAATAAAACACAGATAATATCTTTTATTACTAATAATATTTAAAATATTCTGGCACCACTTAAATTACATACAATGCAATATATACACCAGACTGGCATAGGAAAAATTAAAAAAGTACAGATGAAGTAATCGATTGTAAAAATCGAGAGTTACCGTCTTACGAATGTCAGTAAGTTAAATATGTAAAAATATCCTTTCTTTAAAATGCACTTTAGTTGCAAGATAAATAAATGATCGCTTATTTATTTTTCACCCTAATTACGTTTAAGACATTAACTATATTCTTTTCACAAATATTAAAAAGCTCAAAAAAATAAATAATTAAAACCCCGACTGTTAAAGAGATGTTCAATCTTGAAAATCTGATTGGTCGTCCAGACACAGCATCGTTTTAAAAAACAGGTCGTAGATCGGTAACTGAATATTGATCTTAATTTTATTAGCATTAGATCTCATTTTAGAACAACTACCAGTGTTGCTGGCTATCCATTAATTGTATATAAGAGCTGTCCCCTGCGGTTTCACCCGCATTTTTCGTTACTGCTTCGCTCCCGTAGGCCGTAGCGTGATGGTATATAGCCTATAGCATTCCTCGATAAATGGGCTATCTAACACTGAAAGAATTTTTCAAATCGGACCAGTAGTTCCAGAGATTACCTCCTACATACAAACTTACAAACATACAAACTTACAAATTTTACCTCTTTATAATATTAGTATAGATAATAATAAAAAGTAAATTTTAAATATGGAACGAATAAGGTTTATCACTTTTGTAGGGCTGATGAGCGGAATTTCCGCATCGGCAGCCTGTAAAGTCTGTTTTTTAATCCCTGAGAATAAATTGACACAGGCAAATGTCAAACTTACGATAATAATCGTGCCAGTTCTTTTGTGTTGTGACAAGTCTGACAACCCATGTAATGTCATTTTAGTCTCAAATACAGACTAGAGCGCAGAGTACTTTTTAACCTATCAATACCCGCGAAACGAGACACAATAGTTAAACAATAACAGCGCGGTCCAATGAGACCGGTCGGGGATTCATGAATTAATTGTGGAACAAAACACAATTTACACTACTACCCTCAGGTACTATATTTCATTAGTGTCGTTAGTTTTTGGCTAGATTTTTGCGAGAAGTACAGTGGCTCAAGTGATTCCTAGTGGATATTGTGATGTAAAATCATTGTGGATGTGTATCTAAACTGTCTGCAGAACTGGATAACATGTGGAGTCATTGAAACAGGTACGATTTTGATAAAATGGAGCTGTGTGTATTATTTTAAAGTGCTAACTACCTCTCAACGTCACATACGTTTTTAAAAGTAGACCTCTCGGCTAGGTGACGTCAACTGGTGGAGGGAATTTTCCTGAATACCCTTATTGCATAAACGTCCGCATTTTAGATAGATCGGCAATTGGCCGTGATGTGGTTTTGTATGTATCAAACTTTATACTTAAAAAAATCTTAATATTTGAAATTCATGAAATAGGCAATCTCAACACAATGTGGATTCGCACCGCATTGAAGTGTACTCGCCCTTATAACGAGTGATTTTTTAAGAGGTAAGGATTTGATTTACAAAAAAAACAAAAAAAATTAAAAATTTGATGAAATCTTTATTGGAATCGATAGAACGATCAATATAATTTAATGTTTGAAGATGATTTTATGCAAATGCTGGCCGCGGCTCCGGTTTAGATGGCCCGTTCGCAAGGCCCAATTTCGGCACACTCTCTCCAATATATCAGCCGGTATATCACGAATAAATGCTTCAATATTGGCTCCCAGTGCGCCAATCGTTCCCTGTAGACATGAGCCTTAACATGGCCCCACAAGAAATAGTCCAAAGGCGTTAGATCACACGATCTAGGCGACCAATTGACGGGCCCAAAACGTGAGATAAACTGTTCACCGAAGGCGGCTCTCAATTGGGCCATTGTTTCGCGTGCTGTGTGGCATGTGGCACCGTCTTGTTGAAACCACATGTCAGGCATGTCCAATTCTTCCATTTTGGAAAAAAAAAATCGCCAATCATCACACGGTAGCGCTCGCCATTCACAGTAACATTTCGGCCATTGTCGTCTTTTCTTCAATAAACCGGAGCAGCGGCCAGCATTTGCATGAAATCATATTTAAACATTAAATTATATTGATCGTTCTATCGATTCCAATAGAGATTTCATTAAATTTTTCAATTTTTTTGTGATTTTTTTGTAAATCAAATCCTATACCTCTTAAAAAATCTCCCGTTATATATAGTTTTCCTAATTTGTAATTAAATGAAGACGATGATTATTGAATAAAGATTTGTTTCAAAAATCGTTATTTTGTCTCATTTAATTATTTTGACCTAACTGCTGGCTTCAAGTTAATTCTGCTGAGTTTCCAGGCAGCATTGTCAGATACTTTTACTAGCGGTATCTATTCAAAGTAGGAACGGCAATTGTTCCTAAAGAAGACAGATTTATGAATCGATTAGAATCGATTCAGTGAGAGGTCTAAAAGATCATTTATGAAGATGAACGAACGAGAAGTCAAGAAGAAAAATGCAGTTTGTCATCGGAAGGTAGGACCTATAAAACCCTATATATTTATATTGCACATTTCATTAATGAGAAAATAATCGATAGCCACGTTGCTTATCGTCTGTGGTGGTGCGACAAGAGCATTAAAAAAACAAATAAAATTTAATTAAAAAAATCGTTTATTTATTGATTCAAAAATACATGTTCAATACATTTGTTCTCTCACAGCCCCAGTCTATGCGGGGTCCTCCGAGGAGTGTTCAACCCTGGAGTGGCGACCTCTTGCTTCACTGGAACATCTTCTTCCCTCTTCTTGCGTTCTTCTGCCATCTTCTGTTCGGCTTGCTTCATCTCTTCTTCCATTCTTTGGAGGTGGACGGCTGCTTCTTTGCGTTTGTCGCGGTTTGATCTGAGAAAGATGTTTTGGATAAGCTTATAGAAAGAAAGAAAAAAAAACGGTTAATCGTACCTCACACATATACTTATATGAGTACTAGTAGCTTTCTGCCAGCGGCTTCGACCGAATAAAAGTAGGTTTCTTAATACAAAATTTGAACCCCCTTTTCATCCCCTAATAGCCCTTACGCACTGTCGACTAGTCGCCAGCGACTCAGTCGCCGGCGACTGTGACTTACTATAGTTTAAATAGATGCTTGCGCACTTAGTCGTCAGTCGCCCAGGCGACTCGGCGACTCGCCGCGTTGTGGCGACGCACAGGCGACTGGCGGTCACTAGCGACCAATAGAAGCACGGCTTCAAACGGCGAGCAACTGTCGTAGCGACCGGACACCGCGCACAAAAATGACTCAGGCTTTCGGTACTGGGATATTTATTACTTAGGATACTGTCGCTCAGCTTGGTCTTCTGGCCCTAGTTTCTCAGTTTTGGTCGCCGAGAGACTGAGTCGCCGGCGACTAGTCGACAGTGCGTAATGGCTCTTAGGGGGTGAATTTTGGAAAATTCTTTCTCAGTGCTCGCCTACGCCATAAAAGGAAACCTTGTGCAAAATTTCACGCTCCTAGTTAAAGTAGTTTCGGCTGTGCGTTGATATTTGAGTTAGTCAGTTTTCCTGTTATATCTAAAACAAAACAATCGCCTAGCCCCGAAACAACTATCTGTACACCATAAGAATACTTTTTCCGTGCGGGAATCTAACCCGTGACAACACGCACACTATGGTCTGTTTTTTAAACCCTGAGACTAAAATGACATTACAACACAAAGGAATTGGCATCATTCTTTTAGTAAATTTGACATTAATTGTGCCAATTCAGTCTCAGGGTATAAAAAACAGACGATAGTCAACCGCTCAATCACTACGCCAACCCTTTTATATAGGGTTAGACCCCTGTACTGAAACTACGAAGGGGGGCAGATGAAACTAAATAGGTAGCATTGACCACCAGGGTGGTAAATGCCAACAATTAGTGCCAACCACCGCCTCAGTGACAAGCTCAAAAGGGGCAGAAGAAGAAAAGTGCCAAAAGTACGGTCGAAAAAAGAAAAATATAGAAGCACTGACTGGCTTGTTGATCTAGTGGTTAGTGGCCCTGACTGCTACGCCGGAGGTCGTGGGTTCGATTCCCACCCAGGACAAATGTTTGTGTGATGAGCACGATCATTTGCTCTGTGTCTGGGTGCAATTTATCTATAATATGTATGCATTTAGAAATATATAAGTATGTTTATCAGATGTCTAGTACCCATAACACAAGTTCTGCTTAGTTTGGAACTAGATGGCGTTGTGTAAAAGTGAATATTATTATTATTACTTACTTCCCCGTCTCCTTAACCGAAAAGAACATGGGTCCGAGCTCCGCCAACCACCTTCCATCGACAGCAGTGACACAATGCATGTACTCCTTCGTGGTCATCATGAGCTCGTAGTAGACGACGTAGTCGGGCGAGGTGCCAAGTCCGAACAGCGCGGACGTGGGGTGCAGGTGGCACGGCATGCCCGTGCGGCAGTTCACGTACTCGCCGATGCCTTTGAGGCGGGCTGCTTGCTGGAAGTACGCTGGGAACAGAATTAATAGGTTATTTTATGTATAAATATTTTCTAGGATAGACATAGGACTACTAGCTTTTTGACTGCCATACATGACAAAGTAAATCGATGTGTTCGACACGCCACAGTCACGACTACATGACAGAGTTATTGCTTTTTTTGTAGTGGTGGTCAAAAGTTAAACTTTAGACCACCATGTCAAAAGAAGCTGACCAATGCCCATGTTAAAAGAAGCTGACCAATTCCCATGTCAAAAGAAGGTAACCAAAACCTATTGAGAGGATTTTATTGAAAAATTTGATTCTGATTAAGATTCAGAAATAAATTCGTGGTACAGTCTCAAATTGTGTTTTAATGAAGAACATGCAAGAAATTTATGATTTAAATTTAGTGGGTTTCCCTGTATGTACCGGAACAGATACACTTGCGCACGGTGTCCCAGTCGGTGCCGCAGGACACGAGCGGCAGCCGCTGCGCCTGCATGATGTCCTTCAGCTGTTGCCGCACTTGTCTGTTACTTATACTACGTACCGGAACAGATACACTTGCGCACGGTGTCCCAGTCGGTGCCGCAGGACACGAGCGGCAGCCGCTGCGCCTGCATGATGTCCTTCAGCTGTTGCCGCACTTGTCTGTTACTTATACTACGTACCGGAACAGATACACTTGCGCACGGTGTCCCAGTCGGTGCCGCAGGACACGAGCGGCAGCCGCTGCGCCTGCATGATGTCCTTCAGCTGTTGCCGCACTTGTCTGTTACTTATACTACGTACCGGAACAGATACACTTGCGCACGGTGTCCCAGTCGGTGCCGCAGGACACGAGCGGCAGCCGCTGCGCCTGCATGATGTCCTTCAGCTGTTGCCGCACTTGTCTGTTACTTATACTACGTACCGGAACAGATACACTTGCGCACGGTGTCCCAGTCGGTGCCGCAGGACACGAGCGGCAGCCGCTGCGCCTGCATGATGTCCTTCAGCTGTTGCCGCACTTGTCTGTTACTTATACTACGTACCGGAACAGATACACTTGCGCACGGTGTCCCAGTCGGTGCCGCAGGACACGAGCGGCAGCCGCTGCGCCTGCATGATGTCCTTCAGCTGTTGCCGCACTTGTCTGTTACTTATACTACGTACCGGAACAGATACACTTGCGCACGGTGTCCCAGTCGGTGCCGCAGGACACGAGCGGCAGCCGCTGCGCCTGCATGATGTCCTTCAGCTGTTGCCGCACTTGTCTGTTACTTATACTACGTACCGGAACAGATACACTTGCGCACGGTGTCCCAGTCGGTGCCGCAGGACACGAGCGGCAGCCGCTGCGCCTGCATGATGTCCTTCAGCTGTTGCCGCACTTGTCTGTTACTTATACTACGTACCGGAACAGATACACTTGCGCACGGTGTCCCAGTCGGTGCCGCAGGACACGAGCGGCAGCCGCTGCGCCTGCATGATGTCCTTCAGCTGTTGCCGCACTTGTCTGTTACTTATACTACGTACCGGAACAGATACACTTGCGCACGGTGTCCCAGTCGGTGCCGCAGGACACGAGCGGCAGCCGCTGCGCCTGCATGATGTCCTTCAGCTGTTGCCGCACTTGTCTGTTACTTATACTACGTACCGGAACAGATACACTTGCGCACGGTGTCCCAGTCGGTGCCGCAGGACACGAGCGGCAGCCGCTGCGCCTGCATGATGTCCTTCAGCTGTTGCCGCACTTGTCTGTTACTTATACTACGTACCGGAACAGATACACTTGCGCACGGTGTCCCAGTCGGTGCCGCAGGACACGAGCGGCAGCCGCTGCGCCTGCATGATGTCCTTCAGCTGTTGCCGCACTTGTCTGTTACTTATACTACGTACCGGAACAGATACACTTGCGCACGGTGTCCCAGTCGGTGCCGCAGGACACAAGCGGCAGCCGCTGCGCCTGCATGATGTCCTTCAGCTGTTGCCGCACTTGTCTGTTACTTATACTACGTACCGGAACAGATACACTTGCGCACGGTGTCCCAGTCGGTGCCGCAGGACACGAGCGGCAGCCGCTGCGCCTGCATGATGTCCTTCAGCTGTTGCCGCACTTGTCTGTTACTTATACTACGTACCGGAACAGATACACTTGCGCACGGTGTCCCAGTCGGTGCCGCAGGACACGAGCGGCAGCCGCTGCGCCTGCATGATGTCCTTCAGCTGTTGCCGCACTTGTCTGTTACTTATACTACGTACCGGAACAGATACACTTGCGCACGGTGTCCCAGTCGGTGCCGCAGGACACGAGCGGCAGCCGCTGCGCCTGCATGATGTCCTTCAGCTGTTGCCGCACTTGTCTGTTACTTATACTACGTACCGGAACAGATACACTTGCGCACGGTGTCCCAGTCGGTGCCGCAGGACACGAGCGGCAGCCGCTGCGCCTGCATGATGTCCTTCAGCTGTTGCCGCACTTGTCTGTTACTTATACTACGTACCGGAACAGATACACTTGCGCACGGTGTCCCAGTCGGTGCCGCAGGACACGAGCGGCAGCCGCTGCGCCTGCATGATGTCCTTCAGCTGTTGCCGCACAAGTCTGTTACTTATACTACGTACCGGAACAGATACACTTGCGCACGGTGTCCCAGTCGGTGCCGCAGGACACGAGCGGCAGCCGCTGCGCCTGCATGATGTCCTTCAGCTGTTGCCGCACAAGTCTGTTACTTATACTACGTACCGGAACAGATACACTTGCGCACGGTGTCCCAGTCGGTGCCGCAGGACACGAGCGGCAGCCGCTGCGCCTGCATGATGTCCTTCAGCTGTTGCCGCACTTGTCTGTTACTTATACTACGTACCGGAACAGATACACTTGCGCACGGTGTCCCAGTCGGTGCCGCAGGACACGAGCGGCAGCCGCTGCGCCTGCATGATGTCCTTCAGCTGTTGCCGCACTTGTCTGTTACTTATACTACGTACCGGAACAGATACACTTGCGCACGGTGTCCCAGTCGGTGCCGCAGGACACGAGCGGCAGCCGCTGCGCCTGCATGATGTCCTTCAGCTGTTGCCGCACTTGTCTGTTACTTATACTACGTACCGGAACAGATACACTTGCGCACGGTGTCCCAGTCGGTGCCGCAGGACACGAGCGGCAGCCGCTGCGCCTGCATGATGTCCTTCAGCTGTTGCCGCACTTGTCTGTTACTTATACTACGTACCGGAACAGATACACTTGCGCACGGTGTCCCAGTCGGTGCCGCAGGACACGAGCGGCAGCCGCTGCGCCTGCATGATGTCCTTCAGCTGTTGCCGCACTTGTCTGTTACTTATACTACGTACCGGAACAGATACACTTGCGCACGGTGTCCCAGTCGGTGCCGCAGGACACGAGCGGCAGCCGCTGCGCCTGCATGATGTCCTTCAGCTGTTGCCGCACTTGTCTGTTACTTATACTACGTACCGGAACAGATACACTTGCGCACGGTGTCCCAGTCGGTGCCGCAGGACACGAGCGGCAGCCGCTGCGCCTGCATGATGTCCTTCAGCTGTTGCCGCACTTGTCTGTTACTTATACTACGTACCGGAACAGATACACTTGCGCACGGTGTCCCAGTCGGTGCCGCAGGACACGAGCGGCAGCCGCTGCGCCTGCATGATGTCCTTCAGCTGTTGCCGCACTTGTCTGTTACTTATACTACGTACCGGAACAGATACACTTGCGCACGGTGTCCCAGTCGGTGCCGCAGGACACGAGCGGCAGCCGCTGCGCCTGCATGATGTCCTTCAGCTGTTGCCGCACTTGTCTGTTACTTATACTACGTACCGGAACAGATACACTTGCGCACGGTGTCCCAGTCGGTGCCGCAGGACACGAGCGGCAGCCGCTGCGCCTGCATGATGTCCTTCAGCTGTTGCCGCACTTGTCTGTTACTTATACTACGTACCGGAACAGATACACTTGCGCACGGTGTCCCAGTCGGTGCCGCAGGACACGAGCGGCAGCCGCTGCGCCTGCATGATGTCCTTCAGCTGTTGCCGCACTTGTCTGTTACTTATACTACGTACCGGAACAGATACACTTGCGCACGGTGTCCCAGTCGGTGCCGCAGGACACGAGCGGCAGCCGCTGCGCCTGCATGATGTCCTTCAGCTGTTGCCGCACTTGTCTGTTACTTATACTACGTACCGGAACAGATACACTTGCGCACGGTGTCCCAGTCGGTGCCGCAGGACACGAGCGGCAGCCGCTGCGCCTGCATGATGTCCTTCAGCTGTTGCCGCACTTGTCTGTTACTTATACTACGTACCGGAACAGATACACTTGCGCACGGTGTCCCAGTCGGTGCCGCAGGACACGAGCGGCAGCCGCTGCGCCTGCATGATGTCCTTCAGCTGTTGCCGCACTTGTCTGTTACTTATACTACGTACCGGAACAGATACACTTGCGCACGGTGTCCCAGTCGGTGCCGCAGGACACGAGCGGCAGCCGCTGCGCCTGCATGATGTCCTTCAGCTGTTGCCGCACTTGTCTGTTACTTATACTACGTACCGGAACAGATACACTTGCGCACGGTGTCCCAGTCGGTGCCGCAGGACACGAGCGGCAGCCGCTGCGCCTGCATGATGTCCTTCAGCTGTTGCCGCACTTGTCTGTTACTTATACTACGTACCGGAACAGATACACTTGCGCACGGTGTCCCAGTCGGTGCCGCAGGACACGAGCGGCAGCCGCTGCGCCTGCATGATGTCCTTCAGCTGTTGCCGCACTTGTCTGTTACTTATACTACGTACCGGAACAGATACACTTGCGCACGGTGTCCCAGTCGGTGCCGCAGGACACGAGCGGCAGCCGCTGCGCCTGCATGATGTCCTTCAGCTGTTGCCGCACTTGTCTGTTACTTATACTACGTACCGGAACAGATACACTTGCGCACGGTGTCCCAGTCGGTGCCGCAGGACACGAGCGGCAGCCGCTGCGCCTGCATGATGTCCTTCAGCTGTTGCCGCACTTGTCTGTTACTTATACTACGTACCGGAACAGATACACTTGCGCACGGTGTCCCAGTCGGTGCCGCAGGACACGAGCGGCAGCCGCTGCGCCTGCATGATGTCCTTCAGCTGTTGCCGCACTTGTCTGTTACTTATACTACGTACCGGAACAGATACACTTGCGCACGGTGTCCCAGTCGGTGCCGCAGGACACGAGCGGCAGCCGCTGCGCCTGCATGATGTCCTTCAGCTGTTGCCGCACTTGTCTGTTACTTATACTACGTACCGGAACAGATACACTTGCGCACGGTGTCCCAGTCGGTGCCGCAGGACACGAGCGGCAGCCGCTGCGCCTGCATGATGTCCTTCAGCTGTTGCCGCACTTGTCTGTTACTTATACTACGTACCGGAACAGATACACTTGCGCACGGTGTCCCAGTCGGTGCCGCAGGACACGAGCGGCAGCCGCTGCGCCTGCATGATGTCCTTCAGCTGTTGCCGCACTTGTCTGTTACTTATACTACGTACCGGAACAGATACACTTGCGCACGGTGTCCCAGTCGGTGCCGCAGGACACGAGCGGCAGCCGCTGCGCCTGCATGATGTCCTTCAGCTGTTGCCGCACTTGTCTGTTACTTATACTACGTACCGGAACAGATACACTTGCGCACGGTGTCCCAGTCGGTGCCGCAGGACACGAGCGGCAGCCGCTGCGCCTGCATGATGTCCTTCAGCTGTTGCCGCACAAGTCTGTTACTTATACTACGTACCGGAACAGATACACTTGCGCACGGTGTCCCAGTCGGTGCCGCAGGACACGAGCGGCAGCCGCTGCGCCTGCATGATGTCCTTCAGCTGTTGCCGCACAAGTCTGTTACTTATACTACGTACCGGAACAGATACACTTGCGCACGGTGTCCCAGTCGGTGCCGCAGGACACGAGCGGCAGCCGCTGCGCCTGCATGATGTCCTTCAGCTGTTGCCGCACTTGTCTGTTACTTATACTACGTACCGGAACAGATACACTTGCGCACGGTGTCCCAGTCGGTGCCGCAGGACACGAGCGGCAGCCGCTGCGCCTGCATGATGTCCTTCAGCTGTTGCCGCACTTGTCTGTTACTTATACTACGTACCGGAACAGATACACTTGCGCACGGTGTCCCAGTCGGTGCCGCAGGACACGAGCGGCAGCCGCTGCGCCTGCATGATGTCCTTCAGCTGTTGCCGCACTTGTCTGTTACTTATACTACGTACCGGAACAGATACACTTGCGCACGGTGTCCCAGTCGGTGCCGCAGGACACGAGCGGCAGCCGCTGCGCCTGCATGATGTCCTTCAGCTGTTGCCGCACTTGTCTGTTACTTATACTACGTACCGGAACAGATACACTTGCGCACGGTGTCCCAGTCGGTGCCGCAGGACACGAGCGGCAGCCGCTGCGCCTGCATGATGTCCTTCAGCTGTTGCCGCACTTGTCTGTTACTTATACTACGTACCGGAACAGATACACTTGCGCACGGTGTCCCAGTCGGTGCCGCAGGACACGAGCGGCAGCCGCTGCGCCTGCATGATGTCCTTCAGCTGTTGCCGCACTTGTCTGTTACTTATACTACGTACCGGAACAGATACACTTGCGCACGGTGTCCCAGTCGGTGCCGCAGGACACGAGCGGCAGCCGCTGCGCCTGCATGATGTCCTTCAGCTGTTGCCGCACTTGTCTGTTACTTATACTACGTACCGGAACAGATACACTTGCGCACGGTGTCCCAGTCGGTGCCGCAGGACACGAGCGGCAGCCGCTGCGCCTGCATGATGTCCTTCAGCTGTTGCCGCACTTGTCTGTTACTTATACTACGTACCGGAACAGATACACTTGCGCACGGTGTCCCAGTCGGTGCCGCAGGACACGAGCGGCAGCCGCTGCGCCTGCATGATGTCCTTCAGCTGTTGCCGCACTTGTCTGTTACTTATACTACGTACCGGAACAGATACACTTGCGCACGGTGTCCCAGTCGGTGCCGCAGGACACGAGCGGCAGCCGCTGCGCCTGCATGATGTCCTTCAGCTGTTGCCGCACTTGTCTGTTACTTATACTACGTACCGGAACAGATACACTTGCGCACGGTGTCCCAGTCGGTGCCGCAGGACACGAGCGGCAGCCGCTGCGCCTGCATGATGTCCTTCAGCTGTTGCCGCACTTGTCTGTTACTTATACTACGTACCGGAACAGATACACTTGCGCACGGTGTCCCAGTCGGTGCCGCAGGACACGAGCGGCAGCCGCTGCGCCTGCATGATGTCCTTCAGCTGTTGCCGCACTTGTCTGTTACTTATACTACGTACCGGAACAGATACACTTGCGCACGGTGTCCCAGTCGGTGCCGCAGGACACGAGCGGCAGCCGCTGCGCCTGCATGATGTCCTTCAGCTGTTGCCGCACTTGTCTGTTACTTATACTACGTACCGGAACAGATACACTTGCGCACGGTGTCCCAGTCGGTGCCGCAGGACACAAGCGGCAGCCGCTGCGCCTGCATGATGTCCTTCAGCTGTTGCCGCACTTGTCTGTTACTTATACTACGTACCGGAACAGATACACTTGCGCACGGTGTCCCAGTCGGTGCCGCAGGACACGAGCGGCAGCCGCTGCGCCTGCATGATGTCCTTCAGCTGTTGCCGCACTTGTCTGTTACTTATACTACGTACCGGAACAGATACACTTGCGCACGGTGTCCCAGTCGGTGCCGCAGGACACGAGCGGCAGCCGCTGCGCCTGCATGATGTCCTTCAGCTGTTGCCGCACTTGTCTGTTACTTATACTACGTACCGGAACAGATACACTTGCGCACGGTGTCCCAGTCGGTGCCGCAGGACACGAGCGGCAGCCGCTGCGCCTGCATGATGTCCTTCAGCTGTTGCCGCACTTGTCTGTTACTTATACTACGTACCGGAACAGATACACTTGCGCACGGTGTCCCAGTCGGTGCCGCAGGACACGAGCGGCAGCCGCTGCGCCTGCATGATGTCCTTCAGCTGTTGCCGCACTTGTCTGTTACTTATACTACGTACCGGAACAGATACACTTGCGCACGGTGTCCCAGTCGGTGCCGCAGGACACGAGCGGCAGCCGCTGCGCCTGCATGATGTCCTTCAGCTGTTGCCGCACTTGTCTGTTACTTATACTACGTACCGGAACAGATACACTTGCGCACGGTGTCCCAGTCGGTGCCGCAGGACACGAGCGGCAGCCGCTGCGCCTGCATGATGTCCTTCAGCTGTTGCCGCACTTGTCTGTTACTTATACTACGTACCGGAACAGATACACTTGCGCACGGTGTCCCAGTCGGTGCCGCAGGACACGAGCGGCAGCCGCTGCGCCTGCATGATGTCCTTCAGCTGTTGCCGCACTTGTCTGTTACTTATACTACGTACCGGAACAGATACACTTGCGCACGGTGTCCCAGTCGGTGCCGCAGGACACGAGCGGCAGCCGCTGCGCCTGCATGATGTCCTTCAGCTGTTGCCGCACTTGTCTGTTACTTATACTACGTACCGGAACAGATACACTTGCGCACGGTGTCCCAGTCGGTGCCGCAGGACACGAGCGGCAGCCGCTGCGCCTGCATGATGTCCTTCAGCTGTTGCCGCACTTGTCTGTTACTTATACTACGTACCGGAACAGATACACTTGCGCACGGTGTCCCAGTCGGTGCCGCAGGACACGAGCGGCAGCCGCTGCGCCTGCATGATGTCCTTCAGCTGTTGCCGCACTTGTCTGTTACTTATACTACGTACCGGAACAGATACACTTGCGCACGGTGTCCCAGTCGGTGCCGCAGGACACGAGCGGCAGCCGCTGCGCCTGCATGATGTCCTTCAGCTGTTGCCGCACTTGTCTGTTACTTATACTACGTACCGGAACAGATACACTTGCGCACGGTGTCCCAGTCGGTGCCGCAGGACACGAGCGGCAGCCGCTGCGCCTGCATGATGTCCTTCAGCTGTTGCCGCACTTGTCTGTTACTTATACTACGTACCGGAACAGATACACTTGCGCACGGTGTCCCAGTCGGTGCCGCAGGACACGAGCGGCAGCCGCTGCGCCTGCATGATGTCCTTCAGCTGTTGCCGCACTTGTCTGTTACTTATACTACGTACCGGAACAGATACACTTGCGCACGGTGTCCCAGTCGGTGCCGCAGGACACGAGCGGCAGCCGCTGCGCCTGCATGATGTCCTTCAGCTGTTGCCGCACTTGTCTGTTACTTATACTACGTACCGGAACAGATACACTTGCGCACGGTGTCCCAGTCGGTGCCGCAGGACACGAGCGGCAGCCGCTGCGCCTGCATGATGTCCTTCAGCTGTTGCCGCACTTGTCTGTTACTTATACTACGTACCGGAACAGATACACTTGCGCACGGTGTCCCAGTCGGTGCCGCAGGACACGAGCGGCAGCCGCTGCGCCTGCATGATGTCCTTCAGCTGTTGCCGCACTTGTCTGTTACTTATACTACGTACCGGAACAGATACACTTGCGCACGGTGTCCCAGTCGGTGCCGCAGGACACGAGCGGCAGCCGCTGCGCCTGCATGATGTCCTTCAGCTGTTGCCGCACTTGTCTGTTACTTATACTACGTACCGGAACAGATACACTTGCGCACGGTGTCCCAGTCGGTGCCGCAGGACACGAGCGGCAGCCGCTGCGCCTGCATGATGTCCTTCAGCTGTTGCCGCACTTGTCTGTTACTTATACTACGTACCGGAACAGATACACTTGCGCACGGTGTCCCAGTCGGTGCCGCAGGACACGAGCGGCAGCCGCTGCGCCTGCATGATGTCCTTCAGCTGTTGCCGCACTTGTCTGTTACTTATACTACGTACCGGAACAGATACACTTGCGCACGGTGTCCCAGTCGGTGCCGCAGGACACGAGCGGCAGCCGCTGCGCCTGCATGATGTCCTTCAGCTGTTGCCGCACTTGTCTGTTACTTATACTACGTACCGGAACAGATACACTTGCGCACGGTGTCCCAGTCGGTGCCGCAGGACACGAGCGGCAGCCGCTGCGCCTGCATGATGTCCTTCAGCTGTTGCCGCACTTGTCTGTTACTTATACTACGTACCGGAACAGATACACTTGCGCACGGTGTCCCAGTCGGTGCCGCAGGACACGAGCGGCAGCCGCTGCGCCTGCATGATGTCCTTCAGCTGTTGCCGCACTTGTCTGTTACTTATACTACGTACCGGAACAGATACACTTGCGCACGGTGTCCCAGTCGGTGCCGCAGGACACGAGCGGCAGCCGCTGCGCCTGCATGATGTCCTTCAGCTGTTGCCGCACTTGTCTGTTACTTATACTACGTACCGGAACAGATACACTTGCGCACGGTGTCCCAGTCGGTGCCGCAGGACACGAGCGGCAGCCGCTGCGCCTGCATGATGTCCTTCAGCTGTTGCCGCACTTGTCTGTTACTTATACTACGTACCGGAACAGATACACTTGCGCACGGTGTCCCAGTCGGTGCCGCAGGACACGAGCGGCAGCCGCTGCGCCTGCATGATGTCCTTCAGCTGTTGCCGCACTTGTCTGTTACTTATACTACGTACCGGAACAGATACACTTGCGCACGGTGTCCCAGTCGGTGCCGCAGGACACGAGCGGCAGCCGCTGCGCCTGCATGATGTCCTTCAGCTGTTGCCGCACTTGTCTGTTACTTATACTACGTACCGGAACAGATACACTTGCGCACGGTGTCCCAGTCGGTGCCGCAGGACACGAGCGGCAGCCGCTGCGCCTGCATGATGTCCTTCAGCTGTTGCCGCACTTGTCTGTTACTTATACTACGTACCGGAACAGATACACTTGCGCACGGTGTCCCAGTCGGTGCCGCAGGACACGAGCGGCAGCCGCTGCGCCTGCATGATGTCCTTCAGCTGTTGCCGCACTTGTCTGTTACTTATACTACGTACCGGAACAGATACACTTGCGCACGGTGTCCCAGTCGGTGCCGCAGGACACGAGCGGCAGCCGCTGCGCCTGCATGATGTCCTTCAGCTGTTGCCGCACTTGTCTGTTACTTATACTACGTACCGGAACAGATACACTTGCGCACGGTGTCCCAGTCGGTGCCGCAGGACACGAGCGGCAGCCGCTGCGCCTGCATGATGTCCTTCAGCTGTTGCCGCACTTGTCTGTTACTTATACTACGTACCGGAACAGATACACTTGCGCACGGTGTCCCAGTCGGTGCCGCAGGACACGAGCGGCAGCCGCTGCGCCTGCATGATGTCCTTCAGCTGTTGCCGCACTTGTCTGTTACTTATACTACGTACCGGAACAGATACACTTGCGCACGGTGTCCCAGTCGGTGCCGCAGGACACGAGCGGCAGCCGCTGCGCCTGCATGATGTCCTTCAGCTGTTGCCGCACTTGTCTGTTACTTATACTACGTACCGGAACAGATACACTTGCGCACGGTGTCCCAGTCGGTGCCGCAGGACACGAGCGGCAGCCGCTGCGCCTGCATGATGTCCTTCAGCTGTTGCCGCACTTGTCTGTTACTTATACTACGTACCGGAACAGATACACTTGCGCACGGTGTCCCAGTCGGTGCCGCAGGACACGAGCGGCAGCCGCTGCGCCTGCATGATGTCCTTCAGCTGTTGCCGCACTTGTCTGTTACTTATACTACGTACCGGAACAGATACACTTGCGCACGGTGTCCCAGTCGGTGCCGCAGGACACGAGCGGCAGCCGCTGCGCCTGCATGATGTCCTTCAGCTGTTGCCGCACTTGTCTGTTACTTATACTACGTACCGGAACAGATACACTTGCGCACGGTGTCCCAGTCGGTGCCGCAGGACACGAGCGGCAGCCGCTGCGCCTGCATGATGTCCTTCAGCTGTTGCCGCACTTGTCTGTTACTTATACTACGTACCGGAACAGATACACTTGCGCACGGTGTCCCAGTCGGTGCCGCAGGACACGAGCGGCAGCCGCTGCGCCTGCATGATGTCCTTCAGCTGTTGCCGCACTTGTCTGTTACTTATACTACGTACCGGAACAGATACACTTGCGCACGGTGTCCCAGTCGGTGCCGCAGGACACGAGCGGCAGCCGCTGCGCCTGCATGATGTCCTTCAGCTGTTGCCGCACTTGTCTGTTACTTATACTACGTACCGGAACAGATACACTTGCGCACGGTGTCCCAGTCGGTGCCGCAGGACACGAGCGGCAGCCGCTGCGCCTGCATGATGTCCTTCAGCTGTTGCCGCACTTGTCTGTTACTTATACTACGTACCGGAACAGATACACTTGCGCACGGTGTCCCAGTCGGTGCCGCAGGACACGAGCGGCAGCCGCTGCGCCTGCATGATGTCCTTCAGCTGTTGCCGCACTTGTCTGTTACTTATACTACGTACCGGAACAGATACACTTGCGCACGGTGTCCCAGTCGGTGCCGCAGGACACGAGCGGCAGCCGCTGCGCCTGCATGATGTCCTTCAGCTGTTGCCGCACTTGTCTGTTACTTATACTACGTACCGGAACAGATACACTTGCGCACGGTGTCCCAGTCGGTGCCGCAGGACACGAGCGGCAGCCGCTGCGCCTGCATGATGTCCTTCAGCTGTTGCCGCACTTGTCTGTTACTTATACTACGTACCGGAACAGATACACTTGCGCACGGTGTCCCAGTCGGTGCCGCAGGACACGAGCGGCAGCCGCTGCGCCTGCATGATGTCCTTCAGCTGTTGCCGCACTTGTCTGTTACTTATACTACGTACCGGAACAGATACACTTGCGCACGGTGTCCCAGTCGGTGCCGCAGGACACGAGCGGCAGCCGCTGCGCCTGCATGATGTCCTTCAGCTGTTGCCGCACTTGTCTGTTACTTATACTACGTACCGGAACAGATACACTTGCGCACGGTGTCCCAGTCGGTGCCGCAGGACACGAGCGGCAGCCGCTGCGCCTGCATGATGTCCTTCAGCTGTTGCCGCACTTGTCTGTTACTTATACTACGTACCGGAACAGATACACTTGCGCACGGTGTCCCAGTCGGTGCCGCAGGACACGAGCGGCAGCCGCTGCGCCTGCATGATGTCCTTCAGCTGTTGCCGCACTTGTCTGTTACTTATACTACGTACCGGAACAGATACACTTGCGCACGGTGTCCCAGTCGGTGCCGCAGGACACGAGCGGCAGCCGCTGCGCCTGCATGATGTCCTTCAGCTGTTGCCGCACTTGTCTGTTACTTATACTACGTACCGGAACAGATACACTTGCGCACGGTGTCCCAGTCGGTGCCGCAGGACACGAGCGGCAGCCGCTGCGCCTGCATGATGTCCTTCAGCTGTTGCCGCACTTGTCTGTTACTTATACTACGTACCGGAACAGATACACTTGCGCACGGTGTCCCAGTCGGTGCCGCAGGACACGAGCGGCAGCCGCTGCGCCTGCATGATGTCCTTCAGCTGTTGCCGCACTTGTCTGTTACTTATACTACGTACCGGAACAGATACACTTGCGCACGGTGTCCCAGTCGGTGCCGCAGGACACGAGCGGCAGCCGCTGCGCCTGCATGATGTCCTTCAGCTGTTGCCGCACTTGTCTGTTACTTATACTACGTACCGGAACAGATACACTTGCGCACGGTGTCCCAGTCGGTGCCGCAGGACACGAGCGGCAGCCGCTGCGCCTGCATGATGTCCTTCAGCTGTTGCCGCACTTGTCTGTTACTTATACTACGTACCGGAACAGATACACTTGCGCACGGTGTCCCAGTCGGTGCCGCAGGACACGAGCGGCAGCCGCTGCGCCTGCATGATGTCCTTCAGCTGTTGCCGCACTTGTCTGTTACTTATACTACGTACCGGAACAGATACACTTGCGCACGGTGTCCCAGTCGGTGCCGCAGGACACGAGCGGCAGCCGCTGCGCCTGCATGATGTCCTTCAGCTGTTGCCGCACTTGTCTGTTACTTATACTACGTACCGGAACAGATACACTTGCGCACGGTGTCCCAGTCGGTGCCGCAGGACACGAGCGGCAGCCGCTGCGCCTGCATGATGTCCTTCAGCTGTTGCCGCACTTGTCTGTTACTTATACTACGTACCGGAACAGATACACTTGCGCACGGTGTCCCAGTCGGTGCCGCAGGACACGAGCGGCAGCCGCTGCGCCTGCATGATGTCCTTCAGCTGTTGCCGCACTTGTCTGTTACTTATACTACGTACCGGAACAGATACACTTGCGCACGGTGTCCCAGTCGGTGCCGCAGGACACGAGCGGCAGCCGCTGCGCCTGCATGATGTCCTTCAGCTGTTGCCGCACTTGTCTGTTACTTATACTACGTACCGGAACAGATACACTTGCGCACGGTGTCCCAGTCGGTGCCGCAGGACACGAGCGGCAGCCGCTGCGCCTGCATGATGTCCTTCAGCTGTTGCCGCACTTGTCTGTTACTTATACTACGTACCGGAACAGATACACTTGCGCACGGTGTCCCAGTCGGTGCCGCAGGACACGAGCGGCAGCCGCTGCGCCTGCATGATGTCCTTCAGCTGTTGCCGCACTTGTCTGTTACTTATACTACGTACCGGAACAGATACACTTGCGCACGGTGTCCCAGTCGGTGCCGCAGGACACGAGCGGCAGCCGCTGCGCCTGCATGATGTCCTTCAGCTGTTGCCGCACTTGTCTGTTACTTATACTACGTACCGGAACAGATACACTTGCGCACGGTGTCCCAGTCGGTGCCGCAGGACACGAGCGGCAGCCGCTGCGCCTGCATGATGTCCTTCAGCTGTTGCCGCACTTGTCTGTTACTTATACTACGTACCGGAACAGATACACTTGCGCACGGTGTCCCAGTCGGTGCCGCAGGACACGAGCGGCAGCCGCTGCGCCTGCATGATGTCCTTCAGCTGTTGCCGCACTTGTCTGTTACTTATACTACGTACCGGAACAGATACACTTGCGCACGGTGTCCCAGTCGGTGCCGCAGGACACGAGCGGCAGCCGCTGCGCCTGCATGATGTCCTTCAGCTGTTGCCGCACTTGTCTGTTACTTATACTACGTACCGGAACAGATACACTTGCGCACGGTGTCCCAGTCGGTGCCGCAGGACACGAGCGGCAGCCGCTGCGCCTGCATGATGTCCTTCAGCTGTTGCCGCACAAGTCTGTTACTTATACTACGTACCGGAACAGATACACTTGCGCACGGTGTCCCAGTCGGTGCCGCAGGACACGAGCGGCAGCCGCTGCGCCTGCATGATGTCCTTCAGCTGTTGCCGCACTTGTCTGTTACTTATACTACGTACCGGAACAGATACACTTGCGCACGGTGTCCCAGTCGGTGCCGCAGGACACGAGCGGCAGCCGCTGCGCCTGCATGATGTCCTTCAGCTGTTGCCGCACTTGTCTGTTACTTATACTACGTACCGGAACAGATACACTTGCGCACGGTGTCCCAGTCGGTGCCGCAGGACACGAGCGGCAGCCGCTGCGCCTGCATGATGTCCTTCAGCTGTTGTCGTACTTCCCGCACTTTTCTCATCGCCTTGCCGTGGACAAAGTGTTCTGTGCACCACTGGCCTGAGTAACTGTAGCAAAAATGACATATGACATGAGCGAAAAAAGGACAATAAGGGCCCTCTCCCACGGCGACTTTTTGTAGCGCAGCTGTCGCATGATCGCATCGATACAGTCGCGATGCAGCCTTTGCCCACGCCATGATTCTTAGCCGCGATGCAAACGCGCTACTTTCGCGATGCAAACGCAAAAATTAAGATTTTGTATGTAGATTGTTTTTGTTTTTCATTCACGCGCCACCCTCCCTTTGTCCTCTCCCTGATGTCGTCTGACACTGTCGCGCGTTTACAGCGCTATAGTCGCGATGCTGTAGAGCGTTGCAAAGTCAAAAAGTCGCCGTGGGCGGCCCTTATATTTATTAATATAAAAAATACATTGCCTAGGTATTTTAAAGAATTCCTAAATTATACAAATTGCCGATAACATATTTATATAGAAATAAAAACTAATTTAAGTGTTGCCATACTTGTTAGCTTTCCACTGATTGTAAAGATGCAGTAGCGTGAGGTGATCAGACTCCGGCACCTGGAACTTCTCCTTCACGGAGTCGGCTTCCTCTTCGCGACCCTGCGGCCGGTAGAACACGGATGGCACCGACAGCATTGATACTGCAAATTGAAAATTAAAATGACAGATGGATCCGGATCTACAGACGAAAAAAAACTACGAATAAATGTTTTTTTTTGTAAACTTTTTTAAAAATGTTTTAGTGTGATCCTATTAGGAGTTCCGTTCCATAACTTCGAAGTTCATCATCAGATCATAACAATATTTCTATAGGACCAACTCGGGAGTATAATATACCTACACAATTGATCGAGAAATCGGTGAAGACACAAAAAAAAATATACAACCGAACATAGAACCTTTTTAAAGCTAGTTGAAAACAACTCTAACGCCAGAACTAATTTGAATGATATATAGATGGGAAGACCATAGTCCATAGGATACTTTTTACCCGCGTGTTGTGTATGTGCCTTGGGGATTCTACCTTATCACACGGGCAAACCCACTTTCAGAATATAAAATAAAAGAGACCTTACCAATAATAAGCACCTCGACACTGCAGCCCATCTCCGCACTGACGATGAGCATGTGGCACTGCGGCGGGTCGAGCGGGAACTCGGCCATCTGGCGCCCGAGTGGCGTCAGCGCGCCCGTGCCGTCCAGCGCGCCCAGGATCCACAGCTGGTACATCGAGTTCAGGATTGTGTCCTGGGGAAATGACGGAAAACAGTGTAAAAAAGCAATAAACAGAATGAACTTTATTGTACACCAAAATGAAATAAAAAAATTACAGAATCTTAAATCTATGGGTGGTCTTATCGCTGACAGAGATATCTATCAGACAACCTTCCTTAGGATGGACTATAAGAACTTAAAATAAAAAAGGACAACCATTTTCATTGCCTCTAAGAAATTGATCTATGTAATATGATTTTTGGACAGTTTTACGCACAGTGAAGAGTTACTCTGTCAGTATTTAGATTTGAGGACAAACAGTATCCCATTGACTGCCTTTTTTTTGAAGGGGGAATTCTGCCAACGATTTCTTCCACTAAGGTTGATGGTAACCGACTTTTACTGAAAAATACTCACCTGCGTTCTTCAGTAGCCCTTTGCTTTTTAGAACCAACGGTTTCCCTATCAGAAATTCTACGAGACCCTAATAGGTATTGGCCCTAGTGAGCCCCCACAGTACGCACACTGGTTGCGAGCGCTAAAGACCGCGTCTGAGTAGCCGGTATTAGGAGAGCTATCCATTGCGCGTCGTTCATGCGTTTTACCTGAGGCGGTGGGTCCATGAAGTGGAAAGCCAGGAGATCTTCAAATACCCTTGAGCATGGTGATTGATGGTTAGCTACTGCTAGTGTATCTTACCTGAGGCGGTGGGTCCATGAAGTGGAAAGCCAGGAGATCCTCGACTCCCAGACTCTTGAGCAGCAGCACGGTGTTGGCGAGGTTGGTCCTCTGGATCTCAGGCACGGTGGAGGACAGTAGCTCGTGCTGGTACTGCCTCTGGGTGTAGAGACAGAAGGCCTTGCCGGGGCCCGTGCGACCAGCTCGGCCGGCTCGCTGGCGGGCGTTCGCTTGACTCACTGGGTAGATCTGAGGTGAGGTAAAACATTGATTAATTGAGGTGAAGATGAAAGCTACTTGTTCAAGTGTGGCCATTGTATCAATAGATGGCTCAACTAAATTCAATTTTTAGAGATTATATTTAATTTTAATATAACTTTATACTTATGAATCCCCTTCTGGACACTTTCAATAATAATGAAGTAGGAACAGAAAAGAAACGTAGTCGGAATGGATTACGAACGCAGTAAGAACGGAATAGGAGTGTAGAAAGAACGGATTAGGAAAGTAGTAGGAACGGAATAGGAGTGTAGAAAGAACGGATTAGGAAAGTAGTAGGAACGGAATAGGAAACAAAGTCGGAACGGAAAAGGAACGAAGTAGGAGCATAGAAGGAGCCGAATAGGAGCGCAGTAGGAACGGAAAAGGAGCGTAAAACGACGGATTAGGAACGGAATATGAACGGAGCAGGAACGGTATGGGAACGAAATAAGAACAAGAGTATGGAGTAAAGAACGGAATAGTAACGTTGTAGGAACAGTGTAGGTACGGACTAGGAACGGTGTAGGTACGGACTAGGAACGTAATAGTTGTTATAACAAAGAGTGCAAGGTAATCTCACCTGTAGAGCATCCATACCAATCCTGGGATTGTACACCTTCAGCTTGCAGTATCCGCTGTCTATCACATACATTATACCGTCCACCGTTAGTGATGTCTCTGAAAACAAAAATCAGGATATATGTAAGTCTTCAAGGTCGTTGTAGTGAAGCTTGAGGGAGGCCTACGTCCAGCAGTGGTCGTCTTTCGGCTGATATGATGATGACGATTAGTAAGTCATTATCTTTCTAGCTTTGTCCTAGATCATCCTCCTACAGCTTTATTTGGGGTCGGACAAAACCCTTTTTTCTTCCATTCTGTCCTGTCACCCATCCTGCTATCATTGACTCATTTTTATTTCAGTTTCAGTTTCCCGCTCTGTCTCTCCATCTACCCACAGGTTTACTCATAATTCTTTTAGTAAGATGTTTCCTTCCTTTTTTACATAACTATACCAGGATTCTAGTAAAAATGTCCAAAAAGAATGTAAAAGCAATGCTCTCACATCACACAAAATCTTACTCTCACTCATCATCTGCCTAGCCTTTTCCCAACTATATTGGGGTCGGCTTCCAGTCAAGCCAGATTTAGCTGAATACCAGTATTTTACGCGGAGCGGCTGCCTACCAGACCTTCACAACCCATTAACTGGGGTAACACGGTACTTCGTGCTGCTGTCAACCAAATCGGAAGAAGTTATTTGATGATTTCCCACTCACAAAAAAAAGGGCACCCACTCCTTTTTCCAATCATCATCATCATAGACCTCCTCCAAGTGTCGCCGCATCGACCGGTCCTGTGCAACTCGCTACCATCGGACTCCTGCCTTCTGTCGTCTTCACTAATTCCGCTCACACTATGGCAATCTACGAGTGCATAGATAAAAGGAGAAACTGACTGACAGACATATCAACAGACAGCTTAAACTACAGGGCCTAGGAGCGTGAAATTTTGCACAAGACTTCCTTTTATGATATAGGCGGGCACTATATAGAGAATTATCTAAAATTCACCCTTTAAGAGAAACCTATTTCCACGCGGGCGAAGCCGATGGCAGAAGTTAATCTTTTGATATTCTTCTTTAGAATAGATTTGGATGATACAAACACAGTTAGACCACCTCCTGGAATAGGTTATAGGATACTTGTTATCCCAGGAATTTATTGGGATATTAAAGTTTAATAATAATAAATAATAATAATAATTTATTTGTACATTTTAACACACACAGTAACAATATAGGACAAGCAGATACATTAGTTACATACAAAAGTTTAATTTTCATAAGCATGCAGATTAGAATGGCTACGTCCGAACCATAGCATCATTGAAGAAAAGTAATCATCCGTAAAGTTACGTCAAGCAGTGATCGACGTTGCACCATTGTCGCATACGTTGACAAATCAATTTGTGGCCGACCACACACATTTGTGTCCGACCACATACACTTGTGGCATCGGACTCAATGTATCGTAATTAGCTGTGGGTAGTCTGCGGTCGTCACGCCTGAATTGTGGCATTGTAGTAGCGGGATGGGCGCTCGATAATGTCTCAATAGAGTTTGGTTTGGAATTGCATTATTGTTCAAATTATGCTTTATTAGGAGACTAGCTTTTGCCAGCGGCTTAGCCCGCGTGTAACTAAGTTTCTCCATACAAACATTGGACTTCCCTCAGGGGGTGATAAATCCTGGGACTAGAAGCATGAGATATTGCATAAGGTTTCTTTTTATGACGTAGGGAAGCACTAAGAGAGGATTTCCCAAAATTCACACGTTAAGGGGATGAAACGGGGGTCAAAAGTTTGTGTGGAGAAACTTACACGCGGGCAATGCCACTGGCAGAAAGCTATTATCATATATAAAAACAAATTACAATTCAGGTCCTTTCCCGATATTGTGTAGTATAAAATGTAGTCACCGGCATCATATGCTTAGATTTATCTTCTTTATTACCCATATAATCTGTAGAAACGAATCAAAACCGTTCTGACCACTTCAATCATAAAAATCTTACCAGCAATATTAGTAGCGACGATGCACTTCCTCTGTCCGGGCGGCGCTCGCTGGAAGATCTTGGCTTGCAGGTCGGCTGGCAGCTGGGAGTAGATCGGCAGCACGGTGAGTGGAGGCGCGCTGTCCAGGTCCGCCAGACGCTCTGTTAGCACCTGGGAACGATGAAATTGGGTACCTGACTTAGTTGTTTCGAATATTAACTTGATAAAAAATCTTCTATATACTCGACACTCGTATATAAAAGAAGAAACTCAACAACTGTCAACGTACAGCTGAAACTGAAGTTTTGTCTTAAACATTTGTTAATCTTTAAAGAAAACGTTGCCCCAAACTGAGAACTACTCCTGTATCGTGGATGCGCTCACAAATATGTAAACTAAAATACACAAGACATCCAGACCCGGAACACCTATCTGTAGGCTATACAAATATTAATTCCGTGCAGGAATCTAATCTCTCGGTGGAGCGAGAAGCCGAGTCAGACTTACTGACCAAAACCCACTTACGTTTTTTTATTTGCACTTTTCGCTTCAGTGCCACTGTAACACTTTCAAATGTTCCCGCAAAGTTTTAAGAGTTATTTTTCAAATTATGTATAATTGTATAAGCTCGCGGTTGACCTCTATCTCACCTGACGGTAAGCTATGATGTGGCCGCCTATAGAGCACGCTTGCCTACAAGGAACCTATTCATTCTTCACCTAAAGACCCCTAAGTTATTTATCAGAAAACACAGGCTCCGGCAGGAAATTCCACTCGTTAGCTATACACACAATAAATATGTAAGTTAGCCTGTTATGTCCCATCGCTGGGCAAAGCCTTTGCAGGCCAGTCCCTCCGGTAGCTGTAGTTCTCCACCTTTGCCTCGGTCTGCCACAATGTCGCCTTGCATTTATGGGGTCCAATAAGTGGTTCTTTTGGCCCACAGCCCGTCTGACATGTGCTCAAGTTAATATTCTTACCTCACAAGTAACTTCAATATCTTCCTGGCCCGGCATGAAGATGAGAATATCCCCCTCTTCGGGCTGCAGATGTATCTGAAGTGCCTGTAACCGTCAAAACAAAACGTTAATAATAGACGCATTGGAAGCTAATTATAAACGGCTGGAAAATATCTATTCGAGGACACTGGGTCATTGAACTTGCACGCCGAAACGCTCTTGACCCTTATATTTATAGAAGAATGGCATAGTAGGTATGTAAATAGAAATGTTTTTTTTAGGTGGGAAATTATTAGAATGACTTCTCCCGTTCTTGGGCGGAGCTGGAGGGAGTTTCGATGACTTGGACTCGCTCCGGATCGTTACTGGAATGTCAGACGGCGAGCTACCCATTGCTTGTCGTCCGCAAACTCGCGCCCACGCTGCCGTCTAGCCCCTAAAGCGCAGTAAAATAACGTAAAAAACCCATGTTTTACTGCGCTTTAGGGGCTGTACGGCAGCACGATGGAAATACTCGTAGAATTGGTTTCGTAGGTCTATTACAATAAATGTTAAGGACCATTAGATTGGAGTGCTTTTAGCCATAATAAGTAATTAGAGTATTGTATTGTTCTATGAATGATTATCTTATACTAACTCTGCTTAGTTTAGGACTAGATACGGTTGTGTGAAAATTATGGAAAACCAAAAAATATACTTATTTGAAAATTTTGGTAAACCTACTAGTTTGAGTACTCAGACCACCATTAAAACTGAGAGAAAAACCTACTTTGTCTTCACATTCACAACAGAATTACTAAGTATACTCATGATCATCATTATTTCAGCCGAAAGACATCCACTGTTGGACATAGACATCCTCCAAGTGTTGCCATAACGACTAATCTTGTGCGTTTCGCATCCATCGGAAATCTGCGACCCTCACCTGGTTATCAGTCCACTTTGTGAGCCCATTGGACCAATTGCTGTGGCGATGCTTAGGGGAGAGAGGCCTATATCCAGCAGTGGACATCTTTCGGCTGAAATGATGATGAGAATGATGAGGCCTACATGGGCACTTATAAAATGTCACAAGCTAGCGCAGGTTGGTCGCTGCAGAGATCAAATGCGGTTTCCTCGACCCATCTAAAGTATCATGCCAGTGTGGAGCCTCCTCACAGGATATTATGCGTCATCTCCTTTCCTGCCCAGCATGCCCAACTACCTGCACCTTCAACGAGCTATGCGAGGCCAACGATAGAGCTGTCCAGGTGGCTAAATATTGGTCGGACAAAATGTGAGTTCCATCGACACGAGAAGAAGAAGAAGAAGCTAACGCACGCAAGTGTTCCGAAGTACACGTCTTTTAATTACCTAAGCTATCAGTGAGTACGACAAACGGATGTCCACGACTAAGCCTCGCATTCCTAAGCCTATACACTTATCTTATTTAAATATTACGAGTAAATACTACATAGTATCACCAATACATTGTCTCACATGTACACAGGAGTACGTCATGATGACGTCATTACTATTGACTCGTAGATTTAGATACACATATTTTTTTAGCATTCACTATCTGCCTAGACTTTTCTCAACTATATTGTTGTCGGCTTCCAGTCAAGCCGGATTTAGCTGAATACCAATATTTTACGAGGAGCGGCTGCCTACCAGACCACCACAACCCATTAACTGGGGTAACACGGTACTATGGCAAGACTGGTGTCAAATTTACTGGCTTCTGACTATCCGTAACGACTGCCAAAGATCTACAAATGACAGCCAGGACCTACGGCTTAACGTGCTTTCCGAGGCACGGGGCACGGAGGAAACTCGTTATGGTCACTCATCCACAGACCAACCTTGGCAAGCGTTGCTTAACCTTGAAGACCGACCTGTGCGGCTGTTATTATCTGGCCACGAGCTCCTATTTTTATTAGCATTATCGGCCTTATAATGTTCCCACTTTTGGGACTCAGGCCTCCTCTCTAGAAAACGGAAAGGGCCGTAATCCACCGCGTGGCCCAGTGCGGATTGGTGGATGTCACATGTCTTCGAATTTTTGGTTGTAGGACGGTTTCCTTACGATCGATGTTTTCCTTCACCGTTTTGAGAGTAGTGGTGATGAAATAAATTATACAAAGTAATACGCTTGGCTGGGTTTGAACCCG
Source organism: Mythimna separata (assembly GCA_030763345.1). Taxonomy (NCBI): domain Eukaryota; kingdom Metazoa; phylum Arthropoda; class Insecta; order Lepidoptera; family Noctuidae; genus Mythimna; species Mythimna separata. The sequence goes on along the minus strand of CM061184.1, from coordinate 20,252,404 downwards.
CGACCTACAACTTGTAAGTCGTGGCAGTTACCACTCGGCCACCACTGCTCTGCTCGGTCACCACTGCTCTATTCAAATCATCATCATCTGCCTAGCCTTTTCCCAACTATATTGGGGTCGGCTTCCAGCCAAGCCAGATTTAGCTGAATACCAGTATTTTACGAGGAGCGGCTGCCTACCAGACCTCCACAATCCATTAACTGGGGTATCACGGTACTTCATGGCAAGACTGGAGTCAGATTTACTGGCTTCTGACTATCCGTAACGACTGCCAAAGATCTAGGAAGTCACTGCTCTATTCAAATATTACGAGTAAATACTACACAGTATCACCGATACATTGTCTCATGCATACATAAGAGTACGTCATGATGACGTCATGACTATTGGCTCGTAGATTAGATACGCATAATTAATATGTAGATAATTATGACCTAGTTGAATATGGCCTTTAACCATTATCAACTAGTTTCTGTCGCTGGTTCTGCTCGTATGAAAGTAGAAAATTAGTTCATGGTGACATAGTCGCGGGATGAAAAGTATCACATGTTCTATTTAGGGCATCCGATCCCGTAAGCCCACGGGATTAAAGTTAGCGATTGCCGCGGAACCCGCGGATTGTAATTTTTTTAAATTATATTTTTTGTTTTAAATTAATAATATTAAAAATGTTATAAAGACAAGTTAATTTCAAAATAATTATGTTGTATTGTAACTAGATAAGTGTAAATCATTATTAATTAACAATTAATGATTTTATGTTTTTGAGGTATGAATAATAAATAATTGATTTCTTTTACAGAACTGATATATTTAAAGTCTCGTCTTTCAGATATAGGTAGATTGAGTAATTAAGTACTTATTTTCCGTTCCACTACCGTTGTAGGAATCGTAAAACACATTAAAAATTAATTTAGCAGGAAAAATTGAAAACAAAATTATTTCCCATAGGTATAAATAAATTCTATAGAAAAGGCATGTAAAGAGTTCCGTGTAAAGTTTTAGATCACTTGTTAATGAGGTTCTGTCAAATAAATCTGACTGAAGGCGTGTTGTTTGGCCCAATCTATTATATAAAAATGAAACCCGTTTTTCGTTGTCACGACATCACATGAAAACGGCTTGACCGATTTGGCTGATTTTTTTTTTTAATGTTCCTTGAAGTTCAGTGATGGTTCTTACGGAGAGAAAAATTAAAAAAAAAAAAAAGTTAGGTAAAGTAGGGTAGGTAGGGTAGTGTAGGGTAGTGTAGGGTAGTGTAGGGTAGTGTAGGGTAGTGAAGGGTAGTGTAGGGTAGTGTAGGGTAGTGTAGGGTAGTGTAGGGTAGTGTAGGGTAGTGTAGGGTAGTGTAGGGTAGTGTAGGGTAGTGTAGGGTAGTGTAGGGTAGTGTAGGGTAGTGTAGGGTAGTGTAGGGTAGTGTAGGGTAGTGTAGGGTAGTGTAGGGTAGTGTAGGGTAGTGTAGGGTAGTGTAGGGTAGTGTAGGGTAGTGTAGGGTAGTGTAGGGTAGTGTAGGGTAGTGTAGGGTAGTGTAGGGCAGGTAGGGTAGCGTAGGGTAGCGTAGGGTAGCGTAGGGTAGCGTAAGGTAGCGTAGGGTAGCGTAGGGTAGCGTAGGGTAGCGTAGGGTAGCGTAGCGTAGGGTAGCGAAGGGTAGCGTAGGGTAGCGTAGGGTAGCGTAGGGTAGCGTAGGGTAGCGTAGGGTAGCGTAGGGTAGTGTAGGGTAGTGTAGGGTAGTGTAGTGTAGGGTAGTGTAGGGTAGGGTAGGTAGGGTAGTGTAGGGTAGGTAGGGAAGGTAGGGTAGGGTAGCGTAGGATATGTAGGGTAGTCATTTGACGGGAGCGAAGCCGCGGGTAAAAGCTAGTCTATATATATAAAAATGAAACCCGTTTTCCGTTGTCACGACATCACATGAAAACGGCTTGACCGATTTGCCTGATTCTTTTTTTAAAATGTGCCTTGAAGTTCAATGATGGTTCTTACGGAGAGAAAAATTCTAAAAAAAAAAAAAGTTAGGTAAAGTAGGGTAGGTAGGGTAGTGTAGGGTAGTGTAGGGTAGTGTAGGGTAGTGTAGGGTAGTGTAGGGTAGTGTAGGGTAGTGTAGGGTAGTGTAGGGTAGTGTAGGGTAGTGTAGGGTAGTGTAGGGTAGTGTAGGGTAGTGTAGGGTAGTGTAGGGTAGTATTGGGTAGTGTAGGGTAGTGTAGGGTAGTGTAGGGTAGTGTAGGGTAGTGTAGGGTAGTGTAGGGTAGTGTAGGGTAGTGTAGGGTAGTGTAGGGTAGTGTAGGGTAGTGTAGGGTAGTGTAGGGTAGTATAGGGTATTGTAGGGTAGTGTAGTGTAGGGTTGGTAGGGTAGTGTATGGTAGTGTAGGGTAGTGTAGGGTAGTGTAGGGTAGTGTAGGGTAGTATGGGGTAGTGTAGTGTAGTGTAGGGTAGTGTAGTGTAGGGTAGTATAGTGTAGGGTAGGTAGGGAAGGTAGGGTAGGGTAGCGTAGGATATGTAGGGTAGTCATTTGACGGGAGCGAAGCCGCGGGTAAAAGCTAGTTTTCTTATAAAAATAATTCAAGCGAGTAATCTCACATTTATGATCCCGCAAAAACGGGATCTCGCGCTTGCAAATTTGATTCCCTAGTACCTACCGAAGTATCTACTATTCCAGGGCAGGGTCTACTCGTGTGCCAAGTTTTATCCTAATGCGCTCGGTTGTTTGAACGTGAAGGAATAACATACATACATTAATGCGCATACATTTTTGCCTTTATATTATTAGTGTGATTCTGTATTAAAGTATAAGTACTTTGTACTATTATAGTAATTTATAATAAAGTATAATTATTATTTTATTCGCCAAGGACAGAGCTGAGTATCAGAATTTGTAGGTAGGTGCCAAGTTGCCAGGGCTTTTTTATTTAAGTGGGAATACATACAATGACTTCTCTCGCTCTAGATGACTTTAGTAGGCAATGGAATTATTAATAATTCCATAGCCTACATAATTGCTAATCTTTCAGATTAACCGCGACCCTAGAACGCAAAGGGCAACTGAAGGAACATCGTCTGACACGCCCTCCTGCGAATACCGGTGCATATCAACAATATATAATTTTAATCCAAAGATCCAAACACCACGTTGCAGTCAGTCTCGTGACAAAATAGACCGGGGTCAAAGCCTACAAAAATGGTAAAAAATGAAAGAAAATCACAGTAGGATGAAACCCATTAGAAAAGCAAGGGAATATGATCAAAATGAAAGGAAAAATAAATTACGGTCGATCCGAGTTCGGGAAGTGGGAGGGGGAGGTTTTTAAGGGTAAAAAATGGTTTATCTTGATTTCCGGCAAAACTACAAGTCCTATGGAAAAAAGTTAAATGGCAAAGTTGTAGGCAATAAAAAGATCTACAACTTTTGTATTTGCAGATTTTTCACATAACCTCAAAATTTAGGTGAAAAATTCAAAAAACCAAGTATTTGGTTTTTTATTTATATCTTTTTCAAATAAAATATTTTTTTCTACAAAGTTTGGTGAAAACTTACCTTATTATGTCCCAAATACACTGTAATTTATTTGATTAAAAATATTTATTTTTTCGCTTCATTTTAATTTAATATCAAAAAAGCACCCTAATTTTCAATCAAAAATTCTGACGTCAAAATATCAGCTTTTTTCAAAAAGTTTGGGGGCTTTTTGTTCGTTGAAATATCTACTTTCTGATGGTGTAAAGAAAAATATACATTACTATAGGAAATATTCTTAGAAAATGCAAAAAATTGAAAAAACCTCAAATTCGAAAAAAAATTTTTAATCATTATGTACAATTTTCAGGTATTTATTAAAATTTACACTTTAATTACTCAAAAAACGTAAGATTTCATGTTTTATTGATAAACGAAAAAATTACAAAGTAAAATATACTTCTATAATTAACAAACAAATAAGTTAATAAAGTTAATATTTAATAAGACATCTACAATATTTTGAAAAAGTTGTAGAATCTTCTTTAAATAATATTTGTAGATGCCTATTTATTGCTGTTTTAAAAATAATTTATATACCTGAGTGACCTTCGGTGAATTTAAGCCCATTGTAAGTTATTTAATTGAGAAGTGGGGACGGACCTAGGAGAGTCTGGGCCTTACTACATACCTGCTATTTCATAGCAGCTGTAAAGACCGTTAGTCAGTATTTGAGATACAGAGTAGTGTACAACATCTGCATCGTTTTTAAAAATACACGTGCAGGCTGAGTTACTCTAAGTGATTTATGAGAAATTTACTTTACGTACTTTACGTTTGGAATCTGCATAGCAAGGTAAATACTATCTGTATTTTAATCTATATTAATCAGCTTCAAAATAAAAATAGTAATATTTTCTTTTATAAATAGTATGTTTAACGTAACATAACTTAAAAAATTGAAATTGAATGATATTTCAGTACAAGAATAAAAAAATAGTAACTTCGTTTATTTTAAACAAACAGATTTAGTTATACTCATGATAAAACTTTGAAGGCATTATTAATTTGATTTTGTCTTTTCAGATTACCAGTATGGAAGAATCTGTTTGTATAATCTGCAATAAGTCAGACGACAAGCAAGTGTATGAAATAAAAAAAACAGCTTTGAATCGTTTAGTGGCGTCTAGCAAGAAGAGAATCGACAATAGATACAAAAAATTTGAAACTTTAACATCAGCTCTTATTCATCGAACTTGTCAAAGTCATTATAATAATGAGACTGCAATAGCTACATTCTGTAGCTCAAGACGTAAGAAATCACAGGAAGGAAAACAAATAAATAAGGACGCTCTTATATTTAATTTTCAATCTCATTGCTTTCTCTGCGGTGGGTTTTTCGGTAATATTTCTAAAGATAAAATTTCATCAGTTCAAAATAACGATACAAGAGAAAATATATTACAGCATATTAAAAAACAAAACACAATTAATGATTTCGATAAAAACATTTTAGCTCGTTTAAGAAATGTGCCTGATTTAGTCGCAATAGAAGCTCATTATCACACTGTTTGTTATTTTGTATGAGATTTTCTATGACATGAATGTAATTCGAGTAAAATAAATAAACGTTTTAACTAAAAAAAATTGCAGCAATCACATTTTTTTGATGAAATTGTACATAATGATTAAAAAATTTTTTTCGAATTTGAGATTTTTTCAATTTGTTGCATTTTCTAAGAATATTTCCTATAGTAATGTATATTTTTCTTTACACCATCAGAAAGTAGATATTTCAACGAACAAAAAGCCCCCAAACTTTTTGAAAAAAGCTGATATTTTGACGTCAGAATTTTTGATTGAAAATTAGGGTGCTTTTTTGATATTAAATTAAAATGAAGCGAAAAAATAAATATTTTTAATCAAATAAATTACAGTGTATTTGGGACATAATAAGGTAAGTTTTTACCAAATTTCGTAGAAAAAAAAATGTTTTTGTAAAAGATATAAATAAAAAACCAAAAACTTGGTTTTTTGAATTTTTCACCTAAATTTTGGTGTTATGTGAAAAATCTGCAAATACAAAAGTTGTAGATCTTTTTATTGCCTACAACTTTGCCATTTAACTTTTTTCCATAGGACTTGTAGTTTTGCCGGAAATCGAGATAAACCATTTTTTACCCTTAAAAACCTCCCCCTCCCACTTCCCGAACTCGGATCGACCGTAATTTATTCTTCCTTTCAATTTGATCATATTCCCCTCCTTTTCTAATGGGTTTCATCCTACTGTAATTTTTTTTGGTTTCAAAAACTATCTACCCTGGTCTAAAACCTACAATAAGATTAATTTAATTACTCAGATACCCGCGAAACGAGACACAATAGTAAAACAATAACAGCGCGGTCTCATAGGACCGGTCGGGGATTCAAACGTTAATACGCTTTCTGTAATCTGAGGCAGAATAAGATAAACGACAGAACTACTTACTTAATGGAAGATAAATATTTTATCTTGTAATTAAATAGTTGCAGAAATGGTAGTCATTCCGAAAGACAAATTGTTGAATTTTAGTAATAAGTTTTTTTTTAATATATTTTTGATAGGCTTGACCACTATATCACAAATTTGGTAGTACCAAACTTGTCAAAAACAACAATTATGAGACCAATGATCGACAACTCTGACACAATTCTAATAGCAAACTTGAGGCCTAGATGGAAAGCTATGATGTGGTCGACGATGGAGCACGCTTACCTAGAAGTAGTGGGATAAGCATTGGATGATTTTCCACCTTAAAAAAGGGTGCGATGTAGAGATATATTGTAGTTCCCGCTTTACAAATACATAGTCGTATCTGTACTATTTTTAACTTTCGTTTTCATAATATTAGCGTGATGCAGCAAGATTAACATACAATTCATGCATGGTTAAAGAGTACTAATCAAGTGATCAATAAATTACAATAATAATGCTGTCATCTGATAGCCGATTGAAGATGTATGTTAGTTATACATGTTTAGTGGCTAATGCATAGCAAAAATTCTTCATTTAGTTATGAGAACAATCTGGTGTGATCTTTTTCTATTGAACTGTTCAAGAATTGTAGTTACTGGGCCCTAGAATGAAATGGCAAATGAAGAAATACTCATGGGTTTTTAGTCAGGGTAAAACTTTTACTATCAATTACTTATGATGTACAGATGAGAGATAAATATCGTGTCTCTCATCTGTACGTGTATTTGTCACTTAACTAACTCCTCATAAACGGCTTACCCGATTTGAATGAAATGTGTGTATATTTGAGTTGGTCCCTGGATAGTTTGCATTTCCCAACTTAAATAAAAATATACAAAATACCTACCTACTCTACACTTCAATATAGTTTTCTATAGTGTGACAACGTTCTAGTCCAACCATACTATAAAGGCTAATACTATTATAGTATACAGTTTTATGGCGCTGCTATGAACTTTGCCATATTGGAAATAGCTTTTTAGGAAATTAGTGGGCGGTGGTTATTTTCACACTCATTTCTTAAAAGGGTCAGGTTAGGTTAGTTGTGGGTAGTGTCACCTACGATTGTATTTAATTAGTTGATTGTGTGTGAACGTGTTTGCTTAGCATTGTTACTAAACTAGCTGGTCCCCGCGACTTCGTTTGTGTTAGACTCGTAAAACAGTTTACGAGTAATTTCATTTGGTCACATTTTCAGGATTTAGTTTTTGACGGTACTGCTACCGCCAAAAACTAAATCCTGAAAATGGCAGGTCACATTGCTCGCATAACAGATGGTCAGGGACGAAAGTTGCTACAGTGGCGACCACGTATCGGAAGGTGCAGCGTTTGAAGGCCTCCCAAAAGGTGGGCCGATGACCTACTAAGGGTCGCGGAAATCCGATGGAAGCGAGACGCACAGGACCGTTCATTGTGACATGTGGTGGCGACACTTGGGAGAGGAATGTGTCCTATGTCCAACAGTAGACATCTTTCGGTCGTAATAATGATGACTTCTAACTAAACAAACTAAGTAGGTACACAAAAGTTCATTAACATTTAGAACACTAGAACTAATAGCGCCAATCGATTCCACAATAAACTCAAGGCTAAGTAAAACTAATTAGGCACGTATTTTGGCGCCGGCCTGACTAACGACTGGTGGTGGGTTATTTTAATGACTAGCTAGTAATTACGTAAACGGTTAGTTAGCTACGCGTGGTGGGCTACGATTAGTACTTGATGGTTTTTTATCTTGAGTAGATCTTTGACGAGGAATGCGCGGTATGCAGGTTTATTACAAGATCGAACGATATGTTGGCGAGAAGTGGACGTGTCAAGGTGTATGAAAAACGAAATTTAAGCTAAATGAACTAGATATGCGATCCTTTTAGTGGCTAAGCAAAAAAAACATTTTTCACACCCGTCGACCAAGTAAAAAGCATTTTTTTTTGTTGCTGGTTTTTCTAAGGTCTCCCAAAAACCGCTGACGTTACAAAATTTTAGAGTTCTAATTCAAAACCTAAACCTTTGTACAATTTCCTTTTTTTTACTTCCTGTACGTTCTTTTCTCTCCAAGTTACGGTCTCTTGAAAATTGCCCAAACATATGGCTATTTTTTTTGATCCCTTAATTTTTACCAGTAATGTATATTACAATGCCTATTTGTTCGCTGGGTCGCAGCTTATTGGAACCATGGGTTCGCTTGTGAATGCAAAATTCCGAGGCCTTGGAACGCAAGGCAAACTCGGAACATTGAAGTGAGTTTTAGTCACTAAAAGTCTGATACGCCTTCCGCTTCCCGCTTTCCCAAGAGCGGAAAAAGACATGATTTCCCACGTAATAAAAAACGCCTATTTTTCTAAGTTAGTTTCACCCTTTCAAAAAAACCAACCCTTTCAAAGAGTTGGTTTCACTCTTTTTGCAATCTATATTGCCTCCCGGCAGTCAGCCTTCTGCTTTTATTAGGGGCCATTTACTGCCTGAAGCCTGAACCTTTTTAACCCACATTTCGTGTGGACATTAACAGTAAAAGCTAAACATTGTCACGCCACCGCAGTCCCACGTACACAGCAGGCGAATGAAACAGTAGTGCCGGTACAAATTCAATTAGCTAGTGACAATCGATACCGCGACCGCCGCGCCTTGTCCACGCTCAAAACGACAGCCCATTATTGAATGTAGCCTAATGAGTAGTCATTCGACTTTATTTTTTTATATTTATTTTTTAGGGTTCCGTACGACAAAGGGTGAAATGGGACCCTGTTACTATGATAGCTAGACAGTTGAAATTTTGACAGATGATGATAATGATTTAAGTGGGTTTATTGCTACGGACAGTACGGGAGTGTCTGAGTTTTACTGACAAAATCCACTAGTATTTCTTCAGTTATCCTTTGCGTTCTAGCAGGCTTAGCCCCATAGCGCACTAGCAGCCAGCGGCCAGCGGCCAGGACGCGGCGGCCATCGAGATACATACATTAGTATGTATCTCGATGGCCGCTCGGTTTCATTTGTTTCACCTGGCCGCCTGCGGCCTGGCCGCTAGTGCGCGCCTGGCCTTAGATAAATGACTTTTCTCACAGTTTTGCCTGTACAGGTTGGATTAAACATACAGTTTACACAGCAAATGTAGTGAAGCTTGTGCATGTGGAAGGCCAACTAGTGTGGCCTGCCGGCCGCGGGCTACGGGGAGTGAGGCGTCCGCGATCAATATGTGTTCAATCTTGGTCTTATTACAGAGGACAATTTCTTACAGACAACCTTTGGATGGACTGAACGAAAGGAAAACATTTACAACAACAGAATTTGCATCGAAATGCCGTGGTATTTTTCAATACGTTATCTAGCTACCGTCTAGCTAGATACAGGAAGAAAAATAATGATCAACCGCAATGACGTATTGGCAACCGCAGGACAAGTAGGCTTTGCGTCAGTGATTGACCTTGATCTGGCCTAGCATAGTAAGGTGTTTCCATAGAAGAAGAGTTCAGCTTATACTGGTTTTAGATACTGCCCTACTATTTCTAAGAAAACTGCTCTTATTACATCGAAATCCCGACGTCAATGTAGGAACACACATGTTGGTCGAATATTGGATTTTGAGCACTCATCGTAAGCTGGCCTACCGTAGTACGGAGATTCAACCGAATGAGAAGCCTGCTTATACTGGTTTAATGCTACTTGCACTATCATTTATCAAAAAAACATGGTGTGTTATCTCCAACAATTTGCCGTAATTACGATCAATTAAATATACATTAGGTACATAGTGTGTATTAAATAAATAACTTGTTTTCGATTCTGTCCTAGAGATCGTCTATACATTGCGCCACTTTTCTTGGTAAATCGATTTATAGGGACAACTATTATTAGTCAAGATGGAAGACTTGAAGCCACGGTCGCTCGGAATGGCGATTCTGCTTCAGATCAAGTGATGGCACAGTGATCAGGTGCTGCCGTACATAGCGAGGCCCAGGAGAGCCTTGGCGTACAGGGATCTCTTCTGGGCCTCGCTACTGACATCCATGAGAAGACTGTTCTTCTTATAGATGTGCCGTAACAGGCGTTGCATAGAGACTCATCTAATAGGCTCCTTATATGTGCTGATGGTGATCAGTGAGGTACAAATCAAACCTCGGACTTAATCCCAAAGTCTAGGCGGATTTTGAAGGTTTCCCATCGAACAGACATGACAGAAACAAAGGTAACAATGAAGGCTGGTATAATAATAATAAATTCATTTCATTTCTGCCCTTTGAAGACTGAAGCAGGAAAATCCTTAGTTACTCTTTAGGTTTATTGAAGTAACAATAAGAAGAAAGAACAGCTTATTGACACTCCGCGTGTCTCAATGATTGGCTTTTACCTTGGACAGAGGATAATCAGATCGGGTGTTGCCATGCCACCAGTCTTTTGGGTACATTTTGATCGTCTACAGCAATGGGAAGGAGATTTAGGCAACATATTTTAGATAGCTTATTATTAGATTTTAGATATGTATTTCCCCAGTCTTTTTGATGTGCACCATATATCTTCGATAAGCACCAAGTTTCAGGTCTTCCTTGATGATAAGGGAAAGTGTTCTACCTGAACGGCCGGCCTGATCATTTATAATCATCAATAAAAGAAGTGTTGGTGTATTTAATTCATGAATCCCCGACCGGTCCTATGAGACCGCGGTGTTATTGTTTTAGTATTGTGTCTCGTTTTGTGGGTATGTGATAGGTGGTATATTTTTTAAAGGAAGGAAATAATCCAGTGACTTTACCCGTTCTAAGGTGGAGGGCGTATCACACTTTCACTGACAAAAACCCACCTGTGTTTTTTAGTTACCCTTTGCGTTCTAGGGCTACAGTATTCCTTTCAGAAATTGCCCATGACGCTAGCGAGCTAAGGCTCTCCTGGGCGTCTATGGTATTTGCGTTTCCGATAAATCAGGGTTGCTCCTAACCGGACGGCCAGACAGCAAGTTACCTAATTGTTTATCGGCCACAAGCTTATGCATACGGTAGCCAGTGATCGCCCTGCCACTCCCGATGTCCATCAGGGTATCTGATGAACGCTGGGGCGTGAGGATGTACGCATCCTCACTCTTGCCGTCTTTGCTAGCGTTACCGCTTCGCAGAAGGAAGCGACCTCAACCTATTTCCTCTCACTGCGGACCATGGTCTGAATAAACCAGCAGTCTAGGATATGAATCTAGGCTCCACAATGTTAGTAGCACTTTTATGGGGGCGAATTCGCTTCGTGAGAATTAGTACATAATAAGTTAGTTAAATATTTTACAAGTTATTGTATGTAGCAATTATTAAATAAATACACTTTATTAGTAATAAAAATCGGAATGCTATTCAAGCTATGCGGTGTGTGTGAATTGTGTTGCACATAAAGTGAACAGTGACGAAAAATCATTATCATCAATCTGGCAAGTTTTTCCACAACTATGTTAGGGTCAATTTCAAAACATCAAAAAAACTCCTATTTAACTAAATTATCTCACACACTCGCCTGGTAAGATATTCGTATTAATTGCAAAAGCGAGTTTAGCCGCGCATTCTTGTACTGAGCGGGAATCGAAGCTGTAACGCGGTCGGGGCCCGCAGTTCATTGACACCGGCGCACAGGGTTACCATACTCGTACGTACTTAGTCGATTTGGTAGGAAATAATTTAGGTGTTGTTAATAATCAGTGTTTAATAATCTTCGATTTTCTGTAAAGGGTAACTGAAAGAATCAAGCGTGGTTTTAGTCAGTAAAAGTCTGACACGCAATCTCGCTCCACCCTAGATCTAGAGAAGTAATTGGTTGATTTCGCATCTCAAAAAATATATATATTACATATTTATAATTCTCTAAATTCTACCAGCGGTATCGTGAAAGTTGAAAATTATCCCAAGGGTTTACAATAAATTCAGTAGTTATCTTCCCAAAACTCATTGATAATGTCTATATCTTCCCAAAACTCATTCGAAACGGCAGAACGGCCGTGAGTGAAGAAGAAAAACATATAAATTATATAAACAAAGTCATAAATAAAAACATTAAAAAATATGAGTACATTCAGTCATTGGCTTCTGAACTAGTTAAGTCATGCCTTTAATTTCCGCTTGGAGTAAATATTTACCTAACCCTGTAGACTATTGGTATTTAACTAGCTGTCCAAATTAGGTTTAGATTTGTTTAATTGCTGAATAGCATATTATTAAGTATTATCATTCTATAATGTTCATAGGTTTATATAAGTGGGTTGTGGGTTTGGACACTTTAAGGAACACGGGTGGGCTTTAGTCAGGAAAAATCCTTCACTCTTCCTCGCACTGTGTGTGAGTCTGTGTATCCTGATAGCTAAAACCTGGGGATTTTAAGTCAAATGAATAGGAAGTGAGGCAGCTCGTGGCTAGATAATAACAGCCGCACGGGTCGATCTTCAAGGTTAAGCAACGCTTGCCAAGGTTGGTCTGTGGATGGGTGACCATCTTAACATAGCGAGTTTCCTCCGTGCCTCGGGAAGCACGTTAAGCTGTTGGTCCCGGCTGTCATTTGTAGATCTTTGGCAGTCGTTACGGAAAATCAGAAGCTAGTAAATCTGACTCCAGTCTTACAATGAAGTACCGTGTTACCCCAGTTAATGGGTTGTGGAGGTCTGGTAGGCAGCCGCTCCTGGTAAAATGCTGGTATTCAGCTAAATACGGCTTGACTGGAAGCCAACCCCAATATAGTTGGGAATAGGCTAGGTAGATGATGATGAATAGGAAGTGAGGCAGCGGTCAAGCACAAGCGTAGCGAAGTAAAGGAAAGTCGTGAAGTCCGCATTTATACCTTTGTATTGCATGCTATGAACAAATAAAAAACGTCCAAACAAGCGATATTCACGGAATATCGTTACTAGTGTCAAATGGGTCATGACCTGGTCAGCTCTGCCTCAGTTCGCTCGACGCTTAAATATTGACAAAGACAAACAGAAATGGGTCATCGTTGGCCCCCGACCCCCTAAGCGGTTATACAGTAGTTGGCCTTCCCCTTGTGCAAAAGGTAAGATTTATTTATAGCTATGTTAACATTGGTATTGCTTCAGAAAGTTGCGCGAAACATTAAAAATAAAAATGAAAGATTTAATGACTATTTAAGGTGATTCTTGAGATTGAAGATATTCATATGATTGTGGCGCATTCTTTTTTAGTGTTAAATTTAGCATGGGGTTTATAATTTGGCTAAAAATCATGATAAACTACAACGTGTTTGTCGGTTCGCCTAGTTTAAATAAACTTACGTAACCTAACGTGACACGGGCGGGATATTCAAAATTGGTTAAATTGCCATAATAAAATATACGTGTAAATCACGTTTCTTAATATTTCAATTAAATACAGGGTGGCCCAGAGAGAAATGCACTTTTGAAAATTCAATAAAAAAAATTGTGTAATTTTTTAGAATATGTATTTATTACAATTTTAAAGATTATTAAATGAAATTTGTTTTTAAAAAAAATACTTTGGTCTAAATGGAGTCTTTGACGGCTACAGCATTCTTTTAATCTGGCACCATTATTTTGAAAAAAAAAATTGTTAGGGTTTTCCTTGAAATGGATTTCATTTCTTGCCGAATATTCAGCTTAAGTGGTTGCAGATATGTTGTAAATGAATGTGGATTATTAGAGTACACTTTGCTCTCTACGTAACTCCATAAAAAGAAGTCTGCTGGAGTGAGACCGGGGTTTCTTGGTGGTCAGGAGATGTCACCCCTGCGTGAAATTAACTTTCTTGGGGTCAATCTCTCACCACGGCGATGCTCTGGTTTGAAGAGCGACATGTAGCCCGATCCTGCTGGAACCAAGTGTTCCTGTTATAGCCTCGAGATTCTTGCAGCTTTGAAATCAAAAAACTTCTCAGCATGGTCATATAGCGCTCTGAATTGACGGTTACAGTTTGGCCACGATGTTTTCGAAAAAAAAGCGGTCCAACGTTCTCCATCTCGCAACTGCGGCCGAAACTGTAAATTTCGGTGAGTATAGCGACTTCTGATGTTTCAATCGAGGATTTTCTGCTGCCCAATATCTACAGTTCTGCTTATTTACTAATCCGTTAAAGTAAAACTGGGTTTCATCCGAAAAAGGACGTTATGAAACTGAAATTTATTGCACATTTCATTTGGAAATCTCAATCCCGATTCTAAGTTTGCTGCGTTTAGTTTCTGCACTAACTGCATTTTATAAGGATGTAATTTCAAATGGAGCCGCAAAATTTGCTGCAAGGTCGATCTAGAGATACCCAAAACCGATGAACGTTTGCGCACCGAGACTTGTGGATTCGCGCGTACAGATTCTCGAACATGCTGAGTGCGTTCATCGGTCCGTCATACTCTTTGATGACCCCAAGACAGCATTTTTTGCGTCGATTCTGTCCTTTCGAATCTTTTAATCCATTTCCTTATTAAATTAGCGCTTAGACACTCCTTGATGCGCCGCAACTCGTATTCAACACGGTAAAGCCGTCAAAAATTCTCATAAAATCGAGCATTTTCTTAAAATGCACAGATACAAAACATGCGCTGCTCTCCCGTGTAATGACTTATGGTGACTTAAATTACAAAAACTGCTCTACGCACTGCCGCTATCCCCGCTCTCCTCAATTTTGTTGTTTAGAAATGCGAGCGAAATAAAAAGTGCATTTCTCTCTGGGCCACCCTGTATAAAAAAAATATCCCACCGATATCGTGAAAAAGGTCCAAGCGACCCGATTAATCAAAGCTCCAGAGAGAGGAACTCCTGAAAATACGAGTCCAGAAGTACCGCTTTCTGAATCAAGCCCTTGGTCCAACTACCTAAAATGAGCTTTCTAAATTGATGTTTGTTGAGTCGTATATTATACTTGTATATTTTCTTTCATAAGCATCATCTTGTGACAAAAACTACACAAAAGATTAGCGAAATTGGTCCAGCCGTTTATGCGTGATGACACGGGCCTGTAGTCCAATTGTGCAGACTGTGACCAAGGGAAATAGGGATTACTTTTTACAAGATAGATAAATAAATGAAGAATACGTATCATCATCTACCTAGCCTCTTCCCAACTATATTGGGGTCGGCTTCCACTCAAGCCGGATTTAGCTGAATACCAGTATTTTACGAGGAGCGGCTGCCTACCAGACCTCCACAACCCATTAACTGGGGTAACACGGTACTTCATGGCAAGACTGGAGTCAGATTTACTGGCTTCTGACTATCCGTAACGACTGCCAAAGATCTACAGATGACAGCTGGGACCTACGGCTTAAAGTGCTTTCCGAGGCACGGAGGAAACTCGTTATGTTAAGATGGTCACCCATCCAAAGACTAACCTTGAAGATCGACCCGTGCGGCTGTTATTATCTAGTCACGAGCTCCTCAAATAAAAATGAAAAATACGTGTTATAATAAAATAAAAGTATTATTCTACGTTTCCGTCGTGAAAGCATGGCAACACTAGGCGCCGTGGGCTGCAGTGAGCGGCATGCTAACAATTCGCAATGCTCGTGATAAGCCAGTCTGTGAACTATTTGCATCGCAGCCGTTTTTATTTACTTCTAATCTTTATAGCTATGACCGAGTTTTCTCATATTAAATATTTATGTAGGTCGAAATTTGTTCTCCAAATTGCATTGTATTTAGCGTATGCAATCATGCATGCACTACTTTCAATAACCTACTGATAGTGAGTTTGTTCCAATACATGATAAATGATATTTATTTTGCGAGTTGGTTTTTCCAAACACTATTACACGTAATTTTTTTTTTATCAGTTCATAAGTACTAGATGAGGAGGAGCTCGTGGCTAGATAATAACAGCCGCACGGGTCGATCTTCAAGGTTAATCAACGCTTGCCTAGGTTGGTCTGTGGATGGGTGACCATCTTAACATAACGAGTTTCCTCCGTGCCTCGGAAAGCACGTCAAGCCGTTGGTCCCGGCTGTCATTTGAAGATCTTTGGCAGTCGTTACGGATAATCAGAAGCCAGTAAATCTGATTCCAGTCTTGCCATGAAGTACCGTGTCACCCCAGTTAATGGGTTGTGGAGGTCTGGCAGGCAGCCGCTCCTCGTAAAATACTGGTATTCAGCTGAATCCGGCTTGAATGGAAGCCGACCCCAATATAGTTGGGAAAAGGCTAGGCAGATGATGATGATGAAGTACTAGATGAGGCCGGTGTTAAGTTGCAGACAGTAAGTTGCTCCATGTATGTTCTTAATGATATACACTATTGCTGACTGCAAACCCACCTGATGGTAAGCAGTGATACAATCGTTGATGGTGAAGTACACTAGTTTATTAAGAGCCTTTGCACTCTCAAGAGAGCAGTGGTGACCCAGTGGTAACTACCCCGACTTACAAGTTGTGGTTCGCGGGTTCAAACCCAGCCAGGCGCATTACTTTGTATAATTTATTTTATCACCGCTGCTCTCAAAAACATTGAAGGAAAATTTCGTGAGGAAACCGGCCTATCCTAGAACCTAAAACTTCGAAGACTTGTGACATCTCATGGTGAATTACTGCCCACTCCCCACTGCCTCACTCTTAGAGAGGAGGCCAGAGTCCCAACAGTGGGACAACATTACAAGGCCGATAATGTTAATAATGCAATGCACTCTAGCCTTGAATTTTCTCGGATGTGAAGACAGCAGCATGAAATATTGATGAACTGCTCTATCTGTGGGAAATCACGTATGTGTCTAAACATGAACGGGGATTGTGATCAGTGCTCTTTCCTATACAACACCACAAGAAACTTCTGATTTACAGAAAGACAATCAAGCTTTTTGACGAGATTTTTTCACGTAAAGTTTGGTGGCTGTTTTAATTATATTATTCGCAATTTTTAGTTCTGTATCTCAATTGTCTACATTCTAGACAGTTGGGATGCAAAACTAGACTCTAGACTACAATCTACAGTATGTTACGGTTCACAGTCTTTCGACCGTTTATACAAGATAGGAACGGTATTTACAATTTTACGGTGACGTACAAATTCCTACTTTGTTACGCAGAAAAGAAATGTCACAAAGAAAACAACGGAATCTAAGCGTTGTAGACAAAACATGGCATTATGGCATACATTACTGACAACTACAACAATTTCTATTTCCTTACAATTACCAGTAGCGATTGCAACTGTACTCCAATTATGGCGTCTGATTGCATTTTTTCTGCTGCCAGCAGTTTCATTTGAGGAAGCAGGCGTTACTTAAGCTTATGAATAATTATTGTAATTGGCTAAACGACGAGTAATTGCTATGCTTACGTAGAGTTGTTTAAGTGCTACTGGTTGCTGGTAAGTTGTAGATTGAATTGGTTAATAATGGTAAGGTTCAGATGGAATACCAGTTGAAGTGTGGAAGTTATTGCGGATGGATGTGATTAGCTTTGTTCTTCAATAAGACCTAATGACCACGTACGCGTAACTTCATAAGACACTTGTAAATACGCCTGGCAGCTTTAGCAGCCCAGTGAGCTTACTGGTGCCTGTCCACGTTTTCTATCATTTTTGACATTAATTTCGACGAAGATTTCGCCACTATTTTTACAAAAACAAAAACGTTCTTTCGCTCGCTGCGCAGACGTCATGATGCGCACACAGTCGCGAGCACGTCGTTGCACCGGTTTGTCGACAGAGTTTCATAGTTTTGTATGTAAGATGTGAACAGGAAGCTATGAGTCCGTGGATAACTTAGGCCTACTAAGTTGTTGAGGGCAGAAACTAATTCTGATAACTGGTGCAACAGTTCTTTGGTGCCCATTTTGAAGTGTGTTGTCCTTGAGTGCAAGAATTATAGAGAAATAAAGTTGAAAAGGAATCGTTTATATTGGAGAAGGGATGAAAAACATTATAAGAGTTATGAGTATACATGTGGATGGAAAACAGAGAGAGAAAATCTAACAAAAGATTATAGATATGTGTGTGAGGAGTGACATGAAAGAAACAGGATTTAGTGATAGCTTGACGGGTGACAAGACAGTATGGAAGGAAAAAAACGTGATGCACCAACCCCAAATAATACGGTGTAAGGGCCAGAAGATGACGATGACAGATGCGAAACACTTTATGAAGCATCTATGTGTTTTTGCACTATAATTTACAAAAAGCATCGATATACATTTGCTAAAGTAGATGTCAGTGACAAGAAGGAATCTTATAATAAATATTTCACCATACTCGAAAAAAAACCTGTCAGGGAAATTTCAAAAGTAATTTACAGATTTACAATGAAATACGATGGCTTGACAACAGACCGTATTGGATATACCTAGACCTCGACAGCTAACTGATCAAAGTCAATTTAGCATATTATTGAAAAGGTTAATTCATATGACTTCTATCAGTAAATTGATGCTCAATTTTTTGCATTAGTGTGTGTGTGTGGTTAGGCCTACATCTAATCTTTGTACATATATAACTAGCTTCTGCTAGCGGCTTCATCCGCGTAAAAGTAGGTTTCTCCATAAAAATTTATGGTCTTCCTTCATACCGTTCAAGGGTCATCATCATTATCATCATCTGCCTAGCCTTTTCCCAACTATATTGGGGTTGGCTTCCAGTCAAGTCGGATTTAGCTGAATACCAGTATTTTACGAGGAGCGGCTGCCTACCAGACCTCCACAACCCATTAACTGGGGTAACACGGTACTTTATGGCAAGACTGGAGTCAGATTTACTGGCTTCTGACTATCCATAACGACTGCCAAAGATCTACAAATGACAGCCGGAACCTACGGCTTAACGTGCTATCTGAGGATGGTCACCCATCCACCGAATAACCTTGGCAAGCGTTGCTTAACCTTGAAGACCGACCCGTGCGGCTGTTATTATCTAGCCACGAGCTCCTCAACCATACCGTTCAAGGGTGAATTTTGGAAAATCCTCTCTTAGTGCTTGCCTTTGTCATAAAAGGAAAAAAAACTTCTACCAAATTTCACGCTCCTAGTCCCAGTAGTTTCGGCTGTGCGTTGATATGTCAGTCAATTTCTTTCTTTTTTTGTGTATGTAGATTCTTCTGTACATCTAACTCTCCTAAATGGATTGGCCGATTTTGTGAATATATTTGAGTGGATCCCTGAATGGTTTGAAAATACAATTCATCCCGTTAGGTAGTGCAATCCAGTTCTAAATTATTTTTTCTACATTCAAGTAATATTTCTACTATCAATATCTCTATTTAACCGAGACCATCTTCACTTGAACTTGAGCAAGTCAATGCACTCGAACTCATAAATACATGCCAAAAATTTTCAGCTGAATTTACACAAATATTTTAATACGAAAACCTATTTACATATTGCTATAAACTCAACACTTTACATAACTCAAGGCTCGCGTGTACTTTTATTAGATTTCAAGCACGATAAATAATTTCGTTAATATCAAAACTGACATGGAAAATGGCGTGACAATATGGAAATGGGTTTGGCTGACGATAATAATTTTAGCATATTAACTTGTCACCTGGTCATGCATTGTTACCTTTGTTTATGGAAACCTGGAATTGAATAAGTGACAGTGTGGTGTGACGGTAGACGGGCCGGATAATGACGGTGTCATGACAGTTTGATGTGACATGAAGTGGACGCTGGTGGGGAGAGTATGTCATTGAGATATCAGCTCGCGATACTTTTTCATTATTTTGTTAGTAGGTAATTTTGTTTTGGTATGGAACGGGCTATAATCGGAGTTTTCTTGCGTGGTTGGATCAGAAATGAAGACATCCACAGGAGAAGCAAGGTTACCGACATAACCGAAGAATCGCTAAACTTAAGTAGCAGTTGAAGGGGCCGAAAGGTTCTGGAATGACGAACATGTACCGAAAGACGCAGCGTTGGAAGGCTTCCAAGATGGAGCGAAGACCCAGTGGGAATTCGAAAGATGCGAGACGCACAGGACCGGTCATTGTGGCGACGCTTGGGGGAGGCCTATGTCCAGCAGTGGACGTTTCAGTTGAAATGATGCTAATAATGATGATGTTTCTTCCCAACGGGTTATAATTACGCATAACTATATCAAAATATGGTTAGGAAGAACTGTATCAATATATTATTTTTATTCAGTTACCTACAAGGGCAGAGTAATGCAGGTAGCTGGGAGCGAAAATGATTGTATGACCAAAATTTTAACCCTGTTACGAACGAGGAAATCTTACAAATAATACTCAATGTACTTTTACTACAACTTTTGCTTTTATAATTTTTCAATTTGAAATACAGTTTCAAAGGCGTGTAGAATATCGTATCCGTCAGAACTGTCTTGTTAAGTCAATAAACTCTTCAAAGCTTTTCTTTAAATTCTATTTCTTAGTCAAGGTTGGCACGACAACTGCGGAATCAGTATCAGTTTCGGTAGCCAATAGCAATAGCCGAAACTGGAACAGGAGCCGAATATTTAGTTACGGCTTCGGCTGCAAATCGGGTTTCGGCCAGCTGACCGGATGATGTATGTGAATGTACCTTTAACTAATGTCTTCAAGTTATCGATATAAATGTACTACCTACGTAGTACGTATTTTAGGATTACGTCTGCCGTACACTCACTTTGTTCGACTCAGGTGTACTGCAGCCTGTACATCTGACATTAGTGCAGTTTTGACGAAACGCGTAAGTGCCATGAAATTCCCGGCGCTGAAGACGTTTTGGTTGGGAGAAAAGTCATCATCATCTGCCTAGCTGCGGTTGGGAGAAAAGTATCTTATATAAATTATCTAGCGTACATTGTTGATCGAAGTCTAGCGCTGTATTTTTATTTAATCTAGCATTGCAGCTAACTTTTTTTCAAACTTCTCAGTTGAAGGTTCGTGTCAATTGTTAGAATAGTCGTCAATGCAAAGTATTCCTGTTTCGGCACCAATAGGTAACAATAATATGTTCCACAACTTTCCACACAACGCCATCTAGTCCCAAGCTAAGCAGAGCTTGTGTTATGGGTACTAGACAACTGATAAACATACTTATATATTTCTAAATACATAAGATACATATATTATAGATAAATGACATCCAGACAACAAATGAACGTGCTCATCACACAAACATTTGTCCTACGACCTACGGCATAGCAGTCAGGGCCACTATATAACCACTAGACCAACTACAGGCCAGTCTATGGTCTATCCGTTTAGGTGGTTAACTAAAGGTAAACAATAACAATTAACAATTGGTGCCGAAACGGTAATAGCTTGAGTGCTGAAACTTGTGGTGCCGAAACAGGAATACTTCGTCAATGCTTCAAGTAAAAAAACTTACCTGCTTAACAGCCCCATCCACATAGTCTTCACAAACATTCTTCGCGAAGAAGGTCTCAACAGGGAAGGTCCGTCCAGGGATGGTGAAGGTGGGCACGTTGCCGAAGAACGTAGAGAACTTGGTGGAGTCCATGGTGGCTGACGTCACGATCAGCTTCAGGTCGGAGCGGCGGGCCACCACCTGTGGGAGAAGAAAAGAGGGTTTTAGTGTTTGGAGGTATGGACCTCTTTAAAGGGTTCTGGACCTGACGGGAAATATATTGTTTATTTAATTTAAACTCGACCGCATCGTTTCTTTCCGTCAGGTGAGATAGCGGTCAAGCGCGCACCAATCAACATTAAAAAAAAAACTTCATGTACAGTAATGTTACATAGTCGGACTTTATTATTTTTGTATTTTTAGGGTTCCGTACCTCAAAAGGAAAAAACGGAACCCTTATAGGATCACTTTGTTGTCCGTCTGTCCGTCCGTCTGTCAAGACCCTTTTTCTCAGGAACGCGTGAAGGTATCAAATTGAAATTAAAACCATATATTGAAATCCGCGGTCCCTTGAAGTTGTGCAAAAATCAAACTTGTAAGTTGACGGGAAAAAAAGATACGCCCGTTTATGTTGCAAAAAACGTACATTTCGACACTATCAAAGGAATCAAAACTCATAGGGTACTTCCCGTTGACCTAGAATCTTGAAATTTGGCACGAAGCAAGGTATTATAGCACTAATATCGGGAAAAGTCTGAAAACTGAAAATTTTTAGTTACGTCACAAGAAAAAAAAATTGAAAAGTCTTCAAGACTCGATTCGAGAATTAAACTGTTTTTATAGGTAGGTTGGTACGAAACCCTCAGTGCGCGAGTCCGACTCGCACTTGCCCGGTTTTTTATCTACGGGTCTCAGTTGCCTGATAATAAAGGATTATTATTATTAATGCAACAAGGCATTCTCTACCAGTCAACTTATGGGTTAAAAAGACAACAAGTGGTAGGTTTGCATAATAAACAAACGCACTCACGCATCCGACCGCACCTTTCTAGGTTGAAGGCGATCGAAAACGATAAATGACATTTATTTTGCCAATCACACTGACATTATAAAGATGATAGTTTGTGAGGGTGTGCTTGTATATTTGATACTTCTACAGATTCGAATAGCTGAACGAGATTAAATGAAATTAGTGACACGAATAGACTATGTCCTGGAATAACACATAGGATACTTTTGTCCCAGGAGAATGTTTCCTTGAGATTATTTCCAGCGGGCACAGCCCCTGGTAAGTAGTAACTTCTTGGTTATAAATCTAAATATCACTTTTAAACGTCAATTTCACAGGAATTAGTACTTAGGAAGAGGTGCAATGACTAATTAAAGTGTCATTGTCATACCGACCGAGTCATTGACATGATCGACAGCCCGTGATTTACCAGCAGCATTGCATTCAGCATTTTTCAGCATTCCAGTAACTCAATTAGAAGCATTATTAAATTGTCAGTTACAATCATTACATCATTATTAATGTTTACATTGGAAGTTGGATCTAAAAAATGAATGAACTGAAGAACTTGGAACCGTGCTTTGGCTACTACTAGAAGCACAACTTATACAATAAAAGTACTGCTTTTATTGTGTGTACAGCTAAGAAGTGGAGTTCCTTGCCGGAGTTTGTGTTTATATATTATGTGTGTTTGTGTGGGCTAGGATAGAGCAATCTCTAGTACAATTACTTAAATTCCTATTCCAGTCAAGACGCTTACCCTAACCTATACACAGTAACCTGTACACAGATTACTTCTGGGTAAGCGTACATCTACGACCACATCGTCACTTTTCATCAGGTGATATAGTGGTCAAGCGAGACCCTATAGTGATACCGAAGCGTGCTCCATCGTCGACCTCATTATCGCTGTCCATCAGGTAAAGAAGCGATATCGTACCAATAGTAAAAAAAGTGATAAAGAGAAATACTGTTCAGTAGATAATATCAATTACGTTTGCCCTGAGATCAGTCATAATTTTTTTAGAAAAAAATTCCGTCAATTTCTACGAGTAATCGTGGCTGTACGATCTGACAAAGCCGTGCTTATTAACGGCCACCGAGGTTCCTTCGTGGTCTGTGGCATGTACGGGCATTATGGAAGGAATTCTGAAAGTGACTACAAAATATCCTACTACTAGTGATCGATTTAAAATTGACGTTCGATAATTTCGCGGTCTATTGCGCACGCGTGAGTTAACTTGCGTAACACAAAGGAATTTGGGTAAAAAACTATTACAAAAAAAATAGTAGGCAACCTATTTGTAGATATTTTAGTAACAATAGAAGTGGACAAGAAATAAATAAAGTGTACTAAGTAATTGATTTGCGCGAAGGAAAAGAAATAACAGTTTTTGTCGTGAGATATGTCCTTGTGGTAGTTGAAACTGGGAAAGCCTAGTAGGATATAATAGCTGCTATTGTGTTTAGATGGCTTTTTGTTGTCAATAAATCGATACATATAAATAAATACTGGATTTCCAAGGTTGAATTATTTATGGCTAGCTTTTTACAGCGGTATTGTATGTGTGTTATTGTTGTCTGTTTATGTATTTGTTAGTGTTACCTTGGTATCCAGTAAAATCTTTTCGGCGTTAAGGAGTAGGTACAAACATCCACACATTTTGACCCTTATAACATTAGAAACATTAAGGATTTTCTTTGGGGTGGAAGATCATCAAATAATTTCACTTGCTGTGGGTGGATCGAGAAAGAGAGGTAAACTTCTTCTGACTAAAACTGATGATCCTTTAGTTGTCCTTTGAATTTCAGGGTTGTGGATACTTGTTTCGAGCAATCCCGTAACCTAGGAGACTAAAAGGAGATGGTGACTATTTGGTAGATAATAATAATAATTTTATTAATTTTCACATCACGACATTTTGTCATGTTTTCTTCTTTCTTTCTTAGACAAAAAAAAATATATCAAAAGCTTTACCAATAAAAGTAAACTGGTTCTATCTTCAAGATTTACACACCATTTATTGCCTACTTAATTTAGTACATAATCCAGAAAATTTATTCCATATTTTCTTAAAGAATAAATCCCTCATAAGTTGGCAGACGTTTGCGAATATTGGATGCACCATTTCTTTGTTCATTCGCGAGGGACTTGAATTGAGAATTTATTGGTATCTTTCAAAGGACTTGAAGGACACAGGCGTCAATGGCCTTGCGCTTTTTTATACCAAGGTACTATTGAAAATACAATAGGTTTTACTACTTTCTCTATACTACACACTCTTTCTTCTTTTTCTATTGTGTTACTTGTTTGGTGTACAAAAAAAAGCTTACTGACTGATGGATGGATGACCCCTGTAACACAGGTTTTTCTAGAATAGGGGTCATTGATCATGTCTCTTGTATCTCGTCGATTGTACCCTAAATTAAGTGTCATCTGTAAATGTGTACTTTTTGCAATAAAATATTCATTATCATCTACCCTGCCTTTTCCCAACTATATTGGGGTCGGCATCCAGTCAAGCCGGATTTAGCTGAATACCAGTATTTTACGAGGAGCGGCTGCCTACCAGACACACACGGTACTTCATGGCAAGACTGGAGTCAGATTTACTGTCTTCTGACTATACGTAACGACTGCCAAAGATCTACAAATGACAGCCGGGACCAACGGCTTAACGTGCTTTCCAAGGCACGAAGGAAACTCGGTATGTTAAGATGGTCACCCATCCACAGACCAACCTTGGCAGGCGTTGCTTAAACTTGAAGATCGACCCGTTCGGCTGTTATTCATCTAGCCACGAGCTCCTCCATGTAAGTGCGACAGACACCAAAACAAATTACTTGACAACTACTCGTAAGTCGCTCACACCCTCCCCTAAGACGCAATTTAATCAACTACTCCCCACAAAAGAGAACTTTGTTTACAAAACAAAACCAATGACGTCAAACTCAAATCGAATAACCCTTTCACCAAAAACACAAAGAGATGAAACCCATACGCATCAGATTAGACCCTCCTTTCATTTGGAAGTAGTGTTACCAAGCGTCCGGATAAAACCGGACACGGTCAGGCTTTTCGGTTGTGTGTCCGGCCAAATTAGGTGGAGTACGGCCTGTCCGGCTTTTGTTAGGCTTTTTAGATTATTTTTTTTAGCATTAGGGGCCTTATAATGTTCCCAATGCTGGGACTCGGGCCTCCTGTCTAGGAGAGGGAATGGGCCATAATCCACCGCGCGGGCCCAGTGCGGATTGGTGGATGTCACATGTCTTCGAATTTATGGTTCTAGGGCATGCCGGTTTCCTTACGATGTTTTCCTTCACCGTTTTGAGAGCACTTTTAGAGGCTTTTTAGATACCGACTAGTTTTTAGATTTTTCATGTGTTCTTGCAATTGCAAGAGTTTGCAGACCATCGATGGCTTGTTATTTCATTAGAATGTACGAAATAAAAAAAAAAAAAAATACGACCTTTTAACTCAAATGTCCGGCTAAACTGGTTGGATTGTCCGGCTTTTCGGTTTGAAGATATGGCAACCCTACTTGGAAGGGAACTTTCAGAGGTAAAGCGTTCCCCCAGGATGCCCAAAAACGTCATACTGGGCCCAAAAACGTCATACTGGTGACGTCACAATGGACAATGTTGGGGTATGACTGGGAGGGGGGAGGAAGCTAAAAATAGCTCGCAGCGTGTCTAGACTCTATGCCATTACGGATACTATTGTTTGAAACGGACTAGCGATAAAATTTAACTGTTAGAGTTGATAGTTTTCAAATGGGATGCGTGTAGTCAGATTTTTTATCTGTTTGTCTTTGTTTTGAGTAGTAGCTACTAATAGATGTTTTGTCTCTGCAGCACTCTAAAGTCGATTTGACAATGCATGGTATAGCATAATCAACACCTCTAATGTTAACTACTGAGACCGTGTTTTGTTATTCTATTCTATTTTATACAAATAAATAAAATCTTACTGACTAGCACACAACACAGCCGAAATTATAAGGCCTAGGGGCTTCTATTTTAGCACAAGCTTTCCTTTTATGACATCGGCGTGCACAATAAGAAGATTTTTCAAAATTCACACACTAAGGGGAGGAACGGGTTCGCAGACGGCGAGCACTGGGTAGCTCGCTGTCCGGCAGTCTAGAAATAATCTGGACCGAGCCCAGTCGTCAACGGCGCGTTCTGTTCCACGCGCGCCTCATGGAGATGTCAGCAAACTGTAGGGGCCCGGTAGGGCCGAAGCCTCTGGGGGGAACATGTGGTATTCCTAAAGGTTGACACCGAGTCCCCCCCAGAACGAAGGAAACGAAGGAACGGGGTAGGGGTTTAGTCAGTAAGAGTCTGACACGCCCTCCCGCTCCGCCCAAGAGCGGGGAAAGTCATTCTGATGATTCCCCTACCATAAAAAAAAAGGGGAGGAAAGTTAGTATGGAAAAACCTACTTACATGCGAGCGAAGACGCTGAAAAAAACTAGTTGCTTTTTTATTGTTATAAATTACAACTTGATCGCGATCCCGCCTGATGGTGGAGCAGTGATGCAATGCATTCTGTAAAATGCCGAAAGGCTACCCTACGCCTGTGCTCAAGGCTTTGTAGATTGGACTTAACCAAATCTGGACGTCCAATTAGCCTCTTCGCACGCCTTTACATCGCAGTAAACCAATAAGATACATTATGCAAACTTATATAGGTATGTATTTTTTCTTCGATTACCACAATATCATTCAATGAGTTACACACCGCTATTTCAGTCGCTCATTCAAGCTTTCCCCGTGATCCCGTGGTTTATAATCAATAAACAAACGTATATTATTACCGTATGTTACGGTTTCCTCTCGTAAATCGCTGACGGCAGCAGATCACGGGTTTTTCGTCCGTCAGAAAGGCATGTGTCTGCCAAATAATTTAGCTTTTTTTTTCGTTTAATTTTTCACTAGTTTCAAGCGTGATTTGGCTCATTAGTGTTCTAGAGTTTAAAAGCTGTGTTTACTTTTTTTTTTCTTATGTAAATGTGGTAACATGTTTTTTTTTGCTGTGATATGGAGTTACGTGAAATTTTCAAGAGTCTGGGATGTGTCATCAGAGTTAATAAATAATTATTTGCCAATTTAATTAGTACCAAGTAACAGTAATAAGTAAGATTCAATTTCGAAACTAATTTGTTTTTAAATATGAAACCAACTTTTTAGGGTAAAAATGGGGCTGTAACTCCGCTGTCCATCTGTCCGTTACCAGCGCTTCATAAGATACAGCATCTCATGAACCGTGATAGCTAGACAATTGAAATTATTTTCACAGATGATATATTTCTGTTGTCGCTATAACAAAAACATAAAAAACCAGAATAAAAGTGGGGCTTCTATCACTCTAGGGTAGAGTGAGAGAGCGTATCTGGCTTTTACTGACTGAAAACTATGTTTGTACTCCATAAGTTTGAAGGGTTACGGTAACTTTTTGAAACAGTCCCGCAGCCCGAATATACATTCACCTGCAAAGTGAAATATCACCGAGCTCCTTTGTGTAATGAAACAAAGAAGGTATATTTAGAAGCAAATAAATGTTTATCGACCGACTATTATTATCGATATTACATAAATCACATAAGAGATTGCCCCGCAACAAAGTAATACTTCATTACTCAAAGATATTAGATACTTAGCCGACTGATTTATATGAACCTTATACTCGTATCTCCATCTCCACAATTTCCTTTACGTCATAATTTCGTATTTACTCCAAATAAATAATAGCATAGCATTATAAGGCTCATGCTATCAACCTTATAATATTCCCACTACTGGGTCTCAGGCCTCCTCTCTATGAGAGGGAATGGGCCTAATCATCACGCGGGCCCAGTGTGGATTGGTTCAGATTCGTTTATTGTTTGTCACAGGTGGAAGTTTAGTTCTTAGGGATATTATTATAACAAATAGTCAAATACCACTGTAATTATATTCAAAAAGTCAAATACAGTCATGTCAAAACAAAAGAAAATAAAACCAGCATGGTACGTACACAAAATAACCAATTACCTATATAGAGAAATTAATTAATTATATTAACAAATTTTGTCATAAAGTTAGTAGTAGATCTCACATGTCTTCGAATTTTTGCTTCTAGGACATGCCGGTTTCCCACAATGTTTTCCTTCACCATTTTAAGAGCAGCGGTGATGAAATAAATTACATAAAGTAATGCGCTAAATAAATAATAGTTCATAGTAAATATCAGGATCGAGGGAAAATGTACGACATAGCATAGTGCACACAAACAGACACATAGACTATCTATGTACAATAAATCTTTCAGAAATAGCTGCCAGCTTTCACTAGTGATAATAAAACCAGAACGTATTAACTGAGATAGCGGTTTAAAATAGATTGGAGACAGGAAAATAAGGGGCAGAAGTACCATGGATAGTGAAGGGCAATCATTTATCTTTTGGGGTTGTTCGTTCTATTCTAGACCACATCTTAGCATCAGGCGACATGAAAGAGCATTCAACAGAATTGACGAGGCCCGCAATGATAAATGATAAATGATATTTATTTTGCAAATAGGTTTCACGAAACACTTTTACACGTCAATTTTTTTTGTCATAATTATTAATCTAGATGAGGCCGGTGTTTCCTAACTGACTACCCTGAGAAGAAACACCGAAACAAACTCAGGGGTCACAGTCTCTTTTAAAAAAAATAAAATAAAAAAATATCCATACAAAATGTATTGGTCAAATCATATGCGAACTATGCAGATAGGTGTCTGAGATGGCCTTTTAAAGAAAGAACCATGCAGATTTGAGTGGACCTGTCCAGTCAGTGCAAGCATTTGTCATTCCTCGTAAAGCTCAACTCAGGACTACTAAGGAACTCAACGACTTGACGAACAATACAAAGGAAAGGACATTTGGTTAGGCCGCAGAAAATACTCAAATTGCCAGACATAAGTTAAAGTGACTGAAACGAAAGGAAAAGAAAGCTATCCACATAGTCCTCACATTCACAAAAAAAAAGATATAAATAAAATTTACAAAAAGTAATACTTAACAAAATAAATATTGTTGTCAAAAAAAAAATTTAGAATTTTAAAGAATAAAAAGAAATTAGTCGAATTGTATAAAATAAAAAAAATGTCAGATTGTAAAAAAAGAGAATATCAATGTCAAATTGAAATATAAGTTGAAAAAATGCAATCAAAAATCCAAAAGAATAAACGACAGTACAGTGAGTACTGGAGCAGGTCAATCCCAAGCCTTATTGTCCTCAACATAGTCCTTTATAGTATAAAAAGCCTTTTGGCAAAGTTTACGCTTTACAAATGATTTAAATTTATTGAGGCTTAGTTCTTGAATATGACTGGGAAGTTTATTATAGAAGTGTACACATTGACATCTAAATGAGCCCCCTATTTTTTTGAGCCTAGTTGCAGGAACTACGTGTTCATTTCTAGTATTAAAATTATGTATATCACTGTATTTTTTAAACATGTTTTTGTTCTTATGGGCATACAGGATATTCTCATAAATATACTGTGAAGGCACAGTCATTACCTTGATCTCCTTAAATTTATCTCTGAGGGAGTATCTAGGACTTAAATTATAAATGGAACGAATAGCCCTTTTCTGTAAAACGAAAATTGTTTGGATATCGGCGGCATTTCCCCACAGTAGGATACCGTACGACATGACACTATGAAAATAGCTAAAATAAACTAAACGGGCTGTTTCTAAATCAGTTAAATTTCGAATTTTTCTTACAGCATATGCTGCAGAGCTAAGTTTTTTAGATAATTTGTCTATATGTGGGCCCCACTGAAGCTTATTATCTAAAGTTATGCCTAAAAACACTGTAATATCTTCAGGACTCAACTCCTTTCCCTTTATTAGCACACTAGTTTCTACTTGCCTAACATGGGGCATTGTAAACTTTATGCATTTAGTTTTCTTTTCATTCAGATGTAGGTTATTTACATTAAACCAGTGTACTATTTTAGAGATAACTATATGTATATCGTCAGTAACCGACTGCTGACGTTTCAGTTTAAACAAAAGTGAAGTGTCGTCTGCAAACAACACTATATTATCGTTATCCTTCATGAGGTAAGGTAAATCGTTAATATAAATAAGAAACAAAAATGGGCCAAGAATTGAGCCCTGAGGGACACCCATTTTTACTACAGACCCAGGAGACCTTTTTCCGTTTACATCAACTCTCTGAATCCTATCGCCCAGATATGATGCAAGAAGATCCAGGGAGGAGTCCCGGATTCCGTAATGGTGTGTTTCCTGATTAATGTTTCATGGGGAACACAATCGAAGGCCTTAGACAAATCGCAAAAAATACCCAGGACATCGCATTTGTCTTCCCATGCATCAAAAATATGTCCTAAAAGTTCAACACCAGCATCGGTTGTTGAACGAGCCCTTGTAAAACCGAACTGTTTGGTATGTAACAATTCATGTCTATTAAAAAACTTTTGTAGTTGCTCTAAAATGAGTTTTTCAAATATTTTACTAAAAGTGGGTAGCACTGAAATAGGTCTGTAATTCGTGGGGTCAGATGTACTACCCGTTTTGAACAAAGGTATAATTTTACAATGGCCAATGCTTGCTAGGGCCGCGGCGTTGTTCGAAAGATTTGCCGTCAAGGGCAAGTGTACTTAGCATAGTTTATAAAGTTCTAGTGCCTTTTTAGAGCTCAGAACTAATGGCATATTCTAAATATGATACAGATACTAATTCAAATTTTAAAATTAAATATATTGTCAGATGAGAAATTGGGAAGGCTGCAAGGTCAAAAGGCGCGAGTAATTTTTAATTTAAAGACAAAACTTCGTATACCCTCGCATTATGACATCTAGATTCTTGAATTTGCTTGACATCAGAGACTTAAAAACATACATGGCATACGCAACGCTGTCGCATGCGTCAATTTAAGAGTCCAGAGTCTAGATGTCGTGCTTAGTTTGTCTAGCTTTATTATAAAAGAGTAATTTCTAAAAATAGATCATACACCAATACACGCTTTAGCTTTTTTATTATCCCCGATATTTATAACACTATTGTTTTGATCGAAAACTACGACTACACCAAATCCATTGCGCACAGATGTATTTCTGTATCATCTATCCTATGACACACATTTCGTGCGGCCAAGCCCCCAACCACGTGACAAATTAAAATAAGAACGACCGGCCGTTAAAAATACAAATAGAGCGCTCCTATTGGACGAATTTGAATCTGTGTTCGTGACTAATATAACGTATGTCAGTTAGAATTTGTTTGACGGTTTTGTTTGCACAGCTGTTCTGTCTTGGGCCATCGAAAACTAATCCACTGAGATGGAAAATAAAATATGTTAATTCAAAAGGTTTATTATATATATAGTTTATTATATGTATATATTAATTATTAACTTTACAAATCATCAATACACCATTTGTAGAACCTTGTACGAATATAAATGGTAATCATCATCATAATTTTAGCCTATAGACGATCACTGTTGAAAATAGGCCTCGCCCCAATGACCGGTTCTGTGCGTCTCGCATCCATCGGATTTGCATGACTCTCATCACCAGATCATCGGTGCATCCTGTGGGATTGCCTTCCAACGCAGAGTTTTCCGGTACGCGGTCGCCACTTCAGAACCTTTTCGAAAAGTGTTTTGGGAGCAATATGCTTTACCCACTGCAATCAAAATTTAGCGATTCTTCGGGCTCTGGTATGGTATTCTTCTTTTTCTTCCTGCTCATGTCCCATATTACTTGGGGTCGGTGCAACATGCTTTTTTCTTCCATTCTGTCATGCCATCCACCATACTATTACTAACTTCCTTTTCTTTCATATAGTCCAGTCAAAATAGACATTCCACTTTGCATTAATTCCCAACAAGCTGGATTTTTGTGCAGGCCTTGCATACGTCATTACAAATGATATGTCAAAAGTCCCCATCGATCCCGCTTGTGCGTTGTTTTTTATTCGAGGTCAAAGGTCACAAATTAGCGTTTTTTGCGTATATCTCTGAAACAATGAGAGCTATCGAAAAATGGTTCAGGCAAAGTTTGTAGATCGTAACATTGTCTACAAAAAAGATCTCGCCACTTTTCTTCTACAAAGCATCGCTTTCGAGATATCGTGACTTTAGACCGCAGAACAGTCGTATTTTAAGTGTAACAATCACTGTAGTACTTAGCCTCAGCAGCAACTAAGTCATATTCATACTGAATGCGGGCAATGACACTACTTGCTAGCTCATGAGAACGAGTCTGAGCTTCCTTAAAGATGGTTTTCTTGAAGTCAAGGGTTGAAACTTGAGGACACTCTTGGTCGAAGATGCTGCGCTTTTTTCATTTCAGCCGTGTTATCTGCTTCATTGCCACAGAACAAACAGTATTTCGTCAAAAAGACGATTCATTACCTCTTGCTCTAGTACGAGGAGGACTAATCCCAGATGTGGAAGCTATCTCCGCCTCACGCTGTCTTTTAGCTGCAGCGATGCTGCTCTTCCGAGTGTATGCTTTACGACACTGCTTATGTATCGTTACAGATGGTTTGTCCTTCAAATATTCATCGGACCCATCATCCCATAGTACGAGTGCATATTCGTATTTTCTATGTTTAAAATAGCCATAATTCGAAAACAGTGCACCGTAGAAGAAAAAGTGTTAGATCTTTTTTGTAGACAATTTGACGATCTACAAACTTTGCCTGAACCATTTTTCGATAGCTCTCGTTGTTTCAGAGATATACGCAAAAAACGCTTATTTGTGACCTTTGACCTCGAATAAAAAGCAATGCACAAGCGGGATCGATGGGGACTTTTGACATGTCATTTGTAATGACGCATCCAAGGCCTGCACAAAAATCCAGCTTGTTGGGAATTAATGCAAACTTGTATCAAAATTTAGTCTATTTTGACTGGACTAATATCACTCCTCACACAATCATGGGCTCTGGGTATGATATTATGTCAAAATATTATTTTTGTTCAATTTTCTCACTATTTAAATAAATTACGTCTTTTATTATGCTCATTATGAAGCTTTGAGCATCAGGAGAGCAGGACTTCCCTAGTCTAGTGTCTATTTTTATCTACTAATTATATAATAGCTTCACGTGTTTCACATCTGCTTGCCTAGCCCAGTCCTTACTGTGTGATGACGTCATATGCTTCGTTCCCAGGGTGTTCCGGGGGGTAAGATAAATGGGTTTTTGTTTAGCGTTCTCACCTAATGCTTGTGTGTAAGTATAATGCGTTTCAAATAAGAATAAGAACATCAATGACTTGTATCTGTCAAATGTTACCTACATAAAAAGTAAAGTTTGCAAAAACATTTATTTGCGTATCAGTACCAGTTTGTTTTACTGAATTTAACCGAGTATTAGTTAAGTCTAAGTAAAGGAAAAACAACATTATCAACGAAATAAACAATGTTTTGCCTACCTTGATTAGATTTGACAGCTATGACTTAACAACATGGCGCTAAGTCAATCCTATTCTTATTTTCTAACGCATAATACCCTCTCGTATAGGGTTACGGAAGGGTTACAGGAGGGCCTTTGGCTTTGCCGTAGTTGGGCAAAAATACATGGCAATGACATTGCCTGTAACGCCACTTGTCACGTGATCTCTCCAAGCGTTTGGCGGGAACGCGAACTGCAGAAAAGTAATTTCTAAGCCTGCTGTTCCACTCAGTCTTCAAACATGCACCATCATTACGATTATTATCAACTCCCTCATGGTAAGCAGATATATCAATCTGTCACCTATTATAGTGAATGCTAGACTGATGTAGTTACGGCTCGTCAGTCATCAGAAATGACAGATAGTGATTCGTTGCACCATCTGTCATTTCTGATGATCGCTATATTTAGATCACTGAGCACATTTGAATATTGAATAATGGTTTAACCTATCACATACCCACAAAACGAGACACAATAGTAAAACAATAACAGCGCGGTCTCATAGGACCGGTCGGGGATTCATGAATAACTGCCATGTTTGATTGGGTTTAGGTTAACTTTGAGTTTTTTGTAGTAAGTTTTCGAGGTGTCGAGTTTGACAACTGTCTTTGATTTGGGCTTATCGTCCCTTAGCTTACAACACCGCTTAAGTCGAAAATTGGTGGTTTTCCCATTTGAATGTCTTTAGATAGAGCTGCTTATTGCACGTGCACACATTGGTGACATGTTATAGATTTCAGGCAATCAGAAGCCGTAATTCGAAAAGTAGTGACAGCGCAGAAGTCGGTAGGCCTCTCAACACCGCCCAGTTTTTTTCGTCTCCTGTAAAGTTGGTAAAAATGACTTGTGCGGTGTTGTTAGCTAAGGGACGTTATGTACTTGTGCTTTAGAAATATGTATATAAATTAAGCGTAAGAATCGTCAATCAGTAATTGGATAGGTACTTGCTTGTATTTATTTTCGTACAATATTTTTACTACGAAACAAATAAATCTTTTTCTGGAAACCGCGTCAAAACCACATCATCATTTCATCCGAATCACGTACTCTTCTGGACATAGACCTCCTCCAAGTGTCACCACAATGTCTGGTCTTGACCAACCCTCACGAGGTCATCGGTCCTCCTTATCGGAGACCTTTCAACGCTGCGCCTTCCGGTACGTGATCGCCATTACACTATAAAAGTGAAAGTATGTGATTGTTTATGTTTGTCTTTCAAGCTAAAACTGCTAAAAGGATTTGGATGAAGTTTAGTATTCGGACAAACCATGTACCAAAACAGTACTTTTGAAAAGATTTAAAAGTTTTCTAACATACGTTTGATATTTTTTCTATTTGCAATTTTTGATGAAACTCTTATACAAATACATTAAAAAAAAACTGCGCGAATTACCCAATTTAAGAGTCAAGATTTCATAATATTGTGACTTGTTCGGTTGTCAGCGAGTCAGTCACATGTCAACCTAAATCAATTTTGATGAAAAATATTTAATATTCATGTACGTTGATTAGTTTGACATCTGTCACAGCAACCTGAACGCATGACCTAGATACATGAACTTATTACATGCCGACTTATTTAGTAGGTAAATATCTAAATTGAAATCAGAATATAAATGTATACAAACCCCTGTAGGTAAGTTCTAAATGAATATATTATATATTTCTTTTTATTGGGTTAACGAGTGGTCACCAAAGGAAAGTTAGGCTAAGAACTCACGGAGCGATTTTTGCCCGCGACCGCCGCGGTCGTGGAACTGCGGTTTTATTTCAAAACTCACGAGAACGGTTATTTGCGTGGTTACGCAGCCGCCGCGGTTGCGATCATCGCCCGCAGACCTGGCGGGCGATGACCGCAAGACGGGCGGTTGCAAAATAGTGTTCGATTTCTGTACCTCCCGCCACCCGCCGGCCACCGCGGTCGCCCGCCGACCGACCGCAGAGCGCGCGGGCGCCACCCGCCGAGGCTGCGGGTAACCGCGGCCCGCGCGATTCTACTAGTTGCCCGCCGGTACAGCGGGAGCCGCATACAACCGCGTACACCGCGGGCTTAAAACGCGTCGTGAGTTGTGCTTTAATTTTTTACATATGTATTTAAATTCTACAGAAGCTGCGGGCCCGCAACCGCGGCGGCCGCGGGCGAAAATCGCTCCGTGAGTTCTTAGCCTAACATATCCCCGGCTCGTATGCAAGTCAGAACAACTATCTGTATGCCATACAAATATAATTTATATTCCGTGTGGTAATAAGAACCCGAGAGAAGCAGCATAGCAGTAGAATACAATAAAAACAATATTCATGGGTTGGAAGAAGAAAGAGCGTCATTTGTCAAAAGACACTCTTTTGACAAATGACACATTATGCTACGATTTCTCCCACTCTAAGGTGGAGAGAGAGGGCATATCAGACTTACTGACTAAAACCACGTCTACGTTCTAGGTTGCGGTTTGGGATATCGGCTCTGCTGAATCTTTACGATCCTGCTGACATCTCTTTGAGGCGCGCGAAGCACACTACGCGCTAACCATAGTATTGACGTAAGATAGATTGGTTTTTGCTATACTTCAACCATTATATCACACATACCCACTATTATCATACATAGTAACCACAAGTTGATTCTACACTTCAGAAACTGTTCCAGTCGTAAATCTACACAGCCTATCTATCATCAAGTACCTACTTGTTTTCGATAAAATACCTCCATTGCGTCAAAGATCTTACCATACAAAACTTTCCTTAGCCCTGATATAAATCAGCAGGTCAAAATATGTGCCTGTATAGGTGTGTGTATAGGTGTGTGCGAGGATGTGTGTGTATGTATGTGTGTGCGTGTGTGTGTGTGCTCTCAAAATATGTTGATGCATCGCTTCAATTGACGCAGGGCACTCTCGACCGTACGTCAATTTGCACAGATTGCTTACAGATGACGATAACTTATCTTAGCTAGGTGTTCACACGTCAGAGATGAAGCGATCTGTGAGATGAGTCATTAGTGCCAAGTGTGTGCCACACCTACATACACGGAGTCACGTGAGCAAGTGATCGTAAATGCAATTGCGAAGCGATCGTATGTGGTTTACGCAAAATGGAGTGCCCAAATTGTCCTTATATATCCGATTTGGAGTACCTAAAAATGCCTCTGACGCCCGCCACTAGAAACTTGGCAACCTGCTGGGTTCTGGACTCGAGAAGAAGAACGTTTGTCATCTTCGCTAAATGCAATTTTTTTTTATAGATTTTTTTTCACAGCCCAACATTCTAATCTTTTTAGTATGACAGGTTTTATCACGGAGTTGTAGTTGTAGATAGACCCTTCAACTTGAGGGGAATCCGTGGGTCATAAGTTACCTGTTTCTCTAGTTACCTGTTTCCATTAGGTTTCTGTTCATAGCCAGCCGCTTCAGCCACCATTTATATAAAACAAGTCATGCAACGCAAGAGTTCGTGTGAAAATATCAAACCAACTGATAGCGTCCGTATCGCTTCGTTTGTCATCGCACGGCACCCACGTTTTTTTTATGGTAAAAAAAAACGTGTGTGAACGTTGTCATCTTCGCTAACTGAATCATCAGAATGATATTTCTCACTTTGTGAGAGGGTTTGTCAGACTCTTACTGACTAAACCCCTACCCCGTTCCTTCGTTGCCTTCGATCTGGGGGACACGGTGACAACCTTTCGGATTTCCCATGTTCCCCAGAGGCTTCACCGCATCCATGTGCGGTTGGTCACGTAGGCCACCGCAATAGAGTATTGTTACGAACGTGAGTAATTAAATGCCGGTTTACTAGCAGAGAACTTTATTTACCACAAAACAATGACAAATTAGTCCAATCAACAAATAACCAATCACTATAAACACTCAGAGTTCCGTTTAGTATCGCTTAGGTCGCTAGGTATCACTTCAAACACTTAGGTAGTTCGCTCTGTATCGCTGACGAAATCAAACTAAACTCGCTTCCAGCCGGGGGCCCGTATTTATATGCGAAGTCATCGAAATTTCTCGATACCGACGTTTCAAGGACATTCTAGCACAAAATAGTCGCATCGGGAGGCCATAAATCATTATTATTACTCTCGTAAGCAGGTACTTATCTACCACCTTACATGCGAATTTCGACTCTATTGCTAATAGCGGAAGGTACAAATTCCCTTATCCACCCACATAACTACCTACTGAATCTTATGTAATAATAATAGTGTATGTCGGACTTTTCTGGAATTTGCCAGGCCTGAGTATGTACTCCTATTCTCGAAGCTTCGCACAGCAATGCGTTTTAATTATTTGATGCTACCCTTGGTTCCGTCGAAGATATAGCGTACTCAAGTTTCACGGCGTAACAGTATCTATTGTTAGTTCCATTCACGCCGCATGGCTTTGCATTCGTCGCCGTGTTAATTCGCTTACTTACGATAACGCGTTACGGATGAAGATAGCTTATCTTAGCTAGATTCTCATACGTCAGAGATGAAACGATCTGTGGAATGAGTCATTAGTGCCAAGTGTGAGCCACACCTACAATCTACATACATTGTGCTACGAGTAATGGTTAAAGAATTTAAGCAAGCCATGTGTGTAGGATTTCGTGATGAAACAACATACGTGAAGGTCGATTTAGACATGTTTTTGTTTTAACTAATGAATAGTTTTATACTCGCTACTTATTATATTCGCCATGATTTTTCCACGTTTGGGAAGTCGATTGTCGTTGTGTTATCTATACACCAAAATATTTAGACTATATTATTCTATCAAAGGAGAAACAGACTGACATATCAACGCACAGCTAAAACTACGGGGCCTAGGAGCGTAAAATTTTGCACAAGGTTTCCTAAGAGAGGATTTACCCAAATTCACCCCCTAAAGGGAACAAACGGGGATTCTACTTGTAAGCGGGCAAAGCTATTAGCAGTTACTAGTACCGGTATATGATTAAAACTCAAGACGGAACAGCTGTTCAACCTCTATTACG
This sequence comes from Mythimna separata, assembly GCA_030763345.1. Taxonomy (NCBI): domain Eukaryota; kingdom Metazoa; phylum Arthropoda; class Insecta; order Lepidoptera; family Noctuidae; genus Mythimna; species Mythimna separata. Next base: position 20,213,770 of record CM061184.1, on the reverse strand, counting down.
CGCAAATTCGGACGTATAAGGAATATCGCCCCAATTTTGGAGACGAAGCTACCAAAAACTAGCTTACAGCCGAAACCAATAACCTATCTATCACATATCGGAGATAGAAAAACAAATGAAACAACAGAAAACATGATAATTTTTGTATTGTATTTGTTTTACAATCTCCAGTATGCCAATACAGGAGATCGATAGGTTATTGGTTTCGGCCGTTAATGTCCTTGAGCTTATAGAAAAACGAGCCAAGAAGATAATTGGTGATGATGCATTAATTGATTGGACTTGACTCCAGTCGTCTTGGCATTGACGAAGAGTTGCTAACCTGTCGAATTTCTATATTTCGGGGGTCGGTATTGTATAATGTAATTCCATCAAACCTAGTGACATCATAGGACTAGAAGACGTACAACGTTTTTTGCATCATCGTCTATCATCAAATGAGTGATGATGTGGAATAAAAAAAACTTAAAGCAGTGCCAATAATTGTATTATAATTTAAAGCTTATAGGAAGTCTAATATTTATCTGTGAATTCAATACTTACCTCTATATATTCAGAATACATATCGGTACTTATTTGATTAGAACTTTAACGTTTGAATCCCCAACCGGTCCTATGAGACCGCGCTGTTATTGTTTTACTATTGTGTCTCGTTTCGCGGGTATCTGAGTAACTACAGCTATACCGAAAATCCATAATAGTATAATATTTTTCAATTCTCTTGGAAAAATACACACGATCGATGTAGAAAAAAAGATCAATATTATGTACAGTAAAAAACTGAATTTAATTAAATTCTCACCTATTTTCAAGTCATTCTCAGATTTACGATGTTCGCGGCTGTTGTTCCCAAGCGCACATTGTAGGGGCGTGTGTACTTTGACGTGAAACAATTAAACTGTCTGCCACTATTTTGGGAGAACAATAAAAATCTTTTATCAAGAATGCAAAAAAAACAGAGTGATTAAAAAAAGGAAAATACTTCAAGATCCCGTTTATTGGATTTATTTGACGATAGTGATGCTGAAAGAAAAAGTTTTAGGCTTTTAAAAGATGTATCGTAAAAGTAGGTCACTCCATACAAACTTTGAACAGTGGTGCGGTTGTTCTACGTCTGTATAGAGCCTTAGAGCGTTTTCACATTATCCGATCCGATATCGGTGTCGGACGCCCGATCCGATATTGGGGTAAGTAAAATGCATGAAATATGTACCTGTCTTTCATATTGTCCGGCCCGATATCGGATATCGGAGCACGGCATTTCATACCGACACCGATATCGGATCGGATAATGTGAAAACGTTCTTAGGGCTCTCAGGGTGAGCACAGCGGGAGGGTAGTACATGAATGAAGAACAAAAACAATCTACATACAAACGATACACGGTCGCGCGTACAGTCGCGATGCAGTAGCGCGTTAGTAGCGCTGCTGACGCGCTACTACATCGCGATTGAGAATCGTGGCGTGGGCAACGGTAAGCAGCTAGTAACTGCATCGCGACTGTATCGATGCGAACGCGCGTCAGCCGCGCTACTGCATCGCTTCAAAAAGTCGACGTGGCCGAGGTCCCTTAGTGCTCGTCTACATCATAAAAGAAAACCTTGTAAAAGATTTCACGATCCTAGTCCTAGTAGTTTTGACTGGAAGCCGAACCTAATATAGTTGGGAAAAGGCTAGGTAGATGATGAGTCCTAGTCGTTTTGGCTGTGCGTTCGTACAACAGTCAGTCCCTTTCCCCTTTTATACAATTATTAGATGACACAAATCTGAATTAATTTTTCCAGTCTTTTTGCTCGCAGAATGAATTGAATTCCTAGAATGGTAATAAAATTTATTAACTAATTACCTTGGTTTTATTCGTCTTACGCGAAACAGTATACGTCAAATGGTTTTATTACAGCTCCTATACATTTCCATAAAAGCTTATTCTATTAGATTTAATTGCGAGACTTATTTTATGTGTACATAAATGAAGTCTTCGTAAATGGCGATGTTGTCTAGTTTCTTACGTTTATATCATGTCCGAAATAAAATTTAGCTTAAATTATCCTACTAATGTTTAAAAGCGAAAGTTTGGAGTATTCCTGTCTCGGCACCAAAGTTTGCCGAAGCCTTTGGTGCCGAAAACTTGGAGCCGAATCAGGAATACTTCGAAAGTTTGTAGGTATGTATGGATGTTTTTTACTCTTTCACGAAAAACGTACCACGTACGATAAGATACCAACATATAATTAATTAAAGCAACGACACTTGAATTTTTCTATAAATAATAGCTCACCGGTGCCCGATTCGGTGGGCGTCAAATATTTTGACTTTTACCGGTGACAGTGGCAAAAGAATTTTGAAAATCGGTTCAGTGGTCCAAAATTTACTTCATACAAACAAATTCACAACTTTTCCTCTTTATAATTCTAATGTAGATTGTTCACAACCCTGAGCAATCTAATAACGTGCAGAATCATCGACACTAATACTTGACATTGCAGCCAGAAGCAGATCTATTTACTGACCAAATGTTGATTTAAAAATATTTCGTAACGATATTCTATTTGTGTTACACTCACGTGAGTTTCAAGAGTAAGGCTAAATTTAACAACTGGAGGGAAATAAACTGTTTTGCAACTAAAATCTCATCCATTTAAGGTTATTGAAAAGTTAAAAGGGAATTGTTTATGTCGTGTATGGCCATGTGAAAAGGACGGATGAAACGCAAGTCTCTCAATGGAACAACGGAAGTCTCTGCAACTATTAAACTGATTTTGAAAATTATTCCACCGCTGTTCCTGACTATTACCAGCAAAAGTCAAAATGTTTGACTCCCACAGAATCGGGCACTGGTGAGCTAGTGTTTACAGAAAAATTTAAGTGTTTTGTGGTCGCTGTAGTCACTAACGGCCGAAATTAATAATCAATCCATCACATATCGCAGATTGAAAAACAAATGAAACAACAGAAAACATGTAAATTTTTGTATGGTGGCATTTGTTTTTCAATCTCCGATATGTGATGGATTGATTATTAATTTCGGCCGTAACGGCCGAAACCAATAACCTATCGATCTCCAGTTTTGGCATACTGGAGATTGTAAAACAAATGATACAATACAAAAATTATCATGTTTTCTGTTGTTTCATTTGTTTTTCAATCTCCGATATGTGATAGATAGGTTATTGGTTTCGGCTGTATAGAGTTATGAGTATACTATGTGGATGGATGGAGCGGCCAAATAAAAATGGATGGATTGCGTTGCTTTCATATCACTTCTCACACACTATCATTAACTCCCTTATGCCGATGTCCAGCAGTGGACGTGTTTCGGTTGAGATAATGATGATGACTGGGCAAAAGACTCCACTTCTCTTTCCAAACCTCTCTGTCTGGGTATCTTGTGTATGGGAGTTGAAACGTTTATAATCGCAACATATTACAGGAATATATTCTAGAACTAGCTGTGCCCGCGACTTCGTTCGCGTGGATGACGAAACTTATCAATGAGTTTTTAGTGTACTAAATTTTTTTTAATCACATTTTTGGGTTCGGTGTCGGTCCAGTGACACCCCCTGCCATTTATTTTTTTGATATATTCAATGTACAGAATGTTCACTTCTACAGATTTATTATAAGTAGGTATAGATGGAACAGTTGTTTTCAAGAGATAAATGGTCCGGCTCAATTTGTTTATCAGTTGTGGTGAACTAAATGCCATACATCTTGCACCCCTACGCGCCCCCGAAGAATTATGACGTACGAAGCGCCCAAAATTCTTGATAAGTGAGTAATTTGGAGAAAAGCCAACTTATGATTGTTTTTATATAACTTGCAATCTAGTACGTCAATGGAAACTCGACAAGATTTGTTTTTGTATATCTTTTAAATATAAATATTTAGGATATTAAGAGATTTTTAGTCCTTGAGAAACTTCTAGACAGACAGTCTAAGAATATATTGGCAAATATTGCAGTGCACATTTATTATGGTGCTTCGGAGATAAATTTTTTATCGTTGATAGGTTCACGCTTGACCGCTATCTCACCGCTTTGCTCAAGCCAAAGTCGACATATTTCCCTGAGAGAACGTCTAAAAAGAAAGCCCGTGACCCAAGATCACAATTGGCAACTGAAGGATTGAGGTGGGTTTAAGTCGATAAAAGTTTGACAAATGCAGTAGTCATTTGATGATTTTAATTTAAAAAAGAAAGAGTCGATCGCTTCTTAGCTGTCATACGTCAGAAGAGTCATCTCTTATGTCTATGTTGTGTATGTTTCGTGTGTTGGTTTATATATTTATTTCGTCATTATGTTTGTGTGTGTGCCATATAAACGTGTATTCTTTCTTTGTCACCAGACTGCGTGGCGATAGCACCAGCCTAATGAAGTGATTGTTGAATATATGAAAGCTCCATAGTGAGGCATCTGATCAAAACAATATTGCCTTTAGTTGTGTCGTACTAACATAAAGCCAAAATGTTATTGTACTTATTTTTTTTGTTATGAACTACAAATAAATAAATAAAGATTATAATCAGTTTTGTTACTTCAGACAAAGATGTTATTGTTTAACATTACTGTTATGTAATTCTATTATAATAGCAAATTATTACGTCAATGGCAATTTCTATTTAGTCTATTAAAATACTTAATGATCATCTGATGCACATGCAACTAGCAAAACTAATTATGTAACAGGAACTTAATTGTAAGTGTATATTTTGTATTATTACGTCCTGTGAGAAAATATTATTTCAGCGGTTTATACATGAAAACCCTAATACTTTTTTTATTATTGATAGGTAGTACGATACGTACGGTACGGTAGTAACGTAGTTGACCACATCTCATCTGATGGTAAGCGATCATGTGGTCGACGATGAAACACGCTTGCCTAGAAGTAACCTATTCACTCTTGACCAAAACTAGTCCTAGTTGTTTGCCTTCCGATGCCTGATTTATTACTACTACTTCACAAACTCTACTTTATCCTGAAGACTTGTTAAAACATGGCTTTTAAATAGGGACGTCTCAAAATGTACTTGAATCAAAAGAATCAGTTCAGAAAGCCAAATTGTGAGATTGCCCGGTGCGATAATACCACCCATAGTTTTTTAAATTAATGTTTGTCCTGTTTATAGGAGGTCTACAATAAAATATAATAAATAAAACGTACAGCCTCCAAATTCTGCAATACCAACAAATCGGTACTAACCGTGGTATTAACCCAGTCTAAGAAAACGTCCCACGCAAAAACTGTATCTGTGGAAACTAGTTCCCGTCATGCGTAGGGTAAAAGCTCTACTTTCACCATTATTTACGACCGTAATATCAGAACGAGGACCATAAACCAAGCCATGATTATAAAACGTCCTGCTATGACGTTAACACTCAATTATAGAAACGGAATAAAAATAGCAAACGTCACACAAAAGAATGGAAATTTTCTATTGTATGACCTTTTTTGGGATCCGTACCTCAATAGGAAAAAACGGAACCCTTATTTTGTTGTCCGTCTGTCTGCCAGTCGGTCAAGACCCTTATCTCGGGAACGCTTGGAGGTATCAAGTTGAAATTAAAACCATATACTCAAGTCTGCGATCTCTTGAAGATGTACAAAAACCGTACATTTTGACGCTCACAAAGGAATTAAAATTCATAGGGTACGTCTCGTTGATCTATAACACATTGTTGATCGAAGTCTATAACCATGAAATTTAGTATAAAGCAAGGTCTCACAGCACAGATATAGAAAAAAGTCTGAAAACTGACAATTTGTAATTAGAACAAGAAAAAAAAAACGTTTCGGGAAAAACACCTTCAAGATTAAAAAAAAACTGTTTTCATAGGTAAGTTGATATGGAACCCTCAGTGCGCGCGTCTGACTCACAATTGCTCGGTTTTTTAGTCTTCGATATAGGGGAGCTTTGCGGTTACGAAATAAGTTTTATTTTGGCAATTATATAATTTTCCAAAGAATTCTCGAAGGCTCTTTATTTATGAAAATAGGTTGTGTGTTGTATGGTTTTGTTTCGAACAAAAGGCTCCCCCAGTTTTCAGGCCAAGCTTTGTGCGAAGTTTGAAAAATCTTTTTGAGGAAAATGAAACGCGCCTTTGAATTGCGCAGGTTTATGTAAGGAGTTTCTAATAATATATTTTAGGAAAATGTAAGATTTAAGATGAAGTAAAAATCGGTTTATAGACTAACCTTAAGTGGCAGTGGGCAGGGCACATTATTCGCAGAATAGATGATTGATGGGGCTGAAAGAATCTAGATCTAGAAGAGGCAGCCTTAGAAGGCATCGCACAAGGTGGAACGATGACCTGATGAGTCAGGAATCCGAAGGATGCGAGAAACACAAGATCGGCCGTTTTGGCGTCACTTGGATCAAGCCTATGTCCAACAGTGGACATCTTTCGACTGAAATGATTACGGGAAATGATGATGATGATGAACGATCGGTTGTAATATTTTTCGTAAAATGGTGACTAGCATCGGAACATTATTATGAGAGTTTTCGTACTGCAGGATGGTTTGAAATAGTCTCCGCAATCAATAATTGTGCTATTCATAGCTAAAATATTTTTTCTATTCGAAACTTGTTTAAGTTTAACTCATTCAGCTAAACTCTTCAGCTTAATAACAATAGTATAAATAGTATATTGTGGTGTGAGTAGCTACAGAGTGCAGTTTATGCAAATGGGATCGCTCCGCGAGCATCGCCCACGGCCCGAGACATTGTTTGGCAATGACTGCACTGACTGGAGAAAGTGACCCATATGTTGAGAGGCTGTTTAGTAACTATTTGGTAAACTGCATAAGCAACAAGTTCAGACTAATAGCCCAGTGGTTTGCATATTCATTATATTGTACGCGAAAATTCAAATATGGTCCATGTAAGAACAAAAATTACAAAACTTTTAACTGAAAAGTAAAATTGTATGCAGCATAATAATCAGGTTTATTATATTCCCATTGCTGGGACTCAGACAACCTCTATTAGAGAAGAGAGCATAGGCCATAATTCACAACATGAACTCAGTCCGTATGAAATAAATTACACAAAGTGCACTTGGCTGGGGTTGAGCCCGTGACCTAGAAATCGGAAGTCGGGGACATTACCACTGGGCCACCACTGCTCACACATTTTATGTAACAGAGTAAATGCTTTAGTAATCTATATATTGATAACAAGTTTCCCTTTATAGCTGGGATGATTATTATTATATCTAACATGTGAACGGACTAATAAAAAAGTTAAATAAAAACGTACGATGATATATTGCTAAAATTAAATTTAGAAATTAAATTTATTAATTAATCGAGTTAAATTTGGAATAAAAAATAGAAAGAGTAGTCAATAAAATAGATTAGAATTATGAGACATTAATTGCCTTCGTTTATAATTCAATCATTCAATTTTTGAAAGTTGGCTTATTGCAGTTGAATATATCTACTTGAGAGAAATTTTTGGCAAAATTAATAGAATTTTGACAACGAAGATAACCAACCAGGGTCGTCAGATATATTTGAAGTTTTCATAGAAATCGAAGGAGGGTTAAGAATTAAACATAATTAAATTCAAAGTAAATAAACAACTAATACATAGAATTAAAATTCATTCATATTCATTTATTGGTTCCTATGAAAACTTCAACTATATCTGACGATCCTGGTTACTTATCTCCTTGGTTAACTATACCTACGACTAGGGTTGCCAGATCTTCAAACCGAAAAGCCGGAGAACCAGTTTAGCCGGATATTTTATTAAAAGGGTCGATAAATTTTTTTTCGACGTTTTTAATTCTAACGAAATAACAAGTGATTACGGATTTACAAACGCTTGCAATTGCAAGAACACATGAAAATCTATAAAAACAAACAATTTAAAAAGCCGGACAGACCGGACTCTGCCTAATTTGGCCGGACACGCAACCAAAAAGCCTGACCGTGTCCGGCTTTATCCGGAGGCCTGGCAACGCTACCTACGATATTACGAAGAACCATTAGAAATTCCTCAAACTAAACATCATATACTCGTATATTCCATATACAGTTAGTTTATCGAGCGTAATTTGTCAAGCTACTTTCAAGTGTCAATCCACGTAAGTGATGGGTTTGCATCGTGTTACAATTTATGCAGATCTGATTGCGCAGTGGTTAACATCGCGGCTTCTAGAGCAGCGCCCACGGGAGTTTGTATGTCTTTAGTAATGGTCATAGATACTGGACTATATGTTGTAAGAGTACTCCTTGATACTTAAAGTACAGTTGCAATAGCTGTTCGAAAGAGTTACTACGGCCCCAGGACGCAAAGGGCCACAGAATGAACCAAAGTGAGTTTCAGTGAGTAAGTCATGGATTTCAGAGGAACTATGTGACAATATTGATTTAGAGAGAAAGAGAGCGCAGGGTGCTATTGGTGCGCTATAACATGCTGGTCCGCAGGTTTGCATAGTATATCATTTTCACAGGTTTTCTATTCCGCCTCGCTCCGGACCATGACCTGAACCAGGGTCAGACATGAGAAGTCGCCGCTACTAACCCCTCCACGAAAAAACGGCGGTGCTCCGCCCAAGCGAGGCCAACTTCCACTGTATGCTCCATCGGGTCCTCCGGGCGATCCGCAGAATGGTACCATCTGGGCGTTTCTTCCGCTTGAATCCACTTTTATGAAGATGCCGTGACGCCTCTATAGCCATAGCTCTTTAATTAATTTTTTTGTAATACAATTTGAGAAAATAAAACACGATACTATCGTGCAATCAGTACTTCCGACTTTGAGCAGATGCGTTGAACGATGAGCTCTTTAGATAAAAAAAAAACAAATTAAGAACTACTCTTCCTAAATCATGGGTGCTTTCATGGGTGTATACAAAACACCTAGAGCCAGAAAAGTTACACCTATTGTATATAGACCACACAAATATTTTCCATGCGGGAATCAATCCCGCGACACGCAGCACAGCAACCAATCGTTCAACCGTGCCGTCAAATTGAATAATCGCCATTAATAACAACATTAGCAAAGATCTCGCAACGACTTAATAAGCATAAATTAATTGCCCATAAAACTCTTCACGACTCATTAAGACTCGACAAAGTTTTCAAGTAATCACTATAAAATCGGCATGCGATAATATTTACTTAACGCTCGGTTGCCAATTGATAAGTTGATTGAACGTTCAAATCTTCTCTGTTGCATTGCGGAACTGTTTGAGCTATGAATTTGCAAAAGGCACATCATCAACATCGTTTATAAGTTTTTTTTTTGTATTAGGTTCTAATCAGGTGTACTACAATCACATCACAACAAAAACACGTAGTTGGGTACATAGTTTTATTCACATTGATCACATTTTGTCAACTACACCGCTACCATATTGCAACCAAAATGCACAGTCCAGTTTTTTTTTACGATGGGGAATCATCAAATGACTTCTCCCTTTCCCGTTTTTTGTTTTAATGAGGGAGCGTCAGACTTTTACTGACTAAAACCCTGCACACACCAGTGACATCGCGATTTTGTCTGCAAACACAGGGTTCAATGTAATCACTTTTCTTGTTACTACTACGTAACTTCAAGAAACTTCAGTGACACTATTCACACGTAACTAGTTTTTATCACTCCGATGTGGTGTGGTTGTGGTACGTGTGTATAGTCTTAGAGAGAAATGCCTGCTACGGTCTTCCTTTCCGACTATTATTTAGGTGTCTTTAAGCGTTTTGAGACTCTTTATAAATAAACTAATGCGCTTCACCATTAACGATTGTATCACCGCTCACCATGAAGATGAGTCAAGCACTAGATTATATCATATAAACAAACATGAAATAACTTCTCCCACAATTTTACTGATCGTGTCAGACTTTTACTAACTGAAACCTACCTGCGTCCTTCACTTCCCTTTGTGTTCCAAGGCCACAATAAATGTAATGAAGGTGCTAAATGAAATAAAACTGACTGGATTACCCTTGAACTAGCTGGCCAAAGACTTGTTTACTTGTTACAGTTGTTTTGTGTCTGGCATTTAACTTTTGTTATTAAAATATGGTAATACTCCTTCGCATTGTTTTAGCGGTCATTGGAAAGGCTGTGTTCACGGATGGAATAAAAATACCCACTGACTGTCCTTCGCGGTTTCACCCACGTCTTTAGTTACTGGTCCCGTGGTTTGTAGTAGCATAACGTTTTTTTTATTGCTGATAGGCTCACACTTTACCACTGACGAAAGGGAACATGACCACGAGTGAATAGGTTACTTCTGGGATAGCTACATCATCAATTACCATCAGCTGAGATAGTGGTCAAGCGCGAACTTAATCAATAAAAAAATTGCAAATGTGAATCTTCATGGTTGTCTTCTACCCCTCTTTTTGATGTGGGAAAGCATCAAAAGACTTCTTCCACTCTAGGGTAGAACGAGAGAGTGGTGTGAGACTTTTACTAACAAAAACCGACCTGTAATCTTCAGTTGCCCTGAGTTCTAGAGCCACGTACAGTCATTCAAACGTGCCTGCAGCAGGTTTCGGTTCTACTGCATTCCTTCATTTTTGCTGAAATCACTTTGAAGCGGGCGTGGAGTACTACGCACTGTTGACTCGGGCTTGGCCCTTATAAACTGGGCGGCGAGCTGCCTATTGCTCATTTTGAATGCTAAATACAGGAGTATTTTATACTAGAGTGTGGTATAATTTTGTTTTTTAAAAATTACGTATTAAAGCACATGCCATTCTGTTTGTCCACACAATGAGTAAAAAACTAGCTAAGCTAACTATTGACGGAGTTACAGAGGTGTTAGGAAGTATTATAGCCAGGTACTGTTTACACCAGAGAGCGTGTTTGCACCATAATTGGATATATATCTCCGACCAGAGGAGTGGCTCTGCACTCAGATATACGGTCGCGGAGGGCCTTTCCTTTTTAATTGACGGAGTGAGTTATGACCAGCTTCCGGTGTTACGCCGACTACTGTTTCCTATTTATTTTTGTTTGCAATCCGTTGTGTAATGTTCGTAGCGGATGTAATTGAGGGAACGTAATCTAAAAGTATTTTGTTTAGATATACCTATAGATAATAGATTTAGATTATAAATACTTTTGTTTTGTTTCTCTGTGTTAGGGTTCTGTAACCGAAGTGGATCATCATTTCAGCCGAAAGATGTCCACTGTTGGACACAGGCCTCTCCCGAGACGCGCCAACAACGAGTCCTGTGCATTTAGCATTCATCGACCTACCTTCTAGCAGGCCTTCCATTGTTGCGTCTTCCGGTACATGGTTGTCACTCAAGAAACTTTCATCCCCATCAACCATCTGTTCTGCGAGCATTGTCTGTAATCTCGGTTCTCAACCAAAGTTATCAAGGAGGCCCTTATTTTTTTTAATGATATAAACTAGTGCTTAACCGCGATCCCGCCTGATGGTAAGCAGTGATGCAATCGTTGATGGTGAGGGGGCACTATTACTAAACCTGCGATGTTTGGCTGGCCATCTGTCTGTCAGCAAGCTGCATATGCCGTAAGATGGAGAGTTTTGAAATGTTCACAGAAAGTGTATTTCGATTTGTCGCTACAACAACAAATATTTTTTTACTCGATTTTAATATTGCGTAGTACGGAACCCTTCGTGTCCGGCTCTCACTTAGCCAGTTCTCGTTTATGTAGTCTGTTCGTCTCTTGGTTGCAGCAACAAGTCTTTAGAAGTTTAATAAATTGTTTTATTATTTGTTTAAGACCAAATAAGGAAGTAGTTTTAGTCACTAAAAGCACTATTACTTTCGAAGTTTAAGTGTCTTTTGTTGCAGGCGTTTAAAGCTGTAGCGTGTGCTTACGGGCGGAGAGCAATAAAAATAAAAAGCATTTATTTCAGGCAACCAATAGCACCCATACATCAGTTACAAAATAGACCACAATGGATGGCAATGGATAGCTTGCCGCCCAGCTGTCTGTTAACGGTCAAGACCTAGTCGACGGCGCATTTTGGTCCATGCGCACCTCAAAAAGATGTCAGTAAAATAAACGGGGCTCCGCAGGGCCGACCCCTCCTAAGGCTTCTGGATTGTTCGAAAGAGCTACCGCTACCCTAAAACAAAGGTCAACTGAAGCAACAAAAGTGGATTTTAATCACCAAAAGTTTGACATTCCCTCTCACTAAACCCAGAGCGAGATAAGCTGTGTCATGATCTTATTGGTCGGCCCACCCTTAATCACTATCTCACCTAATAGCTAGTGTGCTACATCGTCGACCACATCTACGCTTCGATAATGGAGCCCGTTTGCCTAGAAGTAACCTACGAATACCCCTAGTCAATTTGAAAAACATTTACATTCATCATTACTAAAAGACATCGAGATATAGTCAACAGTGCCAAAACTAACAAAGATGTCTTCACCAAATAACACATGAGCACATGCTTCTAGCACGTTTGAAGACACGTGCTGCTGAACGTGCTTTCACAAGCACGTATATGTCAAAATAGCAGATACTTACTAGAGAACAATTCTACGCCTCATTGTTCCTTACAATGTTATGAATGTAGTCATCGTCGTGATGTTCCTGCGCAACTTTTTTTGTCCTGTCACTTGTCATACTATCACTAATTCCATTTTCTTTCAAATCATCATCATCTACCTAGCCTTTTCCCAACTATGTATATTGGGGTTGGCTTCCAGACAAGCCGGATTTAGCTGAATACCAGTATTTTACGAGGAGCGGCTGCCTACCAGACCTCCACAACCCATTAACTGGGGTAACACGGTACTTCATGGCAAGACTGGAGTCAGATTTACTGGCTTCTGAGCATCCGTAACGACTGCCAAAGATCTACAAATGACAGCCGGGACCAACGGCTTAACGTGCTTTCCGAGACATGGTGGAAACTCGTTATGTTAAGATGGTCACCCATCCATTTTCTTTCAAATCATTCCTCACATATCTTCTTTGCTTGTCTCTATCCATCCACATCTATACTTATCATCTTCCTGCGTAGCTTGTTTTTTTTCTTCCATTCTGTCCTGTCATTCGTTTTAAAATCACAAATTCCCTTTTCTTTCAAATCATTCCTTACACAATCCATACATCTTTTCTTGGGTCTCCCTCTCCCTTTCCATCCATCCATCCACATATATCCTCATAACTCTTTTAGTAACATGCGTTGCATTCTAGTTTGTGTTGTCCGTGGTGCTGTGTTTGTCCTGAATAAAAAATATATCTATTTTATTCCTTCTTTTCATATGTCCATACCAAAATAAACGAATTGCACAACTTGATTCCTTCAAGCCCGTTTCATCATCGGACCACTAGACGTACGGCAATGCGCCACCGGTACATGGTGAACATCCCACCCATACGTACAAAGCGTTTTGGGAGTACATTTATTATGCGCACAGCTAAAGAGTGGAATTTCCGGGGTCTGTGTTTCCCTAGGGGTCTATAAGTAAAGAGTGAATAGGTTGCTTCTAGGCAAGCGTGCTCCATCGTCGACCACATGATCGCTTACCATAAGGTGAAATGTGGTCAAGCGCACTGCGCAAGCCTATCAATAATTTAAAAAAAAAAAAATCGTCGTTTTTCTAGTAACTTGTTAGTAGGTCTTAATGTGTTTCGCATATACTACATTTTTACAAATGCTAGTGTTATAAAATCGATTGTTTAATACAATGTTCAGTTTCTAAAAATAGCGTTGTTTATTTCGTAGTTTAAACGTTAGTTCATCGAATCGTTTGGTGACTATAACACTTTTGTTTATGGTCAAGAAATAGTTTGACTGTTATATCCGGAGTATAGTTTACAATGTACGAGTAAGGTAAACTTGTTATACTCATAAATCGAGTTGAGGTTCAGATGCAATACATTCAAATCAAATCAAAATATTTTATTTCATTTACGCCTACATGAGAATTTACAAAACGTCAGAAGACGTACGGTTCCAATTTATCGTTTTGTTTTTTATGGAGAACTATTGAAAAGAAACTCTATGGTTTTGATATGTACAATATATCCATATTACAATATGAATAGGTATGAAAGGAATAATACATAAATATTTCTTTTGTTGGATCTGGATTGAAATAGAAAATAATCTATGAGTCTGCGGAGCTCTAACAGTCGCAATGTATAAAGAAGCTATATAAAATACTAACAATAAACTTATAAATGAATGGCGTGGATAAATAACAATAATAAATCACTAGTGAAGTTAGTGATATAAATACCGTAAAAGTATTGCAAAAATAATCACGAAAGCAATTAGAACACATCACAATAATCTACGTAGGTACAGTACATATAGTGGAAGAAAGTAAATCTGAAAGAACATTATTTATTTATTTAAACTTCATGTGGACGGACTTAGACGGACTTAATGCGTCAAGGCATATTCTACCAGTCAACCTTAGGGTTAACTATCTATGTATGTCGCAGCTAATTAGCTTAATTCACATTTCGGTTAACATCCTAGCCTTTTCACTAAACGACACCATTCAACTAGCCACCCGATTTATATACAACTAGCTGTCCCCTGCGGTTTCACCCGCATTTTTCTTTACTGCTCCGCTCCCGTGGGTCGTAGCGTGATGGTATATAGCCTATAGCATTTCTCGATAAATGGGCTATCTAACACTGAAAGAATTTTTCAAATTGGACAGTAGTTCCAGAGATTACCCCGTACATACAAACTTACAAATTTTACCTCTTTATAATATTAGTATATATTTCATTCCTTCGTCAGGAAACCGGCATGCCCTAGAACCAAAACTTCAAAGGCATGTGACATCCACATAACAACACTAAGAGCGTTTTCACATTATCCGATCCGATATCGGTGTCGGACGACGATCCGATATCGGGGTAAGTAAAATGTATGAAATAAGAGCGTTTTCACATTATCCGATCCGTTATCGGTATCGGACGTCGATGCGATATCGGGGTAAGTAAAATGTATGAAATATGTACCTGTCTTTCATATTGTCCGGCCCGATATCGGATATCGGAGCACGGCATTTCATACATTTTACTTACCCCGATATCGTATCGGCGTCCGACACCGATATCGGATCGGATAATGTGAAAACGGTCTTAGTATCTGTCTTTCATATTGTCCGGCCCGATATCGGATATCGGATAGCGAAGTTTCATACATTTTACTTACCCCGATATCGGATCGGATAATGTGAAAACGCTCTAACCCGCTCTGGGCCCGCGTGCTGGATTGCGGCCCTTTCCCTCTCCTAGAGAGGAGGCCTGAGTCCCAACAGTGGGAACATTATAAGGCTGATGCTATACTATGCTATCTTTTATATTGAATTGCGCACCAACCTGAATGAGATTGGCAGGTGTACATAACGTCACTAAGCTTCAAACGGATACTGAGTGATTGACCCTGCTCCAATACAATAAAACAATGGATCCTCCCATTACTGTATAAGGAGGGAGGATTTCGGAAGGAATGTGTGCAAGAAATATAGATTGCATTGTAACGAGTGATGAGTAAGATGACCTTTGGAGATTTTTTATGAGATAGGCCTTCCTTGAGTGCAAGTTGAATTTTAGCGTCTAACGGCTAGTTTTTTCATCAAAAACTGAAACTATCAGTAAAAGCATTAACATTTACTTGACCATAGCTGTCATAATGGCAAATGTGTTTCTTCATCCAAATAACAGCTAAACTAAAAGTCAAAACAGTTGCCGCTACGCAAACGTCGTAATTTTTTTTTTTTTTATACTCTAACTCGAACATACTCTCATCCACCAGTCGGTCCACTCCGGGTCCACGTCCACCTGGTGGATTATGGCCCATCCCTCTCCTAGAGACCAGACTTGAGTCCCAACAGTAGGATTATTATAAGGCTGAGAATGCTAATGCTACACGAACCCGCGCTCCTTCCTTTCTTTTATATTTTCGTGGCATGGTTCTGCTACAATCGTACATATTAAGAATAAAAAAAAACCGGGCAAGTGTGAGTCGGACTCGCGCACTGAGAGTTCCATTTCCGTTAGTCATTTTTTGATAACGAGGCATCTATGCCACCGGGGCATTTATTCCCGCCTTTACCCTATTTCTTTAAAAAAAATATTATTTTTTAAATAAAATCAGTGAAATCAAATGAACGCATACATAATGAACGCAGTGAAGTCAATACAATTTTGTCAAAATGACAGTGACTAGAGCTTTAACAGCCCCTCAATGAGCAGTAAAGGTTAAGGGCTAAAGTAACAGTTAAACCAACGGTTAAAATTGTGAAGAAACGAATTTAACCGTTATTATTACTTTATATCGTTACTTTGGCTGTTACCTTTGATGAAAAAACTGGCCGTAAGTATGTTTCTTTTTTTGAGGTGGAAATCATTAAATTATTTCTCCCGTTTTGGAGTGGGTGTGTCAGACATCCAGTTACACTTTCACGTTCTAGGGCTATGTTAACTTTTTCGAACAATGCCTCAGTATGAGAATACTACGGGATTAAGAATAACTTAATGTTTTGTCTCTATTGTCTGAAAGCGTGACCATTGAGTCTCAAACTTACAGCGATTTCGCTACTGTAACTACAATAATCGACTTATCATAAATGATTTTCAGGAATCGGATTTTTTATATTTTAATTTCAGTCAAAAATATAAAAAATACGAATAGAAGAGTGAATAGTCTAATCATCGCTTACCATCAGACGAAAAAATTAACCAGTTGAGTCTATCAACATTAAAAAATAGAATTGAAATACTCTGGCTTAGATAATCTCAAGTAACATAGCCGTAAAATATCTGAAACTTTAGTCATTATCATAACTCCTGCTACTTCTACTACAGCAAGCCATTAAGGGACCTAATTTAAGCCATAATTTTAATTTATTTGGTTGAAAACGAACATTTAGAACATAACTGGAACTGTTAATGTCAAATTAGTATCGTAATTTGATTAGTCTTTTTGGGAGGGTCTGAATATCCTTTGGCTTTAATTGAATTAGAATATAAAAGATAGTAAAAGCACGTTAAGCCGTAGGTCCCGGCAGTCATTTGTAGATCTTTGGCAGTCGTTACGGATAGTCAGAAGCAAGTAAATCTGACTCCAGTCTTGCCATGAAGTTCCGTGTAACCCCAGTTAATGGGTTGTGGAGGTCTGGTAGGCAACCGCTCCTCTTAAAATACTGGTATTCAGCTAAATCCGGCTTAAATAGAAGCCGACCCCAATATAGTTGGGAAAAGGCTAGGTAGACGATAATAAAAGATAGTAAAAACTTCTATCTTGTACAGATATACACCATGGTCACCATGTGTCAGACATCGACGCACAAGTGAATGCCATGAATCCAGTACTTGATTCTGGGATCCAGTGATGGTATTTTTCGTCGGCAGTTTTCTAATTATTTAAAAAATACCTGTATTTTTTAATTTAAACTAGACACTTTCAGACATACCAATTTCAAACAGGTCAATATATTTTAACTGTACTATAAGTACCTACATGTTGGGGCCTGGGTTGATGAAAGAGAACTCCGGAATTCTGGTCATCATCTGCCTAGCCTTTTCCCAACTATATTGGGGTCGGCTTCCAGTCAAGCCGGATTTAGCTGAATACCAGTGTATTACGAGGAGCGGCTGCCTACCAGACCTCCACAACCCATTAACTGGGGTAACACGGCATTTTATGGCAAGACTGGAACTCCGGAATTCTGGTATTAGGGCAAAAAAGGAACAGTAGTGGGTTTTAGTCAGTAGAAGTCTGACACGCCCTTTCGCTCCACCCAGAGTGGGAGAAGTCATTCTGTTGATTTTCCACCTAAAAAAAAAACTATAAGTACATGATAATCTTTCTAGTGGTCCGTACCTCAAAAGGAAAAAAACGGAACTCTTATAGGATCATATTGTTTTCCGTCTGTCTCTCTATCAAGCCCCTTTATCTCGGGAACGCGTGGAAGTATCGAGTTGAAATTAAAATAATATACTTAGGTCTGCGGTCGCTATTCAAAAAGGAAGTAAAACTCAAGATCTTGGAATGTATGGCAAATAATGAACATAGGAGTGGATAAGCGATAATAACTTATGATAAGCGGAACCAGGTGAATGTGCTATCCAGTTAAACGCACTGCACGGTGAACACCTTGACGTGACAGTGTCAAGGCGAAGACTTCATGCCAGCACAGAACATATGCGAATATGGCATTGCAGTAACAAGGTAATACTATGTATGTGTGTCAGTACGTCTTGTGATTTACCTGATGGGACTATGTCGGCGGGTAAGTGCCAATAATAGTAAAATGCCGAAGTTGGAATTTACAAAATCTGAAGAAAAACGTCTAAAAAACATTAAATTAAAAAAAAACGCCGACCAATAAAAGTACGCCATTGTCAATTAGAAACATAAAGAGAACTAGTTAAGACAAATCCAAAGAGCCCAAACTCGATGGGTTTACTAAAAGGCAGTCCAGGGCTACATCTCCTATCTTCGAGCCCTAACAGCAGACTAGCTCAGTGGTTCCAGAAGACATAAGTGTTTCAAATGTTTGATCCCACATTTGCTTGCAAGCAAACTGAGCGTGTAACATTTCTATCACACCTAACAAACGACCTGATGACCTTGAAGACCTGAACCGATTTCCACCAAACATAGCTAAGAACACTCTCGACTGATATACCTTTCAAACAAAAAAACCTCATTAAAATCGGATCATCCGTTTGGGAGCTACGATGCCACGAAAAGACACATACACATTTACACACACAGACACGTGAAACTTATAACACCCCGTCGTTTTTGCGTCGGGGGTTAAAAACATACAATTGACGGCCTTATTGCATACCGCTTCCTCCAGGTAACCCGAAATTCTGAAAAAGTTCTTAGATACAAAAAGAGTTGCTGAGTAAAAAAAGAAATAAAAAAGTAATCAAAACATGCATTTTAAGGTCTCTAGAGCGAACTGAAAAGGCTTTTTCGAACAAGCCTCAGATCTGTATCATTTCTTAGTCAATACTAAGGAATAAATAAAACAGATACAATTACTTACATACTAAATATAGCCAAATACAAAAATACACCTGTAACCTTTAGTGAAACCGACAATGAGGTAGTAACTGGATAAAATCCTTTGACATTTTTAAGGACCAATTCTCTTTTTCCTGACCCGGATGCGTATCACTTCCGAATTGTATCGAAAATATTATGATAACCTTAGTTTAAAATATCGATAATCTTGATCAAAGGTCGAACTATATTGGCAAGTCAGGCAAGTTCGAGACTCAAAGTTCAAAGCTTTTAATCTAGACTAATGGCCTGGACAGATTATCAAATGTGTGTACTGTGAGAGGGTCGGAGGCTCAAATGATAGAGCAGTTGGTACTGAATCGAGTATTTATTATAACTTTCTATTTAAATTATATTTTCAACATACATATTTTATTTGACGTGCTTTTCCAAGCTAACGAACATAAATGTCTCTTCTAATCCAGCCAGCAGTATATTACTAAAAATGTTTAGTAATAACTCCTTACAGTTCCCAGCACATACTGAGGTAGTCATCCTTTCAGTGCGGGCACGCTGGGCACATTCTGTACTTTTTTATTGTTTCTCTTTTAAGTACTTTGTGTTTGTAATCGTTGTGCTGTGTCTGTCCCGAATAAAAGTCTTTCTAAATCCCACGATTTTTTTGTACGTTGGAAATCATCTAACGACTTCTCTCGCTTTAGACGTAAGTGAGTTACTAAAACCCATCTTTGTCCTTTAGTTGCCATTTGCATTCTAGGATCTTTCTGAAATTCCCCGTGGGCATTGGCCCCTGTGGTTTCGCAGACATTTCTTTGCCCGTGGAACACTAAGCGCCATCAACGATTCGGGATCGGTCGGGACGCTTACCGGACGTCCAGACGACGAGCTACCCATTGCTTATCATCTGCAAACCCACGCCTAGCGGCTAGCTAACAACTCACCAATTTCCGAGGTTAATCTAAATAATAATAATAATAAAATAAAAAATGTTTTTATTTTACATAGGCCTACATGGGCACTTATAAAAAGTCGAAGCTAGTGCACGGTTCCAAATTGGTCGTTTCCTATGGAGAAGAACCGGCAAGAAACTCCATGGTTACTCTTTTCAAAAAAAATGATTGGGTTTACAATACTTTCACATTACAAAACAGACACATATGCGAGGACAGTGTAGACCAATCAAAATTGTAACCCAAATAAAAATTGATTCAATGAAAAACTGGGTTGAATTAAGTAGTAATTAAAATTCGTAGTCTACAGTGTTCTCTCATTCACACTTTAAGAGAGAGGCTATATAAATATGAGAGAAAAGAAATCAAACCTATCAACAAATTAGTTTTTATCAAAATGAAATCACGACTTAATGAAATTAAGGTGATTAATATCCAAATAATATAAAAATATTGCAAAAGCAACGTGTTGAGTAAAAAATAAATTTATGAGTAATAATATTTTATGAAATAAAACAAACATGGAGCAGTTAATAGACAAATTTACACAATAATGTTACCAGGGGGCCACATGTGCAGAAGCAGTTATTTCCAAACAAGCGCGTCTTCGACATAGTCTCTAACCTTGTAATATGCTTTTTTGGTTAGGACACGCTTAATATGGGTTTTGAACTTTCCCTCGCTAAGTTCAATAACCGACTTGGGCAACTTATTATAAAAGCGTATACTATTGACAAGGAATGACTTACTGGTCTTAGCTAGTCTCCATTTTGGTAATACGATTTGGTGTTTGCTACGCGTATTTTTGTCATGTAAATCGCTTCTAATTTTAAAAAGTCCTAGGTTTTTGCGTACATACAATATACTTTCCAGAATATAAAGCGAGGGCAGAGTTAGTATATCAATTTCTCCGAACGTATTTCTAAGGGACTCACGGGGACCCATTTTATAGATAGCCCGGATTGCTCTCTTTTGCAGTATGAAGACTGATTCCACATCAGCGGCAGACCCCCACAATAAGACGCCGTACGACATAATACTGTGGAAATAGGCATAGTATACTAATCTAGCTGTAGCTACATCTGTCAATTGCCTTATTTTTCTTACTGCATACGCAGCTGAGCTTAATCTACCTGAAAGAGTTCTAATATGAGTGCCCCACTGAAGTTTAGAATCAATAGTTAAACCTAAGAATACAGTTTCCGTAATAGTATCAAGTTTTTTGCCGTCAAGCATTAAATTAAGGCCCACTTGAGGAACATTTGGTAGTGAAAACTTTATACATTTAGTTTTGTTCGCATTTAGTAAGAGGTTATTAGCTGCGAACCATTTCGAAAGAACAGCCAGACTTTCGTTTACATGCAAGACATCCGCATCTTTTCTGTCTACTTTAAAAATAAGAGAAGTGTCGTCAGCAAATAAAATTATATCAGCTAAACTAGCCATCAAGTAAGGAAGGTCATTAATATAAACCAGGAAAAGGAAAGGGCCAAGAATTGACCCCTGGGGCACGCCCATCTTTACTAAAGACCCCGAGGACGTCGCCCCATTAATGGTTACTTTCTGCTGCCTGTAAGATAAATAGGAAAAAACAAGATCAGCAGCTCGTCCACGAATTCCGTAATGATGTAATTTACAGATCAGAGTATTATGATCAACACAGTCAAATGCTTTTGACAGGTCACAGAATATGCCAATAGCATCCTGGGACTTCTCCCAGGATTCCAAAATGTGACTGATGAGTTTCACTCCTGCATCTGTCGTTGACCTTCCTTTCGTGAAACCAAACTGATGACTATGCAAGATCCTATTATAATTAAAATGACACAACATCTGGTCAAGCATGATTTTTTCATAGATTTTACTCAATGCTGGAAGCACAGATATCGGTCTATAATTAGAGGGATCACTCTTACTTCCTGATTTGAAAATTGGTACTACTTTACTATGTTTCATTAAATCAGGGAATGTACCACTGTCTAAACATTGGTTAAATATTCCTGTTAGGATAGGAGCAATTGTGTCAATAATATCTCCAAGAACCTTAACGGATATACCCCACAAGTCCTCAGTGTTTTTTACGTTAAGACTTTGGAATGTTTTCTTGATTGTATCAATAGATATACGCTTGAATTCAAAGGTTGGTATATCCTTAGTGAAATTTTCTTTCAAAAAAGATTCAGCTAGCAAAGATGAAGAAGGGAGAGATTTCGTAACTTCTATTGGGATGTTGGTGAAAAAGTTTTCTAATGTCTCCGCCACTTCTGACTTATCTGAGATGATCCTATTATCAATTTTTAGTGACAAATCATTCCGATCTCGTTGATTTGTCTTTCCAGTTTCCTTGTTTATTACCTTCCAAACAGTTTTAATTTTATTATTGGAATTTCCTATTGTCTTACTTATTGACTTAGATTTAGCTTGGGCGCAGACTCTTTTGAATATCTTTGAATAAAGTCTAACGCGGTTATGCAAGTTAGGATCAGACGTCAATGATTTTTCATAGTATAACTGATATAAAGTATCTCTGCTTTTTCTAATACCAGCAGTTGCCCATTCATTAAATTTGGATTTATTATTTATTTTAACTTTTTTAATTGGACAGGACTTATTAAATTCTTGGCATACTGTAGAGAATAATGTATCATAATTTACATTGGGGTCTTGCGAATCAAAATTGGCTGTTGAGAGACTACTGAGAACATTGTTATTAAAAGAATTTAATTTATTTTTAGTAAGCGGTCTAAACTCTGCAGTTGAATCTAATTGAAACTTCTTGACTAACTCAAAAGATACGAGCTGACCAGTATGGTCAGACCTCACACCACTAATTAAGGATGAGTCTTTTATATTACAATTAGTAAATATGTTATCTATGCATGAAGCTGAAGTAGCTGTTATTCTTGTAGCTTCATTAAATATACATTTAAGATTAAAAGAACTAAATAACGAAAGAAGTTTACATTTTTCTGGTGAATTCAATAATAGATCAATATTTAAATCCCCACAAACAAAAACTAACTTGTTATCTCTAATGAGTTTATTTAGTATTTCTTCCATAGTGATCAAAAAGGATGTCAAGTTTGATGCAGGTGGTCTGTAAACACATAAGAAAGTTTGGCCTTCCACCTCTGCACATGCTACCTCACATATGCGATCAACAGAGCAAGCAGTGATATCTTTTCTTTCCTTATATCTGAAGGAATTACTACATAAAATCAAGGTACCACCCCCTATTGATGATCTGTTGTACGCACTGGCAACTGAAAAATTATTAACATTAAAAAGCATTCTATCTGGTTTTAACCACGTTTCACAAAAACATAAGATATCCATATGATATTTATCTATTAACATTTCCACATCTAGAATTTTACCCGAGAAGCGATTTATATTCTGATGGAATAATAGAATTTTATTAATAGGCTTCCCTTTGGTCGTATCTAAGAGTTTAAAGAATTATTATCAGTATTATTAGGTATACTAGATAATACCGATTCGTCTCTTAACCTAATCTCAGTTAAATTATTAATAACTGCGTGTATATTGTAAGCTAACAAAGTAGCCAATACATGTCGACTGTTTTTGGGAAGAAACATATGTTCCCGAATCAAAACAAAATCTCTAACAAAATTGTTAGTGTCAAAATACAATAAACGGTCACTATGACGACATGACAAAATATGCATTGTATTATTTAGAGTAAAAATGTATTCATTTTCATGATCTAGTAAGCTATTTGAGTATGGGAGTGCACATAATATTAATTTACAAAGTTTTAATTTAAGCAGGGTTTCAATACCATTATCAATGTCAATGTGTAAAAAAATATTAAACAGTAAACAGACTCGTTTTAAAATAATATGGTCATCATAAATCTTAACATTTTGTTTAGGAAACATCAACGGCATCGAACTTCCGCATAGTTTAGCCTACTTATGAGAATACACTAATGAAGGTATACGCCCTTGAAAGGGATCACGCGTACTACGCAGTTTAGAACATGATCAACCTCCATATCCAAGGTGTTTAGTAAATGCAATATATGGTCATATTCGAAGACCTCATCATCTACGATTGCATCACTGCTTACCATCACGTAGGATCGCGGTCAAGCACTAGTTTATATCAATTAAAAAAACCTGGTGAGAGTCGCGGCAATCCGATGGATGCGAGATTCACAGGACCCAATATATTTAATGTCTTTGACTGGACCGGTCGTTGTGGCGACGCTTGGGGGAGGCCTATGTCCAGCAGTGGACGTTCCGGCGAAGATGATGTTGATGATGATAGTCATATTCGATAATGTAACAGGTTGAGGGTTTTCCCGCTCTAAAGTGAACTTGGAGAGCGTGTTAGACTTTTCTTCTTCTTCTTCCTGCCCTTATCCCATATCATTTGGGGTCAGCGCAACACGTTTTTTTCTTCCATTCTGTCCTGTCACCCGTCATGCCATCATCAACTCCCTTTTCTTTCATATCAGACTTTTACTAACTAAAAACACGCTTATGTTCCTTCTTTGCATTGACCTTCCAAGACTACGTGTGGTGGGTTTCCCTTTCGGAAGTAAACCCATGGCCCCCCATGGGTTTCCAAAAGGAAAACCCACCACATAAGCGCATAGAAAAGTTATCATTACATAGACGCGTATTTGACGTCACATTTTTGATCGTGCATATTTTTCTGTTAATTGAAGTTTCCTTTTACGTCAGACTTGAAAGGCTTACTTTAGAACGACTGAAAGATTTTAATTTTTCCGATTTTTGATAAAGTTACTTTTTGATACAAATAAATTTAAGTCCAATGACTAAGTATATACTCAGCCGGCAATATCAACGACCTACAATCAGTAACAAAGTTACAAATACGCTAAACGCTTTCCATTAAACAAATTACAAGTTAGACAAACGCTCACGTAACATTAAATGGTTATAAACTATGATCGCCACAAATCTCCGAGGAAGTTGGAGGCAATCAATTTACATAATACTAACGACAGAATGTCGGAACACAGCGATGGTGGTCCGATGACTGTCGCGCAACCGATATTATGGCGAAAGGGTATTGAGGAAAATGGCAGAAATTAATTCCCTAAATGATAAATGATATTTATTTTGTAAATAGGTTTTCACAAACACTTTTACACGTCAACTTTTTTTTTAATTTTTTTTTTACTAGATTAGGCTGCCTTGGTCAGATTAAAAAGATGAAAAGCTAAGGAATGTAATCAGATTGATGGTCACAAGATCGTCTGCCATAATTTCAAAGACTTCTTTATTTATTTGGATGATGGAGATTCACAGAAAAAGAACACACAGTTACAAAAAAAAAAAACAAAATACTACACATGGCGTCCTAGCTCTTTTAGTTACAGGAGACTACAGCATCCACAAATGTAACTAGGTGAAAGACAAACAATATTTTATTTACAACAGACAAAACATATTGTAATAAATGATTTGTAAATCAAAAATAAGTTAAAAATACATAAGATCAAAGGAGTCACTTGAGTTTTAGGGCAATTTGAATTAAAACTATCATCAGAATCATTTGAGGAATCAATTTACTTAATAATAACGACAGTCGGAACACTGCGATGGTGGTCCGATGGCTGTCGCGTAACTTAGATTATGGTGAAAGGGTATTGAGGAAAATGGTAGAAACAAATTCCCTAGACACCCTTTTTTCTTTTTTTTAGGGGGGAATCCTTCAAAAGGTCGGACTATGAGGATAAGTCCGGGGAGTGTGAGATTTTTACCTCACTAAAACCATCCTGGTGATTACCATCAGCACATAGAGGGGGCGCCGTTCCCTCTTAAAAGACCATTCCGGAACCCCCTCTGTGGAACGCCTATTAGGGTTCCTAGACACCCTAGCTAGATTAAAAAGGAAATAGCATCATTTCAGCAATCAATTTACATAATAATAACGACAGAATGTCGGAACACAGCGATGGTGGTCCGATGGCTGTCGCGTAACTTAGATTATGGTGAAAGGATATTGAGGAAAATGGCAGAAATAAATTCCCTAGACACACTAGCTAGATTAAAGAGGGGAAAGCTAAGGAATGTAATCAGGTAGATTACAAGGCAAAACATTTTCCTGCAATATTTCAAAGACTTCTTTATTTATTTGGATAATGGAAATCCACCGAAGAAGGACACATAGTTACAATTTTTTTTTTTTACAATGTATGGGGCCCTTTAGTGTGTGCTCTTTAAGTTACAGGAGACCACAGCATGCACAAATGTAACTAGGTGAAAGACAAAAAAAAACAACAGATAAGGCTGAAAATATTCCAATAAATAATTTGAAAACTGAAAATCAAGGTCAAAATACATAGGTCAAAGGAGTCACTTGAGTTTTAGGGCAATTTGAATTCAAACTGTCATGAGCATCATTTCGGCAATGAATTTACATAAACGACAAAATATCGGAACACAACGATGATGGTCCAATGGCTCTCACGCAATCGAGCTTAGATTATAATAATTATATGTAACACAGCATATTCCACAACTTTCACACAACATCTAGTCCCAAACTTAGCAGAGCTTATACTATGGATGCTAGACAACTGATAAACACACTCATCTATTTCTAAATACATACATACATAAAGATAAATTATATCCAGACACAGAACAAATGATTCTATTCATCACACAAACATTTGTCCTGGATGGGAATCGAACCCACAACCTTCGGCATAGTAGTCAGGGCCACTAACCACTAGACCAATAGGCCAGTCATTATGGTGAAAGGGTAGGTATTGAGGAAAAAGGCAAAAACAAATTCCCTAGACACCCTAGCTAGATTAATGAGGAAATGGCTAAGGCGTATAATCAGGTAGATGGTCTCTTGGGCGGATATATCCGTTTGGGAATTAATTAACGTGATAACAAGGAAAAAAATGTTCGGTCATCATTTCTAAGGCTTACTTAATTGGATTTGGATCTCCAATAAATGACACACAGTTATAACAAAAATTACTTGTGAGCTCTTTCAGTCAGAGAGATCAAAATACTCGTAAAACTACGTGAAAGATCATTATAAGTTAGAGTCAAAATACATAGGTCAAAGAGAATACGTAGGTAATTAAAATTAAAACTATGAATAAAACAAAATAAAGAGACAGTTATTCCTAGTAGGTCATGGGTCAATTTGACTAACGTTAAAATGATGTATAGGTACTTAAGAAGGCACAAGCTGCGGCCCCACTCTCACCTTATATCGGAACAAACCAGTGCTAAACGACTAGTCGGTTTAATCATATGTACCTAAACCTACCCACATACTTTACAACATACGTATGGAAGAAGACCGTTTCCTGATCGTTTATACTTTGATATCTTCGCTCTCATATCAATAAGGTACAACATTCTAAACCATAAATGTATGTGAAAATATAAATACAGGGAAAGGAGCAAGTCGTTGTTTGATAAAACGCTATAGTTAAGAAAACCAGTATTACATTGAACATGGATATATTTTTAATGATGCTGCAAGTCATGAGAAAATGGATGGATTGTGTGAAAAGTGAATTGAAAGTAAGGGTTCATACGCACTATGCGGGTAGCCGCATTGCGGCTAGCCGTCCGGCTGACCGCAAGCACAATTATGTACGTAATATTCATTTCTATGCGCACTGCGATGCGGCTACCCGCAGACCGCTCCGGTCGCTCGGAGGGCTGCGGCCCGAGTGACGGCCAGCCGGACGGTTGCTATACGCACTGTGCGGTTCAGTCTGCGGCTGCCCGCCATTGAATGAGTGTGTGCAATTTTGCAATTTTTCTAAAATGTTCAATAATTCTTCAAACGTTTTTATGCTCATTCTGGTAAATCCGAAAAACTTATCTTCATATTTTTTTAGTTCTTCAAAAAATATTGCAAAATGCTTGCTCTCA
This sequence comes from Mythimna separata, assembly GCA_030763345.1. NCBI lineage: Eukaryota > Metazoa > Arthropoda > Insecta > Lepidoptera > Noctuidae > Mythimna > Mythimna separata. The sequence goes on along the minus strand of CM061184.1, from coordinate 20,185,947 downwards.
TCTCGTGTTTGCAAATAAGGATGCACCCAGTACTTCTTTCTTTGTTTTTTCTTCTTTACGTAACGTGTGTAAATGTAGTAAATAGCTGCAACTTCTTCCACGTCCATCTTTGAAATGGATCGACATGACCGCAAATCGCAACGGTTCTTCAACCGCACGTTGCGGTTGCGAAAGCGGCTGCCCGCGATCCGGCTGGCCGCATTCGCAACCGCATCCTGCGGTCAGCCGTACGGCTAGCCGCAAGCACAATTATGTACGTAATATTCATTTCTATGCGCACTGCAATGCGGCTACCCGCAGACCGCTCCGGTCGCTCGGAGGGCTGCGGCCCGAGTGACGGCCAGCCGGACGGTTGCTATACGCACTGTGCGGTTCAGTCTGCGGCTGCCCGCCATTGAGTGAGTGTGTGCATCTATGTAATTTTTCTGAAATGTTCAATAATTCTTCAAACGTTTTTATGCTCATTCTGGTAAATCCGAAAAACTTATCTTCATATTTTTTTAGTTCTTCAAAAAATATTGCAAAATGCTTGCTCTCATCTCGTGTTTGCAAATAAGGATGCACCCAGTACGTCTTTCTTTGTTTTTTCTTCTTTACGTAACGTGTGTAAGGGTTCCTACGCACTATGCGGGTAGCCGCATTGCGGCTAGCCGTCCGGCTGACCGCAAGCACAATTATGTACGTAATATTCATTTCTATGCGCACTGCGATGCGGCTACCCGCAGACCGCTCCGGTCGCTCGGAGGACTGCGGCCCGAGTGACGGCCAGCCGGACGGTTGCTATACGCACTGTGCGGTTCAGTCTGCGGCTGCCCGCCATTGAGTGAGTGTGTGCATTTTTGCAATTTTTCTAAAATGTTCAATAATTCTTCAAACGTTTTTATGCTCATTCTAGTAAATCCGAAAAACTTATCTTCATATTTTTTTAGTTCTTCGAAAAGTATTGCAAAATGCTTGCTCTCATCTCGTGTTTGCAAATAAGGATGCACCCAGTACTTCTTTCTTTGTTTTTTCTTCTTTACGTAACGTGTGTAAATGTAGTAAATAGCTGCAACTTCTTCCACGTCCATCTTTGAAATGGATCGACATGACCGCAAATCGCAACGGTTCTTCAACCGCACGTTGCGGTTGCGAATGCGGCTGCCCGCGATCCGGCTAGCCGCATTCGCAACCGCATCCTGCGGTCAGCCGGACGGCTAGCCGCAATGCGGCTACCCGCATAGTGCGTATGAACCCTTAATGTAGTAAATAGCTGCAACTTCTTCCACGTCCATCTTTGAAATGGATCGACATGACGCAAATCGCAACGGTTCTTCAACCGCACGTTGCGGTTGCGAAAGCGGCTGCCCGCGATCCGGCTGGCCGCATTCGCAACCGCATCCTGCGGTCAGCCGCGCGGCTAGCCGTAATGCGGCTACCCGCATAGTGCGTATGAAGCCTAAAGGTCAAAAAAAGTTAGTGATAGCATGATGAGTGACAAGATAGAATAGATGATAAAAAAAAGTTTTGCATCGATCCCAAATAACATGGGAAAAGGGAAGGAAGATGATGAATGATGTACGTTAAGAACATTTATACGACCACGTAACAAGTTAAATGCGATTTATACAGTACGGTACTAAATCCATATAAATAAAAATAAATGGCTAAATGTGTTATTGTGTTGCGTTTAATGAATTGATTGTAGCAATAGTTTACACAATTAAGTACTTTATTTAATTAAAAGATATTGTGACTTGCACATGTAATTTTTATCAATAAATATGTTTATCTATATATCGGTTGCAAGCGCAAAACTAGAGAATGAATGAATGACTGACTCAAACTAAATGAACATTTGTCAAACTATTTCTTCAAGTCTCCAAAAGGTTCTCTTGAAAAAAAAAAGCGAAACTCGCACAGAAAACCGTAAAAGACACATTTCTCATTCAAACTGTTCTTAACTGTCAATATCCACCAATTTTTTTTTTACAGTTGCTAGAATCCAACCGTAAAAGTGCTGGAGCAAAATTGCCACTCAGACTCTTTCCAATGACGTAATTCAACAAGTTATTGGATTTCAAATTGAATCGTCCCAATCGAATTCTAACTCAGTTTGCTCCTGATTGTGAATACTGTATTTGAAATGTATAATTTCATTTTCAATATTGGAAGTGTCTTCAAAATGGTAGCTGTGTAGAAATGCAGGACTCCATTTATATTTGTACATGAATTTTAAATGGCATTTTTGAAGTAACTAAAAGCATCCTACTAATATTGTAAATGCGAAAGGTTTTTATATAATAATAATAAATTGCCATTTATTCTCTCTTCACAAGGTGACTTAAAATTAATGTTTACAAGAAATTATTTGACCTGTAATCCACCTTTGTACGAGACTGGTGCCTGATATAGGTTTTTGTAAAAGACCTGTGGTACAGATGACCAGGCTCTCCACAGCTAGAATTAGCTACTAAAGAGGTGCCATGCAGATATGGGTGTAATGGATGTTTGTTACTCTTTCACGCAAAAACGACTAAATTGATTTCGTTGGAACTTTATATACGGGTAATCCATGTCATGGAATCTCCTGGAATTTACATACGAAGCCTTTTTTCCGGGAGTGTATTATAATTTTCTGCAGTTACATACTTTTCTACAAATTTCAAAACTCTCAAGTAGCATAGAGGAGAGGGAGGCCTTCGCCCAGCAGTGGGACACAACAGGCTAAAGTAGCATAGAATTTAGTGAAGAATTTTACACAAGAACTTATGTAAGATTCGTTAAACTAAAGTCAGCGAACTTCGACGATTACGCGTGTTTAAAAGCACATAGATTTTTACTACACAATCAAGATTTTATGACTCATCTTAATTAATCTCTCAATATTACAACTCAGTATTTAATGGTACAGTGATCTTTTAGTGTTACACTGAACTGTAAGATAAATTTTACCGCAACGGTAAAAACTAGATACTGGTTGAGGAAACTGCTCATATGTTACTTGAAAGGGATTGTAACAAGGAAGGCGATTTATTTTTTTGAAGTGGCAAATCAGCAAATACTTCCTCCCGCTCTGAGTGAAGTAAGAGGTTTTGTAAGACTAACTCCACCTTTTTTTTAAAATAGAAAATCATCAAAATGAATTCTTTCGCGCTTTTGCGGACCCACTCTTGTTCCTTTTTTGCCTTTATTCCAGGGTCACGGGGTTTTTTTCCGTTCAACCCGGGGCCCCAGTAGGCTTCGACCCTGCCATGTCCCTTTGCTGACATCTCTTTGAGGCGCGCGCAAAACAATACACGCCATCGATAACATGGGCTTGGTCCGAGAGGTTACTGGCCATCCAGACGACGAGCTACCCATTGCTTACCGTCCGCAAGCCTACGCCTACGGTGGCTAGAAATCGTGATCGGAATCCCGGCGGCGGAGACGTAAGGGCCGTGCCCTCTCGCGCCTCCTTCGCTCGCATTACAACTTCGCGGAAGGAGTTGCATACCATTAGGTGAGAATTAGAAAGGGCTATGCTCGGAGTTTTCTTGCGTGATCACATCAGTAATGAAGATATCCGCAAGAGAACTAAGGTTACCGACATAGCCCGAAGAATCGCCAAACATAAGTGGCAGTGGCCAGGGCATATTGCTCGTAGAACAGATGGTCGATGGGGATGGAAGGTTCTAGAGTGGCGGCCACGTGCCGGAAGACGTAGCGTTGGAAGGCCTCCCACAAGGTGGAGCGACGACCTGGCGAGGGTCGGGGGAATCCGATGGATACCAGACGCACAGGACCGATCGCTGTGGCGACGCTTGGGGGAGGCCTATGTCCAGTAGTGGACGTCTTGCGGCTGAGATAATGATGATGAGGTAAAAATTGAGATAGTGGTCAAACATGACCCTATCCACAGTAAAAAAAAAATCAGCAAGGAAATATAAATAGATCACAAAGATAGGCTACGATCTATGTGCTAGTCAATGAAAACGTCAACAGTGTACATATGTCTGTCTGTCTGTAGATAAAACACATTGAACGATTTCAGGCCGCCATTGATAAATCGATTTATAATCTTTAGTCTATGCTCACTGTGTCAAGGTTGTGTACTGATTTCTATAACTGATAGTGTGTGCTTTTATAGCGTGTAGGGAACGGTCGAACATGCAGCGTTTGGTGTACATGGAAAAGGTGGGACTGCGATTAAAATTAATGTAAGTGTAATTGAAAATATCGGTAGTCGTTATAAAAATGATGATATCATGGCAAATATGCTTGAACCTGATACTCCTAAAACTGTCAGTGTATATTCACAATGAAAACTGTTCATTGGTCAAAACCGTTTGTAACTAACTATAAGAATTGGTCAACACAGCATTTAAGTTTAACCGGTTAAAATTACTTTAAATTCCGTCCGAATTTAAGGTAACTCTTCCAATTTGAAGGATTGGAACAATTTGCCTGCTGCGGTCTTTCCGTTCAATTATAAGTTGGGTATGTTCAAGACTAGAGTTAATAGGCTCTTAATAAACTAGTGCGCCTCACCATCAACGATTGCATCACTGCTTACCATCAGGTGGGATTGCAGTCAAGCACTTGTTTATGTTATATGTATAAAAAAAAACTTATAAGTAGCCCTTTAGATTTATATATATAGATATATTAGTTTTATTAACAAACCTAAAAAATTGCTATTGTAATTGTATTGTTTTTTTTCTAGTTAAAAGTTATTACCTTGCCTGAAATCCTACTTAATGGTTAGCTGTAATGCCATCGTTGATGGTGGCGCACTAGTTTATTAAGAGCCTAATATTCACTCTAGTCTTGGAGACATCTTAATTATAATCGGACAGGAAGACCGTAGCAGGTAAATTGATGCAGAAGATGTATTATACCTTCAAATTACGAATATTTGTAAGTGTAAGCATAATCAGCCTTATAATGTTCCAATTGCTGGGAGTTAGCCCTCTATAGGAGAGGGTTGTAAGGGCCGTAATCCACCACGCAGGCCCAGAATGACGGATGTGTACATTTACCTAGAATGCCGTCCTTTCCCGCTCCTAGATAACTCGCTCACATCGCGACTAGGTCCTCACATCCATCCATTATGATGTCATCTGTCGCCCGTCAAAACACGGGTGACATCAACACAGCACATCGCTTCACAATTGAAGAAACCTGGCTTGAGTAACTACTGGCGGCGGCTTGTCAAAACAATCACGGTATTTTATTTTGCGATAGGTCATGTCATAGAAAAAACATACGTATTTAAACGTTGTCCTACATAAGGAATCACGAAGATATAACACAAGAAGCTCAGACACCCGAACAACTATATGTAGGCCATACAAATTGTGTTATAAGACGTAGTTTTCTACCTTAACAAATAGAACGTATCATATCTTGCCGGGTTGTAAGATTGTTCGAAATAGTCACCGTAGTCCTGAAAAACAAAATGCAACTGAAGAAACTTGGGTGAGTTTTACTCAGTTCAAGTCTGACACTCCTTTCCTCTCCATACGAATGAGAAGAAACTGTATTTCATGATTTTCTACACTTATTATACACTTATTATGAAGTTGAAAAGTAGGCGACATTGAATGTGACCCAGAATTATGCTATGGCATGTATCACCCTATATAATATCTTGTATGTTTAAACTCGGTTTAATTTTATTACCTTTGGTTGAACAACTACCTTATGTGCGTTAATACAGAAAGCTATCAAAAGCAATTAACGTTTGAATCCCCAACCGGTCCTATGAGACCGCGCTGTAATTGTTTTACTATTGTGTCCCGTTTCGCGGGTATCTGAGTAATTAAGCGCGTTTGACTCTTAACAGCAACATAAATTTCGTAACAAAATCTGGACCTTAATTAATGAAATTAAAGCATAACTTTGTTACCACATTATTAACAAACGCTCCAATTGACTAATTTGTTCCCGTAATAACTCCACAGATCTCTCAGCGATTGACCGCGATCATCGCTAATGGCGATATTACAACCGTGGATAAAATATTTACTACCGTTTCTATTGTGAGATGATCGTTACTGCTGACACACTTATATACAGAGATCGGAATTAGGTAGACTTATTTTTCTACTTACACTGATTTCATACAGCGAATGAATAAAGTGGATAGATATTTCTTAAAAATCTCGAGATTTTTATTAAATAAAATGCTATACACCTACACACGAGCGAGGCTGCCAAACTTACATCAACGACATCGGATATCCGAAGTTGCGAAATCCCAATGCTCATACGCGTGATGTTACCATATTTGTAGTTCGCACAACATAGCTTGCGTGTTAAAGAGGTAAAGTTTGTTTTTTTGTTTGTATGAGGTAATCTGTGGAAGTACTGGTCCGATTGCTAAAATTTTTTCACCAATAGAAAGCTGCTGTATTCTTGAGTGACATAGGCTATATTTAATGTACGTGGGCGAAGCTGCGGGCTAAAGCTAGTTTGTAATATTTTACCACACGGTATTGTCTATTACAAATCCCGGGAACATCCATATTAATATCAACATTTCGATGCAAGTAAATAAATAACTATATCTACTTCCGATCTCTGCGTATAGAGGCCAGTTGACATTAAAGCAGTGACAGCATTATTAGTGATAAAAGATCATTTGCATACTTAAAATGGAAAGTTAACTTTCAATGACAAGAATAGTGGGGTAGGGAATGTTAAGCCAGTTGTTTGATTCAGATTTGATAACAATAACAATATGAAAAACTAGCTGCTGCCAGCGATTCGCGCTCGTGATAGAAAATTATCCCAAGGGAATAAATTCCCGGGATAAAAAGTATCCTATAATATGTACTATTCCAGGACATGGCCTACCCATATAGCATGAAGAATTAACAAACATACAAACACATATAGGTACATACATACACATACATAGGTAGGTACTCACAAACGAAAGCCTTTACGTTATTTATTAGTGATCGATGGCTTTAAAATACTAATGTGATACTTAATGAGTACTAGAGCATGATTCATCATCACCATCTGCCTAGCCTGTTCCCAACTATATTGGGGTCGGCGTCCAGTCATGATTGATATAGATAAATAATCGATATTGAGACGGGAAATCTTATATAAGAACTAAACGATCACATAAAAAATCTACCTTCAAAATCGTCAGAGAAATCAATCTAATACAGAATTTATAATCCGTTGGATGCTGTCGTAACATTATATATAGAAATATACCGGTGCAACGGGATACAGTGAATGCCAAGCATTCTCAACTGTAAGTGAGGAGTGACTAGTCATGTTTACATTATTATTTTACTGATCCACTGCAGCTGTAGATAGATGTGATAAATATATTCAGTAGTAGAATTTACACAATATAACCGAGCGCTTCCGTGTGTGAATGACTGAGAGATAAACGTGAAGAGAAAATAATTGGAGAAGAAAAACGTATGGTAGATGATTTCTTAACTGGACTGGAAGCTGAAGTGAGAATGTTAATAGAATCGTAGTCAACAATAAGATCCGACTAAACCCAATACAAAAAGAAATGAAAACAAACAGAAGACGACCAAGCCAAAAGAGGATGATTGTATTACTACCTGTTAGAAAATACCAAACAAATAATACTAAAGCCTACTACTACGTCAACGAATAGAAAAGGGATGCAGTGAATGCTTGGCATACTCAACTGTAAGTAAGGAGTGACTAGTCATGTTTACATTATTATTTTACTGATCCACTGCAGCTGTAGATAGACTTGATAAATATATTCAGTAGTAGAATTTACACAATATATCCAAGCGTTTCCGCGTCTGAAAGACTGACAGATAAGCGTGAAGAGAAAATAACTGGAGAAGAGGTACATATGGTAGATTTTTTTGCGGGTCTAATGGGGGCTAAAATTAGCTAAGAAAATCGTGGACGACTAAATAATTTCTGATCGGAAAAATTTGGCTAGCATATGGAAAAGATATTTAAAAGTTATTTATTCTGGTTGTTACTTGTTTATTATGCAAACCTACCACATGTTGCTTTTTTAAAACCCAAAGGTTGACTGGTAGAGAATGCCTTGTTACATTAAGGTCGCCTAAGTACCACTACTGTACAAGAAGTTTAAATAAATAAAAAAATAAAAGTTACTTCACCCAATTGTGTACTATGCAATAAAATTTAAGATATACTTCATTTGCTGGATTATATAAGGAACAATGATGGATGAGAGAGAATCAGTGCCGTAACTAGCCTTTTATGCACCCGGTGCGAGCTTCAAAACTGCGCCCCTCCGGGGTCTGCGCCCTGTGTCTGGGCACTGCTCGCACCGCCCTAGTTACGGCACTGGAGAGAATCATTAATTAAAGAGCTTACACTGAATTTACTAGACGTTGGGTTAATACTGTGGTTAATACAAACAATTTTGCCAAGTCATAAATCGCAGTCACCAAAAAGGGTAAGTAAACTAGGGTATCTGATTGGAGATTCTCTCTTTGAATTATGTTAGCTATTTAAGTCAGTGTAATTAAAATTAAGAGTGTACGATGGAGTTGGCATCCATGACGAGATCAACATACGACGGGTTGACGTATCCTCATGGCTGTTAGCGATAAGACCGCCCATTGTAACACCGTACTAATTTTAAGCTCCTTGTAAAATTATTTTTAAGGTGTACAATAAAGTATATATCAATCAATCAATCAATTAATCAATCATGGATACGTCAACCCGTCAATAAATAGAAGAAAAAAAAACAATAATCTGAAGATGCTACCAAACCCAATGCCAAAGAAGATGAAAACAAATAGAAAACAACTAAGTTAAAAGAAGTCTGTGCTATAGATAATACAATAGCTACATCTTAGAAAATACCGAACAAATAATACTAAAGCCTACTACTACGTCAACGAAAAAAAAATCATGAGCAGAGAACGCTTCCTCATAAAATGTCATTTCCTATTGAAAAAATAAAAGATAAAGCGTTTACTGCCTACATGTTTGTATTCAACGCTGGGAACCAATTTAAATAATTTAAATATGTATTCATCTTAAACCGCTACTTCCTTATACATATTGTAATAAGGGTCATGACTCAATTCAGTTTTGTTAAGATTTGCGTGTGTATCATCTTGTTATTTTAAATATCTAGTAGTATCTTAGTTTCTTTATCTAAATACTGTTAGATTTTCAGAAAAACAAGTTTACGTATTTTTGTTAGATAATAATCTATCTAGATTTTTTTTAAGATTACCGATCTGGTTAATCTTTCTGTTCCTTTTCTATATCTTTTGCTAGTACGGACAAAACGAAGATAAAACACGTTATCCAAAAAGCCGCCACTCTGAAGTGGGATTTGGCCGGATATATCAACCGCATGTCAGATGAGCGGTGGGCAAAAAGATCCACTTTTTGGGTCCCATTGAATGTAAGGCGACATCGTGGCAGACCAAGGTGAAGGTGGAGGGACGAGCTGGACGACTACTGTAGGGACTGGCCCGTAATGGCTGATGATAGACGTGTGTAGAAGGAAAGGGAGGCCTTCGCCCAGCAGGGACACAATGGGCTAACTAACTAACTTGCTAGTACGGGTCCAGTACCTTTTGGTGTGGGAATCGATTTCGAATTTGGTTTTTTTTTTCAGTGGGGAATCATCAGAATGACTTCTCCCGAGATCCCTACCGTTAAGGATTAACTGTATAGTGATATCATCTTAATTTTGCCAACAATTTGGAGATGTTTTGAATATGAATTCCCATATGTTTAGGGCAAGGTCATTGATATTTGGTTCTTCATTGTGCCAGTTTTACCCACCATCTTCTATACGTGTTCTAGATTCGTACTTCTATTTATTTAGTACTTAGTTATTAAACCAGCTTTAAAAGCATCTAGAACACCGGTTCTATTTGCCTTGTAGAATTGTTTAACACAGTTTACTCATTAGCATGTAACCTGCGTCAAGTTATGCTAAGTATGTCATTTAGGTTAGGTTTAGTAATTTAGGTCCTGTTCCAACTCGTGGGTAGGTCACGTTCTTATCTTGCGGGGGTTAATAATGTCTGTATAGGTTTTCTGTGATTGTGGTTTGAAGGCTAGATTATCAATGATTAGGAAAATACTTTGGAATATTATTAATTTGTTTACGGGGATAAAATGGTGATTAAGTATGTGTTGAAGTTTGGTGGAAGTTTACATTAGTTTTTATTCAATATACATTAAAATGGGTTCTGTTATATAAAGAAACAATGGAGGCATTATAATTTTTTTAAATGATAAGCTCGCGCTTGACCAGTATCTCATCTGATGGAAAAAGACGACGTGGTCGACGATGAAGCGTGCTTGCCTAGAAGTAACCTATTCATTCTTGACTTAAAAATCTCCAGGACAACCTATGGAGCGAAACATCAACAGATTATAGACCAGAGGTCCTACCACGAGTTTTTAACGCGATCTATTTGACGACCTAAAGGTTGTTAAAGAGAAGGAGCTATATAGAGTGTAAAACACGACTGATATTCTAAAATCTCACGATGAGGCCCCAATTCTTAAAAAAACTCTGAGTTTCTTTCAGGAAAAACTCGTACAAATAATCTAACCCTGAGCAAAACAGTTCATATTTCAACTCAGTCAGGTGGCTGTCTCCAGCGAGACCAGTGTCATCCGAGACGAGAGCAAGCGAGCGTGCGCCGGCGCCGACGCCCGGCGCCTCTGCGACCACGTGCGTGACCGCGCGCCATGTGTTCAGGAATCAGAAGTCGTTAGGCGTTTGACTCAAACCTATTTTTGTGCCAATGACCGTTCAAATCTCTGTCATGAAGAATTTTCTAGAATCTGTTGAATACTGGTTTAGACTAGTCCTTTTAATCGCTCTTGTGTGCAAAGTCATGTCAAAAAGTGTAGTGTAGACATTAGAATCATTAGAAAAGACAAAGATTAAGTAAATGGAAAGATGGATAGGAATGAAAGAAGATATTATGGCTTTTTTGAGGTGGGAAATCATCAATATTACTTCTCCCGCTCTGGGAGAGCGTGTCAGATTTTTATTGACTTCCCCACTCCTATTCCTTTTATGCCTTCGATCTACGGTCCTGGGGTCCACTTTTGTTCAACCCAGGGCCCCAGTAGCCTTTGACCCTGCTGGGTCCCTAAAATTTGCAAGATGATATGGCCAAAAAGAAAATGACTCCACAAAAATCATAAATATCAGAGATTTAGACAAGTAAAACAAAGAGAAAGGAAATATACTCGTAAGTATAAATTTACAAGAGAACATGGTACAGAAGGACATTTTCACTATCTCAGGTTATTAATATTATATTAGCTCGTGCTTCTGCGTCTCAATTAGCACAGATCCAGATCCTTTAGATAACAGGCGCGATAATACGTAATCTCTGTTTAACATCGTCGATATCTCTTAATTCTCATTGTGTTCGCATAACTATCTTAAGTGCCGTGTTAATTGGCTCGTAAAAGATTACATTCTATGAATCACACTATAGTTTTGATACTTGGACAAGTTTGAACATGTTGAGGTTCTTTTAAGGTTCGCCGTCATTGAAAAATAAACTTTCTTGTAACTACCATACAGTGCATTATAAAATATCGACGAAGACTTCGGTTACTTGGACGCAACGGTTCCTTGGACGACCTTGAAGTACACACGCTATTCTCATTTGCACTTTACATCACGAGTAATAAAGTTCATAAATGTATGTATGTCTTCTTGTCCGAGCCAAGCCTTAGGGGCCTGGCAAAACTAACCGCCTACCTTTGATTAAAGGAAATAAGATCTTTGAGTCAGAGGCGCCCGAGCACCGTAAGTGGACACGCACGTGTAGCTGCGTGGGCATCTACAGGTGATGCTGCGGTCGATATCACACCTGATATAGCATCTGTAGCTTTAAAAGTAAGTTTTTATGTTGTTTCAAGAATATTCTAAGCAAAATAAGCTGATGTGATTTTAAATTGGACAGTAGATAGGCTTCCAAAATTTAAAGCAAACTTTAAGACACGGTAAAGACAAACCTAATGAGGAAACCGTTAGGACTCCGCAAGACCTTCCTACACTGGACACCCAGTTACATGTCGTACTTCATGACGCCAAAAACCGACACAGAAGGCAAAACACCATCATTAAAGAGCAAATGCAACTTCATGACCCTCAATGAGGAACACGACGCGAGGAACAGAAGGATATCCACCTACTCATCACACTGCGCGCACTGGAAGCTCCAATTGCATGTTTGCACTTTCAAACGCTAAGAACTGACACAGATGGCAGGAGACCATCAGCAAGAAGCTAATCCAACAAGAACTTTTCTACCCTCAGTAAAGAGGAATACGACGTGAGGAGCAGGAAGATATCACCATAGTCCACCAAACTCTCACTGGGCTGGTGATGTGGTTACAGAGGTCAGACTTTTGTCCCAGCATTAGGAACATTTCAATTTTATTTATGGTGAAAAATTAAAGAGTATATAAATAAATAATAATAAATAATTTCAAGCTGATTTATGCTTAAGCTAACGAAAATTAGAATGCAGATAAAATGAGTCACAGAAATGCTGCCATTGCACTGTGTTTGGTCATGAACATAGACGCGTGTGTATGTGGGTGGAGGACGAGGTGCAATGACTGCTTACCAAATGGTATTCAGTTAATGGCCACGATAGTATATTCTGGAGTTTGAAAAACAAAAACTGTGGTTAAAACATTTTGGTAATGGGTGTTATGACCTCCCAAAGTCTTTGTGCACCTAGTACTGGTAGATACTGTAGTTTGTAGTGATGCAGAAATCGTATAGATAGATTAATATGACAAAACAAGTAGACCAAAACATTTTTTTCTCTTTCACAAAGGTGCTTAACAAACTAAAATTATATTTTAGAAAATAGGTATAATTGTTACTGTAAAAGCCCGGACTACGGTAAATCCTAAGATTTTTCAGTAAATTCTAAGATTTACCAACACTTAATGGTAAAAGTACGAACCGTTCTATGATCATCGTTTATTTCGGACTGTTAATATCATTTACTTGGTAAATCTTAGGATTTACCTCGAAGACACGGTAAATGTTGAGATAAACAGTATCAAAAGATAGGTAACGATTTCACTGATTAGTAGTACACATAGGTATGTAAGGATTTGAATAATTATTAATTGAAATAAATGATTAAGAAGTAGGGACCGAATACTCAACACTAAGCTCCTGGCATACCTAGAAGAAACCTATGACATCCTAAGTGACCGTCAATACGGCTTTCGCCGAAATTGGTCAACTGGTGATCTTCTAGCGTATGCCATCCGTATCTGGAATGAGGCCATCCATCGAGAAGCATGAGGAAGCGCTTGCCGTCTCTCTCGACATCTCGAAGGCTTTCGATAGGGTCTGGCACGAAAGCCTTATTAGTAAGCTTCCTTCTTTCGTTTTACCTGCTGGATTGTGTGCTTGGATCGCAGACTTTCTGAGTGACCGATCCATTCGAGTGGTCATCGATGGCTGCTCGTCCAGTCAAGTGGCCATTAATGACGGGTTCCCTCAGGAATCAGTGCTTTCGGTAACTTTGTTCTTGCTGCACATTAAAGACCTGCTTAAGCCTGGTACCTTTGGGTATGCAGATGACAGTACTGTTACTGAGCGATACATATCCAGTGCACGATCTAGAGGGTCACAGGTCCAGTCTCTCCGAGTGGCTAAAATTGAGCGCTTGAATTGGTCCTTGGAGGCATTCACTGAATGGGGCGATGCCAATTTGGTCAAATTCAATGCTGCTAAAACCCAGGCGTGTATGTTTTCCGCTAAAAGGAGACAATTCAGTCCTCCTCCCACTTTCCCACCCGTAACAATAACCGACCATCTTGATTTTCTTGATGTTACGTTGACGTCGACTCTCAACTTTGCTCCTTACATTGAAGCAAAGGCTCAACTGGCTGCTAAAAAGCTAGGAATCCATGCAAAGGTGAGACAGTACTTCACGCCGGAACCGTATGTCGCGTATGGAGTACTCCTCTCAACTTTGGGATAGATCTCCCCGATATCAGTTTGAAGCGCTTGAAGCAATTGAAAGGAGAGCCAAGAGGATCATTGGTAATTATACACTCGTTAAGTCGAGGTTTGAAAGTCTTGAGCATAGACGGCGAGTCGCTAGCCTGTCTGTTTTCTACCGGTTGCATATTGAGGAGTGAGCGTCTGAATTGCATAACCTAATTTCACCTAGCCCGTTCCATCACCGGACCAGGCGTACGGCGATGCGCCACTGGTACATGGTAGACATCCCTCCTATACGCACAAAACGTTTTGGGAACACATTTATTGTACGTACAGCCAAAGCCAAGGAGTGGAATTCCCTGCCGGAGTCTGTTTTCTGATAGCTACAACCCAGGAATCTTTAAGTCAAGAGTGAATAAGTTACTTCTAGGTAAGCACGCTCCATCGTTGACCGCATCGTCGCTTTCCAACGGGTGAGATAGCGGTCAAGCGCGAACCTATCTACGATAATAAAAATGCAAAACCAACGTTTACTAACCCTCACTGGTAAGACCTAGCATGTACCAAATGCTAATGGTAAAAGCCCGATAAAATCGTTTCTTTTTACATATTCTGACAATTACCGACTCATGTTGGTAAACCCTAAGATTTACTAGTAAAACTTAAGATTTACCGTGGTTCGGGCTTTTACAGTAACATAATCATTCTGTTGTCACAAAGATTGCCTTCACAAACAACGGGCTTAAAAAAAAACTACATTTTTTAAAAAAAAAATTATATAATTACGTAGTGCTGAAGTCGTTTTGGTGTGGCGTTAAGGTCGTAAGGTGAATAGTGGAGGTCGTTTTAGTGTAGTACGAAGGTTGTAACGCTGTGATGTTACGAGTACTATCTTTAAAACACAATTTATCTCAGATCATCTGCCTAGCCTTTTCGCAATTATATTGGGGTCGGCTTCCACTCAAGCTGGATTAAGCTGAATATCAGTATTTTACGAGGTGCAGCTGCCTACCAGACCTCCACAACCCATTAACTGGGGTACCACAGTACTTCATGGCAAGACTGGAGTCAGATTTACTGGCTTCTGACTATCCGTAACTTCTGACTGCCAAAGATCTAGAAATGACAGCCGGGACCTACGGCTTAACGTGCTTCCCGAGGCACGGAGGAATCTCGTTATTTTAAGATGGTTACCCATCCATAGACCAACCTTGGCAAGCATTGCTTAATCTTGAATTGACAATTTATCTTAGATCACCCAACAAATTTTCGATGCTGTAATAATCCTGATTTAGAAAACATTTGTGCTAGAATACTAAAAATAGGATCTTTTTAGACTGCAAACAGAAAGTAGAGACGCTACATTGATTAGAAAATGACTGATTTATCTTATAGACATCGGAGATGTCCTTCCGATAGCAAAAATTCTGGGAATGACATAACAAAACACATTTTTCGTTTCAAGTGGAAACAAGATATCATATCGCCAGTGGACGTCAGAGCAGCCTGTTTTCCGCAGCTAGTTTCAAAATGCATATAAAACCAGACAAGTTTACAACTTTGACGTCAATCTAAGAATTTATTTAAGACATCGGTATACAGAATCATCTTAAAAATAAAATAAAAAGAAAAAAAAGAGCTTTGAGATTTTTTTCTTTTTTTTTAAGACCTTGTCCTACACTAGGAATAAGGAACCCAACACACAGGACATATCGTTTAACAACTGCGCCAGCCGTGTCGTCAAAATGCCTCGATCATAATTCGTATTGCAGTAAATACAAAGTATAACCGTTTTTTAGACGCCCGATAAAATTGGTCAGTCTTGATAAAACTATGTACAACTGGACCGAATTTAAAAGACGATTAAGACAGCAGTCTCAAAGTTAGAAGATTTATTCCACAGAATTACATGGTGGACCATCCTCCCCATACGTACAAAGCGTTTTGGGAGTACATTTATTATGCGTACAGCTAAAGAGTGGAATTCCCTGCCGTGACCTGTGTTTCCTGATAGCTACAACCTAGGGGTCTTTAAGTCAAGAGTGAATAGGTTGCTTCTAGGTAAGCGTGCTCCATCGTCGACCACATGATCACTTACCATCAGGTGAGATGTGGTCAAGCGCGAACCTATCAATAATAAAAAAAAAACATGATTGCTACAGAGCGAAATCTTGAAGAGTAATAAGACTTGTACAATATACAAGTTTCAATGGAAATCTAGCATATTGGTTGTGTTTAAACCGCTAGACACTTTTGCCAAAAGTTTTGATCTTGCTAGGATTTTCAATTTTAATATAGAAGAGGAGGCACAGTCTAAAGAAAGAAGTTTCTGCGGCAAAGTAAACATGACGTTTGACGAAGGTAGTTCTTAGGATACCATACTGGCAGGGTGCCAATGTTACCCTATTACTTAGCGTCCTTTCTTCTGTCTGTACACATAGACGGACAGCGTAGAAACCGCCCGCCAACAGACGCACGAATAGATTAGACAGCTGTGCGTGCATCTTTCGGCGGGTTGTTTCTCATAAACTGTAAGAGGTAGAGAGTTGAAATTTTCACAGGCTGGGTATTTCATTTGCCACTATAACAACATGTTGTTTCTGCACCACCCTAAGGTCGACTGGTAGAAAGTGCCTAAGGCATTAAGTCGTGTACGTTAAGTTGTGCATAATTTTTTTTAAATAAATTACGTAAATAAAAATAAACGACAAATAATAAAACTAAAAAAAAACCATAAAGGGTGTTTTCATTTAAAAATCGTTACTTTATCGGCGTTTTCTTACTCGATTTTAATATTATAGTACAGAACCTTTCGCGTGCGAGTCCGAATTGCACTTGGCCAATTATTCCATCATGAAATTTAATTTCGTTCCGCATTTTTCCACACATGTATTTCAGAAACACATAGTTTAATAAGAAATTTATTTTTTCAAATTACCGATAGAGATTATAAAACAGAAATCGTACAAGGTTCTTACGCAAAGGCCGTGCCAGCACTAGCACGTGTGTTCCAACGTGGTCGAGTACAGTTTAGCGTTACAACGAACAAGTCAATTCTAATGGCCTCTCGATCAGGGCTGCTACTTGTCGTTTATACCGATATCGCAGGCCTGGAACTATTTGAGGAACTATCACTGCTTACCATCAGGTGGGATCGCAGACAAGCACTAGTTTATAACAATTAAAAAATAATTGCCTGCTGCGGTCTTCCCTTCTGGTTATAATGTGGGTGTCTTCAAAGCTAGAGTAAATAGGCTCTTAATAAACTAGTGCGCGTCACCTTTAACGATTTCATAACTGCTTACTTTCAGGAGGGATCGCAGTCAAGCACTAGTCTTATGTAGAGGTAAAAGAAGAAACAGTTGAATTACGTAGCGAGTTAAAAGTTAAAATTTGTTATCTATGTTTTTTCTTTATTGATATGTACCAAAAATATGTTTTCTTTTTAGTAAATGTAAATAGAGGCACAAAAGAAAGTTCAATAGTTAAAGAAGTTTCAAGCAATTTATACCATCTCATATCAATGAAGACAAAATACCAGTTCGTATTACTTACTTTTTGGATCACCCCTACACTATCGATTTTCTAACTACACGATACTTTAAAGTTCATGGCTGGGTAAGTTTGCTAACAGCTTGTAGCAGCATAATCGAGCTTGAGGAACTTGGCAAATTAAACGTCAACCAGTCTGAATACTGGAGATGATTGCGGCAAGACTGGATTGTCTTTAAAGTTGGCATCGTTCTGGCAGTGCTGAAGAGAAAGAAAGCTTTGATTTTAAATTATTCAAATTGATTATAATTTTATTTTGATGTAATTGTTATTTATTTGATTACTACTCGTATAGTTATTTTTTTTATTATGCTCTTATCATTATACATTTTTTTATTGGTGTACTATATTATAGAAAAAAAAATAAGTTTTGACCCCATTTTTTTATTTTTATTTTGACAAATAATTTCCTGCTCTGGATGGAGAACGAGGGCGTGTCAGACTTCTACTGACTAAAACCCACCTATGTTTCTTCAGTTTCCCATTGCTTTCCAGGACCATCGTAAGTCTCTTGAACATTAGGTACTGCAGCCTTGATTATCAAATTACGTTTAGGCAGATCTCGTGACTCTACATATGGCCATATTATGTATAAAGTACAGTCAACGAACATTAATGGTAAAA